>CAMRHE010000197.1:1248834-2497668 GCA_947044405.1 Leptodactylus fallax | reverse complement strand
TCCAAGAGCAGTTTGGCGCTCAACAATGCCTTTTCCAGCATGATGGAGCACCTTGCCATAAAGCAAAGGTGATAACTAAATGGCTCAGGGAACAAAACATAGAGATTTTGGGTCCATGGCCTGGAAACTCCCCAGATCTTAATCCCATTGAGAACTTGTGGTCAATCATCAAGAGACGGGTGGACAAACAAAAACCAACAAATTCAGACAAAATTAAAGCATTGATTCTGCAAGAATGGACTGCTATCAGTCAGGATTTGGTCCAGAAGTTGATTGAGAGCATGCCAGGGAGAATTGCAGAGGTCCTGAAGAAGAAGGGTCAACACTGCAAATATTGACTTGCTGCATTAACTCATTCTAACTGTCAATATAAGCTTCTGTTACTCATAATATGAATGCAATTATATTTCTGTATGTGATAAAAACATCTGACAAACACACATAAAAACCAGAGGACAGCAGATCATGTGAAAATATAATATTTGTGTCATTCTCAAAACTTTTGGCCATGACTGTATAGAACAGTAGTCTCCAACCTGTTCCTCTCCAGCTATTGTAAAAGTATAACACTCAGATTTCCTTTGCAACCTGTAGCTTCATGTTTGCTGTGGCTAGAGAGTCACAGGCTGGAGAACTTTTCTATATACAAGAGAGTTTACTTTTGTGTGAAGTGTTCCTTCTATTACCTGTCCATCTTTCTTACAGATCTTCCCTTTTCTAAGTGTATACAAATCTTTGCTGAAAACCTAATAAATGTTTTAAGTTTTTGACTGTAACAGTGAATGATAGTAATATAAAAGAATAGAGTTTTCTCCTAGGTATAATCCTTTAGTGAGTGAGAAGAATGGAAGAGAATGAGTGGACCTTGGCTGTGTTATACTTTTGGATCTAGAGCTAAAACCTGAGATACAATAGTACAATCATTCTAGCAGTCCATATCCAAAGACCTGCAGAAGGGTACATGCAAGCAGCAGTATACTTGAACGTTTCAGATCACTGATGTTATATACATGACTCTGTATCTCATATACTAGAAACCTTGCTCAGTATTCCTAAAGCAATTCCAAAAAGTAATAATTGCTGAACATTAAAGAAAGAAAATGTACCAGAATTCTGCCATCATTTGTAGCAAAAAGCTAGCATTTATACATACCTTATATATTTATACACAATAGCTTCAGACACTTTTTACCTTTACTAACATGCCCTGTATTCATAACTCAGTGCGGCACATTCTGATAATAATTAGGGAGCTTGTCCCAGCTCAAGGTCTAAAACAACTCCTAGGCGGGAGGATTATTCATTCTCTTCTTGACCTTGTATGAAGGACTCTGTTTGAGACAGCAACTCAGTCTACAGCACAAGCATCCCCAGCAAAATCCATTGTTTCCGATTCAGGAGTAAGCAACTGTTTCGCTACCTTGGAAAGTTTGGTGGTTGCCTGCACTCTCAGATAAGAGATACTTGGACCGGCTATATTATTAAGACACTGGGGCAGATCTACTAATACTGTCTAAATTTTAGACAGTGCGAACTTGGACTACACAGTCTTAAATTGCATGAGATTTCTCAGTGTCTAATGCTGTTTGATAAATCTGGTGTATGTTTGGACTGTATAGTCAATCTTTACATCACTTATTAGTTGGCTTAGATTAGGACAAAAATGCAGGAAAATTTTCAGCACAGTATTACAACTTGACACTTGATAAAACACTTGATAAATGTGGCACAAGGCATGTTAGACACATTTTTGGTGCAAATTATGCCTGATTTTGCTGCATTTTGAGTAGTAAATCCATTGTTCATACACAAGATTTACCATACATTTGTATGGTCATGGCTCCATTAATGCTGTATTTTATAATATATCAATTTATAGATTATATATATAAATAATATTATAAGAGCTAAAGTGGGGTGTTTCTGGTATGTAGTGGTTAGTACCTACCAAAAAGAGTGACTTTTGAAGAGCTACTGTAGCACAAATTGCTAAAAGAAAAAAATACTGGTTTTGGTAAAAAGAAGACAGAACACACATTGCAAAACAGTGTATAGTATTGGGTATCCACATGTCAGTCATACTGCCCAATACTGACCCCTGTCAACTGCTGAAAGTGCCCAAAATGGGCACATGAGCATTGGAAATGTACCATGAAGCAATGAAAGAAGGTGGCCAGGTCTGATGAATCATATTTTCTTCTACAGGATGAGGATGGCTTGGTTGCATGTACAAGTCAAATAGCACCAGGATCCACTATGAGAATAAGACATGGGGGTGTTTATTTAACACATGTCACCTACCAAAAGATTGTTTCAGTTGACCTATATCACTTTATGGCAATAGTATTCACAAATTATGGTGACCTCTTTAGACAGGAGAATGTGCTCTGGCACTATGCAGGAATTGTTCAGGAATGATTTGAAGAAGATTAAATTCCTTATAAAATTACAATTCTGGAGCATTTTTCTTATAACTCTGCATTGTGCCTGCCCTCTGTTATTCCTCTCACAAACTAATGAATACAATTGGCAAACTGGTGATATTAATTGGAGACACTTTCAATCTAGTTGATGCGGGGACACCCCACTGTACACGAGGACAGCACAAAAATTCAAAATAAAGAATTCTCCAAAATTGTTATATTATATGGGGAAGTACAGTGGGCAAAAAAAAGTATTTAGTCAGCCACCAATTGTGCAAGTTCTCCCACTTAAAAGATGAGAGAGGCCTGTAATTGACATCATAGGTAGACCTCAACTATGAGAGACAAAATGAGAAAACAAATCCAGAAAATCACACTGTCTGATTTTTTAAGAATTTATTTGCAAATTATGGTGGAACATAAGTATTTGATCAATAACAAAAGTTCATCTCAATACTTTGTTATATATCCTCTGTTGGCAATGACAGAGGTCAAACGTTTTCTGTAAGTCTTCACAAGGTTGACACACACTGTTGCTGGTATGTTGGCCCATTCCTCCATGTAGATCTCCTCTAGAGCAGTGATGTTTTGGGGATGTCGCTGGGCAACACAGACTTTCAACTCCCTCCAAAGGTTTTCTATGGGGTTGAGATCTGGAGCCTGGCTAGGCCACTCCAGGACCTTGAAATGCTTCTTACGAAGCCACTCCTTCGTTGCCCTGGCGGTGTGCTTGGGATCATTGTCATGCTAAAAGACCCAGCCACGTTTCATCTTCAATGCCCTTGCTGATGGAAGGAGGTTTGCACTCAAAATTTCACGATACATGGCCCCATTCATTCTTTCATGTACACGGATCAGTCATCCTGGTCCCTTTGCAGAGAAACAGCCCCAAAGCATGATGTTGCCACCCCTATACTTCACAGTAGGTATGGTGTTCTTTGGATGCAACTCAGAATTCTCTCTCCTTCAATTACAATGAGTTGTGTTTCTACCAAACAGTTCTACTTTCATCTGACTATATGACATTCTCCCAATACTCTTCTGGAACATCCAAATGCTCTCTAGCAAACTTCAGACGGGCCAAGATATGTAGTAGCTTAAGCAGGGGGACACGTCTGGCAATGCAGGATCTGAGTCCCTGGTGGCGTAGTGTGTTACTGAGGGTAGCCTTTGTTACATTTGTCCCAGCTTTCTGCATATCATTCACTAGGTCCCCCCCGTGTGGTTCTGGGATTTCTGCTCACCGTTCTTGTGATCATTTTGACCCCACAGGGTGAGCTCTTGCGTGGAGCCCCTGATCGAGGGAGATTATCAGTGGTCTTGTATGTCTTCCATTTTCTAATTATTGCGCCCACAGTTGATTTCTTCACACCAAGCTGCTTGCCTATTGCAGATTCATTCTTCCCATCCTGATGCAGGTCTACAATTGTGTTTCTGGTGTCCTTCCTCAGCTTTTTGGTCTTCACCATAGTGGAGTTTGGAGTGTGACTGTTTGAGGTTGTGGACAGGTGTCTTTTATACTGATAACAATGTCAAACAGGTGCCATTACTACAGGCAATGAGTGGAGGACAGAGGAGCCTCTTAAAGAAGAAGTTACAGGTCTGTGAGAGCCAGAAATCTTGCTTGTTTGTAGGTGACCAAATACTTATTTTCCACCATAATTTGCAAATAAATTCTTAAAAAAATCAGACAATGTGATTTTCTAGATATGTTTTCTCATTTTGTTTCTCATAGTTGAGGTCTACCTATGATGTCAATTACAGGCCTTTCACAATTGGTGGCTGACTAAATACTTTTTTCCCCACTGTATTTACTAAAACAGACATGTCAGGGGACGGGAAGTGACAGGTCATCTGTAAAGGATTTGCTGTGGCTCCACCCTAAGTGCACTGAAGCGCTCACTGGCATAGAGATTAAAAGTTGTTTTTCTTAGTGGCAAGACTGCACTTTGACTCAAGAAAGGTATATATATATATATAGAGAGAGAGAGAGAGAGAGAGAGAAAGAGAGAGAGATAAGTAGAATTGTCATATTGTACATATCTTGCTACGTTGTGTTAGGATTTGTCAGACACTTCTCAAAGTTTCTTAGAACAAAATGTTATGCTAGTTATTTATATATATTTTTTTTTTTTTTTTTTCTGCTCGGCCATATGGTTATGATTTGGAATTGTCAGACTGAACTGATTTTTTTTTTCTTTTTTTTTTGTGTTGTGAAAAAGCTGCACCTTTTTCTTTGGCCAAGACGCTTGCTGTAGACACATCAAAGAGTATGTGTGCATTGGATCAAGGTGATTTTTTTTTTTTTTTTTGGTCACATCTCTGCCAGCTGTGGTGTTTATGATTAGAGTCAGTGTTTTCCAGACACCTCAGAGTCCTCTCAGAGATCCATCACTGGAGAGTGACAATAAACAGACAGCCTAAGGGAGGCTACATGGTTCCAACAAAAATCCTAAAGTCAGCTTGTTGATTGCTTAATGGGCAAATACATTTTTATTTTCATTGAAAGACACATTTTTCCTAGTCATTTATCTGACATACAGTGTCTGCATTTTGTGTTATATTAGTAGCATATAGTACATGTTTACAACATTAGGGAATAGTCTTTCTTAGCTAATAAGATTTACATTAAGCTGTGGTGTAGGGTCTAGGATAGTGGTCCCCTGTCTACATGCCTTATTAGAGCATATAGGCATTATGGAGATGGATACACAGCTACCCAGCTCAAAGAGACCCTCTGTAACATGAATGGCCACTATTTAATACTATATTTCCACTATTGTGAAAATATCTGGCTGACCTTGACTTCCACCAGCAAAATAATATTTTTTTTTTTTAACTGGAGCACTTACCGGAAATGAAAAAGGTAAATGTGCAAATACAATAGCTTTCAAGCATACCCCCAGTTATATACAACTTTTCATAAGTGTAGTGAAAATATAAGTAATTTTGTAATATATCTTATTAAGTGGCTGTGTCCTTCATCACTTTTTAAGCTGTTTTCCTGTTCCTTATCATCAATGTGACTGCTTGTTTACACAAGAATTATCTCATTATTCAGCCTCACACATAGAGCTCTATGAAGAAGGGAGGGGTGAAGTAGGAGGCTGCTGTCGGCTGGTTAATTGATTTTTTTGTCTCATTCTGTGCACTGTAGCCTCTTATCTGCAAGCCTAGCAGTGTTAAAAGAGCACAGAATAGCAAAGCACAGCAGTTACAATTATTTGAGTCTTTTCTAGCAGCCCCATCCTACACCTCACCTCTTTGTAGTCTAATATATAGAAAGTAACTCAGCCTGAAAAGTGGAGAAGAAAACATATTTATTTAATTAGGTACATTACAAAGTTTCTTATCTTCACCTTAACTATTAATTTATGTGAAGCTGTTTATAACTGGAGGTATGCTTTAAGCTTGGTTTACACGTATGTTATTTGCAGGTTTGAGAGGTAAGTCAGTGTATGCTTTCATCCTATTTAAGGTCAATAGAAGACAAATGAAAAAAAAAAGAGAAACCTATGCAAACCAATAACTCAATAACTATTTGTCATCAGTTTTCCAAGTACACTGCACAAAAGAAAATCACAAATTTGACTGTAAAGGCAGCACAGTGTCTCAGTGGTTAGCACTTCAGCCTTGGTAATATTTCCTCCCACACTCCAAAGTCATACTGATAGGGAATGTAGATTATGAGCCCTATATGGGACAGTGACTGACAATGTCTGTAAAAGCTCTGCAGAGTATGATGGCGCTATACAAGTAAGCTAAATAAATAAGCCAAATTGAGGACATGGTTTTACTATGATTAATGCATGTGCAAGGAGCCTATGATGTCAGGGACTTCACTCATCTGTGGGATAATCTGAAAGAAATTCTGTCTGTAGTTCATTTCACTAATTATAGTCATTTCTTATTGACCCAAATCTACTCTTATGGAAATTACCTCTGTTTGCCAGGACTACATATTATTGTTTGCCAAAATTACCGTGAACATCTTCTACACTAGGCAATGATTTATGATCCATTGCCATTAGAATAGTTTTATAGAACTATTTTTTTTGTAACTTGTGTTTGATAATTCACAGTATGGCTTATCGATAATCACGTCACCATGTTTATTTGTAGATTAGACATCAAACTACAAAGAAAGTGACAGCATACCACAGAAGTGGTTCATACTTAGTCCCTTAGTGTGGATGAGGCCTAAGGCTATTGATCTTTTCCGACCTCTCCTAAAAGTGTCACTAGAAATGAAAGGAGCTGCTTGAATACTCCAGACAAGCTTAGCACAAGCTCTCCTAATGCTAGGCTTCAGGCTGCCCAGAGGCCTAGCAGTCTTATGTGTTTCAGTAGAGCTTTCATTAGCAGAGTTGGGAGGGAGTAGCTGAGAGCCCAGCATAAGCTGTCATTGATCCACTCTCACAAAGTGCAAAGATGTGCAGCTTTCTAGTCACAGGCCATTCAGCTCCTGAGCAGCTTCATTTGACACTGCTGACAGCCCCGTACTACAGAACTGGCCAAAAAAAAAAAAAAGCATCTACTTGCTATCGGATTCCCTGCTAACGACACAGAAATCCCCCAAGACACGACTTGACTGGAAACATTAGCACTTGTTCTCAGGTCTTGTTGACATGAAATTCTTTCAATAGATAACAGGGCTGGGAGAATGTTATCACCCAAGCATGGAGATATTATCTTTACCGCCTTGTAGGGTGAAAATGTGATTTATTGACAAACAAAATGCTGCTGTGCTTCTCACGCTGTGTGTAATTAGTCACCATTTCTAATGTACTCGGCCCCTGCAGCAAGTCATGCCAGAGAGTAATACAAGTACCAGCCTATCATGGTATTGATCCAGCAGCTTACATTTTCATCTGTATCCATAATTTCTAGTACCAGAGTCTGCAACACTATGTCACAAGGTGTATAGCTATCAGGCTACACCTAAGTGATGCCTTTAAAGAGGCAACAATTATTTACCATTGGATATCTATGGTATCCATAGGATAGAGGATAAGTTACTGATTGGTTGGGTCCAACCACTGAAACTCTCACCGATCCTGAGAATTGGGGGTGTTTCACCCCCATTATGAATGTAGTGGTGGACGCAGACTCACTAAGAGATAGCTAAGTGCTGTACTTTGACTGTTTCCGGTGCTCCCATTAAAATATTTGGAGCAGGGTGCATCTGTGTCCACCTCTATATTCACTATGGGGATAGACATTCTCAAGATCGGTGAGCGTCTCATTGGTCAGACCCCCACTGATCAGCAATTTATCCTATGTATAGAGGAAAAATAATTTCCATGGCTTAATACCTTTAATAATTATACAAGTATCTTGGGTGAAGACACCTACAGCAAATGATAATTATCCTCTGTATAGAGATATCCATGAATTCATTCATTTAATATTTGTCACTATCACATTCTGATCTACCATTGTTTTTGAAAACTGTTGCTGCCTATCTATCCACACATCTTTTTTTTTTAATTCCACTTATATACAGATGTAGCAGAGTTAATCCGACCATCTGTAAATGGTTAAACTGCTACAGCCTGATAAGACAACAAAGACCAATTAAAAGTTGTTGAAACATGTTTTTCCAATGACTTTTAATTGTTTTTTTTTGTTGTCTTCTGTGATAAGAAATCAGGCTGCAGCAGTTTAACCAGTTCCAGAAGTTCAGGTCTGTATATTATTGTGCCTCTTGAGTTAAGGTGTGGACTTCTAGCTGATACTACAATGCACTGTTGACAATTACTGCTTACAGATGGTTCTGTGGAATTATCTCATAGAATTATTAAAGTAATAAAGGCGGCCATATTGATAAGATGAATTTTGGACCAACCTGTTGTGTTTGATGGGATCAAATGGTCAACTTATGTCAAAGTAAAGAAGGCATGTTGACTTTTAACATGTCTAATCCTTTTGTTTTTAAGGGAGCTAAGATAACTTCTCTCTATTGAGAACACATTGGTACTTGGCCAAGCTGATTGTGCATGTATATGGAGGCTCCTGAGGGGTTAGCTGACAGCTATCTAAAGTGTATTGCCAGCTTTATTGCATCTTTCAAATTATTATTTTTTACATATTTTTGTTATATTTTAATTTAATAGTTTCTGAAAAGTCATAATATTAAAGGGTTTTTCTGGAAGTTAAATAGTTATGACCTGTTGAGCTGCAATACCAAAGCGCAGCCAGTACGGAATGTGCAATGCTATGCTTGGTATTCAATGAAGAGATAGCAGTGCTTACCTGAATGCTGTGGTCTCTACATATAGATGATCGGTGGGTGTTCTGGGTGTCAGTGATGTTTTCCTAAGGAAAACCTGGTTAAAATGATTATGGCTCCTACTGCTTCTGGATTATCATATGATCCCAAATTAACATTAGACTGGGATTTGACTGTACTTTTAAAAGTTTTACCGCAATGCCCCTAATTTTACCTGCTCTTTCACTTGCCACTTTTTTATGCAGTTCTCCATTTAGACTTACCAGATTGGAACATGCCTTTGGCGGTCTTGAGGAGAGGCAAAACGCAGTACTTAAGTGAAACAAGTTGACATCTTTCATCACTCTTCTTCTGCTCAGTAGAGAGGAGCAAATCCAATTTTAGAAACTGTTGCTGTAATGAAGCACTTGTCCCTGAGATAGGCTTTATGGAACAAAGAAAACCCAGATATTTCCCTCTGGAGGATATCCTACAATCAAAAATGTTATCATGGGCAGTAAACGTTTTACTAAGGACCAGCGAATGTATGTTTTGTTAGAATATATAGTAAATTAGTTTAAGGTTAGCTTTAGCAGGAAACTGCCTGAAGTCACTTTCAAATACAGTAACATATTACTTTCCTAATAGCCATGCACATTGTTTATGCTAATATCATGGACCTGGGTAGAGAGGAGGCCAGCACAGGTTCTCATAACCCTCCCCCCCCCCCTCAAAAAAGGAGTGGAAGTGCCAACATGGGCTGAACGCTGACAACAAATTTATTTTCTATGACATTGGTTCTAGTGTGTATCTAATATAGGAAAATGATATTCTAAGCCCTATTGGAGAAATACTGAAATAAATGATAACATGATGATTTCTGCAAAAGCAATGAGAAATAAGTAAGTATGGGGTATGCCTTTGAATAAGGTTAAATATTTCAGTATTTTAGTAATTCTCTAGGTTCTAATTCCAATAGTCATGTATGTAAGCATTGTTTAGTTGTGCTTTGTTTTTTCATATTTTTTTACGTATTCAGTGTTTGCAATTTTACATATTTGTAGCAGAGCTTCTTTAGATAGCTCATCATCTAAAATTCCTGTGTGAGGTTTAGAGCATCTTTACCTCTACAATCCTATGCTTGCATCTCAGCAAAGCATCTGCATACTCTGCTGGGGCTATGTAAATAAAGGTATAAATGCATACATTATACTAGGGAAATGACAAGGTGCAGCTTCCATGTATTATCATATGTGCGACATATAATTAATGATCCTCTTATTAACATCTTTAAACTCTTTGCCTCAGCTGTTTTTCCCTCTGACTTCTTCAGTCATGTAGAGACAGCAGTAGGAAATAAAAGAGACGATAATTATGCTAATAAAAGAAGAAGTGTAACAACCACACACTTGTCATTCTGAATTTCCAGCTACAGAAAGCAGGTGTCCAGATGTTTGCTTTCTGTTACTAAATGTAATTACCATAATTAGCATCAGTGCCAGTTATTCCTGAAAAATCTATTGATTAGGCTAATAATTTCTAAAATGTAATAAGCTGAAACAACGGCATGACTTGCCTCTCTGCTTACATATATTTTTTAATAATAAGAAGAAAATGACATGACTTTTCTTCACAAAATGTGTCAATTTGCAAATGTTGTGCACCTACAATTTCGTAAAGAACGGTTGCTTTCACACTTTAATAAGCCTGCTAATATATAATGTGAAATTTAGGTAATCAAAGGCTGGCCATACACATTAGATACCTGTCAGCCAGACAACTATTACACATTCCACCAGACCTTCCACATACATGCATGCTCTGCTTGGCCAAGCAAGCATGTGTTTTTTGTAGCCACTGCCAGACACCTTTAATAGTGGTTTATCCCAACAAGATCAAAAGAATCGGACATGTTAAATTCCAAGTGCCCATCCTTCTCTCTCCAGATGGCAGATGTTGGGTATGATGGGCAGATTCCCATGCACAATACACAGCTAGCAAGTGCCATCACAATTGGTTTGTTTGGCTAATATTAATTTATTATGTATGGTAAACTTTACTAATACTATAGTAGATATTTAAAGGTAGACAACTAGATCTATTGCTGTTGTATTTCACGATTTCATGTTCTAGTGTACTTATCTCTTTTTTTCTTAATATTAGTTTTTTATTTTTATATAATTGTGCATCAAAAATTTGCCGTTTTTAAATATTTTTTCAGCTTTTTTGATTATATGTGCTTGTTCAAAATGAAATATGAGTTTGTTGGTTATAGTTGACCATGTATTTGTTGGATAGGTCTATGGAAAAGGAATACTTAATGTACATATTACTCTAATGTAGCACCTGTCATTGCTGATGTGTATTAAAGGATCAGAATTGGGACATAGAGTACATTCTAGAGCAAATAATTAGGAAGATTTAGCACAGTTAATCATATTTAAGATCTTATTTTTCAGAAACTATTTGGAAAATGAAAAAAGTTTTTCAATTTTTGATAATACTGTAACTGTCTATAAACTAGATATACATGCAACATATAAGATGTCATATGCTCAGCACTTTAATTCCTGCTATTCCCATGCCATTTTTCCCACTGGGTTTCATGTGTGACAGTGGCCGTCAGCCATACATCAGTGTGATTAGGGCATCACAGAATTGCCATAGAATTGATCGATTGCAATAGATTTTTAAGTCTGTTGCGATGCCCTATTAAAAATAGACTAGCACGATCAGTAAGAAAATGGTGAAGATTAAATTGTTAAAGATGACTTTTCACCACCTCCAACAAGTCCAGTCAATTAATAGCTGCTGATCCACTGATTCTGTGACAGTTAGAATTTTCTCTTTAGCCCCATCGTTCCTGAGCAATAAATACTGTTAGTTTTGGTGCCTGATGCACTGTTTAGGCTCTGTATTGTAAGAAGGGCGGTGTCAGGCTGGAACAGACAAAAGGTATGATTCTGAGCTCTGACACTGACTGCCTCTGACTGGAGCTCTAAATCACACCCCCCTTCCTGACACTGCCCTTCTGACATTACAGAGCTTAAATAGCACATCAGGCATCAAAACAAATTCCAACTGTGCTGGGATCAGTGGAACAGTGCCTATTAACAGATACTAAGTAATCGAATTGGTGGAGGTGGCAAAAGGTCCTTTTAAAGTATACAGATGTGTCCACACTTTAAGGATCTTCAAGGACTCCAATTTCACAATATCACAACATTGTAACAAAAGCCTTAAAGTGCTGCAATTACTCCATCAGTGGGTGGTCACACATAGAGACATACAGGATAGGTAACATATTACTCTGTGCTAACTGATAACAAAATCATGTTGAGTTTAGAAAAGCTGCTTAACTTTTGTTACACATATTTGGATGCACCCAGTCAAAAGGACAGGTAAGGGAAGATATATCCGGATATCTAGCTTGTAGATAGTTATTGTAAAAACCTAGAAAATGTCTTTAAATCTGCAACTTGACTGGTTATCATGGAATCCATTTTTTCATTGCATGTACTTTGATAAATGTGTCCCAGTTTAGGCTGCTGTAAACATTTGGTTGGTCGCAAAGATGTACATTTTTGGCGCCAGTTTCCCCATTAGATGGAGGAGCTATGGGAATATCCAAGTCTTGCTAAAATGACTGAAGTGACTTGATTGAATTACAAGCATGTTTTGCAACATTGCACAGGGTTCTGATTTATTTGTCCAATTGACTGGAAAGAGAATCCTCTTCTGACTGTGAAATGTGGAGGCTTGCTAATTACAGTGGTGGTCATCCATCTTTTAGCCTGTCCCTTCCTGTTATTAGTCATAAACAGTGGTGTCACTTCTCATCAATTCTGTGACATCCTTTTCAGGGGCTCCATTCTAAGAGGTCAGTTTTCCAATTGCTGTCCAACAGTTAACTATAAACATTGACCTCTGCCTTCACAATAAATAGATGCCATGAAATGTTCGAGCAGCTCTGTAATTTGTAATAGCTAATGCTGCTGGGTGACACTGGAGATCTGGATACCTCTGGCATTGATCTACAGCTCTATTAGGTAGTTAGACAATGCAAATATAAGACTGCAACATCTGGCCTTAGTAATGGGGAGCCGTCTGGCTGTTAACTGTATATTCTATGATTTTAAAATATATATATGAATGATATACAGTATATAGATTATTGTGATTGACATGATATGGCTTTCATAATTATCTTAGGGACCTGCATGGCTAGCAATTAGTAAATCACAAAGGCCTCTGCCATCAATGTCTTGAGATAATAGAGACTTTGTATCAAATATAGTGTTAACATCTGCAGGGAACCTACAGTGATTTTGAAAGAATCTCTATAAAATAGAGACATCACAATAAAAACAATATTAATGAACTTCCAGTTATGGAATTTTCTGATATTAATGTTGATGTGAAGTTGTACAAAGATTCTGGCATAGATAGTTAAAACTCATTTGCTTCATAAAGGGCATATGGATATCATAGAGGGATTGCTCTTTTGAGACCCCAATTTGAGTTGCACAAGCAGCTTCTGTTCTGATAGATATATGATGTTCCACCATACAATGCTACATTTCAGCAGCTTCAGAGGAAATGCCTGGCTGATCATGACTACCCTTAGCAAAATCAGCCGTTTGGCAGGGCTATAGGGAGCTGTACCTGGGCAGTCAGCTTCTTGTACTGGATGCCACATTTTGAAGCCAGTTGACTTTGATGATCTCCCTTAATTAGGATGTCCAGGAAAAAAAAGTTCAGTAACAGTGCCACTCTTGTCCATGTGCTATTTCTGGTAATTCAGTTAAGTCTCCTTCAACTGGGCATTCACCTAATGGTACATAGATTAGCTTGTAGGGTATAGTATTTAGAAAAACTTGATAAAGTTGCAAGTTTTTAGTTTTTAAATTTGATCATGAAACATGTCTAACCTTCCAGACTTTACATTCTGAAAAGATAAATGTAAAGCATCTGAGCAACGCACAAAAGTCTTATAAGTCATTTGAGATAAATCTGATTAAGATAAGAGATGAAATTTATGAAGTATCTGTTAAACATAGTCTTGAAAAGCTGCAGAGTTCACTTTACCAGATGTTAGTAGAATACATTTCCACAAAAAAAAACAAAAAAAAACCCCTATCTTAGCATTTACAGAGAAGGCTATATGTCCTGGGGTAGTTATGTTTACCACCTCCCTCAATTAGTCTAAGCCAAGACTAGGACAAGTACTTTATACCCTTAGTTTTCTTAAAGTTACACATCTGTGCAAGTGGATTTGCAGCATGAAAAGGGTTACAGCTTTCAGTGTTGCACAAAAGCGAGAGCAACCCTGGTTCTGCGTGATGTGTTTCTCCTTGATAGGCTGCCAGCTCTACTGCTGGTACAAGGCTCTCACTCATAACGTAGCCATCAGCACTGCTTATTGGAACACGCTGTGTTTGGATAATTTACTTTCGCAATAAACAAAAGATTAGAGGGAAAATTTCAACAACGTGGTCCATGTGGCACTGGGATAAGTAGAGAAACATGTTGTATTTAGACATGGTGCCTTACAAAGGAGGAGACTGGCCTAATGTGGTAGGACAGAGAAATTAAGATCTGGTTTCTGTAAATATCCTCACTCTTTTCAGTAAGTAACAATTGCATAAACAGCTTTGTGCTAATTTGTACGGTCTGGGCATATTTTCTTGGCATTTTTGATTAGTGGATGTTTTTAGTGGGGCTCTCCCAATCATAGTTTCACTATTCTGGGTGCTATTCAGCGTATCATAGACAGTTGCTTAACCCCTTAATATACAGTAATATTACTAGTGGAATTATACTTGGTATCTAAAAAAAACAAAAAACAAAGAGTAGAGAGTCTAAATAGCATTTCAGACACCAAAACTAACTGTACTGATTGCACATGAAGGGTGGGGGCTAGAGGAGAAATTCCAACTTCCACGGCATCATTGGATCGGCACCCTTTCAAGGATGCAAAGAAATGGAGTTGTTGGAGGTGGTGAAAGGTCATCTTATCCTGTTTAGTAACTATTTATTATCGAAGTACTGTTTAGGCTACTTTATACTGAAAAGTTTGCAAAAAAACACAAATGATCAAAGCAGAAAAATCACCCCAAGAGAGGGAAACTTAGGAAACAGTGTTTATATTCCATATACAGTGCTGCAGAATATGTTGCTGCTATATAAACAAAGGTTTTCTCATTGTAATTGAATCCTAATAATAAAATGGATGCTATATCATGCTATAACATATACCATTTAATAGTAAAATTTGGGACCATAAAATGACATCTATAAGTTATTGACAAGGTTCATAAATGTAGAATCAAGTGATCATTACCTTGATAAGGGACATAGTGCTAATGGGAAGCTGGACTCCTCATAAATACAATAATACAGAAGTTCAGCGAACATATAGATTAGTCACACTCTGCTTAGCAGTTCTAAAGAGAAGCTATCATTTCCACACGATGCTTCATGGATTATTCCTCTGTTCTGTTACATATACCATACTTGGATGAGATTTAGTGCTTATTTAAAATGCTATTTTTTATCAGTCACACACAATAATATTAAGCTATTAATACCATTCCGCTTAAGCGGATTACAATAAAGATTTAATGTCCCACTTTCAGCTTAGAGAATGATGCTCGCTGTGAATTGCTCATAAAGTGATACCCAATGAGCCAGCCCTGAGTTACTACTCTCTCTGGCTTTCAGGTCCCTCATACATTTTTATAAAAATGTATGCAGAAATCTGGGACTTGATAAAAAAAGGTTAGTCTTCACAAACTTTTCTTCAAACATAGCAGTTAGAGCTCTGGTTTACATAAATTCTGTAATACACTTGCTTGCACATTCTTGTTAAGTGCACATAAGTGAAAATATTAAAGGACCCAAATACCATATTGACTGCAATGGTGTGGTTACTGGGCAGTTATACAGTTCTGAAGAATAAAGGGCTATAACCAAGTGTGACTATAACCACATCACTGCGTATCAAAATGGGGAGATACTGCAAGAACTGTGGCACACTATTACAATAGTCTTCTTTAGATAGGTTACCTACTGAAAAAGGTATTCTATTTAGTAGACATTGTCACCTTAATACTGGAATACCCCTTTAAAGGGGTTGTTTGGGATAAACCTTTTTTAGACGGCCTAAGGAAAGGACATTGGACGTCACTACCTGTGATGTCTCATGTCCTTTGCTGAGGCCGCTGATTAACATCAGTGGTCACATGCGGTGGAGACTTCCATCAGAAGAAAACATCGGAGCAGTGGGACCGGACTGCACTGGGAGACACGAAACACTGGGGACAGGTGAGTATGTTTGGTTTTTTTTTTTTAGTTTTTTTTTTTTGCTTTCCCCAGCTTCTTATAAAAAAAAGGTTATCCTGGACAACCCCTTTAAGATAACCCTATTTAGGTATATGGCAGGAAATTGAGAACCAAGTCTGTGAGGTTATTCATAGGTTAGGAAAAACTACAGATTGAAAAGGGTATACATTTATCCTTTAATTTTACAGTTGTGAAGTTTTAGGCAAAGTCCCTGTCCTGCTTATCATATCTATAAGTCCCTTTGACTCATTTTTGCATGAAATTACTTAAACATCTCAGCAGATCAATGACTAATCGTTTCTTGAGTGCCTTTTATGCTAACTGAGATCAAGGGAGACACGTGATTGCTCATTATGGCCGCATGAGGAAAGTTTTTTTTGTATATCATCAGAGGCTATAATATAGGCATGATAGACACCTGCATGGTGCTGCATGCTTATCCTATAGCAGCCTCTGTTGATCTCAGCCTAGACTGCAGTCATTTATATAGAGCCGTTGTGCATTTTTATTGAAGAGATAATCATCAACCTGCTGTAAACACAACATACTATACTGTATGATTGATTCAGGACTTTGGCTCAGTTCCCTGAATTCAGATTCTAAATATACTAAAAGAAATGCACTGGTGGCACAGAATATTGCTTTGATAAGATCTTCTTCCCCTTGTTTCTGTGACATAAAATCAGTTGTCACCCCATAACAGTGGTTACTGTTCTCCTAGGTCACCCTCTATGAAATACGAGGATTCCTAATGGGTTTAATATATAGTTATAACCATAATGTCATGTGGATAGGCACTAAAGTTCATGTGTGCATCCTGCCCTTATTCCATTTTAACTCCATTTATTTGAATGGAGCTGAGCTGTAGCATGGCAAAGTGACCAATAGATGTGATGCCACTGTCCTGAAAAGATCAAGTGGAGCTCAAAATCAGTGTATAGGAAAGCCCCTTTAAGACAACTCTATTTAGGCTGCAGGACTGCAGTGCCTAGTATGTCAGCAGTATGAAGTATTCAAGTGTAGTGAATACACTACAGTGAATACTCTGTATTAGAATGGTGATATATTTTTTTTTTTACATTGTCCACGTTTTAAATGGAAAAAATATTTTTAAATATAGTAATATTTAATAATATTTAACATTTTCTAGCTGAGTTCTAATATGATGGACAATATGGACATAGTACTACTTTCAACTATGCAACTATGTAGAATTATTATGAAATAAATAAAAAAAAAAATTGTCCAAATCCATATTCCACAATCCTCATAAGATCATGCCTGAAAATGCAATAAATGGGAGTCTGACATGACATTGGTAACGTTATCCACCACTAAATAGTACCAACTGTGCAGCAGTTAATGTAGCTTCTCATTTGCATCTGGAAATATAATAAGCGCCCCTAAAGCGTGTTAGCTTTTACAGTAAGAGAGTGAAAATGCGCTGAGAAGGAAGCTTGTCAAAGTCTGTGGGGAAATGCTGAGTGCTTGTGGGAATGATTTATTTGTAGCTGGATTAGCTTCAGGAAAGATTCAATTATTCCTGGAGACAGTAGAGAAGTATGACTGCAAAAGAAGAATCTTGATTTACTTCAATGCTACCTCTGCTTGTTTCACAGGACAGTTAATGGGTTAATGGTGCATCAAAACATAAGGCGCTTTAAGGACACTTTCTAAAAGCTGTAAATTTTATTGAAGTCTTCAGATTTTTTAAACTGCATATTTTTGAGAAAGGCAAGTTTATTAACAGAATATAATTCACATGAAAAAGTCATACACTAAACCAGTTTTAAGAAAATTGCTCAACTGGTGTCTTTTCATGTGTATCTGTCACTCCGAATCTGAAGTATACTGTACATGGGGCTGTTATGAGGGAGGGTAGCTCCAGCTCAGCACCATCTCATGAAACCTGTGCAGGGCTCCCATGTTCCCCAGATATAGCATTTTTAGTCAGAGGTTTAACTTGAAGCTGATGGGCCACAATGCATAATCTCTAATGGGGCCCCTAAATACTATGTGTCATTTAGAATAGTGGTATATTTCATGTGACAGAGGGACCTTTGGGGCCTTCTCAGATTCCAGAGCCCGTTAGCAAATGCAATCTCTGTACCCCCTATTGCTGTGCTCCTGTTGTCAATTGAAGCTGGGCCAAGCTGTCCATATGTACTGTAAAATTTGCAGGCAAGAATGCAATGGAGAGCAAGCACTCCTGTACCATAGTGGGATGGTTTGGTAGAGTAAACAAGCAGTTAAGAGGAAGGATTACATTTTCATTTTTGCTGTGGCCTCACTCTGTTATATACACCTTTTAGTTGATATGGATTATATACTGGATTTAGTTCCATTGAGTGTAGTTTTATTTGTATTATTTGTAAAGAATCATGTGTTCATAGTCTCAAAGAATAAACATAAATAGCAAAAAAATATATACTATATGCATACTGCCTTCACTGCCAGTATAGTTAAAATGAAGGCTGTACAAATCCAGTAAAAAGGGACTGAGCTGCAATGCCAAACATAATCTGTGAACGAGAGGCACAGTTTCTGGTCCTAAACTGACTTTTTTTAGTTTCTTTTTAGGTTTTAAGTGCAAAATTATATAAAAAAAAAAAACCTTGGTAAAAGACTTAGAGATGTGCATAAAGTCATAGTAAATCTAACATGGCTAGTGATGACACGTAACAATTTGTTTTTATACTGTGTTACTACTGTGTTTTTTTCAGTAACTCACTGTTTTGCACATAAGGAATAGCAATGCTAGCTGCAAGTACATCATTGTGATTTACAAGCTAAACAAAAATTGTTTATTTAGCTAGACCTCAACAAGTTCAAGAGGCAAATGTGAAGGACATATGTTGTGTTGCTGTTATTTTTCTTTTTAGGCCTTTGGAGGCTAACATTGTGCTATCTGCCACACAAATGACTAATAAAACAAAATCGGGGTGCAATACCCATATATTGAGTCGCTTCCAAGTATTAAATGGATCAATGTGACGTTTACTGCTAGCACAACAGCTTTTCCTGACCGCAGAAAGAATGCATCAGCTCTTCCAAGGCTGTTATGATTAGAGCTGAGTTGTAAAGATGTTTATAGAAAATGAGATGTTGCCAATTCTCTAAATCTGTTATAAATATCTTCCCATGTATCATGAATATATGTCTTAAATGGAAACCATTTTAGGTGAGTTTAATATATATGGACTCAGAAACATTAAACAGAATTTCACTGAAAATGAAAGACATATTTTTGCCTTTTACTCATAAAGCTGTCCAATGATCCATATAGTGCATGTTCTGGTATACTGATGTATATTGTACATTGGCATGAACATGTTTGTTATTTTTCTTTTTATTTATTACACTCCCATCACACACATACAGTAGATCACTATTCCAGTACTGTTTGGTAAGTGAACATTGGTTCAAAGAGTACATTGCCAGAACTTCCTTGTTTGTTGAGGTGTGCATTTTACATAGAGGTAAAACTGATTCTTAGCTGTACACTGGATAAAAGTACAGGGGAGACAGTCTGTGTCTCTGTTGCCTTTTTGTTATTCTAAAACACATTTTACTGTAATAATATGTGAAAGAGACAATATCTGACAATAAATTTGTTTGGCTTGGGTATGTTGACACCTCCATACAAGGTTGGACTTGTTGCGACATAAAAATTTATTGTTGCATGTGTGCCAGAGATGAGCCACATTTGGACCCATCTACGACAGAAAACTCCTTAGTGAATTCCTCTCCATTGATTTGCTACCTGGGTCTATTTTTTATGGGTTCATTACAAATACCCGAGTAGACCTCACGAATGATATGTCATGTATGTGCAATTAAAAAGTAGCTGTACAGATAGAGGGTGGGCCCCTTTGAATAATTTCTTCTGGTGAGTCCAAGGAAACCCTGTCTGTGCAGCCAACTTAAGTCTTCCAAGCAAAGGAAACCACATTGTCATTGAACAATATAACAACACTCTCTGGTGACATGTTGCAGACCTTAGACAGCGCATTATAGGTTATTTTCCCAAAATAAGAAAATTATTTTTTTCATTATCACATCTCTGGAACCAAGTATTCACATGAAATGTAAAGCGGTTTTCCTACAGTGAGAACTCTCAACTGTTTCCATTACTTCCACTGTTCCTTCATACAAATTACTCCTCTTTCCCATTTAATATTAGTTAAAATGAATAAAACTGTTTATTTTTATGAAAGGCAGCATTTAATTTCTTCAAAGTACTGGAGTAATAGACTTGTTGATGCATTAAACACATACTCTATTTATATATAAATTAATAAGCAAAACAACATTTACATCGGATCAATCAGGGGTGTAGCTATAGGGGGCACACCCGCTACCAGACCTGGAGCTTCAGGGAACCCAAAGGCTTCTGTATAACATAAAAAAGTATTATAGATACCACATGGTATGTAGGGGCCACATTACGTTACATCTTTACTGACAATGTCTTTTCAATATGGGAAGCAAAATTTCAACTAGAAAAAAATAGAACTTTACAATGTGTGCATATAAAGTATCTACGTTGTTAGATTTGCATTGGATTATGTAGGTTGAATAATCCTAAAAAGCTGTAGAAAAGATTTTGACAGTTTGAAAGTGTCTTTCTTGCATGAAAATAAGTAAATACATTTTTTAACAAGTCACACTTATATAAAGTACTCTTATATACAATAGGTACAGTTATATATTTTGCTGTTGAGCTTTTCAGTATAAGTAGTTAAACCATTGGGGAATTTACAAGGGTTAAAGTGGTTTTCCCAGATTAAGATTGGTTACTGTCCAACACCACCGATTGGTTGGGCACTATGGCCTCTTCACTATTTTTCAAGCAAGGAGCCATACATTCTATAATAGCTATGCTTGGTATTATTGAAGTCTAGGCCCATTCACTTGAAAAGGGAAACCACAAGAGCCAAACTCTATTATCAGATTGTTTTTAATTTTAGTCTCAACGATTCTAATATAACAAATATATTAGGTAATAGCACTATTTGTAGATTTGTAAACCTGATTTCTTAGACATAACAGTCTTTTAAACACCATCTATCACGAAGGGGGGGTATAGACTGGGGAAGTTTAAGTGTTGTGTTTAGACACGGGGATTGGATAGATTGGATTGGATAGAGTTTGCAGACAGATGTTAGGGTTTATGCTAGTGGATGACAGAGTGCTAGTACTCTGTACTTTTCAATTGTTCCATGTTTGTCATATACTGGGATTATGGAGTCTGGTTTTCTCTTGAAAGTAATGATATTTAGTTGTTTAAGGACAATTGGGATTTAAAAAATACTTTTGCCATTTGTCACAGTACACTATGTATAGCAGTAAGACATAGATTTAAAGTGCTTTGGCATTAGACAAAAGAATCTGATATTTTCCAAGAAATATCACCACTGGTATTCATTGGCTGTGTAGTGTACTGTAGTTTGTTATCCATTGGCCATGTATTGTAATGTAGTACGTTATCCATTGGACCTGGTCTGGTATTGTAGTTCACCGCATTGAAATTATTAGGACTGAGCTTCAATTTCAGATAAAGGCAATGGTCAAGAATGTTTGGGGAGAAGAACAGCAAATCTGGAAACATTACTAGATTTTACTGCATAATTATATACTTTTAGTTTCAGGAAAAATTGGCACAAACTTAAAGATACAGCTGTTGTGGAACTACAACTCCCGGCATTCCCCATTCACTATGAGGATTCCAAGAGCAGCAGAGCAAGTATCCCTACAATATGCAAAATTGTAGTACAGAACAGTAGAGGTTCATGAAACAGGGAATCTAAATGTGTGTGTCAGCCTACAAAGGAACTACCTATTACAGGGACTACATTTTAGGTATGTTAAAGGAAAACTAAATACAGAAAATACACAAAAAAAAATCTCTAAAGCCGGTTGCACGCGGTGTGCTAACCGGCAGCCATGAATGAACGGCACCATGTCATCCATGTGCTGCCCGTGCACCGTCTGTGCTTCCGCGGCCCCTTTCATTCAATGAATAGGAGCCACAGAAGCAGGATTGCAAAATTGGACAGGAATAGGACCTGTTCCATATTTTGCGGCCCAGACTGTCAGCCCGCACACGTGACCGTGTAGTTCATGGTCATGTGTACGGGCCCATAGAAATGAATGGGTCAGTGTGCAATCTGTGAAAAACCTGAATAGCACACTGACCATTCATACAGTCATCTGCAAGGGGGCTTTTTTGGGCTAATTTTGTTTCATATTTTAGTTAAAACTGAGAAATATATAAAGAAATATTTTTTGTGCGTCTCAGAATCTCAGTCCTTTGCCCACTACTTCTTCTCACTTACTGATCCAGTCTGTAATACAACTGGCTGGAGCAGGATTTTCCCCTCCTGTGCCCTGTCTGCAGTTGGACAAAAAATCATAAAGCCTCACTTCCTAGGCTAAGCCTCACCCCTCAGTTTGTCTCCAGGCAAAGATGGAGCAGACTAGCAGATTAGCTTCTTCTTCTCTATTTATTTTAGGATAATGTCTTTTTTACATTTTCATTCATTTTAGTGTCTTTAAGATTCATGTATTTAAAGCTGAAGATCATAACAGTGTATTTTTCCTTTGAAATGTGCCATATTACATGAACACGATAAAATAATAATTTACTATGCCAAAAAGTTAGCATTTTCCCAGGTAAGTCTGAGTGTTTAAAAGGTGTTTAAGATTCAGAGGCTTGCCTCAATAGATTTAGTGGCTCCTTCATCACAAAGATTATATCGCTGAAGCATATGTTAATTAATCCCTAGAATAAAATAAGATGCTATGTGACAACCTGAGTTGTGTTGGGAAACACAGAGTTTCAATATTTTACTGCTAACAACTCTGTCACATTGGCAGGGAACAATAGCGTCTGACTGAAGTCAGCATATGAACACTGCCTGCGATGACATCTGGAGGCCTGTTGTATCTATAAGCACAGTTGTAGACAAATGAAAGAAGGCAGATGTAAGGCTAGGGTGGCATCTTTGCCTCGAGCACTCCCAGGCTGTACATTTTCCAGCGTGTCAAAAGCAGGGAGCTTTTTAGTTAGAGTAAAAACATTCTGTCACATCTGTGTACAAGCTGCTTTGCCTCCTCTCTGCTCCAAGGCGAAAAGCAGCAGAGACTTTTCCATGTTTAACTCAGGGCCAGAGTCAAAGTACCAGCACAGCATGATCAGGAGACTCCGAAGGAATATTGAATAATAGCAACAGGTTGGTGCCAGCACGCTTGGTAATGGAATACATTGTACACAATACTATACAAAAGGGAAGGACATTGAACTACAGTACATCATGAGATCATTTTGCATCCAAGTAGATCACTCTGTGTTTGTTAGATGTGACTTAATTAAGTTTGTCATGTTGTACAAGCCATGGTGCTATTAAAATGTACTGCTATACCTGTGATTCTCCAAAGACAGCAGATAAACTCACCGAGTTAAGCATAGCTCCAGCTTTGTAATTTTATAGTCCCAGCATGCTTAAGGATAGTATGAAGTTACCCTTACTGTATCAGTGTCTGGAGGGTGAATGCTTTAATAATTTGCATTCTGCAATTTTTACACAAGGCACTGTACAGTAATTGTATGTAGAAAAGTCTGAGCAATAGATCTGTTTTATGCATCTTATATATATATATATATAACAGTACAGACCAAAAGTTTGGACACACCTTCTCATTCCAAGAGTTTTCTGTAATTTCATGACTATAAAAATTGTAGATTCACACTGAAGGCATCAAAACTATGAATTAACATATGTGGAATTATATACTTAACAAAAAAGTGTGAAACAACTGAAAATATGTCTTATATTCTAGGTTCTTCAAAGTAGCCACCTTTTGCTTTGATTACTGCTTTGCACACTCTTGGCATTCTCTTGATGAGCTTCAAGAGGTAGTCACCTGAAATGGTTTTCACTTCACAGGTTTGCCCTGTCAGGTTTAATAAGTGGGATTTCTTGCCTTATAAATGGGGTTGGGACCATCAGTTGTGTTGTTCAGAAGTCAGGTGGATACGCAGCTGATAGTCCTACTGAATGGAGTGTTAGAATTTGTATTATGGCAAGAAAAAAGCAGCTAAGTAAAGAAAAACAAGTGGCCATCATTACTTTAAGAAATGAAGGTCAGTCAGTCCGAAAAATTGGGAAAACTTTGAAAGTGTCCCCAAGTGCAGTGGCCAAAACCATCAAGCGCTACAAAGAAACTGGCTCACGTGAGGACCGCCCCAGGAAAGGAAGACCAAGAGTCACCTCTGCTGCGGAGGATAAGTTCATCCGAGTCAACCGCGTTAGAAATCGCAGGTTAACAGCAGCTCAGATTAGAGACCAGGTCAATGCCACACAGAGTTCTAGCAGCAGACACATCCCTACAACAACTGTTAAGAGGAGACTGTGTGCAGCAGGCCTTCATGGTAAAATAGCTGCTAGGAAACCACTGCTAAGGACAGGCAACAAGCAGAAGAGACTTGTTTGGGCTAAAGAACACAAAGAATGGACATTAGACCTGTGGAAATCTGTGCTTTGGTCTGATGAGTCCAAATTTAAGATCTTTGGTTACAAGTGCTAAGCATCTCTGGGAACTCCTTCAAGACTGTTGGAAGACCATTTCAGGTGACTACCTCTTGAAACTCATCAAGAGAATGCAAAGCAGTAATCAAAGCAAAAGGTGGCTACTTTGAAGAACCTAGAATATAAGACATATTTTCAGTTGTTTCACACTTTTTTGTTAAGTATATAATTCCACATATGTTAATTCATAGTTTTGATGCCTTCAGTGTGAATCTACAATTTTTATAGTTATGAAAATACAGAAAACT
This sequence comes from Leptodactylus fallax, assembly GCA_947044405.1. Classification (NCBI taxonomy): domain Eukaryota; kingdom Metazoa; phylum Chordata; class Amphibia; order Anura; family Leptodactylidae; genus Leptodactylus; species Leptodactylus fallax. Next base: position 2,472,851 of record CAMRHE010000197.1, on the reverse strand, counting down.
CTTGGAATGAGAAGGTGTGTCCAAACTTTTGGTCTGTACTGTATATATATAAACTGTAAAATAGTGCTACAAAGTAGATATCAGGTCACCAACTAATCTCAATGCACAAATGTAATTCAATGACAAATTCAGTTCTGCTATATCTATGCATATTGTGTTATTTTATGTGACTATGTTTACATTATAGTCATTATAGGTCTGTAATAGAAGAATTCCTGCTCCTATTGCCTTAAATGAAAGTGCCATTGTCACTAGATGAGAACATATTTCCATTTGCCATGAGATCTATCAATTTTTTTAGATGGTAAATCTAGCATTTATTCCTGGTAGGACATATTGAACTAGACTTAACCCTTAGCTTTTAGTGCTATTCTCTATGGGCAGCCAGACAGAAAGTCATTTAAAAATTCTTCACTGTACAACTTCAGATGCATGTACTAGACACAAGGGATCCTGCTCAGGTTGATATAAAGACTAGAAAGTAGTTGTTTCCCTGTTACCCTTCAGGATGACAAGAAACATCTGGATCACAGAGATCAGTTCTCTTATTTTGAATGTAGTAAATAAAGTCTATGTATTCTAGCTATCTAAATCTATTTTGTCTATATATCTCTTACTTATATTGTCTAGCTTTCTATTTATATTATTTCTATGTATGTATATATGTATGTATATACACATCTCTTACCTATATTATATTTTGCTATGTATATTCTCTGTATTTATTTATGTATCTATTTTTATTTCTCTTACCCATCTTCTATCTATCTATCTATCTATCTATCTATCTATCTTCATCCATCTGTCTATCATCTTCTAGTTCTCTTTTTCCATTTGATATGTAGGTTAGGTGATATGATGTGTGCATACAGTTAATACCTTCAGAGGTCTTTTGTATCTCCTTGGATTTACAGTACCTTGCCACTAGTCACTGAAAGGAAGGTTTTACAATACTTTTGTTTGGAAAAGAAAAGCATTATGCCATTAACCTAAGAAACACTGCATTGTCCATTTACTGCTCTGTCCCAGCCACACCATCATCAATCCACTAAGAGTGCTTTGTATCCAGAGCCCTTGGGCCCAGCATAAGTGCCTTTGTGTATACAAAATGGCACTTTTTTGTTTTACATGCTGTTAGCACAGGGGCAGGGGAAGCGAGAGTGTAATTGCGTAATGTACAGCAAATGGCCATTTGTACCTGCAAGGAGCAAATGGGCCTGCTCAGACATATAGGGCAATCTTTAATACCACTTGAACGAGCTGATAGGCGAGGCAGATATGTACCTGCTACACCAGAGACCCGAGGGCCCCTGTACCTGTGCATGACTTTTCACTTAAAAACCAGCACTGTGCTTCACTGACTCCATCACTCTATTTGTGCTTCCTGGCTCATAGGAGCATACAAGCTTATCCTGAGAGTGCCGGGTCTAAAATTTTAATGTGGTGCTGGCAGGCCCCATGGCAATCTTCTCGTGTGTGAGAGAGCATGAGAATGGAAGAAATAAAGGGAGTTTTTCAGTCTGTTACTACGTAAAGTGTAGTGTCAGAAGCAGTTCCACATTGAAACAGTTGTGTTATGTAAAATGTAGCTGTTTGGGTGACCTGTCTAATTCTTTATTGTTTTACAGTAAAGAAAACAGTATGAACTTCTATAATACTATCCACACCCTTGTCACATGAATATGTACAGATTATAAATCTGTGTTTAGTTAACATTTGCTTGAGAATGTCACCTTCGGAACAATCATATTTTCAGGATATGAGATTACAGTTTAACTTTATTTCCAACTGTTCCGGGTTTTGTAAATGATTCGACACCTGTCACATTGTTGCTGACAATGTCTGTCTGTCTTTAACCTCTGTATTATCTAACTGCTGCAGTTTTAGCAGACTTTGATGCACTACTCTTTCTATCATGAGTTAAGATGCCAGCCACCTGCCACTATTCTCGAGAGACAGTCCCTGGTCTGTGCTTTTTTAGTGTACCTGTACACATTGCAGCTGAACCCACAGTGACTGCATATGGGCTTGTCCTGGTTTGCCAACCTGTATGGGCACCTTCACTGCTTTTGTTCATTTATCAGAAAAAACTATTACCATCACTTCATCAATTGCATTAACATTTTCCTTTTCATTGTACACAGCTGAATTTTACCTTTTTGTATTTTACATACATATACTGATATACACATAGTTTTTTTTATCATTTATATATTACAGTGAAAATGCAAGAAAAATGAGGGCAACTTTTTTTTTAATTCTGTTATGCCATTTGCATTTTACACATTTCCTGATGTGCCATGTCATTAAATGGAGTCTTTGCGTGTGCAACATGAGGTGAGGCGGAGGGTGGTTATAACCTGTACTGCAGTGTACTGAGAGTGACTCCAGATCATGAAGGTGCTATCATACCTCTTTAGCAGTACCACATTAGAATTATAACAGAAACAGTCACAAAATGATTAAAAAGCAAGATACAACAGAGCTAGTTAAAGTACAGTACCACTGTAATAGAACTAGCCACATTACCCATCTTACCAATCTCCCATGTTGTTCCCCTCCACTGACACCAGGAGCAAGTTACAAATGAATGGTTGCGTATAAGTTCTTCTTCCTGTGACAGACAGTGGGCCAAGAGGATGTAAGCAATAAAAAGTAAATAGGTCTGACTTGTTAGGCCGAGGTCCCACATGGGGCGAATCCCATCCACACATTGTCGAAAAATACTCGCAGCAGAAATGCTGTGATTTCCAAAACCGTTGCATTTTTGGAAATCGCAGTATGTCCATTATACCTACAGAAACGCCAGCGGTTTCCCTATAGGTATAATTCAAGCAGAAAGTCCGAAGAGGAAAAGGGCTGTGGGAAAAAAACGCAATGCGTTTCTGCCATGGTTTTTCCTGCAGTGCTTTTTCACTGCAGCCTGCTATGTGGGGCCTTAGCTTTAAAGTGCTTTTTTCAGGAAATGGAGGCATTACCCCACAGAGGTATGGTGAATACTCCTACCCATACGTGGAGTACATAAACAAAAACCTAGGAAACTGCACAGGTTCATGTAGGGACATTTAAGTTTAGCTACAGATCTGACAACTGACAGTGTTCTTTTGTGAATTGCATACAAACATGAGCGTCATTGTATCTGTAGTACGCCTACCTAATTGAATCCCCCCACCTATATACTAGAACTAAACACAGGTAAACACCTATTTTTCAATATATGGCACAGTAAGATTCCCTAATGAATGTTCCTATAATAGCAATGGAGTGTTACAAGTGAAAGTCACAAAGGAAATGCTGTAGAGAGCAAAACCTAAACTGAACGAGAATGATCATCCATTCTTAATTAGCTCATTTATTTTACAGGGTGACTGCTCTTTCCATTAACCTGCCAAGAAACACAGGAAAAGGCTCTTAAAGCCGTTCATCACCTCTCTGTAACATGCACAGAAACCCCTTCCAAAAATGCTGCATCATACAGTATCACAATACCATACCTTGTTTTATGCATATTATATTGTGTTGGGATATAGGGATGGAGAACATTTTTTTTTATAGATCTGTTATAGATATAGTGTAGACATGAAGTGTTAAAAAAAAAGTATAGTTACTGGTAGACAAGGGATTACAAGTCATGAATCTAGGTATGGATCAATGAATGACATACCTTCATGTATGTATGTAAAATGTCGTATACAGTGGCAAAACTCTGCCTTTTTAGCCTTCATTTTAGTTTAATTTTCAATATGAAAAATGCTTGAAACATCTAATGAAATAACAAAATTGTCCAATTTAGACATCAAACTGTATGGAATAACTATTAGAAAAGAAATGTGTAATGAATTACAATGACATACAGTACTGTTAATGTGTCAATCCTATGAAGATACATACTACACTGCAGTATAACTGGTTACAAGGCTACACTTCTGCATACTATGTATTGCGAATTTATTAACAGGTATTTAAAATTGTTTAGGGCATATGAACCTTAATAAACTATATAACAGATGCAGCAGAGTTGAGTTAGCTAAACAATTTTGGCACTGCTACATCAGCCTTAACAATTTTAATCTCTGATGAAACCTGTTTATATGCACTTTGGATATAAAATATCTAATACCACCCACTTTGTTAGAGATGTGATGAAGCAACATTTTTCTCTTTGAGGCTATAGAAAAAAGAGGTATGTTTCCTTATGAAATCAGAGGTACTGTATATAGCATTACAGCACCATGGACTTCTCTGTGTGCTATATATTTGAATTTGAGCACAATCATGGAGGGAATAAATTCCTAGAAAGTTGAGTAATGTAATCATTCTACTAGAAATGGCCTACAAGTGATCCCAGTGGACAAGAAATGTAGTTCAGGTTAATAATATAATGAACCAGAATAGCACTCACCTATAATGGGGGTAATTTTTCTACTAATTTTAAAAAGACATACATAATTTTATTTGAGATGAAAAAAGTGTATCGGCAGGAAAACATGTTTTGACCTTATTTCAGGGCAAATGGGAGCATTCCAGGAGCATTGAATGCCTCTCCTGCTCCAAAACCACACTACATAAATATCCTCCTTTATTTCTACAATTGAAATACTCCCAAACCTTCTGCATGAAAGACACAGAAGAAACCAAATAAAAAAGGCCTTTGATTTATTAATTTCCAGTGGATTAGATCTGCAAATGTTTCCTATCTTTTTAATTTGAGCTGTATACAGAGCTGTAGAAGCTTTTAATTATGTATTTTGCGTAATGTGGCCCCGAATGAAGGGGAATAAAATTAAAATTGTGAATCAAATGGTAAATCTGGGGAGATGTAGAAGTGAGTTGTAGTGTAATGCTAATGGTTTTGTATCTTCCTGGCATAATGTCAATAATAGCTCTAATGTCATTAGGTAGAGAGTCCATTAGTGTATTCTCTTCAGTACCATGCAACTCATTCTACACCCTGAAAACAACTTTTATTTAATGGCGTGTGTTTTTCCTCTCCAAATGCGGTCCCATATAGAAGACAAAATACAACTAAATGGGCATCTATATATAAAAATAATCCTGAATCTGATCAGTCCTGGGCTCTCTTGTGGTGAAACGATTTATGTATGCGGTACAAACAATGAAAATGGCCTTCAGTAATAGAGAAAGAAATGTTTGTATTAATCTGATGAACATGTCATGTATTTAAACAGCATTTCATTATGAATCTCAATATACAGTATGGTATACACTACAATGATACATAAACACAAAGTCTGTAACTCTGATGTATCTAAAGTTTCAGTAAAGGCATGCATTTACTGTGTTTTTTCCTTGCATTGGTTTTCTTTGTATCTATTTTTATCTATATTGTGTGTATATATATACAGTCATATGAAAAAGTTTGGGCACCCCTATTAATCTTAATCATTTTTAGTTCTAAATATTTGGGTGTTTGCAACAGCCATTTCAATTTGATATATCTAATAACTGATGGACACAGTAATATTTCAGGATTGAAATGAGGTTTATTGTACTAACACAAAATGTGCAATATGCTTTAAACCAAAATTTGACCGGTGCAAAAATTTGGGTACCCTTATCATTTTATTGATTTGAATACTCCTAACTACTTTTTACTGACTTAGTGAAGCACAAAATTGGTTTTGTAACCTCACTGAGCTTTGAACTTCATAGCCAGGTGTATCCAATCATGAGAAAAGGTATTTAAGGTGGCCAATTGCAAGTTGTTCTCCTATTTGAATCTCCTCTGAAGAGTGGCATCATGGGCTCCTCAAAACAACTCTCAAATGATCTGAAAACAAAGATTGTTCAACATAGTTGTTCAGGGGAAGGAAACAAAAAGTTGTCTCAGAGATTTAACCTGTCAGTTTCCATTGTGAGGAACATAGTAAGGAAATGGAAGACCACAGGGACAGTTCTTGTTAAGCCCAGAAGTGGCAGGCCAAGAAAAATATCAGAAAGGCAGAGAAGAAGAATGGTGAGAACAGTCAAGGACAATCCACAGACCACCTCCAAAGAGCTGCAGCATCATCTTGCTGCAGATGGTGTCACTGTGCATCGGTCAACAATACAGCACACTTTGCACAAGGAGAAGCTGTATGGGAGAGTGATGCGAAAGAAGCCGTTTCTGAAAGCACGCCACAAACAGAGTCGCCTGAGGTATGCAAAAGCAAATTTGGACAAGCCAGCTTCATTTTGGAAGAAGGTCCTGTGGACTGATTAAACAAAGATTGAGTTGTTTGGTCATACAAAAAGGCGTTATGCATGGCGTCCAAAAAACACAGCATTCCAAGAAAAACACTTGCTACCCACTGTAAAATTTGGTGTAGGTTCCATCATGCTTTGGGGCTGTGTGGCCAATGCCGGCACCGGGAATCTTGTTAAAGTTGAGGGTCGCATGGATTCAACTCAGTATCAAAAGATTCTTGAGAATAATGTACAAGAATCAGTGACGAATTTGAAGTTACGCCGGGGATGGATATTTCAGCAAGACAATGATCCAAAACACAGCTCCAAATCTACTCAGGCATTCATGCAGAGGAACAATTACAATGTTCTGCAATGGCCATCCCAGTCCCCAGACCTGAATATCATTGAACATCTGTGGGATAATTTGAAGCGGGCTGTCCATGCTCGGCGACCATCAAACTTAACTGAACTGGAATTGTTTTGTAAAGAGGAATGGTCAAAAATACCTTCATCCAGGATCCAGGAACTGATTAAAAGCTACAGGAAGCGACTAGAGGCTGTTATTTTTGCAAAAGGAGGATCTACTAAATATTAATGTCACTTTTCTGTTGAGGTGCCCATACTTTTGCACCGGTCAAATTTTGGTTTAATGCATATTGCACATTTTCTGTTAGTACAATAAACCTCATTTCAATCCTGAAATATTACTGTGTCCATCAGTTATTAGATATATCAAATTGAAATGGCTGTTGCAAACACCCAAATATTTAGAACTAAAAATGATTAAGATTAATAGGGGTGCCCAAACTTTTTCATATGACTGTATATATATATTTATATATATATATATATATATATATATATATGCATCTATTTATTTCATATCTAAATAAAATTTTATATCTTCGTATCTGAATGTATCTATTTATTCTATATTTATCTATTTTTTAGTGAACACATATGAGCTGTTTTGTTGTTGCATCATTTATATTGGGATGAATAGAATTAACAATGAATCCTTATTTTTTCCACAGCTGAAAGGTAGCATGCATTCCTAAAATCACTACAAAGAATATATTGTACAGTGATGCTGATTACTATAGTAAACTTTATTTGTTAGTACCAAAGAACCCCTTTAAACCAGTACCAATGCTGTATATGGTACATTTTTCTCAGTTGACCTCATGATGCTACATTTTAGCAATTATTCATCTTATTTAACTTTTTAATTTGTAATTAAGATTATAAATCAGTTAGAACAAAGAAGAAGACTTAACACAAACCATGGAAAGTGTAGGTAGTCCACAAGAATATGGTGATAACAGTGATATCTGGTTCAGCACATTGAAATATACTGTACCTCCAGCACTTAATGGGGATTACCAGTTTCAGACAAATATTGAGAAACAAATGTTATTGTTTGTATAATGGAAAGTTATACAATTTTCCAATATACTTTCTGTACCAATTCATCACGGTTTTCTAGATCTCTGCTTGCTGTCATTAATTATGCTTACTTTCAGTGAATACAAATCAGTCCATGGTCATGTGATTTACGGTCCATGGTCATGTGATTTACGGTCCATGGTCATGTGATGTACACACAGGTGCACAGCTTGTTACAGTCACAGCACAGTAATCAGACATCTGCCTGGCTGCAAGTCCTTTACAAACTTGTCAGTCTTCTAGAACAATTGTGTTCCGTACTATTAGCCGCATTCACTTTCAGACTACACACTCCTTTGATTTGGTTATAGAGGGGGGTAGGAGAACTTTTGACTAACTTCAGGTCTTTACTTTCTCCTTGACAGCTAAAATATGGAAACTTTAAATTCTTACCGAAGAAGGGAATCACAAGTTACCTGTGCATCTATATTAGAAACCTAATAAAGTGATAATAGCAGCACCGGCACAAGTACAGTTTGTCCTTCTTTACCTTTCCTCTTGGTAGCATATGACCAGATGCAGCACAAAATAATTAGCACATATAAAATGTCACTTTGTGACACAATATCAGAAAACCTTATGGTATTTAAAAATACCATAATGTTTTGTGATATTGTGTCAAAAAGTGGCATTTTATATGTGTCTATGTGTGGCCACCCAGTGCTTATGTTGTGAATTATAGCCTTTCAAGGATTTGTTAGCATGTCTCAACATTGTATTTAACTATCTTAATAAGAAATTGCAAAACTTAAATGGGTTGTTCAGTTCTTTTTTTTATTAATGATCTGTCCTCCTTATTCTGTTATCAATAAAAGATCAGTGGGAGTCCGACACCTAGGACCCCTTCAGTGAGAGTGCTGTGACCACTTTACTGTGTACATCATGTATTCTCTGTTTTAGAGTATCCTTGTCCCTTGTCCTATAGAGGTGAATGGGAGGAGTCTATGACTATATTACACACCCGCTATGAAACAAACATGTGATGTAAACAGTAATGGGTCATGGCGCTTGCACAAGCCATGCACATTACCATACTGTATCTGTAACATTACAGACAACACGACATAAACAGTCAGGAAGCAGGAGCACTTTAGTTCATACTATCAATACTATAATATATACTATCTGAGTACATATTATTATATAATAGCAAATCTCAGTTATCATTGGGTGCAACCTTTCTTGATCAACATATAGTATATTACAGCTTTTCCTCAGACTGGGTGACACCATTGAACCTCATCATCATTTTGGGTAGGGAAGCCAATGCCAAAAGTAGTCCACCATGTTGGAGTTAAGGAAGGTTGAGTCTTTGAGGTATATAGATGATGATTTTATATGTATTTTGAAATATTCCAGTGTGGCAATGACCGCTTATGCTAGCAGCAAACAGAGAAGATTTATTTCTTAGAATCCTATATTGCAACAAACTCCTTTAGATTTTCATTCCAGCCAAGTAAGAGTCATTATTTTCTTCCAGTCTTGATTGACAGAGCATATTTAAAGGCCTTGCAAAGCAGCTAATTTCTGTCTATTGTAACAACAGAACGCTTCTGCACACCAAGTGTGTGTACATATTTATAATCTCTCATGTGAGACAGATGTGTTCCAGTAACTCTGGAGCAGACTGAATACATTGTTATATCCTGAAAGCACTTACAGTCTCACACCTCAATGTATTCCCAAGGAGGCTCAGAGCCACTGGCATAGTCAGTACACAAATCGCATGTAGCTGACATCAAGGGCTGTTGCACTTTCGGAGCTTTGTTGGTTCATCAGAGCGTGTAGTCTCCAGTGAATGGAAAGTGTCACCAAAATCTCCATTTCAGACAAAGATGCTCCTGCTGTGGCTCTGGGGACAATTTTCCTTGCTGCCGCTTACTGATGTAAGAGAAACACAGGATGGGGATCAGAGACTTAAAAAACTGTTTTTTTTGTTCTTTTGATGTGTGTTTTATATAAACAGAATAAATAGGTAGCTGGGAAGAAAGAAGTTCAATTGAAATCAATACTGAATATACTGCTTTAGCATAAAAAAAAACAAAAAAAAAAACATGGCATGCTGATATATTCATTTTGGCCAAATAAATAAACCAAATAAGCCTGTCCCATTTTAGTGGAAAGGTCCCACCTTTAAAATGACCAGTCTCATGGCTTGGAGGCCTTGTGGGGTGATGTAATTCCTATTATCTTTGAAGTAACAACAGATGAGCAACAAGCAGGCACATAACTACAGATGTAACATGACAATAAAACCATTAAATACCACCCATTAAATGAATGATATGTAGTTCAACATCAAGTTAATATTTGCTTCACCTGTATTAAGGGGGCATATGTTGAGGCTACACTTGGGCCTATTGGGAACCGGAGGGCCCAAAATGTCTCTCTGCCTCATTATTTAGAGACCAATGATACAAGTGACACATACTACTTGAGGGTCCAAACAGTGGCGTAACTAAAGTCTTGTGGGCTCCGGTGCAAACTTTTGTCCGGGGCCCTCTACCTCATCTCTACAGTGAATTCTTGATGGTTACGGCTGCTAAGGAGTTTAATCAACCTTAGTGTGGTTAGGGAAATCTGTGGGTCTCCTTGGCTTATGGGCCAGATGGAAGCTGCCATCTCAATACTGATGCCAGAGCTTAGGGGCCCCCTAAGGCTCCTGGGCCCTGGTGCGATTGCACCCTTTGCACCCCCTGAAGTTACGCCCCTGGGTCCAAATACACTTTTTGCATAACACTTTTGTGATCTGTATGGAACCCAATTGTCATAAAACCTACTTTCTTAAGGTACATATGTTATAAGAGCAAAGTTGGCCAAACCAAACAATTTCAGTGTGACCGGCTGGCTGTCTAATGTGTATGAGGTCATCCTGGTTATACTTTGACCATGTCAGAGAAACTAAGGATCAAGCTAAGGATCAGGCAAGAAGAATTTTATGTCTTTATCATTTTCTTCTCTAGGAAAATAAGATGTCTGCCAGCAGCTTATTCTCCCCTTCCCATTGATAAAACATGCATGCTCAGCATGGGGGAAGCAGGAGGAATCGGCCAAATGAGCATTTGCAGATATATGGACACCTTTAATGTAGAGGAAGAGGATCACCAAAATGTTTAATTATGCAAAATATAGATACTATAATACGTAAAGTAAATACCATTGAATATCTGCCCTTATTTGACCTGTCTAGTATATAAAAAATCATGTAATACTGTGAAAAGGTTCAGTGATATCAAGATCAGTTTTAAGTGATGACATGTAAATTTGCACATGTTCCTGTCAGCAGGGCTGCAGATATGAATGTAGTCGTCTTAAATTCATTCCTAGTAACACAATGGCAGTTTTGCCAAGCAGAACCCTGCCTATGAGATAAAGTGGACTGAGTGACTTATGCAGTAATTAGGGGATAATTGTCATTAACCTCGCAAACAGTAGTTTACCCATATTGTTTCAAAGGCTCCAGGATGCATAATGACAAGGTAATCTGTCAAAGCGCTAGGGGGAAATATTAATGAGATTTGTGCAAGCCTGTATTGAAAATATGCAGAAAGCGGCCACATTAAGCTAATTGGTGGATGAATATACACTTGTAAAAGTGCTTCTAATGGCACGTTTGTTTCTCTCCAAATGACTGCTGTTAATGTAGAGAAGTGGGCTGCTCGGAAAGTCAGGACTGCTGGGACGAGAAGCGTATTAATATGTACAGACATAGTTATTAGTACTGTACGTTGTTCGCTGCAGGACTGCAATATTAACTTTATTATATTTATTGAAAATTTGTAATGTATTGTGAGAAAAAATGGAGGAGCATTCATCCTTGATGTACTTCAGGTGTCTGAAAGTAGAACAGATTCTGATGACTGCTGAAGTAATCGACCTTAGCTGCCGATGTCATACAAAGTTGGCATGGATACAGGATCATTTCAAATGTACATTTTTTGTTAAAGGACCTCTAAATCTAAACTGTGTTTGTGGAGGTTGCCAGAATAGGAGATGCGTATAAGACAAAGTTTTGATGATGGGGTAGACATGTTTTTTGGAATAGTCATGTGAGTAGTACTATGGATGAACAACCTTTTCTGAGCCAGAAATAGGTAATTTCAGGTTATAGCTGTTCCCATACAACTGCATATCAAATATATTAAACAGTTAGCAATTTTAGAATCTGTCTGATCTGTCCTAGACCATCATTTGGAGACGAGCGGCCAAGACCTCTCGGTGTATTACCTACAAAGAGAATCTTTACAAGATGTTGCTCCATTGGTACCTCACTCTGGCTGGAGGTGTGGTTCCTGTGGCAGGGCCGCTTTAACCATAGGTGCAACGGTGCAGCTGATAGCTCCGTGCTCCATTATTCAGCCTTCGGCTGATAATGTCTGCAGCAGGGAAGCGCAATGAGCGCCGAGCCGCAGACATTACAGTCAGAGCCTGCAGGTCCACAGGAACGCGGTTCAGTGAGTATTCATTTTATTTTCTTTTTTTAATGTAACATTGGTGGTTGAGGGGGGCAGGGGAAATTAAATTATGGGGAGGCATTGGGGGGCCCACTTTCAAAAAGTTTGCACAGGGCCCCACAATGCATTAAAACGGCCCTGGACTGTGGGGCCAACATATTTCATCTCTTCAGGTCGCGACCTCTAATCCAACATTTTGGTGCCAGGTTCAGATTCTGATAGAATGGCTATTGGGCCTTCACCTCCCACTCCTCTTCCTTCTTAATTTTCCCACGGAAAAATTAATATATCCTCACTTCTGCCGAGTGCCTCATAGCTAAGCATTGGAGGCAGACCCCTCCCCTGTCCCTGGAGGAGTTGTATACTACAATAAGAGAGCTTAGGACTTTGGAGAATCTGACTATCCTTCTGAATGATGAGTAGGATCGAAGCCAGGCTGTATGGGAACCCTGGGACACCTTTTGCGTACTTTATGACCTTTAACTGCTGATGACATGACTTCCCCTGAACCTATCACTGATAGGGCAGCTTATCCATTATCCTATCTATTTTGTTCCTTTTCTTTCCGTCTGTTCCTTGTCCTGTGCCCCACTCCTCTTTTCCATGATTTTCGTTATATGCATCGGATCTTGGATCTCTATAATTTTTTATTATTCTTATTCTATTATTCTTATTATCCAATTCTATTATAGCATGAGTGTTATGTCCCTATTTAATTTTGCCTTATCTTTGTTTTACTGTATTGTTTCAAACATTTCAATACAAATTACAATTGACAAAAAAAAAAACAACAGTTAACAATTTTGTTCTTCTCCACTCAGGACCCTTTACTGCAAAGATCAGTCATATGGGACCACTTTCGGCATAGCCATAACTATAAAAGCCACATTCAGCTGAAGCCCTGTCCACCTTGGTGGGCAGTAATGCACAATTAAAAAAAAAAAGTGTGGCTGTTGGCTACCACAAGTTGGTGCTGTTTCTGATTTATGTGGTTGTCACAATGCGTGCCAGCACGCTTAGTTTGATGACCATTCTCCTTGTTTTTGCTCTTCATTGTTAAAGTAGCAATTGTTGCATTATAGGCTAATCGTGGTTTACATTTGTATAAAGGCAGACTATAACGTTCTGGTTTACTTAAATTAAAGTTTTCATGTATTCTTCTTGTTAACCCACGAATAAACACTGGCAGTTTTATGATGGTTATTGGTTGTTTGGTAATGAACAGGATACAGTTTGATGTAAACAGCCACTATTCTGATGACGGATTTACATGTAGGCCTGGTACAAAAATCGTTAGATTATATGGATTTGTTATTTTAACTGAATGTAGTTCTATAATACTGTTTCTTACTATATATATATATATATATATATATATATATATATTTATCAATAAGAAATCAGAAACTTATGTAGTTAAAGTAGAGGCTTCATGCGCCACTATGGCAGCCCTAATACAGTGCTTTACAAAACTGACCCACAATGTGCCCATAGGATAAACCCTAGTCTGCTGTATTCCAGAACAGTATATTCCTAATAAACACTGCACAGTTTGAGGAAACGGTTTGTTTCAGAGCAACAACCCCTTCCCAAATGCCCTGTTAGGGCTTATGGACATCATAGAAGGGTCTTCCCTGAAACCCCTTGGATGTATTAGAACAGTGGGCAGATGCATCCAAGTATTACAGTGAACTCCCTGAAGACTAAATGTATACAGTACCATGGATGTCATACAGTCACACAGCTGTAATATACTGGAGAGGCTTCATGTGCTTTCCCAGCGACCCAGACATTCACCTCACAGTTTTAAGTCACTGCAGTGAATTCACTCACAGTTAAACTATTCCATGGAATCAAATTGCAAAATTGTCAGATTCCTGTACCTAAACAGACCACTCCTGATACATCTGGTCTGCGTGGTACAGTATATACTCTGGAGTAATGCAGCTGTGTGCTAGATATACACAATAACAATATACGCAGCAATGTGAAGTATGATGCTTGCTCATGTAGCAGTATGATGTATTGTGAACAAATGCACACAGTGACCCAAACTATAGTAAACCTATGATCCAAATAAATATACCAGGCACAATTTTTAGGGATGTTAAATGGCCACAGCTTTATTTAAAACCACAAAACTACAACAATCACAGTATGAGACTGGTGAGATTTCAGGGATGTATCCGTTGGGATTCACAAATACCATGAGATCCACCAACTTCCTGACATAAAGCAACCAGTCAGACAGCAGTCAAGGGGTGGCATGCTCTGGCTTGCTGTTCTATCAAAGCCAGTCCACTGCAATACGGTTCTGAGCGTCCGCCATATTTAAATACTCGACATCTACCGTACTATTACAGTGGATGTTGGGAAGAAAAATGTATTTTTTGCAAAGCTTTGGATTTTTGTTAACGGGTTAAAATGTAAATAAAACTATATAGATTTGGTATCCCTGGAATCATATCGAAACAAAGAATACAGGTGACATGTCATTTTGGCTGCAAAGTGAAGGCTGTAAAAACGAACTTCATAAGAAAGTGACACAAATGCCGTTTTTCTACAGTTCCACCCCACTCTGAATTTTTCAGCTTCCTAGTACATTTTACAAAATAATAAATGGTACCATTATGAAGAACAATTTGTCCCACAAACATTAATTCCTCATATGGCTTTGTGAACAGAAAAATAAAAAAGTTATGGGGTTTGGAAGGCAGGGAGTCAAAAACGAAAATCAAAAAATGGCACCAACAAATAAGACACATCTTTATCCTTAGTGACAGAGATCTGGCAGTAAAGGCTTGCACCATGGGCAACTTTGTCTGCAAAACACTGTCTGCACAACTTATTTATCTGAAGCACAATGTAAGTACTAATAAAGCCCAAACTTAACCTTTTTAACATCATGAATTGCAGTGATATTTCCAGGTTTGTGAGTGGGCTTGCAAGAAGACTCCATGTGACCAGATTAATATGATTTTCTGCTTTTGACTAATAAAAATTGCTGGATCTGACCATGAATTTCTATGTAAATGGTTTGGTGGATGGCTTATGTAGGCATTGTACATGCTCATGCTGAACAACACAATACAGATAACGCACTGGCCAAGCAAACTTTAAATTTTGGATTATGTGCAACTTTAGTCATGAGCATACCCCTTTAAGCCTATATACTTATTTGACAATGACTTTGGTATAACCAAGAACATTACATATTATTATCGCCTTCAGGTCTTGATGGTTGTTTAAGGGAATTTATGAATGAACAGGATTATATAGCATCTTGGTCATCCTTCATAGGACAGCACGGTGGTCAGTTCTGTTGCCTTGTAGTAGGTGTTTAAATCTCATCTTCATGAAATGGTATATAATCTCCTCAGAGGACTGGGCATTTCCTACTGCTATTCTGTTTTCCTTTAACATTCTGTTATAATAGTATGTATTTGAGATATTGATATTGTAGGGCTACATTCTGTATATATCACTGTGGAATATATTGGTTTCTATATGATATAGGAAACAAAGGAAAGCCATGTTCCTGAATTCTACAACCCCTATAGTCTTTTGCTATTGACAGCAGATTCACTGAAGCATTATTCCTAATGTACAGTGGGGAAAAAGTATTTAGTCAGCCACCAATTGTGCAAGTTCTCCCACTTAAAAAGATGAGGCCGGCCTGTAATTGACATCATAGGTAGACCTCAACTATGAGAAACAAAATGAGAAAACATATCTAGAAAATCACATTGTCTGATTTTTTTAAGAATTTATTTGCAAATTATGGTGGAAATAAGTATTTGGTCACTTACAAACAAGCAAGATTTCTGGCTCTCACAGACCTGTAACTTCTTCTTTAAGAGGCTCCTCTGTCCTCCACTCATTACCTGTAGTAATGGCACCTGTTTGACATTGTTATCAGTATAAAAGACACCTGTCCACAACCTTACAATACTGAACTTTTTTACAATATTAAAATTTTCTTAGATTTTGGTTTTCATTAGCTGTAATCCATAATCAACATTTACAGAAATAAAACACTTGAAATAGAACACTCTGTGTGTAAAGAATCTAGAAAATATAGGAGGTCACTTTTTTGATTTAATTACTGAAAAAAATAAATGTTTCAAAGATATTCTAATTTATTGAGATGCACCTGTATGCCTATGAAACAACTAATGGTAAGCAGAAGATACAAACTCTGAGTTTAACCATGCACTGCTATGCCACTTTCTTTTATGCATTTTAACATTTAAAATGCTTAAAAAAAAATGCAATTTTCTTTTGGGGAGGAGTGCTTGCTTCTGGTTTTTTAGACACATATGGCAGATATATTGCAAAAAGCAATCGCTTTCTAGAAAAATGAGCCCGCTTTAATGACTTGTAAGTGCTACAGTCTTGTTGTAATTTGGGAGACAAATTTGTTGCTGTGTGCCTAGTTGAAAAGAGATGAGATGAATGGCTTTTCAAAAAAAAAAAAAAAAGCCACCAAAAATGATCCTTTTATTGTAGCAGATGCAAAATCAAAACGGTTTTGTTTTTCTTGATGCAAACACTCTGGCACCAACAGTGTGCTATAGTCGAATGTGATGGACCAGACTGCAAGGCATGTCTGGCTCAGTGGTTGTAGCTGTGGCAGCATGAGTGATAGTGTGGCATGGAATGATATGACAGACCAGGCCAAAGGACATATCTGACTGAGTGCTGGGAGTGGTGACAGCTGTGGCAACATGAGTGGCAGTACAGCATGCAGTTATATGGCACAGGATATGTCTGGCTGGTGCCATTGGTGGTAGCTGTGCCTATATATATATCATCTGGAGGTGTGTGAAAATCCTCACAGATCCATGCCTGATTCGTTTTGACAAAAGTAATTTTTTTTTTCATGCTAGCTGTGGACAGGTGGTACAACACCACCGGCAGAACTGAACACCCTCTCAGCCATTAATCTTGAGCCCAGACAAGATAAAATTCCCATGGCAAACTAGGCCAGCTCCTTCCACTGCTCTAACCTATTGGCCCAGAATTCCATGAGGTCACAGTTATCTGCGGGTATATAGGTTCAGTTAAGATGCAGAACCATCAGATGATTGAGCACAAATTGCTGTTTACTGGATGCACATTCCCTTATACATGACTGACGTTGTTATGGAAGAGGAGAAGGAGGAGAAACAGTGGTTGATGATGATAATGCTGACCATATGCTAGGTGTAAATGTGACCTGCCTACAAGGAAGATCACAGGGAGGAGTAGAACAGTCTTGCTCACTTCCCGTGCCAGTGCCATTGCCTAGTCTATAAAGATGGCGATGCCCTTTCATGCAAGTACATAGAGATACACATGTGGACAAAATTGTTGGTACCCCTGGTTTAATGAAAGAAAAACCCACAATGGTCACAGAAATAACTTGAATCTGACAGATTGGAATTTGCCAAACTACATGTTGACAAGCCACAAAACTTCCGGGAGAATGTCCTATGGACAGATGAGACAAAAATAGAAATTTTTGGCAAGGCACATCAGCTCTATGTTCACAGACGGAAATTGAAGAATATCTTGAAAAGAACACTGTCCCTACTGTGAAACATGGAGGAAGCTCTGTTATGTTCTGGGGCTCCTTTGCTGTATCTGGCACAGGGTGTCTTGAATCTGTGTAGGGTACAGTGAAATCTCAAGACTATCAAGGGATTCTAGAGAGAAATGTGCTGCCCAGTGTCAGAAAGCTTGGTCTCAGTTGCAGGTCATGGGTCTTGCAACAGGATAATGACCCAAAAAATACAGCTAAAATCACCCAAGAATGGCTAAGAGGAAAACATTGGACTATTCTGAAGTGGCCTTTTATGAGCCCTGACCTAAATCCTATTGAGCATCTTTGGAAGGAGCTCAACCATGCCGTCTGGAAAAGGCACCCTTCACACCCGAGACAACTGGAGCAGTTTGCTCATGAGGAGTGGGCCAAAATACCTGTTGAGAGTTGCATAAGTCTCATTGACAGTTACAGGAATCGTTTGATTGCAGTGATTGCCTCAAAAGGTTGTGCCACAAAATATTAAGTTAAGGGTACCATAATTTCTGTTCAGGCCTGTTTTATGAGTTTTCTTTTTTAAAAAATTCTGTTGAAACATGGTTGAAAAGCAATGTCTGACTTTCATTTGTTCATATTCATAGAATTTTTATATATTATTACTTTTGTCAGATTCCAGTTATTTCTGTGACCATTGTGAGTTTTTCTTTCATTAATTTAGGGGTACCAACAATTTTGTCCATGTGTGTATTGTTCCTACATTTGTTCCTGCAGGGCCACAGCTAAGTTTCTCCTTGCAGATCTTGCACATTGCATGAATTTATCATTTGGCAATGTAGAAAAAAATTCCACATGGGAGATGACCATGTTTGGTTGCTTCCACCAACACCAGCCTAAATATGTTTGCCACTACTACCACCAGTGCCATCACCCACATCCCATAAGCTTCCCCTAGGTCTGCCCTGGGAAGGTTTTTTGGATGTTGGGCCTGCGCATTGGCTGGAGATTGTTACTATCACCATGGCCACCACCCTCTTCGTCTGATGTCACCTGGTCACCCTGACCAGGTTGCCAGGCCATATCCACTAAAAAATCATCATCATTGGCAATTTAATTGTCTTGCCTGCTTTGTCTGGCACATCATGGCCTTGGGATTCCTGCACACCCTCATAATTTTGACCTTCTGATTTTCCCCTAGCTCCCCTACCAGAATGACTACTAGTAGTAGTACCACACCCTTTGTCAATAGTACCTCCACCAACATAATTCATGTTTTCCTGCTCTACTTGCACACAATTCTGGCTGTTTTCATCCAGCTTATCAAAAAGAGGAGAAAAACTGCTCTGACTAGGAGAAATAGATTTCTCAGCAGTTGCAATATGACTATTAGGTATCTGTATCAGTGAAGAAGATGAAGGAGTCAGGGTTGACAGTTCAGAAAGGCCCCATGATAAACTATGTGGAGGAGGAGTAAGAACACACCGAAGCCTGACTTAAGATCACATCATTCTCAGATGCAATATCCTCCTTTGACTGAGATGAGTGATCAAAAAACTTCATCTTCATTCTTAGGAATTACAACAATCCTGCAGCTACTGGTGGTGCTATCAAAACCAGAAGTAGTGTTGCCACTCACATTCTTATTATTAGTACCTGCACTGGTGTTTCCTCCTCTCTATTTACCTGTCCCCTGCCCTGTTTTTTTTCCAGTCATTTTCTTATTGCACACTGCTTGATTCTAATAGTGATTTTTAGAAAAAACTATTTCACGAAAAGTCAACTTTAAATAAGAGGGTTTTTTTTTTAAATATCTGACTTTAATCAGACTAAATTCTACAATTCCTAACTTTGATCCTCTAGCTCTATTGCTTGCAGAACTGTACTCTGTATCATTCAGTAAGATAAATCCCAGATCGTTCCCTATCTCCACCATTACTGCAAATGCTTCATGATCATGCTTACAGCACCTTGTATAGTGTATATGACATCAACACTGTAAGGTGTCCACCTACTACTGTCTATTGGCTGAGAGGCTGTCAGTGGATGTTAGGTGGTGCTAGAATGTCACATTGACTCACAAGACACGTGTCTCTTCTGTATTTTTCCTGCTCAATACATGTGGCGTCACCCATTTTAGTTAGTCCGAGATACATCAGCATTTGTTTGGTTTTGGTTAAAAACTAACAATTTAGAATATTCAGGTTGAAAAAAACAAATGAAATTTAAATACAAGAGCAGGATGAATGCCAGAATAAGGCAAACCTCTCCTTATGGCAATTTTTCTTTGTTTTATCTGCTGGGATCTTTTTCTGTATTTGTTAAGAAAAACATGAGGGATGGAAGAGAAGATGGAGCTTTTTTTAATACTTAATCTGGGGAATGTTGAATGTACCTTTAAAATCTCTTAACATCTTCTCAGTACTTCAGTGAACTCAATGTTTGACTCCTTGTGCAAGATATTAAGCTGACAGCTTGCATCTTCAAAGCTAATCATCTTGCACTCATCCCTTGCTACAGACGTGACTCAGATGTCAGGACAAAGTATGTCCTTATGTCTGGGTCACATCCTCACACATTTTATCCTTGCCTTCAGGTCAACTGCAATCATATCATCAGTTCATAGGAGGGGAGCCCTGCGCATTGTATAGTCTCCATAATGTTTTTCTCTTTAGCTGTGCAAGATGATAGGTCCAGTGTAGAGGTCATCTAACAGATGCTTTTAAGATTTACTAACACAGTGGGGTTGAAGAGCCACAAAAAAGTACTTCCATGATAATTGATTGCAAACGTGCATGTACATGAATAATACAAATAAATTAAAATGTACTTCATGATGTCTTGGAGGAGCATTTTCTGGCCTTTTACTTTAAAAGAGAAAAATATTTGTGTGACACTTCTGGGTTGTAAGGTTTTATTATACTGAACAGTTGAAGCGTTAAAAAATATTTAAGTGTCATCTTTTTTCTTTACTAATCACAGGTGAATAGTGTTTGTTTTTTAATATTTTGACTGTACTATTGTTAAAGGGGTTATCCAGGACTATATTGATATTGATTGCTGCATTTCTTCATTATTTACCGAGTACAGCGCTGTACTTTGTATAGTGGCTGTGTTTGGTAATGCAGCTCAGACCATTAATTTCAAAGGGACTGAGCTGCAGCATGGCTATGTGACTAATGGATTGATGTCATTGCCTGAGAAGAGGAAGTGGAGCTCAATTTCATTGGGCCTGTTTTTATAAAATGGATGAATTTCATAGCTTTTTTTTTTTTTTGACCCAACCCACTGACCTGTTTTAACTTGAATGTCAATCTGTTTTACCTCCATTAAAAACTGATCATTTGATTTCTATTGGGTCTGAGTGTCTGTGAAAACGGTCAAACATAGAGCATATCTTGTTTTTAACTGACTGTTAATTCTGTCTATCAAAACAATGGATACACTCATTCACTCTCTTTGTTTTTAAGACAACTATGTGATGGCTGTTAAAAAAAAAATACCCGGTCACATTACTATTTATCTCTGAGGTGTGAATAAGGCCTAACTGGGCATAAAACTGAACAGGTGTCTTTTGCTTCTGCTGTAGGAGATATAAACAGGATGTAGTGTTAATTTCTATAATGCATTACAGTAGTTATGTATAGCATGTTTACATTACTGAACAATGAACACAATCAGCTAATATGTCCTGTGATGCTGAATTTCTCCTATGTAACATATTTGGTCTCTGTGCCCTTTAGGAATAGGAACCTGACTGCAACTGGTACATAATAATAATAATAATAATAATAATAATAATACATTTTATTTGTATAGCGCCAACACAACTTTGCATGCCAGTATATCTGGCTAGATGCCATCAGCATTATATCACTTAGCTGTAAGGTTTATACAAAATAGGTCACATTTCTTGTATTCCTTTCCAAAGGTACCACCAGCTTTAACCACAACTCAGGTAATGATCTGCAATGAGTATATGATAGGCCGCCCACAATGCTAATTGGCTATGTGGAAGAGAACAAATGTATAGGTACTGTAACGGTGTATCTTATCTCCATGGGTCTAGCAGGTACAACCCACAGTGATCACCAGGGGAAGCAGTGGGTAGCCTTGCATTTCTCCTGCAACATGTGACATTAAATTTAAATAACTGCAAGAGATGTTCCCATTTCATGAGATATGTATCTTACAATAATGAAATATGATGCACTAATATGTGAATATGGAAAGAACTTGCTTTACCTTGTAATGCAATAAATCTCAATAAATGTTCTATAGTTATATATAAGAAACTGCTATAGAAAGAAAATTACTATAATCTTCCCGGTAATTGCATTTCATATCATTGCAAATTGTGAAAGGCCATTGCTGGCTTAGATGGGAAATGTTTGGGAATACCAAACACCAAAATAAAAGTTTGTTTGAACTGGATCTTGTTGATGTTCTTCATCTGTAGTTGAATGTTAACTAAGAACTGTCTTCTTGTCAACATAGCATATATATGATATTATGTGTCAACATAACATATATATCATACATTGGAAAGTTCCTTTTTCCTTTTGGAATTGTCTGGAAGCTGTTCCACTAAGCATTGGATGTTGCTTCCAAAAAGCCTTCAAGTGCTTCATAAAGTGCTAATATATTAAAGAGAGTCTGTCACCAGACAGACTTGATATCAAACCAACCACGGTGGATTGTGGGGGACAATGTACTGAGCACCATCCTACCTTTAGATCTGGGGTTGGCAACCATTTTTTGTACGGCGGGCCAAATTTTCTTTTTTAAATCCAAGATGCAGTAGTCAGCATTAATTGTTAGGATGTTGGCCCTTATATGAAAGTCATAAAGTGCTAAGTATAACCACAATAAATTAATTAGTTGATTAAACTTCCATTTCAATATGATCCTTCTCCCTGACTTACAATAATGCAAAGATGATCTTTCTCTGGTGGTTACGACTTTGAGCTAAAACATAGGACTCTGAAAATCTGCAGTAAGCCTGCCCCTCGCACAGCCTGGTCTTTTTGTTAAATACATCTATACAAATCTGTCCAGCCTTGATGAAATAAATGAACTAGCAAGTTTAGTTGCCATATTATACTTATTTAATTGTGTCAAGGTATAAAAACGAACTGCATACACAAATGCTGCCCTCTGACTAAACTAGCTCACGGCCTGGACATCACGCCTCATACTTTCCCTTTGATTGCTGTTCAGAGAGCGAAAACAAACAGCAGAGACCCAGTGCCAAGTAGATTTGCCTGATCTGACTCTGGCAGTGCTGCCAAGGTTGCTGACCCCTACTTTAGATAACCTAATAAGTGCACCGTTAGCTCGAAAAAACTCTTTTTATAACTATGCAAATGAGGCTCAAGTGCAGTGGGCATGCAAGAATCTCCAAGGTCTCCAGCCAGGAAACACCAAACTCATGTGCAGGAATTTAAATAGGAAAGGAAGAAGCTGCCAACCAGATGGAGATGGAGTTTTTGGTGGCTCTGGCAAATCTTCATTGCACTTGAGCCTCATTTTTGAGGAAATGGTTCATCTATTAGACTATTTAAAGGTATGATGGTGCTCAGTATCTGTGCTGTGACTGGTGTGAAATTGAGTTTCCTAATGACAGACTCCCTTTAAGAAACTGCAATCCATGTCTTCAGATGTGGATGGAAAGTTATTCAAATGTTATATTTTGAAATCTTGGAGGGCATAACACACTACTGTGCAACTACAGCTTGAAAATGGATAGGCCTATGTTCTGAAAAACAGATGGAATTAAACAAGTAGTTGTACGTATGAGGAGCAAATCGAATTTTACTCCTAATGATGGAAGCGTAGAGAACTATCAACTAAAGCACCGCATTTATGTTCCGTGTTCATAGAAGCATTAATAAAAGCTGTAAAAATATTTTAAAGACTACCAAAATGTTGGAAGAGTTTAAAGCAGAATTCCTGTCTGGAAACATGCTTTATTTTTACAATAACCACAGGCTTACTTTCCAAAATACTCAATTTTTTATTTGTCTTTAATTTCTTATCCAGACTGTGTTGTTGCTTAGTAACCTTTTGGATTTCTGCTTGTGAAAGTGCCTTGATATTGTTTGGCATCGGCCTCTGTCAAAATCTTACATGTCTGGTTTTGGCAATATAAATTAATTGTAGTGGCATCAGACTAGATTCTTGTGAATATCTATAGCAGTATATTTTCATCTGGGAATAACATTCTGTGTAAATTTTAACCAGAAACATTCAGGAAGAATTATAGGTAATTATACACAACTGTATGCTGTACATGGCAAAATACATATAGCATTCGAGTGAGAATCAACCATGTAACACGCTAGTGCAATGAGTTTCTTTCCAGATATGGAGTCATTCATTCTTATAGTGTATAGTGTGGATGGGACTTAAATTGCTTGGCTATTTGAGAATTAAGTATTGGGAGGTACAGATGTGTCCATCCTTAACTTATCTGTAAATTGGTCAAAGGTTTACATTTCTCATGACACCAATTCAACACAATATCACAACATGTTAACAAAACCCTTGCTAAGGCGGCTGCCATCTCTCCCTCCAACCACACACACACTGGGTGGTCACACATAGATACAAATAGGATATCGCTTTGTCTTCATTGTATTTTAGGCAGTCTTCATTAGTATAGTCCAGTGATGGCGAACCTTTTAGAGACCGAGTGCCCAAACTGCAACCCAAAGCCCACTAAATTATCGCAAAGTGCCAACACGGCAATTTCACCTTAAATTAACCTGCCTCCCCAGCATCCCCCCTCTTGCTCACAAGCAGCCAGCACCCCCATTCCCCCCTCTTGCAAGCAGCCTACATCTCACATCTCTCCCCCCCACACTACACCCTGGACCCCACACTACACTCTGCATCTTCCCCCACACTACACTCTGCATCTCCCCCCCACACCCTGCATCTCTGCACCCCCCACTACACCCTGCATCTCTGCACCCCACACTACACCCTGCATCTCTGCACCCCACACTTCACCCTGCATCTCTACCCCCCCACTACACCCTGCATCTCTACCCCCACACTACACCCTGCATCTCTACCCCCCACTACACCCTGCATCTCTACCCCCCCCCCCCCCCACACCCTGCATCTCTACCCCCCACTACACCCTGCATCTCCACCCCCACTACACCCTGCATCTCTACCCCCCACTACACCCTGCATCCTACCCCCACTACCCCTGCATCTCCCCCACACCCACCCTGCACCCCCATCTCTAACCCCCACACTACACCCTACATACTGCACCCCACATTCTCCTCCCCCACACTACACTCTGCATCTCTCCCCCACACTACACCCAGCACCCCCACACATCTCTACCCCCCACACTACACACATCTCTCCCCCCCACACTACACACACTCTCTCCCCCCCACACTACACCCTGCACCCCACATCTCTCCCCCCACACACACCCTGCACCCTACATCTCTCCCCCCACACTACACCCTGCATCTCACATCCCCCACACCCCACACTACACCCTACATCTCTATACCCCACACTACACTCTGCATCTCTCCCCCACACTACACCCTGCAACCCCACACATCTCTACCCCCCACACTACACACCACATCTCTCCCCTCACACTACACCCTGCACCCTACATCTCTCCCCCCACACTACACCATGCATCCCACATCTCTAACCCCCACACTACACCCTACATACTGCACCCCACATCTCTAACCCCCACACTACACCCTACATCTCTATACCCCACACTACACTCTGCATCTCTCCCCCCACACTACACCCTCCCCCCCCACATTCCCACATTTCTACCCCCCACACTACACCCTGCACCCTACATCTCTCCCCTCCACACTGAACCCCACATCTCTCCCCCCACACTACACCCTGAGCCCCACATCTGTCCCCCCACACTACACCCTGAGCCCCACATCTCTCCATGTTCCTCCACTGTTCGGGATACTTCTCTTCATGTGGAAAGACCTTCTTACAAGCAAAGACACGCCTACCCTGTCATGTGACCTTATGACGTCAGAAGGTCCTTCCAGAGTACAGCGTTTAGCCTTTATCAATTCAGCATGTACTGTGTAAGCAGCGGTCCTGCGGACCGCGGCCTACACTGACAGTTTTCAGCTGTATGTACATTTGCACATACAGCTGAAAGAAGCGATCACTCACTAACGGGGAATACTGTACTGGATTCCCCGTTAGTGAGATATGGTGACGGCGCGCGTGCCAACTGAGAGGGCTCTGCGTGCCCTCTCTGGCACGCGTGCCATAGGTTCGCCATCACGGGTATAGTCTCTTATATGAGCATGTGCATTCAAGAGGAGGGGAAAGGGAGGGCAGATCTGTAAGCATAGGATAGAAAACACTATGTCATTTTAAACACTTTCTAACAGTTTCTGCAACTTTTCTGACAAGTAAATGGAGCTTACTGGGAAAGGAGAGGGGCTTAATAAGCAACACCATTCACAAAAATGTCGGTGCATATTTTTTATATATGTGATGTAAACTTAGACTAGACAACCTAAGAGTGCACCAGACTTTTCAAACAGCATTAGACATTTGGCCTTGTTTAAGACTATCTAGTCTAAGTTTGTACTGTCTAAAATTCTAAAATTTAAACAGTATTAGTTTATCTACTCCAATGTTTTTCAGTCAATACACAATAAAATAATCTTATAGTCCAAATGCTGCAAATTTAGATTCTATATCAGCAAGGTAGCAGATTTGTGCATTACCCACTAATGACTCGGAAATAGTGCCAAAAAGTTAAATCAAAGGGGTTATCACAAATGGCATTTCCCGGCAAAAGCAGGAGTGTTTTTTTTTTAAGGAATGTGGCCTTTCTAAAATAAATACTTAGATCACATCTAATAATATTGAACCCCAGATTGTTACTGGTTAAATAAAATAAAAATGTGTTATTTTAATTTAGCAATCGCTATAAATATGGTGTTAATTATATTGTGTGGTTCATAATGGTTCTGGTTTTAAACCATAATGTTTTAATAATTTCTAATATATATATATATATATATATATATATATATATACACACAGTACATACCGTGTTTCTCCGAAAATAAGACCTACCCCGAAAATAAGCCCTAGCTACGTTTTCCAGGTTTTTTGGAGTAGGCTTGAAATATAAGCCCTACTCCAAAAATAAGCCCTAGCTAATTTAACCCCTTCCCAACATCTGCCGTGCGATTACAGCGGATGCCGGGTCCTTAAAGATGGCGGCCGCTCTGTTGCAGAGCGGTTACCATAGCTGCCAGACCTGGAGTTAATGCCCGCGGTCAGTGTCTACCCTGATCGCAGGCATTGTTGAGCATGACCCCCTCTCCTGCCCACCAAAGTAGCAGAACCGCCGGAGCTAATGCCCGCGATCAGAATGGAATGCGACCGCAGGCATTGTGTGACCTCCTCACTTCCCCCCCCCGCAGTCCCCACGGCCAGTCCCCACCCTGTATATCTGCTATACCGGGTCTTCTTGTACAGTGGAGACCCGCAGTTAATGCCCGCGATCAGAATCCGCTCTGATCGCGGGCATTGTTAAGTGTGCCAGTCCGTGACCCCCCCCCCCTCCAAATTGACCCCCCAAAGCAGATAAACTATCCCCGGGGCCGGTCCTCACCAGCCCCGTACCTTTGAAGTTGCAGGCCGGCTCCCGTGGGTGAAATCGCAGGAGCCAAACTGTTCCTTTGACAGCCGAGAGCCTTATGAAGGCTCCCAGGCCTGTAATAGGAATATTACTATTGCCTCAATAGTAATGTAGATAATTTCCCATAGACTGCAATAGGTTGTATTGCAGTCTATGGGATGATTGCAGGTTCAAGCCCCCCTAGGAGGGATTAATAGTAAAAAAAAAAAAAAAAGTTAAAAAATATAAAAAACAAAAAATAATAGAGCAGCACGGTGGCTCAGTGGTTAGCACTGCAGCCTTGTAGCACTGGAGTCCTGGGTTCGAATCCTGCCAAGGACAACATCTGCAAGGAGTTTGTATGTTCTCCCCGTGTTTGCGTGGGTTTTCTCCGGGTACTCCGGTTTCCTCCCACACTCCAAAGACATACTGATAGGGAATGTAGATTGTGAGCCCTATATGGGACAGTGACTGACAATGTGTGTACAGCGCTGCGGAATATGATGGCGCTATATAAGTAAGCATAATAAATAAATAAATAATAAGTTCAAACCCCCTCCCACTTTCACTAGAATACATACAAGAAAAATAAAATATTACTGTGACGCACGTACACATTAGTTATCCCTGTGTCCGAAAACTCCCGGTCTACAAACTTATAAAAGTATGTTACCTCTATAGTGAATGCCGTAACAAAAAAACAAAAAACAAAAGTGCCGAACTGCTGTTTTTTCGCTGTTTCACGTCTGATAAAAGTTGAAATAAAAAACGATCAAATGTGTGATTGTTCTTCATGGAAAAAAATTAAGACCTACCCCGAAAATAAGCCCTAGCCCTTTTTTCAGAGCAAAAAATAATATAAGACCCTGTCTTATTTTCGGAGAAACACGGTATATACAGTACAGACCAAAAGTTTGGACACACCTTCTCATTCCAAGAGTTTTCTATATTTTCATGACTATAAAAATTGTAGATTCACACTGAAGGCATCAAAACTATGAATTAACACATGTGGAATTATATACTTAACAAAAAAGTGTGAAACAACTGAAAATATGTCTTATATTCTAGGTTCTTCAAAGTAGCCACCTTTTGCTTTGATTACTGCTTTGCACACTCTTGGCATTCTCTTGATGAGCTTCAAGAGGTAGTCACCTGAAATGGTCTTCCAACAGTCTTGAAGGAGTTCCCAGAGATGCTTAGCACTTGTTGGCGCTTTTGCCTTCACTCTGCGGTCCAGCTCACCCCAAACCATCTCGATTGGGTTCAGGTCTGGTGACTGTGGTGGCCAGGTCATCTGGCGTAGCACCCCATCACTCTCCTTCTTGGTCAAATAGCCCTTACACAGTCTGGAGGTGTGTTTGGGGTCATTGTCCTGTTGAAAAATAAATGATGGTCCAACTAAACGCAAACCGGATGGAATAGCATGCCGCTGTAAGATGCTGTGGTAACCATGCTGGTTCAGTATTCCTTCAATTTTGAATAAATCCCCAACAGTGTCACCAGCAAAGCACCCCCACACCATCACACCTCCTCCTCCATGCTTCACGGTGGGAACCAGGCATGTAGAGTCCATTCGTTCACCTTTTCTGCGTCGCACAAAGACACGGTGGTTGGAACCAAAGATCTCAAATTTGGACTCATCAGACCAAAGCACAGATTTCCACAGGTCTAATGTTCATTCCTTGTGTTCTTTAGCCCAAACAAGTCTCTTCTGCTTGTTGCCTGTCCTTAGCAGTGGTTTCCTAGCAGCTATTTTACCATGAAGGCCTGCTGCACACAGTCTCCTCTTAACAGTTGTTGTAGAGATGTGTCTGCTGCTAGAACTCTGTGTGGCATTGACCTGGTCTCTAATCTGAGCTGCTGTTAACCTGCGATTTCTGAGGCTGGTGACTCGGATGAACTTATCCTCCGCAGCAGAGGTGACTCTTGGTCTTCCTTTCCTGGGGCGGTCCTCATGTGAGCCAGTTTCTTTGTAGCGCTTGATGGTTTTGGCCACTGCACTTGGGGACACTTTCAAAGTTTTCCCAATTTTTCGGACTGACTGACCTTCATGTCTTAAAGTAATGATGGCCACTCGTTTTACTTAGCTGCTTTTTTCTTGTCATAATACAAATTCTAACACTCCATTCAGTAGGACTATCTGCTGTGTATCCACCTGACTTCTGAACAACACAACTGATGGTCCCAACCCCATTTATAAGGCAAGAAATCCCACTTATTAAACCTGACAGGGCAAACCTGTGAAGTGAAAACCATTTCAGGTGACTACCTCTTGAAGCTCATCAAGAGAATGCCAAGAGTGTGCAAAGCAGTAATCAAAGCAAAAGGTGGCTACTTTGAAGAACCTAGAATATAAGACATATTTTCAGTTGTTCCACACTTTTTTGTTAAGTATATAATTCCACATGTGTTAATTCATAGTTTTGATGCCTTCAGTGTGAATCTACAATTTTTATAGTCATGAAAATACAGAAAACTCTTGGAATGAGAAGGTGTGTCCAAACTTTTGGTCTGTACTGTATGTATAATTAGATACAATATATATATATTAATTAAAAAAAAAAAGCATTTTCAGTTTAATTCTGTTTATTTCTTCAGTAGGTTGGATTCAGGTTTTGAACAACCACACCTAATGATGACACATTTAATCCAGCCACTCTGCTGCTTGAGCCATTGTTTCTATTGTACTTACCTGAAGGTTTTTCTCTTAGCCATAGTAAGCATACAATGTTGATGTTTAGTAAGAGAAAACCCTCCCATAGAAGTTAATGGAGACAGTCACTCAGCCAGTAGAGAGGCTGCCTTCCATACTTCGTCATGTTATCTTAGGTTCAAAAACCAAGTCTCACCTAATGAAAAATGTATAGAATAAACTTTAAACTGCCTCCTATTTGTATTCATAGCACTAATGAGCAGCTAATAATAAACAGCTAGGTGAAAGTGAACATTACTGGGATGACTTGCTGTGTTTAGCTTGAATTTTTTTTACCTTTTTCACTCAAATTGGTAGTTTTCATCTAGCCAAATTGAAAAGGCCAACTTAAGTACTTAACTTTTAAACAGACAATTTTTGTCCAAGTCTAGTCTTAAAATTACAAATATGTTACTTTCCTACTATGTCATATAGTATATACATATGCTGTATGCTAATGCATATACTTTTCTTTTAGGATACTGCTGGAAAGGTCCTGGATCGTTGGGCAATTATGTCTCGAGAAGAGGAGATTATCACTCTACAGCAGTTTCTACGGTTTGGAGAGACCAAATCCATTGTGGAGCTCATGGCCATTCAAGAAAAGGAAGGACAGGCAGTTGCTGTGCCATCCTCAAAAGCTGATTCAGATATAAGAACTTTTATTGAAAGCAACAATCGTACCAGGAGCCCAAGTGTACTGTCACACTTGGAAAACAGTAATCCTTCTAGCATTCACCACTTTGAGAACATGCCCAATAGCCTTGCATTTCTCCTTCCATTCCAGTATATCAACCCAGTCTCTGCCCCTATGCTTGGATTACCTCCTAATGGGCTCATGTTAGAGCATCCTGGACTGAGGTTACGTGAACCTAATAATTCAAATCAGAATGAATGTGAAGAGACCAGTGAGTCTGAAGTTTCCCCTATGCCTTATAGTAGAAATGAGCAAACATCCAATAGAAATGCCTTGAGTAGCATCACAAATGTAGAGCCAAAAACAGAGCCAAACAATGCCTCACCAACTCAAGCATCTACTCCAGTCAGTGACATAAATAAGTCTGAGCATGTCAAAAGTTCTTTTAAAATTCACAGAATGAGGAGGATGGGAGCTTCATCACGGAAAGGCAGGGTATTTTGCAATGCTTGTGGCAAAACCTTTTATGATAAAGGAACACTAAAAATCCATTACAATGCCGTGCATCTTAAGATAAAACACAGATGTACTATTGAAGGTTGTAACATGGTTTTCAGTTCTCTTAGAAGTAGAAATCGACATAGTGCAAATCCAAATCCTCGTCTTCACATGCCAATGCTAAGAAACAATAGAGATAAAGACCTTATTCGTGCAACATCTGGAGCTGCGACACCTGTAATAGCAAGTACAAAATCAAGCTTAACTTTAACCAGCCCTGGTAGACCTCCAATGGGTTTTTCAACACCTCCTTTGGATCCACTTTTGCAAAATTCGCTTTCTAGTCAACTAGTATTCCCAGCTTTAAAAACTGTCCAGCCTGTCCCTCCTTTTTACAGAAGTTTACTAAATTCAGGAGACCTAGTGAGTCCCCCAACATCACTACCTACTAGTCCAATATTGCCAGCACCTTTAGGGGTTGAACAGCCTCTTCCTCTTCTGCCTCAAGACCTGCCATCAACTGTGATTAACATGTCAACACAGGACTCTAATACAGATCTTGCTCCTAAGAAAAAGCCAAGAAAATCAAGTATGCCAGTTAAAATTGAGAAGGAAATCATTGATACTGCTGATGAATTTGATGAAGAAGAAGAAAACATTGAACATGGCATTTCTACAAACGATATTGGCCATGACAGCCATTCTCAAGGTGAAGTAAGTCCCGGACTGTCAATAAACAGCTATTCAAAAACAAGCAGTAACAGGTGTATAATGCGTTCAGACACTCGAGCAAACAGTATGACGTCTGAAGACCAGGAACGTGATAGAGATTTTGAAAATGAATCAGAATCCGATGACCCAAAATTTTGTGATGAGCCAATGGAGGATGATAGCCTTCCAATTCACAAAGATGGCACTCTTAGGACAGAAAATGATAACTCCCATGAAAATCATACTGACAGTCATCAGCATGCTGTCATAAAAGTAAAAGAAGAGTTTACAGACCCTACATATGATATGTTTTACATGAGCCACTATGGACTTTACAATGGGGGCAGTGCTGGCATGGCTGCACTTCATGAAAGCTTAGCTTCATCCTTGAGTTACGGAAGCCCTCAAAAATTCTCTCCAGAGGGGGACCTGTGCTCAAGTCCAGATCCTAAAATTTGCTATGTGTGCAAAAAAAGTTTCAAAAGCTCATACAGTGTGAAGCTGCACTACAGGAATGTTCATCTTAAAGAAATGCATGTCTGCACAGTAGCTGGTTGCAATGCTGCTTTTCCTTCACGTCGAAGTAGAGACAGGTTAGTTATTTTTCATTGTAATATGATCATTTTATATTTCTATTTGCTGCCTTACATTGCTATTCACCATTTCCTACAAACATCAGATAAAAGATTATAGTTTTTATTACTGTACTTAAATTTTCTAATCTAAGATCAGATTCAGCAAGCTTAAACTTGACATATCAAATTGATAATCACCTTTCTTGCATATCCTGTTGATTTGGTTCTGAAACTACTAGGATCTATGCTTTTCTCTGCTTCCTGGTGTCTGACACACTAGGAATTGTTTGGAGATGTCACTGGCTAAGGCAGGTTACTGCTCCAGGGAATACTTGGCTGAGAGGGCATCTTGAAACATTCCTGCTGAGAGACGAGGAAGTAGAGAGTGGACCTAGCAGAGAGACATAGGCAGCATCTGAACCAGAGTAGTAGGGAATCAGGGATAGGTGAATACTAGTTTGTTATGTTATACCCCCCATGCTTATCTGGTTAAGTGCAGTGTATTTTCATTTTTCTGAAACACCCTTTTAAGTCTCAATTTATAGTTTGCTGTAAGTGTCAAGTTAAAGATTGATACATCTATAGCAGAGTGAACCTGAACCTCTGCAATTGGTTAAACTGCTGTAGCGTGATATCTTGTTACAGAACAACAAAAAAAAACAATGAAAAGACATTGGAAAGACATTTTTCAATTACCTTTTGTTGTTTTTTGTCTTCTGTGTTAACATACCCTGCTGCAGCAGTTTAACCAATTCCAGAAGCTCAAGTTAGCTCTGTTACATCTGTAGGTCCAAAATTCTGTACTGTTTAATTTTTAATATGTATATATTTAAAGTGGTCAGAGCTCCGAATCCCCCACATAGTCATATGCTGTATTTAAATGATAAAATTCTAGCTGCCTGAAGTCACCACTAGAGGTAGCTAAGGAGCCAATTGCACACTTTTTGTGCATTGAACTAAATAATAAAACAGTATGCAGTAAATTCCTAAGCTCCTCCAGTGGTAGCCGTATACCAATTTATTGTTACATTTTATGAGGGAAAATGAAGCTCTGAATACTATAAAGATTTAACATGTTAATAAGAAATCCACTGTTACAACATGTTGTACCTAAACAGAACAATATATTAAAAGTTTGACATTCACTTTAAAGAAGAAGTTGGGGATAAATTGCACAATTTATATATGCTCCATATCTACAGCAAAGTCTTCTGTTGACAATATACATTCCAAAAGTATGTATAGAGTATTTAGTTTGCTTTTAGATACCAGTATATGGATTTCATATCCATGATAGGAACAGAAGTTAAACATACTCGATATTAAAGCTTTTAAATAAGGTGTTGTATTAAATTAAAACATGATAAAGGCATTTCATTGCTTTTTAGAAGTAAAATCATTTTATCCCTCATTTTATCTTTGAAGAGAATGAGCGGATCTGTAGGCCAGTCATTAAATAAAACAGATATATCAAATGCAGTATATCATGTAGTGTCCCATATTCATAAGTCACATGCTGTAGTAACAATCAAAGGTATCTATGCCCAAATAGAACAACATACTGCAATGTATATGTGCTTATGAATAATCCACATATGTGAATATTTTTTATAGGGCTTATGTTTGTGCAGCCAAAAAGCCGTTCACACTGTAAAATGGAAGTGGAAATGTAGTCAGATATGTTGGTACAGCGGTACTGAGTTTGTTCTTTTGTCCGGTAGTCATAAGTGACTTCCTCCTTCTATCATCTATGAACATCTACAAATCATATGATGCTTTCAGAATTATGCTCTCTGCTATTTAGAATAAGCAATGGCACTCCATTTAGGACTTGATAAATAGTGCACACTGATGTCGCATAGCTCAGCTCAAAAATCACACAATAGCAATATTTCTGTAATGCTCCTGTAGACCAGTTTCACAGTTTCAGAAGTGGCTTACCATATCTGGTGGGTAATTAGCAGAGCTGATCATTATTAATGTAAGATTTACCCCCATATGCATTATCACCATACACTATATGCATACAGTACTGCTGCTTTTGCTATTGACATCACCTTAACCAAATCATTAAAACAACAATATTTATTTATGCTGCTGATATAGTAATTTTAATTGTGTTCAAATGATAGCAATGGCTCACAGACAGCTCAGAGAGTTTTTTTTCTTGGCTTGGCCATTATTTGTCCCTACTAGGGATAGGGTACTAGCCACATCAATATCACCCACAGTAGTTTTCTTCTGCTCTGTAATTCTATATGTATAAGATGCCAGTATTAGCCTAAACCATATGTAAACATATACTACATTATCATGGCAATGGGAGCAAGATTCATTGTAGATACAACCTTGATGATAGCATTTGTCTATGACTAAACACTAATCTGTCATCTTGGTAGTATGGGTTTGTATTGCCTAAGCCTTTTAGGGCAATAACCTTATATGGCCTAAATTCTTCCTTGCTCTTTTGTAGCTTTTATGTTACCTTGGTCTACATGTTTTTACCATATCTCAACTAACATACAGTAGCTTCTGTTTATTGTTCATCAGAAGAGACACATCTCAAACTCTGTCACAGGCATATATTATCTTTAATACAAAACCTGCTGTCCCTAAAACATTTTGCTTCTAATGTACTCTAAAGTGCTCAATGAGTGCTGCATGCACAGGTATTGGAGCAACCATGATGGGGATCCACTTCCAGCCCCACAGTCACCTTACCCCTAGATGCCAGAAACTGTGTAAACTTCTGGGTACTAGAGGATCCACATAGCATAAGAGGGTGAAATTCCCCTGTAACTGGGGCTAAAGTAATGTTAAAATGCCCCAAAGAGCATTCCTTTGTTATGTATGTCACTTTTGTAGATTTGGAGAAAAACAGTTTTGAAGCATTATGTAAATGGGGCATTTGGTGCACTGGGGGCAAGCTTTCAGCACTGGGAGCACTGCTCTTGACACCCAGGCCCCTACCATCTTATTCTTGTGCCACCATGTGCAGTGGCAGTTGATGCACCTACTGTTATGAGATCATCCATCCTACTTGTGCAGCAAGAGCAGTCTTCACAGGATTGGAGGTTTACCCCCAGTGCATTAACTGCCTCATTTGCATAAGACTTCAAAGTTCTTTTCCTCCAAATCTATACAAGTGGCATATATAACAGAGGTATGGTGTTTACCACTGTAAAGTGCTGTGTAACACGGAGGTGACAGTTCATTATGCTTGGAGGAGGTTGTAGACTCTCATTAAGTTGAATCTGATACTATAACTTACTGTAATGTAATATCACACAACAAAAGTCAGAGAAAATCATTGAAAAAGTAAATTTGAAGATGGATGCACTGTTTATTTAACTTGTTGAGAGTCATGTTAAATTTAATCTGTACATTTATATAGTATAACACGTGAGATAAGAGCAAAGAAGCCCTCTACCTGTTTACCCAAAAAATACATATTCATTGATCAGAAAAAAAAAACATTTATTAAGCTACCTGATACATTGCCTATGTAAATTTTCAGTAAAATGCTATGCATGATGCTCGGCGCTCCCAAATTACAGGTACTTTACTACAAAGATTCCCTTTTAGGTCTTAGAAATTAATAATTCATTCTTATGGGCTCATTAGAAATGATGGATTTTGAGTCACCAATTAT
Source organism: Leptodactylus fallax (assembly GCA_947044405.1). Taxonomy (NCBI): domain Eukaryota; kingdom Metazoa; phylum Chordata; class Amphibia; order Anura; family Leptodactylidae; genus Leptodactylus; species Leptodactylus fallax. The sequence goes on along the minus strand of CAMRHE010000197.1, from coordinate 2,436,809 downwards.
AAATTCACAATGAATTTACCTCCTGGAGCTTCAATAAGCTTCAACATTTTGTGTAACTTAAAAAACCTGAAAACCTGATGCTCATGCACATGAGTTTTAATAAATGACTTGTAGTTACATTTTTTTTAATGTGAAGGGCAAGTAATTTGATGAAAATTTTCAAAATATTTCATTCCTTTTTTAAGTTGCTTTTTTGCCCAACTCCAGGGATATTTCTTATGATTTAGTCTTGTAATACAGGCCATACTGATATGTAGTGCATGGTGCTGCATCTTTCACTATGTAATTCTCCAGAAGTGGTCCTGTGATTAGCTGGTTATGTGATCAGCAGTCTGACCTGCCAATTCACACCAGTCAGAAGTCACTTTTTCTGAGTAAGTCTAGGAGGGCCTGATACATGACCTGCAGCTAATACAATAGGGATAGGAGTTGAAGAGGTATTTTAACAAAAAAGAAATGACAGGGCCATTTTCTTTGGTTCTTAAATGGGATTTTTGGTATATGAAGTTTTGAAGGCTGCAACATATATTTTCTATAGGATTATTCAAATAATTTTGCAATGATGCATTTGATTTTATACTTATGTCATTTTTTATTAAGATTATTATTATTATTAATATTTATTTTTTAGATATTTTTTAGACATTTAGATAAATGTTTCTAAATTTATTTTTTAAATTAGTTTTCCCCTTCCATTACAGAAATTTTCTCTAAGTTATACATAGTTTTGTGTCGCTGGGGACAGTGCTAGAACCTTTGATGTAGGCATGACAGTGACAGTTTTTTTTGTAATTTTTTTTTTACACATTTTGTCTCCTCATAAGGTCATAATACTTCTTAATGGTTCTATAGCGAACAGGAAGGAAGGGATGGTAATAAACCGCCTAGCCTTCTTTGTGGCTGCATGATCAGTTGCTAACTTTGAAAGGATGTATCAGTCATAGGAGGCTTTAAACATTAGAAAATGAAATGACAGTTAAAGTCTCAACACAAGAATATGTATACTTTTACTTCTAGCATTTGTAATATTTCATTTCTTACATCATTATGTTTTGCTTGCTCTTGTTACTGATGCTGTTAGTGCCTAGTTATAGTATATCAGAGTAACCTGTTAACACAAAACATAAGAATTTGCATGTTAGCTCTTGGTATGTAATAATAGATTAAATACAGTAAATACTTCACAAAACTGTCTCCATGAACCGCAAAATAAAATATATTGCCACTTTAAGAAATGTAAAAATGCTCTTCTCTGTTTCTAGAAAAAGTACACCATGATTTGAACTATTTTAGACATCTGTAAGTAAGGCATCTCTGTCCAGGACATGCACATGCTGGACTAAACTGTGGGTACCTGGAGGATGATGGTTGACTGAGAGCTCTTAATAGACAGCTCTCTGAACAATTCTTCATCCAAATGTCCTTTTCAGCTGAATGCTGGGAGCAGTACTCCTATTCCTGTGTAGTTCAGGAGTGGGTGCACCTAGTGCCCATTGTTTTATCTTTACATGACCTTGTTAGACGCCCTTGTTTAAATGGATAGACAAGCTCATTGAAATGTTTTACTAAGAGCTTAAAATGCAATAAACTAACAAGCTCAGTAATACTTACATTACCGGCCACTTGCCACTCCCATGCTACCGCTTTCCAAATCCCCCACTGGTCTCTATATCCTGATGATGATGATGATATTGCAGCACAGACATGTGGTCATGGCTGCAGCCAGTGATGGCTGGAGGTTTGCATATTGAGACCAGCGGGGAGACTGGGAAGCAGCTGTGTGGGAGTAGTCGGGGAATAGGAAGGTAAGAATTCCTGAGTGTATTTTTTTTACAGTATTTTAAGCTTTTACTAAAAAAAAAAAAGTCAAGTTGTTGGATAACCCCCTTTAAAGTATATCTGTCTTATTAGAGGAACTCTTTACTATTGTGATAGAACAAGAGATTGTTGCACCTATAGGGCGGAAGATGCATTTACTTATTTTTGTTTAATAGACATCATTTATTTTTGGCAGGAATAAAAATTACTTTACAGTGTAAAACAAAAACAAAATATGTTATAGCATCCAAGATTGCGTCATAGTGATATGGAAACTAAGTGAGTTGCAAAATGTTTCTTTAAGCAAATCAACAAAAAATATGCATTTTTTTCTACGAGTGATTTATTTTATAATGGCATTTTTCTCCAAGATTTGCTTTGCATTGTATTTTTAACAGATTTGTTAATACTATCCACTTGTTTATCACCCTAGAATTAAAGCTTGATAGGCACAAATCGACTAAAATAGCAGATAAGTCTCAACAAACTAAATCCCTTCACCCAATATCTGCCATTTATAATACTGGTGTATTATGCAGCAGAGGTGCAGCCACTAGGGTCAGAGGTCATGTATTGTGCCTACACCTACTATAGCTATGGCCCTGCGCTAAAGGATTAAATAAATACATAAATACATATATACATAATAGGCAGAAGGATAGATAGACTAGTGGCATTGTGATATCAACATTTTATTGCTATATGTTACTTTTCTCTAATTTAAATATCCTATTTTTTTAGTTTGTCTAGTACTCATTGGCAAAAAGGAATTTTTTAAATTCTGTTGGCTTATATTAAGACAAATAGCACAACCAGTAAAGTGATTTTTATTTGACTTGGAATGGAACACAAGTAATTATGAATCCATAACAAATGCCAAATGAGCTTCTGCCATGAGATTGTTAGCACAACAAATGTAGACTGGGAAGGAAGACAAGCAGATTGCACCTAGGATTTGCATCCACCTTATGAATCGCTCCTGGGGTCTGAAGAGTACATTAGTGGCATCCATAACACCCTTTTGGTGCCAGATTACCTGACTCTTGCATACAACAGGTGTGTTGGAATAAATTATCATGGTAGCTTGGATGAGCCACTGAATAACATTAACAGCACAGGTGATTATGCGAAAAGAACATTACCTGCCTCTTGTTAGCACTTATTGGCCTCCCCAGCTTGGGAAGTAATTCAGATAACTTTACTAAGATTTGGTTAATTGATTATCAAACACAATTTATTCATAAAGTAAAAGCTTCTCTATAGTTCTTTGGAGAGAATTATCTAAAATTCCTTTTAGCTTAGAGAATAAGTTATACATTTTAAATAAAATGTTATACATGTACCATAATATTTCTTAAAGTGGTTCTCCAGCCAATGAAAATGAACTGCTTCCCACGCGCACATAGAAAATGATCACTCAGTCATTGGCTGTAGCAGCTGACACAGGACAAAGCTACAGCCAATGATCGGAGTGATCATTGTCTGTAGAGTCCAGCAGGGGACCCAGGAAGCATCCAAACAATAGAAACAGTTTTTTTCTTCAGTAAATATGACTTAAGTTTATTCTCATGATGTTATTTTAAATATATTCTCGAAATTGGAATTTTTATTTTAAAATTAAAACTTCAGAAAGTTGTGGTAAATACATATTGGCAATGGCTATTGTTTTGGAATGTTAGTTGAGAAATGCTAGTAAACATCGCATAATCTAATTGTTACCCCTAACCACTAATTTAGCCACTTAACTTGGAATTAACCATAACCGCTAATTTTACCACTTCCCCAAATGCGATTTGAGCTTTATGTAAATATGCCTGTGATTTATATGATTGCAAGTCTTGGCATTGCTTTCAAATGCTGGAATGGGGAACACCAATCCAGACCCTTTTGATTCCAGATTCTTTATTGTAAAAGACTATAGACTGAAAGAAATCTCACCATTATCATACAGTAGATAGATTTTACAAAGTTCACATTCAATTTGTGCTAAAAATAAGTAACAAAATAATACAACGACAAGCAACAAATATTCAATAATTTATGCCATTTTAAAATAATTATGTTTCTAGCATTTTTTATTTTAAATACACTTGCTCTTCAGAAACAGAATTCCTCTTAATCCTCTACAATAAAGAAAGGTTTTCAACTAATGCATTTTTGTTGCATAAATGTTTGAAATATTTGATAATATTTCAAATAATATTTAATGATTATGTGTTATGTTGCCTTAAACTATTTGTATGGAGGTATTAATGGGATTAACTATTGTAGGTCTTGATAAAATCAGTCATAATGCCCCATTTTGTGTAAAGTTTGGTGAGAAGCAAAGTTTATGTTTACTAAATAATGAATATTACCCTGGACACCATTACAATAATGTAAAATAATGATGATTATGTTATGTTATTAGTACATACATTCATTTTTACCATGTTCTGTATGTAGAAAGCCCAGTGAACCTTAATTGTGTGAAGCTAAAAAGAAATAGGATGTGTATTGACTGTGTCAGGATAATATATTTCCATAAAACTTAGAGTGTACTTCAAGTGTTTCTGACATGCTCACCTCACATGTCCAGGTGAAAATGTGAAGGTGAGTAATGTAGTCACACTATAAGGTACAACTGTTGTCTCCTGTGTGTGAAATTTACAGAATAAGCTTTTGGTATCTGTGTGTCCTGCCATTAGATTTAATTTATTGGAGTGGATGTATCCTTTATTGCAAGTGAATGTCTATCCAAGACAGTTTGATGGAAAGTCACAGTCAGTGAAGGCAAAAACCTAGGAAATTCCTTCCGATCCATTTGGTATGGAATCGTATAGAATTTTTTGATCAGTTTTATTTATATGATTGTGACAAAATAGGTTAGTCATGGAAAAAAGATAAAACAAGGAAGCACTCATTTCATAAGTGTTGTATTATAGGGCATACTGTATGACTGTGCTTGAAACAAGAGTGTTCCTATCAATTGTGCTATTAAGTACCTTTTCAGTTTTCTATAATGTTTCAGCTTAGAAGTTAAACTGTGTATGATATGGTCTATCTAATAATAAGTAGCTAGTGTTTGGTTATTCAGCATGTATTGGATAGATTTCTTATCATCCTTTACAGCTGTAATTTTAATAGGTAGCAGATGACATTGTCATACTGTAAAGTAGACATTAATTTGCTATTAAATGTAGTCAATTAATATTGCATATAATATGGATCTATGAGTCATATTCAGTTTAATTTTGTTTACATTTAATTGGATTATCTAAATTTAGGACTTCTTTGGTTATGAATTAATTGACCCACATTTACTATTGTATTTCAAACTGAATCCTGTCATATACTGTGGCACATCATGGTGTATTTTGTTGCATCTTGGTGCATTTTGTTGCATCTAGTTTGAAATAAAATTTTATCAAAATACTAGACAAGAGGGTGTGTCTTAGCAGGAAAAGAGGTATGGCTGATTATGAGACAAAATGCACCAAATTACACTATAATTTTGATGTCAAAAATTCTGGCTCAGACTAAGTTAACTAATAGGTGGTATAAACTTTGACTATAAAGTCTAAAGATATGCCAGATTTATCAAACAGCATTAGAAACTCAAATAAATCTGGCACTATCTAGTCTAAATTTACACTCGATTAGTAAATCTGCCCTATTGTCTTCTATAAATGATGATATTTTCAGGTTGCTTTACATAGTTTATGGCATTTCCAAAAAACTCCACAGCTGTCAAGAGAGTAAAAAAAAAAGTCTCAAGAGAAGCATAAATCAGACACATTTGCCCTATTTTATACTTGGTATTATTTGATTAAGCAGTCTGACTTTTTATTGCAATGACATGAGCACTCAAAGCTATAATAGCATCCATTTCAGTAGTTTAGTAATAGTATTAAAAAAAATCACTTAACATCAACGGTGAATGGCTGCACAACATGGTTATAAAAATTCATATCATGAAATTGTATGTATTTGTCCTGGCAAATAATTATTTTTAAGTTTTAATCTGTATTTTAAAAATCTATTAAGCGGAATGAGTGGTTGAGAATAAAATATCTAAACTTGAAATAAATTTTAAATTTCCACATGTATTTTCAAGTCTGAATAAACACATTATTCAGATATTTTATGGACTAGTTAATGACCAGATTTCCATGTTTTGACATGCCAATAATATCGAAATTAAAACTTTTATCTAAACTGCGATATTTTAAATTTGATTTACAAATACCAAATGTGATGTAAATTTTTTATTTAATTTTCTTTTTAGTCAAAGCCAAGTGTGGATATAAAACTAAGGAAATCTTTAACGCTCTTTTGTATTCACTTATGTACATGAAATATATTTACTGTATATGAAAACATGCCCTCTACAATTGTATGCCCGTATTAAAAAAATCATTCCTCTGGCTGAAAGGTTACATTTTTATGCATCTAATGTAGACAAAATAATCATTACTCTAGCTGTATAAACATAATTAATCTTATTTTATATCTACTGTACTACAGCCAAAATAAGGGTTAATGGCACCCCATGGCTTTGGAATCAGATATGCCATTGCAATTGTTTGCAGCCACGTTTCTTTCACTAAGTGCTTTGGCAGTTTGCAGTCTGCACACGAGAGACGCTTGAGCTTGGTTCTAAATTTTGATTAAACACAATGCCATTAATCAACAGTAAGACACTGAGCAGTTGGCAAGGTCCAGAGCTGCAAAATGTTTAAGACATAAAACATTACCAAGTAATTAGAAAGCGTTCCTTTCGGAGGAACAGTGCCTTCAATAAAGAGGTAAATGATAGCATGTTTATTGTGAATGTAGGCAGGTAGTGCAATATGACAAACTGCAGGAGATGCACATATCAGTAATCATCTGCATTATTAGTGACATTAATCATAATTCCCAAAATGTAAGGGCTGCCAACATTTATATTTGACCAAAGTTGCCCTCAGCCAGCTTCTCCAGACCATTATTAGGTCCCAAGAAGACTACTGCTGCCATGTCCCACCATGAATCACAGATCACATATTGAGATTAAGTCTGAGACCTGATGCCAATTAAGCTTGAGCAATTAGCTCCGACCCTCAGTGGAAAATATTTAATTCTCTGGTATTCCTAATGACTGTGGCCTTTAAACCTACTTTAGTTACTTTGTTGTCTATGCTAAAAAAGGAATATGTCTTTTTAGTTCATCCTTGAATCTGCAATAAGCCTACTTGATCCAAAAGATCACAAACTGTCCTGGTACACTAGGATGAAAATGATTCCCTAACAAGCACTACCAATTGGATGATTTAATTGGATCAACAGATACAGTACTTAAAGGGGAACTTCTATCTCCAGGATCACATTTAAACTTTTAGCTTGAGCTAATTAGAGTATTTTACTCAATACATTGCTTTGACTATCTTGCTCCTTTCATCATATAATGCTGTTTAGCTCTCCTCAGTGTTTACAGCTCGATGCCTAGGTTTCAGACCACCTCTGCTATCTAGCAGCAGTGTTTGGGCTTGTGATATTGGTCCCTGTTCTCTGGAGGGGGATGGTTGTAGAGTTGTCTGTCAGCCCTGATAATTACAAGAACAGTGCCCTGACCAGTGCCTCTGTTATCTTTGTAATTCCAGAGCTAGCCATGAGCAGTTTAATCTTGGGAACACACGGCTGGCCTGAATTGACCATCACATAGATTAAACTCGGCAACCAAATAGACACTGAAATCAAGTAGAGAGAGGAGAACAGATGAAACTCTTAGGCAAACCCCTTTAACTCATTACAACAGTAGTGGGAAATGGTTATTTTCTTCTTACTGAGGCTTTTAACCTTTGAAATCTGTACATTGACCTCTACAGACAGAGAAAGAACATTTAGTATGGTACAATACCAGTTTTTGGTCATTTTCCTCTTGTTGGGGCTATCAGCTCCATTGACCTCTATGAACCGCATGATTTGTATATTGTTGAGTATTGCTCTTGAGAAAACTTGTACTTCTACCTCATTTCCTCACTGATGGAGCATATTTTACATTGCCTTCCATTCTAAAATGAGCAGAAATACGAAACGTAATGGTATTGCAAAGTAAATGTATTATTTTTCTTTAACAGCACACCATCACAGATTTTTAGGAAGGGAGATATTTGAAAATAGAGTGAATTTTCATATTGACTGAGAAATGTGAACTGAAAAAAAATTAAATGGATAGCTCTTGGAATGGAGGAATAGATACTTAAAAACATAATAGACATTAATTTACTTACTTATTTACAATTATTTTTTTCAGTTTCTGCATTTTTAATTTTAATTGATATAATATCATACATTTACTGTCATTTTAAAAGAAACCAGTAAAAAACACTGTAAGTACTTTAAAGCCAGCTATTAAATTATGTAACATACTTTATCATTAAAAATGTCCTTCAACTGAAAGTTTTTGGTTGAGGACCTTGAACTACTAATGTCAAGTAGAAAATTATACTTTTTAGCAGTCTGTGTACAGTATATAAATATTTAGATAGTAAACACTATTGGAACTGCTTTGCACCTCCTAAAATAATAGTGGGAACTTTTTTTTTTTTTTTTTACATTCGGGGTTATATGTGTCTTCTATTGACATCTGGTTGGATAAGTGTCTTGGGTAGCACATTACATGAAACCTTTTATACCCAACTGTAAAATGGACCCAACTTTTTCCATTCATTGTCAGATGCAACGTCACTGAAATCTTATCCCTTTCAAAACTTAAATTCATTGTTAACCTCTTCTTGAAAACTCAATGGGATATAGGAAGTGAGAGATGAGGAGGTCTTTGACAGGGTTTTCTTTTCTAGTTGCTGGTGGATTCTGTAGATATTTTACTTTAACCTATACCTTTTTTGTTAAGAAAAAATAAAAATCACAATTGACCATTGAAACACAAGATCCTGCTGTGCCCAATAACTCATTTTTTCACCTTTAGGCTCCATGCACATGAGCCTATGCTTTGTCGGTGTGTTAATTGCAGTTTTAACAGCTAGCATACTGACTCTTTGTATTCTAATGGCCCCATGCACATGACTGTGTATTAATATGGGTCCATGTATGGGGCAGCGAGCCCAGGAGTAAATCTCAGGACAGGTCCTATTCCTCTCTATTTTTTGGCCCAGATTTAGTAATGAAATTTATGGGTCCATGGAGGTCATGAACGGCATATGGAGATCACCCATGTGCCTTTTGTGCCGTTTTTCAATGGATCCAGCACTTGCACTTGTTCGTGTGAATGTAGCCTTTGTGAAGTTTTGCAGCTTTCTCTACTGTTTCTGTAACTCCCATTGATTGAAGAGAGCCAAGTACATTTGTAGTCAGCTCCTGATCCATTTTCTGTATGCAGTGGCCAACTTGTCAGGTGGTTCAAGGGTCAGTAAAACCTGGATGGGGGAAAATCTCTGACATCACTTGTTTTATGATAATTTGGCTAGGTTGAAAGTACCAGCATAATGTCCGCTGTTTTAATTCATCAGAGGATCATAACAATGGGCATTAAAGCGTTACTGATTGATGGATGCAAACAGAAAACTTACTGTGTATATCTGTCCTGATTCACTTCAATGTTGAAATAAAAATTTTAAAAAAGTAACACTGCATGCTGCTTTATATTTTTCCATCTAAACAAATGGAAATAGACCTTCCATTTAAAGTGAGTGAGCATGGATACAGACAGAAAATCTGTCTGTAGCCGTCAATCAGAGAAACGTTAATGCCCACTGTGTGTACATACCTTTAAAATGAGAGAACATATATAAACAATGTGTAACATCTCTCATTATATTAGTTTTTTAATTACAGATTAGACAAATTTAGTTAATTCTACAATAGCTTAGATTTGTGTATTACCTTACTATCAAGACTGGAGACAGTGAGTAGATATGGTGTATATATTACAAAAGGTAAACTTGTGCATATTTAATCCTTGCTTCTTGTTATCTTGTAAAATGAGAGACAGTGAAAAAAAATTCCATGAATTACATTATTCATGCCTAATGTATGCATTTGAGTAATCTGGCCAATATTACAAGGTAGATTTCCCCTGGCACAATTAATTTACAAATGAATGCAAGAGATGATATTTTGGGGGTGTTTTGCTCACATGACAGCATGGGGTGCAAGGCGATAATTACCATTCCATGGTCAGGCACATTAATACTTTGCTTCCTCTACAAAGTTAAATGCCTTCTCCCGAGAATACCCCCTTGTTGACTAGACAAGGCTGTCAATTTTGTTTGCCTGCCACATTAGGGGTTCCCAAGAGGGATGAAAAGGTTCATGAAAAAAGAGTAGGAGAGTAAGCAGCATAATTCATTGTGAATTGAGCAAAGAAGTGTAATTCAGATAAATGGCCGACCCCATTGCAGACTACCTGTTATTACAACAGACATGCAGTATCTGTGCAGTAAATTAGTCAAACCCCAATAGGGTTTGGTGGGAGCTTATCTTCAAGTGTATAATTTGAGCAATGAGGGAGCTGCCCCCGTGACCAGACTGAGTGATTTGTTTCATATTGAAAGAGATTTAAGTGACTGTCTTTCAGTTCTCTCTCCCATTGTTTGTGCTCATATCACAAGACTTATTATTGTTCTAGAAACATTCTTTACAGTTAAGATGAAACTATTTTAGTGAACCCCATTCTCTTGAGGGTAGGGGTTACCCGAATGTTCTAATGACTGTTATCCCTAAATGACTGCACTGAACTGCTTTGAGAACATCTCAGTCATCCATATTGCTAACAAACAGTATGTTCTACTTGCAATGTAAATGATCTGCTTCAGTAAAGGTGACTTTTACCATACTTTCATGAAGTTTGGTTGCAAAAGAAACACTGTGGAACTTGGTTCGTCATGAGCTGAACCTGGGTGGTGCTATCTGTTTAGGTCACAGTAAGGGCAAGCTATATGTATAGGATTTACAGACATAAGGGGTGTTAACATTGGTTCTCCTTAACCAGCACTAATTTTTACAGCAATTAATACTCTAGTTTTACAGTACTACAAATGGTCAGCAGCCTTGTGCACAAAATCCTATCATCTAACATGTCACAGTCTCATTGTAACGGAAAAAAATAACACATCTAAGATCTAAAAATACAGCTTTATCAGCTCATACAATTCACAAAAAAGTGATGTTAATATGAGAACTTAAATGTCAATGTTTAAAGAATTAGCCAAAAAGGCTAATATTTGGACATTATGCAAAGCTTCATTAGTGAGGGTCTAGATGTTGAAAACCATCACAATTGGTAGATCAAAGAGGCTACGTCATTTTGGAGAGTACTTTGTTTCACCTTGATTCTGGAGAGACAGTGCTCGACCATAGCCTAAAGTAGCACTGCAGCAACCCTCCTGACTCAAGCGAAGTGAGGTTGCTCACAGCCAAAGAGTCATAATCCCCTTAATTTTAGACAGCAGCATATAGGTTCAGATATCTCTTTGACCTGTTAGATGATATAATTTTGTACACAATGGTGCTTGTTTACTTTAAGTCTGTTTGTTAATAATAAAATGTCCCTTTAAGAGCCATGTTACTACATACCTCATTGCTTTGTATACTAAATGTGAAAACTTATTTATATAGCATTATCTACAGTATATAGTCTCAGGGTAATGCAATAGTCTTTTTCACATCTTTTTGCCTTTTACCCAAACACATTCTTGGAGGCTCATTCAATAAGATTTGTGATATTGCACTTAAAACCTGAACCCATAGTAACCTATTAGAATGTTCAATAGCATGATCTTTTCAAAGGAAAAATCTGTTGCAACAGTCAACATCACAGGTCTGGTTTGCACTGCAACTGAATATATCCAGTAAATAGCATAATATCATATATGTATCAATTCTTTTTTTTCTCCCAATAAGTTATTAGACACATATTGGATGAAATAATTTATTTGAATGTATATTAATGGGGCAGATTTTAATTTGGTAGGACATGTACAAAAACATGACTATAATAAAGGATTATCATATGTCTTTTAGTGTAATTTTGGCCTAGTTGTATTGAAGTGTGTAAATTCTGACAAATGTTAGCGCTAGATAATTGGTGCCAAACTTTTGTATGGCAGCCATTTATTCTGTATCTGTAACATTCTTCTCTTCTTGTATATAAACGTCACTGACTTTCAATACATCTACGCCTCAAAATCTGCCCCTATTGTCAGTTCTTTTAAGACAATAAGGATATGTCTCCAGAGTTACGGGTGTGGTTTGTTTCTGTTTGTTTTTAATGCAGACCATCCGGATTGCACCCAGAGGATGAAGGAGCAATTGGGGCAATGGGAAAATTAGAAATGTAACTGGGTAAATATTATTTCTTATAAGATTAATTGCTAAGTTTATTGTGTGAAGCTTTTTTTTATTATTTTTTTTTCTTTTTGTCACATTGTAGTGTTTGCTTTGCTATATAGTAGATGTATCATATACGTAGTCCCATTTTAAGCACAATTCTGTTCCATTTAATGCAATCAGTTGACAACATACAATGTTTTCCGTTACATCTTGAAATTCTTTAACAAGTCAGATTATGCATAGCGTGGCAATGGTTGTCCATTATTGAGTTGTAAAATGAATTAGTCTGTGTTATGGCACATGGGATGTTAATAAATTTAAAAATAGCACCACTTCTAGATAAAACAGATGCCAAATATAATACTTTAGATTTATAATTAGTAAACCATTATAGACTTCATTACAAACTCTAACACCTGGATGTTGAGATGACAGATGAACAGGAAATAAATATGTTCAATAATATGAAGGTTTTTTAATTTAAGCTGACTCAAAGATAAAAAAAAAAAAACACCTATTATAGAATGCTTAAGGCTAAGGCCCCAGGTAGTGAAAAGCTGCAAAAAAAAAAAAAAAAAAACGCTGCAGAAAGAAGCGCATCGTTTTTCATTGCGTTTTTTTTGCAGAGTTTTCCTCTGTGGAAGTTCTGCCCCTATTATACCTATGTATATGGAAAATGCCAGTGTTTCCGCAGGTATAATTGACATGCTGTGATTTTCAAAAACGCAAGCGCTATTTATTGAAAAAGCTGCTATTCCGCTGCAGATTTTTTTCTACAATGTGTGGATGAGTTTAAAGAGAATCCCATTCACTTTGCAGATACTGTAAAACGTTGCGTTTTTGCAACGTGGGGTCCCGACCTGAAAGACTAAAAAAATTCACAAAAATTCTCTTGTAGAAACAATATAAAGGTAGCCATGTTTGTGTGGTTGTGAGATTTCATTTTATTTAAATGTGATATGCTACACAAAGATACTACATTATTAACAAAGCATTATTAGACTCAAGTAAAATCAATGCAAAAATAGCTACATGCACATGTCTAGTTAAAGGGAGTCTAACACCTCTCCCAAACATATTCAGCTGTCACCACATTACAATGCTAAACATTACACATACCCTTTGTTATGTATGTCATTTTTGTACATATGTAGAAATATAGCTTTGAAGTCTTATGCAAATGAGGCAGTTTGAGGCAGTCCTTCAGTTCTTGGAGCACTGTTCTTCCCACACAGACCCCTACCATCTTCTGACTGTCTACTCTATGCATTGCTCACAGGACTATAGTCCCGCACTCAATGCACCAACTGCCCTGTGTACATAAGACTTGAATGATTTTTTTTTTTTTTTTTTTTAAGTCCACAAAAGTGACATACATAACAGAGGTATGTTGTTTATCACTGCCATGTGCTTTGTAAAACAGTGGTGACAGTTGAATATGCTAGTGGTAAGTGGTAGACTCCCTTTAAAGTATATATTTTTCTTTGACTTTGAGTTATAATGTAAACATATACTATCTATGGCTTTTCAGTCTTCAATTTATCCTGTACTTACTGTATGTTCTATTTGCTATTTCTTATTTTCATAAAAAAAACCTTAATCTAAAAGTAATGTCAGTTTCCTTACAATGCAATTTTAAAGCTTATTTACATAGCATGAATTCATTGACTTTCACATATACTTAAAGGGAGTCTATGACCTCCCCAAACCATTTAAACTGCCCCTACAGTGATATAGATCCTATAACACTGATAAAGATCATACCTTTTTAATGATCGAGACTGCTGTGGAAGCCCAGAAAATTAACTTTTATCCATTATACAAATCAATCCCACAGAGCACAGGGGGCGTTCCCTTTAGGACCCTAAGTACCGCTGTAGCTGATGAATCCACACCTCATGTTTGTGCCGTTCCTATGCAGTGAGAGCTGATCTGATGTCACCACCCCCTCAGCGAGATCTCGTGTATGCGCAGTGTCCTATTACCGTCCTCCTTGGATAAATCTTGTGCCTCCTGCTTAACCTGCCCTGTGCCGAGAAGAGAAGAGGATTCAAGGGGAGGACTGTATTAGCGCACTGCGCATGTGTGACATCTTGCTGAAGGTTGGTGACGTCAGATCAGCTCTCACTGCACAGGGATAGAACAAACATGGAAAGAGGTGTGGATTCATCAGCTAGATCAGTGATCAGGGACCTAAAGGGAATGCCCCCTGTGCTCTGTGTGCTTAATTTGCATAATGGATAAAAGTTAATTTTCCCGACATCCACAGCAGTCTCATTCATAAAGGTATAATATTTCTCAGTGTTACGAGATCTATATCACTATAAGGCCGGGGCCCCACGTGGCGTAAATGCCACGATTTGCCCACAGCGGAAATGCTGCAGAAATAATCGTGGCGTTTTACAGTCAGAGCAAAGTGGAGGGGATTCTAGCGAATCCCATGCCCACTTTGTGGTAAAAACTGCACTGCAGACACGCGGCGATTTCCAAAACTGTCGCGGTTTTGGAAATCACAGCATGTTAATTATACCTACAGAAACGCCGGCGGTTTCCCCATAGGTATAATTGAAACAGAAAGTCCGCAGAGGAAACCTCTGCGAACTTTCTGTCTAAAGCGCTGCAGGAAGAACCGCGATGCATTGCTGTGGGACGCCATGTGGGGCCTTAGTCTAAGGGCAGTTTAAATAGGTTGAGCAGGTGAAAGACTCCCTTTAAGGCCGGTTTCAGATGACCGTGCTGCAACCGGCCTGCCGTGAATTAAAAGAATGGGCTGCACACGGGGGACACGGGGACATCCCCGTGCGCCGCCCGTGCACGGGCCGTGCTTCTGCGACTCCTTTAATTAAATGAATAGGAGCCGCGGAAGCACAGGCTGCAAAATAGGACAGGAATAGGACCTGTCCTATCTGATGCGGCCCGGACTGTCGGCCCACACACGGAACCGTGAAATTCACGGTCTTCTGTACGGGCCCATAGAAAAGAATGGGTCAGTATGCAATCGGTGAAATACATGGACAGCACACTGACCCATACCACGGTCGTCTGCAAGGGGCCTAAGGAACACCCAGCAGTGAGAGTATTGTCCGAGGCTTTATAGTGCTAAGCTAGCCATACAGCTGGCCATAAAGCTTAGCACTATACAGCTTTCTAAAAAATATTACACAAAAATGTTTTACTCCAAAAGATAGTGCCATTATAGTATTATTAGCCGGGATATAAGGAGCAAAGCAACCAACTCAAAAAATTACAAGCACAAAACTATTAGACAACCCAGGTGCACAGGGAGCAAAAAGATTGTCCGTGTTTGATTTAGGCTAAGGCCCTGCATAGTGGGCCACAGCAAAAAAAAGCGCTGCGGGAAAAACCGAGGAGGCAATGCATCGTGGTTTTTCCCGCAGCTGTTTTCAATAGGTGTAATTGACATGCTGTGTGTGTGGATGGGATTTGTTAGAATCCCATCCACTATGAAAGGTCTGTAAAACGCTGCGCTTTTTTCTGCTGCCTTTCCGATTCATGGTCAATGTTGTTGTTCCCCACCCTTTTTAATAAGATAAATGGTGCTAGAAATAAATGCAAATGCCTATCCTCATCCTTCTCCACAGGAATTAATGTATGTTTAGAAGAGGTTCTTTAATGGGCTTTAATAATCAAGTGAATCAACATTAAAATAACAAGATTGCATAAAAATCAAAACCAGTGATAAGAAGTTAACTTTCATCTTTGCATTATGAATAATATTGAAGCCACACGGCAAAAGAAAAGGTTCCAGATTGCTTGTTTGACATATTGTCTGCTCTTAAATTGTTTTTATAGATAGACATTGGTTATGTGACAATAACAAGATTAATATGCGAGTCATCTGATTAATCAGAGGTTAACGCCCCATTAGGTGAGCATAGAACAATGAAGGTGAAGTATTCATTAGGATAGCGGCCACTGGAAGACAAGTGTACAGGTGCATGATGGGGGTCATTTCTGAGACATTATTTATATCATTGAGGTTTAGGTATTTAGTAAGGTTTTATACCACCAATGTCAGATTTTTTTCTTTTATTACGCCAACCATCATTTATGTTGTTTTTGTAGCAGATTACGGTAAATGACTTAAGAATCTTTATGAGCTATCTCATATATAGTAAAAATTGCATTTTTAGTTTGTGAAACTGCAAGTTAATTGGGGTGATATAACACAATATTGCCATTTTTTAATTTTTTTTTAATTTTATTAAAACCAGAAATATCACTTCTTTCTAATCTTTTTTATTTTCAGTTTATGGATTTTTTTTTATTTTAATTTCTGTACATCACTAAAAGGGGTTCTCATTGTGTCAGAGCTTCTTCTCTGATCTAACATTTAATGATATGCGTCACATTATGGCCATAGGCAGCAATAGTCTACAGTTAACTCATTGAGGTCTACGGGAGAGGTCTTCTAGACATGCTTTGTGCAGGGAGGAGGACTAGATAATCTATGACCTCATCTGTTATCAGTAGTGTATGTAATGATGGGTCACTATGTGTATGAACTTCTATTGCGATCCTTTCTGTCCTGTTTGTGATGTAAATGAAGTGACTGCTGCAATGAAAATCCCTATAGATCAGCAAGTGTCAGTCTATTATTAGGTTTAAAGGACAAAGTGAAAATTGCAGGATATTGTACTTTTTAAAAAATATAGATAGTAACATGGAAAAAAGAAAAATAAATAATCAAAAATTCTTAAAAAATAAGTTTCACATAAAAACTTGGCTTAAAAAAATAGATAATTTTTGGTAACACATTCCTTTTAAATTTAACTGCAGGGCCTCCAAAAAACAAAAACAAGTATATCATGACTATAGTATTTGGTTAGTAAGAGGATTCGGACATTTTGAGCCAGGGACCCAAATCATTTTAAGACTAAGGCCCCACATAGCGGGCCACAGCAAATAAGCGCTGCGGGAAAAACCGCAGAGGCAGCGCATCACTTCTCACAGACTTTCTGCTTCCATTATACCTATAGGGAAACCACCGGCATTTCCGTAGGTATAATTGACATGCTGCGATTTCCAAAACCGCCCATATTTTTTCATAATGTGTGAATGGGATTTGCTAGAATCCCATCCACTATGCAGGGACTGTAAAACGGCGTGGTGTTTATGCCACATGGGGCCCCATCTTAATGCTGAGGCCCCACGTTGCAGAAACGCAGCTTTTTTTATGCAGATTTTGCAACGGTTTTTTGAGCCAAAGCCAGGTGTGGATTTTGCAGAAGGTAGAAGTATAAGTACTTGCTATATATTTTCTATTCCTTTTGTAGCCATTCTTGGTTTTGGCTCAATAAACCGCAGCAAAATCTGCAACAAAAAAAGCTGTGTTTCTGCACGTGGGGCCTCAGTCTAAAGCCGGTTGCCGGTGTGATAACCACCTGTTGTGAATGAACGGCATGGGCGCTGCATGGGGGACACATGGATGTCATCTGTGTGCCACCCATGCACTGGCTGTGCCTCCGCGGCCCCTTTCATTCAATGAATAGGAGCCACAAAAGCAGGGCCGCAAAATCGGATAGGAATAGGACCTGTTCCATATTTTGGGGCCCGGACTGTTGGCCCGCACATGGGCCCGTGTAATTCATAGTCATGTGTACGGGCCCATAGAAATGAATGGGTCAGTGTCCTATCGGGGAAAAACCCGGGAAGCACTCTGACCATTCATACAGTCTTTTGCAAGGGGGCTTAGACTAAGGCTCCACATGGCAGAATTGCAGTGTTTTAGCCTGCTGAGGAAATGAAGCATAAAACATATTGTGTTTCACTGTAACAGCAAAGCGAATGAGATTTTTCAAAAATGTGTGCGTTATTAAAAAACGCAGCATGTTAATTTTAGTTGTAGTCACAAGAGTTTTCCCTATAAATTTAATAAGATAAAGAAAAAAGCAGAGAAAAACAAAATGAAATACGCTGTGGAAAAAATTGCAAAAAAAAAAAAAGAGAGAGGAGTCATTTATCCTTTATATGTTCATACCCTTTATAATCCACAACTGGTCTTATTCACACGACCGTTAGATCCGTCTAAAATGTCACTGATGGTTGTTTTTGCAATGACCATTTTGAATTCAACACATTGAATTCAATGCGGGCTATTTCTCATCTGCCCCTTTTTTGGCCATATTTTTTGTAGGTATGACTTTTTTTAGTCTAGTTTTACTTTTACCTCGTTGTTAAATGTTGTGCACTTTGCCCCTTTTTTGTTAAAAAAAGGTACAATTGCTTCTGTTTTGCTAAAAAAAAAAAAAAAAAAAAGGCGCAATTGCCTTTGCTTTCTTACATTGCCACTGTATTGGAGTGCAAGACATGAAGAATCTGTGAAAACGGACGCCCTTTGGGTGCAAAAGAAATCTAGGCTAAGTGTGTTCCTGTCCTTAGCCCTAACGAACATACATGTATAATATCCAAGTTTGCTATTTTAAGAAATTCCCTAGTATAATTTTGGAACTTTATATTAATTAGTAATTAGCAGTTATCAAATTGATGCATGTATGTTTGTCCATCGTGCTGGCAATGTACAATATACTTCTCTTTAACTTCTTACATTATTGTCAGATGAGTAGGGATAAGCAGTTTGGCAATGACAGAATGATTTTTAATGGGTATTTCTCTTGGTTTGCATTCTAGTTATTCTGCTACTTTTTCTCTGTGTTCTCTGAGCAGCTGGTTTAGTATTGTGTGGTGTAGGAATAGTCTGAGTATAAATTGCCTCATTATAGCACTGTCACCACTCTACAAATAGGGACGAGAGGTTGTTATGCATTAGGGAATGGCTTACTGAGCTGATAACCTTAGGAGCAGTTGCAGTTGTTCACACAGGTGATAAATAAAGCGCTAATATATTGAGCTTCATAGAGCCACCATAGCCCTCAGTGAGCATCAATTAAATGCACTGCTAATTCAGGATAGCAATAGTGCTAAGTGATTATAGTATGAGTGGCGGTTATTTGTCACATGTGCTTGTGTAAATAGCAGGATTCTTCTGTTAGTCTCTTTTCACATCACATTCCTTGTGTACCTTTCCCTGTGCATATGTCAGGAGTTGCATTTGTCATCCATAGCTGCCCATGTTGAACAAATGTTTACCATGTAGTATAGTGTCTTTGCTTTTTTTTTTTTTTTACTGGATGACTCTGAACTCTGCTGCACTATTCAATACAATAAAACTGGATTGAAAAGCCAAATTGAGACCAAAGAAACACTAGTTCAGGGCAGAAAAACAGCTAAGTCTAAGTTCACATCTGCACAGAAGGTCTGTCGGCGTCCACGTATAATTGCTGTTTTAGTGGTCTGGCTCTCCATTGTTCTGGTCCTCTGGCGGACCCAAAGGATGGAGAGCCCGAAGCAGATGTGAATCTAGTCTAAGGCAGTCTTTTATCAAGAACACTCTACATTAATCTATTTTTCCTCATAAGAGTGAAACATGCATCTTAAATACATTAAAACCAGAGTTTCCAGATTTTCAGTGACTTTAGGCCTTAAATTAATTCATTACAGTGAAACTAAACTTTTGAACAACTTTTGATTTATGTAATTAATTATTAACAAATTTGGGCTTTTTTGTGTGAAATCTTGCATTTCTTTATTCTTTCCATTCATTCCGTATTGAGAACTGCACACTGCTGTCTCTAGGTGTACATGTATACAGAGGTAAAGACTCTTGTATAATACAGAGGAGCTGGGGTGGGTCACTTCAGACATATCTCATGCATTACAAAACCTAGAAATGGTAAAAACATGCATTTTGTGTCATATGAAAGTTGAGATTCTCATCTTTTGTATGACACCAAGTTAGCATTTCTATCTGTAAAATTTCCAGAGATATAATCAATTGAAAACACTGCCAGGATAGGGATATTTATAGACATAGTACAGGTATTACAGGTTATATAATGCCCCCTGTTTAAAGCTATCTCCCCTCCAGCCTGAGATTTATACAAGAATCCACCCCTGCTACTTAGTCAAAGCAGTGTACAGGTTTCAGATCTTAATAGAGAACTAAGCAAAAGCATAAAGAAGTGCAGGTTTGCACAGAAAGGAGTCAACATTTGTTAATAAAGTATATTACAAAATGTATTAATGACATAAATACTGCCAGAAAATCAAAAGTTGTTTGAAAGTTTAGTTAAATATGTGTTCCCCTTCAAATAAGTTTTAGTATGTGACTGGGTTTTAGTTTATATTTGTTGTCCAAGTTTCCAGAATAAAGGTACCCATACACCTTCAATAGCTGTTTTGCCAATGAGCAAAGGGTAATAAGCTGCTGTCAGACACCTCTGGTGGTGGCTTGTCTTCCTAAAATTCAACACACCTGATCTTTCCTTTCAACCTTATCTTTTGGAGGAGAGTGAAGAGGTTCCTGTAGACTTAAGATAATTGGCTGCTGAAATGGGCTGGTTTGGGCCATAACACTTAAACAGATGTGACATATGGAGAAAGCATGAAGTCCTTTATTCTTCAGAAGTGGACTGACAGGATTGCATTATAGACATGTCTTCATCTGCATAGTATGAAATTGTGTTCTCCAGAGTCCTTGGCCAGTGGACTGTTGTTCAGTCATCCCAAAGGTCTCAGAATTTACTTCTATATTACTTCTTTATATTCCATGATTATTTAGGCACCTACAGGGGTGCAGTGTTACAAAATTTTATGATGCTGACATTTATTCTGTACAGTGACTAATAAATTATAACATTTTTGTACCCAGGGATGGGTATTTATAGTATGAGATATTGATACTCCAGCTATTATATTAACTTTCGCTTTTATAAAATGTAATTAATATAATGTACTTATAGAAACCAAATGTTTCTCCTATTGATCCCCGCATTGTAATATCTTTAGGTATCTTATGTTGCTTGCTGCATGCACCTTGCTTTGTGTAGCATACAACTAAAATTAATAAAAAATGACCAGAATGGGCCCCAACTTTTGTGGAATCAGCTTGTATGGATAGATAAGGAAAGCCCAGTTGGTTTGTTGGAAGGTTCATTATTTTGCACATACAGTGTAGTGTTAGGTTATTAAACAAAAGTGCAATACATTAAAGAGTGACAAGAGCTGCAGGAATCAATTCTTTTTCAACTGAGGTGGCATAATGGAAATCGACGTCTATGAATGAACTCTTGTTACAAAGTTATGAGGTGCAAAGCTAATGCACTGCCATGAGTTCATCTTTATTATTGTGTTACACCTGAATCAATTGACAAGTCGTCCTTTTTTTCTTCTTCTCCTTCTCTTTAAGCAAGAGATGGCACTTAATTGAATAAAAGTCAATGTAATTATATTAACAGACCTGGTGTTAGTGCTGACAGAGGGAGAGGGACACTGCTCTACAGATCTTCCCGCACATTTGTGCATTCAGTTTGGCCTGACAGAAACTGAAGACATCTACACATTCTAATTAGATTGTTTTTTTTTCTTTTACTGAAAGAGAACAGAATGAAGGAGATACCCCTTTCCTAATGGAGCAATTACAGACTGTGCATTTTCACATACCATCTTTGTAAAAGTCTTTGTCCATCTGCGAAATTTTGAGTCCTTTTTTTACGAGTGTTAATTTATTTTGCTCTCTTAAACCTTTTTTTTTAATTTCTTGATGCCAAGGAAAAACACGATAATAATAATAATAATAATATAATAATAATAATTAGAATATTGCTATATTAGTCTAGTATATTTAGTAGTTTTATTAAAGGAGAATTGTTCTCTAAAACAAAATATGAGCATTCCAAAATATAATAGTGACTAGGGCAAGATATTTAAAGAGGTTGTCCATTTCATTTTTATTGATGACCTTTACTCAGAGCAGATTATCAATAAGAGATCAGTGACAATCCAACACCCAGGACCCCTGCTGATCAGCTGTTTGAAGACGCTGTGGCACTCATATAAGTGACATGACCTCTTCCCTGTTTACATTAAATGATGTATGTTTCATAGAGGCTATGTAATTATAACATCCCTCATTCACATATATGGTCATCAGAAAAAAAGAATTACCTGGACAATCCCTTTATGAGGTGTTGGAGTGAAGGAGCATTTCCATACAACTGAGCTTCAGTATACATATACTCTAGATGAAGCAGGAACTATGTTTACAGATAATACTTTCAGCTAACAGGGTATTAGATGGTGATACTATATGTCAATGTAGCATTGTCTACTAGATTAAGTCAGAATCAGAAGTGTGTAGTGTTCACATTTTTTTAACTAGCGGCACATAAAATTCCTTTATACTAGAGTGTTAGTATCCAGTGCTAATCATATGTTGTCAGGTGACAACTATAATACAGTCAATGCATGCTACTTTGCTGTCATACTACTTTTGCATATACTTCAGTGTTACATATTACCACAAATAAATCTGTCAGATGTCACAAAATATAAATAACGCACTTTTTCAATTTGACAAATGACCCCTTCTGAATACTACATGGCCAAGTATCCAGTTGACACTACTGGTCTATGTACTGTATAGTGTAAGCATCTTTTTTATATACATTCTATATTCATGTGTTGATGATGTTCCAGGCTGTGCATATGGTAACTTATTAAATTTGTTAACTACTCTTTTTCATGGCATGTTTTATTTGCATGCGTACTATTGCATGTGTTTGAATAATACTCATTTATTTCAACAATTTCAACATTTAAATAAATGAAACAAATATACAATAAACTAAAATTAAGACAAAAATATTTCAGAATATATTTATTGATAATATGTGACATGTTTTAATGGTTACATTAATAATCATATTTGTGTTTGTCTAAACTTGTTTATAAAGATATTATTATTATTACTTTTTTTTTTTACATTTTAGACACAGTGCCAATATTAACCTACACCGCAAACTGTTGACCAAAGAACTGGATGAGATGGGGCTGGACTCCTCTCAGCCCAACCTCCGAGATGAAATCTTGGCAAAAATCTATGGCGGTCAACATTCCATGGGCCTGGATGTTAGAGAGGACACCACTTCGCCAGTTGGTACAGAAGATTCCCACATCAATGGATATGGGCGGAGCCTGGCAGATGACTACATGGTCTTAGACTTGAGTACAGCCTCCAGTGTCCAGTCTAGCAGCAGTATCCATTCTTCTCAAGAGTCTGATATAGGCAGTGATGAAGGTATCCTCCTTGATGACATTGATGGTTCCAGTGATAGTGAGGAGTCCTCTCATAAGGCTAATGTCTCTGCCTCGCTGATGGGACCTGGCAATGATGTGACAGAATCTTCCTTATACAACAACTTTGCCATGAGCAATGGTGGAATAATGTGCAACATTTGCCACAAAATGTACAGTAACAAAGGAACCCTGCGGGTTCATTACAAGACAGTGCATTTAAGGGAAATGCATAAATGCAAAGTTTTCGGATGTAACATGATGTTCTCCTCTGTACGCAGCCGAAATCGGCACAGTCAAAACCCTAATCTCCATAAAAACATTCCTTTCTCTGCTGTGGAATAGCTTCCAAATGGACAAATGAACTTCAGATTTCACAGATGAATGGCTCCATATTTATATATATACGTACATATATTAAAATGTATATGTATGTTATATATCTATATATATATAAATATATATATATAAAAATCTAGATATATATTCTTTTTTATCGAACAGAGAAAAAGAAAACTACAAAACACTAGGTGCTTTTTTATTTTCACTTATTGGTGAAACTTCCCTGAAAAGGATTACGAACAAAGTGAATAACACGCAGTCACTTATCCCTTTCCTTTTTCCCCCTTTATTTTGGTTTATGGAATGAAGTACTTGGATATCTCCAAAGATAGTGTCTTAATATTCCAGTAACTATTGCTTGCAAGAAAAATAATGAACATTTCTTTCTTTTCAATTTACAAATCACACCTAGGTATTTTTTGGAGAAGACTACGCATGGCAGATTCATCTGTAAATATGGAGTCCCATTAGGTGGACAGTGTTGTATTGATGGTTGTGTACTCCTGGTATCTTGTTGCAGTCCCATCAAACTGTAAGCAGGATAACAAACCGCTGTCTAGTTCTTTTCTTTATTTTAGCTTTAATGCACATTTTTGCAACACAGACACCGAAACATGACCATTTTATGACTACCTGCTAGATGTAGTATTATCCTGGTGTTGCATGCTTAAAGCACTCTGTATACATTGTTCTTTTTTTCCCTTTTTGTCTTTTGTACTATTTGTATAAAAGCAGTCATGCACTTTCCCCACCCAAACACTACATTGGTGTATAATGATATTCTTATTTTAATTCTTCAGTGCTGAGAAGTATGATCTTGGCAAAACTGTACCACCTTAAGTGCTGAAGTGAATAAAATAATGTCATTATCTTGGGATGGCCTTATAGGGCTGGTCAGTTAAATGGCATGGTTGCCAAACAGAAAAAGTATTAATAGAGTTTTGCAAAATGTTACAACTGCCAATTTTGCACATATGACAAAACTGCATAAAAGTCTGCTAAAATGTAAGCCATAGAATATGGAGCTCTTGAAAAAAAGTATCATATTAAAGAGAAGTCACATTATGATAATAAGAAAAACCACACTTTGGCAATCCAGTCCCATTACTTCCTGCCCCTAAGATAGAGATCTTATATAGCATCAGAAGTACATAAGGTTGCTCATCTAAACAGTATATTGTAATAAAGAACGATCAATATTTTTCCAGGGCTTACATAATTATTACATGAAGGGGCCAGAATACCAGTCAGATTATCGGACAAGATACAATTGGTTTTATACTTTCAGCAGTAGTAGATTTGTAGCATTGTATATGTTTTTTTCCACTCGAATGAATGATAAATTATATTTTGATGTACACAAGTGACAGTATTACAGGGAACCACAAAACTATAAACATTTCAAGCTTTGTCCGAAAATCATTGAAACTGTTTCTACATCTTGAATGATCAAAATGATACTTTGCAAAGCATTGTAAGTCAATGATGTTCACTAAAAAAGTATTGTAGCTAGAGGCTGGTTGAATACATTATGGTATGCTGTTATTTTGTAACAGATCTAAATTTATGTAAGTCGTCTTTTCTTCCGTAACATCTAGCTTCCCCAACTACAAGACCTCGTCTCCAAGGCTAAAGTGCCAGTAGAATACAGATCTAGTAAAAGTATCACCTTATGTAGGTACAAGGGACATTTACTGTACCTCTACTCATTTTGTCAAATAAATTATTAAACATTCTAAAGTTTAGTCAGAAAAACTTGAAGGCGAAGAACTGGAACTTGGTAGCCTTGAGAGCCCTGTTGAACTAGATTAACCCTAAATTGTAATAATTGTGGCTTTGAAGTAATAGATATATATTCCAATAATTGTTCACTTTATTAAAATCTCTACCTATAAATGTGCTCTCTGACCAGAATAAAATACATTTATTTTAAAGAAAACTATTTCAAATAGCAGATAGTTTTACAAACACAAGATGTTCATCCCTCTAGAGGTAATTTATATGTCGCAAGTTATCTTCCAGTGAAAGATTTTAATATTGCATCCCAACTTTACAAGGCTGGACCTTTATGTAATAAACAGTTCCAGATGATTCCCCTAACCTCTCATGATATAAGAATCAGCCAAAGTCAATCCCTTGATATTTATTTCACCAGAAACAGGCATGTTTTTTATGCTTTTTGGCTTTGTCCTGGGAATTGAGATATATAGATTGGAAACCAACAAACAATTCTCTTAGCATTTGGGTGGTCGCATAGGCGTTGATTCTACAATTATTACAGGTCCCTTACATTGGGTCAAAAGTTGAAGCACTTACAATGTAAAACTGAGAATGACATACTTGACCTTGAATGGAACATATTTGTATTCCAATATAAAAAATAGAAATAAAGATAAATATTCCTTGTTTTCCTGGGAGATTTCTGCAGACAAAAAAAAACACATAGAAAATTTGTTAAAAAAATTGAAAAAAAAGCGCAAGGCACTTTTTCTTGAAACCTTGATGTGTTTCTTGTGTTTACGCATCTTGCCCAAGCATCTTGCTATTACATTGCTGCAAGCTCTTCTAGAAGAAGGATATTTACTTGTCTTCAGAATTTTGCCAAAGTTGGAGATTTCTATCTGCATTGAAGCCTCTGTTTTTCTGTTTTTCAATTAATACCTCTGTCAACAATATGAACTCTGAGATGCATCAATGTACCTTCTGTATGTAGAATTCCAAGGCTCTGAATATCATGTTTAATTTACAGCATCAGCTATCTATGATTATCCTTGCCTTTCTTAATATTTGCAACAAATTTCTCATGTTTGCCAAAGGAATTTATTCTGTGCGTCCTTTTTTGTTGTTCTATCATTCTATCATACATGACTTTATGGATTACAAACATACACATTTCTAGCAGACAGTATTTACAATGACACTGATTGCTGAAAATTTTCTTATTAAAGAACTGTTGGAGAAATTGGCCAAAAGGAATGGCCAGTTATGATTCTTCCTGGGTCAAAAGTGATTTAAGACTGAAAATACTTGTGAAAACAGTAAAAGACTTTTTTTTTTAATTTAAACTTACATTTGTCCAACACTAATGTTTACTGAGAAAAGCTGAGGAATTTTTGATGACCATTTTTGGGAAATGTCACTGAGTTTTAAGTACTACTCTCGGTTAAACTGAATAGTATTCAGCTTAGTTTTTATACCGTTCATGTATACTGTATGTGTTTGTTAAATTGCAACCGGATTAAGTAAAGTGTACTCTTCTTATTCAGTTTGTATGTGTATCCATGCTGAAATTCTCCTGTACTGCCTTTTATCTACAAAACTGGGGAACGTCACTGTTTCAAGACATAAAGAACCGTTTCAATTCATATAGTTTATACTGTGCAATGCAAACATGTTTTAATAATAAATGAGCAACAAGCAAAATTTAATATATAATTTCTTTAAATGTATTACGATATTTGGCCAGATAGAACACAAAATCCTGAACAAAAGAAATGTAAAAATTGAATACTCTATCTATGACAGATTTGAAACCAGAAAGCACTCCATTCAGTGAAAAAATGGACAGCAATGTTGGTGATATGACTGTTAGTTCCATCACCATATGGAGGAGCCAAACACAGCTCAAAAATACATAAAGAAAGAGATGTGACTAGAGTCAACAGTAGTGATGGGCGAACCTCATGAACCGGAAGTTCTATTATTATACTCTGGGATCTTCTCAGACCCCAGAGTGTAATAAGTGGAAACCCAGGGGATGTGAGCAAAAATAACCACCAGTTATATTCATCTTACCTCACCTATTCTGGGCATCCTTGTTGTGTCCAATGTTCAATCATCATCCTCTTCAGGCCCCTTTCAGCTTTTGGCTGATGTTGCTGCTACCAGGGCCACTGCTGAGACCAGTGATTGGGCCTCAGCGATAATGTGGTGCACATCAATGTCATGACACTTTGACCCAGCCAGGTGCAGAAGAGGCCTGAAGAGGATGCTGGGGGACCACTGAATGCCCAGGAGAGTTGAGGCAAGGTGAGTATAACTGTCTGTTATTTTATCTCACCTTCACTGGACTTTCACTTATTATTCTTTGGGGTCTGAGGAGACCCAATCCCTTAACACCATTGTCTATCTCATTCAAATTATGAAATGTCATCAAATCAAAATCTATACCTTGCCAAAAAATGTCATCTGGATGCTTCTCCACCACCTCTGGACATGCCTCAAGTAGTGGAATATATTGATGTGGACATACACATATGTGTTAGCATAAGATGGCACAATGTTCATGTTCATGGCTGTACCAAAAAAACGTGGTTGTACAGAAAGTGAGTTAGTGAGCACTAATTGCAGCAGAGCTAGTTATAAATGCATTTTATTTTTTGTTACACCTCAATTTCAGACTCTGAATCCATTATCAAATTATATCAACAGAATGTGATTCCTCTCAATAATCCTTACCTACTTGACTTTTCTGCTACTGTAAGCAACTAGAAGAGAACAAGATTTCAAATAACATGAACGTCAGCTGAATTGGGTGATCTTGTCTATTTTGCCCAACCATCACTTAAAAAAATTAAGGCAAACAACTATCATACTATATATTAAAATGAAAGCGCTCCTGTTACGTCCGCACCCGTTCGAACTTCTGCACCATCCGGCCGCATGCTGCGGCGCAGGAGGCGGGTCCAGCTGTGAATCTTTCTTTTGGGTTTTTCTTGTATTGTCTGAATACTGTCCTATTCCCTCACCTCCTTAATTGATTTTCCACCACACCCATCTCCTTCACCTTGGTTTTCCTCTGCTCCACTAATAGTTAATTTTAGCCTTACCTGTGTGATTGACAGTCTATCGTCCTATCTAGTCTGGGGCGGGTTCTTCCTTCCTATTTATTGTTTGCTCACATTCACATTGGCGCTTGCTATTGCCTCGTGTGTTCTGGCTATTACTCTTGCTGTTTAATTACCTGTATTCTTATTCCTGACCTCTGGCTTTGACTTTGACTAATCTCTTGGATTTTGATTCTGTACTGCATTACTCAACTGTTCCTTACCCCTTGGCTAGCTAACCTCCCTTTTGTTGTTGTTTGTACTGTCTGCGTTCTGTGTTGTCACTTATATTAAGAAGGGCACATCAACCAGTTGCTAGCTGTCGCCTAGGACAGATCGGGCAAGTAGCCAGGGACAGTGGGGGGTTCAGCTTAGGGTTCATTGTCTTGTTGTTCTCTTCCCCCCAGAGTTCCAGCAGCTACTGGGGAATCGCTCCTCTAGCAATTCCCTTAAAGCTCCACTCTTTTCCAAAGACCCAGTATTGCTATTACTGGGAAAAAAAAACTGACTTGTTTTCTGATGTTAAGAAACCCATACTTTTGTCTTATGGTTACATTTCTCTATAAGGTACTTCTTTTAGTAAAGATACACTAAACTGGGTCTGCCATCAGTTGAAGGTCTCAACTGAACAGTAGCTGAACATGTCCAGTATATGCATATTTTAAGACATGCCTCAAACCTCACCCACTCCTGCCCATTCCCCTTTTGACCCCACACAATCCCACCCAGTCCCCATATGCCTCCATACTGTAATAGTGCCCTCTAAGTGTCACACACAATATAAGGCCTTATTAGTGGCCTCTACATGGCATAATGCCCCATTTGTGCCCCCATGCAGTATAATGCCCCCTTAGTTCTCCCCACACTCTAAATTACCTCTCACACAGTATACTGCCCCCTTAGGGGCCTCCACATAGATTCATGTCCTATTAGTGTCTCCACACAGCATAATACCTGATTAGTGCCCCCACAAAGTATAATGATACTTAGTGCCCCCACACATTACAATGCCCCCTTAGTTCCCCCACACAGTGTACTTCCTCTCATACAATACAATGGCTCCATCATCACCTACAGTAAAATCCCATTTTTGTGCCCCCTACAGAGTATAATGTTCCTTAGTTTACCAACTCAGTATGATAACCCATTAGCGCCCCCACACAACATTGACTCCAAAGTGCCCCCACGCATTGCAATGCCCCCATAATGTCATATTTGCCAACCATGTGCCCACAGGGGAGATGTAGGGAGCCCCCATGATCTATCAGTGGAAAAGAGACAGTGGTCATTTTGCAGGAGCAAGAGGGCAGGGGTTTAGTGTTCATCAGTTGAGTACCCCTACTCTATAGTCTATGTATAATAGGTCACAGATTGCAAACTCAGTTCTCTATAGGACTATGTCAAGAAAGCAAAAGTATTACAAAATATACATTTCAATATAAAAAAAAAGTTACACAATGAGCTCTCTGTAGACCCTCTGTAGAAACAGAAATAAAAGCCTATAAGAAAATAAAAGCATTTGTTTTTTTCACTGTGCTGGGATGTATTCATAATTTTAAATGAAAAATTAAACAGAATTAATATTTCTTACACTAGTGTCAGTTGAGCTTATGCTGGGTGTTTTCATTAGACATTCATTAGTATGTCACTAGAGATGAGCGAAGTTTTAAAAAATTTGATTTGGCCGAATTTTCCGATACGATTCTATTCGATCTGAATTAATTTGCGGCAAATAAACAGCTATTTCCTGTCTGCAGAGAGCCGGGGGCGGCAAAATGGCGGAAGCCCTTGGATGCCGCGGTCAAGTCTCTCTCTCTCTCCACCACGGACAACTTTTATTCATATGGAAGGATCTGCTAACAAGCAAAGACACACCTACCCAATCACATCACTAGAGGATATCATGTGGCCGTCTGATGTCACAAAGGTCCTTACTAAATATTCGTTATCGCGAAGCATCAGGAAATCCGGATTCCATGTGAATCGAATATTTCCTGAAAATCGGATCAAATTGCACTTCGTCAGCTTCGATTCACTCATCTCTAAATGTCACATCTCAGTATTAAAAAATTATGTGTATGAAATGTTCCTGTAGCTTATCCTCAGAATACTACTCAAAGAATAAAGCAGTCACTGAAATAGCTGCTATGTAAGAAGCATTCTTGAAAGAAACAAGGTCACCTGGAAGAGCTGTTTATTTGCATATATTTTCTAGCAAGTAGAACAAACACCCCTAAAGGTATTTTCAGTGTTCGAGCAACTTTAACATTTACACTTGTACTTATTGTCCTACCCTTAATGCAATTTCTGCTCATTCTACAATTGACATGTGTTGTGGCATAACCCAGGGCTACAAAAATAAGCAACTGTGCTAATACAAATTTGTGGAGGAACTCACACTAGAAAGCTAAAGAGAGTAAACAATGTATTGATTAAAAGTTATAGATGGCACATACAAACCAAGAAACCAAAGTCATTTGCAAGTGGAAAACTCAATTAAAAACTTGTGCCTGCTCATAGTAATTAGGCCACAATTCAGCAATCAATATCCATTTAACTTAAAGGGCCACATTAAGTAACAGCAACTTCTTCTACACTAAACTCTGTTTTAACCCTTTTGATGCTGTTATCACGCTGCAGAAAGTCCAGTTAAACACTGTTACATCTGTACATGTCCTTATATAATTTATTCCAGAAATGACAGTTGCAACTATTAATGTCCCAGCCAAACATATTCTCTAGTACTGTACAGAAAATGCATTTTCACACTTTGGTCACTATCCCCCATTATGGTGTCCATATTAGAGAGTTTTTCCAGGCAAACTGGAAAATCTGGTCGGAGGTTAGAGGTGGGGTAAAATAAAAAAAGATGCAATACTCACCTACCCACGATCTTCTGTGTAGGGTCCCCCATTTCATCCTATGCAGACACTGGCTGGGAAAGAAGTGAAGCGACTCAGGTGACCCTCACAAGCCTCAGTGGTCATACGTTAGGTACAGAGGATGTCACTGCTAATATGTCACAATTACATTCCTTAAAACAAGGAATTAATCCAGTTTTGATTTTTACTTTTTTTAATTATGTGGTCTGACTATCAAAGGCCAGAGAAGACCATAATGTGCTCTTTTATTTTTACTCTACCTGGCTTTATGTGGCCACCTTGGGGTGTACAGGGACTTATTAGATTATGCATACCCTGCTAAGCATTCTGGGAAAGAAATATGCAAATAAGACTTTCTTGGTGGCTATAGTACCTCATCTGATCTACATCTATGACTTCCCACCCAACTAGCAAGTACCTTACTTTTCACTGTTTCCTTTTGGAGGAGATATTCTGGCTTGGCTTTAATCCCCAATCATACCTCTAGGTTTGAGAAAAAAACAGACATTGGCTACCTTCCAAATGGTGCTAGAGCAAGTTTCCCTTTTCCACCAAGAAGGACTTATTTATATGTTACTTTCAGCAATAAACCAAAGCCTGGTTATATTAAATTGAAAATACACAAAAAATAAATTAATCTAGTTATCTGGTCCAAACTGGATTAACAAGAAACCATCTATTTTCAAATTATGAATAAGGTATGTAATGGACAATGCATCAGTGTTGAGGACCATCTTTAAAAGGTGTATTCTTGAAAACATTCACGTATATGTGCTTTTTTTATGGCCTACCTCCATTTCAAACAGGTTGGACCTTGCCACCTTGTTGTTACCTTAAGGTTGTATCTTTGTTTCTAAGGTCATTTGGTCTCTTCATCTCAGAACCTCATCCATCTTCTGAACATTTGTGTGTACACTGCAAAAGTTCATCATTATTCTGTCTTCTATTCAACACAATCTAATCTCCTAATTGTATAAATGACATGCAAGCTATTAGCCTAATATATTCTCTATTGAAGGTACACCTGTCCCAATAAATATAAGTATTTCCTTTATACTAGTCAATGCTTTCATAAGTGCTTAATATCTATCTATCTATCTATCTATCTATCTATCTATCTATCTATCTATCTACCACCCCCCCAAAAGAAGGTTGCAGTCCAAGGATAATCCAGTTAAAAAGTGGGGTACTTTAATCACTCTCTTCTATTCAACATTTCAAGCACTGATGAGAGTCCTGGGGCATGAACCCTACTTTACTTTAAAGGGAGTCTGTCATCAGAAACCAGTGAATTAACCCAGCCCCACCGATATATAGGTTAGGGTCACCTGAATCAAATGGTGTTTTTCCCATGTGAATCGGTGCCTCAGTTGTCAAGATATTGGCTATTATGTCAATATGCAAAAGAGCTCTTTGCCAACTCCTTTATTGCTCCAAAGAACTCATTTGTATATTGATCTATCTATCTATCTATCTATCTATCTATCTATCTATCTATCTATCATGCAAAAAGAAGATAGCAGCACCAAACAAAACAAAAGGTTGGGTGCACGTCCCACAGTTCAGAACCAATGACTGTTAAGCAAAGTTCAAAAAAATAGCCAGCACTCCAATATCAAAAATCAAAGGGACAATTTAAGTCCTTAATGGACCTTTGTCACTGCTTGAAAAAGGTCCATTGAGGGCTGAAACATTGTGTTGGGCTAATTAAAAAGCTCCTTTTTTCATATTGGAGTGCTGTCTATGTTTCTTTATCTATCTATCTATCTATCTATCTATCTATCTATCTATCTATCTATCTACTACGCATACTGTAGAACTAATATTTTTTACTTTCTGCCAATTGGCAAACAACATTTGTAGAAAGGTAATTGTTTTCCAAACAGAATAAATATTAGCACCCTGAAAAAGACTGTACCTAGCTATATGGATGTAAGGGCAGGCTTAAATGCCAGTTCCCAGTTCTCTGCTGTTGTTACCAGCTGGATGCAATGTACCACTGCATATAAAGGAGTGCACTCAAGAGTGCAACCTGCTGGCAAGCAATCATTTATACACTGATCAATAGGGAAGTGTGGGGAAGGGGCTACATGGGATTACAATTACACACAAATATCGCCCTGTTTTTAAAAGTATTAGTCATACAACAATGGACACTAGAAAACTGTCATTCAGTAAAGGACACATTCCTGCCTCTCTAGTCCATAACACAAAGATCTCACAACACATTGTCCTCCAGTATTTAGCAACAAATTAAAGCATTTTGAGGTATAACTAGATACAGTGGGGAAAAAAAAGTATTTAGTCAGCCACCAATTGTGCAAGTTCTCCCACTTAAAAAGATGAGAGAGGCCTGTAATTGTCATCATAGGTAGACCTCAACTGTGAGAGATAAAATGAGAAAACATATCTAGAAAATCACATTGTCTGATTTTTAAAGAATTTATTTGCAAATTATGGTGGAAAATAAGTATTTGGTCAATAACAAAAGTTCATCTCAATACTTTGTTATATATCCTTTGTTGGCAATGACAGAGGTCAGACATTTTCTGTAAGTCTTCACAAGGTTGGCACACACTGTTGCTGGTATGTTGGCCCATTCCTCCATGCAGAACTCATCTAGAGCAGTGATGTTTTGGGGCTGTCGCTGGGCAAAACGGACTTTCAACTCCCTCCAAAGGTTTTCTATGGGGTTGAGATCTGGAGACTGGCTAGGCCACTCCAGGACCTTGAAATGCTTCTTACAGAGCTACTCCTTCATTGCCCTGGCAGTGTGCTTGGGATCATTGTCATGCTGAAAGACCCAGCCATGTTTCATCTTCAATGCCCTTGCTGATGGAAGGAGGTTTGCACTCAAAATCTCACAATACATGACCCTGTTCATTCTTTCATGTACACGGATCAGTCGTCCTGGTCCCTTTGCAGAGAAACAGCCTCAAAGCATGATGTCACCACCTCCATTCTTCACATTAGGTATGGTGTTCTTTGGATGCAACTCAGCATTGGATGCAACTCAGCATTCACTCCTCCAAACACGACGAGTTGTGTTTCTACCAAACAGTTCTACTTTGGTTTCATCTGACCATATGACATTCTCACAATACTCTTCAGGAACATCCAAATGCTCTTTAGCAAACTTCAGACGGATCCGGATATGTACTGGCTTAAGCAGGGGGGACACGTCGGGCACTGCAGGATCTAAGTCCCTGGCGGCGTAGTGTGTTACTGACAGTAGCCTTTGTTACGTTAGTCCCAGCTTTCTGCAGGTCATTCACTAGGTCCCCCCGTGTGGTTCTGGGATTTTTACTCACCGTTCTTGTGATCATTTTGACCCCATGGGGTGAGATCTTGCGTGGAGCCCCTGATC
The DNA here is from genome assembly GCA_947044405.1 of Leptodactylus fallax. Classification (NCBI taxonomy): domain Eukaryota; kingdom Metazoa; phylum Chordata; class Amphibia; order Anura; family Leptodactylidae; genus Leptodactylus; species Leptodactylus fallax. The sequence continues at coordinate 2,402,109 of CAMRHE010000197.1, read as the reverse complement.
GAAGGAGATTATCAGTGGTCTTGTATGTCTTCCATTTTCTAATTATTGCTCCCACGGTTGATTTCTTCACACCAAGCTGCTTGCCTATTGCAGATTCAGTCTTCCCAGCCTGGTGCAGGTCTACTATTTTGTTTCTGGTGTCCTTCCACAGCTCTTTGGTCTTCACCATAGTGGAGTTTGGAGTGTGACTGTTTGAGGTTGTGGACAGGTGTCTTTTATACTGATAACAATGTCAAACAGGTGCCATTACTATAGGTAATGAGTGGAGGATAGAGGAGCCTCTTAAAGAAGAAGTTACAGGTCTGTGAGAGCCAGAAATCTTGCTTGTTTGTAGGTGACCAAATACTTATTTTCCACCATAATTTGCAAATAAATTCTTTAAAAAATCTGACAATGTGATTTTCTAGATATGTTTTCTCATTTTTTCTCTATTAGTTGAGGTCTACCTATGATGTCAATTACAGGCCTCTCTCATCTTTTTAAGTGGGAGAACTTGCACAATTGGTTGCTGACTAAATACTTTTATTCCCCACTGTATTTTTGTAAAAGCATACAAATTTTCAACTCATATCAATGATTCTCGCTATCTTGTGAGCCTTACACTAATAAAAGTCAAAGGAATCTAATTTATCACCCCCTGGCTAAACGTGATGAACATTTATTTTTATTTAACCACACTACAGAAGTGACCTTCCTTACCCATCCTCTTGCCTAGACATGTCCAGGTAGGTTTATTACAATGTGTCACACATTGGACCCACTCTGGCACACAGATGTGTACCCACTGTGCTGATGAATGGATTTGGCTTGCAGCTCCTCCTGTGGTAATTGTCAAAGTGGTCTTCTGGTTTTCACCTTTTAACTCCCATATGGGGATCTGATCTTCACTGCATGAATGGTCAGATTGTTACCTGTAGGAATAGTCCCATTTTAGTGGTGATTGATCCAGGCAGGTTGAGAGACATCTGTGCATGGCGCTGAAGGGACAGACAAGAGAAGTGGTAAGTGCAGAGTATGGTTGTCACATTAAACAGACCGAAGGTCAGGGCACTTGGCACAGAGTCATTATGATAAATGGGTGTGAAGGGTCTCGCCTTGCCAAGCCGCATGGCACACCTGTGACCAACCTTCTTTACCTCCCACTCACGCACCGTGAGTGGACCGGGTCATAGGATAATACGAAATGAGCTTTTAAAATTTTATATATTTATTAACACAAGTGGGTCAGTACTAAGCATTAACATATACAGGAATATATATCAATTACCAAGCAAAAATACGGATAAAAGTAAAATACAGCACATCAAATAAAAAGGGAAATAACAGAAAGAAAAATAACGGCACAGGTTTGTAGTCACATTCGGAGCACATGTGGTAGGTAAGTTACAAAAACATGTCTCTCTTACATGCTAGCTAGACTCAAAAGACAAAAGAGCCTCGTCTCTCCTTGGAGTATAAACCGAGTGTCCAGCCACACCTTCCCCAGGCAGCCCCCCTCCTCCCCACACCCTGCAGGACCTAAGAAAAGGGTAATGTTTGACTATCTAGAGAAATATGTGTGTCTGGGGTTGAGCTGGGGGGGGTCGCTCGCCCTCCCTCCCCCCATGGCATCTGCGGTCCAGGGGGTAATAAAAACTGGCTGGCTAGAGAGACCATCCCCCATGGTATGAACATGCCACCACTGTAAACACAACTTAAACACAGCATTCCTAAAAGTAGGTACGACTACTATGAATCAGGAATGATACATTTCAAAGACAGATATGTAACTGAGGGTCTGTTCATCACAATGGGATGTCAAGGCAGGTGGAAATGTTGGCTCCTTTCAGTGAGATCCTGCATTTCTTTATTCTTTCCTTTGCTTTTGTATTGAGAGCTGTACCATGCTTTTCACTAAATAACTGTGTGTGGAGTAGGGGCTGTGTAAAATGTAGATAAAATAAGGGTAGGGGAGGGTCACATTAAACAATTATATCTCTGCCAGAAAATCAAAAGTTGTCTAAAAGTTTAGTTATGCTTTAAGCAGCTTATTTAAAAACAACATGATTATGTGGTACATAAACCTAAATAGGATATCTAGCATATGCCTCTGTGTTAATATGTGATCACCTAGTGAAGGAGGCTGAATTGTAATTTTTTTTGTTAGCATGTCATGATATTGTGTTAAACTGATTTCAAGAGAATTTGGAGTCCTTAAAGTGTGGACACATCTGTATGTAACAAAGTCATTCACTAAAAATGGCAAGGCACTTGAAAAAGCAATATAGCGAATTTGACACCAATTTAAAGGGACATTATAATGTTACCAGTTATTTGTAGGATATATGTTTAGATATTTTACTTTCTGCCCATTAGCTGACATCACTTGCAGGAAAATGTCATCTCCCATGACTATTGTCTACAACCATTTATACTTCAGTAGATCTACCATGTTGACACTTTAGCCACTGTATTTCAATAATAGGCATAGATCAGTTCTTGTGCTATTTGTCCTGTTGTCAAAGAAATCAATACAATATATAACTGTAAAGCGTAGAATGTCTTTATCTTAATGTATATGTCTAGTATACTCATTTACTGTAATGACTTCCACAGGTTTATTTGTGATGTATAAAGCTGTGTCTGCACAGAATGTTCCTTATAAGTTAAAGCCCTACATTCCAGGTAATGTTATTGTACATTATATGTGTTTGTGCACCTCTAAAATGTACACAGGTAGACTATAAAGGTCCTCCATATTGAATCGATAAATAGTATATTAGAAATGTAAAGAATTTAACTAGTTAAGGGATGCCTGCCTTAAATTTATAATAAATGGCTTGGTTTAAAAAAACTGTGCCAACACACATTTATGGTCTAGGTGATTGTTAGGTGCCAGGCTATCACATACTGCCAAGCACCTAGGAGAGAAGACAAGCAGAAAGGAATAAAACTCCTAATGGTCTACAAAAAGATTTTGCTAGTCCATAGAAATATAAATTATAGCCATTGAATTGACACACTCTTAAAAAAAAAAAAACTAGAGCTGAACCAGTTCTGAGTATTTGTCTTCCCTGCAGGGTTCATTCATATTGTGCATATACATGTGGATACTGAATGACAAAGCCTATACAATAAAAAATGAATAAGGAAGGAGGCTAAATTAATGCAAATAATCCAGCACGAATTTCTATGTCAGAACGTCTCACTAATAAAAAGCAAACAGTTGAAAAGAATTCTTTGAGAAAAATACATAAGGCATGCTCCTTTCTGGGACATAAAATGCATAGAGCCAATAAAATCTCAATAGGTTTCTATGAGCCTGTACAAGTAAAGGACAGCTGTGTCATATTAGCCATTTGTTATGGTGACTACAGCATTAAAAGATTGTTATGTCACATATGATACAGTTTGTCCAGCTGTAGGCAGGCAGTGACTTCTCATATGGGCAGAAAATGTTTTTTTCCCATGCCATGATGAATTTCCAGACAGTTCAGTAACCTTGGAGCTGAATATAGTCATGGGTTAGAGCAAATCAACCTTAGCATCCCATACAAATGTTATACAGGGTCATTCCAGTTCATCGGCTTGCATTGAAGAACATGTACAGTGAAGGAAATAATTATTTGATCCCTTGCTGATTTTGTAAGTTTGCCCACTGACATGAACATGATATAATTTTAAGGGTAGGTTAATTTTAACAGTGAGAGAGAATATCAAAAATAAAATCCAGAAAATAACATTGTATAAATTTATTTGCATTTTGCAGAGAGAAATAAGTATTTGATCCCTCTGGCAAATAAGACTTAATACTTGGTGGCAAAACCCTTGCTGGCAAGCACAGCAGTCAGACGTTTTTTGTAGTTGATGATGAGGTTTGCGCACATGTCAGGAGGAATTTTGGTCCACTCCTCTTTGCAGATCATCTCTAAAGCATTAAGATTTTGAGGCTGCCACTTGGCAACTTGGAGCGTCAGCTCCCTCCATAAGTTTTCTATGGGATTAAGCGCTGGAGACTGGCAAGGCCACTCCATGATCTTAATGTGCTTCTTTTTGAGCCACTGCTTTGTTGCCTTGGCTGTATGTTTTGGGTCATTGTCCTGCTGGAAGACCCAGCCACGACTCATTTTTAATGTCCTGGTGGAGAGAAGGAGGTTGTCACTCAGGATTTTACAGTTCATGGCTCCATCCATTCTCCCATTGATGAGTTGAAGTAGTCCTGTGCCCTTAGCAGAGAAACATCCCCAAAACATAATGTTTCCACCTCCATGCTTGACAGTGGGGACAGTGTTCTTTGGGTCATAGGCAGCATTTCTCTTCCTCCAAACACAGCGAGTTGAGTTAATGCCAAAAAGCTTAATTTTTGTCTCATCTGAACACAGCACCTTCTCCCATTCACTCGCAGAATCATCCAGGTGTTCATTGGCAAACTTTTGATGGGCCTGCACATGGGACTCCTTGAGCGGGGACCTTGCGGGCACTGCAGGATTTTAATCCATTACGGCGTAATGTGTTACCAATGGTTTTCTTCGTGAATGTGGTCATTGAGATCATTAACAAGTTTCCCCGTGTAGTTTTAGGCTGATCTCTCACCTTCCTCATGATCAAGGATACCCCATGAGGTGAGATTTTGCATGGAGCCCCAGATCGATGTCGATGTCATTTTGTATTTCTTCCATTTTCTTACTATTGCACCAACAGTTGTCTCTTTCTCACCCAGCGTCTTACTTATGGTTTTGTAGCACATTCCAGCCTTGTGCAGATCTATGATCTTGTCCCTGACATCCTTAGAAAGCTCTTTGGTCTTGCCCATGTTGTAGAGGTTAGAGTGTGACTGATTAATTGAGTCTGTGGACAGGAGTCTTTTATACAGGTAACAATATAAGAGAGCTGTCTATAATGCAGGTAACAAGTTGAATAGGAGCATCTAACTGGTCTGTAGGAGCCAGAGCTGTTAATGATTGGTAGGGGATCAAATACTTATTTCTCTCTACAAAATGCAAATAAATTTATAAAATGTATACAATGTGATTTTCTGGATTTTATTTTTGATACTCTATCTCTGTTAAAATTAACCTACCCTTAAAATTATAGACTGTTCATGTCTTTGTCAGTGGGCAAACTTACAAAATCAGCAAGGGATCAAATACTTATTTCCTTCACTGTATATTAAACCATATATTAAAAACACCAGCAATGATTTCAAAGTATATAACATGTTGCATACTGTGCGCTAAACAATTTGTTTGTTACACTATGCAAAATTTGTTTTCATCATTTTTTTTACACCGTTAAAGAGGGCGGGCCTCTTGTCAGGTCTGAAAAGCCCAATGACATACGTCAGGGTGTTGTCACCCTGAGCATTGTGGTGTTTGGTTAACTCAAATTAGTATATACTAGTCAAGTGAGTGATAACACTTTGGTTTCTCTGGTGGCGGTCCCTGTGTGCTGTATGTCATGCAGTGTTACTGCCCACTTCGCAGGCATATCCTAATTTGCTAGTATACCCGAAAAACACATTGGAGTAATGCAATGTCATAATAGTCATTATAGAAAATAAAATGTCTATAGTAGCAACATGTTAAAAATGTATTTACATTCCCAAATGGCAATAGCATTTTCAATTTATAAATACAATTTTTTGTGGAGTATTCTTCTTGGAGTAGTCGTATGACAAAAAGCAACACTAAACACCATTTTACACCTAAACAAACACCTCAATAGAGTCTTAGTTTCATATAAAATGTAAAAATCTCTTTGTAACAAATTTTATTGGTATAAAATGCAATAACATACACACCAAAAAATCAGATTGAAAATTAGACACTAGGCATTCCCATACAGGACAAAGTTACTAATCCACAACGTTGAATAGTACAATGGGGAAAAAAGTATTTAGTCAGCCACCAATTGTGCAAGTTCTCCCACTTAAAAAGATGAGGCTTAAGCAGGGGGACACGTCTGGCACTGCAGGATCTGAGTCCCTGGCGGCGTAGTGTGTTACTGACAGTAGCCTTTGTTACGTTAGTCCCAGCTTTCTGCAGGTCATTCACTAGGTCCCCCCGTATGATTCTGGGATTTTTGCACACAGTTCTTTTGATCATTTTGACCCAAAGGGTGAGAACTTGCGTGGAGCCCCTGATCGAGGGAGATTATCAGTGGTCTTGTATGTCTTCCATTTTCTAATTATTGCTCCCACAGTTGATTTCTTCACACCAAGCTGCTTGCCTATTGCAGATTCAGTCTTCCCAGCCTGGTGCAGGTCTACAATTTTGTTTCTGGTGTCCTTCCACAGCTCTTTGGTCTTCACCATAGTGGAGTTTGGAGTGTGACTGTTTGAGGTTGTGGACAGGTGTCTTTTATACTGATAACAATTTCAAACAGGTGCCATTACTACAGGTAATGAGTGGAGGACAGAGGAGCCTCTTAAAGAAGAAGTTATAGGTCTGTGAGAGCCAGAAATCTTGCTTGTTTGTAGGTGACCAAATACTTATTTTCCACCATAATATGCAAATAAATTCTTTAAAAATCAGACAATGTGATTTTATGGATTTGTTTTCTCATTTTGTCTCTCATAGTTGAGGTCTACCTATGATGACAATTACAGGCCTCTCTCATCTTTTTAAGTGGGAGAACTTGCACAATTGGTGGCTGACTAAATACTTTTTTTCCCCCACTGTATGTACTGATCCTAAAAACTCTTGTACACCACTACTAATCAGATAACACTATACTCATGCGCAACAGTCACCTTAAATAAATATAAACAGAATATTTAGCCAAATCATTTACCATTGTATCCTACATTCCTGCTACATAAATTACTAGTGGCTAAGACAAAATTTCTGACATACTAAAATACTATGCACTGGGTACTTACTTAAAAGGTCGATATTTACAATTGCATCATACTTTGTATGGTTGTATTGACAAGACAGCTGTCCTATTGTAAACTCCATTTAACATCACGTGGTGCCTAGTATTGCAAGACTTATCTCGCTTACCAAAGATAAACAGATCCCATGATATAGGTCAATTTACCAACCAGGCTTTTATAACAAAATGCCCGTAACAAAGATGGCCGAAACAGTAGCAATCTCTTATTTTCTGTATGATCCCAATAAACCAGGATTATTTAAACATGTTAGTATTACGCTACTGATCACACAACCACTACAATGCAATTATGAACTCAGCAATAGTAAAGTATACAATTTAAAATAGATACATGAGCTATTGCCCAGAATAATACATGAAAGGATTCAAATAAGGATTCTAAATACAAAAAAAAACCCTTCTCTGGCGAAAAAGAAAACTTATCAATTAAATATTAATTAATTATGTAGGGAGGGAGAAGGTAAAATAGTGGATGGCAGATACCTTCCGCTAAGATGGCTGGTATCCACAATGTGACTAACTGGAGTATGGGTTCGGGTTTTGGGAGATAGTTGCAACCCAATTCTATACTACAGTTTGGGTGTTCTAAGGTTCAGTTTGAAGTCTTAAAGCTGAACAAGAAATAAGGGTGTGGTGTTCTTCTGAGAGTAGCTGTGAGCTGCAAGCCACACTGCACTGTGTGGACAACAGAAACTGGACACAAACTGCTATCTGGTGAGCGTTGTTGGGCTACCTGTTGGCCTTATTCCCTGCATTAAGGACTGCTTTGTTTATGGACTTTTATACCCTACTGCTGAAGAAAGCTGTTCTTTTGTTTTGGTCTGTACACCTGTTAGTAAATAAACTGCACATGTGAACTGCTACCAAGCTCTCCCTGTGCCTGAGTCGAGTGGCTGCAAGTCAATTGAAGGGTCCCGCATTTACAATTAATTAATTAAATATCACCCCCGTCATAATATTACTTAACCAGCTTCCTATTAGTGTAGTAAAATCCAGCTAGATCTTTACCCACGCCTGTGCACCCACGCTTACCTCCACCTCCTACGTGGGTGCACAGGCTGCGGGAGAGATCCAGCCAAAAGTGTTAAGCGGTGTTCCAATCCCATCTGCATACATTATTTTTATTTCTCAGTGAAATATTTTTTAAATATAAAAATTATACATTTTAGTGCCCAATCGCAAATAAATAAATATTCTTTGGTGAAGAGTTGAAGTGCCTCTAGTGTGTTCAAGAGCCAGTTCACTTGCCAATGTGGTTGATACATCACATAATCATATCCATTAAGTCACCTTCACTGCAATACATTAGCATTGCAGTGAATAGTATGAGCGATCAGACCTCTAGGGTTCAAAGTCCCTAGGTGGTCTGAAAATAAAAGTAAAATAAAAAAAAAAAAAGTTTTTAAAGTATTAAAAAAATACACAACAAATATAAAAGTTTAAATCCCCCCCCCTTTCCCTAGATCACATATAAAAATAAATAAATAAAAGTAAACATAAATACTTTAGGTGTCCCCACACTCCAAAATGCCTGAACTATTAAAATATTGAAATATTTATCCTATACAGTGAACGGCGTAGCAGGAGAAAAAAAAAAAGGCTAAATGGCTATTTTATCAACTTTTTGCCTCCTATAAAAAAATGGAATAAAAAGTGATCAAACTATCAGACCTTCCCCAAAATGGTATGAATAAAAACATCATCTTGTCCTGCATAAAAAGACACCTTATCCAGCTCCATACACATAAATATAAAAAAGTTACAGATGTCACAATATGGCAACAAAAAAAAAATTCTATTTTGCAAAGTTTTTAATTTTTTAAAAGGTATCAAAACATTACAAATACTATACATATTTGGTACAGCCGTGATCGTACTGACCCACAGAATACAGGTAACATGTCATTTTTACCACATAATGAATTAAACCCATAAGAAATTGGTGCAAATGCGTTTTTTTTCCAATTCCATCTCATTCTGAATTTTTTTCCAGCTTCCCAGTACATTGTACAGGATATTGAATGGTGCCATTACAAAGCACAATTTGTTTTGGCAACAATAAGCCATCATAAAAAAGTTAAAGGTGTCACAATATAGCAGCAAAACATTTTTTCCATTTTGCAAACAATAAGCCATCATGTGAACTGAAAAATTATGGCTCTTGGAATAGGGGGAGGGAAAAACAGAAATGCAAAAACTAAATTGTCTGTGGCATGAAGGGGTTAAGATCAAGGGGTAGTCAGTTTCATGCCCACAGCCCTTTCATCCTTGACCTTCTCAGATTCTCTCCAACAAGGAATTTTTTTCTTTTTTATGGTAAATTCTTCCACCAACTCAGGGGCACAGAGATGGAGAACCATTGTGCTCCCTCCTACATTAATTGTTTCTGGGTTGGTGGGAGGAGAACATTCATTTTGGGGATCCCCCCACACCCAGGTGTCAAGGATATATTTTGAAGCTGTGGATATGTTATATAGACAATATCTTTATGTTACGGAAGATTTAATAAACAAAAAATAATAATTTGTGAAGTTCTTGCCCATGCTTCTATCTTCTTCAAATCCTCCTGTAATATTTTACTTTCTGCATAATTTTTGATTGCTTTACAAAGTTTATTGCCATCTGCGAATCTGGAAACTCTGCTCTATAAAGTCTCTATCAGGTCATTAATAAACTTATTAAAAAAAAGAGGACTCAATACAGTCTCCTATGGTATCCCATTGGTGACTGTGATCCAATCTGGGTATTTCCCATTAACAAGCATCCTCTGTTTCCACTGTTAAACATCACTGATCCAGTTGTGATCCCAAACACATATGTTTTTCCCCAGTCCTAACATTCTTATTTTATTTACTAACCTTTTAAGTGGTACAGTATCAAATGTCTTTGAAAAGTCCAGATACACCATGTCTACCGCATTACTTATGTCCAGTCTAGAACTGACCTCTTCATAGAAGCTTATCAAATTAATCTGACAGGACCAATTCATCATAAACCCATGGTGATTGGGTGTTATACGACTCCAGGATAGCATCTCCCAGAAATTCCTCAAATATTTTACTCACCACTGAGGTTATATTTACTGGCCTATAGTTTCCAGGCTCCTGTCTCTATAGTGTCCTTAAATACTAGCTATAGCAGTATTTCTGTCAGGATTCTCAATCCAGCTGCTTTACCTTTGTGGCTGCCATGTCAGCCTGGGGTGGGGGTTCTGTGGTTTTGGAGGTTTCCTGGGTTGGTGCAATTGGCAGCAGAGGAGGCCTATATAAGACCCCTCCCTTCTGACGCAATCGCCGACTAATTGTTCTACTTCCTACTTCAGCTCTGCATCTTGTTTGTGCTCACATCTGCATCAATCTGACCCTTGCTTTTCGGATACTCAATTGCCTACTCATTCTGCCTTTGACGTGCCCGTTCAGACCCTTGGCCTGCTTCAAGATATTGCTTCTGTCTTCTGATTTATCCTCTGACGTCCTCTCCTGGTTCTGACCTGTGCCTGTACGACTGTTCACCTGTTCCTGGTCTGCTCTGTCAATAAATAGTAGGTTTTGTCTTGATTTCAGTTTGCAGTGTGTTTATTGTTTGTACAGCCTTCTGTTGAAAGTGTCTGGGGGTCTGCCTTGGCTTGCAGTACTGTGCAGATTTTAAATAGCTGTCTCTACTGCTCGCTGTTATCAGCCAGGTCCTGCTGTTGCTTTTGTTAGACCCTGCAACAGCAGGAGCTGGATAAATCACTGTATTTAATTCCTTCACAACCCAGGGGTGCAAGATGGCAACCATTGTGCATAAGCCCTATATGGTGCATTTAAGAGTAATCTTTATGAGACAATCCATTAACGATCAGCAGTAATTTCTCCTTTTGTATGGCCCATGGTAGGTGAACTTCTCTGTTTCTCTGTTACAAATTTTGACAAGTTGCTCCACCACTGAAAGCCTTATGCTCAATACCAAGCATTAGCTGAAATTGTATGAAATAGACTTCATGGATGCAATATTCTTGTTTAACCTGAACTGTTAAATTATTATTCATGCTTCACTATATAAGAGTCTGATGGGCTGACAGAGTTTTAATATGTTTTTTTTTTTTTTTAATACAAAAATTATTTTCAAGAAAAGAACAGACAAAAGTTTACATTTACATTAAGCAATGTCAATGCGATGAAACTGTAAACGACATTACCATTCAGTACGATACAGCACTACACAACATACAGCATACCATATACAGTATACTATACAGTACAATACAGCACAATAACATAAAATACAATACAATAATAACCCTAATCACAGTAGTAATAGTAATAGTATTTAAAGCATACAAAGGTTAAGTAGAGGAAAAATAAAGGCCTAATTCCTCCTATGTCACCGTGGGCGAAGTATAGTCACATACACAACACTGGGACTATATGATTGTATGATTATGTGCATAAACATATAAGGAGGTTCTTAGAACATCTCAAAAAGTAAGGTGAAGAGATGTAGGAATCTGAAAAGGCAGTAAAGCCTAGTAAAGACATATTGCACATAAGTGAAGTGCACATTAACAAATTATACATCCAGTAGTTCGAGCATGGGTATTGCAAACATTTGTATGAGAAGCCAGTGAGGAAGGGAGTTGCCCTACCAAAGCACAACATGAAACGAACACTAATAATAAAGACAAACCCTAAAAGACATCCAAGGAACAGAAAACAAAGAACATATAGGAGACAAGAGACAAGTGCAAACACAACACAGGACTACAACAGTTACTGAGTTCGGCCCAAAGATACAGAGAGGGGCAATGGAGGGGAGGAAGGTGGGGGGGAGAGGAGGGGGGTTAGAGGAAAGGAAAGGAGGGAAACCAATGGGGGGGAGGAAGCAAGAAGGAAGGAAAGAAAGAAGAAAGAAAGAAAGAAAGAAAGAAAGAAAGAAAGAAAGAAAGAAAAAAAGAAGTGAGAAGTGGAGAAGAAGAAGAGAGAAAAAAGAAGAAGAAGTGAAGAAGTAGAAGAAGTGAAGTAGAAGTGAAGTAGGAGAGCTACCACTACAGGGGGTCTCTGCGAACTGAAGGAATCTCCGTTCAAGCATGATAAGCATTGAGCCATGGAGACCAGGTATTCACAAACTTCTGATGGGAACGTCTGGACCAGCTCATGAGTTCCTCAAATCTAGAGATCTGATTCACTTTGTTCTCTTGAGTCGAGGGTGGTGAAGTCTGAAGCCAATGGAGAGGGATGAGTAGTTTCGCTACTTCCAGCATGTATGCGATGAGGCGGTCTTTCTTAGGGTTGTAATGAGGCGAAGGTTGTGCCAGAAAGATCATTGCCGGCGTCAAGCGGAAATCAGGGGAGGAGACCTGTCGAATTCTGGTCTCGATACTGGACCAAAAGGGAGCAATCAAGGAGCATTCCTACCAAATATGAAGGTAGGAACCAGGGCCATGGTGACAACGCCAGCAAACACTAGTTAAAGTGAGTTTGTTACAACATAGCCAGTCAGGGGTCCTGTTCCCTTTGGATAATAGCTTGAAATGATTCTCCTGAATGCTAAACAAGTGGAGAAGCCATGTGTATGACGGAGAGTTTCCCGAACATCTTCCGCAGATAGTACTAATTCAAGTTCCCTTTCCCAGGAGAGAAGGAATGCCGGTTTTGATGCCTCCAGTTTATCAATGAATTGATGAAGAAGATAGGATGTTTTGCATAGTAATTTAGTGGTGACAGCAATGTGTGTCTCAAAAGGGGTCAGAGGTTTTCGGAGAACCATCCTCTCCCGGGAGGTATTTAGGGAATGTTTCAAGTGTTGAATACGCAAGAAGTTGATCTCCTCCAAGGGTCTAGGGCCCTCTGTGGAGTATAAGTCCCAAAGTTGCAATTTATCCAAAGGAGTCCACATAGGGCAGTTGGAGGCGTTATTCAGGTCTATGAGGTGCGGAATCAGGCTTACTGGGAGGAGAGGAGAGGGGAAGGGTGCCAGATCTTCAGAGAGACTTTTCCACACTTCCGCACAACCTCTGAAGATAGGTTCCTGTAATAAAGGTTTTAACCCCGGTAGATGTGGGGCCCATAGGGCAATGCGAACTGAGGCCGGAACCAAGTCACCAGGTGTGGGAGTCGCGTTAGTGCGTGATGGACAAGCAGCCAACTTCAGCCACCAACTTAACTGGACCGCCCTGTAGTCTTTGTAAGCATCAGGGAGGCCAATTCCTCCTGTGGCACAATTCTTCACCAGCAACGACCAAGCCAGCCTAGGTTTGCCTTTTCGCCACACAAAGGAGGAGAAAATACTCCGAAGACTCTTAAAGAGGACCTTTCATGTCCTCAGGCACATGCGGTTTTACATACCGCTAGAAAGCCGACAGCACGCTGAATTCAGCACACTGTCGGCTTTCCCGTTATGTGCCCCGGAGCTGGAGATATCGGGGGTCTAAATTTCACCGTTCACTGTCAGAAGGGCGTTCCTGACAGTCAAGCTGCATTGTGAGGAACGCCCTCCCTGACAGTACTAGTCAATAGACTTGTACTGGGGGGGGCGTTCCTCACAGCTCAGCGTCATCACTGGGCGGTAAGGAACGCCCCCTCTGACAGTACCTGGCTATGGATGAGGGCAGAGAGAGGGGGTGTTCCTTACCGCCCAGTGATGACGCTGAGCTGTGAGGAACATCCCTCCAGTACAGTGCTATGGACGAGCACAGTCAGGGAGGGCGTTCCTCACAGCACAGCTAGACTGTCAGGAACGCCCTTCTGACAGTGAAATTTAGACCCCCGATATCTCCAGCCCCGGGGCATATAACGGGAAAGCCGGCAGTGCGCTGAATTCAGTGCACTGTCAGCTTTCTAGCGGTATGTAAAACCGCATATATATGAGGTCCTCTTTAAAGAAAGCCGAAGGTATATCGGGAGCATCGACAATTTGTATAGCAGCTTGGGCAGCACATAAGTTTGCAATACGTTCTTACGACCAAACCAGGAGATAGGCAGTTTTTCATATGAGGCAAGGAGCATCTTTAGGTCCTGTAATAATGGGACAAAGTTTGTCTGGTACAAGTTTTCTACTCTCGAGGTCAGGGAAATACCTAGGTATGTAAAAGAAGAGCTTGACCATGCAACGGGTGTGGACTCTTGCAAAGCAGCTCTGTCTGGGGAAGAGAGGTTGATGGAGAGGATTTCTGACTTCTCAAAGTTAACTTTATAGTTGGATAATTTTCCGTAACGTTCCAAGAGTGCTACTAAAGCCGGAAGTCCCTCCAGGGGATTGGACATGACGAAAAGGACATTGTCCGCGAACACAGCGGACTTGATGGTGTTATGGTTGATGGTCATCCCTTGTATGGACTGGTGCTGCCTAACAGCCTGCAGAAGCGTCTCCAATAATAGGATGAAAAGCGTTGGAGAAAGCGGGCACCCCTGACGAGTACCATTGTGGATGTCAAATGAAGAGGAGAAAGTACCATTCACCTGGAGATGGGCGTAAAGCTGGGTATAAAGCGAGAAAATGGCGGCAATAAAGGTAGGAGGGAGTCCGAATTTTTCAAGAGAGGCTTTCAAGTAGGTCCACTCCACTCTATCAAAAGCTTTCTCAGCATCTACTCCTAATAAGATTAGAGTCTGGTTGCGTTTGGTGGCATGCGATATAAGGTGCAACAACCTGGCTGGGATATCACGGCCCTCTCTGCCTAGGACAAATCCCGATTGTTCTACATGTATCAAAGAGGGTAGGAGCCGTCTAAGTCTGAGGGCTAGAATCTTTTGCCCACACCTTCACATCCAGGTCCAATAGTGAGATTGGTCTGTAGCTTCCGCAGGAGGATGGGTCTTTACCTTCTTTGGCTATGAGAGTTATGTGCGCTTCTTGGGCCTGTGGGGGGAGACCAGCTCCACCTAGCAAAGTGTTGAACCATGAGTCCAAGTGTGGAGCTAAGAACCTTCTGTAGTAGAGTAGCAAGAAGCCATCAGGACCAGGACTTTTCCCCGGTGGGAAGCTTTTCAAGGTCTCCTGTACCTCTTCTAGGCTGACTGGAGCGACTAGCTGCTGCTGCGACTCCATCGATAACGAGGGGAGGGACAGGTCATCTAGGAAGCCGCGTATCAATTCCTCTATGTCAGACCCCTCCACTCCAGACGCAAGAGGCTGCAGATTATATAATTTCCAGTAAAACGTAACAAACTCTTCGGCAATGTCTGAAGTGGAAGTAACCTTTGCACCTGTAGTCGTCTTGATGGAGGGAATGAAGGATCTTGCTTTGGCACGTCTAATCAAGTTAGTCATAAGACGACTGCCCTTATCGCCATGGGCATATAACAGTTGTTGGTAACGGAGATGAAGTTTAGCTGCTCGTGCATCAAGTAGGGATATGAGTCTCTCACGAAGGGACATCAGGTCCCGTTGAGCTTGTAGGACTAAGGATTGCTTGTGTAGGCGTTCCAGCGCCGCGATTTGACTGAGCAGGTCATCTATCTCTTTCTGGCGCTCCTTTTTACTTTTCATGGCGATCGAAATGAGGAACCCTCTAATGTAAGATTTGTGGGATTTCCAGATGATAGTCAGACACATACCTGGCGCTGTATTTATCTCAAAAAAGTCGGTGAGATGAGATTTGAGGGATTGTAAGTTAGGGTTAAACTCCAACAGAGACTCATTCAGTCTCCAATTCCACGAGCGGGCAGGTAATTGCCTAAGGATCAGTTTGGTAGAAATCGGGGCGTTCTCAGACACAGAAATCACACCTATCTCTGATGACACAAGGGCATCTAGTAGGCCACTGGAGCAAAATATGTAATCCAAGCAGTGGTGGGACCTGCCCGTAGGGGAATAAAATGTGAAATCCCTAGCAGAGGGGTGTAGGGTACGCCAAGAATCCAACAAGTTAGCTTCTTTCAGTGTCTACATGAGCTTAGCAATCATCCTCTGGGAATGGGAAGTTGTTCCTGATGTTGAGTCCAGTGAGGGATTCAAGGCGACGTTAAGATCTCCTACCAGTATAATATGACCCTCAGTGAAGGTTTCTGTTTTTTCAACATATTTTCAGTAAATGTATTGGGTAGTATGGTGACTCAGTAGTTAGCACTGTTGGTTTACAGCACTGGGGTCATGATTTTAACCATATTCTACAGTACTGTATATATTGTCACCACTCATTGAGGATAGGGACTGATGTGAGTGGTGACAATATATACAGTACTGCAGAATAAGGTGACACTACATAAGAAATAGAAAATAAAGAGTATAGAAAATAAATTAGGCAGTAAAGTTTGGTTGTAGAAAAATAATTGTTTGAGGTGATTATGATAATTTTACTTTGTTCTGAATCTATTACTGTAGAAACAATAATACATTCTAGAGAACTGTGTGTTTCCCAAGTTCAGTGAAACAGTTTGGAGAAATGGCATGACTGCCTTTTAGCTTTACGAAAAAAGTGGCTTAAATTTTAACTTTAATCATTAGGTTAAACACAACCTGGGATGTCCATCCTATTTATTTAGACTATAATTTAGGGAAAATCTGGGATGAAAATAAACTTTCACTGGTTAAACTGACATTTTCATGACCTTCAAAACTTAATTATTATTTTATCTTACATATATCTATAGAGTGGTACACAATCTCTACCCAACAAAACATAGATTTAGCATGGGATTTGGGCATAAGCATAAACTGCTTTGAAAGGGTCAATATTACCTAAAAAGAAAGTGTATGGTCGCCAATGATTAGCCATTACAAATTTGTCCCCTAACTCTAAACTCAAATTTGGTTATGGACTCAAATTTCTCATGAAAACAATTCAATTGAATATCACAATATGCTAACAAAATCCTTGAAAAGTCTGCAACTCACAAAAAAACCACAGAGTATTCACACATAAACAGTAGCATATCACTTTGAGACACAATATCATGAAACAATATTGTCCCGAGAAGCTGCTTATTCTAAGACAAACGTATCTGAACATATCCAGCCAAGACAAAGAAAGGATACACATGTAGAGCTAGTGTAAAGTAGTCCTAAATGCCACCTACCAAAGTAGGTAAAGAATTATAGTGAGAGCTATAACTGAAACCAGCCCTAGAACCTGAATGTCTAAATTAGCCAAGCAGCCTGGTGCACCTACTGTAGCTCTGTCTCTTCTGATGTGATTTTTACATTTGATTTTACTATTTACTCTTTGTGAAAGAAGAACAATGTTGAATCTACTGAAGCATGCTGAATTATAATCCCCTATGTCATAATGTGTCTTGTGTAGCTGAAAAGTGAAACATGAATGCATTGTGATGTACACTGCAGAACCAGTGCTACAAACATATCAATGCTAGGGGAATAAAAGCTTAGCATCATATTGATATAACTGCTTTGGCATTCATAGCCTTACACATAAATACTGCATGGATACCAGACATGCTATTTCCATTAATGACATCACATAGTTAACCTACTCAGTGCCAGATGGGGAAAACAATAAGCTACTGGATGTTATATAGTAGGCAAAACAAATACTGGCTAATCAAACTTATAGAAGTGCCAGCGACTGTTTAATAGATGTAGTAGCTGTTAAACTCCTTATTTCATAATCGGTTAACCCTAAAGCTTCAAATTTTTGGATATGGTCATCTGGAGAATGTTACATTTTTGATATAGAAATGCAAAATGTTAAAAGAACATGGCATCACCACACCTTGGCTCTTAAACATGGTTCTTACTATTTTCTTCAATGACTTTGTTGGCAATGAAATGGTCTGAGGGAGGTCTTCTGTCCAAAACATTGCTATAAAAGAATAGAAAAATAAATAAAAGCCTGTAAGGGATAGCTGTTATGGGACAGTAGATGCAATGTTTACATGATGAGAGCTGTGCTGCTCACTCACTGTACAAAGTTTAGCAGCGGGTTTGGGTATTGTAACACTGACTCATAGACTTCAATGGGACAGCACTGTAGTACATAAATCCACCTCTACAAGGTGTACAGCATGTATGCTGAATGACCCACACAGATAGAATATTGATGGCCTAATAAATCAGCTATTTGCAGTTTACTGATAAAGGTACGGACAGTGTGAATTATCTCTGTATGTAAACACAAACATAACATTGAGTTTACTGCAAGCTGTTGTCCGTCCCGCCAGCATGTAAGTTTTTCTCTCCAAGCCTTTGTAATATAATATACATTTCTAGTGCATATTATTTGATATGCATTTATATTAGATTTCTGGTAATCATAATAAATAATGTCTCATGGTAAAGACTATGTCTATATCTACTGAGGTATTTCATAATGTCCTGTCCATCAAACAGTCGAAGTCAGCCCATGAGATTTTTGAATAATACTGGAATTGGGAAGAAGAGACAGCAGGCAAACTGCTGAGAGAGGGAAATGGGAAAAACCTTTCAAGCCTGTTAGACACTTTGTGTGAGAGATACCGATATAGAGGTTAAATTCACACTTAATGTGTTAATAACACTATAACACATGTGTTTAAATTGGGTGTGTCAATGACTTTTCAAGGACTTTTTTGTTAAGATATCATGCTGCAGCCAGTTATCACGCTGCAGAAACTTAGGTTAACTTTGCTACATCTGTACTGTAGTGTAAGCATTGGACAAGGTATATTAGAGACTTGTTGTTTTATCATTATCTGCCAAGCAAAGTTTAGTTCTTATAGACTTATTACCATTGATAGCAATAGTCATCAGGCAGAGTAATATACCTATAATGGTTGATGTTACATTATTACCAAACATTATGCCTTTGTTAAGCAGTGAAATGACAAATATCATGCATCTGCAAAGATATTTATTGTGTAATCACATATCCTGTAGCCACCAAGTGTTAGATTGTAGCCACCACACTTCTGAGTAAATGTTTTTGTGGTCTAACAACCGAGTTAGTATGTGTTACTACTCCATCCTCAAGTGGGGTCCAATGTAACCCCCCAGGTCAAGGCCCAATATACTCAATAGGATCTGATGCCTTTGAACAGAATTTTCACTATGGTTATTATAAACTATCTATTAGGTGTTATCACTGATACAAGTACAGGATTTGATATCTGCAGGCCAAGCATTTTATTGATATTAGACTTCAGAAAGTGTTTGTGCAAGTGATGAATAAAGTGAACTAAATTTTAACTGGATGGTTATAATTTTCATAATACAGACATAGCAAAGTTAAAAAGGGTTAAACTTTGTGTTCAATGTTAATCCTTGTTACATCTGTATATAATCAACAATCAGGCGCCCTGATCTTACACGGCTTCTTAAGCTGAAAAAAAACAGCTTCAAAATTAGCTCCATTTATTTATTTATTTATGTTTTTCAGCTTCCTTCAGTGGGATTTGAAGCTTATTTTCTGTCTTCTGATAAAACAGCACTGAAAAAAGACGCTAGATGACTCCTATTACAATCAAATCTGCCTGAAAAATAGCTCCAAAGGAGGCAGTGTCAATTCATCCTAAGGCCTTATTCGCTTCTAAATGGCCAGATCGCTACTGTACTGAACTCTTGGCCTTATGTCAGTTCCATAAAGTAGAGATCCCATCATTTGGGAGTGAATCTGCATGACAACTATGATGCAGTGAGTTCCATTCACACACCCATGGTCAGTCCAATAAATATGGCCTACACATGGACCATGTTTCACAGATGAAACATGGTCATGTGAATAAGCCACACCATGAAAAAGCAATTTCCAGCACTCCAATCTTCTAAAAGTCAACTTCATTATAAAAAAAAGCACTTCAACCATATAGCAATAGATGGCAGACAAAATCACAATGTTAGATGTTTCTGGCATTACCCATAGTCACTTTTCAGATGATGAAGATTCAACATTTCTGTTTACACATGCGCCTAAGCGATGAGATTAAAAGTGTTCTGTGTATATATACTCATGTTAATAATCCCTCACTTAGATCACAATAGAACTTAATGGTCCCAGTAAAGTTTTGTAGAGGAGTGTCAGGTATTGTCAGGTTCAAATTTGGCTGTATTATGGCTACTTGAAACCAGCCCTAATGTGAGTAAGTGTATGTGTATTGTAAAATCAGATTGTGAGATTTACTGGAGACATGGACCAGTGTGAAGGTATTCTCACTTAAACACAATGGAAAAATAGGTAATATATAAATAGGTGGTGTTAACTGCATACACATTATTTAATTTACAATTAAATTATCATTTTAATAATAATAAATAATAATTTTATTTTTATAGCTGCAACATATTCCGCAGCACTTTACAAATCAGAGGGTACATGAACAGACATTATTTGATATTACAATATGGCATATAATGTTTCAGATCCATGACCTGTCTACTTTGTTTCGTTTGTGTGTGTTTTTCTATTGCACTGAATGGATTTATATGCGTTAGTTAAGTCTTCTTTGTACAGCAGATGTAGTCATTTGTGCAGCTCTTTCTAAACAAATCATCATCTCATTAATCTGATTTTGCAGTAAATAACCGGCTTCTTGTTCCAGTTCATGCATTCTCTTGTAAATGTAGTGGGATGATAGAAAGCATGATCACTATGATGGAAGAAATCTAAGATAAAAAGAAAAGCTTTACGTGACTCTGAAAACCATTCTCAGTGCAGTTTTTCTCCTTTGCCATTGATGTGTCAGAGCAGTTCTGCATGGAAGCCAAGGCATAATTATAATCTTTTCATGTGTCATAACACATCTCTAATTGGCATGAGTTCCCTCAAACAGATTTTTTTTTTTTTCACACACAGGTTTTCAGAACCAGTAAAGGGATGTACTCAGGCACCCATACAGACAGCTTTTGGCAAAGAGTGAGAAAACTGCCTGGGCAATGGCCAACCAAACACCCACAGAGACACTTTAAAGCTTGCCGCCTGCTTATTCCTTCTTTCAAAATTGACAATACAACACTGGATTAAGTGCCACTAATTTAATAAAACTCATCTCCTGAACATGTTCATGTGCAAGAATCTGAGGACATAAATGATCAGCCTCAGGGAAACTATGTATCAAAGTCCACTAGATTTCAAGGATTCAACTGATTAAAACCCTATTCTGTGAGACTATTCGGTTTAGGAACATTTCTTTGTAAGACAGAGGAATAAAATATTATCCTGGTCAAGGCCTGGGTACCACAATAAGAATACTGTTATAGATATGCAGAACTTTGACACATATAATAATTTATCAAAAGAAACACAATTTTTAATTCCAAATTATAAATCTAAATTTGCTTGTGCTTCTATAGTTGTAGAAGTTGCTTATAAATATACTTAGTATTGTAGCTTATGGGTATTTAAATATTTCAAACACACATATTTCATACATACAACTGTTCTCCCTTAACTGTCCTCTTGGCTAAACATGTCCAAATATGTGTTTCTAAATACAACATGGTTTCAAGACAAGTTATCGGAAAGTGCTATGCTAACTACCTTTTTGTATTTGTGTGACTACCTAGTGGGAGAGGATGAATTGCTATAAACATAATAATATTTAAGTTTTTTAGACAATTAAAAATTAAAAGTTTTTGGAAATAAAAATATTTAAATATTTTCTTTAACTATCTAAGATTAAGTTTGAATGGCAGAAAATGTAGAGAAATATGAGGTGGACATTAATTTTCCAGCGAAATTCACATCAAAATCATCGGTAAAGTTCACCAATTGAATGGGCCCTTAGTGGTGATGGTCTTTTTTCTTGATTGGTTGCCAGTAGATACAACCATACAGTGCTGGCCAAAAGTATTGGCACCCCTGCAATTCTGTCAGATAATACTCAATTTCTTCCAGAAAATGATTGCAATCACAAATGCTTTGGTAATAATATCTTCATTTATTTTGCTTGCAATGAAAAAAACACAAAAGAGAATGAAAAAAAAAGTCAAATCATTGATCATTTTACACAAAACTCCAAAAATGGGCCGGACAAAAGTATTGGCACCCTCAGCCTAATACTTGGTAGCACAACCTTTAGACAAAATAACTGCGAACAACCGCTTCCGGTAACCATCAATGAGTTTCTTACAATGCTCTGCTGGAATTTTAGACCATTCTTCTTTGGCAAATTTCTCCAGGTCCCTGAGATTTGAAGGGTGCCTTCTCCAAACTGCCATTTTGAGATCTCTCCACAGGTGTTCTATGGGATTCAGGTCTGGACTCATTGCTGGCCACTTTAGAAGTCTCCAGTGCTTTCTCTCAAACCATTTTCTAGTGCTTTTTGAAGTGTGTTTTGGGTCATTGTCCTGCTGGAAGACCCATGACCTCTGAGGGAGACCCAGCTTTCTCACACTGGGCCCTACATTATGCTGCAAAATTTGTTGGTAGTCTTCAGACTTCATAATGCCATGCACACGGTCAAGCAGTCCAGTGCCAGAGGCAGCAAAGCAACCCCAAAACATCAGGGAACCTCCGCCATGTTTGACTGTAGGGACCGTGTTCTTTTCTTTGAAGGCCTCTTTTTTTTCCTGTAAACTCTATGTTGATGCCTTTTCCCAAAAAGCTCTACTTTTGTCTCATCTGACCAGAGAAAATTCTTCCAAAAAGTTTTTGGCTTTCTCAGGTAAGTTTTGGCAAACTCCAGCCTGGCTTTTTTATGTCTCTGGGTCAGAGGTGGGGTCTTCCTGGGTATCCTACCATAGAGTCCCTTTTCATTCAGACGCTGACGGATAGTACGGGTTGACACTGTTGTACCCACACTGTTGTACCCTCGGACTGCAGGGCAGCTAGAACTTGTTTGGATGTTAGTCGAGGTTCTTTAGCCACCATCCGCACAATCTTTCGTTGAAATCTCTCGTCAATTTTTCTTTTCCGTCCACATCTAGGGAGGTTAGCCACAGTGCCATGGGCTTTAAACTTCTTGATGACACTGCGCACGGTAGACACAGGAACATTCAGGTCTTTGGAGATGGACTTGTAGCCTTGAGATTGCTCATGCTTCCTCACAATTTTGCTTCTCAAGTCCTCAGACAGTTCTTTGGTCTTCTTTCTTTTCTCCATGCTCAATGTGGTACACACAAGGACACAGGACAGAGGTTGAGTCAACTTTAATCCATTTCAACTGGCTGCAAGTGTGATTTAGTTATTGCCACCACCTGTTATGTGCCACAGGTAAGTAACAGGTGCTGTTAATTACACAAATTAGAGAGGCATCACATGATTTTTCAAAGGGTGCCAATACTTTTGTCCACCCCCTTTTTTATGTTTGGTGTGGAATTATATCCAATTTGGCTTTTTGACATTTCTTTTTGTGGTTTTCCATTGAAGACAAATTAAATGAAGATATTATTACCAAAGCATTTGTGATTGCAATCATTTTCTGGAAGAAATTGAGTATTATCTGACAGAATTGCAGGGGTGCCAATACTTTTGGCCAGCACTGTAAATGCAGGAACTTTCTATTTTCCTGGGACTTGTCAAAAACACACTCATGATTTTGTTTTTATGGACAAGTTATCAGGCAAAAACAGTGCATGCATGAGAAGAAAACCTGATCACAATATATATAGTGCCATCATATTCCACAGCGCTTTACATACATTGACAGTCACTGTCCCATATAGGGTTCACAATGTACATTCCCTATCAGTATGTCTTTGGAGTATGGGAAGAAACCAGAGTACCCAGAGGAAACCCACACAAACACGGGGAGAACATACAAACTCCTTGCAGATGTTGTCCTTGGCAGGATTCGAACCCAGGACTCCAGCGCTGCAAGGCTGCAGTGCTAACCACTGAGCCACCGTGCTGCTTTTGTATTATGTATTATTATTATTATTGTAATGCAAGATGATTAATACATGGGTCCTACTATATTTCACTATTCTTATATCTCATCAAGTATGTTATTTTGCAAATATTTTAAGATGCATCACAAAACCAGAATATGATGCAAAGCCTTAGATTACTTCTGCTGACGCTCATAAACAGTGGTAGGATATTTGTAACTCCATGGAATAATACTTGTCATTCAGGGAATAAGATGCACTGTAGTTTGTTGCTGATAATGAACTTTAATAATTTGGGCATTGAGTTACTCTGGAGCCCACTGCAGGCTCATGCCATTATAATTATGTTTTAACATTTGACAAGCTACTTGCTTTTTGATAATCCTGTACAAACCTATTAAAGTAGAAGTATTTTAATATAGGGGTGGTTATAAAAACCACAAAGATCTTCATTCTCTAAAGAATTGTAATGAATAAATGAGGGCATTGCTAATCACTGCTGGACATTGGGAGCCAGTAAAGAAAAACTTAGAAGTTCAATTCATCATTATGTAAATCCATATTTTTGTGACAGGTTCTACCCAGGGATTGTTGCTAGTGTACTGAATTTGAGTTTATTGCTCAAAGTTGTCATTTTCTAAAATAGGTTAAAAAGATAATTGCTGATAGGCTAATTTATTGAACTCATAATAATTTAAGAAATTATTGCTACCATCAAAGCATTTTCTAGTTTATATTAATGTATCACAAGTATTGTGTATATTTAACATTCTATTGCTGGATTAAAATAATTATTAAGTATTAAAGAGGTTGTCCAGGATATTTTTTTTATATATTATGCCAGAGAAGGAGAAAAATTTTTAAAAAAATACTCACCTGTCCCTCGATGCTCTGGTGTCTCCCAGCACGGTCCAGTCCTGCTGCTCCAGTGTTTCCTCCTGGCGAAGGTCTCCACCACATGTAACCAGAGGTCAGTGAAAGACACAGGACGTCACTACCTGTGATGTCCTATTTCCTTTCCTTAGGCTGCTGAGGCCGTGGATTGGCCTCAGCGGTCCTGACCACTGAGATCAATCAGCGGCCTAAGGAAAGGGACATGGGACATAACAGTATGTCGGGGACTTCCACCGCAAGAAAACAGAGCAGCAACTGAACCACGCTGGGAGACACCAGAGCACCAGGGACAGGTGAGTATGTTATTTTTTTTTATATTTATCACCTTCCCCGACCTAATATAATTTTTTTTTACATCCTGGACAACCTCTTTAATCCCTTTGCAGTGCAACCATTTTTTGTTTTTGCATTTTCATTTTCTACTAGATGCTGTTAGGGAATTGCCATCTGAGCAATTCCCCAGTAGCTGCTGCTGGAACCTAGCAGGAAGGGGAACGATGGAGACAGTGAGTCCTAATGCTAGACCCACCCCCAGTCCCTACCTAATTGCCTCAACTACCCTAGGCGGTAGAGGACAACTGGACGACGGTCCCTTCCTACAATACAAGTGAATACACAAAATGCAGACAAGACAAACAGACAAACACAGGTAATAAAGAGAGCCAATGGTCATAACCAATCGGACAGCAAAGTACAGAATCAGAACCAGGAGAAAAGTCAAAGGGAAAAGTTCAGAAATAGATAATAAGCAAAACAGTATATCAATAGCACACTCAGAAAGTCTAATAGCAAGTAACCAAGAGAGGGTTGGAAAATTATATAAAGGGGAACAAGAATCCGCCCCAGGCTTGACTGGCAAGGAAGGATGTCAATCAAAGAACTACTAACATTAACTCTTAAATAACCAGAGGAACTCAAAGCACTGGCTGGACTGATACACTGCAACGAATACTCAGCTGTTCAAAAACAACATAAGCAGAGGATCATATATGGACACGCCTCATGCGCCATAGCATGCGGCCCGAGCATGGCGCAGAGGTCGGGCAAGGATGTTACACATGCTTTCCAAAAGCTATGACTATTCTATTCTATTTTGTTTATTTATGTATTTATTTTTCCATTTGCAGAGTCATATGAAGGATTATTTTTTTGTGCGACAAATTGTACTTCATAATGGCACTATTTAATATTCTGTGCAATGTACTGGGAAGCTGGAAAAAAATCAGAATGGAGTGGAATTGTGTCATACTCTTAAGGTTTCATTTTGATGGCATTGACTGTATGGTAAAAATGGCATGTTACTAAATTTATATAGTTTTTTTATACTTAAAAAACTTTGAAAGAAACAAAAATTTATTTGTGTTGCCAAGTTGTGACACCATAACTTTTTTTTATATTTCCATGTACAGAGCTCTGTAAGCTGTGTATTTTTGTGGGGCAAGATGTAGTTTTTATTTATATAATTGTGGGGAATATATCACATTTAGATCCATTTTATTGAAATTTGTTTAATAGTTCAAACAGCAAAAAAAAGGGATTTCCTGCTATGCTCACAGGATAAAGAAGTTTATATTTTTATAGCTTGGGTATTTTGTGATGTGGAAAGCCTAATATGTTTGTGTTTATTTATTTATTTTGGTCCCTGTTTATTTTTGTTGGGTCCCTTGATAACTATTATAATATTGAGACCCAGCAAGAAGAAGCCCTTCAGTGGGGAAAATTGAAAGTGAAACCAAACTGAACCCTTCTGGTGCCTGCTATAGCAATGTCAATGATAGTACAGTACTCTGGGGGAAAGGGTCAGTGGTCACTTTATTATTATCGGTGGGTATGAGTATAAAGAAAGGTGAAACTATTGTTGTTAAACTACACGTATATAACACAAGATCACACCATTCACAATAGCTGGTATCCGCAGCTCAGCTCCTGGTCCATCTCCCTGCACAATGACCGTTACACATTTTCCAGAGCATTCCCTCAACACTAGAGATTGACCCAAATATTCGAAATTTTTAAGTTTTTAATGAAACCAAATAAATGGTGATTTGCTTGCACTATGAGAAAATGACCGCTGCCAAGTGTTTGACCAGGAAATACAGAGCAGACATGTGTGCAATGACTCAGACACTGTTTGTGAGTCACTGTGATGTTGTAACAACATCTGACAGCCTTTCAGCCAATAGACAATGGTAGGTGGACCTTTCAGTGCTAATGTCATATGGAGTATAAAAGCTTGGACACTTGTTTATCAGCCTTTAGTTGATGTAATGGTGGACATACAAATAGATATGTTATCTCATCTCATCTATAGCACAGTTCAGAAAAATATATAGGAATTCTAACAATAGTTAGAAGAGAACTTAGAGAATCAAGCAATTACACAGACAGATTAGTGTTAGAATTCAATAGAGAAAGGACAAATTAGAATAGGTTCAAGTGAATCCATGCTTCTGCTGCTTCCACAGACAGTTAACCCTTTCATTGCCGATAATCTAATTTTGTCTGACATTTCTGCTATAGAGCAATTTCATTTTTATGCACCTTCTTTCAACATAGGTTTTTTTTTTTTTTTTACTGATAAGGCAATCCTGTTAGTGAAAAATGTTTTGTTAAGGACTTTTGTGGGCAAGAGTTATGATATTTTCATTATATAAATACTGCTGATTTAACAGCAAAGTGCTGTGTCAAGGCTCAGGTTATGAGACAATATTTTGGTATGAAACAATATTTTGCTACTTTATATTTTTCTATTTTTATATGTAACAAATACTAATTTTTCCTTACTACTAATTGCTGATAGCTTAAGGACAAAGGAAAGTAATCAAAGATGGCGCCGACATCCTACATACCACGCCTCAGAGCTGATGCCTCAGGCTGCAATCGAGACTGCACCTGGCTGTACTCAGAATCAAGAGCCAATGGGGGATGAACAGCTCAGGAATGTCAGAGAAACTTTGTACTACACTATGCATTAACCCGTTCCTTTCCTTTCCTGTACAAATATGTGTGACGTGAATAAACCCGGCAGTGCAGTGCTGAGACCTTGAGAGCAAAGCATGAGCTGGCTGTGATACGGAAATTCTTGTCTGTGTCTTTGTTAGTGCCGTGCACACATGCTACTGATTTGGACTGACTGATTGATCTGGAATTGGTGGATTACGACCCTGGCAGCTGCTGATTTTACTTTGCAAATCTTAACTTCGTTATATACAAGTGGTTACTTGTTCTTCACCCAATATACAGTCTAGACTGTGCTAAACATAAAAAAAAATGTTTTCATGTAATTTCAATGAGAAATTTCTTGTAATTTCATGTTTTGTTTTGTTTTTTGCTCTAGCAATGGTGACTGACCATTCACACTGTGATGGAGTGTTAATCTGAACAAAATCTTCATTGTTTAAGAAAGTGTGTAAATATATATACACATGTGGACAAAATTGTTGGTACCCCTCGTTTAATGAAAGAAAAATCCACAATGGTCACAGAAATAACTTGAATCTGACAAAAGTAATAATATATAAAAATTCTATGAAAATGAACAAATGAACGTCAGACATTGCTTTTCAACCATGCTTCAACAGAATTTAAAAAAAAAAGAACTCATGAAACAGGCCTGGACAAAAATGATGGTACCCTTAACTTAATATTTTGTTTACCTTTTGAGGCAATCACTGCAATCAAACGATTCCTGTAACTGTCAATGAGATTTCTGCACCTCTCAACGGGTATTTTGGCCCACTCCTCATGAGCAAACTGCTCTAGTTGTCTCGGATTTGAAGGGTGCCTTTTCCAGACAGCATGTTTCAGCTCCTTCCAAAGATGCTCAATAGGATTTAGGTCAGGGCTCATAGAAGGCCACTTCAGAATAGTCCAATGTTTTCCTCTTAACCATTCTTGGGTGTTTTTAGCTGTGTGTTTTGGGTCATTATCCTGTTGCAAGACCCATGACCTGCAACTGAGACCAAGCTTTCTGACACTGGGCAGCACATTTCTCTCTAGAATCCCTTGATAGTCTTGAGATTTCATTGTACCCTACACAGATTCAAGACACCCTGTGCCAGATACAGCAAAGCAGAACCAGAACATAACAGAGCCTCCTCCATGTTTCACAGTAGGGACAGTGCTCTTTTCAAGATATGCTTCATTTTTCCATCTGTGAACATAGAGCTGATGTGCCTTGCCAAAAATTTCAATTTTTGTCTCATCTGTCCATAGGACATTCTCCCAGAAGCTTTGTGGCTTGCCAACATGTAGTTTGGCAAATTTCAGTCTGTCAGATTCAAGTTATTTCTATGACCATTGTGGGTTCTTCTTTCATTAAACGAGGGGTACCAACAATTTTTTCCACGTGTGTATACGTGCACACATTAGTGAATTGTCTGCCAATATGAAAAAAAAGAGTCTACACTATTTCAGTGTTTTTTGTGTTTTTTTTGTGTGTGTGTTCACCCAATATAGAGTCTAGCCTCTGCTAATCTGAAAAAAAAAGCCTGCACTAATCTAAAAAAAAATATTGTTATTGAACTCCTTGGGGACACAGCCCAAAAGTACCTTAAGGACCAGGACTCATTTTTCAAATCTGATATGTGTCACTTTATGTGATAATAACTTTGAGACGCTTTAACCCCTTAACGACCTTGGACGTACTATTACGTCATAGGCGCTAGGTACGTCGCGCACCAGGGCGTAATACTACGCCCGAGGCCAGCCTCCAGCTCACTATCTGACAGCTAACACCCTGCTCCATAACCTCCAGTCGGAACTGAGTTCCGATCAGAGGTTTTATCACCTTGGATGCCGTGGCATCCAAGGGGTTCCGCCATGTTGCCGCCCCCCCCGGCAATATCGGGGGGGGTGCCGATATCTATAATCTGCAGTCCGGGGTCTGGCCAGTGACCCCAGGCTGCCTGGAGACCCCAGTACCTGGTTGAAACATGACCGCGGCATCCAAGGGGTTCCGCCATGTTGCCACCCACCCCGACACCCCACGTGGCGAGATCGGGCGGTGCCGATATCTATAATCTGCAGCCCAGCCCATTGCACTCCCATGCTTACATATTCACTTTTCTTCATCCGCTGTGCATTCACGTCTGGGATACTAATGCTCACTACACCCCTTGATAAATTCTTTGAGGGTTGCAATTTTCAAAATGGAGTCATTCCCTAGGGGATTCCACTTTACTGGTACATTAGAGGTTCTGCAAACATGACATGTTGTCCAGATCCCAAACATCTGAATCTGCGCTTCAAAAGCCACATAGCGCTCCTTCCCTTCTGTGCCCTGCTGTGTGCCCAAACTGCAGTTTATGCCCACATGTAAGACACTGGTATACTCAGGATAATGTACTTAATGTCATATGTGGGTATACACTGCTGTTTGGGCACAGCCGGAAACAGAAAGGAAGTAGCGTTATTTGGTTTTTGGAGCACAGGCTTGGACGGTTTGGTTTTTGGACCCTATTGCACTTTTGCAGAGCTGAAACGCCAGTAAAGTGGAATCCCCTGACATATCACCCCATTTTAGAAACTACACCCCTGAAGGAATTTATCCAGGGGTACAGTGAGCATTTTTAACCCCCAAGCATTGCTATAATTTTTTATCCATAAATGAATACGCAGCTGATGGTGAAAGGTGAAAATGACAATTTTTCCAGGAATACATAATTTCAGTGTGTAATACGTTGTGCTTGGCTTGTATCAGAGATGAATGCTCCAAAAGCTGTTGTGCCCGGGATACCCACTCAACAGTTTTTGGAGTGTTTGTCTCTGCAGACATAAGCTGGGAAGAACATATTGGGCACTGAAATGGCATATCTATGGAAAAAATTAATTTTTAACTTTTCATTATCAGCTGCACATTCATTTCTGGAAATTAAATTAATGCAACACTTAAGGGTTAATAATGCTCGCTACCCCACTTGATAAATCCCTTGAAGGGTGTAGTTTTCAAAATGGGGTGACATGTCTGCGGATTCCACTTTACTGGCAATTCAGGGGCTCTGTAAAAGTGGCATGGTGTCCAAAAACCAAACTGTGCTCCAAAAACCAAAATAGCGCTCCTTCCCTTTTGTGCCCGGCTGTGCCCAAACAGCAGTTTATACCCACATATGGCATTGTTAAGTATGTTATCCTGGGTACACCAGTGTTATACATGTGGGTATAAACTGCCATTTGGGCACAGAGCAGGGCATAGATGTGAAGGAGCGTTATGTGCTTTTGGAGCGCATATTTAGATGGTTGGTTTTCTGACACCATGTCACATTTGCAGAGACCCTAAAATTGCCCCTACAAAATGGGGTCACTTCTTGGGGAATTCCAATTTACTGGAACCTCTAGGGCTCTGAAAAAACAACATGGCGTCCAGAAAGTCCCTCTAAATCTATACTCCAAAAGCTAAAAAAACACAGTGATCCTTCCCTTCTGAGCCCTGCTGTGTGCCCAAGCAGCAGTTTACACCCACATATATAATTTTTTTGTCCTCGGGATAGCCCACTTAATAGTTTTAGGAGTGCGTGTCTCTGATGCCACAAAGTGGCCGCAACGTATTAGGCACTGAAATTGAATTATTTCTTTAAAAACTTTAATTTTCACTTTGTACATTAATTTTTGGGAACCATTTTTAGGCTCAAAATGATAATACCCCTTGATACATTCTTTGAGGGGTCTAGTTTCTAAAATGGAGTCACTTTTGAGCGGTTTCCATTGTATTGGTACTTTAGGGGCTCTGCAAATGCGACATGGCACCTGAAAGCTATTCCAACCACATCTGCCCTCCAAAAGCCAAATAGCGCTCTTTCCATTCTGAGCCCCACCATGTTCCCATACATCAGATTACAACCACATATGGGGCATTTCTGTGTTCAGAAGAAATTGTGCAACAAACTGTGGAGTGATTTTTCTTCTTTAACCACTTGCAAAAATTAAAAGTACAGTGGGTACGGAAAGTATTCAGACCCCTTTAAATTTTTCACTCTTTGTTTCATTGCAGCCATTTGCTAAAAACAAAACAGTTCATTTTATTTCTCATTAATGTACACTCAGCACCCCATCTTGACAGAAAAAAAACAGAAATGTAGATATTTTTGCAAATTTATTAAAAAAGAAAAACTGAAATATCACATGGTCATAAGTATTCAGACCCTTTGCTCAGTATTGAGTAGAAGCACCCTTTTGAGCTAGTACAGCCATGAGTCTTCTTGGGAATGATGCAACAAGTTTTTGACATCTGGATTTGGGGATCCTCTGCCATTCATCCTTGCAGATCCTCTCCAGTTCCGTCAGGTTGGATGGTGAATGTTGGTGGACAGAAATTTTCAGGTCTCTCCAGAGATGCTCAGTTGGGTTGAGGTCAGGGCTCTGGCTGGGCCAGTCAAGAATGGTCACAGAGTCCTTCATGTGTTTTTTGGCAAACTCTATGTGGGCTTTCATATGTCTTGAACTGAGGAGAGGTTTCCTTCGGGCCACTCTGCCATAAAGCCCCGACTGGTGGGGGGCTGTAGTGATAGTTGACTTTGTGGAACTTTCTCCCATCTCCCTACTGCATCTCTGGAGCTCAGCCACAGTGATCTTTGGGTTCTTCTTTACCTCTCTCACCAAGGCTCTTCTCCCACGATTGCTCAGATTGGCTGGACGGCCAAGTCTAGGAGGAGTTCTGGTTGTTCCAAACTTCTTCCATTTAAGGATTATGGAGGCCACTGTGCTCTTAGGAACCTTGAGTGCTTCAGAAATTTTTTTGTAACCTTGGCCAGATCTGTGCCTTGCCACAATTCTGTCTCTGAGCTCCTTGGGCAGTTCCTTTGATCTCATGATTGTCATTTGCTCTGACATGCACTGTGAGCTGTGAGGTCTTATATAGACAGGTGTGTGCCTTTTCTAATCAAGTCCAATCAGTTTAATTAAACACAACTGGACTCCAATCAATGAGTAGAACCATATCAAGGAGGATCAGAAAGAAATGGACAGCATGTGAGTTAAATATGAGTGTCACAGCAAAGGGTCTGAATACTTATGACTATGTGATATTTCAGTTTTTCTTTTTTAATTAATTTGCAAAAATATCTACATTTCTGTTTTTTTTTCTGTCAAGATGGGGTGCTGAGTGTACATTAATGAGAAATAAAATGAACTTTTTTGCTTTTAGCAAATGGCTGCAATGAAGCAAAGAGTGAAAAATTTAAAGGGGTCTGAATACTTTTCGTACCCACTTTATGTCGCTAAATGGACGGTTTATTGGAAAAAAAGTAATTTTTCATTTTTACGTCCTAAAGTCAATAAAATCTGTGAAACAGTAGTGAAGTCAAAATGCTTACTATACACCTAGATAAATTCTATGAGGGGTGTAGTTTCTTAAATGGGGTCACTTTTTGGGAGTTTCCATTGTATTGGTATTTTAGGGGCTCTGCAAATGCGACATGGCACCTGAAAACTATTCCATCAAAATCTGCTCTCCAAAAGCTAAATAACGCTCTTTCCATTTTGAGCCCTGCCATGTACACAAACAGCAGATTACAACCACATATGGGGCATTTTTGTGTTCAGGAGAAATTGTGTAACAAACTTTGGGGTGCCTTTTCTCCTTTGTCCTATTGTGAAAATGAAAAATTTTGGGCTAAATGGACAGTTTATTGGAAAAAAAAGTAATTTTTCATTTTAATGTCCCAATGTTAATAAAATCTGTGAAACAGCTGTAGTGTCAAAATGCTCATAATACCCCTTGATATGTTCTGTGAGGGGTGTAGTTTCAAAAATGGGGTCACTTTTAGGTGGTTTCCACTATATTAATACTTTGGGTGCTCTGCAATTGTGACATGGCACCTGAAAACTATTCCAGCAAAATCTGCCCTCGAAAAGCAAAATAGCTCTCTTTCCATTCTGAGCCCTGCCATGTACCCATACAGCAGATTACGACCACATATGGGGTATTGCCGTGTTCAGGAGCAATTGTTTAACAAACTGTGGGGTGCTTTTTCTCATTTAACCCCTTATGAAAATGAAAACTTTGGGGTCAAAATGCTCACTATACCCCTTGATGAATTCAGTGAGGGGTGTAGTTTCCAAAATGGGGTCACTTTTTGGGGGTTTCCTTTGTATTGGTACTCTAGGGGCTTTGCAAATGAGACATGGCACCAGAAAACTATTCCAGCAAAATCTGCTTTTCAAATGTTCAGTGGCGCGTCATTCCTTTCGTGTGCTGCCGTATACCCAAACTTCAGTTTACACCCACAGGTGGGGTATTTCTGTGCTCTGGAGAAATTGCATAACAAACTGTGAGATGCATTTTCTCCTTTAACCCTTTGTGAATGTGTTAATTTTAGGGCTAAATTAAGAGATTAGTGGAAAAAAATGAAATGTCTAAATTTCACCTCTATATTGTTTTAATTCCAATGAAATGCTTAAAGGGTTAGCAAACTTCCCAAATGCTATTTTGAATTATTTGAGGGGTGCAGTTTTGAAAATGGGGTGATTTATGGGGGCTTTCTAATATATAGGCCTTTATAATCCCTTTCAGAACTGAAGTGGTCCCTAAAAAATTAGTTTGGGAAATTTTCTTGTAAATCTGGAAAATCACTGTTACACTTGTAAGCCTTCTAACATCCAAAATAAATTACAGGATGATTAAAAAATGATGCCGATATATAGCAGAGATATGGTAGATAATATGTATTAATGTATTTGGGTGGTATAACTATCTGTCTGAAAAGCAGAGCATTTCACATTTTGAAAATTGCGATTTTTGTTTGTAATCAAATTTCCATCAAATTTCCTTTTTTTTTTTATAAATAAATACAAAAATATTCATTAGTGTTTACCACTAACATGAAGTACAATGTGTCATGAAAAAACAATCTCAAAATCACTTGTGTAAGTTAAAGCGTCTCAAAGTTATTGCCATATAAAGTCACATGTCAGTTTTGAAAAACGAGGCCTGGTCCTTAACGCACTTTTGGGCTGGGTCCTTAAGGAGTTAAGTAATAAGTGATTCTGAGATTATTTTTTCATGGCACATTGTACTTCGTGTCAGTGGTAAATTTTGGTCGATATGGTTTGTCTTTGATTATGAAAAAATAGGAAATTTGGTGAAAACATGGAAAAAAAAATGCAGTTTTCAAACTTTGAAATTTGACTTCATAAATATAATTTACCATATCTCTGCTTTATGTTGCAATTAGAGATGAGCGAAGTATTCAAAAATTCGATTCGGCAACATCGCCGAAACTCGCAATTTGATTCTATTCGATCTGAATAAATCGAGGCAAATCGTGTACCAAAAACAGCTATTTATTGCCTGCAGAGAGCCGGGATGGGCGGCAAAATGGCGGAACCCCTTGGATGCCACGGTCTTGTTTGACCGCGGCATCCAAGTTGTTAAAACCCGGATCGGTTATGGAGCAGAGTGTTAGCTACAGTTAGTTACAGCTAACACCCTGCTCCATAACCGATTGGGGGAATTTAACACCTTGGATGCAGCGGTCAAACATGCCATGTGCGCTCACGAAGGGGTTAAAGGGATGTGAAATCACACGTCTGGCTACTGATTGGCTGCACGCATAGCATTGTGGGTGATCCCACGTTCCCAGAGTTCCTTGCCACATATAGAGCAGCCATTTTGAACTAAATGCTAATTGTTACCACGAAGCGTGAGGAAATTCGGATTCGATGCGAATCAAATATTTCCTGAAATACGGATTGAATTCCACTTCTGCAACTTCGATTCGCTCATCTCTAGTTGCAATCAAAATTTAATCTCCCTTTCATTTTTTTCAGATATGATAAGGCTTACAAGTCAATAAGTAATTTTCCAAATTTTCAAAAATATTTCCAAAACACATTTTGGGACCAGTTTAGTTTTGAAGGGGTCTTGAAAGGCCTCTCTAATAGAAACCCCAATAAATCACCCCATTCCCAAAACTGCTCTCCTGAAAGAATTCAAAACAGCAATTGGGAAATTTCTTAACCGTTTCAGCATTTCATAGCAATTAAAACAAAATTTACAGTTTTCAATTTCTGTTACTAATATATTAATTTAGCCGTAGAATCTACAAATTCATAGGGGCTAACGGAGAAAATGCTGTCCACAATCTGTCATGCAAATTCTCCCAAGCATGAAATTATCCTACGTGAGGATGTAAACTGATGTATGGACACACAGTAGGGTAAAGAACGGAAGGAGCACTATTGGTATTTTGTAGAGCAGATTTTGCTAGAACCTGTTTCAGGCACCACGCTGCATTTGCAGAGCCCCAAAAGTGCCAGAACAGTGGAACCCCTCCAAAAAATGACTTTATTTTGTAAACTTAGACCCCTCAAGGAATTAATAGGGGTATAGTGAGGGGTATAGTGAGCACTTTCACACTACATGTGTTCCACAGAATATTTTACCAATGAGATGTAAAAATGAAACACAATTTTTACAATAAAATGTCACTTTAGCCCCAAACTTTTCATATTCACAAGAGTTTAATGGAGAAATTGCACCCAACATTTTGTTGACAATTTCTCCTGAACACGACAATACCCCATATATACTACATCACCCGCAGACAAAGGCATAAGCGCCGAAACACGTGTCAGGTAGTGTCAGCGGGCGGAGGTCAGACTGCATTATATGCTATGATGGGTATGTGTACTCCTATTTATGATACTCTTTAGTATTTGCTTTGTGTTATATGGTTTACAGTTCTACTAGCTACTTAGCACACTACGTATGTGTGTTCTTTGTGTTTGCTCTTTTTGAACTGTGATATCCTATTTACCCTTGCATTTATAGTGGATGTTACACATCAGATGATTCATGTACTATAATAGCTGTTTCCCTTACGTCCTACAGCAGCACAATATGGGGTATTCCTGCTCCTGTGTGTTGGTAGGACAGGCAGAACTTTTTACTTAACATAAATTATGCATGACTACGCTACCCTATAAAAGGGCAAAGGGACCTCCCCCTCTCGTGTTTTTTTCTGTCCTGTGTGGGACAGGTAGAGGGAGGTCTTTTTTCCTCCCATGTTTTGTTTTTCCCCTAAAGTTTGTTAACTTCCTGTAGTTGCATGCTGCATGTTCAAAGGCCGGTATGCAGGCCACTTGTGCGGCCTTGAGGTGGAGCATTGCTGTTTCACTTACCTTTTTTTGTGCCTAGCAAAGCTTGCAACCTTTGCTTTGAAAAGGTTGATTTCAGTAGTACATACAGCAGTGGTTGCATGCTGCATGTTTAAAGTCCTGTAGTGCAGGCCACTTGTGCGGCCTTGATGTGAGCCATTACCATTTCACTTACATTACAAGCTCTGCGGCTGCCAGAAGTGATGTCAGTCACTTTGTTCCTCCGGAACCTTTGTTTGAGTTCCGGTTTTCTGGGGACTGAATTCTCGGTCGGATTTTTTGCAGCATAGTTTTCCTCCTTTTGCAAGTTTATATTTGTTGAGCCTCTTTTCTGGCATTGGTCTGTATATTTTTAGCTTAATTCTCTATACAAGGAGTTAAGCCTTGCAAAATTTGTGGGGGGAAGGTTTTTTTGTGAACACTAGTTGCTCATTCCTCCTCCCCTCCTATAGAAGCCTTCATCTCAGTGTAGGAGATGGCTTGTCTCTTAGTGAGGAAGGCCTCAGTACTCCACTTGGATTACTGTTCGTGCTGCTGCAGCAGCTCTGGGCAGCACAGTGGCTTAGTGGTTATCATTGCAGCCTTGCAGTACTAGAGTCCTGGGTTCAAATCCTACAAGGAGTTTGAAAAAAGGGGATCTAGTTTGTATGCAGTGTGACACACTGTGAAGCTATTGAAGATTTTCAGGTGATTGACAAAATGCTTTCATCTGATGAGTCCTTGGAAGATTCTACCAGACCTCTCTTTCATCCTGAGAAGATAAATAGGCTTCTGAAGTCCATCTGGGCAAGGGACCATGATGTTGATGGGGAAGTCTCCTGTTTCACCTCTAGGGGGCCTAGGGCCTTCCAAGTGGACGAGTTACTGGAAAGACTCATGCTTGCGGAAATGAATCATCCGGAGAGAGCTCCCATATATTCCAAAAGATTTAGAACCTTGTTCTCTTTTCCAGAGGCTCAGCAGGATTGGTGGGGCCTCCCACCTAAAGTGGCCAAGTTGTCCCGTCGTATGGTGGTCCCAGTGGATGATGGGTCTAACCTCCAGGACCCCATGGATAGACACATAGAGAGTACCTTTAGGAAGGTTTATTCTCTGGCCTCCAGTCAGACTTCCATGGCTATTGCCTCTAATGAAGTCTCAAGCAAATTACGTGCTGACATCGACTCTGGAGTCTCCAGAGACGATCTCCTATCTCTTTTTAGTGTGGTTTCCTTGTCAGCAGATTATTTAGCCGAAGCCTCCTAACATCATTTAAGGCTGTGGCCAAATCTTTGGCCCTTTCTATGGCAGCTAGAAGGCCGCTATGGTTAAAACCCTGGAGAGCAGATAATGCCTCCAAGTTCAACCTTTGTTCTCTACCCTTTGAGCCAGGTAAGCTTTGGCAGAAGCCTGGATAAGATTATGGAAGACCTTAAAAGGGTAAGACTCTGCCTCAGGCCTTTAGAGGCAGGTCAAGACCTTCCGGCTGGGTAGAGGTTACCAGCCTCAAACCAGACCTCAGTTCCAGAGAAGTCCTAGAGATCAGCCTAGGGGTTCTGGACGAAGGTTCCCCAAGGATGAGGACAAAAAGAAGCCTAGCTTGACATTGGCTGCCTTCTTCCTGTGGCCAAGACTCCTGTCGGAGGTCGGTTTTCTTCACTTTTACACTGTCTGGCAGGAAAAAAATTCAGGACCCTTGGGTCTTGCAGATTGTTCAACGAAGTTATGCGATCGAGTTTCTTCAGCCGCCTCAGGATCGATTCGTCATAACCCGATCCCTTCCTGCGGCTCAGTAGGATATATTGGAATGCTCCATTCATGATTACATCCGCAAGGGGGCTTTGGAAGAGTTCCCCCCTTGGAGGAAGGATTCGGTGTCTCCCCATTTTTCTGGTGCCAGAACCATCAGGCAGATGGAGAATGATTATAGACTTAAGATATTTAAATCGCTTCATAAAGAAAAAACATTTTCGTATGGAGACAGTAAAATCCGTTACATCCTTTTTCAACAGGTCGAAGTTTTTCGTCACCTTGGATCTAAAAGGATGCCTATCTGCATGT
This sequence comes from Leptodactylus fallax, assembly GCA_947044405.1. Lineage (NCBI taxonomy): Eukaryota > Metazoa > Chordata > Amphibia > Anura > Leptodactylidae > Leptodactylus > Leptodactylus fallax. The sequence continues at coordinate 2,363,526 of CAMRHE010000197.1, read as the reverse complement.
CCCAATATATCCTCCGCACAGGAAGCATATTCAGTTTGCAGCCCTGCCCTTGGCATCACTTCAGCTCCTCATACCTTCACCAAAGTTGTGGCTCCTATAGCCGCCTCTCCCAGGCTTCAGGGTCTTTTTGAAGTGCCATACCTGGACGACTGGCTAATAAAAGCCCAATCTGTTTTGCTCCAGCAGTTACTGATAGCTGTTCCCTTCTTCAGAGCTTGGGTTGGCCAATAAATTGGGAGAAGTCAGAAGTAGTTCCCTCTACCCGCAGGAAGTTGGACTCAGACCGCATGGAGATTTCCTTAACACCTGCAAGGAAAGATTGAACAAAGCGGTCTGGTTTCTCTTCAGGATACGCCTGGTATCCATCAGAACATCCATGAGAGGCCTAGGCCTGATGTCATCCTTAACCATTGCAGTCCCTTGGGCTTTATGGCATTTGCGTCCTCTCCAGATGGATGTACTAAAAGCCTGGAACCATACTCCTCTCGGTCTCGACAAGAACATCAAGCTATCTCCCAATACCCGTCTTTCCCTCAGATGGTGGATACACCTGAAAGACGGAATTTCAACGGTCCAACCTCGTTGGACCCTGCTGACTACCGATGCATCCCTCTCGGGATGGGGAGCCCACCTGTACGAGAAGACCGAACAAGTAGTTTGTAGCAGTCTAGAAGAAAAGACCTCTTCCCATTGGAAGGAGCTCAGAGCCGTGTACCTGGCACTACTTCATTTTTCTCCTCTCCTCAGAGGGAGAGCGGTCAAGGTTCGGTCAGACAGCATGATGACCGTAATGTACCTGAACAGACAGGGAGGCACCAGATCATTGTCTCTCCTCAGATAAACCGATCTGATTTTTACCTGAGCAGAGGAAAATCTGACCCACTTATCCGCAGTTCACAACAAAGGTTCCCTGAACATAGTAGCGGATCAGTTGAGTCGGGGTCTTGTCGTATCAGGAGAATGGTCTCTCAATCCAGATGTATTCCATCAGATTACCCTGAAGTGGGTTCTCCCAGAAATAGACCTCATGGCGACCAGACTCAACACCAAGGTAGAGACGTTCTACTCTCTGTATCAGGACGACTATCCCTTGGCAGTGGATGCCCTGTCCATCCCTTGGAGGTTCAGGCTGGCATACATCTTCCCTCCACTTTCCATGATACCAAAAGTATTGATGAAAGTCAGACAGGACCAAGTCTCTGTGATAGCCATCATACCATTCTGGCCAAAAAAGGACTTGGTTTGCCCAGCTCATGTACATGAGTCGAGGGACATATTGGAGGCTTCTCCCCACCCAGAACCTGGTTTCCCAAGGAACTCAGAAGCACCAGGATCTGAGGAGATTCAACTTGACTGCCTGGAGGTTGACCAGTCCCTACGGAGATTTAGTGGACTGTCAGAAGCCGTCTTGAAGACCCTTTCCTGTGCCAGACCAGAGTCTACCAAGAAAAGCTACCATAGGATAGGTAACATCTTCAAGCAGTGGTGCTCCAGAAGAGGAGCTGATAGTTCAAACCCTACTACGGCAGAAATTGGGACTTTTTTCAAAGCGGCTTGGATACAGGCCTTTCTCCTGCTACACTGAGGGTACAGGTTTCAGTCTTATCTGCCTGTTTAGGCAGACAATTGTCCCTGGATTCCCTTATTGCTGGGTTCCTTAAGGGCGCTACCAGACTTAGACCGGTAGTCTCAGCTCCGGTTCCCCAGTGGGATCTCTCGACTGTTCTTTCAGGTCTTTGTGGTCCTCCTTTTTGAACCTTTGGAGGATGTAGATCTTAAATTTCTTGCCTTTAAAACCACCTTTCTATTAGCCATCACTTCAGCCAAAAGGGTGAGTATGCTCCATGCTTTTTCTTCCAAGGAACCTTATATATCATTTTTTGCGGATAGGGTCCAACTTAGGTTTCTTCTTGGATTTAACCCTAAGGTGCCTTCCCGTGCCAATATTAACCAATTAGTCTTTACCCGTGTTTTTTCCAGCCCCTTCCTCTGAAGAGGAGAAAAAAAACCTTCAAACACTAGTTGTTGTGGGATGTCTCAAGATTTGCCTCTTGCGTACACGTTCCTTTAGGAGAGCCGAGAATCTCCTTGTCAGCATGTATGGTAGAGACAATGGTCTTAGGGCTTCTAAACCTACCTTGTCTAGGTGGATCAAGGAGGCAATCGAGATCTCTTTTTTTTGCTCAGGGGTTAGCTCCACATGAATTTTGTACAGTCCATTCAACCAGAGCTGTATCAACCTATTGGGCTGAGAACCGGACCTTACCGCTGGATCAGACCTGTGCAGCTGCTTCTTGGTCATCTCACCTAACCTTTGTAAAACATCATCGTCTAGATGTTCGGAGTTCTGTGGCGACTGCCTTTGGACAGTCAGTCCTAGGTGTTATAGAGCAGGGAAACCCTCCCTTAGGGAATTACTTGCTATATCCCCATATTGTGCTGCTGTAGGATGTAAGGGAATCGTTGATTATGATGTTAATCTGTTTTCCCTTAGTCCTAACAGCAGCACAAGCTTCCCTCCCTAAACTTAGAAATTTTTACTTTATAACTTACACAAGTGGGGGAGGTCCCTTTGTCCTCTTATAGGGTAGCGTAGTCATGCATAATTTATGTTAATTAAACGTTCCACCTGTCCTACCAACATACAGGAGCAGGAATACCCCATATTGTGCTGCTGTTAGGACTAAAGGAAAACAGATTAACATCATAATCAACGATTATAGTCAATAAAATGGCTTCTGCTATAGTCTCTGATACCAATTTTTTACTGTTTGTAGCTTTCTTTTGTGTTGTTGTTAGTATGGATTTTAATGATGTCTAAATAAATTTTGATAGTGTCATTTACTTGATGTAGTTGTTTATTGTGAGTGCCACTCCCATTTTTTTTTCCTGGTTTATTCCAATATATGCTGGTACACTGATGTATGGGTGCATGGCAGCGCTCGGAACGGAAAGAGCTTTAATTGGCTTATGGAGGCCATATTTTGCTAGAATAGTTTTCAGGCACCTATGTCCCATTTGCTGTGCCCCCAAGGTTCTAAAACAGTAGAAACCCCCAAAATGTGACCCCATTTTGTAAACTAGACCCCTCAAGTAATTTATCAAGTAGTATGGTGAGTACTTTGACGCTACAGTTGTTAATAATAATAGTCCTTTAATAGTCCCACAATGGGGAAGTTAGGCAGAATTGGATAATGGAAAGCGACATTTTTTTCTATAAAATGTTGCTTTAACCCTAATTTCTGCATTACCACAAGGGGTTAAACGAGAAAATGCACCCCACAGTTTGTTAAGAATTTTCTCCCAACTACAGAAATACCCCACATGTGGTTGTACACTGATGTATGGGCATACATTGGGATAGAGCAGTTTTTGGAGGGCAGAATTGATTGTAATATTTTTCAAGAACCGTGTCTCATTTGCAAAGCCCCCAAGGAGATAGAACAATGAAAACTCCAAAGATATGACCCCATTTTGTAAACTAGACCCCTCAAGAAATTTATCAAGGTGTATAGTGAGTACTTTGACCCTACAAGTTTTACGCAGAATGGGGGCGGGAAAATGGAAAGCAACATTTTTTTCTATAATATGTTACTTTAACCCCAATTTTTGCATTACCACAGGGGGTAAAAGAGAAAATGCACCTAACAATTTGTTAAGAATTTTCTCCCAACTACAGAAATATCCCACATCTGGATGTAAACTGATGTATGGGCACACATTGGGATAGAACAATTTTTGGAGAGCAGAATTGGTTGTAATAGTTTTCAGGAACCGTGTCTCATTTGCAGAGCCCCCAAGGTGTCAGAACAATGAAAATTCCCAACATATGACCTCATTTTGTAAACTAGACCCCTCAAGAAATTTATTAAGGGGTATAGTGAGCATTTGGACCCCACAGCTGATTCACAGAATTGAGAAGTAAATTTGGAACATGACATTTTCAAATAAAATGTTGCTTTAACCCTATTTCTTTCATTTCCACAAGGGTTTAAAGTAAAAAATGCACTCCCAATTTGCTAAGTAATTTCTCCCAACTACGCAAATGTCCCACATATGGATGTGAGCTGATGTATGGGCACATAGCGAGACTCAAAAAGGGATAGAATGCTATTTCTGGGGCAGAATACCCATAAATAGTTTTCAGGAACCATGTTCCATTTGTAGGGCCCCTGAAGAACCAGAACAGTGAAAACCCCCAAATAATGACCTTAAGAAACTTATCAAGGGGTATAGTCAACATTTAGACCCCACAGGTTAATTTAATTTCCAGAAATTTTTGGACAACAGAGGTTGAAAGGTAAATCTGTGCACAATACATCACAGAGGTGATATACCATGGAAAATAAATTAAAAAAATAATAATCTGTGTACGTGTGGTACAGTCTGAAGTAATCCTTCATGCACAGGCCAGTTTTTTGGGGCAGGTGTCCCATTGATAAATTGTGCGTTTCCTTATTCCCCTTTTGGAACAGACTGTGACCTTTTTTGGGGTCACTCATCACTGGATGAGGAGGAGGAGGAGGAAGAGGAAAAATAGAGAAATGGGGCATTTTCCTCTTCTCCCTCCCTGGCCGTATCAGTGTCAGATGCTAGAAAGGCATATGCCTCTTCTGCTAAATATCTTCTTTGGGATGAATGGGATGTTTGGGAGCTTTGGTACATTTTGTGTATGTGTTGTGTTTTTACACAGGTATAAAAACTTAATTTATGGAATCTTTATCGAAAAAGTGGGGTATATGTTATGATGCAACACATATATATATATGTAAAAAAATGTAACCAGAAAAAAAGAGAGATAGAAAAGAAGACCCTCTCCTAAAAGTTACCTAAAATTTTTCTATTTATATACAGTAGCTAGATAGAAATTTCTATCTATATTTATAGATATATATATAGAGAGAGAGAGAGAGATAGATAGATAGATAGATAGATAGATAGATAGATAGAGATAGATCCCATTCTCTAATAGTCATTTGGAATCTACTGAGACAGATATTCATCATAGCCTAAGACTTCCTCTTCTTCCTCCTCTTTTTGATGAGTTGGATGAGAACTACCAGTGTTTTTTTGATGTAGAGGAGGTAGAGGTAGAAGACAAGAGTGTTGGTGAAAATAGAAAATAGTAGTGGCAGGGGGTGTGCTTCTAATGGCAGTGCTGGTAAGGGCACTAGGGGGAAATCTTTTAGGAATTGTGAGGGTATGCAGGAATCCCATTGCTATGATGAGTCACAAGAAAGTGAGAAAGGTGATACAGAATCCGATGATGATTCTATTACAGATAAGACCTGGTCAAGGTGACACAGGAAGAGGGTGATGGCAGCTGCAATAGTTCCACCCGACGTACAGCCCCAACATCCAAAAGAAGTGTCTGGGGTACATATGAGGCAAGCTCTGGTGGTGGTGACACTGGCAGACACGTTTTTGGTTTTGACAGCAGCAGCTACATGCAGTCATCTCCTGTATGGGAATTTTTTTGCACATTAGCAAATGTCAAATCGATGGCAAGGTGCAAGATCTGCAAACAGGTAATTAGCCATGGTCTTCTCCTCCTCCACGAATTCTGCACCAGTCACCCAGCTGGTCTGCAAGTTTAACTCCCCCTGGTCAAGTGACTGATGGTGCAGTCACTGCCGTGCCACTTAGTGGAATCCACTGATGGCAGCGCACAGTCTCCAAGGAGAATAACTAGCCGTCATTATTTCTCGAGGAAAGATGACCATGTGGGCATCTCCTTGTAAATGTCCATGTGGGGAAAGGTACACGTCACCCTCAATACGTGGAGCAACAGTAATGGGCAAGGGACAATACATTAGCCAATACATCAGTAATAACGCACTGGATCAATGTTTTGAGTGTCAGAGGCCACATTCTAGAAACACAGTAAGGCCTGATGCTTTTTAGTACTGACATCATCTCACAGGTGTATTCAGCAAAACACAGACACAATATTTAATTTTGGAATCTAGTCCAGCTTTTTCAGCTTGCAGCCAGGCCAGGTACTCTAGGCCAGGCAAGGTCAATTGTCACTCTGTCAATACAATGTTGATGTGGCATTTGCTCACATACAGGGTTAACCGGCAAGATCAGCCAGGTTTCTTTCTGCCTTCTAAGTGTTGTTCTCAGGGTCATAGAATTTCAAAAGATATTCTAGCTTTTTAAGCTGCCAGGCCAGGCAACTTTCCCTTTATAATCATCTTCCATTTACTGTACTGCTGCAGATGCTGGCTGCTACTCCTGCCACAGCTACCTAGTGCCTACCACCACTGTCACCACTCAGCAAGACATGTCCTGTGACCTGGTCCATCATATTAGTCCCTGTTGCACTGCTACACATGTTGCCACAGCTGCCTAGTGGCTCCCACCACTCAGTCCACGTAGCGTAAATGTCACAATTTTTTTACAGTACCTGTAAAGTGAATGGCTAATCCCATCCACACATTGCAGAAAAATATCCGCAGCGGTCATGTTGCGATTTCAGAAATCATAGTGTTTTTGTAAATCGCAGCATGTCAATTATACCTACGGAAACACTGGCATTTTCCATATAGGTATAATTGAAGCAGAAAGTCCATGGAGGAAAACTTTGTGGACCTTCTCTGAAAAGCACTGCAGGAAAAACCGCAATGCATTTCCGACATGGTTTTTTCCGCAGCACATTTTGGCTAGGTCCGTGGCTCCTTAGCCTCAGACTACGGCCCCATGTTCCAGAAACGCAGCTTATTTTGTTGGAGTTTTTTCTGAGGTTTTTTGAGCCAAAGTCAGGAGTGGATTGAGCAAAAGGTAGAAGTATAACAACTTCCAATATTTCCCATTACTTTTGTAGCTGTTCTTGGCTTTGGCTCAAAAAACCACAGCAAAATCTGCAACAAAAAAAGCTGCTTTTCCGTAACATGGGGCCTTAGCCTCAGAGTGTTCTACACTATGTTTTAAACCAATTTAAGGTATGGTTCATACTGAACTTGTTAGACCTGAAACCAATCTTGAGAGGTTCGCCCATCTCTACTCAACACTCTCCCATAAAAGTCAATAGATATATTTTTTTTTAAACAGTTTATGTGGTTTGTTCAGTTTGTGCCAAGAGTTTGGTTCCTGGGGTCATACAAATTGAGCCATGGTTGCCAAACTATGACAAAAAGAGTGTGGTTATGCTCAGTCCAACTCAAAAATTTCTTAAATCTACAGATCTCATTGGCTTTGTTGATCTGCTCTTGTTGTGATGGAGGTGACATCTGAAGCCTTTTCAGAGGGATTAATAGTTTGGCTGCGCTAATAAGGCGATTGGTTAGGTTTAGTGGGAAAAAGTTTGTATTCTTTGCTAGGCATCCCAAGAACCACCTTGTCGATTGTGATATTAAAGGTGACACTGGATGTAAGTTTTTGGCCTCAACAAATGTCCAGAATGGTCTGATTAATTTGTAGTGCACTAAATATGTGGGTATGAGGCTATGCCAGCATTACACCTCCATAATTGATTGGTTGTCACTAATGTATAGGCAGTGGTTGCAGTGTTGCAGGGGTTTTGTACCAGTGGGTTAGCAACTTGTATTGGTTTTTCAAATGCATGTTACAAAGCTGTGTGAGTTTTTAAGAATGTAGTGGAGCTAATGCGGTGATAATATGGTTCCTTGTTCCAATGAAATGTTTTTAATGTAATGTTTAATTGTACATTTACTAATGTGCCAATTGACAAGTTATTATTGACATTCAGTGTTGGCTACCACTTAAATTGGATGTGACTCTGGTAGAATTTTTTTCAGCTTCCCCTTAACCCCTTTCCGCCGGAGGAATTTTTCGATTTTCGTTTTTCATTTTTGACTCTCCCCCCCTTCCAAACCCCATAACTTTTTTATTTTTCCACTCTCAGAGCCATATGAGGTCTTAATGTTTGCAGGACAAATTTTTCTTCATGATGCTATCATTTATTATTCTGTACAATGTACTGGGAAGCTGGAAAAAAATTCAGAATGGGGTGGATTTGAAGAAAAAGTACATTTGTGCGACTTTCTTACGGGCTTCGTTTTTACGGCGTTCACTGTGCAGTCAAAATGACATGTCACCTGTATTTTATATTTCGTTTCGATTCCGGGGATACCAAATTTATATGGTTTTATTTACATTTTAACCTTTTTTACCCTTTCCTGAAATGCCGGGTGTTTCAAGATGGCGGCTGCTAGGGAGTCGTGCGGCCGCCATAGCCACCAGGTCTCTGCTGTTTTATACATCAGAGACCTGGCACTAATGGCCGCGATCGGTGCCCGCCATTTTACCGGGAATCGCATTAGCATTGCACTGCATTGCATTAGTGATCAGACCCCCTGGGGTTCTAGACCCCTAGGGGGTCTAATAAATGCAAAGAAATTTTTTTTAAAAAAGTTAAAAAAATATATATATAAAAAATAAAAAAATATTAAAAGTTCAAATCACTCCCCTTTCCCTAGAACACATATAAAAGTACTTAAATACTGTGAAACACATACACATTAGGTATCCCTGTGTCCGAAAACGCCCAATCTACAAATCTATAAAAATATTTTTCCCGTACGGTAAACGCCGTAGCGGGAGAAAAAAATCTAAAGTGCCCAACTGACGTTTCTTTCACTGTTTTGCCTCCGATAAAAATTTGAATCAAAAGTGATCAAAGCAATAGCAATTCCCCAAAATGGTATAACTAAAAAGTACACCTGGTTCCGCAAAAAAAGACGCCCTATGCATCCCTATGTATAAAAATGTTATGGGAAGGGGTTAAATTGTTATTATTTCACTATTAAAATGATGTATAATACTGGTGATTTACATTTAAAACCAACAGTGATGGAATCCTAATCTTAATGACTCATTGCCTTCTATCATAAGGACCATAAGTTATTTAGTCCCAATTGTATACCACTATAATTGACATAATGTTGCCCCATGAGCTATCCATACTGTATATTACAGCATTGATTCCCAATCTGGATGGGAAATGGCTGCATGTCCTCTTTCAGCTACATCGGCATCCTTAGGTTGCCGATATAGTTGATAGCTTTTAGCTTACTGCTCTACCACTCAGGCATCTGCTAGTGACACTTGGTGCATTGAGCTTCAGACAAGAGAAGCAGAGCTCCAGGGGAACAAGGATGGGTAAGTGTTTTTTATTTATTTATATGGTACAGTGTGGATGCCATTGGGGAGCATTACTACTGGCCTGGGGGCCACTGCGAAGCATTAGAACTTGCCTGGAGGCCACTGGGGAGCATTACTATTTGCCTGGGATCCACTGAGTAATGTTACTATTTGCCTGGGAATCACTTGGGAGCTTTACTGCATTCCCAGGTTGCTACTAGGGAGCTTTCCTATTTGTCTGGAGGCCAATAGGAAGCATTACTACTTGCCTGGGTGCCACTGGGGAAGATTATTAAGTTTCTGGGGGCCACTAGGAAGCATTAATAAGTGTATGGAGGCCATGGTAAGCATTATTTGGTGTTTTTTTGGTCCACTGGGCAGCATTGTTAGGTGTCTGTGGACCACTTGGTAAAATTATTAGGTGTCTGGGGGATCACTGGTTAGGTTGCCGATATATTTGAATAGAATAGTATAGCAGGAAGTTTTTAGCTTACTGCTCTATCACTCAGGCATCCTCTTGTGATACCTGGTAAAGACCTGATGCATTGAGCTTCAGACAAGAGCAGCAGAGTTCCAGGGGAACAAAGATGGGTAAGTGTTTTTTTTTTATTTATATGGTACAGTGTGGATGCCATTCGGGGGCATTACTACTGGTCTGGGGGCCACTGCAAAGCATTAGAACTTGCCTGGGGGCCACTGGAGAGCAGTACTACTTGCCTGGGGCCACTGGGGAGCATTACTATTTGCCTGGGGACCACTGGGGAGCATTATTACTTGCCTGGGAGCCACTGATAAGCATTATTTGGTGTTTGGGGTCCATTGGGCAGCATTGTTAGGTGTCTGTGGACCACTTGGTAAAATTATTAGGTGTCTGGGGGATCACTGGGGAGTGTAGAAATTATTTGGTAGGAGTGCCTGCGAAGAGAATTTTTCTTCCTGGGGTATCCAATTGTCAAAAGATTGGGAAACACTGTATTACAGACTTCATAGATGCGTAGCCTAAAGACAGAAATATTAATCTGCCAGTTCTAGATTTCTCTGAGGATCCTTTTATCAACTTATTAATATAAAAATGACAAAGTTCCTGGATAGATGCTATAAACTGAAGACTAGACAGCAATACTTAATATGTGCCATTTATCTAGCGCAGGGGTCGGTATTTAATTTTCCCATGGGGTGGGTGGATCCGAAAATAAAAGTACGCTCATGCGCAATAGTACTTGCACATCGCTACTTCCAAAAACACTGAAGGGCTGATAGGTTACGGCTGCGCACTGGGATCAGGAAGAAAGAGTGGTAGTGTGCCTGCACATGGTACGGGAAACTGTCAGTTCCCCGTATGAAGATTTGCTGTGCAAGCTACCACTACTCCTCCCTCCTCTTCCCTTCAGCCTAAACATCTAGAGCAGTGATGGTTAACCTTTTAAGCTTGGTGTGTCAAAATTCATTAAAAAAAACCTAGCTTAACTCGGTGGCGTGTCACATCCAGAAATATCCATAATTTTGTGATATTTGTAGCTCTAGTAAAAAAAAAAGTAATATTTTTGATTTATGTATTTGTATTATATGTATTTCTGGCCCATCACACAGTATATGACCCCCTTTTTCTGGCCCATCACACGGTATATGACCCCCTTTTTTTTGGCCAATCACATGGTATATGACCCCCTTTTTGACCCATCACACGGTATATGATTCCCTTTTTCTGGCCCATCACACGGTATATGATCCCCTTTTTCTGGCCCATCACGGTGTATGACCCTCTTTTTTTTAACCCCCCGCTCCACACAGCATATGATCCCCCTATTTATGGCCCCCACACAATTTATAGCACATTTTATACCCCCCACATAGCATATGATTCCCCTATTTATGGCCCCCACACAGTTTATGGCACATTTTATACCCCCCACACAGCATATGATGCCCCTATTTATGGCACCCACATAGTTTATGGCACATTTTATACCCCCCACACACAGTATATGACCCCTTTTTTAAAGCCCACCCACAGTATATGACCCCCTGTTATCCCCCCACCCCCACACAGAGTAGTGGCTGATACTTTTTACTCACCTGTCCACGCTCCAGTCCTGGATGCCCTCTGCTGCCACCTCCTGGGTGAGCTGTTGCTGACGCTGAAGAAGGTCGGGACATTGTACATAGTGTCACGGCGTTCTTCAGTGTCGTGACGTCAGTGTAGCACCACTTAGAGGAGGCAGCGGAGGGTGGCCAGGAAAGGAGCGTGGACAGGTGAGTAAAAAGTATCGGCAGCTGCTTATTGCAATAACACAATACGTAGCTGCCAATGCGTGTCGCGTGTCACCACGCGGGCCGGTCACAGATATTTAGAGGGCCGGATGTGGCCCGTGGGCCGTTCAATGCCCAGGTCTGATCTAGCGCAATATATATTATTGTTAGGTTCATAGGATTCACAACTGAACTGAAAATAGAGCAAGTACAGTCCCCCCTGACATGTTTTGCCAGCAACTTGACATTTTTAGGGTTGTATGGGGTTATAATCATTATAAACCATTATAGCCCCATGCATCCCTGTTGAGGGGGCTGTAATAGGATTCCACCAATGTTGATATTACATTTATAAAACTTTATTAGCATAATAATCAAACTTATATTTTAGGGGTATGGGGAATAAGACCTCACCTGCTTTGGCTGCAATTTACAGTCAAAGGATTTTCTTGGTCCATACCATACTTTTTTTGACTGTTAGATTTTGTCCTAAAGATTCTGGTGGATGATACAGGCAGAGCTTCTAAGCTAAATCATCAATTCACTACACTTTTTACATTGTTAATTCCATCCTGGTCCTTTAAAATGGACGCAGTCATTCAAAACTAATCTAAAAGACTGATTGGCCTTCTGGCCTAGCCAATTCTATCTAGTATACCTCTATATTTTAGTGCTGAGTCTGAGTGGCTAAAAACTACTTCAACTAAACTTGCCTTTATAGGACAAACCTGGCTATCAAGGCAAAAGACTTCCCTATTTCATCCAAAAAAACTGTTTATCTACAGTTGCAATTCCACTCCACTACTCCTCACTAACCTTCTATAATAAAAATGTTCAAACAGTTATGTTAACTATTAAATATAATATATATCTTGCTTGTTTACAGCTCTGTTAATATATGTATCCACAATACTTTCTAGACTAAACTATATACTATATATCAAATATGACATGTTCAGCAAAGGAAATTGGCAAAGTTTTCCGCAATTCACGGAAGACCATTTGTCTTGTATTAATTTTGCTTTATCACCATGAAAATTTGGACCCATGGACAAATGTGGATTGCAGCTGAATTTTGGATTATATTTTGTGAGAGCATACCGCAGCAAGACTTTCAAACTATTGGTACCTAGATGATTAAATATGATACAATTCTATATAAATTCTATATATTTAGAGTAGTGATAGATTATACTAACATCTACTGAAAATCTTGTCTATCACCAATAAAAACTATGTGCATAACATTTTTTCTATTTTGCATTTTTGTAACCGTGTGTAGTCTAAAACAGATGGCTTTAAATGAATTGAAATATGTGGAAGAATATCTACATCCAAACTGTCACTTCAACTTTTATCACTTGCTGCCGCAGCAGTGGTTTCCAATTCCCTAACCTGAAGCTCTGATGCGCCAGATCGTTGAAACTAAACATGTTGTAATCCATAATTGTGCAGGATTTATTTAATTTAGTGTTTTATTTATAGTTGGATGGGGAATGTAATGTCTTTCTAGTGCTCTGCACTAAGAACTGTCAATTTTTATTGTGGATTTTCATTGAGTTCTTCTAGCTCAGAAGCAAGATCATTAAGAGGAATGCTTTATATCCAGTCTCACTTGTCAAGGTACGCCGTGAATAGAGATGAACTCAAGCAGAATCTCTCCTCTGCGCATTTTTTTGGTAATTCTCGAAAGTTAATATTGAGAGTGAAACCTAATTCTAAAGTAGAAAATATCTTTATAACTGTGTACTTAATCGTGTAATGTACAGAAGAATTCCATTTTCAAGAAATTTAGTCATAATAGGACATGTATGGTTTATAAGTCTTTAAGTTTATTTATACCAAAAGGTGAACTGCAAAGGAAATCTCACCAAGAAGACATAGTACCCCTTCAGAATCATGTCTATAACCTCTCAGTCAGCCAACCAGTATCCTGTTTCACAGTGATGTCTGCAGATTGGTCTCACTTCCTTTTGTAAGAGATATTTTGATTTAGCTTTAATCTCAGTTAATGCCACAAGCTACCTTCCAAAAGGTGGCACTAGATCAAAGTTTCCTTTTTCGAACAAGGAGGATTTATTTGCATAATGTTTTCCAAGAATCCTTAGCAAATTATGAATGGTCTATAATTCCCAGTTACACCGAAAGGTGGTCTGCAAAAGCAATCTCCTTAAGGAGACATATGAATTCTTTGAAGACAAAGAATGAGTAGTGATAAATGAAATACCTGCCTCAGTCTGAAAGTCTACAATTTAATTGTTTTCCCTGTGTTTGATCCTCTTCACTTTGATAAACATACTCTAACTTAAAGTCTATTGTGTAAGATCACTATAAAATTATAGCTTAAAAAGTATGGCTTAGAATATAGTGTAGAACACTCTTAGGGCTCCTAGGAACCTATCTAACAGTTTCTAGCTCTCTAAGGCAAATACATCTGAAGTTACAGTGGGTACGGAAAGTATTCAGACCCCTTTAAATTTTTCACTCTTTGCTTCATTGCAGCCATTTGCTAAAAGCAAAAAAGTTCATTTTATTTCTCGTTAATGTACACTCAGCACCCCATCTTGACAGAAAAAAACAGAAATGATGCAAATATTTTTGCAAATTTATTAAAAAAGAAAAACTGAAATATCACATGGTCATAAGTATTCAGACCCTTTGCTCAGTATTGAGTAGAAGCCGCTTTTGAGCTAGTACAGCCATGAGTCTTCTTGGGAATGATGCAACAAGTTTTTCACATCTGGATTTGGGGATCCTCTGCCATTCTTCCTTGCAGATACTCTCCAGTTCCGTCAGGTTGGATGGTGAACGTCGGTGGACAGCCATTTTCAGGTCTCTCCAGAGATGCTCAATTGGGTTGAGGTCAGGGCTCTGGCTGGGCCAGTCAAGAATAGTCACAGAGTTGTTCCGAAGCTGTGTGCTTAGGGTCATTTAAAATGCTCCAAAAATGACCATTTTATTGGGGACAGGTGATTGCTTGATACTTTTTTTTAGACACATGGCAGTTAGAATGCAATGGTTCTGTAGAAAAATTAGTCTGTTTTGATTACTTATAAGTGTTGCAGGCTTGTTGCTATATGAAAGACATATTAGTGGCTGTGAGCCACTTGAAAAGTAATAAAGAATTGGCTTTTCAAAAAAAGCCACCAAAAATTATCCTTTTATGAGAACAGAATGCCACACCAACATTGTGTTGGTATTGGAAGAAGCAATGGTGGGGCTGTTTGCTTTATTTTCTTTTTATTATGTCAACAGAGTGGCAGTGGCATATGGCACTGCCAACTGTAGAATTTCAAGAAAAAATTGGGACACACATGCCTAGCCTGCTTGCACCAAAAGCTGGACTATCTTCCAATCCCCAAATTGATCATCAAAGGTAGAAACTGTTCTTGCTCTTCTCACAGAACCCACTCCAATTCAATCCACTCAAATTGATGTACCACCATGTGAACCGAGAGCAAGGCAGGTGGTTTGGACTCCGCAACCAGAAATGAACGCACACACGGTAGTTAAGTTCAAGAAAAAGATATATATTTACTACAAATTAATAAAGGCTAGTTGAAGGTAAAATGACAGGGATAAAGACAAGCAAAATATACAATATAGCATGAACAATTTGAAGGCAAATTCTGCAATGGTTTCTACTTTCACTCTGTCCACTTCTGCAGTATGGACACTGAATGAACAATATACTCAAAACTATCCCTAACTGACCCTGACTTCACATTTGGGTGCACCCCCTTTTCCCCAGTGGTCCAAGTGGACCGCTTACAGTCGGTGGGGCCCAAAGTCGGTCCTTTCTTTTATAGTGAAGCGTCCTCTCCTCACGGTTATCAGGATCTCGGGAGAAATGAAGTCCTCTTTAACAGACAGGGAAACCAAATGAATGCAATGTAATCCAACAGCAGATTCCACTCAGCACACTGACAGTCCTGCCGAATCCATACACTGAGCTAGGATGTAAGCCGGAATTTAGCAGTTACTGTCCAGTACATCAACAGCACTGCGAGTCTCTATCTGTGGTATCCATATACACAGTCACAATGTCAGTCTCACTGATCAGCCACTGAGCACAGTTCCTTTCACATGGACTCACTAGTCCTGTTGTCTCTTTACACTCTGTTTGTTTCTGGACCAAGATACAGCTTAGCTGTACAGAAAAATCTCCACACCAGTTCAATACAGCACAGGCACCTGTCTTCTGTCTTGCCAAGATGGCTGCTGCTCTCTGTCTCGTCATTTCCTGCTTCTCTGCTCACACTCTTTCTGCAGAACAGGCAGGCTGACATAAAAGGGGGGGTGTCACTCCAGCATCATGTCACAATTACAATGGCTTCTGTCTTAAAGGAACAGAATCACAAAAATACATTCAGCATTAACAATTTATACAGACAAATGAAGCTTAGGACAACATTAGCTGTCTCTTACAACCATATGCAACAGTTCCACTCAATAATCGCTTCACCTTACAACCATGAAATGAGGGAGGAGAGTGTAAGAAATGGCTCTGGTAAAGTTGGGGGTAGGAAATGGCCCAGTATGCAGGAACTGGATGAGGGGGCCATGGTGTTGAAACTGTGCCTGCCCTGTGTCCATGAGGTGATGTCAGTAAGCAGTACTAGAAAGCACCAGTCCTTGCTGCATTTCTATACTGTTAACTCTAATGTTCAAAGCATTGACTCAGTGGGCCCTGTAATGTCACTGCCCAAGTGCCCATAAGTGCTGTTCCATGTATTGACAGTGGCGAACACCTTTCCCTACATGGGCATTTATAATGGAGGCCCACATGACGATATCAAGCAGGAATAACTTTCCTGGAAAAATAATGGCGGCGGCCCGTCCCCGGGCAAAATGCTGTGGCACGAAAGCAAGTGCACTAACAGTAACTTAGCCAGGTGGGAGGTGCAGACCAGCCAAATGATTGGGTGCAGGTTGCTGTTTACTGGACACACATTCCTTTATGGATGATGACTAACGTTGGCGGAGAGGAGGAGGAGGAAAAACAGATTGAGATGATAATGAGTGATAATGATGATGACCATGTTCTAGGTGAGGATGTGGCCTGCCTACACAGAAAAGCATGGGAAGAAGAATAGAATAGTCTTGCTTGCTTGGGAGTACTGTCAATTCCATTTTGCCAAATGAGCTGTTGACGCCATTTCATGTGAGTATGGAGAGACCTAGGTCCTACACGTGTGCCTGAATGCCCATGGCTAGATATCTGTTTGCAGATCTTATGCCTTGCCATTGATTTGTCATTTGGTAATGTACAAAAAAATTGCCAAACGGGTGATGGCCGCATGTAGCTGCTGCCACCAAAACCAACAGCAGTGGAAATGTGTCTGCCAATGTCACCACCACCCAAACTTGCATTAGATCTTCCCCAGGCAGGTATTTTGTATGTTGGGGCTGCACATCAGATGGAATTCTTACTATTGCAGCTGCCACCATCCTCTTCCTGTGATGTCACCCTGTCACCCTGACCTAGTTGCCAGGTCTTATCTGTAATAGATTAAAAAAAAAAAAAAACACTTAAGAAATTATTTTAATATTTTTTTCAGATAAACAGCATTCCGTATATGTATTTAATAATAATAAAATAATTGAAGCTGTTGCCCAAAAAAGCTCTTAACAAAGGACTTTTTACTAACAGGATTGTTTTGTCAGTAAAAAGCATATTTAAAGACTGTGCACAGAGATGAAATTGCTCTATTGCACAACAGACTTAGACAAAATAAGATGATTGGCAATGACAGTGTTAACTGTCCTGTCTGTGTGTCTTTAGTTCTGTATTAGAGCAGGAATGCAGCAGTCTCAAGCTCAAACAGCAGCAGCTATGCCCTCACTCCTATTGATTTCTATTACTAATCTGCCTGTGTAATTGCTTGAGTTCCTATTGCTTTTCAGACATGTGCTCTGTATGATGCAGTGAGATAAAACATAGACCCTACACATAGAAAATTGCATAGACCACTACTGTCTGCAGCTAGTTTCTGGTCACGCTTGGAGCATCTTATATACTGTATATGACATCAGCACTGTAAGGTGTTTATCCACCACTGTCTATTGGCTGAGAGGTTGTCAGATGTAGTCAGAGTCCTACACATGTGTCTCTTCTGTATTTCCTTCTGAAACATGTGGTAGCGGCCTGTTTAGTTTATGTGAGACAAATCGCCATTTGTACGGTTTCCATAAAAACAGAACAATTCGGAATATTCGGGACAAATCCAGTTTGTGACAAAGCTTCCCCCATCTCTACTTATGACATAACACAATATAATATATCCTAACTGACTATATAAAACCCTTGTGGCCATACATGTGGCATGCTTCTCACTGTAAAATGTCCAAGCGTCATATACTATGCTAAACCACAGTAATCTATGAAGTATGACCACTTTAGATAGAAATTAATACAAAAATGATATAAAGCTATCTTCATGCCTCTTTAAATTGCATTACAGAAATACATATAATCTTTTCTGAATACATATCACCTTATGTGAGTACACAAAGCAAGGTCCGTAAGGGCATGGTTGGTGAGCTTTGTGTGTAAGAACCTGACTGGCCTGTACACAGAGTCCTGACCTCAACCCCATTAAATAGCTTTGAGATTAACTAGAGCAAAGATCAGTCATGGTTTCCTGTTGAATATCATCGTTTGACTTAGCAAATACTCTTTTGGATGAATGGGTAAAAATTCTCACAAATATATTCCAAAAACTAGTAGTAAGCCTTGCCAGAAGAGGGGAGGCTGTTTTAGATGCAAATGGGGAATCAACTCATTATTAATGCCTGTGGATTTTGAATAGGACGTCATAAAAGCTCCTGTAGTTGAAATGTGTAGGTGTCCCAATACTTTTGTCCATATATATACACTCATTGTTAAATAAATATGCGCCAAGAAACAGTTTTTGTCTTTTGACCAGGCAACCCAAGGCTGGAATAGTTGCAATTCTGGTGGAGACATGGAGACATTCCTGGGATGCTGGGATTCCTTGCTGATATCCTGCTGAAAAATGCCAGTTGAAAACTCTGTCAAGAGAGGCAATACATGTGGCAATAGGATGTTCTACACATATCACTGAGCTGTTAGCTTCCATTGTATCACTACTGTATCACAGATGTGTTGCTACACGGCAAAGCCAGGCTTCAAGAGCTCACCATGAGGTCTCCATACTGGAACCTGACCATTGGTGGATCCCAAACAGAACCTGGGTTCATTGGATTCTCGTTTTAGCACCACTGCAAATTAAGGTGACTGTGGTTGACTGTCGATGGCAGGACATATAATAGGCACTGTGACACCAGATTTCTTTCTGCTAAGCACCTGAAAATGACCTGAGCAGAGACAGGAGTGTGTAATGAAAGGTACACTTGTGTCTAGCTGGTGGACAAGGAAACTGTAGGCTTGTGCTTGTCAGCGGATCAAATGATTGTTTCTATTGGTGGTCTGTCTAGGTCCTCTGGAGCCTGTTCGCTCCCCAACATCTCCTAACAGCTAGGTCAGACCAGCATAGATGGTGAGCAATTCGTTGAAATGACCATCCTCTTTTTCTCAATCTAATGATATGCCCCCCTCACTCAGTCTGTGAAATGAGTAAACTGTCTTCGAGTATGTCAAGCAGTCTCCGATCTCTCACCAAAAGGTACACAACCCAAACTATTAATAACTATGCAGTATAGGGGAAAGCATAAGTAACATGCCACTAAGAGGGTCAGCCAGGAAGTCTAATTTAATAAAAGATACACAGACAGGGTAGTATGATAACTTTTGCCAACTACTTTGGTAAGAAAACCATTGCAAATATTTAAAAAACAGCAATAGAGAGAGAAAAAGAGAGGGAGAGAGAAACTAATCAGTGACATTGTGACATTGCCAGATATTGTTGCAAAGTCAATCTGATACAAATAGGCTGACATAGCAAAATGAATAGCACTCCTCAAAATTTGGTGATGTACTTACAGGAACTACACCCATGGAAATAATTTTATGTTTATTGCCTATACAAAATGGGTGGAATGCTCTGTGAGTGTCCCTGACCTTCTGTCTTGTATCATGTTTATGGTCTACTGCATTTGTCCCTGACTTTCTTGCCTTTTCATTTCACATCCTTGGAGAATGACTGGATTCATGTTTGTATTATTCAGGGTATCTTTATACATTTTTGCTTGCTTGCTGGTTTTTCAGATATATATAGGCATCATGTTAAGCTACCATCTTATGGTA
Organism: Leptodactylus fallax; assembly: GCA_947044405.1. Classification (NCBI taxonomy): domain Eukaryota; kingdom Metazoa; phylum Chordata; class Amphibia; order Anura; family Leptodactylidae; genus Leptodactylus; species Leptodactylus fallax. The sequence continues at coordinate 2,343,941 of CAMRHE010000197.1, read as the reverse complement.
CTTAGCATGAATGAAATTACATCCAATGTGAAAAAGGAGTGCGCAAGTAGAAACGTATACTACAATACTCTATAAAACATGGTTTATGAATGAGTATATTAAAACAATGCAAAACAAACGCTGCAATATGTGCAATATTTGTAAATTTTGTGATGCTTGTAAATTTTGCAATGTGAGTAAGGCTATGGCAATTTGTGCAATTTGTGTCAAGTTAACATTTAATGGAAATTTACTAAGATAAATTTCTGACTGAATGTGGTCTTCATGGTTTGGGCCACATTTATTATATGTTTAGACACTTTTCTGCGTAACTTGAAAGGGGAGTATGACTTAATAGGTAGAGGGTATTGTTTAGTGAGAGATATGTCATGTAAACTGCACCGATAATGTATGAAAATATAATAATATTAGCAAAAAGTAATCAAACTAATATCTGTAGTTGGTTGTAAGAACAGCCAAAAGTGTCTAAGTTGTCTACCAAAATGCACCAAATTTATCAGGCACTTTCATGCCTGAACATACTGTCAGTAACTGTGCCCCTATGTCTTTTCATGATTCTGTACACAAATGTTAGAATATAAAGAATGCATAACTATGAATGCATAACTATGAATAAAGTTTCTGAAAAAGTAAAAATGTATTCAACAAGTATGAAAACTTTGCTTATGGGTTCATTTTTTTCAGCAGAGCTAGTTAGGACTAGTTCCAGGTTTTAAGTTACCCAGTTTTGTTCTTTTACTACTATACAATTCTATAGAAATTTCACATTTGCAGTTGCATTTCAGTTTACCACCATTTTTTCATTTATTAAAACCAGATAAAGTGAAATATATCACCTTTTCCTAATCTATTTTATTTTCTGATTTTTGATTTTTTAAATTCTATTTTCTGTACATTGTTATGCAGACTGCTATCTTGCTTGGGTTTCTCCTCTGCACTGTTAACAGCATTTAGCAATATGCTTTATATCAATTTTCATGGTTGTAGGAAGAAATACATTGGAGCCGGCTTATTGAGGTCCATAGGAGAGTTTTATAGACATACTCAGTGCAGTACTGCTAATACTGGATTCAATAATGGGTGTTATATGGTGTTATCTTCTATTGCAATCCTGTCTGTCTTGTCTGTGATATAAATGAGGTTACTGCTGCAAAGAAAACCCCTACAGAACTGGCAAGTGTCAGTCTATTATTAGGCTTGAGTGACCAGAGTGGAACTTGCAGGATTTTGTGCTTTTGAAAATATAAATAGTGGCATGCAAAATTTGAAAAATTAATCATCGAAAATTGGTAAAAATATTTTACATAAACTACTTAAAAAATAGGTCATTTTTCTTCCGACACATTCCCTTTTTGTCTCGTCATTTAGTATTATTAAATTTGTGCTTGTGTTTGTTTAGGGGTTTTTCTACAAAATGCCACTGCCATCCCTCATAATATAATGTATGTCTCTGGGTGAACACAATTACATGACAACCCGTTGCAGAGTCTTCACATCTCTATGTACACAGAATAGCGCCCTTGCAAAATTGTGCCACCTCCAGGGCGGAATTTATCTATAGGCACCAGTGACAGTATGACTACATTGACAATGTACATTATGACAAACAGTAGAGGGCAGCCACAGGGCAGGCAAATGTTTTAAAGCCATATATGACATCACTTGTAACTACAGGATGAGATGGAAATCCAAATTTTATATTATCATTATGGGCAGTTACTATTTGATATTACAACTTGCACTGTACATTGAAATTAGACATAATTTCTCTCACCTTGGAACATTCCTGTACATGTTGTATTTGTATTTGTATCTGCTTATCTTTGCTGCTGTAACACACTGAATTTCCCCATTGTGGGACTATTAAAGGACTATTATTATTATTATTATTATTAATATATGTTAAATACCACAAGTATATAACATATATATATATATATATATATATATATACAAAAAATCTGTATAAAAAGAATTGCAATACTTTTTTGATATTAAACCATCAGATCACAAGTTTTCTAACAATTAACATGTATTTACAATGTCTCTATTTTTTGTACTCTTTCCATTTTGCCCGACCCAGTGAACAAAATAAGAGGCCATAAATCTTAGTCAAACAATCACAGCATGGAGCAACTAAGCAGTCCTGACGTCCCCATTCCTTCTGAGAAAAAAAACAAATTCCTAATTTCTTGTAATGTGAGCTCTCTAGGGTATGGCTATGTCAACCTATTAGACTTTTTACTTGGTTGTATTGATTCTGGTCTACACCAATGTGGTCCATAATGCTGCTTAATGTTATTGATGAGACATCAGTCACGTAGGATAGCATGAGGCCCGTAGGGCTCCCGAAACCGCAGAAACATTTTGGAAAACAGTAATGAAGAAACAAAAGGAAGAAGCAAACTAAAATGGCTCATTTCAAAGAGTGAAACATTAATGAAAGCTATATGCTAAACTCTATGAATGGACAGAAGCTTTTGAGGTTCTTTGTTATGAAATAATTATGAACCCAGGGCTTTGTCATGTAATGTCAGCAATATATCCTGAATGAATGAGATCTCCATAGCCTGACCTGAAGACACCTCTGCATTAAAGGATTTACTTACAGTGATTTGTGACTTAGCAATTTACCCGGAAATAACAGTGTACCTTCTTATACACTATGTACCACACTATAAAAATCATTAACTTGCTGCATTGCACTTAATGGATATCCTGTCCAAAAGCACCAACAAGCAACTTAGTTCTCGGATACTAAGACATAGTTCAAATTATAGCTATATCTCTGCAAAGAAAAACATCAGACTATACCTTTATATGAGAATGCAGAAGTTATTACATGGAAATGATAGGAAATCCTGAAGTACCTGTATCACAAACTGATATACCTATCTCCCCATATATATACTTAACTTGGGCAGAAACCAGAGCACCTGAACGAAACACAGGCAAGCATACTGGACAGTCAGAAAAAAAATTGTCAACAGAGTGAGGGCATTTGTATATGGTTGTATATGGTTGTATATGGTTACAGCTTCAGAGCTGTGATACAAATGTTATACAGCACCCACAGACTTCTTTGATGCCCTATTGTGCCTGGCTATGCCTTATATGTACCTTGTAGAGGAAATCTGAAAATTGTGGAATGTACCATTAAATACCTAATTAAAGATCCTTGCTTCTGGATGTTATAGTATTCCTTGTCAAAGGGGCATTTCTCTACACAATCTTCCACTGCCAGCACGGATCAGACAGTGTGAGACTGTATAATGACAGTCCCCTATGGTGACACCTGGATGTGAAATTCTTTATGCAACTCTATGAAGAATAACAGAGGAATGCCACAAGGCAAAGTTAGGACATGTTCACACTGTCATCATTCAAGTCCGTTATTTTGATCCATCAATGAAATAGAGCAGCGGACCGAATTGCTAGCAGAATGACATCTTCAGACAAGGAAGAGAGTGAAATACCCACCATTTACATAGTCTTGCTTCTTTTTTATGCTGCCATTTGGTCCCCTTAAGATGCAGATTGTAGTTAAGATGTGATTGGAGTTAAATTGATCACTATAACCCCTGATAATTATTTTAAGGGGTGTAGTTTTAGTCTCCACTGCAAATGAATCTTGGCACTTTAGAATGATTTTGCCCTCCCAAAAGCCCAACTGCATACCCAAAAATTAATTTTCATGCACATGTTTGGTATTTCTGTACCCGGGAGAAGTTGCATAACAAATTGTGGGGTGAATTTCAATCTTTAACTCCTTGTGAAATAAAAATATGCTAAATTGACATTTCATTGCAAAGAATGTAAGTTTTCATTTTAACAGCCCAATATTAAATTCCATGAAACACCTGCAGGGCCGAAATGCTCGCCATACCCCTTGATAAATTCCTTGAGGGATATAGTTTTGTGGGTTTTCCTTTGTACTGTTACTTTAGGGGCTTTACAAATGAGACATGTCATCCTAAAACTATTTCAGCAAAATTTGTCCTCCAAAATTCAAATAGTGCCCTTTTGTTCCGAGCCCCACCATATACCCATACAGCAGTTTACAACCACATATGGTGTATTGCTATGTTCAGGTGAAAGTTTGTAATGAAAATACAGGGTGTTTTGCTCCTTTAACCCCTTGTGAAAATTAAATCTTTGGGGCTAAAGTGACATTTTATTGGAAAAAAAAGGAATTTTTCATTTTCACATCCCAATATTAATAAAATCTGTGAAACATTTGTAATGTTAAAATGTGCACTTTACCCCTTGATAAATTCCTTGAGGAATGAGGATTATAAAAGGGGGTCATAGAATGGGAGTTACCACTCAGGGACTATGCAAATGAATCATGGTGTCTGAAAAAGATTCCATCAAAATCTGCCCTAAAATGCCCAGTGGCCTTTGATGCTCTGCCATGTGCACAAACAGTCACATCCTCATGTGGGATATTTCCGTGCTTGGGAGAAATTGCATAACAAATGGTGAACTATTTCTCTACCCCTGACCATTATTTATGTTAGTTTACAAATATGCTCTCTATTATCAGGATGGAGTGGAAATACAGGGACCCCCCCACTTGACAGTGGGGAGCATAACTATCCTGAAACTTACAGCAATGATAGCGGCACCAATTGAAGGATGCAAAGAATTAGAGTTGGTGGAGGTGGTAAAAGATCCTCTTTAACCCCTTCCCGACATCCACAATAATAGTACGGCGGATGTCGGGTGTTTAAAGATACAGCAGAGTGTTTTATACAGTCGGGTGTTTTATACAGCAGAGACCTGGTATTAATGCTGCGATCAGTGTCCGCATTGATCGCGGGCATTAACCCCTCTGGCGCCTCGGTCAAAGCTGACCGAGGCGCCACTTTACCGGCTGCGCCATTTTGCCGAGGATCTCCAGCACCCGGGGCAAGCTCCGGGGCCGGCATCCCGTTGCTATGACAGCTGGGAGCCTTCTGAAGGTTCCCAGGCCTGTCTTTCATTAGTTTCTATTGCAGGCTACTCTATGTAACCTGCAATAGAAATGCTGTTTTTTTTGCAATGCATTGTAATGCATTGCATTAGTGATCAGACCCCCTGTGGTTCAAGACCCCTAGGGGGTCTAATAAATGCAAAAAAAAAAATAAAAAAAGTAAAAAAAATATATAAAAAATAAAAAAATATTAAAAGTTCAAACCACCCCCCCTTTCCCTAGAACACATACAGAATAAAAGTACTTAAATACTGTGAAACACATACACATTAGGTATCCCTGTGTCCGAAAACGCTATTTTTTCACTGTTTTGCCTCTGATAAAAATTTGAATAAAAAGTGATCAAAGCACTAGCAATTCCCCAAAATCGTATAACTAAAAGTACACTTGGTCCTGCAAAAAAAGACACCCTATGCACCCCAGTACATGTAAGTATAAAAAAAGTTACGGGTGTCAGAATATGGCGACATTTAGAAAAAAAATGTATTTGCACAGTTTTGGATTTTTGTTAACCATAACAAAACTGTCCAAGAAGTGAGTGGTAAACTGAATTCATTACTCACTACTAGAACATGATTCATATTCCAAATAGTTTGAAAAAAAATCGAACAAATAGTGATTTGCTTCAGATGAACAAAAATGGCCCTGCTTCGAGAAAATGGCCACCGCCATGTGTTTGACCAGGAAATACGGAGCATACATGTTTGCAATGACTGTGAGTCACTGTGATGTTATAGCAACACCTGACAGCCTCTCAGCCAATAGACAGTGGTAGGTGGACGTTACAGAGCTAATGTCATATGGAGTATAAAAGCTTAAACATTTGTGATCAGCCTTTAGTTACTGTAATGGTGAACATGCAAATAGATCTGTTATCCATCTCACTGCATCATAGACTAGCACAGTTTAGAAAAAACAATAGGAATTCCAGTAGTTAGAAGACTAGAAAAACTTAGAGAATCAAGCAATTACACAGACAGATTAGTGCTAGAATAGAGGTTCATAGACAGTGACTGGGTGAATCTGTAATTCTTCTGCTGCTTACACAGATAGTTAACCCTTTCATTGCCAATAATCTAATTTTATTTGATGGTTGTGCAATAGAGCAGTTTCATCTCTATACATATTAGTCCCTGCCAGTGGTGCAACTACTGCCATAGCAGGCATAGTGGCTGCTAAGCTGTTACCTGATGGAGTAACCCCAGCAGGTAATGGACCTTACTTGCTTACCGATCCCCACTCCTGCTCATGACCACTTCCCCTTCTGCCCTCCTGGAGGCCCCGTGTGTCCAAAATCACATTGCTGATATTATACTGTTTGGAGGCCATTTTGGGACATTATAGTGTGAGAAAATGGAGCGTTATACCGTGTGGGAGTCAAGAAAGAGGGCGCTATGTCATGTGGGAGACTCCAAGTTAAAAGTTTGCTATGGGGCCCAGTCTTTACTAGTTATTCCCCTGGTCCCTGCCACACATGTTGCCACAGCTACCACCACTGGTACCACTCAGCCAGGCATGTCCTGCAGCCTGGTCCACCATCACTTTCCACTATACCACATTGTTGGTGCCACAGTGTTGATATAAAAACCAAAATAAAACAATTTTGATGTCACATTGTCGCCCATCATGGGATAATTTCTGGTGTTTTTATTTTTGAAAATCCATTTCTTCATCTCTTTTCAACTTGGTTCACAGTCACCAATTTGTCTCCCAAATAACAATAAGCCTGTAGCACTTACAAGCCATCAAAACGGGCTAACTTTTAAAAAAAAAAAAAAACTATTGCTATTCACAATATAACCGACATTTGTTATAAAAAAAAAAAAATGCAGGCACTTTCACTTTTATGTAACTGCAGCTATATTTGCCTTAGGCTAAGGCCCCACGTTGCGGAAACACAGCTTTTTTTGTTGCAGATTTTATTGCGTTTTTTTTAGCCAAAGCCAGGTGTAAAGAGATTGCCTATTGAGCAATTCCCCAGTGCTGCTGCAGAACCCTGGGGGAGGGGCACAACAAGACAGTGGACCCTAAGCTGAAAAGTGAGGAATCAAACTGACCACGCCTCCTGCACCACCGCGTGCGGACGGAGGGTGGAGCAGAGACCCGAACAGGCAGAGACGTTACACCAAGCATGTCTACAAATGGAATGGGAAATATATAGGAAGTACTTTTACTTCTACCTTCTGTTCAATCCACTCCTGACTTTGGCTCAAAAAACCGCAGCAAAATCTGCAATAAAAAAAAGCTGCGCTTCCGTAACATGGGGCCTCAGCCTAAGAGTGTTCTACGCTATGTTTTAAGCCAATTTAAGGTGTGTTTTGTACCAAACTTGTTTCTATATGAAATATTTCTAATCCTGCAATACAGTACTGATTGTTATTAATGTAGCTGACAAAACTGCACTGAGAATATAGAGATCATGGAGTACAACTAATTTGTCAAATTATTTCATCTTCATATTCACCAACAGGTGTGCAGCTTGTTAAAGATATAGCGCAGACTACAGTAGAAAAGCAGTGCACAAGTTTTTAAAAACCTCCCCCAATTTGTAGTTTAGGTTTAGTAGTCCTATGTACATTTCTAAAAAACAACACTCGAACAGGTGTGTGATTTATAGTATAGCACAGCAAGAAAAACTTTAGCTGTGTGTCTCTCCTTTAGGTTTTATTCTAACTCACAAATACTGTAAACTATAGACCCAATATCATACTATATACATTGTAAAAGGACAATTGTCCAGAATTAAAAAAAGAAGCCAATGAATGTGTCTATAATAATACACTGACATTGTGTTACAGACATAATCAATACATCACAAAAGATATTACAAATGATAATTGATTTGTCTGCTTGGGAAGGATGCAAGGCTGAGCAGACCCTGGAGACATGAATTTGCAAAGTCTTACAGATATTTCATGGAAGAGACTTTATTGTTAAAATAGCAGTAATAATAAAACACTGAACAATGGCCTCAGTTCATTCATTCATGCAACCTTATGCAGCGCAAAAGTTTAGAATCCTGTCCTCTTTGCTTTGATATATACAATGCCTTGCGAAAGTATTCGGCCCCCTTGAACTTTTCAACCTTTTGCCACATTTCAGGCTTCAAACATAAGGATATAAAATTTTAATTTTTTGGTGAAGAATCAACAACAAGTGGGACACAATCGTGAAGTGGAACGAAATTTATTGGATATTTTAAACTTTTGTAAAAAATAAAAAACTGAAAAGTGGGGAGTGCCAAATTATTCGGCCCCCTTAAGTTAATACTTTGTAGTGCCACCTTTTGCTGCAATTACAGCTGCAAGTCGCTTGGGGTATGTCTCTATCAGTTTTGCACATCGAGAGACTGAAATTCTTGCCCATTCTTCCTTGGAAAACAGCTCGAGCTCAGTGAGGTTGGATGAAGAGCGTTTGTAAACAGCAGTTTTCAGCTCTTTCCACAGATTCTCAATTGGATTCAGGTCTGGACTTTGACTTGGCCATTCTAACACCTGGAAACATTTATTTGTGAACCATTCCAATGTAGATTTTGCTTTATGTTTGGGATCATTGTCTTGTTGGAAGAGAAGTCTCAGGTCTTTTGCATACTCCAACAGGTTTTCTTCCAGAATGGTCCTGTATTTGGCTCCATCCATCTTGCCATCAATTTTAACCATCTTCCCTGTACCTGCTGAAGAAAAGCAGGCCCAAACCATGATGCTGCCACCACCATGTTTTACAGTGGGGATGGTGTGTTCAGGGTGATGAACTGTGTTGCTTTTACGCCAAACATATCGTTTTGCATTGTGGCCAAAAAGTTCGATTTTGATTTCATCTGACCAGAGCACCTTCTTCCACATGTTTGGTGTGTCTCCCAGGTGGCTTGTGGCAAACTTTAAACAAGACTTTTTATGGATATCTTTGAGAAATGGCTTTCTTCTTGTCACTCTTCCATAAAGGCCAGATTTGTGCAGTGTACGACTGATTGTTGTCCTATGGACAGACTCTCCCACCTCAGCTGTAGATCTCTGCAGTTCATCCAGTGTGATCATGGGCCTCTTGGCTGCATCTCTGACCAGTCTTCTCCTTGTTTGAGATGAAAGTTTAGAGGGACGGCCGGGTCTTGGTAGATTTGCAGTGGTCTGATACTCCTTCCATTTCAATATGATCGCTTGCACAGTGCTCCTTGGGATGTTTAAAGTTTGGGAAATCTTTTTGTATCCAAATTCGGCTTTAAACTTCTCCACAACAGTATCGCGGACCTTCCTGGTGTGTTCCTTGGTCTTCATGATGATCTCTGCGCTTTAAACAGAACCCTGAGACTATCACAGAGCAGGTGCATTTATACGGAGACTTGATTACACACAGGTGGATTATAGTTATCATCATCAGTCATTTAGGACAACATTGGATCATTCAGAGATCCTCACTGAACTTCTGGAGTGAGTTTGCTGCACTGAAAGTAAAGGGGCCGAATAATATTGCACGCCCCACTTTTCAGTTTTTTATTTTTTACAAAAGTTTAAAATAACCAATAAATTTCGTTCCACTTCACGATTGTGTCCCACTTGTTGTTGATTCTTCACCAAAAAATTTAAATTTTATATCTTTATGTTTGAAGCCTGAAATGTGGCAAAAGGTTGAAAAGTTCATAGGGGGCCGAATACTTTCGCAAGGCACTGTACCTTGCTAAAGTACTTTCTAGTTACAACCTGATAAAAGGAATTGTATTTTTACAGCAAACATGCAGCATTTATGGCAGTCTGAATTTTTCACTTTTCAAGTTTTTTTTTCGGGTTTTCCTGTTTTCATTAGCAATTTCCATCAAGTGTTACAAATGAAGCTTCACATCTGCATCAAAGTTTCCATCGCAGAGACCGCCGAAAACGATGAACAGCGGGCAGATTCCATTATAGTCAATGGGGTCTGCCGGGATCTGTATGTAACCCTTGTTGTAGCGGTCCGACTCTCTGTTGTTAGGGTCTCCCGACAGACCCAAACAACGGAGAGTGTGAACCTGGCTTTATACAATTTTACCATGTGTCATCATCATCATTGGTGTTGAGTTACCAGCATATCGTGGCAATGTAACTGAAGTGGCTACTGGCAATTTAAACGTAACAATTGAAGGACAATAAATTTGTTTTTTGATCATTACACTAACACTTCTACAACTGCAAGATTTTAAAACCCATATTTAGTTGTGTGGGAATCCTCTAAGTCCTTTAAATGCAAAAAGCTTTAATGTTTTTTCTGGTTTTATGTTTCCAAAGCTATAAAATATACTTTGCTTGTTGACAGTTAATAGAAACTTGCATTCAGAGGCTAGAAAATCCTATAGCCAATAATTCTCACAACTGATTACTCATTCATATATATAAAGTCTACATGATATGTGAGCTCTGATGAATTGTACCAAACTATAGATGTGTCCACCCATACTTACTTGATGATTTTTTGTTAAATAGTCTAGTTTGTCTATACAAATTCAATACAAAATTGCAACATTCTAGCAAAATGCTTGATAGACAGCAAATAACTTCTGAACCACATATAGCAAAAACATCTCCCAACTAGTTGTAGTAGAATAATGTTTCAAAAAAATGGTTGTCTTACTTCACTCATCTTAGAACATTATATTAAAAAGGACCTTTCAACAACTTCTGTTCTTTGCATATTTTTAATGCCTCTTTGCTCCACTACAGTTGGAATTTTTTCTATAGCTCCCACTGTACCGAGCAATTATTTCTGTTAGTTTCAGCACCCAATATGCTAATTAAACTCTCTACTGTGTGCTCCATGACAGTAGAAGCATATTTGCTGCTGTAACTAATACCACTGATTGCTCTGGAATGGTGGGGGCTAACGAAAACATGACAACTTGAGTTGCTAGAGGTAATGAAAGATCCTCTTCAAGCACTTTGTATTTTTTCTCTTTGTAGGGATTTCATATTCTAGTTACAAAACACTACACATCACTACACATGAAATTGGGTTACGCTTATTGTTCTAAAACAAAAATGCAAAAACTCGTAAGTAATTTGTGTCATTGAGCTGACCTTGTTAGAAGTCTTTGAAATCACCATATTGGCATTAGCATATGACAGTTTAAGAGTAGACTAGATCAGAATTTGCTGGCTACTTCGAGCACATTAGGTCATGTCTAATAGTAGTAGCAGATCAATCAGTATTTTATATCCACTGATATGGAATAAAGACTCCTTTTGGCCTTAGTGTGAAAACGAGACTTAGTGCTGCATTTGCGTAAAAATCTAACTTATACTGTGCTTTCAATTTATTAATAGATATCCTATGCTTGCACAGTCCAAAACAGTTAAGGGACAATATTTTTAGCATTTAGGATATAACCTCTGTTTCAGAACAAGTAAAATCTTAAAGCTGTAAATCTGTTAAACATTCATTTAACCTTGTGGGTTTTTTTTTTTAGATATACTGTAGCATAAATATGCAATGCTTCTTAGGGTGAATACCACCAAATGATAGCCCCGATGGAGCATACAGTACCACATTTCTTTCATTTTTACATATTCAAAGAGAATCCATTGAAAGAAAAAAGATTTTATATGATATACATTTATCACCAAATAATATGATAAAATAAAAGATAAACTGCAATAAATATATTTTGGGTATTTATACCAGTCCCGTATAGCAATATAGCCATATACTAATAAAGTACCATGATTGTTTGACAACCTACTCTATTTTTTATTGCAACATTGTTTCAATTCTACTTAAATGTATGTTTAATCTTGTATAAGTGAATTATAGAGTTTAGTGCAGATGCTCTGCAAGTTCCAATTTGGAACTCCTTTGCCCTGTCATAGCTACAGGGGATGCAGAGGTGACAATATAATCCTGGCCCTCATGCCTTGCCCGAGGCCTCTGCTACTCAAGAAGTCCCCAGTACTACAAATGTCAAATAGAAGCTTGGATAACGTTTTATAAACTGCACTAGGGCTATGTGCCATTGACTCTATGCATATTGCCAAACAGTAATAATAATATGAATAGATTTAATAGTAATAATTACAATAATAAAATCATTGGTGTTTTATAAATACACTGGTTAGAAAAATACAAATTGCTTAGTGATAATTGCTGGGAAACACGAAGAGCTGAATCCAGTAAAATCAGCTCATGTATTAACATATGTTTAAACATCTGTGGCAATGATTTACATAGCATATTTACTGCTGTGTTCCTTACAAAGCCTGCTATGATAGCTAAAGTACTGTCATTGTGATGCCAATGCTTACATAATGATAGAAAAGCAAATCTCAGCAGCGCATGACATATTGTAGCTCATTTTGTGGTATACAATTACATGTATACAAACATAAGTGCATCCAATATTTTCAAGTGCCAGAGACATGACAGTTATCACAATTCTAGTACCATCTGGGTCATTGTTATATTAATATCTGATATTAGAGACGTCTGTTCAACTTGCTGTGCTTGACACCCGCACTGGAATATCATTACTGAGTTGTAATCACGTCATTACACCTTCCTTTCACCAGATGTCCTCATGAATCCTAAGTAGTTACTGAGTTACAGCAGTGTGACACAGTTGCTTCTGAAACTGAGGGGATAAAATGATAGATTATATTACAAGAACATTCAATAACCTCTTTCTAAATAGGGAATTATTGAATACAATGAGCAATCATAACATGCAGCATAGAATTTACTGTTAGGGGCTGCAGTACTACAATTCCTAGTTTTGTATCAGGTCTCCATAGTACAGCATGTGCTTGTAGTAAATTACAGTCTCCCCAAATAAAAAAAAGAGTTGTGCTGTGAAGCATGAAACCTTTCAATATTATGTTGCATCTTTTTGTACAAGAAATACTGAGTAACAAAAACTAAAGGCAGCCATTGCTCTGAGAATCATCTCTCTCTCTAAAGCCACAGAATTATATATAACACTAAATAAATATTCATAAAAACAACCATTGTGCAAGTCTTTATTTTTTAGTCAGATTAAATATAAACTTGAGGCAGTTGAAGTTAATGGTCCACGTGCATACTGCAAGGTCAACCTGGGTACTCCAGGTGAATAGCTGCTTAGAGTACTCTCTCTCTTAAGCACTGAGAAGTAGGTATGCTGCTTCCAGCCTTGCGTCAGCAGATGTCATGAACTGGCACCGTGACTAGAGATGAGTAAACAGTTCATAATGGACTGGATGTGACTTAAACTTCTCAAAACTTTCAGTGTCCAATAAAACTGAAACATTTGCAATTCATTTTAGGTGAACCAGCAAAAATGGCCACTATGTGAAACATGAGGAAAAAGCAGGAAGGAGGAGGATCACATGATCTGTGATGTAGATTGGATTTTGTCATCATCACCTGACAGCCTCTCAGTCAATCATGGATGGTGGTGGGTGGAGATGTCACAGTGATAATGTCATAGGCATTATCTAAGATTATGAACAGAGAGGAGCCATTTTGTGGATATGAAAGCAGGGAGAAATCTCAGGCTTCTCAGCCCTTGGAAAAAAAAACAACAGATAGCTATTGGAGAGAAAGATAAAACAGAGATTTCCTTTAGATAGATAGAGATAAGAGAAGTCAAGGACAAGTTCTGTCTGTGTAAAAAAGGGACTGTCTAACTATTTCTGTGACATCACACAGCAGCAGTGCACTGTTTTGTTTTTTTTACATACAGTCTGACTGGCAGTCACCATATCACTTCTTCTTAAATAATAATAATAGTCCTTTAATAGTCCCACAATGGGGAAATTCAGTGTGTTACAGCAGCAAAGATAAGCAGATACAAATACAAATACAACATGTACAGGAATGTTCCAAGGTGAGAGGCATTACAATAATAGCAGACAGATAGGACGTAGCAGAGGGGGGGGGGGGGGATTTAACAGGCAGAGAGATATTTCAGTTCTCTGTGTGTAATGATCTCCGCTTAGGTCAGTGTTGGTTGTACAGCCTGACCGCAGCGGGGAGGAAAGACTTCCGATAGCGCTCCTTCTCACACCTAGGGTGGAGCAGTCGGTCACTGACTGTACTGCTCAGCGCAATCACAGTCTCATGCATGGGATGGGACTTCTTCTTCTGCATGGAGCTCACCACGGACAGTATCCTTTTGTCACCCACCACCTGCACTGGGTCCAGTGGGCTCCCCAGGACAGAGCTGGCCCTTCTAATCAGCTTGTCGAGTCTATTCCTATCCCTGGTTGATATACTGCTCCCCCAGCAGGCCACTCCAAAGAAGATGGCTGATGCCACTACCGAGTTGAAGAAAGTTCTAAGAAGTGCCCCCTGGATTCCAAAGGCTCTCAGCTTCCTAAGCAGGTAGAGCCTGCTGTGGCCCTTCCTGTACAGGGCCTTCATATGATCTGCCCAGTCCAGCTTATTATTAAGGAGCAAACCCAGGTACTTATAGGTGTTCACAATCTGGATGCCCGTCCCCAGGATGTCCACTGGTTTAGGAGGGCTTCTGCCTTTACGGAAGTCCACCACCATCTCCTTGGTCTTCCCCGCGTTAATCTTCAGGTGGTTCCGGTGCACCAGTCCACAAAATCCTGGTTCAGTTCTCTGTACTCCCTATCATCATCATCTGTGATGAGACCCACTATTGCAGAGTCGTCAGAATACTTCTGTAGGTAGCAGCTGGATGAGTTGCACCTAAAATCTGCAGTGTACAGTGTGAAGAGGAAAGGAGCGAGAACCGTACCTTGAGGTGCCCCCGTATTACAGATCACGGTACCTGACACACAGTCTTGGGCTCTCACGTATTGAGGTCGATTTGTGAGGTAGTCTAGGATCCAGTTGGAGAGGTGGTGGTCCACTCCAGCAAGGCCCAGCTTGTCCCTCAATAACCTGGGCTGTATGGTGTTAAAAGCACTGGAGAAGTCAAAGAACATTATTCTCACTGTGTTCCCTGGTTTCTCCAGGTGAGACAGAGCCCTGTGCAGAAGATGGATGATGGCATCATCTACCCCAATGCCAGGCCGATAAGCAAACTGGAGGGGGTCCATAGCGGGGCTCACTAGAGGGTGGAGATGTGTGAGAACCAATCTCTCCAAGATCTTCATCAGGTGGGATGTCAGTGCTACAGGTCTGTAGTCATTGAGGTCCATAGGGTGGGGTTTCTTTGGAACTGGTACCACACAAGAAGATTTCCATAATTCAGGGACTATTTCCTGCCTAAATATTCTTTTGCACTATTCCCACAGCGCTTTTTTGCTGCGGCCCATTACGTGAGGCCTTAGCCTAAAGACTCAGGCTTACATAGATGCAGGCACATGGATAGGTTGGGGGAAGTTAGCAAGTGCAAATACTTAAAGAGATAGGAGCAGGAACAAAACAGAGGTAGCAAAGCTAGGTCTGATAGAAAGCAGAATGCCAGTGAATATAGAGAGCTTGCATTACAGTGAGCTATGTAATTGATCATGGGGGCACTGGCAGACATGTTTCTAGGGCTGGTGGTGAGGACTTCATGTATGATCATCTCCAATATGAGAATTTTCCTGTACATTACCAAATGAGAAATCTATGGCACTGTTCCAGATCTGCAAGCAGAAAATAAGCTATGGCCATGTAGGCACAAATATTGGAACTTTGTGTACTCACACAAAAAGACATCTTCAGCCCACATTGGCAGTGGAAGGCAAAGTGAGCAAGACTGTCCTATTCCTTCTCTGCATGATCTTTTTTGTTACCAGGCCACATTCACACTCAGCACATGGTCATCATTATCATCCTCCATTCCAACATCAGACATCCATAAGGGAATGTGTCTCCAGGAAATAGCAATATACGCTCAGTCAGTTAGTCAATTTAACTCGCACCTGGCCAAGTTGATAGTGGTGTAGTCACTCCCATAACAATTTGTGGATTCCCCTGCATTTCACCAACTAATGGTGTGTACTCAGCCTCAATGGAGAATACCTAACAGCCATTATTTTACTAGGAAAGCTGTCCCTATCTTATATCGCCATATTTAAGAGAATGTATTTAGCTCCTTGGATATGCCAGTATGGGGAAAGTTGCATTCCACTGCTGACACATGGAGTAGCAATGGAGCAGCGGTAGAGGCGAAAGTCCACATAAGCAAAAAGACCAGGTGATAGTACTGACACCACCCTGTTCAGGCAGTCCCAATACCACACTGCATTCCTCCCGACAAACAACAACTGGGGAGTGTGGAAGATCCTCAGTGCGCCAACACCGCACTGGCCTACACCTGAGACTTCTTTAATAAAAACCACATTCACCGCCAGTGAGTGCTGGGTTCACAAGATAATACAAGACAAGCGTTCTAAATTTTGTATATTTATTAACCCGTAGATGGGTCGGTATTAACATCTAACACATGCAGTTCAGAACAGATATAGTCAGATAAGCTGTATTATACAAAGGCATCTACTAATATTGTTACTAGTTACAATATACTTAGGCATATGCCTTTTTGTTGTTTTTTGTTTGTGTCTGTTTTGTTCACATTAAATGGTTTGCAAACCCAAATGTTTGAATAAAAATGATTAAGATTAATAGGGGTGCCCAATTTTGACTGTTACGCATTAATGTTCAGTTCAATATCCCCATTGATCTGTGACTCTATAATCCAACACTCACATATGCCCTGGCATGTGGGGATAACCAGTGGAGGCTCCTAGAAGCAGCATCAGCACAGCATTCCAGCCAGCAACTCATCACAGTAGCATCTCAGCAACTCATCACAGTAGTCTCTCAGCAACTCATCTTATATACCCTTTTTGCCACCACCCAGAATGAGGTCACCGGCGACAGCAAGTCTGATTGACTAACGCACTCAAGTCAAGATTCTTTGTAAGAAGATGGGATTAGGTGGAATGACATAATGCCTTCTATATGTTATCAACCATGTCTGATCCAATAGCCTAGGCTAAACAATACATGTGTATTTGATCACCAAGGGGCTATGTAGGAATTCAATGGAGCCATTCTGGGATGAGTACAAAGCCCTATTGTTACATTGTTGCCACTACTGACAACATACACCTAGGATTAGAGCTACGCACCATTAGATTAAATGGAGTTAAGAGAGAGATACGTTACCCAGAGATCAAAATACATCTTTGAGTCATAGCCATATTTAAGTGGAATCATCACACCTCCCCCTTTAGAGCGTGCACGGAGGAAGGCGGATTCGGCGATCACCTTCCGCAGGAACCTTAGTGGCCTGACCGCGATACTCTTCTTCTCTCTAGTCTGACTAGGGACACTTCTAAGGCTCAGGCCCTGAGCCACGTACACTTGGCTACCTCCTGCCTGTTCTGGGTCCGCTTTCTGAGTGCTGCACCCTGTGGAGCCACACTCATGACCCCAGGTCTTTGGGATACCAGTTCAGAGACCCCATCCCGGCGGTCTCTCAGGGTCTCTCTCACACTAGCCGCTAGTTGGGAGAGTTCTAGGGGATTCTGCACCTCCCTCTTTGCTTCCAAACCTAGGGGCACCTCTGGTTCTGGCACAGGTATGTTTGGACCCTGTCCTCCCTCCCAGACACCTTGCCCCTTTGGGCCTACACCCTGTTCCTCCTGTACTTGAGTGGGTGATGGTGATACCTTGGGCAAATGACTGAGATCATGCTTCCCCAAACCATCCCCCCACAATACATTGACAGGTAATACATTTGACATACCCCCTTCTTGGATCACACCTCCAGTACCCCATGCCATCTGCATTTGGGCCATGGGCACTCCGGGAATAGAACTGGACAGAAGAGACGTGTATGTCTCATATCGGCCGAACTCCTCCGGCTTCAAGGGAGTGAGGCTAGTCATGGCGGTCTCAGCACCGACTCCAGGTGGTGTAGGCAACGGTTCAAGGGTCGGAACGCCCTCCACCCTTGTAGCACTCTGGCTGCGGGCTAGCACCGCACTACCAGCAGTCCGTCCCTCACCTGGATCGGCCATGAGATCCCCATAGCCTACCTGACCACCTGGCACATGGCCAGCAGTTGGGTGCTTATCGGATGCACTGGGCGAAATAGTAGAAGTCGCTTTCAGTGACTCAGAAGAGCTAACCTGTACACTTTCATAACAAGCATTGGCAATTACATTGACAGTACATTAATTAGCAATTGTTAATTCACACCGGGTCTCAATGAGATCTGTGGTAGACATATTAACAAGCTGGGAGGGAGACGGCCCCGCAGATGTGGGTGTGTCTACAGACAAGGTCTCACTGGCTCCTAGCACGGGAGTGAACAAAGCATCAATAACATTTTTGCTGAGCTGGGTTGCAGGAAGCTCATTTGCATCTTCCCTGCTCTCAGCTGAAGGCAACTCATTAGCATTTACACTTACTGCCATGGGAAGTATCTCAGAGGGGGGGTTACGGGCCCTCTCTGCAGATATAACAGACACATTATCAACATTAATCATAGACAGTTTATCACAGTGAATTGGGGTGCTCCCCACCCCATATTGGGACACCATAGGTCCTAAATAAGTTCCCAACAGTACGTTAGCAGGCAAATCAGTCATTAGTCCCACAGTCCGCATTCCTTTTCCTGTACCCCAGTCCAGATGGACACAAGCCATGGGTACAGTGAAGCGTTCCTGTCCAATTCCCCGTAGGGTCAGAGTTCTCCCGGGAATAATACTGTCTGGGGGGACAAAATCCGGTTGTACCAGCGTAATATCTGCCCCAGTGTCCCGGAATCCCATCACCACTTTGTCCCCCACAGTGACCTGTTGACGGTTAGCATTGGGCCGGGGCCCCTCCCTCGCAACCAGATACACAGATGGGCCGGCCACTGTAGTTTGGGAAGCAGGGGGGTTCCTAGGGCGATTGGGGCAGTCTCGTTGTAAATGTCCCGTTTGTTTACAGGTGTGGCACCGCCTGATCTCTCCCTGGGGCATGGGAGAGGTCGCCGGGGCGCCCAGAGCTCGAGGGGCAAGGGACGTATAGGAACCACCCGGGACAGAGTTTGTCCTACCCCACCTGGAAGCAGGGGGCTGTGGTGACCTCCAGCTTGGTTCAGGATTCCCCGGGACCGATTGTGTCTTACCCCTCCTCCAGCCGTCGCTGGCAGGTTTCCACGGCAACTGGTTGGCAACATAACGATTCGCCACTGCTGCGGCTGTTTCAAGGTCCTTGGGCTCTCGGTCCAGGAGGTATTTTTGCACTTCCTCGGTACAAATGGTCAAGAACTGCTCTTGAAGCATGAGGTCTGCAAGGCTTTCTTGCGAGATGACGGACTTGCCCTCCGTCCACTCCCAGAACCACACGCGCAGCTGGGCCGCTGTATCCTCATGGCTCTCTGAAGGCTTTTTCTGAAGGCCCCGGAACTTTCAACGGTATAGCTCCGGCGTGAGTTGGTACCTCAGAATCAGCGTTGCTTTAACGGACTCATAGTCCTGGTCAACTGGTAAATTGGCGTAAGTGTCCAGGGCTTTTCTCCTCAACCGGGGAGTCAGGTAACGGACCCAATCCGTCTGTGGTAGCTGATACTGCTTACACACTTTCTCAAAGGCCCGCAAGAACGAGACCAAGTCCACGTTGGTTTCTAGGATTGGAAAGTCCTCGGATCGGAGCCTTGGTACTTGGGCTTCTGGAGTTTGTGCAGGGGCAGACGGTGCCTGCTGGGAGAGCTCCATCCTTTTGAGCTCAAGCTGATACTGCCGCTCAGCCTACCGTTCTGCTGCCTCACGATCAGCCTGCCGTTCTGCTGCCTCACGATCAGCCTGCCGTTCTGCGGCCTGCCGTTCTTGTTCTGCAGCTTCACGATCGGCCTGCCGTTCTGCGGCCTGCCGTTCTTGTTCTGCAGCTTCCTGAAAACGGCACATCACCTGCAGGTATGTGTTAGGGTCCCTGGTGCCTATTTGCTGCAGGGCCATTTTCCAGTATGAAGCCATTCCCCCCACAAGGCTGGGGCTATTGGTCCCTCCTGGTGAAGTAATCCTTGGGACCGGGCTGCTTGCTGCACTTCCTGGCCTAGCCCCAAAATCAGGACTCTGCTCGACCCCCTGCATGGCGGTGGCTGCCTCCATTTCAGCCATATGCTTAGGATCTCCAAAAGCCTGGTTCTGCAGTTCTTGAGCTCTGCTTCTGAGCCCACTAGCCATCCACTGGTATTTGCCAAATAAAAGATAGGATAGAATACAAAGAGTAAGGGAGGGGAACAGCACTGTATCAAACTTTCACTGTATCTTAATGCTTGATTTAATACCGAGCTTGTTTCATAGGATTACCACAATCCCCAGCGTCTGAGTGATAAGGGTCACCAACACACGCTGTTTATCCTAAGAATCCCACCGCTTCCACCAATGTGAAAGATCCTCAGTGCGCCAACACCGCTTTGGCCTACACCTGAGACTTCTTTAATAAAAACCACACTCACCGCCAGTGAGTGCTGGGTTCACAAGATAATACAAGACAAGCTTTCTAAATTTTGTATATTTATTAACCCGTAGATGGGTCGGTATTAACATCTAACACATGCAGTTCAGAACAGATATGCAGATATATACAAGCATTAATAGTTACTAGTTTCAATATACAGCACATAAAATGAAAAGGGAATAAAAGTGAAATAATTACTTTACCACACATATCCTTGATGTGGCTCTATAATCCAACACTCACACATGCCCTGGCATGTGGGGATAACCAGTGGAGGCTCCTAGAAGCAGCATCAACACAGCATTCCAGCCAGCAACTCATCACAGTAGCATCTCAGCAACTCATCACAGTAGTCTCTCAGCAACTCATCTTATATACCCTTTTTGCCACCACCCAGAATGAGGTCACCGGCGACAGCAAGTCTGATTGACTAACGCACTCAAGTCAAGATTCTTTGTAAGAAGATGGGATTAGGTGGAATGACATAATGCCTTCTATATGTTATCAACCATGTCTGATCCAATAGCCTAGGCTAAACAATACATGTGTATTTGATCACCAAGGGGCTATGTAGGAATTCAATGGAGCCATTCTGGGATGAGTACAAAGCCCTATTGTTACATTGTTGCCACTACTGACAACATACACCTAGGATTAGAGCTACGCACAGTTAGATTAAATGGAATTAAGAGAGAGATACGCTACCCAGAGATCAAAATACATCTTTGAGTTATAGCCATATTTAAGTGGAATCATCACAGGGAGCATTGCCATATTTTCAAGAATATTGTGACTGCATTGCAGTTGGGTAACATAGCACATTGTTCTTGAATGGCACATGTAGTAAACTTGGTGTTGTGAAGCTTTATAAATGCACAAAGAGGCTTAAAATAGGTTCTGCTCATGGCCAGAAAATTGTTTGCACATTTCAGCTGTTCTTATGTGGCCTCATCTGTGAGGATGGAATTCCACATAAGATATTCTTTTGTGTTGTGTGAGCAGCAAAATGCAGTGAATGGTTACTTCATGCAGAAGACCAAAGAAACAATGGGAGCACAGAGGGATAATATTGTGGTGCACATTTGAAGCAAGTCCCTTTCTTGTTCCAAACATGCGCCACAACCCCCTTGCCACACCATGCTCACCATAATATGTGTGAATGCGTGTAAAGAGGGGCGTGAGTTATAATAGAAATTTATGCCAGTCGCTGACTGGCGTAGATTTCAAATCTGGTGCTTAGACGCCGAAGTCTCTTCATAAATCAGTTGTGCCCTGATCCAGTCAGGGGCTTTATTAAAGCGTGTCTGTCACCAAGTACAAAATACTAAATGTCATTGTGCTCCTGATCAATTTGTCATTTTTATTTTTAAAATATGTCCACCTGTTCAAAAGATATGGCCACTGGAAGATTATATGCATACTATACTTATTCCCCAAGTTGGTGAGGAACCTCTTATTTTTCTCATAGAAAATAAAGGGATAGCGCCCACTTGGAGAATAAGAACTAGAAGTGCATCCACTGTTAATGCAAAAAACAGAATCTCCATTATTTCAGCATTTTTTTTTTTTTTTTTTGGTGTGTTCACCCAGTATACAGTCTAGTCTGAGCTAATCTGAAAAAAAAGCCTGCACTAATCTAAAATTAATCTAAAAATCTTATTTCTTAAGATAAACTGACAGTTCTAGTATTCTAGTCTAATACTCACTAACCAGGATGTGACCATTTTAGTGCTTTTGAAAAAAATTTTAAAAATATTTTTTGGTAAAAAAAATAATAAACAATTGTTGCCAAATCAGCATTGTGCCGTAAAATGACTGGAAAAAAACAGGGCAGGGGACAGGCAAAAGGATGAGATAGAGGAATCACTTGTGCAAGTACTATTACTAACAATAAAAATATGAATGGTAACAGCAACATTACCTCTGGTCTTGACAGCCCCGCCAGTAGCTGTAATGTTGTTGTACTTCAGACCCAATTTTCTAGTAGTCATGTGGCATCTGCTGAGGGAGATATTCCTCATAACCCAATAACTCTTTTTGATCAGTTGGATGAGAACTGCCAGGGATTTTTTGATGTAGAGGTGGTAGAAGCGAAAGACATGAGTGTTGGTGGAGGTAGTAGCAGCAGGGGGTATGCTACTGGTTCTAGTGCTGCTAGAGGCAGTAGGGAGAAATCTGTTAGGAATTGTCCGTATGGTAATCCTATTTTCATGATGAGTCACAATAAAGTGAAGAAGGTGATCTGAAATCTGATGATGATTCTATTACTGATAAGAAATGGCAACAGGTTCAGGGTGACAGGGTGACACACGAAGAGGGTGGAGGAAGCTGCAATAGTTACACCTGATGTGTTGTCCCAACATCCAAAAGCCTTACCTGGGGTAGATCTAAGGCACGCTCGGGTGGTGGTGGCACTGGCAGACACGTTTCTAGTTTTGGCAGCAGCAGCTACATGCAGTTATCATACAGGCCACATCCTTTCCATAGCTAGCACATTGTGGGAAATGTTATATTATCATTCATTATCATCTACAGCTGCTTCTTCTCCTTCTCCATGCAATCTACACCCAGTCATTATTCCATTATGTATTGACACTGATGTTTCCGCTGTTAATACCACCACCGCTCACCTAGAAATGTCCTGTGGCCTAGTTTATAATGTTCTATTTCATACTATGCTGTCAGTGATGTTGACATTGTTACCACCACCCGTCAGCCTGACATCTTCTGTGGCCTGATCCATCATATTCTTTTCCATGCTGTTTTGACACTGTTATAGCCACTGTTACAATCACCTCTGCCACCACTCAGCCAAACATCTCCTGTGGTCTAGTTTGTCACATTCTATTACATACTGTACTGCCAGTTGCCATTTCTGCCACCAACACCAATTTTGGACTGTTATTAACTTTAAAAAAGTGTTAAAAAGTGAAAGCACAGTGTATGCTTGAAGAAGCAGTTTGTATCCATTTCCCCACCATCTGTTTCCCATAGACGAAGATGTTACTGTCACTTTGACATTTCTTTTCCCTTGCTAGCCTTAGAGTGCTAGAAATAGATAGGGGCCCAGGGACCCTGACAATGTCATACAGTAGATTTTAAGCCAAATTAAACTCTTATTTGGAACAAATTTATTCAGACCGAAACAAATCATGGGATCGAGAAAAACATAAGAACTCAACCCATCTCTGTCACCCTCTGGCACTGAGCCACCTGGATGCTGTGGATTTGATGTCTTGGACACGGGGCTGCCATTTTTCATATCACTTTCATAGCTCCATTTATGCAGGACTGTTCACCCACTCACACAAACTCTCATATAAGCTTTCAAGGTATACAAAGCACACTTTACCTCTGTGCCAAAATCACTACTTTTAGTCAAAGCGCAAAGCAAAGAATGGAAAAGAACAAAAGAAGTACAACTAGTTCACCAGGAAACTAGCCTAAGCTTACAGCCACACCGCAAAAGCATTATTGAATGTCCCATGGGTAAAAAAGACCTAAAATCAGGTGATTTCTGTCAGTGGCTCAGTTTTCTCTACAGCCTCCTGTAGCATTCAAACTTTCCAATGGTCGAAAATCTCTGATAAACCTGCAGCAATAATTGACATGCTGTGGGTTTAAAACCTGCAGTTCAAGTTTTTTACTCAGCATATGGATGGGATTTATTTATTCCCATCCACTGTACTGCAACTGTAAATCGCTGTCGATCAGCCATTTGTGGTGGCTAACCCGCACCAGTTTTGCTCAGTGTGTCTCTGATCTAATACTGGAAGCAATGAAACTGTTAAGCATATGTTTCCATTGGCAACCCACCTAAGGAATTTTCCATAATGTTATGTTCTTCATGCTAACATATTGTCATTTATATTACTTGTCATAGAAACAAATTTTGCTTTTCATGGACAGCATCAGACCATTTCCAGTTTCCTGTAGTATATACGGACTGCTCATCAGTTCCCTAAAGGGTCCATTTCACTCTACAGGAGTCTTGTAGAGGTTCAAAATAAATAAAAAAATAAATGGAGGCACCTAGAGTACAGATATGTGCATACATGCGCTAAGATATCAATCTTTGTCATGGAGACAATGAATGCTAGCATATATAAGCATTTCTTTCAAACCCTTTGTACACATGGATGTACCAGTAATAAATGTGCCTTAGTCAGTATCATAGACCACTTTACATATTTTTGAAAACATTTAGTCAGAATAAAAATATATACTACTTTGGTCACAATTATTTTTCCCACTAGTTCATTCGTCAGACACAACTCCCTACACAAAGGTGTCTGTTGGCAGCAAAATGATTAAAATTTTGGGCCACAGGGAACAAGGCATTAACAATGAATTTAAATACAGAGGTCTGCAAAGGTTACAGTAAAATGGGCCACTGTGGGAATAGCTTTGTTAGATCAGGTCTAGTGGATGGTTTGAGGCTTTTTATTTTTTTTTTTGCATTTTTCTAGTTACAACGAAGTCTCTTTAGTGTTCCTGTTGCATTATAAATAAATCATGAGAAGTGATCAGGGGCTGATGGGCTGAAATGCATAGCATTTTCTGTCCTGGCAGTAAAGCACACACGACCTTTTACTTTAATCCCATGAAGATAAATATGTATTAGTTTGTAAATCCCTATTATGGTCACTTTAGAAATGTAGGACTGCCTGGTAAAGCAAATACTTTTACCATGTCAGAACAGTATATATTGCATAACTACAGTAAGAATAAAGTGAATATATTTTACTACAAGTGATGCAAGTCAGGAACTACAAGATTAGAAATATTAGTTATACAGTATTATAGAGATGCATAGATAGATAGATAGATAGATAGAGTATACATTTTTCACATTTTCCCCATAATCATATCACAACAAATTGGTACTTTAAAAGGATAATCTGTTTTAGGCAATGTCTTTCCATATGCTGTACTAGGGCTTGTAAGACTGAGTTTACAACTTCGTTGGAGTCTACATTTGGAGATTATGTGACAGTGGCAGCTGAAAATCGCTGCAAGCCTGACTTTTTCGACCAGTGGTTTTAGCTTGAAACAACAGACACCTGATGGATCCCATTATAGTCAATGGGGTCCGTCAGGCACTGGTGATGTCCACTGTTTTAGTGCTCCATGTGTCCGTTGTTCTGGCACTCTAATGAACTAGAACAACAGACACTGCTGCGCAGATGTGTGCGTAAAAGTGTCAAACTGAAGGATCGGCTTTGGTAGACTGTAGCCATTTATGAAGATAAACAGACAGACCCTCATTGATTTAAATGCTTTGGCTACCCTGGTAATACAGTTTCAAGTCTCTGTAACTGTGGGAGCACTTCCATTCTTCTGGTTGCATTTAAAAAAGGACAGATTAAAATAAAAAATTCTGGTTTATTGATAAATACTAAAAAAAAAAAAAAAAAAAAATTGCAAAAACAAAAAAAATTCTTCAAAAATTACCTGATCCTCAATGTGGATAATAAACTTAAATAAACAATAAACGTAAAAAACAAAAAATAAAAATGTATTATAACATTATTGTAATAATAATAATAATAATAATAATAATAATGTTATATCAGAATGTTGAGATATAGAAACCACTGCAAAGGTATATTCATGGCAGAAATAAACATAGTTATGTAGCCAGCAGTCATTTTGTGTCTTCAGACGCTATCTTAGTGACCTTATTTTTTTGTACATACATTTGTACTGCTCCTAAATATGGCAGTAAAGCTGATTGCTGAGTAAAGGTGAAGATTGTGCTGCATGATTGTATCCAGGATGTCATTTATTACATGGTCACTAACTTTTCAACAAATTTAGCATAAAGCAATAGTACAAGAAAATCTAAGAAATTTTGTAATATGTCTTAACAAAGTAAAATGCCTTTTTATCTACGTAGGTTCTTGTCCTCTTGCCCTTCCCTTATTAAACTCTTCACTCATTGTGAATCTCTATAGGGGAGGTCTATAGAGAGGGGAGGAATGACAGAGACGTAGAGACAGAGGCACATACTGTATATGGTGCTGCAGCTCCTGGGACCAGCTTGGAGCTCTTGGGCCCCAATGCAAACTTTATAATGGTACCCATACCTACCTTGTGCTGATAAGGTCATGACCCTTTGTGGGCCAGATGACCAGGTCCCCCAGGTAACTGTCATTGTCCTAATTGATATGAGCTAAGTGCTAGCGGCGAGGCATTGACATCAGACACAGAATGTTGGTATGAACCCTCTTTCTTAGTCAAATACAAGGGCGCACTGACATACTTTATTAAGTCAACATAAGTTCATATAGCAGCAAGTATAGGAAAGGGTTAACATAGCAACGTAAGTTCTCATGTTCAATCCTAATTGGTGTAGTATATCTTGAATGCATAGATAATAGATATAAGCAGTTCCATATATGGTCATCCATCTCATGTCTTGCGCTGTGATGCAGGGACCTGTCTTCTGGCAGCAAGCCAAGGCCATGTCTTCTTGGACACAAAGGATTCTCACTTTGGTATGCAGACACTATCTGGTAGTGTAACATTACATTACAATCAGTTTCAAGCATAAACAAGCACATCTAATATTCAGCTTTAAGGATAACAATTTTTTTTTTTACACAGCTTAAGCAGATATGAAAATATAAAACATTATAAAATTATAAAAAGTTCATTATGATCCTTCACAGTGCCATATAGAATAGTGGTATATTTTATGCAGCAGAGGGACCATTGGGGCACCACCCATCATCAGTGGTTGGCGATCGATTGCCATGACAGCCGGGAGCCTATTGAAGGCTCCCAGGCTTGTCATTAGTATGGTTCTATTAAACGCTGCCATGGATAAACACTTTAGGGATCCCCATGCTCAAAAATGCCTGAACTATTAAAATATAAAAATATCCCATATGGAGAACGTCGTAGCGAGGAAAGAAATCAAAATGGCTGTTTTTTCAACACTGCCTCCTATAAAAAATGGAATAAAATGAGATCAAACCATCAAATCGTCCCCCAAATGAGATCACTAAAAAACGTCATCTTGTCCCGCATAACTAGACGCCATACCCAGCTCCATACACATAAATATGAAAAAGTTACAGGTGTCCAATACGTCCAATAACATTTTTTTTTCTATTTTTCAACCTTTCAATTTTTTAAAAAGTATGAAAACATTACAAATACTATAGAAATTTGGTATCGCCGTGATTGTACTGACCCGCAGAATACAGGTAACATGTCATTTTACCATATAGTGAATGCCATAAAAATGAAACCCATAACAAATTTGCGCATATGTGTTTTTTTTTTCCAATTCCACCTCATTCTGAATTTTTTTCAGCTTCCCAGTACATTGCACAGGATATTTAACGATGCCATTGCAAAGTACAATTTGTTTTGCAAACAATAAGCCATCATGTGACTCTATGGCTTTTGGAATGTGAGGAGGGAAAAACGAAAATTGTCTTGGTCCTGAAGGGTTTAATACATAAATAAAATAATTTGTCTTGAACTTATTTCATAATGTTCAACATTACAAATAACACTTTATCTACACTGTAGCACAGTGGTATCTTTTTCATTAGATTTTAATGTCTTTTATTGTAACAAGATATCACATCGCAGCATGCTATCAATATTTTGGTAAACCTTGCTACATCTGTATATAAAAAATTATACAAATCATCTATTTATCGATTCTAAATGGGTTATGCTCATACCTGTTTTGGATGTTCTCGGTATGCAGTATTGTGTTCAGAAATCTATTATGTACATTATTGGTGTGTTGAAAAATATAAATATCAAATATGCAATAAAGAAATTCTAAAGCGCAGCACCACTTTAATGAATGTTTTTTCCACTTCACAGACTAGCAATATTCCATCATCAGTCATATGGCTTTGGTTTACAACTCAGTGCTTTACAAAGCAATGGGCCTGAGTTGTAATACCTGGCTTAGCTTCTATTCTGATGTTTCCTTAGATGTATATTTTCCATTGATGGGACATATTCAGATATGTGTATCAGACGTTAAGCAGCTTTTCTAAAAGCAACATGATTTCCTGGTAAGTGTAACACAACTGGATATCTATCCTATTTGTGTCTAGGTCAGTATGTGGGAATTGTAGCTTTTCAAGGGTTTAGTTAGGATGTTGGGATATTGTGTTGAATTAGTTTCATGAAAAATTGCATTAGTTAAAGGGGTTTTTTGGGACTAAGAAAATGTGACTAAAGGCAGGAACTGCTTGCATATAAATGAATAAACATAACTGAGTGTCAGTGCTTTTCCAGGCAGTCCCTCCCAGCATCCACCTACTGCACCTCCTAGCAGTTTTTCATTCATGCCCAGTATACTTACTTATGCATGTGTATATATTTACATACATACACAAATATACATGTGTATCTGTATATACTGTATATATTGACTGAGAATGTCTGTAGAGCACAATCACACAATCTGGTCCCATGATACAACACTTCACAGTGCTGTTTGTTTGTGCATGTATTTTTTAGTTTCAAAGGTATCAAAACAGTAGCAAGTTAAACATTCCTAAGTGAGAATGGAGCATACAGAGCATAGTACATGAACATTATAACTAGAGATGAGCGAAGTTTTCAAAAAATTCGATTCGGCAACTTCGCAGAATTTTCCGATTCGATCCGAATTAAATCACAGTGAGTAAACAGCTATTTCCTGTCTACAGAGAGCCAGGGAGGGCGGCAAAATGGCGGAACTCCTTGGATGCCGCGGTCAAGTTTGACTGCGGCATCCAAGGTGTTAAAAACCCTGATTGGTTATGGAGCAGGGTGTTAGCTGTCAGTTAAAGCTAACACCCTGCTCCATAACCGATCGGGGGTTTTAACACCTTGGATGCAGCAGTCAAACATGTCGTGGGCGCTCGCGAAGGGATTAAAGGACTGTGACATCACAGGGCTGGCTGCTGATTGGCTGCTCGCATGGCATTGTGTGTGATCCTACGTTCCCAGAGTTCCTTACCCCATGTCCTAACATGTGCAGCAGCCATTCTGAACAAAATGCGATTCGTTACCACGAAGTGTGAGGAAATCCGGATTCGATACGAATCGAATATTTCCTGAAATTCGGATCGACTTCCACTTCATCAGCTTCAATTTGCTCATCTCTAAATATAACTTATCAGAAGAAATAATGAATACAGTAAGGGAATATGAATAAAAAGGTAATTAACCAATAACAAACATATAGGGGAGAAAAAAAGAAATGGACAGCACTATATTGCATGGGTCAGGGTGGAGATGGGGAGATGGCCCTAGCCAAGGAGGTAAAAACGTAACAGTCAACCACATTAAAAAGGGAATTTATATTGCGCATATTTTATAGTGGATGGTTTCAGACCGAGTAAGAAAACAGGGGCAGTTAAAGGGATCAACTGTGCCAAGAGTCATTGCACCATCATTTGAATGGAAGTCCAAAAGCAACGGGCTAAGGGGCACCTCCACCAGATATGAAGGATATCGCCTGAAGCAGCACAGCCCCGAAAACAAAGGGGTGAAACCAAAGGGGAAAAACTATGTAGTCTAAAGGGAACCAAATAGGTTCTGTGGAGAATTTTTTTTTTTCAATTCAAATATTTTATTGAATTTTCACGAATAAATAACATAAACCAAAACAGACCATGAATACAGGAATACAAACAATGCGGACAGGAGCCATCAAGGGGGACCCCAAGACTGCCACAATAAGCAAGTCAACATAAACATTGATTAGAGAAAGATGAAGAAAGAGTGGAGAGGGGGCTCCATAAGGGTGACTTGCCAGCTGCCTTTGCCAGCTGCCTTTGCTAATGAACGTGCAACACTCGGTACATTGAGCTGGAGTTAGGGTAGTCTCCAAGTCCTGTTCCCAGTCATATAGTCCAGCTTAAGCTCAGAGGGTAGGGCGTTCATAAAACTGTATATACACATGTGGACAAAATTGTTGGTACCCCTCGTTTAATGAAAGAAAAACCCACAATGGTCACAGAAATAACTTGAATCTGACAAAAGTAATAATGTATAAAAATTCTATGAAAATGAACAAATGAAAGTCAGACATTGCTTTTCAACCTTGCTTCAACAGAATTTTTAAAAAAAGAAAACTAATCAAACAGGCCCGGACAGAAATGATGGTACCCTTAACTTAATATTTTGTTGCACAATCTTTTGAGGCAATCACTGCAATCAAACGATTCTTGTAACTGTCAATGAGACTTCTGCACCTCTCAACAGGTATTTTGGCCCACTCCTCATGCTCCAGTTGTATCGGGTTTGAAGGGTGCCTTTTCCAGATGGCATATTTCAGCTCCTTCCCAAGATGCTCAATAGGATTTAGGTCAGGGCTCATAGAAGGCCACTTCAGAATAGCCCAATGTTTTCCTCTTAGCCATTCTTGGGTGTTTTTAGCTGTGTGTTTTGGGTCATTATCCTGTTGCAAGACCCATGACCTGCGACTGAGACCAAGCTTTCTGACACTGGGCAGCACATTTCTCTCTAGAATCCCTTGATAGTCTTGAGATTTCATTGTACCCTACACAGATTCAAGACACCCTGTGCCAGATGCAGCAAAGCAGCCCCAGAACATAACATAGCCTCCTCCATGTTTTACAGTAGGGACAATGTTCTTTTCATTTTTCCATCTGTGAACATAGAGCTGATGTGCCTTGCCAAAAATTTCGATTTTTGTCTCATCTGTCCATAGGACATTTTCCCAGAAGCTTTGTGGCTTGTCAACATGTAGTTTGGCAAATTCCAGTTTTGTCAGATTCAAGTTATTTCTGTGCCCATTGTGGTTTTTTTTTTTCATTAAACGAGGGGTACCAACAATTTTGTCCATGTGTGTAAAAGAAAGGGAACCTCTATCAGTCGCCCTATAGAAACACATTCTTTCAAAGCTAGTGGGAGAGATCCAGGGTTATGTGAAGTGAGTGAACATAAGAAGTGGAAGACCTGGTTAGCCCTAAAGGCCTCAGAGGGGCGTGGGGTATGCCTATGAATGAAGTAGTCCTTCACAGAGGAAGTCGTTGAGAAGCCTGAACCTAGCGTGCCACCACCAAGTGAACACCTCAGGGGATAGGCCAGGAGGGAAGAGAGGATTATTGAGCAAAGGGAGTAATGGTGGGGTTGGGCTTTGTAACTAAAACAGACCCTCCGCCCCTAGCAGTTGCTGGGATCGGGTGGGAGGTCGATTGTGGGGTCCATAGAAGAGCTTGTAGTGAGGCTGGAGCAACCAAGGATGACTCCAAGGCTGCCCATTGTGGGAAATCTATCTAATTATATATAGCACAAATTTGTGAGAGACAAGCAGCTATGTAATGTTTATAAAGGTTGGGAACCGTGAGGCCACCCTGTTGCTTGTGATAGTACATAGTACGTCTCCAGATTCTAGGCCATTTATATGCCCATATAAAGTTGAAAAGTTCCCTCTGAAGGCAAGCTAAGGAGGAGGAGGTTACAGAGGTTGGGAGGAACGTAAGTAAAAGAGGATACATGGATACGTGGATAAGTGACCATTTTAGTTTCAAATGTATTTAGTGAATAAAACAGCAGTGCAAAACAGTATCAAATGAGACAGTTCCAAGTAAAAATAGAGCATACAGAACATAGTATATAAACACTGTAACTAATTGAAAATAAGGAAACCTGTAAAAGAATAGGGATAAAAAAGGCAATGAACTAACAAAGGAGGGAGAAAGAAGGAATATACAGTGCTAAATTGCGCAATGGGGGGGGGGGGGTGAAGGTCCCTGCCAAGAGGGCAAAAACATAACACTCAACCACATCAAAAAATTAAAGCTGAAGACAGTACGACAGGCCTGGGATATTGGACCTATTAATCCAAGGAGACCATACCCTGTCAAAGTGTGGATTGGTATTGAAAATAGTGATGTTAATATTTTCTTACAGCATAATCGTGTCAACATGTTCAATGACAATTTTCCAATTGGAAGCAATGTGAATTCATGCCACCATTAGGATATATTGGAGCAATTTATATTGCACATATCTTATGGTGGATGGTTTCAGGCTGAGTAGGAAAACTGGGGTAGTTAGAGGGATTGATTGTCCCAAGATTTGTTCCACCATCCTACGAATGGACGTCCAGAAGGGGCAGGCTAAGGGGCAAGTCCACCAGACTGCGCCTGAAGTAGCACAGCCCCAAAATCAGAGAGGTGAAACTGTAGGGTAAAAACTGTGTAATCTAGAAGGAACCAAATTGGTTCTATAAAGAATTTTTAAAGAGGGCTCCATAAGGGTGACCTGCCAACTGCCCTTGCTAATGAACATGCAACACTCTGTCCATTGGGCAGGGGTTAGGGTGGTCTGCTAGTCCTGTAAAGTTACCATTTTAACCGTATGAATCCTACCAACCCAAGAAAGAGTGGGGCAATGCCAATCAACAAGAATCTTTCAGTAATTTCGGGATCAATGCAGCATAATTCTACTTGAGTTGGGTATCTAAGGGATTCAATAGATTTATTCCCAGGAAGGGCAGATACTTGTCCTGCATCTGAAAACCAAAATTTAAGGCTATCAATTTTTTGGTAGTCTGGGGGACATTACAATGCAAAATTTCTGATTTGAAGGTGTTAAGTTAAGTTTGAGGCCCAAGAGGCGTGCAAATTGTGAAAGGGTATTGGGCAGGTTCAATAGTGTGATCAGGAGTTTCGTGATAGTGAGTAACATATCATCTGCAAAGTGGATAGTTTTATATTCATGGTTTCCAATCCATATGCCTGTTATGTCATGATGGGAGTGAATGGCAACTGCTAGAGGTTCTATAGCAAGGACAAACAATGCAGGAGATAAAGGACAATAGTATTCACAGAGCACAGGGGCTGTTCCCCCTGTGCTCTGAGCACATCCGCTTCATCGTTCTCTCCCTGTGTCACCACCCCCTTCTTCCCTGCTGTTCATTCCTTATCCTTCTCTTCTTTGTTTCTTCCTCCCGTTGGCTCAAACTAAATCTCGTTCATGTGCAAGAATTTGTTTGTGCCGACAGGACGAAGAAGCAAAGTGATGCAGAGAGAGGATGATGACGTGGGTCAAAGAAGAGGAGAAGGCGTGAACAGCAGGGAAGAAGGGGACGGCGATGCAGGGAGAGGATGATGACACGGGTGTGCTCGGAGAACAGGGGGAACACCCTCTGTGCTCTGTGAAGACTAATTTGCATAACAAGAAAAGGGATTTTTATGGAAAAAGCCAGCAAGATTCAGTAAAAGAAAGGTATGCCTACAATAGCCTTTCTAAAGGCTAAAGGAAGATAGGATTAGTTAAAAATCAAAAATATAAATGAAAGACTCCCTTTAATATCTAAATCTAAAAGCGGGGTTAGTCGCATCTTATCTTTGGTTCAGGGATCATTGCTATGGATGCACTGAGCATGTCCGAGGGAAACTTACCACTCTGTGATTAAACATTTGTAAGAGATGTGGCAAGAGGAGGATTTAAACTTTTTATAGTAGAGGGATGAGAAGTCAACAGGTCCAGGGGCTTTCCCATTCTTAAGAGCATCTAAATCCTCCTTAGTTACTGGTGCGTTTAAGGAGGCGGCTTGAGTAGCAGTTACAGTAGGGAGGTCCCAAATGCTTTTTAAAGCATGCAGTTTTCCCTGCATAATGCTAATGGTAAAGCATTCACATCTTGTTCACATGTTACTCATCTCCTTCACTTTCCCTATGCATGTGTCATGTTGCCAGCCTGTCAGTGTTTGTAAAACCCTCTGACCACTCACAGAAATATAGTTAAAAATAAATAAAAATAAAAGAATTGTTTGTCTACCTTGTTGCTGCTGCTTTTTCTGCCTCTAGTCACTGCTGTGAACCAGGTACTGGCTTGTCTGGTGATCAGGACCAGCTCCCACCTCCTCCTGGCTGCTCTACAGTCAAAGTTTAGACAAATACTGTTTCATCAGTGATGACATCATGTTCATGTTGGGTGTGGCTAACCTCGGAAAACCCTTTTAACTTAAAAGAAAGTCAGTCTTATCTGTAAAATGTACAGTGTGGTGCTTGATAAGCAGTGAATTGCTGCTCCCTCAAACAGCTGATTTGTGGGGATCAATATCAATCCTGGAAGATCCCTTTAAGAGACAGAAATCAGTTTTATGACTTAGAGAATTAGAGTTTCATTTGCATTAAATGACTACATCATGAAAGATCAGCATATAAATGTACTTTTTTTGTACAAGGCAGCCATAAATATTGAACATTTAAGTATGTCTTTTACTGATACTCCTTGTAGCTAGCATTCATTTCCAAAACATTTTAGCTCCATCCTGATCAATATTGTTTTATAAAATGTGAAAAACTCCTTGAACAAGATGATTTTACTGAAGTCATCAGAAAAGGTCAATTTCTATATGTCAGAAGTGTTGCAAAGCTTCTGTCATTTAAACTGTCACAGCCCTGAAAGAGTGGTGGTGCTTTACATAC
Source organism: Leptodactylus fallax (assembly GCA_947044405.1). Taxonomy (NCBI): domain Eukaryota; kingdom Metazoa; phylum Chordata; class Amphibia; order Anura; family Leptodactylidae; genus Leptodactylus; species Leptodactylus fallax. Next base: position 2,309,174 of record CAMRHE010000197.1, on the reverse strand, counting down.
AGGGACAGTAACTATTAAATGTCTATAAGAAGAAACTACAGAGGACATGCTGTGCAGCCACTTGAACTGGAGTTCAAGCATGTATTTTGCTGTTCCTGCTGTCCTACAGGCAGGCAGTAATTTTAGCCAGCAACTTCCCGTTTAATAAAGCGTCTCTGGAATTTTCAGCACCAAAACCAGTAATGACTGGTTGGTGAAAGTTGACGGTATCATAGAAAAAAAAAACTATGCTTATTGCATAAAGACATGACTAAACACCATTTACCAGCACAGGCCGCAATGTTTTATGAGGGAGGTTCTATAGGTGCAAAATACTGTTTAGCATCTACTTACACCTACCATTCATGAAATAGATGTATATGCATAAGATGCATTCATATATTTCAGTTGCATTAATACCAGCTGTTTTGTCCATTAAATAATTACACTGATACCAAAACTGATGCAAATGTTAGCATCAGTTTTTACTACAATGATCCACGTAAAACTAGAGAACTATCTATTACTAAGATATAAAGTGTTAAAAAACACAAACACACAACAAAATTTTTTAATTGAAATAAAAATTCCCCCTACATCCCCCCTTTGACCATTTTATCATTATTATTGATGAAGTCCAACAAATTTGAAGTAGTGCAAATGATCATGGGAACCTGCAAAACAAAATAAAAGAAAAGAAACGCATTACAGTTAAGACCTCAAGGAAGGTGTCAATACCTTTTCAAAGTAGGCCAATGATTTGGAGTAACTCCGAACTACAAGGTTTAAAGCAACTAATGAAAGCTGTAAGTTGTTATTGCCAATTTTACTGTGGTGAATGACCATGAGTAACCCCTTCACAATGCAAGGAATTTTGATTGCTGAAAAACTACCAGCCCTAGTTATGCACCAAAATTAAGAAAAATAATAATTGTGGAGCATCGCTGACGGACAGTTAGCACTGGAACTCTTTCAGCAATCAAGAGTCCCTGCCCTAGGAAGGGGCCATTAACCGTGAGTAACCCTGGACTATGAACAGTAGTTGCTGGCGTCACTGCTGTAGTAGCAATTTCTAGCTTCACTGCTGTATATAGACTGAGGGGGAGGATTTTAGAGTACTGGGTATACTTTTCACTGGGCGCTGCTGTCTCAACCTTCAGGCAGCGCCCAGCGTACATTAGGAGCTCCATACATTTTAAGAGAGCAGGCAGCCTTTTTTCATCTGACTGATGCACAGCTTTGGTACCACACATTGCCACAACTAATGTCTGTAAGGGGATTTAAGACATCCTTGACTAATATTACTTTCTTTGATTGAATATGTTTAGTTCAGCTATTGTGCACCCCTCTTGTGTTCCCCACTCTTGTGTTTGCTGCCCCTGCATTCCTGTTTGTGGAGTATTTTCTTTGGTATTGGTAGGACAAAGTGCAATCAAACTTAGATGATATAGGCTGTGGCACTTGTCAGGTCATACTTACTGCTCCTCCCCTCTAATTCAAGCTGGCAAATCGGGAGAGAGGAAGCGGAGCAGGGAAATCTCAACTGCTGCTGTTTGAAGATACTGTGGGACAGTTGGAGAGGAGGAAGGACCAGGGAAAGCGGGTGAGGCGCCATCTTGTGTGGACAGTGTTGTAAACATAGGTAAAGAAAGCTTAGGAGAAATGCCCCTGTTCATGTATAAAATGCCCCTGTTCATGCCTGGAGAGGGAGTTGGAGCAAATGGGAGAAGGAATATAACAGAACTATTACTGATACTGAGACACTGTCTGCTGCCCTCCCTGCTCTGTATTACTCCTATTCTTTAAAAAGTTGTGTTGGAGAAATACTGGTTGCCCATCGAATATATTACTACATATTTGCCTCACCACCTTACATGCCTCCTGTTCAAGAATGGATGCCATAGAAAACTATTGGATCCATTTTGGCATCAGTTTCTGTACAGTTTGTGTTCAACTATGTGAATGTACCCTTAGAATGAAGCTTGCACACATATAAGGCTTTTCAATGGTACCAGTCCATTGGCTATGAATAGTGCTTCAGAAATTGACTGTCAACCTTCAGAATTGTGTTACAACTGAAGCACAAAACTACCATCCATTCATTGGAAAGTGTCTGTATAACATTGTAGCTTGTCCAGTTGGTAGCTGGTGTTTGAACCTTCCTTTGTAGATCTACTATTGATTTTAACTACTGAATGACAGCTGAAGCCCACAAGATTGCATACCACTTAATGCCTTTTTATGAACTGCGATTGTAGCTCAATAGTTATCCCTTTAAGGAAGCGGGTTAGTTTGAGTGTTAAGACTCAGCAGCTTTTCTCATATTTTCCATCTCCATCTTCAAAAATTCCTTCTTTTTTTCTGTCAATATAACCATATGGTATACTTTTGGGGAAATATAATGTTTTTATTAACTTTTATTAACATTTTTGATTGAGATCCTTATGAAAAAAGTACAATTTTGTCATTATTTTATGTGTTTTGCCTTTATGGTGTTCAAGCTACATAAAAAATGTCATGGTCATTTTTTCCAGAGGGTCTTACAATGACAGCAATACCATATTTATATAAATGTTATTATATTTTACCACTATAAAGCTAGGGACACACAGTGAAATTTAGTGGTCTCGACATGGTATAATCGCATTAAAATCACTCACATCGATGCTACACAATGTGATTTTGTTGCAATATGCATGTGTCTGCGATTGCCTATTTTTTATTTATTCTTTTGTTTCAAGACTGAAATTAATTTATTGCAGCTGCAGAAATGCACATGAAATAAACAATACAGGCAATAATCTGGACAGTAAGCATAATTAAGACAAAGATTAGAAAGAAACCAATTTTAGTTGTGTGCGAGTTGGTGTTACATGTAACACAATTGATGTTTGGGGGCCATGTTGCATGCTACTTCGACATGCGACAAAGTCCAACATATCTGGATTTTGTGTGACTGTCGAATCGCAGTTGCAGCATGTTGCGTGTAACACCATAGAAATACATTGAAAATGTCACTGTGTAGCCCTAGCCCTGACATCCATATCTTTTTTACTTTTTTGTTTCTTTTGGCTCTTTTCTTGTGAGACGAGTTGTAATTTTGATTGGTACTATTTTCTGGTATGTACAGCTTTATGAGCATTTTTTAGGGGGAAACAAGATGACCAAAATACATTAATTTGCACATAGCGGTATTTATATTTTTTGGCATTCACTGTATGGTATTAATAAAGTTATTTTTGGATAGTGAAGACTTATATGCACATGGCGATGCCTAATATGTTTGTTTATTTTATCTTTTTGTCTATTTTATCCCTTTGTCTTTTGAGGGGATTTTACATGCAACAGCTTTTCCCCATATTTCTTATATGGGCCATATACAGGTTATATATATACAGTCATATGAAAAAGTTTGGGCACCCCTATTAATCTTAATCATTTTTAGTTCTAAATATTTAGGTGTTTGCAACAGCCATTTCAATTTGATATATCTAATAACTGTTGGACACAGTAATATTTCAGGATTGAAATGAGGTTTATTGTACTAACAGAAAATGTGCAATATGCATTAAACCAAAATTTGACCAGTGCAAAAGTATGGGCACCTCAACAGAAAAGTGACATTAATATTTAGTAGATCCTCCTTTTGCAAAAATAACAGCCTCTAGTCGCTTCCTGTAGCTTTTAATCAGTTCCTGGATCCTGGATGAAGGTATTTTTGACCATTCCTCTTTACAAAACAATTCCAGTTCAGTTAAGTTTGATGGTCACCGAGCATGGACAGCCCGCTTCAAATTATCCCACAGATGTTCAATGATATTCAGGTCTGGGGACTGGGATGGCCATTCCAGAACATTGTAATTGTTCCTCTGCATGAATGCCTGAGTAGATTTGGAGCTGTGTTTTGGATCATTGTCTTGCTGAAATATCCATCCCCGGCGTAACTTCAAATTCGTCACTGATTCTTGTACATTATTCTCAAGAATCTGCTGATACTGAGTTGAATCCATGCGATCCTCAACTTTAACAAGATTCCCGGTGCCGGCATTGGCCACACAGCCCCAAAGCATGATGGAACCTCCACCAAATTTTACAGTGGGTAGCAAGTGTTTTTCTTGGAATGCTGTGTTTTTTTGACGCCATGCATAACGCCTTTTTGTATGACCAAACAACTCAATCTTTGTTTCATCAGTCCACAGGACCTTCTTCCAAAATGAAGCTGGCTTGTCCAAATGTGCTTTTGCATACCTCAGGCGACTCTGTTTGTGGCGTGCTTTCAGAAACGGCTTCTTTCGCATCACTCTCCCATACAGCTTCTCCTTGTGCAAAGTGTGCTGTATTGTTGACCGATGCACAGTGACACCATCTGCAGCAAGATGATGCTGCAGCTCTTTGGAGGTGGTCTGTGGATTGTCCTTGACTGTTCTCACCATTCTTCTTCTCTGCCTTTCTCATATTTTTCTTGGCCTGCCACTTCTGGGCTTAACAAGAACTGTCCCTGTGGTCTTCCATTTCCTTACTATGTTCCTCACAGTGGAAACTGACAGGTTAAATCTCTAAGACAACTTTTTGTATCCTTCCCCTGAACAACTATGTTGAACAATCTTTGTTTTCAGATCATTTGAGAGTTGTTTTGAGGAGCCCATGATGCCACTCTTCAGAGGAGATTCAAATAGGAGAACAACTTGCAATTGGCCACCTTAAATACCTTTTCTCATGATTGGATACACCTGGCTATGAAGTTCAAAGCTCAGTGAGGTTACAAAACCAATTTTGTGCTTCACTAAGTCAGTAAAAAGTAGTTAGGAGTATTCAAATCAATAAAATGATAAGGGTACCCAAATTTTTGCACCGGTCAAATTTTGGTTTAATGCATATTGCACATTTTCTGTTAGTACAATAAACCTCATTTCAATCCTGAAATATTACTGTGTCCATCAGTTATTAGATATATCAAATTGAAACGGCTGTTGCAAACACCCAAATATTTAGAACTAAAAATGATTAAGATTAATAGGGGTGCCCAAACTTTTTCATATGACTGTATATATATATATATATATATATATATATATATATATATATATACACATATATAGACAAGTTTATCTTATCTCCCCATAAACACCTCTCCTCCCGTTGAACCTTTTCTAACTCTAGGACATCCTGTCTATGAACTGGTGCTCAGAACTGAACTGCGTAATCCAGATGGGGCCGCACCAATGATTTATATAGTGGTAATATTACATCGCTGTCCCTCGAGTCCATATACCTTTTACTACATGACAACATCCTGCTGGCCTTAGAAGCAGCCGATTGACACTGCATGCTATTATTCAATCTATGATCTACAAAAGTACACCCAGGTCCTTCTCCACAAGTGACTCTCACAGCTTTATTCCCCCTAGGACATATGTTGCATGGGGATTATTTTTACCCAGATGCATAAATTTGCACTTATCTACATTGCCCTGTTGATGCTAAAACACTAATTCTGTCTAAGTCTACTTGTAACCTACATACATCGTCCATAGATTGCACTGTACTACATAGCTTGGTGTCATAACTATATGGTTAGTGTCATGTATTAAAGCACAACTGAGTGGGAAGGGGTTCAATTTGATTAATAGTGCTACAAAAAGTCAAAATGTAGTCCTAGCCTTTGTGCCTGCTGCTTCCAAGTTATCAGCAGCAGAGAGGCCAGACCGGAGTGGGGGAAAGATGAGTATTATTTTTTTATGTTGAGTATTTTACTGTGGGGGCCACAATGAGAGTTCTATTATTATTTACACTGTTTGGGGGCCACAATGAGGGGACATTATACTGCATAGGGTCCACATGGAAGAGGCATTATACTGTTGGGGCCACAAGGGAGACATTATACTGTGTGGGGGTCAAAAAAGGGACATTATACTGTGTGTAGCCACCAGTGGGACATTATACAGTGTGGAGGTCACAATGGGGACATTATACTGTGTGGAGCTACAAGGGGATCATAATACTGTGTGGGGACCACAAGGAGGGCATTATATTGTTTGAGGTCAACAAGGGGGACATTATGCTGTGTGTGGGTCACTGAGAGGACATTATACTGTATGTTGGCAATTGTGGCACAATATATTGTGTGGGAGCCACTGGCAGGACATGACCCTGGGGAGGAACAAGGGGGCATTATGGTGTATTAGGGCCACTAAAGGGACATTAGACTGTGTGGGGGAATAAAGTGGAAAGATAATGTGTGGAGGCCACAAAAAGACATAATCCGGCATGGGGGTTTATGATAAGTACATTTGCATACTTTGCATTTTCCTCATTCAGGACAATATTTTGTCCTCATTACCAAACCTGGGAGGTATGGTAATCAGTTCAGTGCTACTACAGCAGGGTAGATGTCCCCAACCTCGGTTCATAATTCTGTCGTTCATAAGACATTGAGTAACAATTACAGTATGTATAACAATTGTTACATTGAGTAAGAATTATGATTATCAAAAATTGCTATAAATTTGTTTAAAAAAGTGACATCTAATTTGTCTCGGTTTACAGGAACACTATTTTTTTTTATTTTAGATTATTTTATATAAGACCTTATGGATATCTAGTTGTGCATAACACTTACCTATGTGAAAAAGAAAAAAGCGAAATAACACACATAACAAAAGTAGCAAAGAGTAATAAAAATAACACCTACTCCTGTACTTCTGGAACAGCATGGCACTATGGTATAAAGGACACTGCTTCATTGATAAATTATACTAGAACCGCTCAGACATAGGATAAAAAATATACTAAAATAGTCCCTACTGTATGGGCATCATGGTAGATCATGAACAGGAAAGAAAATAAGAATAAGCAAACACTATCCTCAAATATGACCAAATCAGCTTCAAAAGGTAGTCATGAGTCATGCCACAATAGCCCATAGCCATGATGACATATTTACATTGTAATTCAAGAGCTTTTCTAGACACCATTTATATTTAGGGAAGACTATCTCTGCACTACAAAATCACTGCGGAAGAGGAGTTGCTCTGGTGACCAATCAATACACAGGGTGATTAGGGTATACTATTACTACTTTGCATTCAGATGCCATTAATCTGTAAAGATCAAGTAGAATTTGCAAATGGACACATTTAATTTCTTTATCCACAGAGACAACTGAAACAATCATTTTGCAAAGTCTAAACTTGGCCAGACATTATGGATTTTAGAACACTGAAAGGGAAGATTTAGACCATGTTGAAAAGTTGTTGGAAAGTTGTTTGTATCAAATGACTGATCTGTATCCTATCATTAGAAACCTAGAGCAGGGCAAAAATCAAGGCAATGGAATGGCAATTTGTTGATTTAACATACATATGTCATTGTCATCCAAAGTTCAACCATGGAAAACAAGAAGATTATGGGATTTTTCACTGCTAGACCACCCATCGACCGGGGGGGGGGGGGGGGTGGAATTGCCAGCAACTGCTCAATTTTCCTGCAACTCCATCACAGGATGAGTGAAGCATTACAGAGTTTCCATTAAAATAAATGCTTAGTTTCCATACCTAGCTTGAAAGATTTTTGTGCTCTCTCAAACAATTTCAAACTGAAACATATATTACCTAAAATACTATACTTTGTTTCATTGCTCTGAACTCTGCTTGGCCAAATCTATGACTATTTTTGCTATACTGGCACATATACATGTATAAAATACGACCAACAGAACTCTTTGAATTCCATATGCTCTTTTTTCGTATATTTTCTACTCTGTGATTCATTGTGCTGTTAAAAAACGTCATTTTATCTTTTGAACATTTTCACCTTCTTTTTGCACCAAAACGAGAATAAATGAAGCACTTAAACTTCTGTATGTAGTATAAATCTAAACAACACTAGATATCTTGAAACTAAAAGCAGAAATGGGCCATCTTATATACTTCGCTGATGTCATGTGTGAGAGAACATCTTTTGATGCTTTTATTGTTCCACTTATAAATCACCCTCTGCAAAAAAGTTTACCACGTAGTAAATTTTAGAAGAAAGGACTTACTTGTTTCAAGTGACTACATTTTAGTGAATTATATAGTGATTTATCCATAGATTTGCACTGGAGTCAATTTTATTTTCAGTTAAGCTACCATCCCTTCCTAAAGAACTCCCTTCAGATGCCTTCTAACCATTAAAAGTATTTACAGAACAGCTTAAACAGCAGATGTCTTTTTACTGTTGGGGGTTTGGATTAAATTGTGATGTAAACCCCAATAGAAAGATTACACTCATTAAAAAGAATCTCTCACCCAGCAAACTTGGACCTCTTTCAAATCCTGCTCCACTTCCTTTGTTTGGTCATGGCAGATAGGTTTTTATTTACTCCTGCAGTACGATCGACAACTGCTGCTTAGTTATATCCTTGTGGAAGAGTGAAGAAATTAGGTGATATCTTTTAGAGGCTAACTAAGTATATTTGATGGTAAGCTTTCGAGAGTACTAGGTCTCTTCTTCAGACATGGTGTTATACAAGAAACTGAAAATTCACAGACTTTTTATACATAAAAGACATGGACCTTCAAAGGATCTTAGAATCCTTAAAAAAACAAAATGCAGTATAAGTAGAGAAGTTATTTACAACAGGTCAAAAAATAAACAATCTGGAAACTTGTGAGGCGTGACGGAGGGATCAGTAATTTTTGCTATCTGTTTGCTGTCACGTGGTGATTTGTGACCCTCACAGTTCATACATAGTGTGACATGAAACTGGCATGAATATTAAGTCCAAATTGCAGAGTTTAAAATTTTTGCATTAACTTATATTCCCATTCCTTTCTCTGCCTCTGCGTCTTAAAATGTCCCATTAAAACCACAACCCGCAAATATTAAATAGAATGGTCTTCTGTCTGTTCTGCTGCTATTAATGGTGAATCTGTTTGAGTTCATGCGCTGACTGAGTCTCTGCCCTGTTTCCCCCACATAGAGGCCTGTGGTGGGACATTGCACACACATTATGAGATACACCACATTGGAAGACCTGCAGGAAAATGTCCCCCTAATTCTGTGCACCTGTTGTGACTGTGGGACAGGTACAAAATACTGATAAAAGTAAAATACAGCACATCAAATTAAAAGGAAAATAACAGAAAAATACCGGCAGTTTCACCGAGCCTTTATGGTAGGCCTCAGGGTCCTTCCTTAAGCAAGTTACAAAAGCATGTCTCTCCTACATGCTAGCCAGACTCAGAAGACAAAGGGCTTCAGGCCTCAATGCCAGGCCCATGCTCAGTCTATAGCAGGAGAAGCTCTCACATCTTCTCCCAGATAAGAACTTCTTGCTATCTCTTTGCTGAGTGACATTGTCTCCAATGGTGAACAGGAATCTGAATGTTTACAGTATGTATTGTACTGTGCCTTGAAATGAAAATGTACTTGAGAGTTTTCAGAGCAGGGATTGACACTTGTATACAGTATCAGAACTATTACTATCCAATAATGAGTGGATTTAATTTTCCATTAAAGCTGATTTTAGTTACGATATTCATTCATATCAATAACGGAAGCACAATCTTGGCATATAAGATAACTAGTAACTATATATATATATATATATATATATATATATATATATAAAACTATGATCTGACGTTTGTGCTCTTCAACATTTTAGATATAAAATAGGTAAACCTCCAGTTATCCAGTACATTGTGTAAGTCTTTATATCATACTGATTATTAAAGATGATTCTGCAGAAGTGGAATTCAATCCGAATTTCAGGAAATCTTCAATTCGCCACGATTCTGGATTTCCTCACGCTTCGATGCAGCGAATCACATTTTTTTTATAAAATGGCCACCTCACATGTTAGGACAAGGGGGAAGGGACTCTGGGAGCATGGGATCACCTACAATGCCAAGCGCGCAGCTAATCAGCAGCCAGCAGGACCTGTGATGTCACAGCCCTATAAAAAACCACGGCCATTTTAGGTACAGTCATTCCACATCGCTCTTACTGTAGGGACAGATGTCGGCAGGAGCTAGGGAAAGACTTAGAAAACATATAGAAGTTCAGGGAAAGAGGCTGAGCCTTAGAACTGTAGGGTAAGCATAGGGAGGAATTGAGAGAAGAATTTGGGGTGGTTGCAGGGTCATTTACAGCAAGAATTTGTAGCATAATTCACATTGCAGCACTCACTGCCATTATACTGCTGCTCATTACTCAAATCTGTGTCTTCAAGGTGGAACACAGCAAGCCTTTTGCAGTGCAGTACAGCAAAAAACAGTGAAAGTGAATTATCATACACTAATATCTGCACATATCTGTAAAAAATGCCTTTTTAAAGGCGTTTATTATAAGGGGCTTAGTCACTGTTCTTCCAAAGCATAACATTAGACAGTACTATTGTGCCAAAGAAAACTTAATTATCATCCAATAATATCTGCACGTATCTGTAAAAAAAAAGTCCTTTAACGTGGGGAAAGACATAACGACCATATTCGCCATTTTGTTACCAGTATAAAATTGCAGGCCATTTTTAAAACAGTATTGTCAACAATAATTCAATAATTCTTAGCGGTTTTCACTTATTTATGTTTAATCAAAGTTTATTAAAAATTTTTAAGTACTGTGGAAAAAGAAAACAAAATAGTGTGAGCAAACAAATGACGCAAAGGCACGCAGGCCTCGCCTATAAACAAGAAGCTTGGGATAAGACCCAAGCTAATGCTGTGAAGCACAGTGCAATACCAAAGGAACTGAAGGCCCAGATATACGGGACCATGAAGCAACATCTTAAAAGTAATGGGAGAAGAACAAACAGACAAAGGAACACACAATGGGAACTACGATCAGGAAAACATGTACTAGAGAGAAATAGGGAGAGGGAGAGGGGAACAGAGAGATGGAAGAGCAACCAATAACCTCCTCCAACGGATGGAAGAGAGAAAAAGGGAAGAAAGAAGCAGCAGGGTATTACTATATCAGGAAAAGAAGGAAAAGAACTCAGACGATTCCTAGTACACCACCCAAGGCCGCCAGACAGAATCAAATTTGGAGGGGTCGGGGGAATCCTCCGCCACCAGGGCCTCCATTCTCCTTATGAGGAGAAACTCCTAAAGAAAGTCAACCAGGGAGGGCGAAACAGTGCTTCACCAGTGCCTGGGAATGACAGTTCTAGCAGCCGTGAGAAAGTGTCGCAGGGGGTCTTTTTTCACCACAGAGATCCTGCCAGGGGAAGGGCCAGTTGGGGAGTTGCTATGATGGTGCGACCACACACTTTAGCATACAGAGCGAACACAGCATCCCAAAAAGGCCTGAGAACGTCGCACTCCCACCAGATGTGATATAGGGTGCCTTTCTCAGTAACACAGCGCCAACACCGGTCAGTCACAGCAGGGTAAATTCTGTGGAGGAAATCAGGGCACAGGTACCACCGAGACAGGATCTTAAAATTATTTTCTTGCGCACTGCAGGGCAACGGAAGCTTATGTGCGAACAGGAAAACCCTATCTCAGTCGGCAGGGGAGAGGCCCACGCGAAGGTCTGAGTCCCAAGGGCCTATGTAAGAGGGGTGCCCCAGGGTAGCATCTCCGAGAAGAACGCTGTAAAGAACCGAGAGTGCGTGCGGGGAAGAATCAGCGTGGGAAAGGACGGACTCCAGGTCAGTCATGGTAGAGGAAAGGAGAGGGGACAAAGAGAATTTCCGCAGGAAGGCTGTAAGTTGACCATACTCCAGCCAGGATAAATGAAGGTCCGGGTGAGAAGCGCTCAGCTGGGCCAACGGAGAGAAGGGCGGATGTCCAGCGACCTGTCTAAGCCTAACGTTGTAGCCGCTTCGCCAACAAAGAAATCTATCTGTGGAGCAGCCCGGTGGAAACATAGGATTGCTAAAGAGAGGACTAAAAGGGCCAGGGACTCTGGCCACTTTCCCGCTGGAACAAACCGAATCCCAGGTCTTTAGGAAGTGCGAAGATAGGAACGAGTGCCTGACGGATCTCGGGCGGAAATGAGGCGGAATCCACGGCAATGAAGGGAGGGGGACTGATAACAGATCAGCCTCGATAGAAACCCATTGCTTGTCCATGCTGCGGTAGTGCCAGTCAAAAAGGAGGAGCAAAACCGCAGAGCGGTGTGCAGCGGTTCTAAGAGCGACGCCTGTCATGTGTGTTTCATTCGGACTCACAGTACTGTATTGTTTGACTACAACAGTAGGCTCCCTATGCGTGTTACTGCAAGGCACAGTGTTCTACACCACTATACAGGCTCTCTGAAGCTAGGAAATAGGTGTTTTTTAGCGATATTCGCCGCAAAGTAATTCGGATCGAAGCAAATTTTTTTTGAACTTCGAATCGAACTGCCGAATTGAACTTTTGAGAAATTTGCTCATCTCTACTGATTATGCTAATAAAAAGAATCAGCCTTCGCCCACTACTACTATTATTATTATTGTTTATTTATATAGCACCATTAATTCCATGGTACTTTACATTTGAGGATTTACATACGGTACACAAGATGTAACAGGTAATACTAACAGTGACCTACTAGCACAGTGGGATAGAGGGCCCTGCCTGCAAGGGCTTACAATCTATGAGGGAAGAGGGATAGAGACAGAAGGAGAGGGGAGAGACTGTACAGGTGGTGGTGTGGTGACAGTAGTGTTATTGGAGGTTGTAGGCCTTCCTGAATAGGTGGGTCTTCAGGGCCTTCTTGAAACTTGTGAGGGTGGGGGATAGTCTTATGTGTCTTGGTAGTGAGTTCAAGAGTATGGGGGATGCATGGGAGAAGTCTTGGAGACGTTTGTGTGAAGAGCGGATAAGAGCAGAACGGAGCAGGAGGTCTTTGGAGGATCGGAGGTTACTTGTGGGCAGGTATCGGGAGATTAGGTCAAAGATATATGGAGGGGACAGGTTGTGGATGGCTTTGTATGTCAGCGTTAGTAGTTTGAACTCTATTCACTGGGCGATGGGTAGCCAGTGAAGGGATTGGCAGAGGGGAGTGGCCGATGAAGAACAGGGGGAGAGGTGTATTAAGCGAGCAGCACAGTTTAAGGTGGACTGGAGGGGGGGCGAGAGTGTTTGCTGGGAGGCCATGGAGAAGGGTGTTACAGTAGTCTAGGCGGGAGATTATGAGGGCGTGAACTAGCATCTTTGTAGTTTCATGGGTGAGGAAGGAGTGGATGTTCTTGAGTTGGAGGCGGCAGGAGGTATTGAGGGTTTGAATATGTATCTTGAAGGATAGGTCAGAGTCTAAGGTTATTCCAAGGCAGCGGACCCGTGGGACTGGGTCGTGTGCGGTTCCATTAACTTTAATACATGGGTCAATTAGGGGGGCCGTTCGAGGAGGGGTGAAGATTATGAACTCCGTTTTCTCCATGTTGAGTTTGAGAAAGCGGGAGGAGAGAAAGGAGGCTACGGCTGCTAGACATTCTGCAACTCTGGACAGCAAGGGATGGGTCAAGGGATGGTTTCTTAAGTATAGGTGTGACAGTAGCATGCTTAAAGGCGGAAGGGAAGGATCCATTGGTTAGGGATAAGTTGAAGAGATGGGTTAGGGCAGGAGTAATGAATTCAGAGAGTTTGGGGATGAGGTGTGACTGGATCGGGTCAAGTGTGCAAGAGGTGAGGTGGGATTTACAGATTAGGGTGGAGAGCTTTTCATCAGTGACGGTGGAGAAACAAGTTAAAGATGAAAAGCACAGGACAGTTGGGTACAGTGGTTGTTGGGGATGTAGGGTGAGACTGTCTCTGATGGTGTCAATTTTGCTTTTGAAATAAGAGGCAAAGTCATCAGCTGTGATAACTGATGGACGGGGTGCAGGAGGACGGAGAAGGGAGTTGAAGGTAGTGAATAACTGTTTGAGGTTGCGGGATAGGGCAGATATTAGTGTGGAGAAGTAGACCTGCTTTGCAGAGGTGAGTGCATTCTTGAATGTGAGTACTGCCTCTTTGTACCGAAGGAAGTCCTCCTGAGAGTGGCTTTTCTTCCAGAGGCGCTCTGCAACCCGTGAGGCACGTCTCAGTTTTTTAATCAGCTCAGTGTGCCAGGGTTGCCTATTGATCGGTTCGGCTCTGGTGTTTGTGAGGGGGCCACAGAGTCAGGGCTGAGTAATGGTGGTATTGTAGAAGTCAGTGGTGGTATCTGCGTCCTGGAGTGAGGTTATATCAGCAAGTGCTAGGAGAGAGTCTGAGAGCGTGCGGATGTCAAGGTGATTAAGGTTTCTGCGGGGGCGTGTTGGTTTAGGGGCTGGGGAGTCAATTACAGAGGAGAGAGCAGAGAATGTCAGCAGGTTGTGGTCAGAGAACGTGGACAGAGAGTTAGAAAGGTTGACTAGAGAGCAGAGGCGGGTGAATATGAGGTCGAGCGTGTGCCCCTTTGTGTGGGTGGCAGAGGAGGACCATTGAGAGAGACCAAAGGAGGCAGTGAGGGACAGGAGACTGGAAGCGGAGGGGTGGTTTGTGTTAATGGGGATGTTGAAATCACCGAAGATGATGGTGGGGTGTCAGTGGATAGGAAGTGCATTAGCCAGGTGGTGAAGTGGTCGATAAAGGCAGCGGTAGGTCCTGGCGGCAATTGTCAGACAGGAGTATGCCTACACCTCCAGCAGGTTTATTGTTGGGGCGGGGACTGCGAGAATTGCAGACCTCCATAGGAGAGGGCAGCAGGGGAGGTGGTGTCTGAGGGTGTTAGCCACGTTTCTGTGATACAGAGAAATTAAAATTTATGAGAAATGAAGAGGTCGTGGATGTAGTCAAGTTTGTTGCGTACAGAGCGAGTGTTCCATAGTGAGCTGGGGAGGGCATGGGGAGAGGCAGGAGCGGGTAAGATAGGTGTAAGATTTAGGGGGTTCCGTGCGCTGTTGCGGTTGTGTGGAAAGATCCAACAGCAGGGAAGTGCTGCGGTGGTCCAGGATTAGGAGATATGTCACCAGAAGTAAGAAGTAGGGATAGCAGGTGTAAATAGGAGAGAGTGTGGGGAGGTTGTGTGTGTCTGGGGCGGAAAGCTTGCAGGTTTTGTGCGTAGCTGTGCAAAAAAGGTGAGATGGTGGGGTAGAATAGTTGGAGAGATAGAGATATTCTTAGTGACATGGCTGTTTTGAAGTGGTAGAGTGGTTTGGGAAGTATGGGAAGAACAACAGTGATTGTAGTGAGAAGCATTGTGTGGCTAATTGTTTGGTTTTCATTTAGTGGGTTGTTGTTACCTTCAGTTCCCTTCTGGTCCAATTCTGGCCTAATTCTGGTCTATACACTTAGAAGCTGCACTTGGAAGCAGAAAAATGACCTAGGTCACAAATGACCAATGCACTTACATTTATACTACATTTATACTTACATTTATACAATTTCCAATTGTACATCTATGAGTTTCAAGCCATTGGTGACCTAGTAGGAAAAAGAAAGATCTACCACAATAATTGATTACCCCTTTAAATATGCTCTATCCCTTGTGACGCAGTGAGAAATAAGTACTATTTTTTTTTACATTAAAGACATAAGAGCTTGGTGTCTGTGTTATCCTCAACTTCCTTGCCATAACTCTTAGTTTACACTCTTTGTGTAGCCTTCCCAGATTGTGGGACATTTGTTTTAATTATAGAACCCTAGCACAAAATTCACCTGTGTCCCCTACCCCACGCCACCAGCTCCTTATTGTTGAAGAAACTGTTGAACAAAAAAGTGTTGTCTAGTTGGACACTTTTTAGGACCTCCTACTGAATGAATAAATTAAATACAATTTATTCTAAATCTTTTCCCATATAACTATAACTCCTAGCTTTATAATATGATGCTGGGAGATCAGACATCTTGTTCAATGTCAAATGTTCCTTTTAAGGAATTGCTGTATTTTCACATGTATCTTTAGTACTGTGATTGACCAGTGATTGATCCTTTCTTGTTACATGTCTATGATTACGAACTTTGCACTTGTTTTCTTTTTCTTAGTAGTCTATAAAGCATGTGTTATATTTTGCCATTGTAAGAATACTAGTACATAATTCTTAAAGCTATAGTTCACACACATATTTTCCCATTGTGTCCCTCATTACGGCATACATGTTCTATTACCAATGCAGTTCTATCTATGTGGAGGTGCATAGTGCCATTGTGACCTATTGATTTGTCATATCTGTTTCATGGGGAAAAACCAGTGCTTGAATCTGATATGCTTTTAATCCATTCAGCAAGACTGTGCAAAATGTCATTATTAGGGGAAAGTGACCTAAAAAAGCCCAGATAAACATTACACAATCTTTTAAGAAGGACACCTGAAACTAAAATGTCACTAAGAGAAGGGAGAAATATGTCTGATGGTTTTCTAAATCCTGTATTCATGTCTTTGTTAATAGATGGAATAAATCCAAGTCTTCAAGCTCTCAGAATGGTTAACATGCAACATGTACGGATACATTTCATAGTAAAGGTAGTTATGTACAGATCACAGTTATCTGGAATAAATAGTCACAATTATATTCTGAATAAGAAGACAAGTCAACAAAATGTCATCACTTATATAAAATGCTATGTAAATATGGCAAATGAATGTGTGAATCTGAATACAGTGAGTACATTGACTTTTCACAGGGAATGTTCAAAAGCAATATATTTTATATTCTCACTGCATATTGCATCAAGGGAAACAATAAAGGATTACTTTTTAGATCAATTAGGGATCTGGCACAGTGCTCCTATAGTGCTCAAAACTCAACTTTCCACGGACTCTGAGAGGCACTATAATCAGCATTATGTGTTACTGTTCTGTAATGTAATTCTTGCATTCATGTTGCAACATATGGAAATCTGGAAGTTATAACATGTGATAGAAATGGTAAGATAAATACAGTACATATCTTCAAAATAAAAGATCAAACATTCAAAAAAGAGTGATTTAAACCACCTGAACCTAAAAATAAGGTCATGGGTGCAAGCTTCAGTGATACTCCGTTGCTGGATCCAGTTCATGTATACTGGTTAGCCATAACGTTAAAACCACCTACCTAATATTGTATACCTCTGATGCAGCTAAAAGAGTTCTAATCTGTCTTCTGGTCACCAAGGTGTCCTATGATATCTACCACAAATATGTTAGCAGCAGATTCTTTAACCCCTTCCCACCGCAACCATTTTTTGAATTTTCATTTTTGACTCCATGCCTTCCATGAGCCAGTAAAATGTACTGGTCAATTTTTGCAAATTTATTAAAAAAGAAAAAATGAAATATACCTGGTCCTAAGTAGCCAGCCCCTTTAAATATGTCACTGGTCGTATCATTGCGCCATTTGCTAAAGCAAAAAGTTCATTTTATTTCTCATTAATGTATACTCAGCACCCCATCTTGACAGAAAAAAAACGAATGTGATATTTTGCAAATTTATTAAAAAAGAAAAAAATGAAATAACACATGGTCATAAGTATTCAGACCCTTTGCTATGACACTCATATTTAACTCACATGCTGTCCATTTCCTTCTGATCCTCGTTGAGATGGTTCTACTCCTTCATTGGAGTCCAGCTGTGTTTAAACTGATTGGACTTGATTAGGAAAGGCACACACCTGTCTATATAAGACCTCACAGCTCACAGTGCATGTCAGAGCAAATGAGAATCTTGAGGTCAAAGGAACTGTCCAAAGAACCCAGAGACAGAATTGTGGCAAGGCACAGATCTGGCCAAGGTTACAAAAGAATTTCTGCAGCACTCAAGGTTCCTAAGAGCACAGTGGCCTCCATAATCCTTAAATGGAAGAAGTTTGAGACAACCTTAACTCTTCCTAGACCTGGCCATCCAGCCAAACTGAGCAATCGTGGGAGAAGAGCCTTGGTGAGAGAGGTAAAGAAGAACCCAAAGATCACTTCTAAGCGGTATGTATGGAGAAAACCAGGGACTGCTCATCACCTGCCCAATACAATCCCAACAGTCAAACATGGTGGTGGCAGCATCATGTTATGGGGGTGTTTTTCAGCTGCAGGGACATGACGACTGGTTGCAATTGAAGGAAAGATGAATGCGGCCAAGTACAGAGATATCCTGGAAGAAAACCTTTTCCAGAGTGCTCTGGACCTCAGACTGGGCTGAAGGTTCACCTTCCAACAAGACAATGATCCTAAGCACCCAGCTAAAATAACAAAGGAGTGGTTTTGGAACAACTCTGTGACCATTCTTGACTGGCCCAGCCAGAGCCCTGACCTCAACCCAATTGAGCATCTTTGGAGAAACCTGAAAATGGCTGTCCACCAACGTTCACCATCCAGCCTGACGGAACTGGAGAGGATCTGCAAGGAAGAATGGCAGAGGATCCCCAAATCCAGATGTGAAAAACTTGTTGCATCATTCCCAAGAAGACTCATGGCTGTATTAGGTCAAAAGGGTGCTTCTACTCAATATTGAGCAAAGGTTCTGAATACTTATGACCATGTGATATTTCAGTTTTTCTTTTTTAATAAATTTGCAAAAATATCTACATTTCTGTTTTTTTTCTGTCAAGATGGGGTGCTCAGTGTACATTAATGAGAAATAAAATGAACTTCTTTGCATTTAGCAAATGGCTGCAATGAAGCAAAGAGTGAAAAATTTAAAGGGGTCTGAATACTTTTCGTACTCATTGTATATAGTAGGGAGGAATGTCCCCTGTTTTGGTCCATCTATTAGACAGTTAAATCTTAAAGGGATAGAATCTCCAAATCAGTTGTGTAAAGGGAGAACCCCAAGGGGATATTTGCACGATAGAAAGTGAAGAGGAATTTGAGATGGTTCTTCCACCATAGACTCCTCTCCAATCAGTGGCCCTGTGAATCCTGCAGTGCCTGAGATTTTTGCCACAGGTTTGCTCATTAACTAATATGGCTAATCAGCAATAGTCTTACGCCACGGAATACACAGCAAGATCGAGTGGGAAACTTCCTTTTTCAAGACTCCCAAAAAATAAGTGACCACCACAACCTCCCTTTGAACACAATGGGAGGCAGTGTGGTCGGACATTGAAAACTGATTTTGAGGCAGGATTTTGAGGCAGTGAAACAGCAGCAAGGAAGCAGGATGTATGAAATAAAAATTTACTGCAGCCTGCTGTTTTTCATGGAACTGTAAGTCCGCAGCTTAAATTCCTGTAACACTAGCTGTCCCGATTGCTTGGGCAGCTAGATAGCATGGGCAATGCTTTCTCCTGCCTATTTTAATACATTTTAATCAAATATATAAGAGAGAATTCTTAACGTTATTAATAAAAGCTATATTTTAGGTACTACTACACTCATCTCTTTTCACCTAGTATTCCCTTCCTATTCCCCTTCCCAATTTTTTTGGCTTACCAGAAGTAGCCACATATGAGGGTTTTCAACTTTTACACTGACCCAAGGAATCTAGTAAAGCAGATCAAGGACACAGAGGGAGCATTCAGGTAGTGTGTACATAATATATAAAGGGTCAGTGTCCATCATATGTTGCTGACAGCAATAGCTGGTGGATGTTAGACGGTGTAGCTGTGGGGCAAAAAGTAGTTAATTACTGTAATGTAAGGACAGAAAGGGAGAGTGTTATAAGTGGAAGTCACAAATTGGGCATTTTTATGTGTGATAGTTAAATACAAAGTGTTATTATTGTGGGAGAAACACAGAGGGCAGCTATTTATAAGAAGGCACGAATGGGGTATTACGCTAGCAGTATTCAAGTATTGAGGAAACTTTGAATAGAATCTTAGAAAGGGAAACAGGAGTGTCACTTATCAGTGTGTCATTTATTATAAGACATAGCATCTAATTGTGACACTTCCCATATATGTATATATATTTTCAGGGATCAGGGCCTCTATCACACAATATATCTGCTCGCTATATACTGTTTCTGTGGGGTATCTGTACACCCACTACACACAAGTACAAAATATATAATTACAAAAAGCCATATACAGGCAGACAATGTAAAATAAAATGGGAATAAAGTACAGACCTCTTTTAGTCTGGCAGGGAGTAGATGGCCAAATCTATAGACTATTAAGCTGCATCTCCAAAAGATCTGACACTGAATTCCTGTACCTGATCAAATTTTAACCCATAAATATGGTGACCACTTAGCTGGGTGGCTTCTATAGCTGCTTGGTCTCCACTGTATTATACATATTATATCATACACATTATATCAAAGCTGTTTAAGGCGACATCTTCCTGTGGATTGCCAGCCCCGGGAGGGCAGCCGCGATCTGCTACTTTGAAAGCTGGGAGTCTCTTGAAGGCCTTCTTTTGCAATGCATTGCATAGCATTAGCATTATAATGCATTACATTAGTAATCAGACCCCCTGGGGTTCAAGACTCCTAGGGGGTCTAATAATTACAGAAAAAAAATGTTCCCAGTTTCCCTAGAACACATTAGAAAAGTGAAAAAAAAAGGAAAACACATACAGTCATGGCCAAAAGTTTTGAGAATGATACAAATATTAATTTTTACAAAGTCTACTGCTTCAGTTTTTCTAATGGCAATTTGCATATACTCCAGAATGTTATAAAGAGTGATCAGCTTAACAGCAATTACTTGCAAAGTCAATATTTGCCTAGAAAATGAACTTTATCCCCCAAAACACATTTCAACATCATTGCAGCCCTGCCTTAAAAGGACCACCTAACATCGTTTCAGTGATTGCTCCATTAACACAGGTGTGGGTGTTGATGAGGACAGGGTTGGAGATCAATCTGTCATGATTAAGTAAGAATGACACCACTGGACACTTTAAAAGTAGGCTGCTGCTTGCCATCATTGTTTCTCTTCTGTTAACCATGGTTATCTCTAAAGAAACACGTGCAGTCATCATTGCACTGCACAAAAATGGCCTAACTGGGAAGAGTATTGCAGCTAGAAAGATTGCACCTCAGTCAACAATCTATCGCATCATTAAGAACTTCAAGGAGAGAGGTTCCATTGGTGCCAAAAAGGCTCCAGGGCGCCCAAGAAAGACCAGCAAGCGGCAGCACCATCTCTTAAAAGTGTTTCAGCTGCGGGATCGGGCTACCAGCAGTGCAGAGCTTGCTGAGGAATGGCAGCAGGCAGGTGTGAGTGCATCTGCACGCACTGTGAGGCGGAGACTCTTGGAGCAAGGCCTGGTCTCAAGGAGGGCAGCAAAGAAGCCACTTCTCTCCAGAAAAAACATCAGGGACAGACTGATATTCTGCAAAAGGTACAGGGAGTGGACTGCTGAGGACTGGGGTAAAGTCATTTTCTCTGATGAATCCCCTTTTCGATTGTTTGGAACATCTGGAAAACAGCTTATTCGGAGAAGAAGACGTGAGCGCTACCACCAGTCTTGTCTCATGCCAACTGTAAAGCATCCTGAAACCATTCATGTGTGGGGTTGCTTCTCAGCCAAGGGAATCAGCTCTCTCACAGTCTTGCCTAAAAACACAGCCATGAATAAAGAATGGTACCAGAATGTCCTCCAAGAGCAACTTCTCCCAACCGTCCAAGAGCAGTTTGGCGCTCAACAATGCCTTTTCCAGCATGATGGAGCACCTTGCCATAAAGCAAAGGTGATAACTAAATGGCTCAGGGAACAAAACATGGAGATTTTGGGTCCATGGCCTGGAAACTCCCCAGATCTTAATCCCATTGAGAACTTGTGGTCAATCATCAAGAGACGGGTGGACAAACAAAAACCAACAAATTCAGACAAAATTAAAGCATCGATTCTGCAAGAATGGACTGCTATCAGTCAGGATTTGGTCCAGAAGTTGATTGAGAGCATGCCAGGGAGAATTGCAGAGGTCCTGAAGAAGAAGGGTCAACCCAAACCAAAAAAAAAAAAACCACCCCCACAAAAACCAACAACAAACAAAAAAAACCCCCCCCACAAAAAAAAAAAAAAAAAAAATTATTTTTATAAAAAAAAAAAAAAACAAAAAAAAAAAAAAAAAACAGGGGGGCAAAAAAAAAAAAAAAATATAATTTTTTTTCCCTTTCAAAAACTTTCCCCCAAGCCCTATACAATTTATTCCCCCCCCCCCCCAAAAAATTAAAAAAATTTTTCCCCCCAAAAGAAAAAACAAAAAAGGGGAAAAAAAAACAAAAGCGTGGAACTGCTGTTTCTTTGCCTCACATAAATTTTTTTGCCTCCCATAAAATTCGGATAAAAAGTGATCAAAGCAAAAGACATTCCCCAAAATGGTGTAAATAAAAAGCACATCTGGCCGCACAAAAAAAAGATGCAATAGGTATCCTGTACACGGAAATAAAACAAAGTTACGGATGTCAGATTATGGTGACTCTAAGAATTGTTTTTTGTTTCTTTTGCAAAGTTGTGGATTTTTTAAAGGGGTTTAAAACATAAAAAAATCTTTATAAATTTGGTATTGCTGTAATCATAACGACCCATAGAATAAAGGTGACATGTCATGACATTTTGTCTGCATAGTGAATGATGTAAAAATAAAGCCCTTAAAGGGGTATTCCAATGAACATAACCATATCTATATTTGTAGGTAATGAAAAGTTAAACATTTTTGCAAATATAAGTAGTTAAAAATTCTGCAGAGTTTTAAAGATTTTCTCTAACTATCTTAGTGGTGGCAGTTGGCTGTCTTGATCGGTTGCCAATGGATACGACCACAAATGCAGAAACTTTCTATGGTCTGGGAATTGTCAGAAACCCAGCCATGATTTTCTTATTGTGGACAGGTTATCAGACAGGGGCACTACATGTATCAGAAGATATCCTGGCTACAATAAGGAAATCATGGCTGATTTTATGACCTTAGTAAGGTCCTGCATTCATGGTCATATCCACTGGCAACTGATCAAGATCACAACTTGTAACCACAAGATATTTAGAGAAAATCTTTAAAACTTTGCAAAATGTTTAATTACTTATATTTGCAAAAATGTTTAACTTTTAATTATCTACAAATTTAAAAATGGTTATGTTCATGGGAATACCCCTTTAAGAAAGTTGAGCAAAATCAGTTTTTTTCTAACTCTACTCCATTCTGAATTTTTTTCCAACTTTTCAGTACATTGTATGGAATTATGTATTATTAAATGGTCCCATTACAAAGGACAACTTGTCCTGCAATCATTAAGCCATCATATGACTTTGTGAACGAAAAAAAATAAAAAAGTTATGGGGTTTGGAAGGCAGGGAGTCAAAAACTAAAACTGCCTGTGGTGGGAAGGGGTTTAAGGAGTCTTAGCTCTGCTCACTTCCAGTAACCTCCCACCTGTAATGGACCAGGAGTCGTCACTACTAATCGTTACCAGGAGTCGTTACTAATTATATTGACCACAATTGAATTAGCACCTGTGATTTTGTTCTTCCTCTGTAGCCCAAGCTGTGGATTGCACATTTTAATTACTGTACAGTGGAAACCCTCAGTTCAGCGAGACTTTCTGATAACTGAACCAACATCAACTATGACAATGAATACCAAAAGTTAAAACATAGCTAGACAAGATAACATATATACAATTCACTATATATATATATATATATATATATATATAAAACATCTTTAGTGTCTTGGTGCTATGCCACCTCTTTTACAAGATCTGTAATTGTCACCAGTTGTAATGAGGTAGAGAATAAATGGTGAAAGCTTTCCCCACAAATATTGTATTTAATCTGATGATATAAAGTGTCCTTTTTCATGTACTAGCAGTGGTGGGTTTTCTAAGAGTCAATTTCGTACCAGCTTATTCAGGTAAAGACACTCGAGGTCACCGACAAGAGGAGATATAACACTTACAAACATATGTTATAGTGCCAGACTAATCTGTAATCAAATAGTGATCTTCAAATGACATTTCTCTGTGAATCATAAACCAGCTGCAAAAATACATCTGACATTTCCACAGAGAATAGATTATTTTACAATCAAAAGTGCAGTGCTAGTAATCAGAATACTGCTAGAGGGGAAGAGGAGATTTGTGTTTGTAATATTGAATTATCTTTCACTAGAGTTGAATATTGTTTTTTGAACTGGTTCTAAAGAATTCATTATTTTTATATATTGTTTTCTTTCACTTTGTCATAGCGTGCACTTTAAACCCTTAAAATCTTTAAGTTTGACTATGTTTAATGGATAATTTCTTATAAATGAAAGCAGATTTATTATACTATGTCAATGTAACAGTAGTGCTATCCAGATCTCAGATATCAGTGCACAGAGCACTGCAATTGTATGGGAATGGATAGAACAGGAAAGAAAGACATCAATAAAGAACAGTAGTTAATTGTAATTATATAAACCATTTATTTTACTGGGACAAAGGGGTTAATGTGCCCTTAAATTGTGTGTTAACATGCTTCTTCTTTTTGCAGGTTCACCTTATTTATTGGGATAGTATTTCAACTGCAGCAATGGATATAGGTAGTGTCTTGAAGGCGTGAGGTCAATGGAACACCTGTAGGTGGATGTCTGGCTCGTAGTCCAGTATTGTGAAAATGCCATATGATGGTTTGTGTTGACACTATTTGGCGCGCTAGGCTTGGGGTATGATAACTTATTTCACTCGCAGTTCAGAATGGACAACCCGCCTGTGCTGAGTTTGGCTTTCATGCACTTTCTGCTGTCATTCCAATTTGTCATTGTTTTCCCAACAACTGGCCCATGCAACATTGAACAGTGCCTAGGTGCATAGTGATCTGCCAAGGTCTCTCAATTCATTGATTCTGTCCCTCTCAGTTGGTGAAAAGTGGCTATAACTGGAACATCAACAAACAAGGTCCACACCACTAGATCCAGATTCTTGAGGTTTCATGTGGTTAAAAACGTTGCTTTCATTCACACTTTTTTTTTTTGCTCCTCTCACATGCCACAAATTGGAGTTAGGTGCTTGAAAAGTTGATCATTTTCAGATCTTAGCAACACCTGCTTATTCCTTAAATTGCCTAACCTTACATAAGGATTTATGCTGCAAATTACAGCTATATGCATATTTAGAACTTGTTTTTGCAAAAATACAATACAAAAATTCACATACTATAATACTATAATATACTATAATTTTAAGAAAATACAACTATCCATTGAACTTTGACTATTATATCTGTTAGAAGAACCTTTATTAGGAATTTTATGTTGTAATTAACCGTTTGATCCACATTCAGGATTTGGATTATACAGTATTTATACAGAACTACAGTTTTTACAGCACATTGAAAACACTTTTATTTCTTTATCTACGTTAGTATGATTCCACAATTGGCTTCTAACACATAACTTTGCCCTGCAGGAAGACCTAAAGGTAGTAGCCTTCAAAGAGCACATGCCTTTCTTCATATTTCAAGAGTTTGTTCCAAAGAGAATGACCTGAAATCTGACTTTTAGAAGTGATTAGATCTAACATTCACTATTGAGGACTAGGTCCTTTCACTAAAGAGGCCTATATTAATGTCATCTCTTTAGTAATGTAAACATCCCAGCAGGTAATGACTGGACACAATGACACGCTGTCTTCTCCATGTTATTTTTCATTTGCATCAGCAAGTTATACTGCATCTGGTAACAATGCCTAATATGAAGTGTTAGAGAAAGAGTTATTGACAGCACATGTGTCACTACTACTGTGTTTCCAATGTCATTTAAAGGTTTCATCCTGCTGAAGAAAGATGGGAAAGAAAACAACTCTGGAGAAAAATATTTAAAGCACAATTGAAAAAAAAAAAATCTTTTGATAAATAGATCCGACAAGCTTTGCATACTTGCCCTCTTCCTAATAAATCACATTGTACATGTATAATTAATAACCAGTTAACCAATAACCTTTTTTTATAATATACAATTCAGACATGCTGGTAAAGTTTAAAAAAACAAAAATATCATTCTAAAATAATGTATAAATATATTTTTATATAGATTATTAAGGAAAACTGTATAGACAAAATATCATCATTTTTGTGTATTATTTTCAAATTTCTTATTCTGGGCAAGCCATTAAACCTTCTGTGTTTTTACAATTTGTACAGAGCTCATAGGGAGATGACAGATCTGCCGTACTACACGCTGCAGAATAAAACTGTTACATTTATTTTTTAACAGTTATATCACCTCCTAAATCAGGATCATCACCTACTGAATCAGAGATATCACCTATAAACAGGCTTGATCCCTCATGGGGATTCAGCGCATTTCATTTGGAGACAGATTTATCAGCTCTTGAATCTGATACCTCACCTTGTAAATCATGTAAATATCACAAGCGCTGTGTGTTCAACAGCTGCATAGTAGATAAATGTAACAAATTACTTGCTAGAGTTGACACACCATTTAAACAATTATGTTAAAAAATAATCCCAACATATCATTCATTCCTTTAACAGTACATGCAAGTGTTTAGTGACAGAGCAGAGGACTGCTTGTTCTAGACTTTTTTCTCCATTTAAAAAGCATTTCTGGGGTTGGTAGAATTTAACTGAACTAAAATATCATGAAATAATATGTTTTCTCTTTAATTGTATGAATAACAATGTAACTCTATGTTCACATGCGCCAGGAAGTCCATTATTTCTGGTCTGTCGGATGGACCAGAAGAATGGGAAAACGGTCTGTCTGATGATGTAAATAATGATGGACACACAAATATTTTTTAACTGAAATTTCTGGCCAAAAAAGTCAGGCTTGCAGTACTTTTTTGCCAGCAATTTCTGACAGATCTGCACCCGACAAATACTAGGTACAGATGTGAATGTAGTCTTATAATGTAAAAATAATAGTGTTAGTGGTATTAGTACATCCAAAATTATATTATAATCATCAGCAAATTAGTTCTTACTTTTAGGTTTTTGCCCATTCATCCCAACAGGGAATTTCATCTTTGGAATAATTTATGTTAAACTTTAAATGTAAAAATTGAAATTAGAAAATTTGAAGATGTTTTCAGGATATAAATCTTGATATGAACAATCAAACAATTTGTTCCTCATGTTAGACTCTGTTCCTATGAGCAATAGTATCTGTTCCTTGGCATTTCATTTGCTTCTTGATGGCAAGAATAGTGATGTCCAAGTATAATATTTGCAAAAAAAATAGAAATCTGAAGCTGTCATTATTACATTAAAGTAACGCTCTTGAAAAGGTTTGTTTGTTTTTTTTAACTTTTTGTTAAGTACCTATTCCCTCAATATATGTAATTCATCGAGTATTGCCTTATTTAGTCATGTGATCTCATTCTGACCTGCTGGGAATGCTGCAAATTTTCAGTGGCACACATAATTTGCAGCAGCAGTGATTTTAACATATCAGGTAGATTGAGAGAGTTCAAGGGCAACCAAATTAACCCTTAGGCACACCAGAACGTACAGTTACGTTCCTGGTGCACATAACTAAACATGGCGGCCGCTCTGAAACAGAGCAGACGCACTAGCTGCTGGGTCTGAGCTGTTTCATACAGCGGGGACACGGCAGCATTGCCCATGATCAGAGATGACTCTTTTCATGGGCATCTAACCACTCAGATGCCGTGGTCAAGTGTGGTCACAGAAATAACTTGAATCTGACAAAAGTAATAATATATAAAAATTCTATGAAAATGAATAAATGTAAGTCAGACATTGCTTTTCAACCATGCTTCAACAGAATTTTTAAAAAAGAAAACTCATGAAACAGACCTGGACAGAAATGATGGTACCCTTAACTTAATATTTTGTTGCACAACCTTTTGAGGCAATCACTGCAATTAAACGATTTCTGTAACTGTCAATGAGACTTCTGCACCTCTCAACAGGTATTTTGGCCCACTCCTCATGAGCAAACTGTACCAGTTGTCTCGGGTTTGAAGGGTGCCTTTTCCAGTCGGCATGTTTCAGCTCCTTCCAAAGATGCTCAATAGGATTTAGGTCAGGGCTCATAGAAGGCCACTTCAGAATAGTCCAATGTTTTCCTTTTAACCATTCTTGGGTGTTTTTAGTTGTGTGTCTTGGGTCATTATCCTGTTGCAAGATCCATGACCTGTGACTGAGACCAAGTTTTCTGACACTGGGCAGCACATTTCTCTCTAGAATCCCTTGATATTCTTGAGATTTCATTGTACCCTGCACAGATTCAAGACACCCTGTGCCAGATGCAGCAAAGCAGCCCCAGAACATAACAGAGCCTCCTCCATGTTTCACAGTAGGGGAAGTGTTCTTTTCAAGATATGCTTCATTTTTCCATCTGTGAACATAGAGCTGATGTGCCTTGCCAAACATTTAGATTTTTGTCTCATCTGTCCATAGGACATTCTCCCAGAAGCTTTGTGGCTTGTCAACATGTAGTTTGGCAAATTCTAGTCTGGCTTTTTTATGATTTGTTTTCAACAATTGTATTCTCCTTGGTCGTCTCACATGAAGACCACTTTGAGTCCGCTCAAACAACAACGGATGGTGTGATCTGACACTGATGTTCCTTGAGCTTGAAGTTCACCTTTAATCTCTTTAGAAGTTTTTCTGGGCTCTTTTGTTACCATGTGTATTATCCTTCTCTTTGATTTGTCATCAATTTTCCTCATGTGGCCACATCCAGGGAGGTTGGCTACAGTTCCATGGATTTTACATTTCTGAATAATATGTGCAACTGTAGTCACAGGAACATCAAGCTGCTTGGAGATGGTCTTATAACCTTTACCTTTAACATGCTTGTCTATAATTTTCTTTCTAAGCTCCTGAGACAACTCTTTCCTTAGATTGTAGACACCTGTGATGCTAATAGTGTACACACCTTGATTTAACATGTCCCTTTGGTCACATTATTTTCAGGGGTACCATCATTTCTGTCCAGGCCTGTTTCATGAGTTTTCTTTTTAAAAAAATTCTGTTGAAGCATGGTTGAAAAGCAATGTCTGACTTTCATTTGTTCATATTCATAGAATTTTTATATATTATTACTTTTGTCAGATTCAAGTTATTTCTGTGACCATTGTGGGTTTTTCTTTCATTAAACGAGGGGTACCAACAATTTTGTCCACGTTTTTAGATAAAGGTCCTAAATGGACAGACTAGTACTGGAACATAAATTGTGTACAGATCAGTAAAGAAAATGACACCATTCAACATAATACTGATACTAATGGTGATGAACATCAGACTTACCAAGCTGGATCACAGAGAGAGCATACAGTTTATGCCTCTGGTGATACCAGCTGTTTAAATAGAGATCTAGTAGTATAATGTTGTACCGTGTTAGCCATTGAAAGTAGTGTAAGAGTGAAGAAATCAGGCGATACCTTTTACTCTTGAAAGCTTACTTATAAATATACTCAGTTAGCCTCTAAAAAGTATCGCCTGATTTCTTCACTCTTCCACTAAATAGAGATCTAGCAGTGTAGGCATCGTGCAGGACCCCGAAGCCCCCCCAGTAGGGTTGGGGGGGAGGGGAGAGTGGAAGCCAAGCGGAGAGATGTCAGGAGAATCTGCTTGTGGAGTAGCGCAAGCGTAGTGTGTGTTGTCACTGAATCGGTTGTTGTGGAGGTCCGTGCATGCGTGGTAGGATTACTTGTTCTATAGCGATGTGTAGAGAAAAGGTAGAATAGAATGGGTGGTGGAATTAGGAAACGGCTAAGAATTACTGTGTTAGGGTGTATGAGTGTTTGAAATGGAAAGGGGATGGAATTGTAAGAGACGGAACCAATGTAATAGTGATAATAATGATATGGGAGAGGATGTTATTGGAAATATAGAGTATAGTAAAAGTACAGTGTAGTCAAAAAATATTATGATCATGATAATAATGTTAGTAAATGGGTTACAGTGAATTGAAGGGTGGAGAATGAATTTAAATTGTATAAGCAAAGAGTGGAATAAAGATGTAACTGTAGTGTGTAACCAGGTGCTAGTAGAAAGCAACATGGGGAGAGGGGTAATAAAATAGGTGGTGAATGGAAGGTTTGAAGTCAAAGATCAGCAGAAGATGGTTAAAAATTAGATTCTACTGTACCATTAAGGCCATTAGGGATGAGGGTTCTGAGTTTGCAAATCCAATAGGATTCACGTTGTCTGAGTTGCAGAAAACAATTGGGAGCAGTGATGGGGATCTGTTCAATAGGAATAATGGAGATGTCCTTAAAATTTTGTTGATGTTTTATGGAACAATGTAGGGAAAAATTATGTTTCTCAAATCCTTTATTAATTTTCGAATGGTGGTTATTGATGCCTTTGTGTAAAGGTTGAATTGTGCGTCCAACATATTGAAGGTTACATGGACATTCTAAAACATAGATCACATAATTAGAATTACAGTTAAGTAAAGAGTTAATGGAAAATTGTTCATTAGTAATTCTAGATGTAATGGATGTTTGACGGTGTCTAATATTTAGACAGCAGGCGCACCTTTAGTGTCCACATCTGAACACTCCTTTTGTTGATGGTAAGGTGTCATTGATTTTATTTACCCCTGTGCGGATTTGGCTGGGGGCTAATAAATTTCGGAGGGTGGTGGCCCTGCGAAAAGTAAGTGTAGATCATTTGGGGAGGTATTGAAGAAGATGGCAATCACTGAGGAGGATATCCCAGTGATGTGTTATGATAGATAGGTGACTAGAATTGTAAGTTGTTATAAAATTAGATTTCTGTTTATTAGGGAGGGTTGAAGTATCTTGTTTAGTGGAGAGTTTTTGCCTCACCACTAAACAGGAGGCCTGTGTTAATTTTGAGGTTTTGTACAATGCATTTTGTATAACCGACTTGAGGTAATGTTTATCCATGAAACTACGTTTCAATATTAGTGTTTTAAAGGTGTCATTGTCATTGCACTTCTTCCAAATTTTTTTGAATTGACTAAACGGAATATTGTTAAAGCATGGTGTGTAGTGAGTGCTACCATAGTCTAAGTAACTGTTAACATCTACTGATTTAAAGTGTGTTTCAGTGAAGAAAATGTCGCCCGTGGTTTTAGATATTAGAGGATCCAGGAATTCAATCTTGGTCTGGGAGTAATGATGGGTGAAAGATAACCTCAAATCATTGTCGTTGAGAGAGGTAATAAAGTTTGAGGCTGATGATTCATCGCCGTCCCATATGAAAAACAGGTCATCAATGTACCTTTTGTAGAAAATGATGTTTATTAGTATTACTCGGGGGTTGGATGTATGTGTTTTCAAATAAACCCATAAACAGGTTTGCATAAGAAGGTGCGAATCTCATACCCATGGTGCAACCCTTCATTTGGCGGAAAATATTGTTTTGAAATCAAAAGATGTTATGTTCCAGTATGAACTGGATTCCCGGTAAAATGAAATTCCTTTGTCGTGTTGGCATTAACCCCTTCACGCATTCTCACGTACATGTACGTGGGAGAATGTGGTTAGTTACTGCATCCCCACGTACAGGTACGTGATGGTGATCGAGCGGGCTCAGAAGCAGAGCCCGTGCGATCACCGCGGGAGCCTGGCTGTATTTGACAGCCAGGCTCCCGCTGCAACAGCGGGGACCAGTGATAACACCGATCCCCGCTGTTTAACCCTTAAGATACCGTGGTCAATAGCGACCGCGGCATTTTAAGTGTTTGCTAGCGGCACTGAGTGCCGCGGGCGTCATCGGGAGAGAGTGTTAGCTGTAACTGACAGCTAACACCCTGCTCCTTAACCTCCGATTGGCGCTCAACGCCGATCAGGGTTTTTAACCCCTTGGATGCCGCGGTCAAACATGACCGCGGCATTCAAGGGGTTCCGTCATCTTGCTGCCCCCCCGGCACCCCCCGCGGCGAGATCTGGGGGTGCTGATATCTATAATCTTCAGCCTGGGGTCTGCCAAGTGACCCCAGGCTGCCTGGAGACCCCACTACCTGGTTGATCCTGCCGAGACCTGCGGAAGTCAGCACTGTGTTTCCATAGCGCTGACTTCCTGTATAGACTGCAAGACACGTGTATGCTTGTGTCTTGCAGTCTATAGTACTGAGCCAGAGATCAAAGCATCTCTGGCTCAGGTGTCCTAATGGGACACATGAAAAAGTGAAAAAATAAAGTATGTGAAAAAAAATTAATAAAAGAATAAAGCCCCAAAAATTCCCTTTTCCTATATAAAATTAATTATATAAAAAATAAACCTAAAAATTTATAAAAACAATACATATTTGGTATCTCCACGTCTGTAACAACCTGTACAATAAAACTGAAACCATATTTAATGTACACGGTGAACGTCGGGGGAAAAAAACCGCCAAAAGTAATGATTTTTCGCCATCTCACCTTACAAAATATGCCATAAAAAGTGATCAAAAAGTCATATGTACCCCAAAACAGTACCAATAAAAAGCACAGGTTGTCCCACAAAAAATAAGCCCTAAACCAACTCTCTAAACTGAAAAATTGGTATTGCATAAAAAAACAGTATAAATGAGATATCACCGTAATCTTACCGACCCGCAGAATAAAGATAACATGTTTCTTACGCTCTACGCTGCATGGTGAAAAATTTAAAAGGTAAAACGCAGTGCCAGAATTGATGGGGTTGTTTTTTAATCCACCAAGAAAGAGTTAATAAAATTTATTTAATAAGTTGTAAGCACCTAAAAATGATGTCATAAAAAAATACATCTCATACTACAAACAGCAAGCCCTCATATGGCTACATCACCAGAGAAATAAAGAAAATATAGCTCGTACAATGTGAAGACAAAAACCCCCAAAAAATCGCCAAATCATTAGAACATAACCGGCTGCGGCAGGAAGGGAATGTATAAACTGTGCGAGCATACATGAGTGTACAAACCAGATTTAGAGCTTACGAGGGATAATAAACCAGAAGTGACCCCCAGAGTGACCTCCCCAATAATAGGAACTACTGGGGAAATAGTAGGGAATTTAGTGTACCCAATGTACTCCGCACAGCTTACATATTCACTTTTCTCCATCCGCTGTGCAGTCACGTCTGGGATACTAATGCTCGCTACACCCCTTGATAAATTCTTTGAGGGGTGCACTTTTCAAAATGGGGTCATTCCCTAGGTGATTCCACTTTACTGGTACTTTAGAGGCTCTGCAAACATGACATGGCATCCAGATCCCAAACATCTGAATCTGCGCTCCAAAAGCCACATAGCGCTCCTTCCCTTCTGCGCCCTACTGTGTTCCCAAACTGCAGTTTATACCCACATGTATTACACTTGTCGTACCCAGAATAACGTACTTAATGTCATATGTGGGTATAAACTGCTGTTTGGGCACAGCCGAGCACAGAAGGGAAGGAGCGCTATTTGGTTTTTGGACGCCATTGCACTTTTGCAGAGCTGAAATGCCAGTACAGTGGAATCCCCTGACATGTCACCCCATTTTGGAAACTACACCCCTGAAGGAATTTATCCTGGGGTACAGTGAGCATTTTTAACCCCCAAGTGTTGCTCTAATTTATTATCCATAAATGAATACGCAACTGATGGTGAAAAGTGAAAATGACAATTTATCCAGGAATACGACATTTCAGTGCGTAATATGTTGTGCCCGGCTTGTATCAGAGATGAACGCTCCAAAAGCTGTTGTGCCCGGGATCCCCGCTCACCAGTTTTTGGAGTGTGTGTCTGTGCAGACATAAACTGGGCACAAGATATTGGGCACTGAAATGGCGTATCTATAGAAAAATTTCATTTTTAACTTTTCATTATCAGCTGCGCATTCATTTCTGGAAATTAAAAGAATGCAACACTTAAGGGTTAATAATGCTCGCTACCCCACTTGATAAATCCCTTGAAGGGTATAGTTTCCAAAATGGGGTGACATGTCTGCGGATTCCACTTTACTGGCAATTCATGGGCTCTGCAAAAGTGGCATGGTGTCCAAAAAGCAAACTGTGCTCCAAAAACCAAACTAGCGCTCCTTCCCTTCTGTGCCCGGCTATGCCCAAACAGCAGTTTATACCCACATATGGCATTGTTAAGTACGTTATCCTGGGTACACCAGTGTCATACATGTGGGCATAAACTGTCATTTGGGCACACAGCAGGGCGCAAATGTGAAGGAGCGCTATGTGCTTTTGGAGTGCATATTTAGATTGTTGTTTTTTTTGGACGCCATGTCACATTTGCAGAGACCCTAAAATTGCCCTATACAAAATGGGGGTCACTTCTTGGGGAATTCCAATTTACTGGCACCTCCAGGGCTCTGCAAAAACAACATGGTGACGAGAAAGTACTCCAAAAGCTAAAAAAACACAGTGCTCCTTCCCTTCTGAGCCCTGCTGTGTGCCCAAGCAGCAGTTTATACCCACATATTTAATTTTTTTTGCCCCCGGAATAGCCCGCTGAATAGTTTTGGGAGTTCATGTCTCTGATGCCACAAAGTGGCCGCAACGTATTAGGCACTGAAATTGGATATTTCTTTAAAAACTTTAATTTTCACTTTGTACATTAATTTTTGGGAAGCATTTGTAGGCTCAAAATCATAATATCCCTTGATACATTCCTTGAGGGGTGTAGTTTCTAAAATGGGGTCACTTTTAGGGGGTTTCCATTGTACTGGTACTTTAGGGGCTCTGCAAATGCGACATGGCACCTGAAAACTATTCCAGCCACATCTGCCCTCCAAAAGCCAAACAGCGCTCTTTCCATTCTGAGCCCCTCCATGTTCCCATACAGCAGATTACAACCACATATGGGGCATTTCTGTGTTCAGAAGAAATTGTGTAACAAACTGTGGGGTGTTTTTTCTTCTTTAACCACTTGCAAAAATTAAAAATATGTCGCTAAATGGACAGTTTATTGGAAAAAAAGTAATTTTACATTTTCACGTCCCTAAGTCAATAAAATCTGTGAAACAGCATGAGGTCAAAATGCTCACTATACCCCTTGATATGTTCTGTGAGGGGTGTAGTTTTCAAAATGGGGTAACTTTTAGGGGGCTTCAACTGTATTGGTACTTTGGGGGCTCTGCAAATGCGACATGGTACCTGAAAACTATTCCACCAAAATCTGCCTTCCAAAAGCCAAATAGCGCTCTTTCCATTCTGAGCCCTGCCATGTACATCATACAGCAGATTACGACCACATATGGGATATTGCCGTGTTCAGGAGCAATTTTTTTGCAAACTGTGGGGTGCTTTTTCTCCTTTAACCCTTTGTGAAAATGAAAACTTTGGGGATAAAGTGACATTTTAGTAATGTTTCATTTATACATCCCAGTGTTAGCAAAATCTGTGAAACGGCTGTAAGGTCAAAATGCTCACTATACCCCTTGATGAATTCTGTGAGGGGTGTAGTTTCCAAAATGGGGTAACTTTTTGGGGTTTTCCTTTGTATTGGTAGTCTAGGGGCTTTGCAAATGAGACATGGCACCTGAAAACTATTCCAGCAAAATCTGCTTTTCAGACGCCCAGTGTCACTCCTTCCCTTCCGTGCACTGCCATTCGCCCAAACATCAGTTTACACCCACTTGTGGGGTATTTCCGTGCTCGGGAGAAATTGCATAACAAACTGTGAGATGCATTTTCTCCTTTAACCCTTTGTGAATGTGTTAATTTTAAGGCTAAATTAAGGAAAGTGGGAAAAAATTAAATGTCTAAATTTCACCTCCATATTGTTTTAATTCCAGTGAAATGCTTAAAGGGTTAACAAACTTCCCAAATGTTATTTTGAATTATTTGAGGGGTGCAGTTTTGAAAATGGGGTCATTTATGGGGGTTTCTAATATATAGGCCATTATAATCCTCTTCAGAAGTGAAGTGGTCCCTAAAAAATTAGTTTGGAAAATTTTCTTGTAAATCTGCAAAATCGCTGTTACACTTGTAAGCCTTCTAACATCCAAAATAAATTACAGGACGATTAAAAGATGATGCCGATATATAGCAGAGATATGGTAGATAATATGTATTAATGTATTTGGGTGGTATGACTATCTGTCTGAAAAGCAGAGCATTTCACATTTTGAAAATTGCGATTTTTTTTTTCCAAATTTCCATAAAATTTCCTATTTTTTTATAAATAAATACAAAAATATTCATTAGTGTTTACCACTAACATGAAGTACAATGTGTCACGAAAAAACAATCTCAAAATCACTTGTGTAAGTTAAGTCGTCTCTAAGTTATTGCCATATAAAGTGACACATGTCAGTTTTGAAAAATGAGGCCTGGTCCTTAACGCACTTTTGGGCTCGGTCCTGAAGGGGTTAATGGGTTACCTGAGAGAAAATGATTCATTAATTGCTGATAATCCATGGGAGTGAGGGATATTGGAGTACAGGGCTGATACGTCAGCTGTTAATAGAGCCCAATGGGTTTTGGTTGCTTCCCTGGCATTAATACTCTTTAGATGATTGATTAGTTGGGTTGAGTCTTTAAGGTACGATGGGAGTTCCAGGACTAATTCTTGTAAGTGTAGGTCAATGAAATGTGAGACATTACTGGTGAGGGATCCAATTCCTGAAATGATGGGGCAGCCTGGCGGATGGATGAGGGATTTGTGTATTTTGGGGAGGTGATAAAAAAACTAAAGAGGGGGTTCCATGACTTGCAAGAATCTTTTTTTTCTTTTTTACTTAAAAGGCCTTTGCTAGCAGCTGAATTGATGAGGGTTCAGTATTCAGAAACATCTGTACAGTAGATAAAGGGTTGGTGTCAAGATGCTCATAGAATTCTTTATCGTTTAGAAGGCAGTTGTCTTCGTTAATATAATCGTCACGATTCTGAAGCACTATACCCCCTCCCTTATCAGCAGGGCATATTATTATATTAGTGTTTTCTTTAAGGTTTTTTAGGGCTTTGAAATCGGCTGGGGATAAAATGTCCGGGGTTTTGTGGGTAGTTTCTAGTCTGTGAAAGTCCTCATTAACTAAGGAAAAAAAATGTCTCTATTGCCAGACCTCTATGAAATGTTGGGTTAAAGTTAGACAATGGATGTACTTCAACTGGGATGGGTAACAGAGTGGAGTTGATGTTAGTGGGTTCTTTGGACTGGGGGGTTGTTGAAGAAGGTGTGATGGAGAAGAGACGGATTAGTGTCAGTTGTCTCATAAATCTGTTGAGATCCAAGAACAACTGGAACCCATCTGGTTGGCTAAGCGTCTACTGAGGAGTTTGGTGTTATCAGGGTTGAGTCTGTGGCTAGATAGGTTGAAAATTTTATTTTCAGTAGAGGTATGAGCAATTAACTCTTTGGTGGATGACTTTTTCCTTTTGGATTTTGGTTTTCTGACTCCTCCTCGAGGTCCTCTAGATCTGTTTCTCTTTTTGTTTTGATAGAGATGCGTCGGCTGGTGGGGAAGAACTGTGTAATGGTGGTGGAGCTGGTGATGGGAGGCAGTAGGGTTGTAGTGGATTGTTGTATGGGGGGTAGGGGTGGAATCGGAGGCATGGTGAATTGTGAGGGTAGGGCTAAAAAAGAGTCAACAGAGAAATTGAATGAGGAGGTGGTAATAGTTCCCAGAGGTGGACGGATGTTTGGATCCCTAGTTTCAACTGTGTGTGTTGTGTGGGGGTTGAGATCTGATTGAGTATTGGGATTGGGTGTTGGTGAGATGGGATCATCATGTACTGTTATTTGTGATAGTGGCAGTAGGGGATGGTAACAAAGAAAGACGGGTTTTGAGTTTAGTGACTTTGAACACTAGATTTGGTATATGACCTAGTGTGATAACACTAGAAGAACAGTTGAATGACTCTAGTGGATGACAGGTGGGAGGTCTTGGTGTGTTGGTGGAATCTAGAGGTGATTTGATGGTCCCGGGTTGCCCCTTGGGGGGGATTGGTTTATGTTACAAGTGAGGTGTATCCCCAAAGACTGATTGTCAGGTGTTGATACTATGGTATTGGGAGGGTTAATTGGTGGTAAGTGTGTAGTAAGGGTTGCTACTGGGAGACCCATTTGGGGGGTTAGCTCCTCTTGTTCTATTGAATGTCCTATATTTTACATAGTGGTGGTTAGATGATCTTGGTTTGGATGGAAGTCTCCCTCTTCTTTTGGAGGTTGGAGTCGGCAGATTCCCATCGCTTGACATATTATCAGCCGAGATGGATAACGGGGGTGGTATAGTTCCTAGGTCGGTTTCAGGATCATCTAAAATGTCTGTTTTAGAGTCAACTTTTTACTTTTTTTACTTTTTGTACTTTTTTTATATTATTATGTTCATTATTATTACTATTTTTACTACTATTATTGTCTATTACAATGTGTAATGTTTGTTTTTTGTCCATTATCACCATTTACAGTGGGGAAAAAAAGTATTTAGTCAACCACCAATTGTGCAAGTTCTCCCACTTAAAAAGATGAGAGAGGCCTGTAATTGACATCATAGGTAGACCTCAACTATGAGAGACAAAATGAGAAAACATATCTAGAAAATCACATTGTCTGATTTTTAAAGAATTTGTTTGCAAATTATGGTGGAAAATAAGTATTTGGTCAATAACAAAACTTCATCTCAATACTTTGTTATATATCCTTTGTTGGCAATGACAGAGGTCAAACGTTTTCTGTAAGTCTTCACAAGGTTGGCACACACTGTTGCTGGTATGTTGGCCCATTCCTCCATGCAGATCTCCTCTAGAGCAGTGATGTTTTGGGGCTGTTGCTGGGCAACATGGACTTTCAACTTCCTCCAAAGGTTTTCTATTGGTTTGAGATCTGGAGACTGGCTAGGCCACTACAGGACCTTGAAATGCTTCTTAAGAAGCCACTCCTTCGTTGCCCTGGCGGTGTCCTTGGGATCATTGTCATGCTGAAAGACCCAGCCACGTTTCATCTTCAATGCCCTTGCTGATGGAAGGAGGTTTGCACTCAAAATCTCATGACCCCGTTCATTCTTTCATGTACACGGATGAGTCGTCCTGGTCCCTTTGCAGAGAAACAGCCCCAAAGCATGATGTTGCCTCCCCCATGCTTCACAGTAGGTATGGTGTTCTTTGGATGCAACTCAGCATTCACTCTCCTCCAAACACAACGAGTAGTGTTTCTACCAAACAGTTCTACTTTGGTTTCATCTGAACATATGACATTCTCCCAGTACTCTTCTGGAACATCCAAATGCTCTCTAGCAAACTTCAGATGGGCCCGGATATGTACTGGCTTAAGCAGGGGGACACGTCTGGCACTGCAGGATCTGAGTCCCTGGCGGCGTAGTGTGTTACTGACGGTAGCCTTTGTTACGTTAGTCCCAGCTTTCTGCAGTTCATTCACTAGTTCCCCCTGTGTGGTTATGGGATTTTTGCTCACCGTTCTTGTGATCATTTTGACCCTACAGGGTGAGATCTTGCGTGGAGCCCCTGATCGAGGGAGATTATGAGTGGTCTTGTATGTCTTCCATTTTTTAATTATTGCTCCCACGATTGATTTCTTCACACCAAGCTGCTTGCCTATTGCAGATTCAGTCTTCCCAGCCTGGTGCAGGTCTACAATTTTGTTTCTGGTGTCCTTCCAGAGCTCTTTGGTCTTGACCATAGTAGAGTTTGGAGTGTGACTGTTTGAGGTTGTGGATAGGTGTCTTTTATACTGATAACAATTTCAAACAGGTGCCATTACTACAGGTAATGAGTAGAGGACAGAGAAGCCTCTAAAAGAAGAAGTTACAGGTCTGTGAGAGACAGAAATCTTGCTTGTTTGTAGGTGACCAAATACTTATTTTCCACCATAATTTTCAAATAAATTCTAAAAAAATCAGACAATGTGATTTTCTAGATATGTTTTCTCATTTTGTCTCTCATAGTTGAGGTCTACCTATGATGTCAATTACAGGCCTCTCTCATCTTTTTAAGTGGGAGAACTTGCACAATTGGTGGCTGACTAAATACTTTTTTCCCCCACTGTAGTTGGCCTGACGAAGACGTCCGTACGACGTCGAAACGCGTTGCCTTACCTGTAATATCACTATTCACTATTTGTGAATAAAAGAACTTCTGATTTTTACATCATCGACTCCCCTATTTTTGACTGTCCCAAGCAGCGCTCACTCATACTCTGTTTTTTATACCTTTTTATTCTCCTATTGCACTACCACTATCAGTATGGACAGATGGTCCCAGGGTTGAGCAGCAGCTTGTTTCTTGATAAGAAGGGTCCTCCCTCTTCCATTGGATATTCACACCATCCACTCCAACGAGTCATACAATATAGTATGACTATATAGCATAGTTACCCACTGCCTGCAGTAGCTCTTGCAAACCTACTGTTTGTTATAGAATAGATACTTCAGAACACTGAACACTTACTGAATGAGCCATTCAGCACCTTTTATTCACCTCAACAACTGTAATCCTAAATCTACTACATTGAGGCATTTTGTATTAGGGGGTTCCCTTTTTAAATGACATAGGCATAGAATCATAGAAGATTGACAGAAAACTCCTTTTTCTTAACTATAAATCAGCTCTCATCGTTTATTTCCTCTTATAACCTTGCATTTGGACTTTTTTTGTTATGGCTAGAAACTTCACCATATGTCTGATGTTCCACTAGGCGTGCTAAAGTAACAGTTGGATCTTGCCTGTCCTGCTGTCCTATGGTTTCTGGGAAGCTAGTCCCTGTAACAGCACTGCACTACCAATATGTCATGTGTGTGATGCACCATATGTTCTTATGACTGTTACTCCACTACCTTTCACAAATTCCTTAAAATCCATGGCTACAAGCATGAAACTTGTGCAGTACTTTGCTCCCATGAGAGCCCAAGCCACAATTTTACTCCTTGTTAACACAAGAGAAAGTATTGCCTTTTGAAGGATCTGCTCAACCTAATACCACTGATAGGTAGTATATTCAACCTAACATATAACACCACTAATAACAGCTACATACGTGTAATCTCAACACTGGTAAATGTGAGCATGTAGACTACAGAGAAACATTACACATGTGACCACCAGTGCAGAAACAACTATGGAGGCAACACAGGGCACATAAATATGGATATATTACACTCTTAAAGGGGAACACTCACAGCTTAATTTAAAGAAGAGTGAGAGAGATACTCCCCTTAAAACCTTCTCGCCACAGGCATTTTTCAATTTTAGACTCCACATCCTCCAAAAGGCATTATTTTTTATTTTAGTTTTCATGGAGCCATATGAAGGCTTCATTTTTGCAGGAAAAACTGTAGTACGTAGTGTAACCATATAAAATTTTGTATACTGTACTAGGAAGCTGGAAAAAATTTAGAATGGGGTGAAAGTGGGGAACAATTGCATTTGCGCAACTTTCTTAAATACTTTGTTTTTACAGCGTTCACTGTTCATTTCACTGTGTTACCTTAATTCTATGG
Organism: Leptodactylus fallax; assembly: GCA_947044405.1. Lineage (NCBI taxonomy): Eukaryota > Metazoa > Chordata > Amphibia > Anura > Leptodactylidae > Leptodactylus > Leptodactylus fallax. The sequence goes on along the minus strand of CAMRHE010000197.1, from coordinate 2,268,096 downwards.
ATCAGTATGATTACGGCAATATCAAATTTATATATTTTTTTTTACGTTTTAATCCCATTAAAAAAATCCAAAACTTTGTAAAAACAAAATTTCTTGGAGTCACCATATTCTGGCACCTGTTACTTACTTATATTTCCGTGTATGGGATGCATTAGGACCCTTTTTTTTGCAGGGCCAGTTGTCCTTTTTATTTCTACCAATTTGGAGAATGTCTATTGCTTTGATTACTTTTTATCCTAATTTTTATGGAAGGCAAAACAGTGAAAAAAACTTCTTTCTTGCTACAGAGTTCACTGTATATAAAAATATTTTTTTAAGTTTGTAGACCAAGCATTTTTGGACACATGGATATCTAATGTGTACGTGTTTCATTTTATTTAAGTACTTTTATATGTGTTCTAGGGAAAGGGCGTGATTTGAGTTTTTATTTATTTAGGTTTTTTTTTTTTTTTTTTTTTTTTCATTTTTAAACCCCTTAGGGGGTCTTGAACCCCAGGGGGTTTGATCACTTAATACAATGTATTGCAATGCTAATGCATTGTAAAATTGCAGCACTTGTATTATAGGCTGCATAGAGCAGCTTGTAATACAATTGTATTCCAAACAAGCCTGGGACCCTTCAATAGGCTTCCGACTATCATGGCAATTAATCACCAACCCTGGATCTTGTTCTGGGGACTGGGCATCCACCCCAAATTGTGCCGCTGCCCATGTGCTGCCGGGAATATGATGTCTTGTTCAGCTTTGGGGTGGGTTAAAGCCCACAAACAATGTAGGCATTGATTGCAGGCATTGCCACCAGGTCTCCTCTTTATTATGTGGCTATATGCAGCTATACTATATGGCTATGGCGGCCCCTCTGCTCCTGAGTGGCTGTCATATTTGAATACCCGATAATCCGCCATACTATTACTGCGGATATCAGGAAAGGGTTAAAGGGAGTCTACTACCTCTCCTAAGCATATTCATCTGCCACTACCATGTTTCACAGAAAATTACATTGCTAAATACTATATAATACTATATCACTTTTGTAGATTTGGAGAAAAACAACTTTATAGTTATGTAAATTAGGCAGTTTGTGCACTGGGAGTGGCCTTCAGCTCCCTGGAGCACTACTCTTGTCCCTGTTACACCTGTCTTTACCACCTCTTGCAGAGACAGTTAATCCTCCCACTGTTATTATATCAAACATCCTATTTCAGAAGCAAGAGCATTACTCTTAGGGTTGAAGGCCCACCCTCAATGCACCAATTACCTCATTTGCATAAAACATCAATGTGGTTTTTCTCCAAATCTGAGAAGTGACATATGTAACAAAAGTACGTTGTTTATCAATGTGTTCTGTAATGCGGTTGTAGAAGTTGGATATGCTTTTGGGAGGTCTGTCATCAGGAAAATGAAAATCTAATCAGTGACAGTACATTGCAGAGGGAAAAATGAAATATGCAAAAGTGCAATGGGATTATCCAAGAGCCTACAAGGGTACCCTGATTACACTTGAGCCTCATTTACTGTACACATTTCTAAAAATGGCTATTTCGAGAAAATAGTGTGGCTGGATTGATCTTAAGTATTCGGGTACAGACTCCCTCTAACATCAGATGTAATACTAGGAGAATCATATTTTTAGAGAATATAGGGCATAATAGTTTAGAGGACATTTAACATTTGGAAAACAGGTTCAAGAGATTGTCCAGGATTACCCATTTATGGCAAGGAGGCTGGGGAAGATAAAAAATAACAAAACTTGCGCACTTGCCCCTGGGTTCTCCAGTGTCTCCCACCATGGTCCGGCCCCAGGTCTTGTTTTAGCGGAAGTCCCCACAGCACGTGACTGCTGAGGCCAATCAGTGGCCTCAGCGGCCTAAGTAAAGGAAACGTGCCGTCACTGCATACGTCACCTGTGACATCCCGTGTCCTTTCCTTAGGTCACATGTGGACTTCTGCCAAAACAAGATCTTGGGAGCAGCAGAACTGGACTGCAATGGAAGACATCAGAGAACCGGGAACAGGTGAGTATATATATTTTTTTTTTTTTTTCACCTTTTCACCAATATTGAGATTTAGTTGTGCATCCATTCTAGTCAATATGATAAATAGCTGATTGAAGCCCTCCCCCAAAACGTTCTTCTCTGTAAATGTCTAAACAATAGAAGCAATGGCACAGCTATCGAGGCTTCAGAGCTAGAACCAGGTACAATTGGGCCATGATGCCTGTAGGAAACTAATCAGGGCTGGATATATCACCTGTGCAGTTGGTTCAGCTGCACAGGGAAAAAAGGAAGAGAAAAGTACCCAACCAAGCTGGAAAGCTGTAGCTGGCAAGGCCAGGCATTGCTGAAGGATGACAGAGAAGGATATATAATGAAAATATCAACCAGTTAATACACAAGGGACGGGGCTTAGTTGAGAGATGAGGTGAAGATCAGTGTCATGTCGAGGCAGGACTTAAATAAAGAACGGGGCTTTATTTTGCTAAAGTTTTGAAACCCTTTCAACCAAGATGGAGGTGAGTATAGTGTATGTAAAGGATGTATTTGTGGTGTTCAGGTGATAAATGTGCTGAGTGATGTGTGTATAGTCTTATCAATGAATGTGTATATTGTATAAGTGACTAAAATATGCAGTTTGACATGTGTTGTATGCATGTAGTATATGAATAATGTATACAATGATTGTATGTATGTAGTAGATGAGTTACATGTGCTGTATGCATGTAATACGTGAGTGACGTTTGCAGCATGCGTGTAATATGTGAGTGACTTAAGCCGTATGCATGTAATATATGAGTGATGTGTGCTGTATTATTGTAGTATATCAGTGACATGCTGTATGCATGTAAAACATGAGTGATGTGTGCTGAATGCATGTAATATGTGAGTGACGTGTGTTATATTTGTCTAATATGTAAGTGACTTGAGGGATATGTGTGACGCATGCATCTAATGTATGCGAATGGTATGTGTGGTGCTCGCATCTACGTATGCAAGCACCACACATACAGGGTAGAATTTATTCATTTTCATCACCAGTGTTGAATCAATTTTCTCGCTTAGGTGAGATTCGCCATAATTATTAAATATTCAAGTGCTGGTGTAGATTTGCGATATAGGTCATGCCACTTTTCTGACATGAGGTAATAGAAGGTAATAGAAATATGATAGCGTGAGGTACCCCTGTCCTTGACCCACCTTGATCCCCACCCTTCTCCGCTCACCCTGTGGCATCTTTGTTGCTAGACGGGCCCATGTGCCAAAGATACTCCACTTTTACACCAGTTTTTTGGCATACATATCCTACAGTAAATTTCCCCAACATACTGCACAGCGAGTGAGCAAGTGTTGGTGCATCATGTGCAGGGGCGCACCGCTAATGAGGCGAAGTGAGGCGGCCGCCTTGGGCGGCACTGTCCAGGGGGCGGCATTTTTACTATTTAATGTAAACCAGCCCAGGACAGGCCGCTTTAAAAAAAAAAAAAAAAAACAGAGCTGAGCGGGGCCTGTGCTGGGCTGGTTTACAAGACGTCGCATCTCAGCACAGGCGGCGATACAACGACGTCATCACACCGCCTACCCTGAGACACAGACGTCGCGGACAAGAAGAGGAGGCGGCGGCGGCTGCATCAAGGCATCGCAGGTGAGTATAGCTTTTTTTTTATCTATATAAATAGGCCGTTACCTGTTGGAGTATCCCTGGCAGGTAACGGCCTATTTATTTACCTACCCCGCGTCTGCTCGTGGCCGCCCCCGCTTCCCCTTCTGCTATGGGACGCAGAAAGGGAAGTGGATGCCGCTGTGAGCGGCCGCGGGGATCGGTAAGTTAGGCCACGGGCCGCAAATACTACTATTATTATACTCCGGGGTCTATTCAGACCCCGGAGTATAATAATCGGAGGCCTAGGGTTGGTGAGGGAACATAAAAACCAGTGTTACTCACCTCCTGCGATCCGATGTAACTCCGAGCAGGCTTGAGGCCTGTGGTGACGTCATCAGGTCGCGACGCCGGCCTGATCACGTGACGTGTGTGCGCAATTAAACAGGGCCGAAAGCTGCAAGGAGTGCACCGGTGTCCAGGATAGGTAAGTAACTCTGGTTTTTATGTTTGTATTCTCCCCTGGGTCTCCAATCATTATACTCTGGGGTCTGAAAAGACCCCAGAGTATAATAATAGTTCATGGGTGGTCCACTATGGGGCATAATACCCTGTACAGGGACCACTGTAGAGCATAATACCCTGTGCAGGGGCCACTCTGGAGCATAATACAAGTCCAGGGGCCACTATAGAGCATAATACCGAGTGCAGGGGCCACTATAGAGCATAATACAAGTGCAGGGGCCACTATGGAGCATAATACCAGTGCAAGGGCCACTATGGAGGATAATACCAGTGCAGGGGCCACTATGGAGCATAATACCAGTGCAAGGACCACTATAGAGCATAATACCAGTGCAGGGGCCACTATGGAGCATAATACCGTGTGCTGGGGCCACTGTGGAGCATAATACCGTGTGCAGGGGCCAATATGGAGCATAATACCGTGTGCAGGGGCCAATATGGGGCATAAAACTGTGTGCAGGAGTTGCTGTGGAACATAATACCGTGTGCAGTGGCCAATGCGGGGCATAATACCGTGAGCAGGGGCCACTATGGAGCATAATACCGTGTGCAGGGGCCGCTGAGAGGCATAATACAGTGTGCAGGGGCCGCTTCGGGCCATAACACTGTGTAATACTGTGTGCAGGGGCTGCTGTGGAACATTATAGTGTGTGTAAATGGGGCGCTATAAACATGGGCTATGGCACCTGTTTATATTATACGCTGTCTGTTTATAGTGACTGTGTGATGTAATTGTAGCCTTGTCACATACTGTAGACATGTACAGGACGAGGCTGTAGTTACATTACATGGCCGCTATGAGATGAATTACACTATGTAAACAGAGAAGCGATCACGGCGCTTACACAGGTACCATTCAAACAGCTGATCAGTGGGGGTCCTGGATTTTTGAACCCCACTGATTAGTTTATTAATGACCTGCAAAACCTTTTAATTAGTTAACACCTGGGGTATTATTAATAAGGGGCACTATTTATACAGGGTACACATGGACATTATTAATATAAAGATGCACTTGGGAGTATTATTCATTATGGGGGGTTATATCATATATTGTATAATTGGGGTAGCAGCAGGATGGGTGTGCAGGTGAGGACAATGTGGGTCAGATGCCTGGAAAAATGAGGAGCCAAAGATGTCTGTGTTGCAAACTTTACAGAGACAAGTCACAGCTGGAAGAAGTGGTCATGGCGGTCCAGAGGGAAGAGAAGGGAAATGTGAAGGATTAGTCAGAGACGTCACCTGTAAGTCACAAAATGTTACTGCCCTGTATTCACCTAAATGATAGAGGATAAATACCTGAGTGATGGGGGTCTGTCTGCTGAGACCCCACTGAGCCTGAGAATTGGGTTTTTTCCCCCCACTAGGTGGGAATCCAGCCTGACCACAGCCATATATATAGGTGTGTCACTTGGTAGATGGACAAACCCGCGTGGCTCTCATTCACTTCAATGGGAGTGCGGGGCTGCTATTATAGAGAATGGGGGCCACGTGGGCTCGTCCATCCACCAAGCAGAAGATGTGTGAAGTTACTTTCATTGTTAATGCCGTGTTGTTGATCTGATACTGAAGTAATACAGGAAGAAGAATTCTTAAAAACTGTTAATTATAACTTTGTGTATTGTGTATATTGTGCGACGATAACAGTGTGTTAAACTAGTAGCATGGAAACTCAGTTTTTTTTTTGTTTTGTTTTTTTTTTGGGGGGGGGGGGGCGTCTTTCTATAGTCCACCTCAGGCAGCAAAGAGGCTAGGTTCACCACTGATCATGTGTCAAATGTTTGTTGGATTTGTCTTGTGTTTAAGAGCTGTGTATGCATCATGTTTATAATGTGTCAGAAGGGTGTAAGCATCCTATATCTCTCTCTCTAAAAAAATAAACAGCACTAGTATGAATAGTGGGTGCCAGTCACATTGAACAATAAGTTGTCCCAACATGAATATAGAAAATCAAAAAATCAGGCAGGACTCCAAAGAAATAAAGTGAAAAAATGGGTGGTTTATTGACCCATACCTCCATGAGCCTTTTTCAAGCCTTTGCTCTCTCTCTCTCTCTCTCTCCCCCTCTCTCTCTCTCTCTCTCTCTCTCTCTCTCTCTCTCTCTCTCTCTGTATATATACAGTCATATGAAAAAGTTTGGGCACCCCTATTAATCTTAATCATTTTTAGTTCTAAATATTTGGGTGTTTGCAACAGCCATTTCAATTTGATATATCTAATAACTGATGGACACAGTAATATTTCAGGATTGAAATGAGGTTTATTGTACTAACAGAAAATGTGCAATATGCATTAAACCAAAATTTGACCGGTGCAAAAATTTGGGTACCCTTATCATTTTATTGATTTGAATACTCCTAACTACTTTTTACTGACTTACTGAAGCACAAAATTGGTTTTGTAACCTCACTGAGCTTTGAACTTCATAGCCAGGTGTATCCAATCATGAGAAAAGGTATTTAAGGTGGCCAATTGCAAGTTGTTCTCCTATTTGAATCTCCTCTGAAGAGTGGCATCATGGGCTCCTCAAAACAACTCTCAAATGATCTGAAAACAAAGATTGTTCAACATAGTTGTTCAGGGGAAAGATACAAAAAGTTGTCTCAGAGATTTAACCTGTCAGTTTCCACTGTGAGGAACATAGTAAGGAAATGGAAGACCACAGGGACAGTTCTTGTTAAGCCCAGAAGTGGCAGGCCAAGAAAAATATCAGAAAGGCAGAGAAGAAGAATGGTGAGAACAGTCAAGGACAATCCACAAACCACCTCCAAAGAGCTGCAGCATCGGTCAACAGTACATTACACTTTGCACAAGGAGAAGCTGTATGGGAGAGTGATGCGAAAGAAGCCGTTTCTGAAAGCACGCCACAAACAGAGTCGCCTGAGGTATGCAAAAGCATATTTGGACAAGCCAGCTTCATTTTGGAAGAAGGTCCTGTGGACTGATGAAACAAAGATTGAGTTGTTTGGTCATACAAAAAGGCGTTATGCATGGCATCAAAAAAACACAGCATTCCAAGAAAAACACTTGCTACCCACTGTAAAATTTGGTGGAGGTTCCATCATGCTTTGGGGCTGTGTGGCCAATTCCGGCACCGGGAATCTTGTTAAAGTTGAGGGTCGCATGGATTCAACTCAGTATCAGCAGATTCTTGAGAATAATGTACAAGAATCAGTGACGAATTTGAAGTTACGCCGGGGATGGATATTTCAGCAAGACAATGATCCAAAACACAGCTCCAAATCTACTCAGGCATTCATGCAGAGGAACAATTACAATGTTCTGGAATGGCCATCCCAGTCCCCAGACCTGAATATCATTGAACATCTGTGTGATCATTTGAAGTGGGCTGTCCATGCTTGGCGACCATCAAACTTAACTGAACTGGAATTGTTTTGTAAAGAGGAATGGTCAAAAATACCTTCATCCAGGATCCAGGAACTGATTAAAAGCTACAGGAAGTGACTAGAGGCTGTTATTTTTGCAAAAGGAGGATCTACTAAATATTAATGTCACTTTTCTGTTGAGGTGCCCATACTTTTGCACCGGTCAAATTTTGGTTTAATGCATATTGTACATTTTCTGTTAGTACAATAAACCTCATTTCAATCCTGAAATATTACTGTGTCCATCAGTTATTAGATATATCAAATTGAAATGGCTGTTGCAAACACCCAAATATTTAGAACTAAAAATGATTAAGATTAATAGGGGTGCCCAAACTTTTTCATATGACTGTATATATATATATATACAGTACGGTATATATTTCAGTAGCTTTATTATTGTTGGAGGGAGGGGGGCCCAGACAAACTTTTTGCAAAGGAGTGCTGACACTAATTTTGTAAATGGCACATAGGAGATGGAAAGCCCTGAGAAAGATTTTGCATTAAAGTTACACCTATAGACAGAAGTACAGAGAAAAGTGTCTGAAGAAACACTACAGTCCTACCACAGTTCAATTAAAAGGTGAGGGTTAATTTTTGGAAACTAATTCCAAGAGAGGGAAATAATAAACAGCTATGTTGTACCATCTGTTGTGTTAAATTCTGCTTTTTCTATAGCTAATTGTTGGTATACAAGCTACATCTAGTATATGTGTTTTGTTAGCATACTAAACTTGTCTGCTGTATATGTGTAAACACCAGGTTTGTATCTTCATTTTAGAGTTAAAATATACAACTGCTCTTAAAAGATTTGTCTTGCAGGCTTGTGTGAAAAAAAAAATCTGTTTTACGATTTAGAACAAAGCTTTGATACTGTAGAGTGTTCTATTGAATTGTAATTGCAGCAGACTTTCACAAAAAATGTATGTTCTGAGTCCTCTAGGGCTCTTGTCTCTAAGGATGGCTGAGGATTCACTGTGTATGGAGATGTTCTGGCTGAGTAACCAGCTTCTGAAGGAGAGTTGAAGTAAGGGAGCTCTTGGTACTGTATGTGATAGATATCATGCCTTGCAGCATGCTTAGGTTTATATATTTAAAGGGAATCTGTCAGGGCAATTTGGGACACTAATTTGGGACCTGGGGTTTAGTGTCCCAAATCACCCTATTATAACGCAATCCATGGCTGCATTAAAAATAAAAAAGCTTTATACTCTCCCTGCCGCTGTACTCCCCCCACCTGCGCAGTTCTTCAATGAAGCCAGAGGAGTACACCTCGACTTCAGTACGCATGTCCCGCAATCAGTGAAGCCGGGGTGTCCATCTTTGGCTTCACTGAAGAACAGCGCAGGTGCCGGGAGGCATGCAAACGAAGAAGCTCATGAATAAGCCGGACTTTTCTCGCTGAACAGCAATGATCGGACCCTTCTCTAGGTAAGTATAAAGGTTTTTTTTATTTTTAATGTGCCTGCGGATTGCATTACAACAGGGCGAGTTGGGACACTAAACCCCAGGTCTATAAGGACCTGTGGGTGGTTTAGTGTCCCAGATTGACCTAACAGATTCCCTTTAAACTGCAATTACTTGGTGATAAACCTGTGTGCAAATCATGTGAAAGAATGGACTCTAGTTCAATTGGAGGCTGAAACTGGAAATTTAAAATACTAATGGCTAGTAAGGTTTTGAAAGAAGTATAGCTCCTGTAAGTATGTGAGCCAGAGGGCGCTGTTGAGTGACCCAGGCCAGGCCAGAAAATACTCTCAGCCACTTTTATTTACACTTGGACCGTCTGAAAGCTATCTTTCCGGCGCCCAGTACCATGAACCACCGCAGTCCGGACCAGGAGAAGCCGCCATTTTGAGTTTAATTCCCCAAATTATCACATATGGTGGAGAATCACGCGCATAAAGAGATCCATGCAAGTCCTGGAAGACAAGTGGTTTGTGATTGCAGTACTGCAAAGTGTGCATTGTGGCCTACAGCTGGAAGAAATCTGTGATTTCAACTGAAGAAACCCAGGAAGGGGTGAGTGAATTGCAACATAGCAATGTGTGTGCAAAAAAAAACTGGTGAAAGTAAAACTCTGGATGAGGAATCCAGGGAATGGACTTTGTGTATACTGTGGTACAGAAGTCTGTGAAGTGTTTGCTGATGGCAAGAAAGTATGCAATGTGTATAGAAGCTGGATATTGCAAACAGTCTATGTGAAAGGCTATGGTGCCATGTTGGTGTTTTCTGTGGAAGACAGAAGAAAATGCTGGTTGTTGTAGTGCCACATAAGTTAACTGTGTGAATACAGGTGACTGCAGAAGATAGCAAGAAGTTGCTGTCGGTTGAACCCAAGGTTGCTGTGGAATATTGTGTAATTTTGTTAGTAAACCATGGGCAAGAAAAAGAGAATTTCGCTTGTAAAAAAGCAGAGAAGTTATGCACAGGTTTATTAGTGCAGCAGTCTGAATGCAGAGAGACACAAAACCCGGAACAGATCATGTGGAATGCAAGTAAAGATAAAGGGTTGCATGAGAGTGACGCAGTTTTTCTAAAGCACCTCTGTTCTATGATTGAATATGTCCCTACTGACGGTATGTCTCATATTGGAGTGCATGAGAGCGCCAAAGATGAAAATATTATGGTGCAGCAGCTTCAAGATGAGATTAAAACCGTCAGGTTCATTTATGAAGGTGAAATATCTGATTGGAAATGGCAACTTGAGCTATTAGAAAAAGAGAACCTTTGGTTAAAGAAAGAGCTTGAAACTGTAAAGAGTTCATATCCTAGTCATTGTGAAAATGTGATACTGGGTTTGCCTGGAATGGACCGTGTCACTAAGAAGGAGTTTGCAGAAATGAAATGTGCTCTATCTAATAAAGTTATACAGAGTGTGGAGCAAAAGCAAGTGCTTGAGAAGCAATGGCAGGATTTAAAGGAGTAGCATGTTCAAGACTCTATTGCCAAAGAGAGTGTCATTGAAAAATTAAGAGATGACCTTGAAACTGCTAAACAAAGAGGAAGTGAACTCAAAGCTAGAATATGTAGCCTGGAGAGGGCGCTGTCAGGATTTTGTGAAGATAATGAGACGTTGTCTGTTTTAGTGCAAAATAAAGACAAAGAATTGAATAATGTCACAGGGCTTCTTTCTCAAGCAGACAGCAAGTTTATCAAGCTTTCCAAAGATTTTTCTACACTAGAATCTCAGCTTCAGGACACTCAGGAACTTTTGCAAGAAGAAACTTGTCAGAAGCTTGACCTTAGTACAAAACTAAAACAAATGGAAGATGAGAAAAATGGTTTCCTTGAGCAACTAGAGGAAGAGGAAATAGCAAAAAGAGATTTGACAAAGCAGATTTCAACACTACAGGCTCAGGCGACTGATGTGAAGAAAAAAAATGCAAGATAGTATTGGGTCCTTGGACTCTGTTGAAGAACTAAAGGAAAGGTTGAAAAGGAGCTAGAAGCTACAAATCAACGGTTTGAGGAGAAGGTTGCTGCGTATGACAAACTTGAGAAGATGAAAATTAGACTGCAGCAGGAACTAGAAGATGTAGGTGTAGATCGTGATCATCAACGTCGGATGGTGTCAAATTTGGAAAGGAAGCAGGAAAAGTTTGATTGGCTGCTTGGTGAAGAGAAGACTCTTTCTGCTAGATATGCAGAGGAACGTGACAGGGCTGAAGCAGAGACCCTTGAATTGAAGGCCAAGAGAGAATTGGACCTTCAGATAGAAGACATGAAGATTCAGTTTGAGGGAAACCTGTCTAATTTGTCTGCTGAGATTGTAGATCTAAAAATGCTTGTTGCTAAACTAAAGGTGCAAGTGAACCAGCAGGAGGAAGTTGCACGCATCAAGAAACAGCTGGAGTTTCAGATGGATCACGTGAAGCGCGAGTCAGAAATAAAGTTGGAAGAGCACACTGTTCAGATAGCACAGTTAAAAACCGAAGTGGAATCTAACAGAGAAGAATTGGATCGATTGCAGCAGTCTCTATCCAATACTGAACAGTCGACATCTGCCCTATCTTCAAAGCTGTCAGCACTAGAAGCTGAGAAGGATTCGCTGCAGAGCCTGTTAGCCTCTAAAGAATCAGAGCTGCAAGGTGCACTAGTAAAGACTGAGATGGAAGCGGCACAGAAAAATGTCGCAGTGAAGAAAGTTCTGGAGCTGGAATCAGAGATTTGTGCACTACAGAAGGCGTTAGAATTGGAAAAAGCTGCCAGCATAGAGGCAGAGAAAGGAGAAACATTAAGTCAGACAGACATGAGTGACCTGTCCAATGATGTGACAGTTGTTAAAGACAGGCCAGAAAATGTAGTTCAGCGTGAGCTATTTTGTGAGGGCGTACGGTATGGCCCTTGTGCAGAAGGAGAAGATATTGCAGTACAGAGCTTGTGTATCTCAAACAAAGAGGAGAGCAAGAAGCCTATGTCTCCTAAACTTCTAAGCCTTGATGGTGATGGCAAAGTTTGCTTTGAGATGAAGCTTACAGAAAAAGTTCCCGTGATACAGTTATACTCTAAAGACATTGATGTGCATGAAGTACGTGTTAGTTGGTCTCTGAGCTCCTGTGAATTCATGATAGGTGAAGATGAAGATTTTTATGGCTATTCACTAAAGGGATCAAAGTCATGCAATGGGATGGCTGAAGACTATGCGAAAAATGGGATGAAAATGATGTGATCCCCTGTATGGCGAATTGTGAAGGTGATGAAGAAAAACTTGCACAGAATGGCCAGGATCTTGGCGTAGCAGTTAAAGTGATGAGAAAAGTGATGAGAAACCGGAAGTGTCAAGTAACCAGAATCTGGAAGAAGAGACCGCCAGATTGGGACTTCTGGAGAGATACTGGACAGGCATACTTGGTTGAAGAGGGACTTCATCATAAGGATGTCTCGTCCCATTATAGCTCACCCCATGGGTAGTGAGCTGAGGGGGAGGGTATGTAAGTATGTGAGCCAGAGGGCACTGTTGAGCGACCCAGGCCAGGCCAGAAAAGGCTCTCAGCCACGCCTTTGGGTGGTGGCACGTAACTCCAGGAGGGCTGGAGTGTCCTGCAGGAAGCAGGAAGTAGTGGACCAGCTAGGACAGAGAGAGAGGCTCTGTCCCAGAGGGCTGGCGTCCACAGGAGTGGACCAGCTAGGACAGAGAGAGAGGCTCTGTCCCAGAGGGCTGGCGTCCACAGGAGTGGACCAGCTAGGACAGAGAGAGAGGCTCTGTCCCAGAGGGCTGGCGTCCACAGTAGTGGACCAGCTAGGACAGAGAGATAGGCTCTGTCCCAGAGGGCTGGCGTCCACAGGGGACTGTTGCTAGAGCTGAGCAACAGTCAGGACAGTTAGGGGCTCAAGGAGTGAGTTAGGCCCTAACTGTGGCATAGGTTTTTTTGTTGTTTTGCTGTGTTGCAGTTAAGCTGAATAAAGCCACTTTTATTTACACTTGGACCGTCTGAAAGCTATCTTTCCGGCGCCCAGTACCATGTACCACCGCTGTCCGGACCAGGAGAAGCCGCCATTTTGAGTTTAATTCCCCAAATTATCACACTCCTTACAAATGAAAAAAAGCTTCACATGGGCACTGCTCTGTTCCAGATGTTTGAGTTATCAGAATAACACTATGCACGTAGACCTGTTCATCCTACTATTACTATGAACTTGCAACTATAATCACAAAACCTTGATAGCTAAACTCTACCCTATATTTACTAAACAGTGCTACCAATATCACTGCACTGCTAGTGGGGATGGCAGGAACACCCCTATTTATACTACAAACCTATAAGAGTTTACTATCATGGGGTGTTCCTCACCACCCAGTGATGACGCTAAGATGTGAGGCCAGCCCCTTTGACAGCGCAGTGCTGTGTCCATCAAGTTCAAGGAATTGGAAACAGTATGATTGAAGGGACAAGTGAAGGAAATGAGCAATCTATACATAAAAATAAGCACTGATTCTATTTTGCGATAAGAAGGCACATAAGCCTTTTTTTTAAGATGTCAGCTATTGCTATTGCCTCCAGCTCCTGGGGTAAGCTGTTGTACAGAATCGCAGTCCTTACAGTGAAGAAGTTTTGTCACCTCTAGAGATTAAACCTTTCTTTGGGCAAACTGAGGGTGTACTTTCTTGTATTTTGGACTTGTATTTCTTGTATGGGCCATATACAGTGGGGAAAAAAAGAATTTAGTCAGCCACCAATTGTGCAAGTTCTCCCACTTAAAAAGATGAGAGAGGCCTGTAATTGACATCATAGGTAGACCTCAACTATGAGAGACAAAATGAGAAAACAAATCCAGAAAATCATATTATCTGTTTTTTTAAGAATTTATTTGCAAATTATGGTGGAAAATAAGTATTTGGTCACCTACAAACAAGCAAGATTTCTGGCTCTCACAGACCTGTAACTTCTTCTTTAAGAGGCTTCTCTGTCCTCCACTCATTACCTGTAGTAATGGCTCCTGTTTGACATTGTTATCAGTATAAAAGACACCTGTCCACAACCTCAAACAGTCACACTCCAAACTCCACTATGGTGAAGACCAAAGAGCTGTGGAAGGACACCAGAAACAAAATTGTAGACCTGTACCAGGCTGGGAAGACTGAATCCGTAATAGGCAAGCAGCTTGGTGTGAAGAAATCAACTGTGGGAGCAATAATTAGAAAATGGAAGACATACAAGAACACTCATAATCTCCCTCGATCAGGGGCTCCACGCAAGATCTCACCCCACACACCAGGGGACCTAGTGAATGACCTGCAGAAAGCTGGCACTAACGTAACAAAGGCTACCGTCAGTAACACACTACATCGTCAGGGACTCAGATCCTGCAGTGCCAGACATGTCCCCCTGCTTAAGCCAGTACATATCTAGGCCCTTCTGAAGTTTGCTAGAGAGCATTTGGATGTTCCAGAAGAGTATTGGGAGAATGTCATATGTTCAGATGAAACCAAGGTAGAACTGTTTACTAGAAACACAACTCGTCATGTTTGGAGGAGAGTGAATGCTGAGTTGCATCCAAAGAACACCATGCCTACTGTGAAGCATGGGGGTGGCAACATCATGCTTTGGGGCTGTTCCTCTGCAAAGGGCCCAGGACGTCTGATCCGTGTATATGAAAGAATGAATGGGGCCATGTATCGTGAGATTTTGAGTGCAAACCTCCTTCCATCAGCAAGGGCAATGAAGATGAAACGTGGCTGGGTCTTTCAGCATGATAATGATCCTAAGCACACTGCCAGGGCAACGAAGGAGTGGCTTCATAAGAAGTATTTCAAGGTCCTGGAGTGGCCTAGCCAGTCTCCAGATCTCAACCCCATAGAAAACCTTTGGAGGGGGTTGAAAGTGTTGCCCAGCGACATCCCCAAAACACCACTGCTCTAGAGGTGATTTGCATGGAGGAATGGGCCAACATACCAGCAACAGTGTGTGCCAACCTTGTGAAGACTTACAGAAAACATTTGACCTCTGTCATTGCCAACAAAGGATATACAGTGCCTTGTGAAAGTATTCGGCCCCCTTGAACTTTTCAACCTTTTGCCACATTTTAGGCTTCAAACATAAGGATATAAAATTTTAATTTTTTGGTGAAGAATCAACAACAAGTGGAACACAAACGTGAAGTGGAACGAAATTTATTGGATATTTTAAACTTTTGTAAAAAATAAAAAACTGAAAAGTGGGGCGTGCAATATTATTCGGCCCCTTTACTTTCAGTGCAGCAAACTCACTCCAGAAGTTCAGTGAGGATTTCTGAATGATCCAATGTTGTCTGTGTGATTGACAGCCTTTTGTCCTATCAAGTATGGGGCGGGTTCTTCCTTTCTATTTATTCTTTGCTCACATTAACATTGGCGCTTGCTATTGCTTTTGTGTACTGGCCTTTACTCCTTGCTGTTTTGTTACTTGTATTCCTATTCCTGACCTCTGGCTTTGACTTTGACTATTCTCTTGGATTTTGATTCTGTACTGCGTTGCTCGTCTGTTACTGACCCCTTGGCTAGCTGACCTCCCTTTTCGTTGCTCGTCCTGTCTGTGTTCTGTGTTGCCACTTATATTAAGAAGGGACTGTCGACCAGTTGCTGGCAACTAGATCATGCAAGTTAGCCAGGGACAGTGGGTGGGTTCAGCTTTAGGGCTCACTGTCTTGTTGTGCACCTCCCCCAGGGTTCTGCAGCAGCACTGGGGAATTGCTCAACTGGCAATTCCCTTACACTAGCACTCTGAAAATGAAAATGGTGGAGAGCCACAAAGCAGGAGAAGGCTATAAGAAGATAGAAAAGCATTTTCAAGTTGCCCTTTCCTCAGTTCGAAATGTAATTAAGAAATGGCAGTTACCAGGAACAGTAGAGGTCAAGATAAGGTCTGGAAGACCAATAAAAATTTCAGAGACAGCTGGTCGTAGGATTGCTAGAGTGGCAAATCAGAACCCCCACTTGACTACAAAAGACCTTCAGGAAGATTTAGCAGACTATGGAGTTGTGGTACATTGTTCTACTGTTCAATGAACTTTTGCATCAGGCCATTTTAATTTTTTGTTGTTTGAAAATGTAAAATATGAAAATATTTTTTTTTCCAAAAAATACATTGGGAATGTGTCATCTTTATTGTTATGCCTTTTGAAGATCATTTTATCTTCAACTTGCTTAACTGTTCACAAAAACAGTCATTTTGACCAAGGGTGTCCAAACTTTTGCATATCACTGTGTGTATATATATATATATATATATATATATATATATATATATAAAGTGCCTTGCGAAAGTATTCGGCCCCCTTGAACTTTTCAACCTTTTGCCACATTTCAGGCTTCAAACATAAGGATATAAAATTTAAATTTTTTTCGTGAAGAATCAACAACAAGTGGGACACAATTGTGAAGTGGAACAAAATGTATTGGATATTTTAAACTTTTGTAAAAAATAAAAAACTGAAAAGTGGGGCGTGCCAAATTATTCAGCCCCCTTAACTTAATACTTTGTAGCGCCACCTTTTGCTGCGATTACAGCTGCAAGTCGCATGGGGTATGTCTCTATCAGTTTTGCACATCGAGAGACTGAAATTCTTGCCCATTCTTACTTGGAAAACAGCTCGAGCTCAGCAAGGTTGGATGGAGAGCGTTTGTGAACAGCAGTTTTCAGCTTTTTCCACAGATTCTCGATTGGATTCAGGTCTGGACTTTGACTTGGCCATTCTAACACCTGGATACGTTTATTTGTGAACAATTCCATTGTAGATTTTGCTTTATGTTTGGGATCATTGTCTTGTTGGAAGATAAATCTCCGTCCCAGTCTCAGGTCTTTTGCAGACTCCAACAGGTTTTCTTCCAGAATGGTCTTGTATTTGGGTCCATCCATCTTCCCATCAATTTTAACCATCTTCCCTGTCCCTGCTGAAGAAAAGCAGGCCCAAACCATGATGCTGCCACCACCATGTTTGACAGTGGGGATGGTGTGTTCAGGGTGATGAGCTGTGTTGCTTTTACGCCAAACATATCGTTTTGCATTGTGGCCAAAAAGTTCGATTTTGGTTTCATCTGAAGAGAGCACCTTCTTCCACATGTTTGGTGTGTCTCCCAGGTGGCTTGTGGCAAACTTTAAATGAGACTTTTTATGGATAGCTTTGAGAAATGGCTTTCTCCTTGCCACTCTTCAATAAAGGCCAGATTTGTGCAGTGTACGACTGATTGTTGTCCTATGGACAGACTCTCCCACCTCAGCTGTAGATCTCTGCAGTTCATCCAGAGTGATCATGGGCCTCTTGGCTGCATCTCTGATCAGTCTTCTCCTTGTTTGAGATGAAAGTTTAGAGGGACGGCCGGGTCTTGGTAGATTTGCAGTGGTCTGATGCTCCTTCCATTTCAATATGATCGCTTTCACAGTGCTCCTTGGGATGTTTAAAGTTTGGGAAATATTTTTGTATCCAAATACGGCTTTAAACTTCTCCACAACAGTATCACAGACCTGCCTGATGTGTTCCTTGGTCTTCATGATGCTCTCTGCGCTTTAAACAGAACCCTGAGACTATCACAGAGCAGGTGCATTTATACGGAGACTTGATTACACACAGGTGGATTATATTTATCATCATTAGTCATTTAGGACAACATTGGATCAGTCAGAGATCCTCACTGAACTTCTGGAGTGAGTTTGCTGCACTGAAAGTAAAGGGGCCGAATAATATTGCACGCCCCACTTTTCAGTTTTTTATTTTCTACAAAAGTTTAAAATAACCAATAAATTTCGTTCCACTTCACAATTGTGTCCCACTTGTTGATTCTTCACCAAAAAAAATTTAAATTTTATATCTTTATATTTGAAGCCTGAAATGTGGCAAAAGGTTGAATACTTTCGCAAGGCACTATATATATGTCCATATTAAGAGTTATCATATCTCACCCAAACTATATTTTCTAAGCCAATGAATCTTATTTTACCCATTAAATGTCTATGAGGAACAGTGTTCCTGGATTTCGACACTATATCCAGAGCCTTCCTCCCATTATCTGGGAAAATAGGCACCACATTTGCCTTGCATTAGTCCCTAAATGTTAAGAATAGGGATAGAGAAATGACTGGACTGAGTTCTTTAAGTACTCCATGGTGTAATCTATCTGTTCACATTTAATTTGTTAGCTTAGACAATTTCTATGTTTATCAAATTTAGTACATTAGTTGATGTAACACCAGCATGGCACCTATATCAACTACTCCTTGTACTTTTCTATATACAGAGGTAATCAGAGGTAACTCTGATTTTTAACTCAACTTATTATGAAACCCAGTAGTGAGCAAGCTCTGTGAATTCTTGGCTTCTAATTAAAGCACGAATAGAGTACAATAACCCCTCCCCGCAACTAGGCATAAAGCAAAGGAAGAAAAGGGTCTCAGTAGCTCTAACACAAACTGCACACAGTAAAGAAACATGCCATTCTTTGTGCAATTGCTCAAACAGTGCACTGAATCACACTTAGGCTAGGGCTATACAGAGAATGTTTATTGTCGATTTACTGGTGCCTATTGGACAGTCTACACGCTGACGAGTATTAGACACACTTCTGTTTCCATTTTTTATACTTTTCAAGGATTATTGTGTTGACCTATAGTTTTGTAACAATAGAATGGACAAAAAAATCAACATATTTCTATGATGTTGCAAGTGACTGTGATGCGACAGTCTCACAAAATCCAAACATGGTCAATTTTATGATGCAGTTCCATGTGACATTGCTCCCATACACATTAAAGGGTTTGCCCGGGATAAATGGAAATCCCTACACTAATCTAAACACCTTCCTACTTTCTAAATAGCATAATTTATCAAAAATGTATAGTTACCCAAATCCCTGGGGTGGTCATTTGCTGGCTATCCGGTGACAATCCGTTTCCCCGTTTCCGGAAACGGAACGTCACTACTATTCCCCCCCCCCCCATCCACTCCATCATACTTACCTATCTTCTTCCTTCCAGGCTTCTTCCTGCGTTACGAATCCTCCCTGTTTTCTGACTGCCGTGTGTGCTATAGACCCAGCGCTGCTCTGTGCTGCCGATAATTCACCTCTACTTCGCAGGCGTGGAAGCAGCAGCAGAGTCCTGTGCAGTAGAGGTGGATCGTCGGCTACAGAGCAGCGCTGGGTTTATAGTATGCACAGCAGTCAGAAAAGAAGGATGGGTGTCCCGCAGGAGGAAGATGGGTAAGTATATAATGGGGTAGGGGGTTGAGCTGATTAGGGAGGGAAGGGCTAGTAGTTGTGAGCGGGATAGCTCAAGAGAGGGAGGGGCTCTATGAGAGGGAGAGAGAGAGGAAGAGGGGGGTAGTGAAGTGAGAGGTAGCTATCATGTAAGTTACATAGCAGGAAGCCGAACCATGTAAACAAATGCAGAAGATACCAGAAGCTCCCAGAGACACCCAGAAATCACTCAAACCACTGCTAAAGGTATATGGGTGCATTTATTAATCCATTAATAGCACTAACAGACCTTTTTTTTAAAAAAAAAACAAAAATATTTTTTACCCAGAAAACCCCTTTAACCCCTTCACGCATTCTCACGTACATGTACATGGGAGAATGTAGTTAGTTACCACATCCCCACGTACAGGTACGTGACGGTGATCGAGCGGGCTCAGAGCAGAGCCCGTGCGATCACCGCGGGAGCCTGGCTGTATTTGATAGCCAGGCTCCCGCTGAAACAGGGGGACCAGTGATAACACCGAGCCCCGCTGTTTAACCCTTAAGATTCCGCGGTCAATAGCAACCGCGGCATTTTAAGTGTTTGCTAGCGGCACCCCCCGCGGCGAGATCGGGGGGTGCCGATTTCTATAATATGCAGCCCGGGGTCTGGCCAGTGACCCCAGGCTGCCTGAAGGCCCACTACCTGGTTGATCCTGCCGGGACCTCTGGAAATCAGCCTATGTCTACATAGGCTGAATTCCTGTATAGACTGCAATACACGTGTATTGCAGTCTATAGTGCTGAATCAGCGATTAGAGTATCGTTGGTTCAGGTGTCCTAGTGGGACATATAAAAAAAGATAATATTTATTAACTTATTTGGGTGGTATGACTATCTGTTTGAAAAGCAGAGCATTTCACATTTTGAAAATTGCGATTTTTTTTTCCAAATTTCCATCAAATTTCCTATTTTTTTATAAATAAATACAAAAATATTGATCAATGTTTACCACTAACATGAAGTACAATGTCTCACGAAAAAACAGTTTCAAAATCACTTGTGCAAGTTAAAGCGTCTTAAAGTTATTGCCATATAAAGTGACATATGTCAGTTTTGAAAAATGAGGCCTGGTCTTTAACGCACTTTTGGGCTCAGACCTGAAGGGGTTAAGTGTGTCACATGTGTGCAACTAAACAATTTGTTCTTTGGCACTTTTCTTGGTTTTATAAATTGGGCCTTCCAAATCACTCACAGTTGTGCAAGGCACTGGAGCTTTCATCAGGGGCTGAGCATCCATCAAACAAGCCTTTCAACATGGAAATTCTTATCATTTTCATTTTTTATTCTATTTACATTGCTTTTGTTTCTAATCTTTGTCTTAATAACTTACTTCCATATCATTACCTGTATTGTTTATGAAATGTTTATTTGTGCAGTTGAAGAGTTCTTTTCAATTTTTAAAAAGGCAACTCAGATGCATGCATGCATGTAATACATTGTTTTAATGGGATTTTTGGTCGCACAACACTTCACTGAATAGCCCTAGTCTTAACTCAACATAACCAACTCCACTTATTCAGAAGTCACATAGTGCAGCAAGCCTAACTCTTCTATAGAGAAAGCTAGTACCTGTAGTAGAGGTGTGAGATGGCTATATTTACAGGTGCAGTGAGCATGGGGAAATCTGTACTTTCCGGTGGACCACATGGATGAGGCCAGTCTAGGACTTCCGATTGTATCCCTATATCCTTCTATGTGTGTAGGATGGCACTCAGTTGGCACCTCACAGGAGGCTGCATGATCACCATGGGGACTGACCACAACCCCAAAACAGCTTCAGTAAAATAAAGGATTTGGGACAGCACTCCAGGTATTCTCGGTATGTGGATAATTATTTTATTAAAGTAGATCACATAAAACTTCAGTATATCCAAACGCATTACAATATATATCCAACAGTATTGCAGCAATATTTCAAGAAACTGTATACAATTAGGTCCATAAATATTTGGACAGAGACAA
Organism: Leptodactylus fallax; assembly: GCA_947044405.1. Lineage (NCBI taxonomy): Eukaryota > Metazoa > Chordata > Amphibia > Anura > Leptodactylidae > Leptodactylus > Leptodactylus fallax. The sequence continues at coordinate 2,246,916 of CAMRHE010000197.1, read as the reverse complement.
CATTTTTGTAATTTTGGTTCTGTAACAAAACAATTCAGATGCAGTTGAAGTTCAGACTTTCAGCTTTAATTCAGTGGGGTGAACAAAATGATTGCATAAAAATGTGAGGAACTAAAGCATTTATTACACACAATCCTTTCATTTCAGGGGCACAAAAGTAATTGGACAAATTAAATAATTGTAAATACAATGTTAATTTCTAATACTTGGTTGAAAACCCTTTGTTGGCAATGACTGCCTGAAGTCTTGAACTCATGGTCATCACCAGTTGCTGTGTTTCCTCCTTTTTATTGCCCTGCCAGACCTTTACTGCAGTGGTTTTCAGTTGCTATTTGTTTGTGGGCCTTTGTGTCTGAAGTTTAATCTTTAACAAATGAAATGCATGCTCAGTTGGGTTGAGATCAGGTGACTGACTTGGCCATTCAAGAATATTCCACTTCTTTGCTTTAATAAACTCCTGGGTTGCTTTAGCTTTATGTTTTGGGTCATTGTCCATCTGTATTATGAAAAGCTGACCAATCAGTTTGGCTGGATTTGAGCACAAAGTATGTCTCTGAATACCTCAGAATTCATCAGGCTGCTTCTGTCCTGTGTCACATCATCAAAAAATATTAGTGACCCAGTGCCAACAGATGCAATGTATGCCTAAGCCATCACACTTCCTCAGCAGTGTTTTAAAGATGATGTGGTATGCTTTAGATCATGAGCTGTACCACGCTGTCGCCATACTTTTTTCTTTCCATCATTCTGGTAGAGGTTGTGCATTCAAATATGATTCTGAATAAAGGTACAGTGGGTACGGAAAGTATTCAGACCCCTTTAAATATTTCACTCTTCGTTTCATTGCAGCCATTTGCTAAAAGCAAAAAAGTTCATTTTATTTCTCATTAATGTATACTCAGCACCCCATCTTGACAGAAAAAAAAAACAGAAATGTAGATATTTTTGCAAATTTATTAAAAAAGAAAAACTGAAATAACACATGGTCATAAGTATTCAGACTCTTTGCTATGACACTCATATTTAACTCACATGCTGTCCATTTCCTTCTGATCCTCCTTGAGATTGTTCTACTCCTTCATTGGAGTCCAGCTGTGTTTAATTAAACTGATTGGACTTGATTAGGAAAGGCCCACACATGTCTATATAAGACCTCACAGCTCACAGTGCATGTCAGAGCAAATGAGAATCATGAGATCAAAGGAACTGACCAAGGAGCCCAGAGACAGAATTGTGGCAAGGCACAGATCTGGCCAAGGTTACAAAAGAATTTCTGCAGCACTCAAGGTTCCTAAGAGCACAGTGGCCTCCATAATCCTTAAATGAAGAAGTTTGGGATGACCAGAAGTCTTCCTATACCTGGCCGTCCAGCCAAACTGAGCAATCGTGGGAGAAGAGCCTTGGTGAGAGAGGTAAAGAAGAACCTAAAGATCACTGTGGCTGAGCTCCAGAGATGTAGTAGGGAGATGGGAGAAAGTTCCACAAAGTCAACTATCACTGCAGCCCTCCACCAGTCAGTGCTTTATGGCAGAGTGGCCCGAAGGAAGCCTCTCCTCAGTGCAAGATATATGAAAGCCCGCATAGAGTTTGCCAAAAAACACATGAAGGACTCCAAGACTATCTTCAGAATAGGTCATCTATCAGAGGTTGTCCAACCTGGGGACCCATGCTGATGTGCTGTTTGAAGGGGAAATAAGATTCTCCGGTCTGATGAGACGAAGATTGAACTTTTTGGCGTTAATTCTAAGTGGTTTGTGTGGAGAAAACCAAGCACTGCTCATCATCTGCCCAATACAATCCTAACAGTGAAACATGGTGGTGGCAGCATCATGCTATGGGGGTGTTTTTTAGCTGCAGAGACAGGATGACTGGTTGCAATTGAAGGAAAGATGAATGCAGCCAAGTACAGAGATATCCTGGAAGAAAACCTCTTCCAGAGTGCTCTGGACCTCAGACTGGGCTGAAGGTTCACCTTCCAACAAGACAATGACCCTAAGCATACAGCTAAAATAACAAAGGAGTGGCTTCGGAACAACTCTGTGACCATTCTTGACTGGCCCAGCCAGAGCCCTGACCTCAACCCAATTGAGCATCTCTGGAGAGACCTGAAAATGACTGTCCACCAACGTTCACCATCCAACCTGACGGAACTGTAGAGGATCTACAAGGAAGAATGCCAGAGGATCCACAAATCCAGATGTGAAAAACTTGTTGCATCATTCCCAAGAAGACTCATGGCTGTACTAGCTCAATAATAAGTAGCTCAGTAATAGAAAAAGTAGAAAAGTTTATTATACTTTGCTTCGATGAACAGAATAGTTCAAATCACAGTCTGGGGAACCCAATCCACCTTCTTGTTTCCCAGAAATAGAAACAGCAGTCCCTAGACATAGTAGATATTGTATGTGTTCTGTCCCAATCTTGAGCTACAAACTAATACAATCCCAACATCTTTATATTAATCTGAACTGGAGGAGGGCAGTTGTCTGACTCCAACTGGCTTCAACTGTGTCTGCCTCCAGCTAAACAAAAGGAATATCCACATCAAAGAGCACCTTGAGAGAATTACCCCTGGCTCCAAGGAATGTGAATTACACTTTCAATAGGGGCAATAAACATAAGACTATCCTCAAGACAAACTGTGAAAACCAGTTCAACAGGAAGAAGACCATAAAACCTGGGCAAGATTGCCCTAACCCAGTCAACAAATAAAATGACCCACAACCCCCACAAACATATATAGTAACAAAGGTACAAATTAACTATGATTAAAATGATAAATCCCTTAAATCCCTCTTATAGGTTGATCTTGGTTTCATCTGTCCAAAGAATGTTCTTCTAGAACTGTGCTGGCTTTTTTAGATGTTTTATAGCAAAGTCAAATTTATCCTTCTTATTCTTGAGGCTTATGAGTGGCTTGCACTGTGCAGTGAACCCTCGGTATTTACTTTCCTGCTGTCTTCTCTTTATGGTAGATTTGGATATTGATATGCCTAAATCCCAGAGAGTGTTGTTCTCTTGGTTGGCTGTTGTGAAGGGGTTTCTCTTCACCATGGAAATTATTCTGCGATCATCCACCACTTTTGTCTTCCGTGGGCGTCCAGGTCTTTTTGCATTGATAAGTTCACCAGTGCTTTCTTTCTCAGGATGTACCAAACTGTAGATTTTGCCACTCCTAATATTGTAGCAATTTCTCATATGTTTTTTTTTTTCTGTTTTTACAGCTTAAGGATGGCTTGTTTCACCTGCATGGAGAGCTCCTTTGACCGCATGTTATCTTCACAGCAAAATCTTCCAAATGCAAGCACCACACCTCAACTCAACTGCAGGCCTTTTATCTGCTTAAGAATGACATGATGAAGGAATTTCCCACACCTGCCAAAGAAACAGCCTTTGAGTCAATTGTCCAATTACTTTTGGTCCCTTTAAAACAGGGTGGCACATATTAAGGAAATGAAACTCCTAAACCCTTCATTCAATTTTAATGTGGATACCCTCAAATGAAAGCTGAAAGTCTGGACTTTATGTCCAAGCCCATTATATAACTTGAATATGCTTAAGTAAACAGGTAAAAAAAAACAAAATTTGTGTCAGTGTCCAAATATATATGGACCTAACTGTCAGAATTACAACATAGAACAATATAAGAATAGTCAGCAATAATAAGATAAAGACCATTACTGAGGATCACACTGTACAGAAACCAAAATGGTGAACAATTAATGCCAATTCAGTATTACAGTAAGTATAATATAGTTGGAGCACATATATATATAGATATAATATTTCGAATATAATATTAATCTGGAGCACATGTATAATAATATAAAATTCATGTGTAGCATATATATATTGATATCACAGCAATATGAATTATACCATAGAAGGTCGGAGAATGGGTACAATGGGAACAATGGAAGATGTGATATGAAGCAAATCCACTGGTGAAAGATCTACAAACATAAAGTGAATAAAAGTGAGATACAAAAAAATGAATGGGGAGGGAGGGGAAGGGAAAGGGGGAGGGTGGGTTTGGATGAGGACACATGGAGGGATTGGGAAGGGGAGGGGTTAATAAGAGGCAAGGTGATATAAAAACTATGTGTGTTATAGTAGGAGACAATAATAATAGGGGAAAAATATACATAAAGGAGGGAGGATTATGGGAAAAAAAATTATGGGAAGTGTTTATTTTTTTATTTAGCATAACAACACATATGGGACAATAAATGTGGGACACTATAGGGTATGGTAAAGGAATGCTGAGATAGCAGATGAAAAGGAAACCAACAGTAGATGTAGATGGGGAAATAACTAGTTAAAACAATTAGACTAGACAATGAGTAGCATAGAAAGTGGGAACAATAATCAAAAGAGGAACCCCAAGACAAAACACTAGTTAAATGGGGCAATCATGAAGTAGGACAAAAACAACTTACCAGGGATTCAAGAGGTGCTCAGGGAAGTCAGGCTTGTGTGCATCGGTATAAATAGATGGCGCATAGAAAATGATGCCTGTGTAACAGGCCAAATTGACCCCCCTCCCAGATTAAGCCCGGGTATAAACTGTCCTAGGCCAAACTATACCCCAAGGTGTAAAATATCCTAGGTGAAACTATACCCCTCAAGACCAAAATATACCCCTCTAACGTAGAAGCCAGGTATAGTCTGGCCCAGGCCACAGTATACCCCTGGGGATAAACTTTATACCTGGGGGTGTAAAATAACCTACACCAGGAATATATCCCTCCAGGCTATAATGTTATCACTTCATTGGTTTTCTCACCCTGTCTCTAATTTGTTGAAAAGTGTGCAGATCCTTTTTTTTTTTATCATACTCATATACACAGCTGCTTCTTCTTGTTGAAAAATACAGTACAGTGCTTATATTGAACTGACATTAGATGGCGCTGTCCCAACAGTGCATTGTAACTTTTTATATATGTTTCTCTCTGCTCTCTATAACACCAAACTTTTGACAACCATGGAAGACCAACTGTATGACCAGCTTTTGAGATTCTACATTGCAACACAACAAAAGTACTCCCAGTGGATCTACGATCTACCTCCAGAGAAACGTGTAAATGCCAAGTGCCAGTTCAGACAAACAGCTAAGCCATATCGAGCAGACAGAGGGATTCTTTACCATGGGGAAAAGGAGATTCTCACTAAAGCCGACTGCCAAATATCCTGAAGGCCTGTCATGACAACCCAATTTTTGGTGGCCATTTTGGCAGAGATAAAACGTTCGCCAAAATCTCTGAGCATTATTACTGGAAGGGAATGAAGAACGATATTCATCAACATGTCAAAGCCTGTCAAAAATGTTTTGTCGTAAATCCCAAAATCAGCAAGGAAGCTCCACCATTCAACAGTATACCATTGCCAGGAAAAGTATGGAGCTTAGTCGGGATTGATATGATTGTCCTCTTCCTAAAACATCAAATGGCAACAAATATATAGTCGCTGCCACTGACCATTTCTCCAAGTGGACTTAAGCAACAGCTGTTCCAGATAAGAGTGCCAAGTTAGTAGCAATTTTTTTGTACTCCGTTATTTGCCGCCTTTTCTGTATGGACACTCTTATTATGGCGGAGATCAGGCCATACAGAGAACTGAAATATCTTTCTGTTGTGATATCCCTATGCTACTTTTTACCTGTATCTTTCTATCTGTCTGTCTACTATCACTGGAATGCCTCTTTAACTTGGAACGTTTTTGTATATATTGTATTTGTATTGTTTATCTTTGCTGCTGTAACACACTGAATTTCCCCATGGTGGGACTATTAAAGGATGATAATTATTATTATTATTATTATTAGCAACCAGGGACGAGAGTTTGTGAACTTGGTCATCGACAACCTGATGGAGCATTTTCAAACAGATCACTGCATTTTATCTGCCTACCACGCACAAACAAATGGCCAGCGGGAACGTGATAATCAAACACTCAAAGAATCTCTGAGTAAGCTTGTCAATGACCAAGGTAACAACTGGGATCAGTTCATACCTGGCGTTCTGTTTGTCTATCACACATCTGTGCATGCCTCAACCAAGTGCACTCCATTTGAGGTCATGTATGGACGGAAGGCCAAGCTTCCTATGGACCTCAATCTCTCATAAAATGACACTGTGGACCCCATGCCCGTTTGGGATGATGCCATCCCTGATGTGCTAAATACACTGACAACTATTCTTAAAAAGCTCTGCTTAACCATTAGTACCAACATCCACTCTGCCCAGGAACACCAGAAGCGCGCCTTTGATTGCCAACACAACAGCGGCAAAGAAATCACTGCTGGCACCATCGTTTTTATCAAGAATCATCACCATATTCATCGCATGGGTACAAAGATGGAACCACACTGGGTTTGCCCCTACTTAGTTGAGGAATCCTTGACCAAGGGACGAGTAAAACTTAAGAACAATAAGACTGGCAAGATTTTGAGCAACACCTACCACACCAGCAACCTTAAGATTTACCAGGATGAAGAGACTTCTTCACCACCCCAGTCTCATGATGATTATCCCAGTGACTTTGCCACACAGAAACACAAGCAAACTAAGACTTTCAATCCACTACCAAGTTCAGTAAGGAAGTATCTTAGCACCACTCTTGGTCTTGGCCTTACGCTTGGTAGTGTTGTACACTATGGCTGCACAAGGGACCTTGGACAACCATGGCATACACAAAACCAAAGGTGATGGCAACTGCTACTTCAGGGCCATCAGCTACATCCTGACAGGAACAGAGGACAACCACTCCATTCTCAGAGATAAAGTCATCCGCCACATGAAAACTGACTACTTGAACCAAAATATGAATGAATATGTGAACATCTCTGGTATGTCTCATGATGGAGTCTGGACAACTGTTGTAGAGATCATGGCCACAGCAAATCTGTTGAGTTGCGACATCATCATCTACACGAACGTCGGTGACTCCATAGATTGGTTGACATATCCCGCAAGCTTCAATCTGCAGTCAGCAACAGAAAATGCACTTTATCTTGAAAATAAGGGTCATCATTTTAATGCTGTTATCAGTGTTTCCCTTTAAACGTTTATATTGTAGCAAGGACTTGCTATTGTAAAGGTCCCGATACATGGGACGAGTATTGGGCAATTTGTTGTCCCTTGCATTGAGCGATAATTGACTAATCGCTAATGGGAAATCGCTGAGAAAAGAAAAAAAATTACTTACTCACCGCCCAGCATGTCCTGACCCTCCTCCGTCCCTCCTCCATGTCTCTGCCAGCAGCCATTTCTTGCTTCTCTGGCTGCAGCTTTTGAATTTCACGCTGTCTCTTATCCCCGCGGGTCCTCCAGGTCATCTCATCAGTGTATGACACGTCATGCACAGATCAGGTGACCCATAATCAGCTGATAATCGCCCCATGTAAAGCCACCTTTATAAGTTGAAGTTTCAACACGTTATGACTTGTATTATATTATCAACAGTCAAGTTTTTCTGGTTGAAGTAATAAAAATCTATGTGTTTAGAGTTTTAACATTTAAATCAGCTTTCTCACTTAATTTTTCAACATTTTATTGGGGATTCAGCTTTGTCTGGTAAGTTAAGCAATTTTTGTGTATATCACTCAATGCTAGTGATGGGGGTATAATATGGCCTGAAGGGTATGAATTGACCTAGGCTAATTTAGCCCCGGGTATAGTCTGGATTGAGGATATACTCTCCCATTGTCCCAGCTTATGAGAATCAAGAGAATTGTTCAGACCGCTCCTTAACCCCTTCACGCATTCTCACATACATGTACGTGGGAGAATGTGGTTAGTTAACACATCCCCACGTACAGGTACGTGACGGTGATCGAGTGGGCTCAGAAGCAGAGCCCGTGCGATCACCGCGGGAGCCCGGCTGTATTTGACAGCCAGGCTCCCGCTGAAACAGCGGGGACCAGTGATAACACCGATCCCTGCTGTTTAACCCTTAAGATGCCGCGGTCAATAGCGACCGCGGCATTTTAAGTGTTTGCTAGCGGCACTGACTGCCGCGGACGGCATCGGGAGAGGGTGTCAGCTGTAACTGACAGCTAACACCCTGCTCCTTAACCTCCGATCGGAGTTTTTAACCCCTTGGATGCCGCGGTCAACCATGACCGCGGCATCCAAGGGGTTCCGCCATGTTGCCGCCCCTGGCACCCCCCGTGGCGAGATCGGGGGGGTGTCGATTTCTATAATATGCAGCCCGGGGTCTGGCCAGTGACCCCAGGCTGCCTGAAGCCCCCACTACCTGGTTGATCCTGCCGGGACCTCTGGAAATCAGCCTATGTCTGCATAGGCTGAATTCCTGTATAGACTGCAATACACGTGTATTGCAGTCTATAGTGCTGAATCAGCGATTAGAGTATCGTTGGTTCAGTATTTCACATTTTGAAAATTGCGATTTTTTTTTTCCCAAATTTCCATCAAATTTCCTATTTTTTTATAAATAAATACAAAAATATTGATCAATGTTTACCACTAACATGAAGTACAATGTCTCACGAAAAAACAGTCTCAAAATCACTTGTGCAAGTTAAAACGGCTTAAAGTTATTGCCATATAAAGTGACATATGTCAGTTTTGAAAAATGAGGCCTGGTCTTTAACGCACTTTTGGGCTCAGACCTGAAGGGGTTAAGTGAAGTGAGGCTAATGGAAATGAAGGTTCCATTCTAGAGGCTTCTCCAGAGAGATCCTCAATGACCAACTTCATAAGGTACATGAATTACCCAGATCTGAACTATTGAAACCGAAATCCCATAAAAAAACCCAAAAAACAATCGACCAGTCTATGTTTCCACCTATAACTCATATAGGGGTAAAATCAAACAAATTTTATATAAACATTGGCATATCCTTCAAAAAGGACATCCTAATGTCTTTAGTAAATCGCAATTAATCTCTTATAGACATGGCCGAAACCTGAAAGATCATTTGGTTAAAGCAGATTTGGGTCATTCTTTCCGTACTGTACAATTAACTGTCTTGGGACATTTCTGTGCTTGGGCTGCGCCCAGTGTGGTAATGTACAGAAAGGCTCTACATTCTCACATCCCCACACTGGGAAATGCTTTAAGATTAAAGGCCACTTTACATGCAACACAGACTTCATTATCTACTTAATTAAATGTCCGTGTGGACTCCAAGTATGTCGGAAAGACAACCATGAAAATTAAGGAGATAATATCAAAACATAAATCCACTTGAGTTACTTGAGCTACCTATCCCAGCACATTTTAAAGAAAAAAATGACAAAACTAACCAGTTGAAATTTAACATCGAGTGGGTCCCTCCACCGCAATGTAGTGATGATAGGATTCAATTACTAAAATCCAACAAAATGCAATATATACAAGACATAGCAAGGTTGAACTCAGAATGAAATTCTGCAATACTGCAGAGTACAGAATAGGTTCAGAAAGAGGTACTCCAGTTAATAAGGCCACTACCAAGGACATTTCCAGATGCACCCTGTTGTAACAGGTAGCTAAGGCCTGATAGAAGAGGGTGTCAGGAAAACCAAAATTCAGAACAGTCTGTTCACAAGGTCTTTTCAACTTGATGTTATTGCAGGTCAGAACAATCAGATGGAAACTGATGGGCTTTCAGCTCAAAGTGGATGGTACAATGGTTAAGGAATCCATGGTAGGTCTTTGGATTCTCATCATAGTGAGGAATCAGTGGGAGGTGCAGTATCATTGGAGTGTGAACTTAACTGCAGCTGTGGAGACAGAGCTGGTATAGGAGTAACCAAGGCATCCAGTTGAGCAGAATAAAGCTTATAAACTGAAGCAAATCATCCTAACAACTTTTCTGTGACAAGCCAGCTCCTTCTACAATTCTTGTATCTGAAGTTTGATGCTAGTGGGTCCATGGCCTGAACAAACTGTAATGCAGCAGATGTGGACCCACTGTGCCACTAAACTGATTTTGTTTGGGGTTACCATTTGGGGCACTGTCTAAATGGATTCCTGTTTTTCACCCTTTAACCCTATAATAGGATCTGCAGGGAACCACCAGGTTGCTTCCTCTAGGAGTAGTCTCACTTTAGTGGTGGCTGACCCAAATGGACTGAAGGGAACATGTAGAGAAGTGGACAAAGCAGGCAGAGTTTTTTTGACATGGTAAACAGGCCAAAGGTCAGGGCAGGTGGCACATAGTCAATATGGCAAACAGAGGTCTGGACAGCCAGAACAGGTTCATGTTTGGATATACAGTCAGAAGTCAAAACAGAGTAACAGCAGAAAAACAAACCTTCTAGAAACTAAGAAGCTAGGGACCTTATTGCTTAGGCACCTTCCTGTGTAGGAAGCTGGCTTAAATACTCCACAGGCAACTCCTGCCGTAGTCAACCCCTGCCATCAGTAGGTTGCACTGTGGGAGAGCAACACATAACATACTATGTATGTGCTAATTTATTGCACTTTGTTTCAATTGTGTGTTATTTGTCATTGATATATGTGTGAGCAGGAGTTTAAATGGTCACTAACTTTTCCAATAACTTAGTCTAATTTCATAGAGCTTGTTATTCTGGACAAAAAAAGTTATGCACTTTAATTAATAATGTGGCTACTTTCTGCTCTAAAGTTCCTGTCAAGCTTTGTCCTTCTAGCTAATTTACAGTTCACTCCCTGTTGTTAAGCAAGCTTCATCCATATACAGTTGTGCTAAAAAGTTTACATACCCCGGCAGATTTTTTTGTTTTTTTGGCCTTTTTTCAGAGAATATGAATGATAACACAAAACCATTTTCTCCACTAATGGTTAGCGGTTGGTTGAAGCCATTTATTTTCAAACTTCTGTGTTTTCTCTTTTTAAATCATAATGACAACCAAAAACATCAAAATGACCCTGTTCAAAAGTTCACATACCCCAGTTCTTAATACCATGTATTGCCCCCTCTAACATCAATGACAGCTTGAAGTCTTTTGTGGTAGTTGTGGATGAGGCTCTTCATTTTCTCAGATGGTAAAACTGCCCATTCTTCTTGTCAAAAAGTCTCCAGTTCCTGTAAATTCCTGTCTTGCATGTACTACGCGCTTGGGATTTCCCCAGAGTGCCTCAAAGAACCTTCACATTCTTCTGCTGTAGCCAATGACAGGTCGACTTGGCCTTGTGTTTTGGATCGTTGTCATGTTGGAACGTCCAAGTATGTCCCATGCGCAGCTTCCTAGCTGATGAGTGCAAATTTGCCTCCAGTATTTGCTGATAACAAGTTGCATTCATCTTTCCTTCAACTTTGACTAAGTTTCCTGCGTCTTTGAAGCTCACACATCCCCACATCATCAGTGATCCACCTCCGTGCTTTACAGTAGGAATGGTGTTCCTTTCATCATAGGCCTTGTTGACACCTCTCCAAATGTAACGTTTATGGTTGTGGCCAAAAAAGTTCGCTTTTTGTCTCATCACTTCAAATTACTTTGTTCCAGAAGTTTTGAGGCTTGTCTCTGTGCTATTTGGCGTATTGAAGGCGAGATTCTTTGTGGCATTTGCGCAGTAATGGCTTTCTTCTGGCAACTTGACCATGCAGCCCATTCTTCTTCAAGTGCCTCTTTATTGTGCATCTTGAAACAGCCACACCGATAGTTTTCAGAGAGTCCTGTATTTCAGCTGATGTTATGTGTGGGTTTTTCTTTGCATCCCGAACAATTATCTGGGCAGTTGTGGCCGAAATTTTGGTTGGTCTACCTGACCGTGGTTTGGTTTTTACAGAGTCCCTGATTTTCCATTTGATAATCACAGTTTGAACACTGCTGACTGGCATTATCAATTCCTTGGATATCTTTTTGTATCCCTTTCCTGTTTTATACAGTTCAACTACCTTTTCCCATAGATTTTGCTTTTCCCATGACTCGCAATCCAGAAGCGTCAGTGGCTGGAGGAAAGATGCAACAGTCTGTCTGGATCCCAGAAACTCACTCAGCTTTTATGCACACACACTGGTTACAAGCAAACAGGTCACAGGTGAGGATGTTACCTTTAGTAGTCATTCAAACCCCTTTGTGTCAACTTCTGGGCATGTTATCAGGCCAAAATCACCAGGGTATGTGAACTTTTGAACAAGGTCATTCTGATGTTTTTGGTTGTCATTATGATTTAAAAAGAGAAAACACAGAAGTTTGACAATAAATGGCTTCAACCAACCACTAACCATGAGTGGAGAAAAAGTTTTTGTGTTATCATTCATATTCTCTGAAAAAAGGCCAAAAAACAAAAAATCTGCCGGGGTATGTAAACTTTTTAGCAGAACTGTATACATTAGATAAGCAAAACAGATCACAGTGAGTGGAGGGGGGAGGTTCTTTTCTTTCTTCGGACTGTGAAAGCAGGTGGGAGGGATTGATTCTGCAAAATATTGCTCTGTGCAAAGGACTGAAAATTCTGCAAATATCACAGCTTATAATGTAAGAAAAAAAAGTCTTTTATATACTTATATCTACTTCTGACTACTTATGTGATTACAGATGGGATATTATTCATGCAGAGCACCAGGTATTAGAAAAAGGACTGTCCTTTAGCAGTACCTCTGCCTTGGACACTTTCCAGTTGGAACAAGAAATACTAAGATTTCATTAGACTCAAGGTGCACTTTAAAGATAGTCCCCCTGAAGCACCCCAAGGCGAAAGTACTGTCAACAGCCTCACGTTGGAATCTTTGGGTCTTAGAGCCAAGAGTTCCTTCATGCCACCATGTAACCAACCACTAGTTGAAACATACATCTCTATGACCTTGAGTCACACAAAAAGGGCCTCTTCAGACATACAAATAACTTGCTTTCTGAAGAGAGACATTCTAGCCTTTCAATCGAATAGAAATACTATTATTAAGCCCGCCAATAAGAGTGGAGCCATTGTTGTAATGGACAAAAGTATGTACCTTCATGAGGCTTTTTCACAACTCTCAGATGAAATCACCTATAGAAAAGTGACAATTAATCCCAGTCATAAGATAGTGGGGAGGATCAAGAGGACATTACAAACATACATGTCAAAGGGCACTATCAATAATCGTACAGTATTTCTTCAGTTTTTTTATATCCTATCCAAATTTCATAAAAGATTATCCAACCCTCTGGTGGCATCAACAGACTCCATCTTATCCCCTTTAGCTACATACTTGGACAGGGTACTCATACCAATAATACATAATACGTAACTCTTGGTCCTTTCTGTTAAACATCTCTGATTTCTTATCTAAACTTAAACAGGTGGGTGATATCTCTTCTGACTCTGTTCTGGTTACCTTCAATATTAATAGCCTGTATACATGCATTGAACACAACAAGGACATTCGGGCTGCCAGCAGACTTTTGTCACTTGAATCCACCCTGGATGAGGAAAAGAGTTCTGCTTGATGTTACTCAGAACTGATCTGGAAGATAATTTTTTTCCTCGTTGGCAATCAATTCTATGTCCAATAAAGGGGCACCGCAATGGAGTCACATGTGGCCCAGCCCTAAGCCAATGCCTACATGATAGCAGTAGAGGAGGAAAACATCTATCCTTTCCCATTATTCCAACAACATGTTAAAGCTTGGTTTCATTTTAAAAATGATATATTCTATTTATTCTCTGTCTATTCTCTACCACATTGAAAAACATTTATCCTGAATTATCATTCACTATGAACATGAGCCCAGAGCAAGTGAGCTTCTTGGACACCCTTGTTAGTATTGTTGAACGGAGGCATCTAACGATAGACCAGTATTAAAAAATAACAGACCATAATGACTTGTTACATTACCATAGCTGTCACCCTAAAACTCTTTGCCATGGTCTCAATTTAAGAGAACAACACGGATTGTATCTAACCCTGACACCCTATCCACTAGACTTAACGACATGAGGGACACATTTTCGCACAGAGGGTATCCAAGACATCAACTCCAACAAGAACTTGATAGACCATTAATTAACGATACTGCAAAAGCACCAAAACCACCCAACATACCATCCCATTCTAAGATCCATCAGGTCCTTTGTAAGTACTGGTTTCTCCTGGAGAAGGCTGATCTCTCAGTTAGTGAATTCAAGACACCACATATCACATGCGCCAAAAGTCCCAGGACTTAAGAAATAGGCTGATCCTATCAACAAAACCCCTAAACAACAATTTTTAAGTACACCGAAACAAGAAACAAATGTGTGCCTTAATTGCAGCCAGTGCTCCAGCATCATCAGAGATAACACGAGTACACACCCTCTTCCAGCCTGTTACTGAGGTCATGCTCCCCAGACGTCACTATTGGGGCCTGTGATTGGCAGTGACACCTGGGGCACATCACCTCAGTCACAGGCAGAAGAGGACCGAAGAAGATGCTGAAGAGAGCCGAATGGAGCGAGGATGCCCAGGAAAGGTGAGGTAAGATGAATATAAGTGTTTGTTATTTTTAATAACTTCCCCTAGGCCTCTACTTATTATACTGAGGAGACACCAGAGTATAATAGCGCTTCAGAATATGTGTAGTATATTATACTGTGTGGGGGCCACTGTGGAGCATATAATATTGTGTGGGGGCCACTGTGGAGCATATTATAATGTGTTATAATGTGTGGGGGCCACTGTAGAGCACATTATACTGTGTGTGGGCCACTGTGGAGCACATTATACATTATATTACAGGCTGTAATAACATTGCAAGGTGATTATAAAACATACACGATGCAATGTAAATAGCAAAGGAGTCACAGCGCTCGCAAAAGCATCACAGTATCTTCAAACAGTTGATCAGCAGGGGCCCTGGGCTTTCGACACCCACTGATCTCATAGATCTCTTAGACTGTTAGGACCCCACTGATCAGCTGTTTCCCACATCATGCAACTCCCAGTATTATTTTCATGCCGCTCGCTGCACTGCTTACTCACCACATTCTTGATAACTGCAGTTGTGGGTACTATAGCTGTATCTGTATCCCTTTCAAGTACCTGAGATACTGCTGCAGCACCCATAATGGTCACCATCAAGAATTTTCTGTAGGTAAGGGGGCCCTGGACAAAAGTTTGCACCAGGCCCATAAGACTTTAGTTACACCACTGTGACATAGGCAGGCTGGGTCTATATAGCGAAGGATAGATTATCCTAGCTGCTTGCTGTGTTCTTGTACTGGATGCATTTCCTACATATCTCACTTACACATACAGATGTAGAAAAATTTTAACTTTACACTTAACACATTAACAACATTGATGCACTGAACATTAACACGATATTTTCAATGGCTATCAGAGTCAAGTTAAACTTTGCTTTAACTGAAGAAGCAGAGAGTGTATCTGCAATTTAGGAGAGGATTTTCAATCATTTATTTGTAATGTTGTTTTAATAGGTTAGTATACAGTTTAACATAATGTTCCACAGGAACTGTTACAACAAGACATAATCTTTTTAAAAGGTTATAACATCAGCAGGTCATAATATAAATAGTACAGCAAGAAAGAAGCTTAAAAAGAAAAAGAAAATGAAAATCTTCAACAAAAGGAACAAAAAAGGAGAATCTAATGCAATCGAATAGATGTTTTGAAAACTTTGTCACGCTTGCTGCTATCAGTCAAAAAGCCTTTGAATACGCTAAATCCTTAATCAGTATAGCCTAAGACCCCAATGACTGTGCGTAGAAGTGTTAGTCCACTTAAATCCTCCAAGGTTTCAGATATTTGAAGATCCCTGGCACTTCCCTTTGTTTTCCCTGCCCTTTGTCCTCTCCTCCATGATGTCATTATTGAAGTTTTACACTCACCATGCAAGCTGCAAGTTGACATTGACAGTTTCAGCGCTTTCACATTGACTCTAGAGATTTCTTAGCTTTGAAGCTATTTGGCCTTGAGCAGAAAATTCTCTCTTTTTTCCAGAGCTCACACTGGCTCGTAATCTCTGAGAAAGGGCTTTTAGATTTAGACCAGCCTTGGGTAATTTCTAAAAAAGAGATAGAGAGATAGAATTTTTTTTAGATTGAAATAAAATGCAAACTTGCAAACTTCATAAAATGCCATGGCAGACATACCATAGAGTATGATAGACATTCTTAGTAAAAAAAAAAAAAAAAAAAAAGAACAGTGCAGACTGAAGTCGCCACGAGACATGGCTTAAAGAACACAGAGCTATTTTCTTGTGGCAGGAATGAGCAAACTGAATTCAGTCCGAATTTCTCAAAAGTTTTAGAGTCTGGAGGTCACTATTTTATGGGTGGATCAGAGCAAGACAAAATAGAAGGATAACATCAGACCCATTAAATCAGACTAGGCAGTATTCCCCATAATGCCTTCCAGTTATCCCTCAGCCAATCATGACAGATTATAGGTGGGAGGTCACTGAAACCATTTTGCAGGGATAGGAAAGAGGAACTCAGACAGAGATTTAAAAGTCTGAGATAGTAAACTAGTAGTATAATGTTGTACCGTGTTAGCCATTGAAAGTAGTGGAAGAGTGAAGAAATCAGGCGATACCTTTTAGAGGCTAACTGAGTATATTTATAAGTAAGCTTTCAGGAGTGCTCGCTCCCTTCATCAGACATGGTGTGATACAAGAACTGAAAATTAACAGATTTTTATACACATGGTTTTCAAAGCATTTTAGAGTCCTTAAAAAAAATTGCAATCTAAGTAGAGAAGTTATTTACAACAGGTCAAAAAAACAGTCTGGAAACTTGTGGTGCGTGATGGAGGGATCAGTAATTCTTGCTGTTATCTGTTTGCTATCAGGAGGTGATTTGTGACCCTCACAGGTCACACATAGTGTGATTTGAAGCTGGCATGAATATTGAGTTCAGTTCATGGTTCAAACATAGTGTGACATGCAGCTCATACAATTCATCCTTAGCCACAACCATTTTACCTTTGGAGAGGATCTATATCTACAGCGAATGGGAACTTCAATGGGGACCAGATGTGCACCCCAATATGCAAATCTCTTTATGGCAGAAATGGAAGGAACATATTTATCAACATGCACCACCAAACCTATGATTTACCTTCGTTATATCGATGATATCCTTGTCATCTGGACTGCAGGTGAGGAGGCCCTACTTCAATTCCATAATGACTTCAATGACTTTCACCCGACCATCAACCTTAAACTTAGCTATTCAGGGAGTGAAATTCACTTTCTGGATACCACAATATACATTAAAGACCACCGGCTACTCACATCAATATACCACAAACCCACAGACAGAACGGCCTACCTGAGAAACGACAGCTTCCACCCCAAGCACACAAGACAATCTATAATCTACAGCCAGGCTATACGATACAATCGTATTTGCTCCGACAAAACAGACCTGGACAAGCACCTCCTGGATCTGAGGATGAAATTTCTCAGATTGGGATACAAATCAAAAGTGACAGACAACCAATTAAACAAAGCAGCAGCCATTAACAGAGACAGTCTGCTCACATATAGAGAGACCCAGAAAGAAGCCCGAGTGCCCCTAGTTGTCACCTACAACCCACAGCTGGAGATCCTACGAAGGATTGCCAAGGAGCTCCAACCTGTACTACATAGGGACAACAGACTCAAGGACATATTTCCAGTCCCCCCTCTCCTCTCCTTTCGACAACCACCAAACCTGAGGCGCATTATCGTCCGGAGTGCCCTGAAGGCCCCAACTGAAAATGGCACCTCACCTTGCCTACATAAAAGGTGCATGACCTGCAAGCACATCCACACCGCTGACAGTGTACCTATCCCACAGTCACAACAGGTGCACAGAATTAGGGGGACATTTTCCTGCAGGTCTTCCAATGTGGTGTACCTCATAATGTGTGTGCAATGTCCCACCACAGGCCTCTATGTGGGGGAAACAGGGCAGAGACTCAGTCAACGAATGAACTCACACAGATCCACCATTAATAACAGCAGAACCGATCTCCCAGTGGCCACACATTTCTCCGGAGAAAACCACTCTATTGAAGATTTGCGGGTTGTAGTTTTAATGGGACATTTTAAGACACAGGAGAAAAGAAAAGAAATGGAGTACAAATTTATGCAAAAATTTCAAACTCTGCAATTTGGACTTAATATTCATGCCAGCTTCATGTCACACTATGTTTGAACCATGAACTGAACTCAATATTCATGCCAGCTTCAAATCACACTATGTGTGACCTGTGAGGGTCACAAATCACCTCCTGATAGCAAACAGATAACAGCAAGAATTACTGATCCCTCCATCACGCACCACAAGTTTCCAGACTGTTTTTTTGACCTGTTGTAAATAACTTCTCTACTTAGATTGCAATTTTTTTTTAAGGACTCTAAAATGCTTTGAAAACCATGTGTATAAAAATCTGTTAATTTTCAGTTCTTGTATCACACCATGTCTGATGAAGGGAGCGAGCACTCCTGAAAGCTTACTTATAAATATACTCAGTTAGCCTCTAAAAGGTATCGCCTGATTTCTTCACTCTTCCACTACTTTCAATGGCTAACACGGTACAACATTATACTACTATCAACTTGAAAGATACCACAATGTACCGCAAAAGAATGGAACTGAAAAACCGGCTTAAGAAACTTGCACAACTCAACAGCGACATCTTCTTCTTAACAAAATGCAAAAAGGAGAGACTCATCCCAAAAGGCTTCAATTTACGTAACCCAACCCGGCACACCTACAACAGCCGATATGCAGAACAACTATGTATTCGGACATCTGAAAGGCTGCGGAACAATATGATAAAAATTTCCTATAACAACAAAAAAAGAACACAGGATGAGATACAGGCCCTGAAATCATTGGCTAATGACACAGAGGAAATGAAGGCCAGACTCCACACATACTACTGGAAACTTCAGGATATGCTTATTAACAACAAAAAGAAAAAGCTCCACAGACTGAGACAAAAAGGCCTCATTACTACAACCGCAAGTACTAGCCCAGCTCAGCAAAGCTGTGTTGTGAATCTTTCCTCTTATGAGCCAAACAAACACGAAATGTCAGTTCTCTCCAAAGGTCTCTCCTTCTGCCCCTCGGCACACACTGACCATATCCAACTCTGCAATGATATGGAGGAGTTTTTCAGAAAAATGAGATTAAGGGAATATTTTTATGACAAAGACCCTCCATACAGCAGCGACTCTGAGATGGAACAGCCCATAAGGAATCCTACCAAAAAATCTACCTGGACCCCACGCCCTGGAGCTAATGCAGCACTGGATAAATATATTGACTGTTTCAGAAGCAAAGTAAAATCAGAAATCCTAGAGAAACAAAAGAAACAGGTGCATAACCTAACCCTGCAGGAACAGAAGGCTATTACATCACTGAAAGAAAATCAGGATATAATAATAAAACCAGCTGACAAAGGGGGCGCAATAGTCATAATGAACACCTCAGACTATATCCAGGAAGCAAACAGACAACTGTCAAATCCCATCCATTACTCCAAACTTGGAAGTGATCCCACAGAGGCCTATATGAAAGAACTAAAGAGTATGATCAAGGAGTTTCCAGTCCAGATCCAGAATCAGGTAAAAGGACTTATCCCCCAAGATCCCAGGCCGGGCTGCTTCTATATGCTCCCAAAGATACACAAAGATGGCAACCCTGGGAGGCCTATCATTTCTGGCATTGGGACACTGACAGAAAACATCTCAGGTTGGGTGGAAAATCTCCTAAAACCCCTTGTCAGGGATACTCCAAGCTATATCCAGGACACCACTGACCTTCTTAACAAACTGAATGCCCTGGGCCCTCTACCTGAGGGTACCATTTTGGCCACCATGGATGTGGAATCCCTGTATACTAACATTCCCCACAAGGATGGAGTTGCAGCATGTCGGGTACACCTGGCAAAACAAAACCTCCCAACAGAACCAGTAACGCAGCTCATACAATTCATCCTTAGCCACAACCATTTTACCTTTGGAGAGGATCTATATCTACAGCGAATGGGAACTTCAATGGGGACCAGATGTGCACCCCAATATGCAAATCTCTTTATGGCAGAAATGGAAGGAACATATTTATCAACATGCACCACCAAACCTATGATTTACCTTCGTTATATCGATGATATCCTTGTCATCTGGACTGCAGGTGAGGAGGCCCTACTTCAATTCCATAATGACTTCAATGACTTTCACCCGACCATCAACCTTAAACTTAGCTATTCAGGGAGTGAAATTCACTTTCTGGATACCACAATATACATTAAAGACCACCGGCTACTCACATCAATATACCACAAACCCACAGACAGAACGGCCTACCTGAGAAACGACAGCTTCCACCCCAAGCACACAAGACAATCTATAATCTACAGCCAGGCTATACGATACAATCGTATTTGCTCCAACAAAGCAGACCTGGACAAGCACCTCCTGGATCTGAGGATGAAATTTCTCAGATTGGGATACAAACCAAAAGTGACAGACAACCAATTAAACAAAGCAGCAGCCATTAACAGAGACAGTCTGCTCACATATAGAGAGACCCAGAAAGAAGCCCGAGTGCCCCTAGTTGTCACCTACAACCCACAGCTGGAGATCCTACGAAGGATTGCCAAGGAGCTCCAACCTGTACTACATAGGGACAACAGACTCAAGGACATATTTCCAGTCCCCCCTCTCCTCTCCTTTCGACAACCACCAAACCTGAGGCGCATTATCGTCCGGAGTGCCCTGAAGGCCCCAACTGAAAATGGCACCTCACCTTGCCTACATAAAAGGTGCATGACCTGCAAGCACATCCACACCGCTGACAGTGTACCTATCCCACAGTCACAATAGGTGCACAGAATTAGGGGGACATTTTCCTGCAGGTCTTCCAATGTGGTGTACCTCATAATGTGTGTGCAATGTCCCACCACAGGCCTCTATGTGGGGGAAACAGGGCAGAGACTCAGTCAACGAATGAACTCACACAGATCCACCATTAATAACAGCAGAACCGATCTCCCAGTGGCCGCACATTTCTCCGGAGAAAACCACTCTATTGAAGATTTGCGGGTTGTGGTTTTAATGGGACATTTTAAGACACAGGAGAAAAGAAAAGAAATGGAGTACAAATTTATGCAAAAATTTCAAACTCTGCAATTTGGACTTAATATTCATGCCAGCTTCATGTCACACTATGTTTGAACCATGAACTGAACTCAATATTCATGCCAGCTTCAAATCACACTATGTGTGACCTGTGAGGGTCACAAATCACCTCCTGATAGCAAACAGATAACAGCAAGAATTACTGATCCCTCCGTCACACCCCACAAGTTTCCAGACTGTTTTTTTGACCTGTTGTAAATAACTTCTCTACTTAGATTGCAATTTTTTTTAAGGACTCTAAAATGCTTTGAAAACCATGTGTATAAAAATCTGTTAATTTTCAGTTCTTGTATCACACCATGTCTGATGAAGGGAGCGAGCACTCCTGAAAGCTTACTTATAAATATACTCAGTTAGCCTCTAAAAGGTATCGCCTGATTTATTCACTCTTCCAATAGTAAACTAGAGTAAACACAGAATATAGCACATAATACAGTCAGTAGGATAATGGACTAGTGTGTTTTATAGTGAGGAGAGGGCTGATGAAAGATAGTTTTGTAATAAATTAATAGAAATAATTGGCACTCACCCAGGTGTTTTATTAATATGGTGCTCATTCTAAGTACAATGGAGCCAATTTATTAAGACTGACATATACAGTGGGGAAAAAAAGTATTTAGTCAGCCACCAATTGTGTAAGTTCTCACACTTAAAAAGATGAGAGAGGCCTCAACTATGAGAGACAAAATGAGAAAACATATCTAGAAAATCACATTGTCTGATTTTTTAAGAATTTATTTGCAAATTATGGTGGAAAATAAGTATTTGGTCACCTACAAACAAGCAAGTTTTCTGACTCTCACAGACCTGTAACTTCTTCTTTAAGAGGCTCCTCTGTCCTACACTCATTACCTGTAGTAATGGCACCTGTTTGACATTGTTATCAGTATAAAAGACACCTGTCCACAACCTCAAACAGTCACACGCCAAACTCCACTATGGTGAAAACCAAAGAGCTGTGGAAGTACACCAGAAACAAAATTGTAGACCTGCACCAGGCTGGGAAGACTGAATCTGCAATAGGCAAGCAGTTTGGTGTGAAGAAATCATCGGTGGGAGCAATAATTAGAAAATGGAAGACATACAAGACCACTGATAATCTCCCTTGATCAGGGGCTCCACGCAAGATCTCACCCCGTGGAGTCAAAATGATCACAAGAATGGTGAGCAAAAATCCCAGAACCACACGGGGGGACCTAGTGAATGACCTGCAGAAAGCTGGGACTAACGTAACAAAGGCTACTGTCAGTAACACACTACACTGCCAGGGACTAAGATCCTGCAGTGCCAGATGTGCCCCCCTGCTTAAGCCAGTACATATCCGGGCCCGTCTGAAGTTTGCTACAGAGCATTTGGATGTTCCAGAAGAGTATTGGGAGAATGTCATATGGTCAAATGAAACTAAAGTAGAACTGTTTGGTAGAAACACAACTTGTCGTGTTTGGAAGAGAGTGAGTGCTGAGTTGCATCCAAAGAACACCATACCTACTGTGAAGCATGGGGGTGGCAACATCATGCTTTGGGGCTGTTTCTCTGCAAAGGGACCAGAATGACTGATTCGTGTACATGAAAGAATGAATGGGGCCATGTATTGTGAAATTTTGAGTGCAAACCTCTTCCATCAGCAAGGGCATTGAAGATGAAACATGGCTGGATCTTTCAGCATGATAATGATCCCAAGCACAGATCCAGGGCCACGAAGGAGTGGCTTCGTAAGAAGCATTTCAAGGTCCTGGAGTGGCCTAGCCAGTCTCCAGATCTTAACCCCATAGAAAACCTTTGGAGGGAGTTGAAAGTCCGTGTTGCCCAGCGACAGCCCCAAAACACCACTGCTCTAGAGGAGATCTGCATGGAGGAATTGGCCAACATGCCAGCAACAGTGTGTGCCAACCTTGTGAAGACTTACAGAAAACGTTTGACCTCTGTCATTGCCAACAAAGGATATATAACAAAGTATTGAGATGAACTTTTGTTATTGACCAAATACTTATTTTCCACCATAATTTGCAAATAAATTCTTTAAAAATCAGACAATGTGATTTTCTAGATATGTTTTCTCATTTTGTCTCTCATAGTTGAGGTCTACTTATGATGTCAATTACAGGCCTCTCTCATCTTTTTAAGTGGGAGAACTTACACAATTGGTGGCTGACTAAATACTTTTTTTTCCCCACTGTATGTTCTCCCCATGTTTGCATGGGTTTCCTCTGGACACTCCAAAGACATACTGTTAGGGAATATAGATTGTGAGCCCTATATGGGACAATATCTGTAAAGCACTGAGGAATATGATGGCGCTATATAAGTAAGCATAATATAAATATATTGCTAAATTTTTACTATACAGCTCTAACTGATAGAACTTGCTGCCTGCAGCCAGAATTGATGGATGCTCAGTGGTTAGGAATTAATACAGCTACCAATGGAAGTTGCATAAATCTCCTTATGATGTGTTTTGTCCATGGCCATATTTGCTGCTCCACATGTCAATGGTGGCGAGCACCTTTTGTCACATAAACAATATCAAACAGGGACAGCTTTCATAAAGAAAACATGGAAGCTAGGTATCCTACATCGAGACTGACTGCATGCCATCAGTTGGAAAAACAGTTGAAGAGCAGCTGGATGACTGGATGCGTATTGCTGTTTCCTGGACACACATTCCCTTATGGATGACTGACTGGAGGAGGAGAAGCAGACAGAGATGATGATGATAAGGATGATGACCATATGCTAGGTGTGGATGTGGCCTGCCAACAAAGAAGAGGAGAAGGAGTAGGAAAATCTTGTTCACTTTGTCTGCCAGTGCCACCCCCAATTCTATTTGCCAAATGACCTGGTGATGCCATTTCATGTGAGTACAGGGAGACCTAGTTTCTACACTTGTGGCTGTATGGTCATGGTTTATTTTCTGCTTGCAAATTTTGAACCTTGGCATGAATTTGTCATTTGGTAACGTACAAAAAAAATTCCCATACTGGAGATGACTGCACGCAATTGCTTCCGCCAACACAAGCAGCACTGGAAACGTGTCTGCCAGCACAACCAGTGCCACCATTACCCCCACGTGAGCTTGCCTTAGACCTACCACAGGCAGGTTTTTTTAATTTTAGATCTGAGCATCGGATGGATTTGTTACTATTTCAGCTGCCACCATCCGCTTCCTCTGATATCATCCTGTCACCCTGACCCGGTTGCCAGGTCTTACCTGCAATAGGATCATCAGTGGATTCAGTAATCTCTTCATATTCCCCATTTTTGACTCATCATGGCACCTATATCTCATCTATCCCCTCATAATATTCCCCTAGTGCCCTAGTGCTCGATGAGCGCTGTATACAGTGCTATGGGTGCTGCCATCTTGTGGCCGCCCTCTGACCCGGCGGTCATGTGATCTGCCGGGTGCAGCGTCTGCAAGAGCTGCTGGGTCCTACAGGACCCAGATCAGCTCTATAGTATTGTTCAAGTAACATGCAGGAGGCTGTATTCCTCCTGCAATTGGGGCTAGATGTACCAGTCCCAGTTACAGGGGAAATCAGGCTCCCCAACAAAAAAAAAGGAATCATTGTGTCCCCATAAGGTCTATTATGACCTTATGGGGACACAATGTAAAAAAAAAAAAAAAAAAAAATTAATAGAAAAGTAAAAAAAAATGTAAATAAAATGATAAAATAAATAAATAAAATAATACGCCAATAAAACACCCTTATTACAGGTTATAGCCCCACCCCTGACTACACCATAAAAAATGAAAATTATCGTAACGGAGAGTAAAAACTATTTTATAATGTTTTTTAGTAGCACTTTGTGTTATTAAATAAAAAAAAAATGAAAAGTGAAAAATAGACACGTTTTTATTTATATTTTCCCGGATATAAAAAAAAATTAAAACACATGCAAAAATAAAAACAACATAAAAATAAAGCCTTACGTGTCACCGAAAAAAGACGCAGAAATTAGTTGAATAACGCATATGATAAAAATGTTATAGCCCTCAAAACTGCACATACAAAAAACCCGAAAATGAGTCTGGTCTGGAAGGGAGGTAAAGCATCTGGTATGGAAGTGGTTAAATTGTGCATCACCCCGTAATCTGTGCCATAGAGGGAAAGATATAATAAATTGCTGTCTGGACTGCCACAATTGGCAATAGTCTGTGTATTACTACATCCATTGCACAGACTACCCCTGTTTATATATATTGCCACAATATTATTTAGATCCTCCTGACCTATTGCCTTAAAGTACATTGCATATATCATACTGCATTGCTGTGTTGACTCTTTTTCCCTCCCTGCTTCTCCTTCCCTCTATTCCCTATCTACCATTCATTACAGGTTACGTTCTTCAAACGGTTAAGGACCGGGCCGAAAAGTGCCTTATGGACCAGGCCTCATTTTTCAAAACTGACATGTGTCACTTTATATGGCGATAACTTTGAGACGCTATAACTTACACAAGTGATTTTAAGTGTTTTTTCATGACACATTGTTCTTCATGTTAGTGGTAACCATTGATCAATATTTTTGTATTTATTTATAAAAAATTTGGAAATTTGATGGAAATTTGGAAAAAAAAACGCAATTTTCAAGATGTGAAATGCTCTGCTTTTCAGACAGATAGTCATGCCAACAAAATACATGAATAAATATTATCTACCATATCTCTGCTTTATATCGGTATCATCTTTTAATCGTTCTTTAATTTATTTTGGACTTTAGAAGGCTTACAAGTGTAATAGCGATTTTCCAGATTTACAAGAAAATTTCCCAAACTCATTTTTTTAGGGACCACTTCAATTCTAAAGAGGATTATAAAGGCCCCATAAATCACCCCATTTTCAAAACTGCACCCCTCAAATAATTCAAAAAAGCATTTGGGAAGTTTGTTAACCCTTTAAGCATTTCACGGGAATTAAAACAATATGAAGGTGAAATTTAGACATTTCATTTTTATCCAATAATACATTCATTTATCCCTAAAATTAGCACATTCACAAAGGGTTGAAGGAGAAAATACATCTCACAGCCCTTTGTGCAATTTCTTCCAAGCATAGAAATACCCCAGATGTGGGTGTAAACTGATCTTTGGGCACACAGCAGTTCACAGAAGGAAAGGAGCGACATTGGGTGTTTGAAAATTAGATTTTGCAGGAATAGTTTTCAGGTGCCATGTCTCATTTGCAGAGCCCCTAGAGTACCAATACAATGGAAACTCCCAAAAAGTAACCACATTTTGGAAACTACACCCCTCAAGGAATTTCTCAAAGGGTATGGTGAGCATTTTGACCCTACAGCTGTTTCACAGATTATATTAGCATTGGGATGTAAAAATTAAAAATTACTTTTTTTCCAATAAACCGTCCATTTAGCGACATATTTTTAATTTTTACAAGGGGATAAAGAAGCAAAAACACACCACAGTTTGTTACATAATTTCTCCTGAACACAGAAATGCGCCATATGTAGTCGTAGACTGCTGTATAGGTACATGGTGGGGCTCAGAATGGAAAGAGCGCTATTTGGCTTTTGGAGGGCAGATTTTGCTGGAATAGTTTTCAGGTACCATATTGCATTTGCACAGCCCCTAGAGTACCAATACAACCCCTCAAAAGTGACCCCATTTTAGAAACTACACCCCTCAAGGAATTTCTCAAGGAGTATTATTATTTTGAGGCTAAAAATGCTTCACAAAAATTAATGTACAAAGTGAAAACTGAAATTTTTAAAGAAATATGCCATTTTGGTCCTCAATACGTTGTACCCACTTTGAATCATCAGAGACATACACTCCTAAAACTATTAAGTGGGCTATCCCAGGTACAAAAAAATTATATATGTGGGTGTAAACTGCTGCTTGGGCACACTTTAGGGCTCAGAAGGGAAGGAGAACTGCACTTTTTAGCTTTTGGAGTACAGATTTAGAGGGACTTTCTGGATGCCATGTTGTTTTTGCAGATCCCTGGAGGTGCCAGTAAATTGGAATTACCCAAGAAGGGGCAATTTTAGGGTCTCTGCAAATATGACATGGCGTCCAAAATCCAACAATCTAAATCTACGCTCCAAAACCCACATAGCGCTCCTTCACATCTGCACCCTCCTGTGTGCCCAAACAGCAGTTTACGCCCACATGTATGACACTGTTGTACCTAGGATAATGTACTTATTGCCATATGTGGGTACAAACAGCTGTTTGGGTATAGCCGGCCACAGAAGGGAAGGAGCGTTATTTTGGTTTTGAAGCACAGTTTGGTTTTTGGACGTCATGCAACTTTTGCAGAGCCCCTGAATTGTCAGTAAAGTGGAATCCGCAGACTTGTGACCCCAATTTCCGAAACTACACCCCTGAAGGGATTTATCAATTGGGATAGCGAGCATTTTTAACCCTTGAGTATTGCATTCATTTAATTTCAATAAATGAATGCGCAGCTGATAATGAAAAGGAAAAATTGCAATTTTTCCACAGATTCGCCATTTCATTGCCTGATATTTTGTGTCAGCAGACACAAACACTCCAAAAACTGTTCAGTGGGTATCCCGGGCACAACAGCTTTTGGAGCGTTCATATCTGATAGAAGCCGGACACAACATATTATGCACTGAAATTACATATTCCTGGAAAAATTGGAAAAAAAAATCAGCTGCATATTAATTTCTGGAGAATAAATTATAGCAACGCTTGGTGGTTAAAAATGCTCACAGTACCCCTGGATAAATTCCTTCGGGGGGGTAGTTTCCAAAATGGGGACACATGTCAGGGGATTCCACTTTACTGGCATTTCAGGAGCTCTGCAAAAGTGACATGATGTCCAAAAGATAAACTGTCTAAATCTGTGCGCCAAAAACCAAATATCGCTCATTCCATTCTGTGCCCGGCTGTGCCCAAACAGCAGTTTATACCCACATATGACATTACACTGTGTTCCAAATTATTATGCAAAAAGTGTTTAGGAGTGATAAGGTAAGAATTTTTTTGTTTGTCAGTTAAACTCATTGATGGTGATGTGTGTCAGGACTCTTTATATCACTGAAAGCAATTGCAGACACCTGTGCTAATTAGTTTGGCAGGTGTGTCCAACTAAAGGCAAGACTACTTAAGAAGGCTGTCCCACATTATTAAGCAGCCTACATTTTCAGCCAAAATGGGAAAGAAAAAGGATGTGTCGGCTGCTGAGAAGCAACAAATTGTGGAGTGTTTAGGTCAAAGCATGACTACAATCAACATTGCCAAGACACTTCATCGTGATCATCGCACAATCAAGAAGTATGTAGCTGATTCACAGCACACACGTGTGCGTGGTGATAAGGGAAAATTGAGGACTCTTTCCAACAGGCAATTACGTCAGGTTAAAAGAGCAGTTTCAAAAATGCCTTGTCATAGCAGCAGACAAGTTTTTGAAGCTGCTGGTGCCTCCAACGGCCCCCGAACAACAAGATGCAGGGTCCTTCAGAGGTTTGCAGCTGTGCGTAAGCCATCCTGTTGACCTCCTCTATCCACTGCACACAAGCAGAAACGGCTCCAGTGGGCCAAACAATACATGAAGACTGACTTCAAAACTGTTTTGTTCACCGATGAGTGCCGTGCAACGCTTGATGGTCCAGATGGATGGAGTGGAGGATGGCTTGTTGATGGACACCCCATGCAAACACGGCTACGGCGCCAACAAAGAGGAGGTGGAGTAATGTTTTGGGCTGGAATCATGGGGAGAGAGATTGTCGGCCCCTTTAGGATCCCTGAAGGGGTAAAGATGAACTCCATAATGTATGTGGAGTTTCTCAAACAGCACTTCCTGCCATGGTTCAAGAAGAAGAACCATGCATTCCGCAGAAAGATCATTTTCATGCATGATAATGCACCATCTCATGCTGCAAATAACACATCTGCATCTCTGGCTGCTATGAGCATAAAAGGGGACAAACTTATGGTGTGGCCCCCATGCTTCCCTGACCTCAACCCCATTGAGAACCTCTGGAGCATCATCAAAAGGAGTGTCTATGATGGCGGGAGGCAGTTCACATCTAAGCAACAGCTCTGGGAGGGTATTCTGTCCTCATGCAAAACAATTGAAGCAGAAACCATCCAAAAACTGACAAATTCAATGGACGAGAGAGTTCAGAAGCTTCTTTCGAACAAGGGGTCCTATGTGCAAATGTAACATCACCTAGAATAAAGTTTTGGCTTGAAAACTGTTTGATTTCAGTTTGTAATAACCTGCTAATGCTTATAATTTCACAATGACCATTTTTTTGTTCTTAATAAAAATGAAAAGGTTGCAAATTCTGCTGTGCATAATAATTTAAAACATGCATTTTGAGTGTTTATTTTTTTTTTTTTAAATATACTGTTATCATAGGCAGTTTGTTCAAAAACCTTTCAATTATACTTGAATAGTTGATGACTGGAAAATTACAATGACTGCAATTCATATAGGTAATTTTGGAAAATATGAGAAAATATTATTTGCATATTAATTTGGAACACAGTGTAAGTATGTTATCCTGGGTACACCAGTAAATAATGAAGGTAAAAGTGTGCGTACACAGATACCACAATGGCGCCAACGAAATCTGCAGTACAAACCCTCGGTGGGGTATTGACGATAGCCTAGGAGGTAAATGTTCCTTGTGGTGGGTGTCATAAGCTTCAACTCGCCCCAGGACCACTTGACCGAAAGTCAGTGGTAAAAGTACATATACACGTAGGGTTGAAAAGGGTAGGGGACTAATTGAGCGCTGCTGTACCCAGATGGAATATGCAGAAACTGCAATAATGAGTAGAAGAACAGTTGTGGTTCCAACAGCTTTTATTCCAGTAAAAAGGCAACACGTTTCGACACTAACAGTGTGTCTTCATCAGGCCAACTAAATAAATGACAGAGACATACATATAAATAAATAAATAAATAAATAAATAAATAAATAAATATATTTGTATATAAAAAGAAGCAAAAACATAAAATCCAGTAGTCGAATAAATAAGTCAATGGATATAAAAAAAAATATAAAATACAAAATATGGTCGCCATATATTGGTGTGACATAAAATGTCTAGAGAAATTAATAATTAATTAATGAGGGACTTATGCATAATCAGCCGCGTGAGATGGTAATACATGAAGGTTATAGTACAGCTACCAGCTATGATTTGGGGGATACATATGAGAAGACAAGCAGTGATAGGTTAAGAGGGTAGAGTAGAGCAACTGTGGTAATGGTAATGATCAGATGGGGTAATATAGTGATATTTCTTATAGTGTAGTGATAACAATAGCGATCAAAATAATAATAATGACGTAGTTACATTAAAAAAGAGAGACTGATGCTGCACAAGGGATGATAGTTGGAGATTGAGTGCTGAATGGTAAATGTGAACCAATGTGGGGTAAAATGGGTGTGTATGAATATGATGGGATGAACATGTACATTCTGTATGGTGGAAATGCAAATGATATAATGGAGTGATGCAAGGATGATGTTATAAAACAAGAGTGGTGTAGGCATGAAAAATAGCTAGTATAATGCATCCAAACATATAGAATGCATTCAAACATATAGAAAATGGAAGGTCAGTTACCCAGAAAATGGAGCTGTGTGGGACAGAATTTCAGACTACAGTAGAGGTAAGTGCTGAGGATATATAGGGAAAGGGGTGGAGTGGATGGGAGAGAGGCTGGAGCATGTGCAGATGCAGGCAGAGTGGAGAGCAGGTTCAGAAGCTGTGTCATTAGTCATAAGTCATTAGTAAGTTGCACCTGGGGGCTGCACATGTCTTGTTGCAGTGATCAGAACAGTGTGTGTGTGTGTGTGTGTGTGTAAGGGGGAGATAGAGTGGAAAAGGTGGAGAAAAAGAGAAAGAAAGAGGAAACAAGGGGGAGAGGGAGGGAAGAACAGAGAAATGAGAAGTATGAAGGGTATTAGTGAAAAGGGATAATAAATAACAGGAAAAATAAAAGGAGAGCGGAGGGAGGTGATAGGAATGGCAGAAAAGGGAGGAATAGAAAGGGAGAGAGGGGAATGGGAGAACAAAAAAGGGTACCGTAGCGAGAAAATTAAAGAGATAATCTGTAAGTAATAAGAGGGATATGGGGATGTTCAGAATCTGTGATTAAAAGGAGGATTCAACAGTATTGTTGAGACCATGTGCCTAATTTGTATATCCAGAAAGACTCCCGCTGCCGAAGCTTTAGGTATCAATTGTGATCGGATATAGGTATCTGTTCAATGGGGAGAATGGAGATACAATTGAAATTTCGATGGTGTTTAATGGAATAGTGTAGTGACAGAGTGTGTTTTTTGAAACATTTATTGACATTTGAGCGATGGCTAATCATCCTATTATGGAGGGGCTGAATGGTATGTCCTACATACTGGAGTTTGCATGGATACTCCAGTAGGTAAATGACGTAGTTAGAATTGCAATTTAAGAAGGAATTGATGGTAAAGGTTTCCTTCGTAGTATTTGATGTGTAGGACGTAGCTTTGTGTTTAATGTTGGGGCAGCAAGCACACCTAGAATGTCCACATTTGAACACCCCTTTGTGTGTGGGTAGTGAGGTGCATGTATTTTTCTGGACAAAATTGTTGGTACCCCTCGTTTAATGAAAGAAAAACGCACAATGGTCACAGAAATAACTTGAATCTGACAAAAGTAATTTGCCAAACTACATGTTGACAAGCCACAAAGCTTCTGGGAGAATGTCCTATGGACAGATGAGACAAAAATTGAAAATTTTTGGCAAGGCACATCAGCTCTATGTTCACAGATGGAAAAATGAAGCATATCTTGAAAAAAACACTGTCCCTACTGTGAAACATGGAGGAGGCTCTGTTATGTTGTGGGGCTGCTTTGCTGCATCTGGCACAGGGTGCCTTGAATCTGTGCAGGGTACAATGAAATCTCAAGACTATCAAGGGATTCTAGAGAGAAATGTGCCGCCCAGTGTCAGAAAGCTTGGTCTCAGTCGCAGGTCATGGATCTTGCAACAGGATAATGACACAAAACTAAAACACCCAAGAATGGTTAAGAAGAAAACATTGGACTATTCTGAAGTGGCCTTCTATGAGCCCTGACATAAATCCTATTGAGCATCTTTGGAAGGAGCTGAAACTTGCCGTCTGGAAAAGGCACCCTTCAAACCCAAGACAACTAGAGCAGTTTGCTCATGAGGTATGGGCCAAAATACCTGTTGAGAGGTGCAGAAGTCTCATTGACAGTTACAGGAATCGTTTGATTGCAGTGATTGCCTCAAAAGGTTGTGCAACAAAATATTAAATTAAGGGTACCATCATTTCTGACCAGGCCTGTTTCATGAGTTTTCTTTTTCAAAAAATTCTGTTGAAGCATGGTTGAAAAGCAATGTCTGACTTTCATTTGTTCATTTTCACAGAATTTTTATATATTATTACTTTTGTCAGGTTCAAGTTATTGCTGTGACCATTGTGGGTTTTTCTGTCATTAAACCAGGGATACCAACAATTTTGTCCACGTGTGTAGCCCAATTATTTTTGCATCGCCATCCTCTGAGATGCCTAACATTTTTATTTTTCGGTTGACAGAGTTGATTGAGGGCTTATTTTTGTGGGACGATCTGTTCTTTCTATTGCGTTTTTTTTCCATTCTTTTTTCCAACGCTCACCATGTAGGTTAAATAATGTTTCAGTTTTATTGTATAGATTATTATGGATGCAGCAATATCAGATATGTATTGTTTTTATTAATTCTTTGTTTTTTTATATAATTAATTTAATATAGGAAAAGTGAATTTTTGGGGCTTTATTCATTTATTAATTTCACACACTTTATTTTTTTGCACTTTTCTTTTACATTTATTTGTTGTCCCACTAGGAGACCAGAACCAGCAATGCTCTGATCTCTGGTTTAGTACTATAAACTGCAATACACGTGTATACACATGTATTGCAGTCTATAGAGAACATCTCGGCAGGATCTATAGAGGACATCTTGGCAGGATCAACCAGGTACTGGGGGCTTCTTGCACCCTGTGGTCATTGGCCAGACCCGTTACATAGAAAATGACAACCCCCGATCCCGCCGGAGGGTGCTGAGGGGGTCATTTTCATGTCGGAACCCCTTAGATGCCTCAGTCATATTTGACCGAGGGATCCAAGGGTTTAAAACCCCTGATCGGCACTCAGCTGACAGCTAACACCCACTCCCATTGCTCAGATAGTGAGCGGGCGGCCATCACAGGGCATACTATTACGCCCACTTGCGCCAAGCACCTCGCGCCAGGGACGTAATAGTATGTCCTTTGTCGTTAAGGGGTTAAATAAAGCAAGTTACCCTCTCACTCTTGCTTGTCATCCTATTAATTAAATACACCTGACTCTAATTTCAGCAAACACAAATGATTCACAATTTTGCTACTCACAGATATATGATATTGAATTATTTTCTTCTGTAAAGGATCAAGTCTGATATTTTTGACTCATTTGTTTGATTTGGTTCTCTTTATCTACCTTTAGGACTGTGAAAATTTCATGTAGTTTTATCTCAAATTTATGAGAAATATAGAAAATTTTGAGAAGTTCTCAAACTTTCAAGCACCACTGTGTGACCAAGAGGAGATGGGAGAAAGTGTAAGTTTAATTTATGTTATCATAAATGTAAATATTTTTAGAAAAGGTCTTTTAGATCAATTTTTTTTGAAAATATTTATGTTATATTTGTGTTTAATACATAGCACCGATCAAAGAAAATCCCAGTAAAGTATTTTGGGGAAAATACAATATGTTTATCTTAAACCCAGTACACAACAATAGGGTACTAATTAGTAATATCCATTGTTGAGTTGATGCTAGTTGTAAATGGAGTTGAGTGATTTACCCTAAATCCCAGTGGGTGCTGATGTGGTAACTGCTGAATGAAAAATGTCAACACTTCTGTATTCCTCCCCCTCATCTCTTCTTCTGTCCCCTGTGCTTCGTGGTATAAATAAAGATGATTACACTACACATCTTGATTTTACATTCTCACACATTTATGAACACATTTGACAGTACTTTACATTAAGTGGCACTAATTAAACTCTGCATAGAAGACTTGCAAATCATAAGGAAACAAATTTTAAAAATGAAAGTGTAAACTAATTAGTGGATCGAGTAGCGGAGAAGCCATTCCGCAGTTTTGTGTTATGATCTTTTTTTAATCAATTTCATGTTAGATCACCAACACTTTTAAGAAGCAATGCTTGTAGTATTTTGGAATAAAAAGGTGTTGCAGAATTAAGAAGTAATTTACTGTAACTTTGAAGGAAAAATAAAATGTCCTGTGTTAATTGAGGCCATCCACACGGGGATTTTGTAATGATTCAAATACATGATAAAAACTGTGGTCTGAAGTATTTTTAGACTTTTTGTTTACATTGTGTTTTGTTTTTGTTTCTTTTCAAAGAATGTCTTTCCAGGCTTTTTGTAGCTTAGAACTCTAACCCCCTCACAGGAGTTACTAATGGTTATTTGGCCATAAAAAGTCTTACATGTTATTGTTACTATATGTTGTCATGTTCATACTGTATTCAGTTGTGAAATGTTTTGAAGCTATTGTTCTCTGGTATCACTTGTCCTGGTGAGCTGTGGTCCCCATAAGGTTAAATATAGCACCACACAGTATAGTGGGCGGATGTGTAGCTGGAACAGGAAATAATCATAGCAGAGAGAGGAAGTAGTATTCTGTAAGCATACAGCCAGGGAAGAAGCAAGTAGTGTGGCTGTAGCCATTTTGTGATTTAGACACTGTGTGCTGTGAGGAAGTGCCACAGCAGCAGCGAAGAAGTAGCAAGTTGTAGTGTGGTTGTAGCCATTTTGTGGTTTAGACACTGTGTGCTGTGAGGAAGTGCCACAACAGCAGCAATAGGGAATAAGAAGCAAGTAATAGTGTGGCTGTAGCCATTTTGTGGTTTAGACATTGTGTGCTGTGAGGAAGTGTCACAGCAGTACCAGGGAAGAAGCAGCAAGTAGTGTGGCTTTAGCCATTTTGTGGTTTAGATATTGTGTGCTGTGAGGAAGTGCCGCAGCAGCAGCAGGGGGAAGAAGCTGTGCTGACAGTCCCCTGCATTACTATCAGTAAGAGGACAGGATTACATCAGGCTGAGCAGAACTACAACCCTGGCCGCCTGCACCTATCTCTACAAGTTACCTGAACTTCTGCAGTGGACCAGAAGCTGGACCTGCAGACATTTGAGACTCTCTGCTAATACATGGGGAGGTTTCAGCCAGCTACAAGCCGCTTTGCCACAGCACACCACTACAGGACAAGTGAACCAGCAGATGCCTGTTCCAATAAAGCAGTGAGTAGTTCAAGTGATCCTGGCCTGGACATTGCCTTCCTTACAGCTATTCCCTGGGCTCCAGCTCCTAGTTGGAGAAAAGTACTGACACCCACTCACCATCTCAGCCCAGGGACCTGCAGGTGTCTCCTTACTCCAACTGACGTCACATCTAACTGACTCTCCCTATCACCCTGTGAACCTCTCCTAGGAGATCTGGTTCCTATAAGGTCACCGTGACAGTCCAGCCTCCTGCATGTTTCTCCTGGGCTGGTCGCAGAATAACATAGCTACTGCATACTGAATTTTCATATAAGCCTCACTGGTCCCCCAAAATGTCACAAGAACACCAAAAAGCAAAACATAGTTTATGCAAACTTGAGCCATAAATATGTAAGCCTAGGAAGTCGACCGGCAGTCCCTGCAACGATCAGCTGTATAGGGCCGTTAATGGAAATCGTATTATACACAACAGAGCAGGAAGCAGTTGGCTCCAGTCCCTGTATAGTGACTAGGTATCAGTACTGCAGCTCAGCTCCCATTGAAGTCAAATGTTTGAAAAATATATCTCTCATCACACAAAAAAAAGCTACATCAACAAAAAATGTAAAAAGGTAGGCCTTTTCCACATGTTTGGTCAGTAATTTGCATCAGTGATGGTGAGTTAAAACTAGTGGCAGAACAAAAACACAGAACAGATGCAAATCTTTCTATTATACCTTACTTATTTAGAGTATACCTGTTTATTCTTCAGTCCTGATGCAAATCACTATCCTTGTGAAGAAGGCCTTATGGCATATGGAAGGCGTGATGTAAGAACAAACAAAAAAAAGTCCTTAAGGTCCAAACATAATCATAAAACATAAACAGGTATACATATTGGTATCTCCTTAATTGTTACAAAAAATACAATGAATTTAAAGCATAATTTAGGGTATTCAAAGAACCGCACCCTAAAATAAAAATATATACGATTTTGATTTGCAAATTTTATATACTGAAAAATTATGCAAAAGAAATTCCATACTTTATTCACAAATATTAAAAGTAAAAGCACAAATTGTTAAATAGACTGCACTATGAAGGCTAAATTTTGTAAATCCTATAGAGGTCAAAGTTAGTAATCTCTTAAAATCTCTAGAATTTCTAAACCATTTTCATTCCCTTCTTTTTTCATGTTAAAAAGGATGTCTTGTTAAGACACTCATAAGGCTCCATGCACACAACTGTAGAAGTTTTCCATATATTATCCATAATTCTGGATCCATAATTATTGATAGTATATGGACACATGGCCCTATACCAGTGATGGTGAGCCTTTTATAGACCAAGTGCTCAAACTGCAACCAAAAACCCACTAATTTATTGCAAAGTGCCAACACGGCAATTTAACCTTAATACTTAATACTGTGTCTGGGCCATAGAAACCACAAAATATGGAGCAGGTCCTATTTGAGGATCATTCAAAACTTTTTGCAGATCTGTGGTTACAGATGATTTACTGATACGAAACACGAATATGTTTTGTTTTTTTGAAGAATATGGATCTGTGGTTTTCTGCCCGTAGAAAGAACACTGTCATGTGCATAGGGCTTAATACATAACATAAGTAGAGCTTCAACCAGTATTATAATTTCAAACAGTGTGCAGGGTGACATGTGCGTTTTCCTGTCCTTGTGACTTCAGATAACCCCAGGGGAGGCGGTACCATGGACCATAGTTCATGATATCACAATCCATCATCAATCAGAGAGCATAATTGCCATTTAACCACAGCACCTAAGTGGTTTTACAGAAAAAAAAAAATAAAGCAGACCATTTTTTTCCTTTGTTAATGAAAAAAAAATAGAAAACACACAACTTGTACTGCCCCATCCGTAACAACCCCTAATATAAAATTAGTACAAATTTTATTCTGCATTATAAATGCTATAAAACATAACATTCAGATGGCAGAATTGATGCTTTCTG
This sequence comes from Leptodactylus fallax, assembly GCA_947044405.1. Taxonomy (NCBI): domain Eukaryota; kingdom Metazoa; phylum Chordata; class Amphibia; order Anura; family Leptodactylidae; genus Leptodactylus; species Leptodactylus fallax. The sequence goes on along the minus strand of CAMRHE010000197.1, from coordinate 2,209,611 downwards.
ATCATGTCAGCTCTCAAAAACAAAAAGTAATAAAAGTTTATCAAAAAGTCATATTTACCCACATAATACAAGGTCTTATAAAGCTTTATTTAAATAAAATGCAAAAAGTTACGAACGCGAGAATGCAGAAAGGGATAAAATGTTACTGATTTAAAGCTAAAATTAGTTAGATAGCTAAAGGGCATACACATAAGGCACCAGAGTTTTGTGCCAGAGCCATAAATTCAAAATCTATAATAAAAAAGTGACATTTTCAGGAGGGTTTTTGCCATTTTAATGTGACTGTTAGAGGGTTAAACAGATGTTGTAATGGAAATGTTTTCCTTCTGTATCAACTGCCAGCTCAGTAAAACATTTTCAAATGTCTTTGCTGTTTATAGTTTTTGTTTACTTTGCTTAAATTTAGTTTATTGTGTTCCAAATTATCAACACCATATTACATATGTTTATTGTTTATGTAATGGCAGAAAGATTTAGGAAGTCAATCACCTCCCAGTTAAATTGCAGACCTCTGGGTATTTAGGCCCTATATAAATAAAGAAACCACAGAAGATTCAATTTCTTGTCTCCTGGCGATAAAATTTAAAATGTTGAGCTAGATACAAACAAATAAAAAGTTAGCATATAAATAATCTGTGCAAAAATGATTATAACACTTAAACTTACCAACAGCCATAATAATAATCACAATGCAACTAAAAAGAAAAATGTATAGAAAAATGTATATTTGTAGTAACTAGGATGCTAATAATCAAGTAGATTTTTTTTTTACAGTTACAAAGGTCAGAACAAAAGTAAATATAGCTCGTATATGAAGAAGAACAGGTAAGCCTAAAGTAATTCTATATTCTGAAATTTGCGTAAAAGGGGTTTTCCCATGAACATAGCCATAATTAAATTTATAGACAATTAAGAGTTAAACAATTCTGCAAAAATATATAATGAGTTTCTGACAAGTCCCAGATGATAGAAAGTTCCTGTATCCATGAACTTTTCCATTGATAATCGATTTAGACAAAAGACTGTCACCACTAAGATGGTTAGAGAAAATGTGATTTCTTACCCAATGGTTATAGCTGTTTATTGTATCAATGCACATTTTCTATTTGAATGAGACACTGAAGAAAGGGGAAAAGATTGCATACCAAGTGGCCATGTTGCCTGCCATACAGTTATATAAAAGCATAACTCTGTTCACACTGAAGAAAACACATTATCATCCATTGTGAACCATAATCCATTTGACAGATCTGGAGTGATCCATTTTTCCTCATTATCTCATGGTCCATGTACTATATATGCTTGAGCACCAATTCATAATATTACCCAATTATGAGCACCAATTGATAGTATAGTACATTGATCTGTATTTGTTTGCATTGGTCTTTACATGTGCCAATGCAAAATGCAATGCACAGGGAAGAAAAAAATTGCTACTGTGATTTCTCAACTGCCATTCAGTTCCATTATGTTGACAGAACATCCCCTGTTATCATATCGAGATATGTTGCTGACAAAGCATTATTATTTAAGATGCATAAAAGATGTGACTACCCAACATAGGAGTTTCAGCTGATGACTGGCACCTTCCATTAATCAGTAATAATTCTTCCTGTGAACACTTGTTTAGCTAATCATTGACCTGTGCAATAACGTTTTTAAAATATGTCGGTTAGATATCTATTTTATTTAATAGTATACAATAGTGTATCTGACTACATCATTCTGGTCCTCAAGTGGCAATGAATCCTAACAGAAAGGACCCTAATATCCCTGGGTTTATGCAATTTTTTTTTCCTTTTTTACGAAACCAAAGAAATGGAGATTTATCTCGGGCTAACTAAAATGGCTACCGCATTATACTCTGGGGTCTCTTCAGAGTATAAGTGGAGGCCCAGGGATGCTGAACAAAATAAAAAAAAAACATTTATATTCACCTTCCCTTACTTCTTTCGGGCCTCCTTGCGGCATCTGGCGCTCTCTAGGCACTTCTTTGGAGTCATGATGCTCGCTGTGTCCATGTGACAGCTGGTGGTCCAATCACAAGCAGACGCCGCACGGAGACCCAAAAGAGGTAATGAAAAGTGAGTATGAATGTTTTTTTTATTTTTTACCCTCTTACAAATGAAGAAACCTCAGAGTATAATAATTTAGAGAGCTAGAAATTAGATAGATAGGTTTCTAGGAGCCCTGAGAGTGTTTTACACTATGTTTTAAGCCAATTTAAGGTGTGGTTTGTACCAAACTTGTTCTACCCAAAACGAAAGAGGGACCTGAGCCACAGAACCCAAACATGAAACAAAGGGTTGAGAGGTTCGCTCATCTCTGCTTTATACATCATTTTCTCTGACTGGTCCTTGCAGTTATAATAGTGTATCTAAAGCAAATATCAGAAATTGCAGGAACTGCAACAAGAGAGTGCAGTAGAACTATCTGTTTAAATCTTACACAGCACTGAATGATAGATCCCAAGCACCAAAATGCCTTTATCAGAACCATAAGCCGGTTTTTCAGAACCAGTCACAATGCCAAGTTATCACCACCTAAACTGGTATAAGAAATACATGCTCCACAACTGAAATCAAACCAGAATCGATGATAAATTTAAAAGGTAGATAAAAACTAGGAAGATGAGTCATGCGAGTGAATATCCAAGCCACAAGTCCGAAATATAACATCAGAGCCAAAATCAGAAGACAAGCGGATATCCAGTAAAAAGTCAAAGGTCAATATAGAGCAGTGCAGCACAAATGATCAGGATTTAGCAGCCACACTAGGCATCTCGCTGAGGAGGAAGAGGGTTTAAATATGCTTCCTCATCTGCTTAATAATGGTAAATGGTATGTTAAAGGGTAACATTAAAGCAACAGCAGCTATACTGAGATTCTTGACACTTGTTATCACCTGAATTGCTTTTGATTCCCACAACACAAAAACAATAAACTATGAAACTATGTGAAAGACCCTGGAAATACTATAGTGAAGAGCCGCTTGGAATAGAATCAAGATGGCCACCGAACATGCGCAGAGCCACTCGGAATAGAGTTAAGATGGCCGCTGGACATGCGCAGAAACGGTCTTGTATGGGATATAATCAAGATGGCCGCCGGAGATGTGCAGAGGCGCTTGGAATAGAATCAAGATGGCTGCCGGACATGCGCAGAGCCGCTCGGAATAGAATCAAGATGGCCACCGAACATGTGCAGAGCTGCTTGTCTAGGAATAGGATAAAGATGGCCACCACGAGCAGCTCTGCGCATGTCCGGCGGCCATCTTGATTTTATTCAGAGTGGCTCTGCGCATGTCCGGTGGCCATCTTGATTCTATTCCGTGCGGCTCTGCACATGTCCGGTGGCCATCTTGATTCTATTCCGTGCAGCTCTGCGCATGTCCAGCGGCCATTTTGATTATTTTACTACACAAATGAGGAGGACCAGGACATCGCAGGGGGCGTGATGCAACGGCAAAGGTAGGAGTAGAATAGCCTTTCTAAAGGCTATTCTGACTTGTCCTTGGTTTAAAATGTGATTCAATACCACGAAGCGTGAGGAAATCTGGATTCGATGCAAATCGAAGATTTCCTGAAATTCAGATCGAATTCCACTTCGTCAGCTTCAATTCGCTCATCTTTAATTAGGACAACTGAGATATTTTCACATTAGTTTGGGGCACATTAGTTTGGGTTGTTACAATATGACATTTTTTATACTCCTCCTGAGAGTAAACTTTTCTTGACTTTTAATCCAATTAAGACCCTTATGCCATATACAAATGAAATGCCATACCTGTCTGATGGGTACAGTAAGTGTCCTACCTTTACTTGTCAAGGAAAAGGCAAATTAGGCACAAATTGTACAGTGCTGCGGAATATGTTAGCACTATATAAATAAAATTTATTATTATTATTATTAGGCAACTTATTAACCCCTTCCTGCCGGTGATATTTTTAGTTTTTGACTCCCCCCTTCCAAACCCAATAACTTTTTTATTTTTCCGTTCCCAGAGCCATATGAGGTCTCAATGTTTGCGGGAAAAATTTTTTTTCATGATGCTACCATTTATTATTCCGCATAATGTACTGGGAAGCTGAAAAAAAAATTCAGGTGGATTTGATGAAAAAGTGCATTTGTGCGACTTCTTACGGGCTTCGCTTTTACGGCCTTCACAAGGCTCCCGGCTGTCATAGCTTGCTCCGGGTGCCAGCGATCCCCGGCAAAATGGCGACGCCCGCGAGCTGCCGGTAAAATTGCGGGCACTGATCGCGGGCATTAGCGCAGGGTGTCTTCTATATAATACTACGGCGGATAATATTATGGCAGATGTCGGGAAAGGGTTAAACAAGTTGCAGCCATTATTGCTGTGTATACAGTAGTTGCTGATGAAATGGGGAGCTGGTAACTTTTTCCAATGCTATCTAAAGGGCACACAGAAAACCATATTAGACATTTATAGCATAAGTGGATTTTTTTGGGGGAAATCTCTTTACAAATGGGTTTTCCCATCTCCCTGTTTCACCAGTTTGCCTGCTCTCTTTTTTTCTCACTTCCTGTATTCTTCAACAAGCTGGTGAGTGGGCTTTGACTGTTTGATGGACAGGACATTGTGAAGTACGTCAGTAGATATAGACATTGCCTTTTCCATGACAGATTATTTATTATGATTACAAAAAATCTAACATAAGTGCAGATCAAATAATATGCACGGGAAATGTATATTAAATTTTACAGGTTTGCATAGAAAAAAAAACTCACATGTTGTCAGGGCGGACAGCTTGCAATAAACTCAATGTTATCTTTGTGTTTACATAGAGAGATAACAGACACTGTCCAAGACTTTTATCAACAAACTGCAATTAGCTAACTCAGCCCCCCTCCCCTCCAGAGAGTAGTGAGTCACGTCATTCAACCTGAGATCAGATAACAAGCTGGGTACCTTGACAATGTTGTGTAAATAATGGGGAGCAATAATCTAACATAGCAGGTAAACAAAGCAACATTTCTAAAGCAATGTAATTAGGAAAATTCTTGAATTTACATAAGCTAGCAGTTTAGGAGAACTTGAGATGGGAATACCCCTTTATGGCTAAGACCCAATATAGCAGGGGTCAGCAACCCCCAGAACTGATGCTGGAATCAGCACCCAAGGCATATCTACCTGGCACAGGACTCTCTCTGCTGTTTTAAACAAATAGCAGTGCTGCTCCAGGCGGCAATCTCTCTCTAATCATCCATGTAAATGCAATCGGACGGGAGGTGGTGGGAACATGAGGCACAGTGTCTAAGTGTCCATAGTCAAAGGTCAGAAATTACCTGTGCAAAGTATAATATGGCAGCTAAATTTGCCTTCATTCATTTCAATAAGACTGTAAAAATTTACACTGAGCCCCATGTCCAGTCCAAATTTGAATCATTTTGCTAAGGGATCACATTGAAATATAAGCTCAATTTACTAACTAACTGGTTACAGTTATTCTTTGCGTTATATGACTTTCATGTAGGACAGCGTTTCCCAACCTTTTCAGACTCCGGGTCCCCTGGAAAAAAAAAATTCCTTGGAACACCCCTATCAAATAACTTTTACCAAAACTCAAAAAACATCTTAAGGACGCAGATAACATTGCATAAAGGCATGGGATCATCCTTCTAAATACTTCTAGAGTGTTGACGCCCCCCTGTTGGCAATCACCGATGTAGGAGGGCGACACCCTTACAATTATTACATGGCACACTGAGGACTTCATCTTTTGATTTTTTTTTTCCCAAATCGGCACTCCAGACTAAAAAGGTTGCTGACCCCTGCAATATAGCATTAAAAAAAAAAAAAAAACTGTAAAAAAATACTAAAGAAAAAAAAGCACAAGCGATTTTTTTCCGCAGGGTTTTTCATTGAGTTTTGTTGCATTTTTATCTACATTTTTGTTCTATTAAATACATTGGGAAACTTCTTGTGATTGTGCAGCTAAAATTAACATGCTATGCTTTTCAAAAACACATGCATTTTTGAAAACGTTGCATTTCCACTGCTTTTTTTTCCTTGCAATGTGTAAGTATGACTAAACAAAATCTCATTCAGTCCATGGCATAAACACCTCGCTTTGCCCGTGGCAGAAACAACTGCTGCATTTTACAGTCACAGCAGTTTTGGAAATCGCAGCATGTCAATTATACCTACGGAAACATTGGCGGTTTTCCTATATGTATAATTGAAGCAGAAAGTGCGTAGAGGAAACCTCTATTAACTTTCTGTGCAAAGAGCTGCAGGAAGAACAGCAATGCGTTGTGGTATTTCCCGCAGCACTTGTTTCCTGCTGAATGCCACGTGGGGCCTTAGCCTCACTTTGCTGGTGCTGTAAAAAGCATTGTTTTTTCCAAAAACACAGCATTTCTGCAATGTTGGCCTTAGTCTAAAAGGTATTTCACAGCTGAGATATAAAAAAGTATTAATTTAGAAAAAGAAGATGATCTGGATGCTTAGGAAGATGAAAACTACATTAAACAGTAGTGAATGTAGTATACACTGTAACTAAGCACTATAAAACATCTATTCGTTCAGTGCACAAGTATTTTATGTAGAAATATGGTGCAGCTGTGCATTGCTAGTGCATTTGGTAACAGTTACATTATTACAAATGAAAGCTGCTAAATGCTATGTCACAAGACTAAACAAGTCATCAAGCACTTGTATACAATTCCATGGAAGACACTGTGGAACTGAATATTCTTCATAGCGAAGCACATGAGGCAGCTGGCAGAGGACTGCAGGGAAAATGACATCATTTCAGATTTTTAGGACTAATCATTTAACTGGATTAGCCCCAAAGTACTGTGTCTAAAACCCGCTTCCCTGTCTCTTTATGCACTCCAGATGAAACACATTAGCAAAAATATGGCAAGGGACATTCACAATGCACTGTTCTACACTCTCAGCATTTTCCTGCAAATCTGCAATTAGTCTGAAGGGCCTTGGTAAATTAGGCCTCTTGATAAATGAAGCAGCACCTAGACAGGTTTCAGATTTATTGGATCTTAGATGTCCTGCTGTCCAGAAAGCCCTGGCTGCATGGCAGTGGAAGGACCAAGAGGATGTAAAGACAAAAAAAGGAAAAAAAAATCTAATCAGCTGTGAGCTGCATCATAAAGGCAGCTGAGGGAAAGAAGGCTCAAAGCTGCTGACTGATTACTTTTCTAAGTTCTGCCAGCAATGCTTTAGGCATAAATTCAAAAGCAAAAATGTGATAAAATGTGAAGCCAAAAATATTTTCTAAGTGTTTCTAATAAAAGCAAATTGAAATATAATTTTACTAAATGAAGCACGAATGTCCCTGAACTATATAATCAGAAGATGTGTGTGAGTCACAATGATTGAGTCACTTTGGCCTTGGAAAAAACAGACCTCCAAGCATACCCTACAGCAAAGTTTATTAGCATCACTTCAAGCATAAGAATCAATTGTCCATCCGTTCACTAGAGCCCCTGTAAAAATGAACTATATATAGCTCCTTCACACGCACATCATGAATTTCTAGAATTTTTCATAGCATTTTTACAAATGGTTTTGGTGGCTTACTAAAAATGTTGTAACATATGAAATGTCTTTTTTTTTTAAAGTTCTATAGAGAAGTCTAGGGAAATAACCCTAGACTGAAATGCCTGCATGCTGTGTTTTGAAAAAAAAATGCACAAAACACCAAAATACAACAATGTAAATTTGCCTTAATGGGGTATTCTCATGAACATAACCAAATCTATATTTGTAGATAATTAAAAGTTAAAATTTTTGCAAATATAAGTAGTTAAAAATTCTGCAGAGTGTTAAAGATTTCCTCTATCTTAATGGTGACAGTCTGTTGTCTTGATCGATTGCCAATGGATACGACCACAAATGCAGAAACTTTATATGGTCTGGGACTTGTCAAAAACCCAGCCATGATTTTCTTATTGTAGCTAAGTTATCAGGCAGGGACACTACATGTATCAGAAGATATCCCGGCTATGATAAGGAAACCATTGCTGATTTTCTGACCTTAGAAAGATCCTGCATTCATGGTCGTATCCATTGGCAACTGATCAAGACAACAAGACTGTGACCACAAGATATTTAGAGAAAATCTTTAAAACTCTGCAAAATGTTTAATAACTTATATTTGCAAAAATGTTTAACTTTTAATTATCTACAAATTTAAAAATGGTTATGTTCGTGGGAATACCCCTTTAAATAAATTCAATTCCATAATGGATCCTGAGATATGGGGCTCTAAAGTGTCCTCCCCCCTCCAGCCTCAGGCAGCAGCTTGGAGGAGGGGCAAAGGAGCACAGCTGCATCATTGTCTGTGCATCATCATCTGTACATAACCTATATGTGACCCCGGGGGGGGGGGTGGTAGCATGGACTTCTGTCCATGTTAGGGTGGGTGCACACTTGACTTTGTCCGCCTTGAATCTGACCTAAATGTCGGAAAAAAGGATTGGGAAAGGATAGGGAAAGGATTGAGATGGTTTGCTTAAAAACCCATTCACTTCAATGGGTTTTTAAAGCAATGCGCGGGTGTGCGATTGCACCCTCTACGCCGCGAAGCCAGTTTTTTTTCGTCGGAAACAAAGTTGGATATCAAGTGAATGGGTTTTTAAGCAAACCGTCTCAAACCTTTCCCTATCCTTTCCCAATCCTTTTTTCCGACATTTAAGTCGGATTCACGGCGGACAGAATCCAGGCGCAACTATGAACCCACCCTTATCCCTTCTCCTATCAATCAGCGAGCATACCATACTTTTGCTCTCTGATTGTCACATAGAGGGACAATGTAATACCCCTCTGAGCCTAATCCCAGGGTTATTCTTATGTAATACCCTTCTGAACATAACCAGGAAGTTTATTGGCGCTGTGACCCAGACGTTTACCATCGTCCAGGTCGCAGCGCCAAAATTGTTGCACCAAAAACTTACACAACACATAAATAAAGTCATCAACAAAGTTTACATTTGACCCTGTCCTGTCTATACCTGATCTTTATAGAGTAAAATTTGCCGACCGCCTCTCTGGCGATATCCGTTATACACTAAAATAATAGCAATAATGATTTTTTTTTTTTCTTTTGCACCCACAGTACAAACGAAACACCTGGACTTCCAATAGGTCATCAGATCTAGAATTATGGCTCTCTAATACCAGTAATGTTGAACTGCAGGAACTTCAGAGGTTACGTCCATAATATGTTAGCAATAAAGCGGCCATGTTACGCCAATCTGAAACCGGCTCTAGTTATCATATTAGTTAGGTATAGATATTATAATTATTCATTAAAGTTATCATTTTTATAAGGGGATAGAAAATTATATTCTTATGTAAGCCCCTATTTAATTTGCATGCTCAAAAATTCTTGCATTTCTGCCATTTTGGCATTTCTTGAACACCTGCAGCTGTAAATATGTATATGTGTGGTATGTTTGAGTTTCTTACATCTTGCAGTTTTTTGGAAAGTACATTTTTTTTGCAGAAAGGGACTGCTTGAGCATGCAATTAAATGGCAAATTTGAATTTTTGTGCAATTTTTTCTTGTAATCCCTTTTTGCTGCACAGTAGCATAAAGATGGTTGTATATATGAAATATTAAGCTGTGTTTTTATATACGGTATGCTGTGCAATCTAAAAAAAAAGTTAGATTTTGGTATCACAGTCACAGTTATGCTATGTGCAGTATAGATTTTTTTACATTTTAGTGAATAACAGCAAAATATTGCTTGTCTTCTGTATCAGTGGTTTTTGAGAGTATGAACTCTTGTTGTAGTTGATGTTTGCAGTATATATAAATTGTATACACTTTTATCTATCATTTTATATGTCTTTTGTGTGTGAATGTACAATTGAATATGAGTTTTAGGTGCAAATATGTTTCTTTCTTTCAAAACTGTTTTTATTGAGTACTACATACAAAAGATGCAGTAAACATTCATACATGCATGCATGCAAAATTGCAAGCAGAAATGTGAAATACCATACTCAAATTTTATTTATAAACGAGGAGGGGGAGAAAGAGGAGAGAACCGGGAGAGGCAGAGAGAGGGGTGTGGATGGAGGATTGGGTGGGGGGTTTGCATGACCAGAAATAACAAAGCAGCCAGGCCAAGGAGGTGGGGGGTCAGAAGTGTAGATTGGGAGTGAGTATGGGCCAGCCGTAGTTGTTTCAGTATAAATAGTCAAGTGGGCAGTGAGGGTGAATATGCATGGCTATTGCTCAAAGAGTGTCTGTTTAACCCCTTCAAGACCGAGCCCAAAAATGCATTAAGGACCAGGCCTCGTTTTTCAAAACTGACATGTGTCACTTTATATGGCAATAACTTTGAGACGACTTAACTTACACAAGTGATTTTGAGACTGTTTTTTCGTGACACATTGTACTTCATGTTAGTGGTAAACACTAATGAATATTTTTGTATTTATTTATAAAAAAAATAGGAAATTTGATGGAAATTTGGAAAAAAAAAATCGCAATTTTCAAAATGTGAAATGCTCTGCTTTTCAGACAGATAGTCATACCACCCAAATACATTAATACATATTATCTACCATATCTCTGCTATATATCGGCATCATCTTTTAATCGTCCTGTAATTGATTTTGGATGTTAGAAAGCTTACAAGTGTAACAGCAATTTTGCAGATTTACAAGAAAATTTCCCAAACTAATTTTTTAGGGACCACTTCACTTCTGAAGAGGATTATAATGGCCTATATATTAGAAACCCCCATAAATGACCCCATTTTCAAAACTGCACCCCTCAAATAATTCAAAATAACATTTGGGAAGTTTGTTAACCCTTTAAACATTTCACTGGAATTAAAACAATATGGAGGTGAAATTTAGACATTTAATTTTTTCCCACTAATTCCTTAATTTAGCCCTAAAATTAACACATTCACAAAGGGTTAAAGGAGAAAATGCATCTCACAGTTTGTTATGCAATTTCTCCCGAGCACGGAAATACCCCACAAGTGGGTGTAAACTGATGTTTGGGCGAATGGCAGCGCACGGAAGGGAAGGAGTGACACTGGGCGTCTGAAAAGCAGATTTTGCTGGAATAGTTTTCAGGTGCCATGTCTCATTTGCAAATCCCCTAGAGTACCAATACAAAGGAAAACCCCAAAAAGTGACCCCATTTTGGAAACTACACCCCTCACAGAATTCATCAAGGGGTATAGTGAGCATTTTGACGTTACAGCCGTTTCACAGATTTTGCTAACACTGGGATGTATAAATGAAACATTACTAAAATGTTGCTTTATCCCCAAAGTTTTCATTTTCACAAGGGGTTAAAGGAGAAAAAGCACCCCACAGTCTGCAAAACAATTGCTCCTGAACAAGGCAACACCCCATATGTGGTCGTAATCTGCTGTATGGGTACATGGCAGGGCTCAGAATGGAAAGAGCGCTATTTGGCTTTTGAAAGGCAGATTTTGGTGGAATAGTTTTCAGGTACCATGTCGCATTTGCAGAGCCCCCAAAGTACCAATACAGTGGAAGCCCCCTAAAAGTGACCCCATTTTGAAAACTACACCCCTCACAGAACATATCAAGGGTATAGTGAGCATTTTGACCCTACAGCTGTTTCACAAATGTTATTAACATTGGGACATTAAAATGAAAAATTACTTTTTTTCCAATAAACCGTCAATTTAGCCCCAAATTTTTCATTTTCACAAGAGGACAAAGGAGAAAAAGCTCCCCAAAGTTGGTTACACAATTTCTCCTGAACACAGAAATGCCCCATATGTGGTTGTAATCTGCTGCATGGGTACATGGCAGGGCTCAGAATGGAAAGAGCGCTATTTAGCTTTTGGAGGGCAGATTTTGCTGGAATAGTTTTCAGGTGCCATGTCGCATTTGCAGAGCCCCAAAAGTACCAATACAATACAAACCCCCAAAAAGTGACCCCATTTTGAAAACTACACCCCTCATAGAATTTATCTTAGTGTATAGTGAGCATTTTGACCTCACAGCTGTTTCACAGATTTTATTGATTTAGGGACGTAAAAATGTAAAATTACTTTTTTCCAATAAACCGTCCATTTAGTGACATATTTTTAATTTTTGCAAGTGGTTAAAGAAGAAAAAACACCCCACAGTTTGTTACACAATTTCTTCTGAACACAGAAATGCCCCATATGTGGTCATAAACTGCTGTATGGGTACATGGTGGGGCTCAGAATGGAAAGAGCGCTATTTGGCTTTTGGAGGGCAGATGTGGATGGAATAGTTTTCAGGTGCCATGTCTCATTTGCAGAGCCCCTAAAGTACCAGTACAATGGAAACCTCTTAAAAGTGACCCCATTTTAGAAACTATACCTCTCAAGGAATGTATCAAGGGATATTATGATTTTGAGCCTAAAACTGCTTCCCAAAAATTAATGTACAAAGTGAAAATTAAAGTTTTTAAAGAAATATCCAATTTCAGTGCCTAATACGTTGCGGCCACTTTGTGGCATCAGAGACGTTAACTCCTAAAACTATTAAGTGGGCTATCCCGGGGACAAAAAAATTAAATATGTGGGTATAAACTGCTGCTTGGGCACACAGCAGGGCTCAGAAGGGAAGGAGCACTGTGTTTTTTTAGCTTTTGGAGTACTTTCTCGTCGCCATGTTGTTTTTGCAGAGCCCTGGAGGTGCCAGTAAATTGGAATTCCCCAAGAAGTGACCCCCATTTTGTAGGGGCAATTTTAGGGTCTCTGCAAATGTGACATGGCGTCCAAAAAAACAACAATCTAAATATGCGCTCCAAAAGCACATAGCACTCCTTCACATTTGCGCCCTGCTGTGTGCCCAAATGACAGTTTATGCCCACATGTATGACACTGGTGTGCCCAGGATAACGTACTTAACAATGCCATATGTGGGTATAAACTGCTGTTTGGGCACAGCCGGGCACAGAAGGGAAGGAGCGCTATTTTGTTTTTTTGAGCACAGTTTGCTTTTTGGACACCATGCCACTTTTGCAGAGCCCATGAATTGACAGTAAAGTGGAATCCGCAGACATGTCACCCCATTTTGGAAACTATACCCTTCAAGGGATTTATCAAGTGGGGTAGCGAGCATTATTAACCCTTAAGTGTTGCATTCTTTTAATTTCCAGAAATGAATGCGCAGCTGATAATGAAAAGTTAAAAATGAAATTTTTCTATAGATACGCCATTTCAGTGCCCAATATGTTGTGCCCAGTTTATGTCTGCACAGACACACACTCCAAAAACTGGTGAGCGGGGATCCTGGGCACAACAGCTTTTGGAGCGTTCATCTCTGATACAAGCCGGGCACAACATATTACGCACTGAATTGTCGTATTCCTGGATAAATTGTCATTTTCACCTTTCACCATCAGCTGCGTATTCATTTATGGATAATAAATTATAGCAACACTTGGGGGTTAAAAATGCTCACTGTACCCCAGGATAAATTCCTTCAGGGGTGTAGTTTCCAAAATGGGGTGACATGTCAGGGGATTCCACTGTACTGGCATTTCAGCTCTGCAAAAGTGCAATGGCGTCCAAAAACCAAATAGCGCTCCTTCCCTTCTGTGCTCGGCTGTGCCCAAACAGCAGTTTATACCCACATAAGACATTAAGTACATTATTCTGGGTACGACAAGTGTAATACATGTGGGTATAAACTGCAGTTTGGGAACACAGTAGGGCACAGAAAGGAAGGAGCGCTATGTGGCTTTTGGAGCGCAGATTCAGATGTTTGGGATCTGGATGCCATGTCATGTTTGCAGAGCCTCTAAAGTACCAGTAAAGTGGAATCCCCTAGGGAATGACCCCATTTTGAAAAGTGCACCGAGCATTAGTATCCCAGACGTGACTGCACAGCGGATGGGGAAAAGTGAATATGTAAGCTGTGCGTAGAACATTGGGTACACTAAATTCCCTACTATTTCCCCAGTAGTTCCTATTATTGGGGAGGTCACTCTGGGGGTCACTTCTGGTTTATTATTCCTCGTAAGCTCTAAATCTGGTTTGTACCCTCATATACGCTCGCACAGTTTATACATTCCCTTCCTGCCGCAGCCAGTTTTGTTCTAATGATTTGGCGATTTTTGGGGTTTTTTATCTTCACATTGTACGAGCTATATTTTCTTTATTTCTCTGGTGATGTAGCCATATGAGGGCTTGTTGTTTGCAGTATGAGATGTATTTTTTAATGACATCATTTTTAGGTGCTTACAACTTATTAAATAAATTTTATTAACTCTTTCTTGGTGGATTAAAAAACAACCCCATCAATTCTGGCACTGCGTTTTACCGTTTAAATTTTTCACCGTGCAGCGTAGAGCGTAAGTAACATGTTATCTTTATTCTGCGGGTCGGTACGATTATGGCGATACCTCACTTATTTTGTTTTTTTATGCAATACCAATTTTGCAGAACAAAAACCCATTTGGGGACATAAATCAATTTTTTTTTGCATCGCCATCTTCTAAGATGCGTAGCATTTTTATTTTTCAGTTTAGAGAGTTGGTTTAGGGCTTTTTTTTGGTACTGTTTTGGGGTACATATGACTTTTTGATCACTTTTTATGGCATATTTTGTAAGGTGAGATGGCGAAAAATCATTACTTTTGGCGTTTTTTTTTCCCCGACGTTCACTGTGTACATTAAATATGGTTTCAGTTTTATTTTACAGGTTGTTACGGATGCGGCGATACCAAATATGTATTGTTTTTATTAATTTTTAGGTTTATTTTTTATTTAATTCATTTTATATAGGAAAAGGGAATTTTTGGGGCTTTATTCTTTTATTAATTTTTTTCACATACTTTATTTATTTATTTTTTCACTTTTTTTACTTTTTCATGTGTCCCATTAGGACACTTGAGCCAGAGATGCTTTGACCTCTGGCTCAGTACTATAGACTGCAAGACACGAGCATGCAAGTGTCTTGCAGTCTGTACAGGAAGTCAGCGCTATGGAAACACAGCTGGTCTCGGCAGGATCAACCAGGTAGTGGGGTCACTTGGCAGACCCCGGGCTGCAGATTATCGATATCGGCACCCCCCGATCTCGCCGCGGGGGGGTGCCGGGGGGGGGGGGGGCGGCAAGATGGCGGAACCCCTTGGATGCCGCGGTCGCTATTGTATTGTCAAATACAGCCGGGCTCCCGCGGTGATCGCACGGGCTCTGCTTCTGAGCCCGCTCGATCACCGTCACGTACCTGTACGTGGGGATGCGGTAACTAATCACATTCTCCCACGTACATGTACGTGAGAATGTGTGAAGGGGTTAATCGATAACCATGGGGTCCAAGTCTTGAGAAATGTAAGTCTGGACATGGTGTTCCAGTGTGGCAATTCTTTCATCCTACAGATGTCATTGACTTTATTAACCCATTGAGAGAAGGAATTGGGGAGTCGAAGATCTCTACATGGCAGGGATTAAGAGCCTGGCTGTGCCAGAATTGATGGGGTTGTTTTTTAATCCACCAAGAAAGAGTTAATAAAATTTATTTAATAAGTTGTAAGCACCTAAAAATGATGTCATTAAAAAATACATCTCATACTGCAAACAACAAGCCCTCATATGGCTACATCACCAGAGAAATAAAGAAAATATAGCTCATACAATGTGAAGACAAAAGCCCCCAAAAATCGCCAAATCATTAGAACATAACTGGCTGCGGCAGGAAGGAAATGTATAAACTGTGCGAGCGTATATGAGGGTACAAACCAGATTTAGAGTTTACGAGGGATAATAAACAGAGATCCTCACTGAACTTCTGGAGTGAGTTTGCTGCACTGAAAGTAAAGGGGCCGAATAATATTGCACGCCCCACTTTTCAGTTTTTTATTTTTTACAAAAGTTTAAAATATTCAATAAATTTCGTTCCACTTCACGATTGTGTCCCACTTGTTGATTCTTCACCAAAAAATTAAAATTTTATATCCTTATGTTTGAAGCCTGAAATGTGGCAAAAGGTTGAAAAGTTCAAGGGGGCTGAATAGTTTCGCAAGGCACTGTATTTTGGACATTTATACTGCATTGGCGGGCATTTGCAGAGTCCCTGAGATAAAATAAATAATTCACCCCCAAAATATGACCTCATTTTAGAAACTATATCTCTCAAGGAATTTCTAAAGGGGTACTATTATCATGTTGAGCCCAAAAGTGCTTCCCATAACTTAATGTACAAAGTGAAAAATGAAATACAGAAATATGCCATTTCAGCGCCCAATCTGTTGTGCCCACGTTGTGTCAACAGAGACACACACTCCTAAAACTGTTAAGTAGGTTATCTCGGGTACAAAAAAGTTGTATATATGGACATAAACTGCTCTTTGGGAACACAGCAGGGCTCAGAAGGGAAGCAGCACTGTGCCCTTTAGCTTTTGGAGTATAGATTTAGAGGCACTGGTTTTTGGACCCCATATTGTTTTTTCAGATCCCTCGGAGGTGCCAGTAAATTGAAATTCCCGAGGAAGTGACCCGTTTTGTAGGGGTCACTTTAGGGTCTTTACAAGCATCACATGGTGTTGAAAAACCAAACAATCTACAGTGAATCTGGGTTCCAAAAGCCACATAGCGCTCTTTCACATGTGCACAATGCTGTGTGCCCAACCAGCAGCTTATACCCAGGATAACGTACTTAATAATATCATATGGGGGTATATACTGCTGTTTGGGCACACAGCCAGACACAGAAGGGAAGGAGTGCTATTTGGTTTTTGGATGTCATGCCATTTTTGTAGAGCCCCTGAATTGCCTGTAAAGTGGCATCTACAGACACGTGACCCCTTTTAGGAAACTACACCCCTCAAGGGATTTATCAAGCAATGTAACAAGCATTTTTAACCCTTGAGTGTTACATTAATCTAGTTTCCAGAAATGAATGCGTAGCTAATGATGAAAAGTGAAAATTGCAATTTTTCGAGAGTTATGCCAATTCAGTGCTTGATATGTTGTGCCCAGCTTATATCAGCAGAGACACACACTCATGTGTGGTTATCCAGGGCACAACAGCCTTTGGGGTATTCATCTCTGACACAAGCTGGACACAACATATTGTGCATTCATTGAAATTATGTATTTCTGGAAAAATTGCCATTTTCAGTTTTTACCATTAGCTGTGTATTAATTTCTGGAAAATTAATTTATTCAACACTTGGGGGTTAATAATGTTCACTGCAGTTTCCAAAATTGGGTCATGTGTCAGGGGATTACACTTTACTGGCATTTCAGGAGCTATGCAAAAGTGGCATGGTGTACAAAAACCAAGTCATCTAAATCTGTGCACCGAAAACCAAATAGCGCTCCTCCTCTTCTGTGCCCGGCTGTGTGCCCAAACAGCTGTTCATACCCACATATGACATTAAGTAAGTTATCCTGGGTACAACAGTGTCACATATATAGGCATAAACTGCTATTTAGGCAAATAGCAGTGCGCAGATGTGAAGGAGCGCTATTTTGCTTTGGAATGCGATTTAGATTATTTGGAATTCCCTAGGAAGTGAGCCCATTTTGAAAACGGCATCCCTCAAGAATTTATCAAGGGGCATAGTGATCATCAGTTTTCCCAGATGTGAATGCACAGCGCATGGTGTAAAGTGGATATGTAAGCTGTGCAGAGTACACTGAGTACACCGAATTACCTACTATTTTCTCAGTAGATCCTATGATTAGGGGGCTTACTCTGGGGGTCACTTCTGATGTCTAAAGATTGGGTGTAACCTGACCTACAGTCACAGAGTTTATACATTCACTTCCAGTCACAGCCAGTTTTGTTCTGACAATTTGGGCAGTTTTTTTTTTTTTGTCGTATTGTATAAGCTATCATTTTATTTTTTATTTTTCTGGTGAGGTAGTCATATATGAGCTTGTTATTTTGTGGAATGACATACATTTTGTAATGAACCCATTTCAGGGTGTGTATAAGTTATTGACAAAATGTTATTTTTGTTATGTTAACTTTTTCAATCCCAGAATTGATGTTTGAAAAAACATCAGTTATACCTAATTTATATTGTTTTTGAAATGTTACTAATTTTGCAGAATAAAAATCCATTTGGGAAAAAAAAATCAACTATGTTTGCATCACCATCTTCTGAGAGGCGTAACAATTTTATTTTTCTATTGATGGAGCTGGTTGAGGGCTTATTTTTTTCAGGGTGCCCCTGTGTTTTTTATTGGTTCCATTTTGGACTATATTTGACTTTTTGATCACTTTTATTCCATGTTTTGTGAGGTGACATTGCAAAAAATTGTTACTTCTGGCATTTTTTCCCCATTTTTTTCCTGACATTTGCCATGCTGGTTAACTAATGGTTTAATTTTATTGTACAGTTTGGTATGGACGCATCAATATCAAATGTGTGATGTTGTATACTATGTTTTGTGTTTTTATACTATATAAGGGAAAAGGGGCACTTTATTGGGTGTTATTTACTTTTTTAATAATTTTAATTTTTTATTTTTTTTTGTCCCAATAGGGGACATGAACCAGAGATCTTCTGATTGCTGGTTCAGTACTATATACTCCAGTACAGAAGTATTGGAAGCTATAACGACCATCAGCCTATGCATAGGCTGACAGGCCTAACTAATCAATCCTACTAGAGGAGCCACGGAAAAGCCTAGGGTTGCTAGGGTAACCCTTAGATGCGGTGGTCATGATTGATCACAGCATCTAAAGGGTGAACAACCGCGATCGTCACATACCCATAGTGGCCCCTGCACACACTATTAAGCGCCATAGTGGCCCCTGCACACAGTATTATGCCCCATAGTGGTCCCAGCACACACTATTATGCCCCATAGTGGCCCCTGCACACACTATTATGCCCCATAGTGGCCCCTGCACACACTGTTATGCCCCATGGTGGCCCCTGCACACACTATTATGCCCCATGGTGGCCCCTGCACACACTATTATGCCCCATGGTGGCCCCTGCACACACTATTATGCCCCACAGTGCCCCCTTCACATAGTATTATGTCCCATTGTGGACCACCCATGAACAATTATTATACTCTGGGGTCTTTTCAGACCCCAGAGTATAATGATCGGAGACCCAGGGGAGGATATAAATATAAAAAACAATGTTACTTACCTCTCCCTGGCGCTGGCGCACTCCCTGGTACCTCTTCAATGTTGGACCAGATGTCATGTGAGCCAGACATGCATTGCGATGCATAATGATGTCGGACTGGCCCACCGACGTCTGGGATGTTACCAAGGAGGCCCGAAGCCTGCTGAAGAACAGGAAAGGTAAGTAACATTATTTTTTATGTTCCCTCATCTCCCCTGGGCCTCCGATCATTATACTCTGGGGTCGCGGCCTTACTTACCGATCCCTGCTCCTGCTCAAAGCCGCCTCCGCAGATGGTGAAGCGCAGGGGGCCGTGAGCAGGAGCGGAGATCGGTAAGTAAATAGGGCCCATAACCTGCTGATGTTACACCAGCAGGTAACGGCCTACTAAAAAAAAAAACCATCAGGGGCCCGCCGGGCCCCCTAATGTCCCGGGCCCTATGGCAGTCGCTACCGCAGCTTCCCCGGTATTTACGCCACTGACTGTATTGCCATAATGGATGTCAGAATTCTAATAAATTGAAACGTTTTTAAACTACTCATGCCTCCTGCAGCATAATGCATGGTTGCTGCTCGAGCTAATGAAAACTCTCAGCAGACCCAAGCCCATCTCCAATCTGACAAGCCATTGTCAGCCACATGCATACAGCTGCACTCCATGTTTCCATAACAACCTTGCCATTTTTATTCACTGCTGTAGGTCAGCTTTAAAGGGGCAGGGCGCTGTGGATGACACTGTTACACAAGGTCACATACACACAGCTTTACTTCAGGTTTTCCATAACAACCGATCGCAGGTTTTTCACTGATATCCAAAATGAGATACACATGATCACATGATGCTTATGGACCAATGGAAAATCGCAAGTTCTTCAGTCTTTACATATATATAGCTTTACACCAGGTTTCCATAGCAACCAAGCTATTTATGACCTGTATGAGTCAGTACCAGTTCGTAGGTCCTTAAATATTTAGTCATATGACGTGTATCAGCCAATATATGTTCACATTTCATTTACCAGGTTTTCATAGCAACACAGCCATAAATAGATTGTACCTATACAGGACTGCCATACTGGATCTCAAATGCGTGAATGAAAAACTGCTATGAGGTGCATTGGGCAGATGCTGGGAGGGGCTGCCTAAAAAAGCACTGACACTCCCACAACCAGGAACTATTGCAGAAGCCTGAAAATATGAGGAATGGTAAAAATGGTACAAACACACATAAATGTACTCAGTTATGTTTATTCATTTGTATAACAAGAATTTCCTGCCTTTAGTCACTTTTTTTGTGGACTATCCTTAGAATTGCTCATAAATATCTGATTGTGGGGGTCCAAGATCCAGCCTCCACATGGATCAGCTGCTAAGAGATATGTCTGGTCCCTGTGCTATACTCACATATGTTAGAAGCTATATGTGAGCACCCAGTGGGGGAGGTTTAATTGTAGCCTTTCAAGGTTTTTGTTAGCTTGTCATTGTGTTTCATTGGTTTTCAAGACAAATTGGAATACTGAATTGGAGATAAGTTAAGAGTGGACACTTCTGTAGCATGCTACTTTAGCATACTGGCCATTGGACTCATCTTTGTGTGGATCTGCACATTTGAATCAGAAATCTACACATCAGTCATGGAACCTCAAAAAAAATTACATAGGTAATTCTAACATGTGAAACGTACCATTAACAGCTGGTTGGTTACCGACAATAAAGAGACCTGCTACAATGAATTTCCTCCTAGGAACCAAAATAAAAGATAAGTTAAATGATGTTATGTTTAATAGATAATTCACAGTAAATACATTTATTTTCTCAGGAGTAAGAAACTGTACACATATAAGTAATGGGAGGGACCAGATCCTAAATTTCAGACATGTTGAGCAAGTGTTTTTCTGGAGGATTTTACACAAAGCCTTGAATGCAGCCCACTCAGCACATGAGGACTGGTATTAGTGAATGATGGCTCTAGAGCTTGGATGCTTGTTTGGAAACTGCAGTATAGAAATCTTGAACACTGTACTTATTTCCCACAGATGTGCCTGTTTTCAATGGCTCTTTGCTCATTTGACATCTGTAGATAAAAATGTAGTCTGTAAATCTTGTTTGTATGTCAACTGTGTATCCAACTCATAATCTTAATATTTCCGCCTTCCTTTATAATTCTGTGTTTCAAGATCTGTGTTTTATCATTTCTTTATTAAGTGCAGATGATCAAACCTTCTAATCTGTTCTGAACTGTGTAAAGTTATATATGAAGATGCATATTTTTTCAAGGAAGAGTTGAATCACAGTAGAAAAAACAATTTCCAAGAATACTGCACTAAGACGTAAGAAAGGATGATGAGGTTAGACTGCTGAAACCATGGGTTTAAGTCTATTCAGAGCAGCATATGCATAGAGTTTGAATGTTCTTCATGTCTTATTCTGGGTTATCTCCTATCCACTGGGTAATAACCAGGGCTGTGGAGTTGGAGTTGGAGTAAAGGCCAGTTTTAGGTGGAATCAAAGTCAGAAAAAAAGTTACCAACTCAGACTTTGACTTCAAAATAAAATGATTAATAATCAGATGCATAGATTGCTGAATATATATTTTCATATGAATTCAATTACTGACTGGAGTCGAAGCAAGTGTCAGAGTTGTAGGTTTGGCCTACAGACTCCACAGCCATGCCATGCTATTGCACGTATTGAAAGGGTAATTGACTATTGAACTTGGAATATTTGTATATGAATAGCTGACTATTCAGATAAAATAAATCTCAGCCAGACCCACCAATTTTGGTGGAAAAGTCAAACATCTAATGTGTATTTGGTCCTTCCAACTAGATTTTAAAGTGCCCAATCCTTTGGCAAAGGGATATAAGTCTCGTGCAAAAGACAGCGACTTTTTTCACAGGTACTATTCACAACACATATACACATATTGTACATGTGTATGGGATCATTAGGAGACAAACAGTAGCTATCTAAAGTGTACGGCTAGCCTAAGATTCAATTGATAAAATTAAATGAGCTAGTGTGCATGCACCATCCGTGCCAGTTGGCACCCAGCTCACACTGCCTGAGTCAGAGATACTGTAACTTAGATTCCTGAAGATTAACCCCTTAGAAGCCATGATCAATGCTGGTCACTGCAACTAAGTGGTTAGTAACGTGGGGACGCCCTCTTTTACCCACTAAACTCTCTCATAATGAAATTACATGGTGTTAAAAGGATGCCATGGCAGTTCTAATCTTAAGAGTAGTCTCCAGTTCTATCAACACCTACAGTATTGGGTTCAGAGGCAGGGTCTAAGAGAAATACAGTTAGACCATATTCATATGTCAGACCTCTGGTCAGTGTTTTGCATCAGTATTTGTAAGCCACAACAGTCTCCAAGAAATGGATACCACATAAAGACAATCTATAAAGGAAGGATTTGCATCTGTTCTGCAAAAGACATACTACACTACAATACTTAAGTATTGTATTGTATTATATGAGAGATCAGATGACTGCATGGATGCCTAGTCGGACTTAGTAAAGAATACAAATTAGCTAAAAGAAAACTGTTTTCAAAAATAAGAAAAGAAATCCTAGCAAAAAAAAAAAAAAAAATAAATCTTTTTTATGTACTATACATATTTGCTATTGCCCCATTTGTAATGATGGTGAATTATGTAAGAAAGATATTGAAAAAAAATCCAGAATTGCTAAAGTGGTACCAATAAAAAAGAAGGTATGATGGAAAAATAAAATTGTTTTTTATTGAGATGAGACCGGTTAAAACACATTCGGAATTGGGATATTTATATGTTTCTGCAGCTGCTCCAATCCTGACTGTGTTTTCAACTGGTGATATCTCCGGAATAATACAGTTAGAACTAGCTGAGAATATGCCCTTTCAAATAACACCAGAATCAATGTTGTATGTTATAAAATTTCCGAGCTATATCTATTTGAGTTTGAACTGACCCCCTCTTCCAGCCTCAGCTTCTCTTACACATGAACCTACCCACGTGTACACTATAAGAAGCACTGTACAAATTTTAGCAAGCAAAACAGAAATAATCCAATACTACCAAAGAATCCAATACTTTCTAACTGATCCAAACTGATTTCATACTAAAAGTTTTCAATAGAACTGTAAGTCTTTTTTAGTGTGATAACAGATATGTTGGATATCAGTGAGGGATAGTAAACAACTAGAACTTTATACTGTACTACTTTCTAGGCTGTGATATATAATTGATAAATTGTATAGTTTTCTATAGTTATCAGCCAGTCTTGCTTTACATTCTTTAAAAGAAGTCCTATAGTGTATTCACAATATGTAAAAAATAAAATACCACATTTCTGTCCCAGATCTTTCTTAACATGTCTGCTTACAATGCTTTCTTTTCAACCCAACTTCTGCAAGCTTACCCAGCTGGCTGTTATATGGTTTGCATTTGAAGCATTGTTAATGGAATAAGTACAAAGAGAACAGCATAGCTCGATGTAATGTTAGGAAGAAAATCTTTATCATTATGACATCTTGGATTATCCCAATTTTTATCTCTGAAAAAATCCTTTGCTTTTTCCAATTTTTTGCTGTGACATCTGCCAACTCCTTTGTTGATGTCAGAAGTACAATATCTCTTCCTACAGATGTTTTGTCTCTTTCCCTTAACATTGTGCAAACCAGTTGCCTTTTCCCATCCAAATTGGATGTTTGCTTTACTCATAAATGCTGCTCCAAGAGTCCTAGTGTGGATGACACTGTTTGCCGAGTATTAACCCCAGCTTATCACATTAGTAGAGTCTATGCGATTTGCCTTAAACAACTTTCTCCAATCCTTTTAATTACATACACAGAATAATTAGAAGGATTCTGTCGCAACCAAACTGTCTCCAAACCCCTAACGAATAATATTGTCGCATAGGGGCCGTTAATAGGATAGCAAACATAACTTTCTTATTACAAGGTGATGCAGCAATGCAAATAAAAATATGTCTTGATTAGAAATAAGCAGATTGGTTTAAAATGCACCAGTGTCCACTCAAAATTTCCAAAAGGTTATAAGTATGGGGAATCCAAAACTTTTGTAGTTTGTTTTGGACAAAATAAAATAGCCAACACCACATAGAACCCTCTTGTTTAAGGGCTTTTTGCAAAATAACTTGTCACTTTACTAATTCAATGTGACTGTCACACAGTATGTTCTTCTCTAATACTCACTGGCCAATCCACCCTTTCAATGCTAAATCTCATCTTCTTGTTAAGTACTTTTTGCAATAATGTTTAAAAAAAAAAAAAACACTGAAAAACTGCCATTGGTACGCCAATATTCAAGCTACAGTGGCATGCAAAAGTATTCATACCCCTTGAACTTTTTCACATTTTGTCACCTTACAACCACAAACTTAAATGTATTTTATTGAGATTTTAAGCGATAGACCAACACAAAGTAGCACATAATTGTGAAGTGGAATGAAAATGACACATGGCTTTCACAATATCTATCAAACAAAAATCTGAAAAGTGTGACATGCAAAAGTATTCAACCCCCCTATATCAATACTTTTTAGAGCCACCTTTCACTGCATTTACAGCTGCAAGTCTTTTTGGGGTATGTCTCTACCAGCTTTGCGCATATAGAGACTGAGATTTTTGCCCATTCTTCTTTGCACAATAGCTCAAGCTCAGCCAGATTGGATGGAGAGCATCTGTGAACATCAATTTTCATGTCTTGCCACAGATGCTCAACGGGATTTAGGTCTGGACTTTCACTTGACCATTCTAACACATGAATATTCTTTTATCTAAACCATTCAACTGTAGCTCTGGCTGTATGTTTAGGGTCATTGTCTTGCTGGAAGGTAAATCTCCTTCCCAGTCTCAAGTTTTTTGCAGCCTTCAACAGGTTTTCTTCCAGGATTGCCCTGTATTTAGCTCCATCCATCTTCCCATCAACTCTGACTAGCTTCCCTGTCCCTGCTGAAGAAAAGCATTCCCACGGCATGATGCTGCCGCCACCATGTTTTACAGTGGGGATGGTGTGTTCAGGGTGATGAGTAGTGTTACTTTTCCACCGCACATAGTGCTTTGCATTTAGGCCAAAAATTTCAACTTTGGTCTCATGTGACCAGAGCACCTTCTTCCACATGTTTTCTGTGTCCCCTATATGGCTTGTGGCAAACTGCAAACAACACTTCTTATGTCTTTCTTTCAACATTGGTTTTTTTTTCTTGCCACTCTTCCATAAAGGCCAGATTTGGTGAATGCATGATTTATAGTTGTCCTGTGGATAGATTCTCCCACCTGAGCTGTGGATTTCTGCAGCTCCTCCAGAGTGACCATGCACTTCTTGGCTGTTTCTCTGACCAGTGCTCTCCTTGCTCGATCTGTTAGTTTAGGTGGACAACCATGTCTTAGTAGGTTTGCAGTTGTAGAATACTTTTTTACATTTTTGGATGATGGATTGAACAGTGCTCCTTGGGATGCTCGAAGCTTTGAATATGTTTTTATAACCTAACCCTGCTTTAAACTTCTTCTCAACTTTGTCTCTGACCTTTCTGGTGAGCTCCTTGGTCTTCATGAAGCTGTTTGTTCACTAGTGTTCTCTAACAAACCACTGAGGCCTTCACAGAACAGGTGTATTTATACTGAGACTAAATTACACACTGCTGGACTCTGTTACCTAATTAAGTGAATTCTGAAGGCAATTGATTGCACTGGATTTTATTAAAGGGTATCAGAGTACAGGGGCTGAATACTTTTGCACGTCACAATTTTCAGATTTTTATTTGATTCAAATTTTGAAAACCATGTATCATTTTCGTTCCACTTCACAATTATCTGCTACTTTTGTTAGTCTATCATTTAAAATCAATAAAATACATTTAAATTTGTGGTTGTAAGGTGACAAAATGTGAAAAAGTTCAAGAAGTATGAATACTTTTGCAAGCCACTGTAATTGTCACACAGTAAGTTCTACTCTAATACTTTCTGGTCAGGTCACCCTTTCATTATCATATCTCTTTTTTCATCCTAATTTTCTTCATACAAAGTTTTTTGCAAAAGAAAACAAAATACACACAGTGTTACAATTGTTATCAAAAACTATTATAGAGTGCAGTAAAATGACTGGACAAAAAGCAGATCAGGGGGAAGACTAAAGGAGGAGGAGGAATAAACACGTGCTACTCTAAAGCTATCCACGACAAAGTATAAACAATAAGAATGTGGGTGGCAACAGCAACAATTCTTCTGGTTTTGGCAATGCCCCCAGTAGCTGCAGGGCTGTTGTACTTCCTGAGAACAGGATATGAGGTGTAATATCAGTGAAACACAAATCAGATAATAGATTCACTTTCGCTACAACCAAGAAGTGGAACAGAACAAATAAGTGAGTGAACAAGCACGAGTAGCTTGTGCCACCCATAAATTCACACCTTTACACACTCAAAAAATTAAATTAGCAATACAATATATTTGCGTTAAGAGTCTAGCACATCACATATGTTCACCACAAAGATTAGCAAGCTGGAGAAGGTGTCACTATTAAAAAATGTTTGGCTTCTAATTCAGAGTACCATAGACTAACCTTTGTTTCCCTGCCAATAGTTCATTGTCATAGGTTTACAATGTTGAAGACGTTGTGAAGACAAATGGAATCAACAATCTGTCCAAACCAGAGAAACATAAGTGAAAATGATCCTTGGGTACTTTCTGACTGTTAGTTTATAGAGGAAGATGCTCTGGCTGGCAGCGTGCTCTCTCAACATGCACTCCGCTGGGCCTTCCCTATCCAAGTGAAGTCACTATGGGTTCCAAGATGTGATTACACCTAATCGTGATTACACCTCATCACGGCCGGCCGGACGGTTATACTAGGCGCTCTAAATTATACAGGCAGTTTGCACACATTTATGGTGTATTCTGCTTTGCCCTTATGCATGTGCCTCTGATGAGCTGGTGTAGTTCAGCAGAAACGCGCGTCAGGCAGGCTGGGAGTTAGGGCAAACACTCCTTTTTGTATCGTCTATGGTGTTTGTTTGTGGTATTAGGCAGTCAATTGTGGGAGTGTAATGTAAGCTCCCTAGGTAGTGGCTAGTCAGACAATTTGGTCGGTCTTTTACTGACCTCTAGCCAGCTGGTGTGTATGTGTGTGTGTGTGTTATACCTCAGTTGATTTATCCTTTACTTTTCCCCTTCAGTAAATTGATATCTAAATATTGGGAATTGCAATTTATAACTGAGGGGTGTCTGTGAAGTGATACAGGTATCACCACACTATCCTCCTATTTTGAGGTAGGCTACCTTTATCCTTAATATGACCCGATTATAGTATGGCATCTGCTTATCAGGTGCTTTCTTTTATATTTAGATTTATATACTTTTAGTGGATATTAATAAAAGTTAGTTTTTAAGTGTACTTATTTCTTTATTGGGGATTTGCTCCAGTTTCCTCCTATATTTGACCCTTGTGGATGTTGGGGTTGAGCGCCTGTATGGAAGCCTCTAACTTCCCTACTCCACAACATTACCTGTGCTTTGAGTCCCTTGATGAGAAAAGCACATTACAAATGTTTGTCATTGTTTTCTGGATGAAGAGGTGTAGGACATGACTTTGGTAGTTGTGGGGGTAGTAGAGACAGGGAGTGTGATACTAGTAGCTGTGTTGGTAGGGGCACTAGGTGGAAATCTGGTGGTAGGATTTATGAGTGTATGGAAAAACACATAGACAGGATGACTCAGAAAAGGTGGAAAAGATGATCACATTATTGAATCCAATATAAAAAAAGAAAAAAAAAGCTTGAACGATGATGGTGTTGGTATATACTATATACATATATATGCAACAGATAGACTTATTTGTGTGCAGAAGTTTACATCTATCTGACAGTAGATGGCAATGTTATTAGTGTTATATGCTGAATAGAGTGTAATGGTATGCTATGTGAGACTTGCTGTACCTTGCTTTTTATCTCTCTATTGTAAAAGGTCCTTTTTTACTTTCAAGTTTTGCTGTGTTAACGTTTTGATGCTGTTTACCTCATGTTCTAAGAAGTAAATGCTGATTATCCCATATAATCTACTCTCAAGCTTCTTCTGTGACACAACTATGCAACAGGTTATGGGCCCAGGCATAGAAGACAAAAAGACCCAGTGAATGCAAAAGGATTCTTCAGAACAATTCTCTCCAAACAAGTAAGACAAGTTAAAATGACCAGCAATTCAGAACTCAGACTTACAGTAGCTAAGCTGAACAATGAGAACTATCAGTTATGGAAGTTCAAAGTGGAGATGTTATTGTCTAAAGATGATTTATGGGATGTAATCACTACAGATAGACCCAATGATAATAATGAGACATGGGATAAGAAAAACAGACAAGCAAGAGCTACTATCAGCTTATTAGTGGAAGATGATCAGTTAATCCACATAAGGAATGAGAATACAGCAAAGGGAATGTGGGAAGCATTGAGAAAGTTACATGAAAGATCCAGCTTAAATCACAAATTGTTTCTGCTAAGGAAACTTTACAAGATGAGATTAAGTGCACAGGAAGACATGCAGGAGCACATAAACTCCTTGATGGAAGTGATAACACAGCTGAGATCAGTTGGTGAAGATATTAAAGAAAGTCATGTAGCAGCAATATTATTGTGTAGCTTGCCGGATTCATACACTGCTTTGATAAATGCACTAGAAACAAGACCTGAAGCAGACATTACACTAGAGTTTGTAAAAATACGACTCATAGATGAATACCAGAGAAGGAAAGAACAAACAAATGATTCCACAGAAAAGGACAGTGTAAATGCTCTTAAAATTACAGATAAGAGAACCTATAAAACAGAAACAAGAGAATGTTTCAGATGCAAGAAAAAGGGACATTTAAAGAAAGACTGTACTATATGGAAAGCAGAACAGAAGTTATACCATAAAGAAAGTAAACAGAAGGTGAAAAGCACAATATCTAACCCACATGCAGATCACTGGAATGGTACATTTAAAGTAACCGATAAAAGGTTATCAATGAGTTGGTATATTGACTCAGGAGCAACAAGTCACATGACAAGTAATAAGAGCTTCTTTACTGAACTTGATCTAAATAAGAAGGAAGCTATTTACCTTGCAGATGGGAGCAAAATAACCACGGAAGGTACTGGACAAGGAATGCTAATCTATTCTGATAAATTTGGGCATAATTCAAAGATACTAGTAAAGGATGTGTTATATGTTCCAGGACTAGATGGAGGACTATTATCTGTAAAACGTCTAACAGCTAAAGGACTTACTGTAAAATTCAAAGATGATGAATGTACAATCCTAGCAGGAGACAAGATAATAATAAATGTAAAAGCAGGTGAACAATTATATCATCTAGACACATTAAAGGAACAGATGAAGTTATGTACACATGATCACAAGAATTGTATTCACATGTGGCATAGACGCTTAGGACACAGACATCCTGAGAGTATCATGGCATTACAGAACAAAAATTTGACAAAAGATCTGTTGATATCTGATTGCTCAATTATTGTAAGATGTGAATGTTGTATAAAATCTAAAGCTACAAGAGTGTGTATACCTAAAGAGAGTGAAACAAAAGGCACAAAACCACTTGACTTGGTGCATACTGATGTATGTGGACCCATGAAAGTAACCACATCAGGAGGTAATAGATATATGGTGACTTTTATAGATGACTACTCAAGATACACAGTCACGTACTTAATAAAGAACAAAAGGGAAGTTTTCAGTAAATTAGAAGAATACGTATCAAAGTCGTATAATAAGTTTCAGAGGAAGCCAATCATCATTAGAAGTGATAATGGAGGTGAATTCACAGGACACCAAATAGAGAACTATTTAAGACAGAATGGAATAGAGCATCACAAAACTGTTCCATACACACCTGAACAAAATGGCGTAGCAGAAAGGAAAAACAGAACTCTGACTGAAATGATAAGATGCATGCTAACAGATTCCAAACTACCAGAGAAATACTGGGGTGAAGCAGCAATGACAGCTACTTATCTGCAAAATAGACTTTTTTCAAGAAAACTGAAAAAAAAACCCATATGAACTGTGGCATGGTAAGAAACCAAGTGTGAATCATTTAAGAGTTTTTGGTTGCAAAGCTTTTGTTTTTGTTCCAGAAGAGAAACGCTCCAAACTTCAAAACAGAGCCATAGAAGGAATATTTGTTGGATATAGTGACAACTGCAAAGGATACAGAATCCTAGATCCTAAAAAAGACAGAGTTACGGTGAGTAACAGTGTAACATTCATTGAAGATCTAAATGATAACATTATGACATCACTGGAAATGAGAAATGAGAGAGACAACAGTGATATAAGTGCAGGAACATCTGATGAAAAAGAAGTTGAAATTGATTAAGTTCAAAATACTGAAAGTGAAGAGATAGAACTACAGACAGACACAGAACCAAGACGTTCAATGAGAGAAAACAAAGGAAAACCACCTGTACGTCTTTCATACAAGGCAAGTACAAATAAAGTATATGAACCTACATCTTGGGAGGATATATCTCAACTTTCAGAAGAAGAGGCCAATAAGTGGATAAAGGCTACAGAAACAGAAATGAAATCCATGCATGATTCAAAGACATGGACACTGACAGAATTACCAAAAGGGAGAAAAGCTATAGGATGTAAATGGGTTTTTAAAGTTAAATACCAAAGAGATGGCACCGCTGAACAATACCGAGCAAGACTCGTAGCTAAAGGTTATTCTCAAAAATACGGAGAAGACTATGATGAAACATTTGCTCCGGTTGTCAAGCATACTACAATCAGAACTTTGCTTGCGGTTGCAGCTACTAAAGGAATGGAATTGAAACATCTGGATGTAAAGACAGCATTTCTGAATGGAGATTTAACAGAAGAAATTTACATGGAACAACCTCCAGGATTCAAAGATAAAGAGAAACCAAACATGGTTTGTAAGCTACAGAAAAGTATATACGGTTTAAAACAAGCCGCTAAAGCGTGGAATGATAAAATCACTGAAGTGCTCATAAATGAACATTTTCTAAGAAGCAAAGCGGATCCCTGTCTATACACAAAGAAACTAGATGACAGATGGATCTATGTACTGATATATGTTGATGATATTTTAGTTTGTTTTGAAAGAGAAAGGGATGAAGCTGAAATACGGAAAATTTTGGATCAACACTTTGAGATCAAAGATCTGGGAAATGTGAAGCATTACCTAGGGATACAGATAGAAAGAGAAGAAGATGGGAGTTTCCAACTTAACCAAAATCACATGATCAAAGATATAATATAAACATTTGGACTGAAAGATGCGAAACCAGTAAAGTCTCCAATGGAAACTAATTATCTGAAGGAAATTAAAAGTGAACAAAATATGTTACCAGATAATGAGCTATACAGAAAAGCAATGGGAAAATTACTATATTTAGCGACTGTTACAAGGCCAGACATTGCAGCAGCAGTAGGAATTTTGAGCAGAAAAGTGTCAAACCCCAATGAAATGGATTGGAAAGCTGTAAAGAGAGTAATACGTTATCTGAAAGGAACTAGCAACGTTAAACTGAAACTACCTGCAAGTGATGAATGCGTTTTAACTGGATATGTTGATGCAGACTGGGCTGGAGATCCAATTGATAGAAAATCTACCAGTGGCTATCTTTTCTTACTCTCGGGCGGACCAATTAGTTGGACTAGTAAAAAACAATCTATAGTAACACTATCGTCTACAGAAGCAGAATATGTAGCCGCCGCTCATGCGAGTCAAGAAGTTCTTTGGTTAAGACAACTACTAAGAGACTTAGGACAACAACAGTTAGGACCAACAACGTTACATGAAGACAATCAAGGATGTCTTGTTCTTGCTCAGATGGAAAGAGTTAATCCCAGAACTAAACACATTGATGTGAAG
Organism: Leptodactylus fallax; assembly: GCA_947044405.1. Lineage (NCBI taxonomy): Eukaryota > Metazoa > Chordata > Amphibia > Anura > Leptodactylidae > Leptodactylus > Leptodactylus fallax. Next base: position 2,177,637 of record CAMRHE010000197.1, on the reverse strand, counting down.
TTTCATTTCTTACGGGATCATCAGGAACAAGGAATTCTGAATTTAGAATACTGCCCAACTGAAGATATGACAGCAGATATTTTCACAAAGGCGTTGAGTGCTGAAAGACACCAGAGACTGATAAAGAGATTATATTTAACTGAATAAGTTCTTACTGTTGAGAAAGGGTGTTGGTATATACTATATACATATATATGCAACAGATAGACTTATTTGTGTGCAGAAGTTTACATCTATCTGACAGTAGATGGCGATGTTATTAGTGTTATATGCTGAATAGAGTGTAATGGTATGCTATGTGAGACTTGCTGTACCTTGCTTTTTATCTCTCTATTGTAAAAGGTCCTTTTTTACTTTCAAGTTTTGCTGTGTTAACGTTTTGATGCTGTTTACCTCATGTTGTAAGAAGTAAATGCTGATTATCCCATATAATCTACTCTCAAGCTTCTTCTGTGACACAACTATGCAACAGATGGCACTGGTAGACATGTAGCAGAAACAGCTACGTGCAGTCATCTTCCTTGTGGGAATGTTGTGTAAATTTTTACAAAAACAAAAATCGATTGTACTGTGCAAGATCTGAAGCAGAAAATAAGCCATGGTCATGCAGGTACAAATGTAGGAACTAGTCCTCTCCGCACACATGAAATGGTGCCAACAGCAAAATTGAATTGGCAGTGGAAATGGCAGGCAAAGTGAACAATACGTCTTACTCATTTTCCCCATAATTTTCTTTGTAGGCAGGCCACATACACACCTAGAACATGGTTATCGTTATTATGATCACCGTCATTATCTACTTCTCCTCCTCCATGCCAATGTCAGTCATCCATAAGGGAATGTTTGTCCAGGCTGGTTTGCAACTTTAAGTTGCTGGCGATGAAGTTACTGCCATACTGATCAACTTAGAACTGATGACATGCGCTCAGTCTCTATGGAGGATACCTAGCCACCATTATATCGCTAGGAAAGCTGTCCCTGCTTTATACTGCTAGAAGGGAACCTGCAGGGATAAAAGTGAAATATAGCAGGAGAGGTGTAGAGAGATGGAATTTTTTTTTTCTCTAGCGTGCTTCTTTAAAGAGGTATTTGCATGAAGACAAAAGAAGCAGACTGATAACGGTTAGTCTGTCTTTTACAACCACAAGCAAAATCTTATTTGTCTAATCAACTGTATCTGGCTATACATTCTGCCTGCAGTGACAACTACATGAGAAATGTTGCTTTACAAACCAGCTATTCAAATAAATTGCCACCTATGTAACGTAAGGGACTAGGTCTGCCAGACTGGGTATAACTTTTACAAAGTGGCTCTCTTTTTTGCCTTATAGATGGTGGTTTTGATTGGAGACCCTCTTTTTATTTATAAGTGTTGTAAAGGGATTGTCTTTTTCAGTGAACTCAGTTAATATTTCCATGCCCTGTATGTCAATAATGGCGCAGACATATACTATTGTCACTTCTGTCAACACTGTGTTTGTGCACATATAGGAACACTAAGCAAGGGATAACTGTCTGATCACTGGGAGGTGGGCCGGCGGCGGGCCGCCCGCCGCCCCCGGGGGGGCCCGGGGGCGGGGCCGCCGGCCCGGGGGCCCGGGGGGGGGGGGGGGGGGGGGGATTATCGGGTCCCCCAGTGATCAGGAAGACAGGGGACCGAAAGTTCCTCTAAGGCTTCCTTGTGAAAAGAGCACCAATGTGCTTGTGTGACCAACACTCCATTGACTTCTATGCGGCTGCACAGACTGTAATTTCTAGCAGTGCCCGCAGCCCCATAAATAAATTGGGTAATTACTTTCAATGGGTGGCAATGATGCTTTTTAAAGTACTTATATGAAATATGTTTATTGTCATTGGACTACCTCTTTAATACATTAAATAGTAAGAGTAGTGGCAGTGGCAAAGCCCCTCTGTAGTACCTGTATTATTTAAAAGTTATTTATTGTATGTTTAATTAATTAGATTTTAGTCTGTAAAAGAAAAATAATTTATTTACTGTATATCTAAAATATTGATTCTATTTATTATTTATTTTTTAAATAACTATTTGGGTGCCCTGTCTGAGAGACACATACTTTCTTCCTGTATTGCCTTTATTGACAGCCCATGAGTTTGTACACTTTTTAGCAGATAAAATGAAAAGGAATAAACTGACAAAGAAATGTTAAAGATCATAACTGTCACCAAAAGGTGATTGTGTACTGCCCCTCCCCAAGAGAAAAGAGAGTGACAGGGTAAAAGCATATAGCATCTCATCTATGTATATAGTATTGCCATCCTACGTCATATAGATCTCAATCAGTACAGTGGAATCTTATTAACTTGCCCACCTTCTAATGATAATAAGATGACTCTACCTATTCTATCCCACTCTATACAGGAAATCTGATAACTTAGGTAAAAAAGTTAAGAAATGTCGCTCTAAGTTCCTGAAGTGACAGATGTGAATGTTGGGAATAGTGGACAGTAATGAAAAAAAAATCTATTTGCCACTTATTGATCAGACCAGATGTGTATTGTAGCAGACTTTCTTTCAAAATAAGACATTCTGTATTATTTATATTGTAATATTTGTAATATTTTGTATTCTCTGTGACATTTCATCTTTTTAGTCACTGAGTTCAAAAAGTAGCACAGTGGTCCCTCATCTGACAATATTGATTCTGGGGTGATCTTTGCAAGTTGACACCATTGCAATTTGAGTTGATAACTTAGTCTGACCTAGACTGTGTGGTACCCCACAATCACAGAAAAGGACCAATTAAAATATAACTTTTATTAATGATTACCTAAAAAAACCCAACAAATTGTAAACATCAATACATGAGATAGTAAGAAAAATGTCAGTTAGGGTGCAATATACCATCTAGAGATGAGTGAATTTTTCAAAAATTCAACTCGGACGATTCGTCGAATTTTCAGTAACAATTCGATTCAATCCAAATTAATTTGCGGCGAATCGTGTTAACCCTTCCCGACATCCGCCCTAATAGTACGGCACTGCCGGGAAGGCCTTTCCGCAAACCAAGGCGGAAGCATGGTACACACACAGAAACTGTGTGCGCACCCTGCTTTGCAGGTGTCAGCCGTATGCAACGGCTGATAATGTCCTTTAACACCCCTGGTCGGAGCTGAGCTCCGATCACGATTGTTAACCCCTGAGATGCCGCGGTTTTATTATATATTGGGGTCCCGATTGGCCCCCACGACGTTTTTGAGGGGTGCTGCTCCTTCTATTTGGCAGACCCGGGTCTGCCCCATCGCTGTGCCTCCTCATAGTTGGTGGATCCTGCCTTGAATGAAGATTGTCAGCCTATGCATCTGTACTGGCTGACAGCCTCCTATACAGTGCAGTACACGCGTATTGCAGCGTATACCTATTGAAGCAGTGATCAGAATATCGCTGCTTCAATCCCCTATGGAGACAAAAAGAAAAAAATGTAAAAAAAAAGTAAACCCCCCCCCCCTTCCTAGAGCTGGTGCTATTATTATACTCTGGGGTCTGAGGCCCAGGGGAAGTGATTAAAAATAACAAACACTTATACGCACCTTACCTCACCTCTCCTGGGAATCCGGCTGTCTGCAGCGTCCTCCTCACTCTTCTTCTTTCTTGCGACTGAGGTCCTGCTCCCCAGATGTCACTGCTGGGGCCTGTGTATGGGCCTCAGTGATCACGTGGGGGCACGATGACGTCATTACGTCGGCACGTTCCACGTGACCGCTGGGGCCCAATCACAGGTCCCAGCAGTGAGGCCTGGAGGGCAGGACCTCAGTCACCGGAGTGGATGCTGAGCTTAGGAAAGGTGAGTATCAGTATTTTTTTTATTTTTAATCACCGAGGGTGCAGAGAGGGACATGTAGCTTAGCGGAAACCCTTGGATGCCGCGGTCATGTTTGACTGCAGCATCCAAGGGGTTAAAACCCTCGATCGGAGCTGTGTGATTCATTACCACGAAGTGTGAGGAAATCCGGATTCGATGCGAATCGAATATTGCCTGAAATTCGGATCGAATTCCACTTCTTCAGCTTCGATTTGCTCATCTCTAATACCATCCAACCAGTCCCTCAGGACATTCCGATATCTTTCCCCAAACTGCTGGCTCATCAGTGGACAATAAAGGCCCTAAACAAAACATCCCACCATGTACATAACAATATAACAAAATGTACACAATTGGTAAATATCTAGAGATGACCAGAAAACTAAAGGTATCAAATAATGTCATATACTAACCAATAATCAACTTGCTAATACCCTACGTATCACTAATAATAATGTACCAATAAATAATGAATACACCTCTGAACACATATGAAAGTTGTTTGATGTAAAAACTCATGGCTACAAACAGGGCACCCAAGGGCTACATACTATATGATAATTAATTAGAAGGTGGCATAAAAGTGGTGGATCAGTGACCAGTATATCAAGACACATGACTAGGATGCCAAGATAGATGATGACACAGCCGATAAGATGATCCCAAGATGGCATTACACGTGGTAATTGGTAGGCCAGTGGATGGTGTGGTACCCCACAAAAATGGGTAAAACAAGGGAAGTGAAGTAATTTTTAGGTTTGTAAAATAGAATCTTTTCAATCTGAACTATAGCATAGGTACTGTACTATGTATAGAAACACCATGTGATGAACAGCTGTGTGTAGCATATCAGTCTTGACATATCTAATGACAGTATAAGCTGCAGAGTGATTTTATTCTGTCACTTCATAGTTCAGTTTAGTGGCATGTTCATGTAAGGATCGGTTCAGAGCAATGTTGAAACTTGCATATACTTGTTCATATGTGGAAAACAGAGCGTAAAGATAGCACATTTTCACATTTGAATAGAAGCCTGGGTTTGATAGCTAGGGAGAACATTAACTATACCCTCCACACCTGCTCTCTCTCCCTTCTCACACTCTCCTTCATGGAGTATGCTTGCTACATGTACTCTGGGTAACTGTTTTTCAATGATTTATTTTGCTTAGTTTTTTTTTTTTGAGCATTTTAAAGGGGTTACCCTATCCTAAGGATCGGCCATCAGTCCTAGATCTGTGGGGGTCTGACATCCAGGACCTCGGTAGATCATCAGTACCAAGGCAGAATGGGAGAGTCTTAAATGGGGCAGCACTGCAGTACCTACACTTGCTGCTACAATTTGTACGGTGAGTGAGAAGCGAAGATCTCCCATGGTTGCCTTGTACCGGTGATCTTCAGGGGTCCTAGATGTCAGACCCCCGCAGATCTAATATTAATGGCCTATCCTAAGGATGGGCTCTATCTATTTTTGCTGGTACTCAAACTATTGCGCTTCTTATGTCATAAACTGAGACATGCAGGACAATATTTTACAATATTAAAACTAAATTAGTTATTATAATGCTGTGTTTATCTGTGTTTCATACTGCATAAACAATTAGTGTCTGGTTCATATCTGGTTGTATTCTCAACCATATTCTTCGAACATTCTAGGATATGGGTGAAATTTAAGTTATATAAGTACTTCCCCAGAGTGAGCAGATTTATTGGTAGCATTTGAGCAGTTATATCATACAACTTCCTGTGCACACATACAAGACCTAGCCATCTGCAGCAACTGTTGCAGGTGGCTGGTAGCAATACTCCACCATGCTGCCACCTCATCTTTGGAAGCCATGTCAGGTCCCACATGCATTGGGGACATAAGCAGTACACTCACAGCATGAAAATTGGTAGTGAGTAGGGCTGCAACAGGCAACATCCTAGGAAGGTCATGATGAGGACTGAATTTACCAGTGGCTAAAAATAAGTTAGGTTCCATGTCTCTGTTCTACAGATGTGCCTCAGCAAGCAGAAGTAAAGTGAGCTGACAATTTGAACTACTACTTCTTCCCTGTCTCTCGTCCATTAATTTATAGAATTTCTGAGGGTTCCCTATTCCATCATCATAGCTTGAGACAAAAGAGACAGGTGAACTCTACCTAACCCCCACTTTCAATGTGTAGACTATGAGATTTGGTGGGAAAGTCATCCATTGTGATGATGAGCAGAGCTATTACCAACATAGGCCCCTCCCACCTGTATCCCAAGTTCCAGCTCATGATCACCACATGTTCAATGCTTCAGATGTCACTGTATGATCTAATAGGTACTGTTAAACTCTTGCAGTATGATTATGGGGTGCTGACGGTTATCATGACGCACCCTGTATGCCAGTTATTGAACTCACTGATCTACTTGGACTGTTGATTAAACGCTTTTCTTCACAGTGTGCACAGTTTAGAGGGAACAGTGATGGTGCAACTAGGTGGTAGGAAAGACTAATTTTACCAGTTTACAATAACCTTTGAGCTCTGGGTTATTACAGATTTGTAACTTAGGATATGTATAATGTATTTAAAAAGTTACCTGTTTTGCAGGTAACTTTAATATGAAAATGAGAAATTCCTGTTTCACAGTACCCATATGCTTTTCAAAAGTATTTCACCTTGATAGCAGGCACACACTACATGGTACATTGGAGCAAAAGTAAACCTACTATATTACTGTATAATAATTTGCTGCTGCACCTGTGCTTACCATGTACGGGAAAGTTAGAAACAAAGGCCGCAGGCGTCCCAGGTAAGATTGAGTTTGAGAGGATATATATTCATTGCAGCTAAATTATTGTTTTTTGTTTGTCAATCTTATTTAACATTATCCAAATTTATACATTGAATTTAAGGGGGTAATGCAGCAGAAAATCACGTCTCTAATGCATAGGAGACATATGTGAAATCAAAAGGGATCCAAACATCATTTGCTAAATAGTTAAAGGGGTATTCCCAATTCAATCATTTAGGGCACATTCCAGATGACTTATATATAATGATCCTGTCTATGGGATTCATACATATCTCTAGAACTCCCAAGGTAGGTAAAAATTGCAGCTGACTACATTTTCCATAACTCTCATTCACTCTCATTCAACTCTCTAGATCTCCAAACTTGCATGTGGCACAACAGAGCTGGAGGCTCTCATTCTGGAGGTAAATGCGGGTCCCAGTGTATATGCTGTAAATGTTTGAGATGGGATACTCTTTTAAGGAACCTGTTGAGTGACAGTTACATAATAGTACATAATTAGGAATTGTTTTCTGCTGGAATATCCCATGCTAGAACAAGATAGCAGAATCCATGGTTTATGTTTTAATTATCATTGTTACTGTTTTTGCCTCTAAACATCCATCTTTGTTGATCCTACTATATTAGCATATCTTGCTTATAATGTCACTTTGATTTCTGACAGTAACAGAGGAATTAAGAATTACATTTTTGTTTCTACGGTCCATTAAGTTTTAGATGTGTCTACATGTTAGGTTCATATATGCTTCCTCCTTAATAGTTCAAGTCCTTAAATCAGAGCCAACCGAGGGAACACATTGTAGAATTATGACATTACAAACAGTTGCATTTATATTCACTCACACCTTAAGATGGAAAGTAGAGAGTTGATTGTTCTAACTGTGACCTATGATACTTTCCAGACTTTGTAAGTTATGGAATTAATAAGGTTTAGTGGAAAAAAAAAGATTGCCGGATTTAAAGGTGTCAAGGATGTAAAAAGCCATGGTATTTATTTTAAAAGGGTCTTTTGAATGACATCAAAAGGATTAAGAGGTTTTCCTTCTTTTACAGAGAGTTTAAAATGGGCATATTATTTTTACAATGCACAATCACATGTCTGTGAGTGCTAAGCTTGGGTTTTAACTTAAAATGTACATTTTGTGGGATGTGAAACATATACGTTTTAGAAAAAAAAGAATGGATGAGGTGTTAGTATATACACTCATACAGTACTTCACAAGGAGAAAATTATCTGCTTTTCCTGTGTTAACTTTTACCTTGCTATGTATAGGCCAGCATTTTCTATGCTGTGCAAGCCAAGAGTCATTATACACTCCATTTAAAAGCCTGACATAACAATTACATTCTGTTAAATAAATATAGCTATTATGGAGGAAATATAAATTATTGAAAAATATACTTTAAAAAAATTTCCAGTATTGTTGTTGCATGCATGTCATGTCATTTACCTGGTCTTCAATAAAGCTGTTCACAGATTGTCTCTATTAATCTGGCATAAATTAAACCTGATTATTAAGTGCCATATTTTAAATTATTAGATGGTAATATATGATACTAAAATAAGATACTTAATATATAACACTAGAGGACTTCAAGCATGAAAGGTCAAACATAATATTATTAATATTAAATAAATAATCTGAAATAAATTATATTATTAAGAATTGTTTTTACTATAACTTTATTGTTGAACTAAATTGATTTCGTAATTGGTTATCTCTGTTTAGTCTTCTGCTTCTAGTAAAATTCCACAATATACTTGTATATTAAAGTATTGACCTGGAAACAAGTGTCACATTATCAGACTTTCTTATTATATGCAATGCAAAATTACATGGCATTTAAAGTGTAAGTAATCTCTGTTGGCGCTTCTTTATTCTTTCTCTTATTTCTATATTAAAAGCTGAATTATTTATATTGTTTTCACTAGGTGGGAGGGGTGGGCTAATATATAAGGCAGGGAGGCTCAGACTGAGGGGGGTGGGTCACTGCAAAAAGTTATATCTCAGGCAGTGTAAAACCTAAATAAGTGCTACCTGTATTATTTCCAGAGATATCACCAGTTGAAAACACAGTCAGAAGTGGGAATAGCTGCTGCATATAAATATGCCAATGTTGACTGTGCTTTCAACAAGTAATGTCGGTACACCCATACACCTAGTAAAGGTACTGTATAACTTGCAATACAGAAACAAGGGAAAGAATAAATAAGTGTATGAATTCACAGAAAGGAGCCAAAACTAGTTAAAAGCAGTTTAAAAAGTTTAGAAATTTTAGTTACACTTTAAATACAAAAACATTCCATGCAAAGTGCCACAAAAATGCTGCCAAATGTGTATGGTATAGGACATTGTTTTCCAAAGGCGCATAAGTGAAAATAGCAGTTGATTTTACATTAGAAAACATATACAAAAATATGTAAGTGTACAAAAATAGAAAGCTAGTATGATAGCTGGCAAGTTTTCAGATAAAGTGCCCTGATGCAAAGCATAAATTGGACGACTTCCTACATTCTCCACAACAGTAGAATGTTCTATAATTATTGCAACTTTTTTTTACATTTATGAATATTAGCAGTCCAGAAGAGGAAACTGGAATTGAAATTACATCACAACTGTTCAAGGCCTAGAAAATAGTTTTGGCCTTTAACCAATCCTCATGCACATGCCTACTGACTTCGTTCCATTGTAACTTGGTCAGCATAATTGTTGGTGGTCTAAAGTTGGCAGCTTCCTTACTGTTGCTTCAGAGGATTAGGGAAATTTCCATTTCAAATTATAGAAAGATTATGATGCTCAGTGATTGATACATACAACAAAAATGTAAAGCAAAAAAAGAAAAACTTGACTGCTTCTGAATGTTTAAGTCCAGTATCTACTGTATGTTTTTGCCTATCCTTGCTTTATGTGTGCCAAGCTTTCCATGCTCAGTTTCTAACACAAGAAGTTACATCTTGTCAGCCATAGCACTCCCAATGGGGTTAATTTATTGGTCTCCCAGTCACAGAACGTGTGTGTGTATATACTGCTCAAAAAAATAAAGGGAACACTTAAACAACACAAAGAAACTCCTAGTCAATGACACTTCTGTGAAATCCTCCTGTCCAGTTATGAAGCAACACTGAATGTGAATCAATTTCTCCTGCTGTTGTGCATTTGCAGAACAGAAAACAAGTAGAAATGATAGACAATTAGCAAGACACCCCTATAAAGGAGGGTTCTGCAGATGGTGACCACAGACCATTTCTCTGTTCTCATTTTTTTTGGCTGTTGTTTTGGTTACTTTTGCATTTTGTCATTGCTCTAACCCCTCTAGGTAGCATGAGGTGATGTCTACAACCCACAGAAGTTGCTCAGGTAGTGCAGCTCGTCCAGGATGGCACATCAATGCGAGCTGTGGCAAGAAGGCTAGCTGTGTCTGTCAGCACAGTGTCCAGAGCATGGAGCAGATATCAGGAGACAGGCCAGTACACCAGGAGAGGTGGAGGGGGCTGTAGGAGGGCAACAACCCAGCATCATGACCGGTACCTCCTTCTTTGTGCAGGGAGAAACAGGGAGAGCAGTGCCAGAGTCCTGCAAAATGACCTCCAGCAGGCCACTAACATCCATGTGTCTGCTCAAACTGTCAGAAACAGACTCCAAGAGGGTGGTATGATGGCCCGACGTCCACAAGTGGGTGTTGTGCTTACAACCCAACACTGTGCAGGGCGATTGGCATTTGCCAGAGAACACCAAGATTGGCAGATTCAACATTGGTGCACTGTCCTCTTCACAGATGATAGCAGGTTTACAATGAGCACATGTGACAGAGTCTGCAGACGCCGTGGAGAACGTTCTGTTGCCTGCAACATCCTCCAGCATGACTGGTTTGGCAGTGGGTCAGTAATGGTGTGGGGAGGCATTTCTTTGGAGGGCTGCACAGCCCTCCATGGGCTAGTCAGAGGTACCGTGACTTCCATTAGGTACCAGGATGAGATCCTCAGACCCATTGTGAGACCATATGCAGGTGCAGAGGGCCCTGGGTTGATTCTAATGCATGACAATGCTATATCTCATGTGGCTGAAGTGTATCAGCAGTTCCTGCATGATGAAGGCATTGATGCTATGGACTGGCCTGCACCATCCCCAGATCTGAATCCAATAGAGCATATCTAGGACATCACGTCTCGTTCCATCCACCAACACAATGTTGCACCACAGATTGTCCAGGAGTTGACTGATACTTTAATCCAGGTCTGGAAGGAGATTCCTCAGGAGAACATCTGCTGCCTCATCAGGAGCATGCACAGGTGTTGTAGGGAGATCATACCGGCACGTGGAGGCCACACACACTACTGAGCCTCATTTCCTTGTTCTTGAGGCATTTCCACTAAAGTTGGATCTGCCTGTAATTTGATTTTCCACTTTGATTTTGAGTATCATTCCAAACCCAGACCTCCATGGGATATTAATTTAGATTTACATTGATCATTTTTATGTTTTATTTTTCTCAACACATTACACTATGTAATGAATAAAGATTTGCAACTGGAATATATAATTCATTGATATCTAGGATGTGGTATATTAGTGTTCCCTTTATTTTTTTGAGCATAAAAATAAAATGTCCTACTCTGTCCTCAAAGTTACACTTACCTGGTCCCTGCAGTTTCGGAGATCCACAAGGGCCTTCATGCATTTGCCTGTGCAGTGGTTCCTAGGTGGTTGTTGCTAAGAGCTCCTAAGTGCATAGTATAGGTTATTATATGAAACTTTGTAATATATCTTATTAAAGAAATGTGTTTTCTTCCCCATTTATCAGGCAGCTGCTTTATCCATATTGGTCTATAAACATTTTGCTATTCCCTGCTTTTTTTAATACTGCTAGGTTGTAGATAAGTGGCTGTTAGTACAAAGAATGAGGCAATATATCAATTAAACAGCAGAAGAATCCTACCTCTCTTTGCTTCATAGAGTTGTATGTGTGAGGCTGAATACAGAGATGAGATGGATATAATGTAAACAAGCTGTCAGATTGAAGATAAGCTTCAGTAGAAAAGCTTAATAAGGGGTGAAGGAAATAAATCTCTTTAATAAGATATATTACAAAGTTTCTTATATTAAAATACAGTATTCGTTTATGAAAAGTTGTTTGTAACTGGAGGTAAATTGTCCCCTACTGGAACTTAGAAAAAAGTTTTTTAAAAAGTTTTAAAAATATGGTTCAGAAAAATAAAAATTCAAGTGAAAAATAAGTCTTTTTGTGCTTAGAAAAACCTTTATTTTCACAAAACATTTAAAAAATATACATAATTCAGATCACCAAGCCCATGATGTCCCCTACAATAAATGTCCACCTGTGCAATGAACATCATAATCAAAAATAAACAATTTTTAAATTGTTCTTTTTGTTCATCCTGTCCCCCCTCCAAAAAACACAATAAAAATGATCAAAAAGTCATATGTAATCCAGAATGGCACCAGTGAAAAAAGTGCTTGCATAGCTCTGTGGATAGTAAAATAAAAATAATCTGGGTTGGAGGCCTGGCCTGACTGATAGCCTGGATGGATGAGTTTTTCTGAGCTCCATTTATTTGACCGCTTCAGCAACTACAAAACAGTGACTATTAGCGCAGCTTTGTTTTTTTCAGTTGGGCAGAGGAATGATGACCCAAAAGAAGGAAGTCACAAGTAGTCTGAAGCGATTATCAGACTTTTTCTTTATCTGTGCTTCAAAACATGGTGTTGACTTGGCTACTGTATCCCTGAACAGTATCAGCAAAGTTGAAAAATGTGTGGATCATAACCCCTATGCTGTTTTGGATGAGTTATCCAAACCCTTACTTCTGGCCTCGGGGTCACCTGATACTTCTTTCTTTCCTGGTGACACCGCTGGAAACTGTCTGGGTAGTGAATACAAGAATGGAACAAGCATACTCTGCAGGTACTAGCTCTCCCTCTGTTACCCTGCTAAAGCAGAGGCCACAGCTGGATCTACATGATCCCCTACAGCTTTCCTCTACTGCTTTTCTTTTACCTTTACTGTTCTACCAGACACAGGGGACCCCTTCTCAAATATTCCTTCTTCTGACCAAACTGCGACTGAGGCCTTTATTAAGGACTTACAAAAACTGGCATGCTCCTTTAACTCCTCCCTAGATAACTTAAGAGGAAGAGTTGATCACTTCGAAATTAAAATGGGGGAACTTACGCAATCTTACAATGAGGTTACTGACACACGTTTTTCTTTGGATGAGGAAATAGATTCCCTATGCAATAAAGTGGCTGATTTAGAAGATAGGAGTCGGAGGAATAATATAAGATTTCGGGGCATCTCTGAATTAGTCTTGACTAAATCAGGCGATACCTTTTAGAGGCTAACTGAGTATATTTATAAGTAAGCTTTCAGGAGTACTCGCTCCCTTCATCAGACATGGTGTGATACAAGAACTGAAAATTAACAGATTTTTATACACATGGTTTTCAAAGCATTTTGGATTCTTTAAAAAAAAAATGCAATCTAAGTAGAGAAGTTATTTACAACAGGTCAAAAAAACAGTCTGGAAACTTGTGGTGCGTGACGGAGGGATCAGTAATTCTTGCTGTTATCTGTTTGCTATCAGGAGGTGATTTGTGACCCTCACAGGTCACACATAGTGTGATTTGAAGCTGGCATGAATATTGAGTTCAGTTCATGGTTCATGCATAGTGTGACATGAAGCTGGCATGAATATTAAGTCCAAATTGCAGAGTTTGAAATTTTTGCATAAATTTATACTCCATTTCTTTTCTTTTCTCCTGTGTCTTAAAATGTCCCATTAAAACCACAACCCGCAAATCTTCAATAGAGTGGTTTTCTCCGGAGAAATGTGCGGCCACTGGGAGATCGGTTCTGCTGTTATTAATGGTGGATCTGTGTGAGTTCATTCGTTGACTGAGTCTCTGCCCTGTTTCCCCCACATAGAGGCCTGTGGTGGGACATTGCACACACATTATGAGGTACACCACATTGGAAGACCTGCAGGAAAATGTCCCCCTAATTCTGTGCACCTGTTGTGACTGTGGGATAGGTACACTGTCAGCGGTGTGGATGTGCTTGCAGGTCATGCACCTTTTATGTAGGCAAGGTGAGGTGCCATTTTCAGTTGGGGCCTTCAGGGCACTCCGGACGATAATACGCCTCAGGTTTGGTGGTTGTCGAAAGGAAAGGAGAGGGGGGACTGGAAATATGTCCTTGAGCCTGTTGTCCCTATGTAGCACAGGTTGGAGCTCCTTGGCAATCCTTCGTAGGATCTCCAGCTGTGGGTTGTAGGTGACTACTAGGGGCACTCGGACATCTTTCTGGGTCTCTCTATATGTGAGCAGACTGTCTCTGTTAATGGCTGCCGCTTTGTTCAATTGGTTGTCTGTTACTTTTGGTTTGTATCCCAGTCTGAGAAATTTCATCCTCAGATCCAGGAGGTGCTTGTCCAGGTCTGTTTTGTCGGAGCAAATATGATTGTATCGTATAGCCTGGCTGTAGATTATAGATTGTCTTGTGTGCTTGGGGTGGAAGCTGTCGTTTCTCAGGTAAGCCGTTCTGTCTGTGGGCTTGTGGTATATCGATGTGAGTAGCCGGTGGTCTTTAATGTATATTGTGGTATCCAGAAAGTGAATTTCACTCCCTGAATAGCTAAGTTTAAGGTTGATGGTCGGGTGAAAGTCATTGAAGTCATTATGGAATTGAAGTAGGGCCTCCTCACCTGCAGTCCAGATGACAAGGATATCATCGATATAACGAAGGTAAATCATAGGTTTGGTGGCGCATGTTGATAAATATGTTCCTTCCATTTCTGCCATAAAGAGATTTGCATATTGGGGTGCACATCTGGTCCCCATTGAAGTTCCCATTCGCTGTAGATATAGATCCTCTCCAAAGGTAAAATAGTTGTGGCTAAGGATGAATTGTATGAGCTGCGTTACAGGTTCTGTTGGGACAAGCAAGAATTACTGATCCCTCCGTCACGCACCACAAGTTTCCAGACTGTTTTTTTGACCTGTTGTAAATAACTTCTCTACTTAGATTGCATTTTTTTTAAAGAATCCAAAATGCTTTGAAAACCATGTGTATAAAAATCTGTTAATTTTCAGTTCTTGTATCACACCATGTCTGATGAAGGGAGCGAGTACTCCTGAAAGCTTACTTATAAATATACTCAGTTAGCCTCTAAAAGGTATCGCCTGATTTCTTCACTCTTCCACTACTTTCAATGGCTAACACGGTACAACATTAGTCTTGACTAATAAACTTAAATTATAGCAACAGGCATTTATGAAGACTATTGCCAGATTCCCTCCCGCACGATCTGCTCTTAGATAGGGCTCATCAGATTCCAAAACCTAAATCTCTCTGAGCTAACATCCCGAGGGATATACTTGCCAGGATTAATTTTTAAATATTAATATTAATATTGAAGAAGCACTTTTGGCAACAACACACATACCTACATCCTCTTCCTGCATCTTATGAAAATCTACAACTCTATACAGATCTATCTCAGGCTCTAATATAGGCAAGAAAAAAAAATTGTGCCCATAACTGCGATCCTCCGCAGCTGCAAAGTGCACTATAAATGGGGATTCTGCACTAAGCTGCTTGTCCAAAGAAATGGTACTACACAGGTATTGCAGAAACCAGAAGATGGCCCAGTCTGATTGAAAGCTTTGGGTCCCTTACCAATTGAGTCTGCCACCTCATCCAGCATGAAAGGACCTAAACCTGTCGACCAAGATTGGACTGTGATGTCTCCTTCACGATGATGGTTGCTCTATATCTACAAGTGTAGAGGTCAAATCTCTTTAGGTGAACTTTAACCCCAGGCTGTGCTGGTAGTTTTGTAACCTGCTACGAGTTCATGTTTAACATCTTCTCTGCTCCTTACTTTGGATGCAGAGAAGTCGTTCGACAGGATACATTGGGGTTTCACATTTGCTGCATTGGCCAAATTTGGATTTGCAGGCAACATTCTTAGGGCAATTCAAACCTTATACACCATACCATCGGCTAAGATCCTGGCTAATAACACCATTTCTGACACCTTTTACATAACTAATGGCACCCAACAGGGGTGTCCCCTTTTTCCATTGCTATTTATATTAGTGATGGAACCTCTGGCTGAATCTATTATATCCAATCCTCTAATCAGAGGAGTACCTGTTGGCTATTGTCAAAATAAAATTGGGCTCATTGCAGATGATGTGATCCTTACCGTAACTGACCCATTGCAAAAACTATTCAAACTTTTGGACAAGTATCATATTATAAAGTGAATGTTAGCAAATCGCAGATATTAGGTATTCACATCAACTCTGCATTGAAATATCACATTCAGATGGAATTTCCCTATCAATGGGAAGCTGAATCCATATCTCTCCTGCGAAGTTTCAGAAGAAAATGTTGTTTTTTATTTGGAAGGGAGGAAAACCTAGAGTGGCATCCTCAATCTCATACTCACCTTGTAATAGAGGAAGCCTGGCACACCCTAACATATTAGCTTATAGACAGGCTATCATTCTTCACCATATGTGATACTGGTGTTTCCAGTCACCAGGATCTAGTTCGCCTACTATTGAATCATACTCTCAGTGGGCAAACGCTCCTTATGATCACTACTGTTGATACATACTTAAAGGTGTTGTTCAGACTAAAATGTTATTTTTAATCAGGCCTGAGAAGGTGATAAAAATAAAACATACCTGCCTCCCAGCGCGGTCAGGTCCTGCAGCTCCGTTGTTGTCTTAGGGCGGAAGTCCGTGCCGCCCGTGACCATCGAGGCCAATCAGCAGCCTCAGCAGAAGGGACCCGGGGATGTCACAGGAATTCCACTGCAAGAAGAAAGCCGAGGAGCAGGAACAGAAGAAGACAGCCGAGGAGCAGGAACGGACAGGTTTTTTTTTTTTATTTTCTTGACCTCCCCCGGCCTAATTAAAAAATAATATTTTAGCCTGGACAACCTCTTTAATCCATCTGTTTCCACTTCCTCTATGTCCACAGTACACGCTACCACTAAGGCTTGGATGGAACTGGTACAGAAAATTAGCTCTGTACTAATCATTATACTACATAGCTACTGAGATAACTCCTCCTGGGACGATCTCATTTCTCTTGCAAGTGTTTCTCGCTGCCCCTGGCGATCTTGCATCTATCCCAGTACCACACTTCGGTATCACCATACAATCTGTTCTCTGCTATTTGTTTATAACCAAACTGTGGCTGCCCCACCTTTTACCTGATGGCGATATAACCTCTTGGACCTAGTGCACCACCTAGCAACTCAACATGACTATAGCCTATTTTGCAGTGCCCCCTCCTCTGCGTACTGTTGCTGGAAAGTTACTACTTCACAATGGTTAGGGGCAAAAAATCTGCGTGACAGCCAGACAATAATTTGACAAACTATTTTGAGTGGGACTGCAATAGGGATGGCGAGTCGGGTCGCACTTCCCCTGACCTGGTAGAACTCACACCTCCATCACCCACAGCTGCTGCACTGAGTAGAGAATAGTCCCTTGACGATACTGCTCCTAACCACTCCATGGACACACTGGCTCTACACCTTCCCCTGACTCCTGAAGACATCCACTCTTCAGTGCAGAAACTCCAGACTGAGACATCTCAACCCCTCATGGAACCTAAACAAACATCACCGCGCTTCTTATCTCCCATCGCCAGCCCAATCAAGCAGAGGCCACGCTTAGACCCTCCTGGCACCTCTGACTAACCTGCGGAACGCTCTTCCTCCCAAGCCCCCTTGCAGCCTCCGATGAGCGGCCTAGACAGCTTCCACATGACAAATGGCCCTGACTCTGGGCATACCTTGAGAGATATGCTTCTGGCCCTCCGTAGCTCCCTCCAGGCGGACATGTCACAACTGCTTCAGCCACTTCAATCTTCTTTTACCAGTCTGGATGGCCGAGTAACTCACATTGAGACCAAGATAGGTGCCTAACGACTTAGCGGAAGACTTTGAAAAACTTAAAGCTAAAGTGGCCAATATTGAGGACCGTTCTCGCAGGAACAATATTAAATATAGATCCCCATTCTAGCAAAAGTATATAGTTCAGAGCTCTCACAAATTTAACCTATCATAATCTTTAGCACCTCCAAATCAAAGGGTTTGGATAAATTCACCAACATTGAGGGTCTTGCTGGAAAAGTTAAGACTTTGCCCATATACAGAGATATAGTTTAGATAGATAGACATTCCAGTTCCTTGAACTTTTATTTAGTAATTTCTATCTTGTTAATTTCTTATCATCTATGATCTGTAAAGATACTATAGACTCTAAACATGACTTCTGGGTTTCTATTTTTAAATGCAATAGCACTAGAATAATGACAATAGAATAACTCAATTAGAGATCTGCTGTCAGAGACTTTATTACATAATGCTTTCTAATTGACCCTCATAGTTTAATAAGACAGAACATCTCAGCAGAACATTGACAAAAGTTATTAATTTTCTCTTCAGCAGAGACCAGTGTCCCAATTAAATCCCACGATAATGCCAAACTGACTAGCTGACCTCATTACAGCTAATGCTTATTAGTCCTGTTGAGAGGATAACATTGCACGCTATTAAAATGCCTAAATGAGCACATACAACTATCTTAAAGTGATTATAATTTACATACATGACTAATTTTGCTGTTGCAGGTCTGATGTCCTCACAATAATAGCAGTGTAACCTGCGTAATATAGCAAGGAGGCTGTCGCTATATGCACACTTTCTTAAATCTACATGAAATGCATTATGTTCTGTTAAAATCATTTTATTTTTTAGTTTAAGAGGATCTCGACTGCTGAAAGTAATAGGATACCAATAGAAAAGTGTTAATATGTTTTATTGTTATTGATAATTTTACATTGGTAAAAGCGGTGTATCAGTTTTGGGGATTTTTTTTTTTATTTGAAATCCAATTTATTTCTCAAAGAACTAATAGCTGATAAAATGGAAATGGACTGCTTGGATTTTATGCGTTTAATAGCTTGACTTCATTTTTTTCTTAATTTTGGTCTGCAGCATTATGACTATACCTGAAATTTTTATGTCTGTGATCTATAACACTTTTAACAGCTAAGTTACTGTTAAATACTCCCCCACACGCCTTCACTGTTCTGCCTGTGACCTTCTCCTCCTTCATAACCAGCAATAATGCAAATTTCTATCCATTCAGTTTGTAAAACTTTCAGCACTTAATGACGACAATTCTTTATGGCTGGTGTTCAGAAATAAATGCAAAGAATTTCTAACTTTAAGCCTATAAGGAAATATCATCATCCAGAAATATGAAGAATTCACTTCCTAAGGGCATACTTTTATTTATATTGTTTGATTTTATAGAAAACAAAGTTCATAAATGTTCTTACTGAACATGAACATGCATAAAAGAAATAAAGTCATTTTTTTTTTCATGGCAAGTAGAGATAACTGAAACTTTGAAATTTTTTTAGGTTTTCAGTAATATTTAATAACTCAATTTGGGTCACAATAAAAAAATCATGGACCACGGTTTCTGTAATACAGCTTCAAATCCCAGTATTACAGTGTTGATGCAAGGTTTAACAAAAGCAACAGCAGGAGCTGGCTGATAACAGCGAGTAGTAGAGACAGCTATTTAAAATCAGCAAAGTTCTGCAAGCCAAGACAGACCCCCAGACACCTTAACTAGAGGCCGTTGCGAGGCCGGATGGACTTTAGCCGAATCTGAGAGTCTGAATTGTCACCAACAGGTGCCTTTACCAATAATAAACGCACTGCAAGCTGAAACCAAAACAAAACCCACAATTGCCTTACAGAGCAGACCGGTAGCAGGTGAGCAGTCATACAGGCACAGGTCAGAATTAAGAGAGGATGTCAGAGGCAAGATCAAAAGATAGAAGTGAAATCCAGAAGCAGGCCAAGGGTCAAAACCCAAACGGCACATCACAGGCAGAAACAGCAGGCAATAGAGTATCCAAAAACAAGCCAATGCTCAGTATGAAGCAAATGTACACAAACAGGATGCAGAGCCAAATTAGGAAGTTAAACAATTAGCCGGCACCTGTGTCAGGAGGGAGGGCTCTTATATAGCTTCCCAGGTTGACACGGTAACTTTAAAATGGGTTATCTAATTTTTACAAACTTGTGGCCCATCTTTAATATAGGGCATTGATTTTTGATCTGGTTTTGACTGTCAGGACCTCTGCAGATCAGCTATTTTGAAGAGCACGCGGACATTGTTTACATGCCCGATGCTGCTCTGCTCACTCATTGTATTTTTTTTTTTTGCTGCAGTGACCCATTTAAATCTATGGGTTACCACTGCAGTACTGATAACCACCACTACTAAAAGTACTGCAAGTGAGCAACACAGTGGCTAGCATGTAAACAGCTAATCTGTGGAGGTCCTGACAGTAGGACTCCTGCCAAACTAGAATTGATGGTCTATCTTAAGTCTTCAATTTTTAAAAACTGGATAACCCCTTTAAATGATAAAATTCTGACTACTTGTAGTAATACTATGTAGCATACACTGAATCCAAAGATACAACAATGTGCAGTGAGTTCCTAAGTAGAAATGAGCGGACCAATTTGTAATGATCCAGATTCGACCCGAATTTTCCAAAAGTTTTGTCTCTTAACAAAACCAAAATCTTTACGATTTATCTCAGGTGAACTAAAATGGCCTCCGTGACATATATTACACAGTGAAAATACAGTGGTGGAGGAGGATCACATGCACTCTGTGATGTAGGCTGGCTTCTGGTATCTCCTTATATCACCTGACATCCTCTCAGTCAATAATGAGTGGTAGGAGGAAGGCTTTCAGTACTGATGTCACATATACAATATAAATTGCTGGGCGCAGGAACAAAGCAATTTTGTGATTTTGCAAGCTTATGGGCCATTCACATCTTCTTAGATAACACTGGACAACAATTTATTACAAAAGTTTTGCTTCCTTGAAAATTTCAGGTGATTATGATAAACCCATTCAAGCTAAGCAGAAATATAATTTCGGATAGTCTGTATCACGTAGAAATTTTGAGAAACATGAGATCAAGTGTTAGTGATTATGAAGCATGTAAATGTTACCAGCAGGATTAGTTCAAATGAACAAAAAGTGTTTTGCTTCTGATTTTCTTTTGTGCTCAATGTCTGGTGCATTCCGTATTAGTGTCCAGCAATAGTCAGCTAGCATTGATATATTCCAGTAGCCTTGATAACACTTTTCCATCATGACAATATCCTGTTGAAACCATTTGCCATGTTCGTCACTGACTGCACCAAGGTTTGCAGGGAAGAAATCCAAATAAGAATGCAGAAAATGAATTTTCGATGACATGTTGCACTTCATCACTTTGTAAGCTTCAAGAAGGTTGTCAACCAATTCCATGTAGTTTGGTCCTCGACATTTGCCACGGAAATTCTCTGAAACATCCTTGAAAGATTTCCAAGCAATTTTCTCAGGCCCCACCAGCAGCTCTTCAAAGTGCTTGTCATTCATGATGTGTCAGATTTGTGGACCAACAAAAATGCCTTCCTTAATCTTGGCATTGGTTATTCCTGAGAACATTTGTCTCAAATAACGAAAACCTTCTGCTTTCTTGTTCATTGGTTTCAAAAAAATTTTCATCAGCCTGAGTTTTATGTGAAGTAGAGGCAGAAATATCATTGCTGTGTCCACAAGTGCTGTATGTGCAAAATTTTTCTGCCCGGGAGTCAATTGGTTACAGATTGGCCCTTTCCTTCTACTGTAATGTGACTGCTTAGCACGGCTGTCCCATTCACAAATGAAACAGCAGTACTTGGTATATCCGAGCTGCAATCCAAGCAGCAGTGCCACTACTTTTAAATCTCCACAGATGTTCCAGTGGTAGTTGCTGTACATGATGTGTTTCAACAACCGTTCCATGTTCTTGTAAGTTTATTTCATATGTGCAGCATAGCCAACAGGTATTGAAGGATGAACATTACCATTGTATAACAAGACAGCCTTGAGACTTTACACTGATGAGTCAATAAAGAGACGCCACTGATTTGGCTCATGCACACGACCCGAAGCTGCGAACAACCCATCAATGTCTGTTAAGTCATCTTGGCGGGTTCGAAAGACAGAAACTTTTGTACCAGGTGACAGCAAATGCCATCCTTGAAGTCTTGAAACCAGTAACTCTGCATTTGCTTTTGACAAACGTAAGTCCCGGATCAAGTCATTCAGTTCTGGCTGTGTTATAAGATGAATCTCACCAGACATACATGGCTCAAAGTCTGAATCAGCTTCATTCCCTATCTCTCACCTATGGACTGCAACATCTTCATCGGCTGCCTCCTCTAGGCTCCATGTCTCTGGTGGCTTTGGTACTGGAAGAGTGTCATCATGTGGCACTGGTCTCATAGCTGAAGCCAGATTGGGATATTCAGTGCATTTTTTATTTTTAGCAGAGAAACTAGAAACATTGGTTAGAAAGAAGTAACAGTCGATCACATGATCCTTCGGTTCCCGTCATATCACTGGGACAGCAAACGGCATTGACTTGCGAGAACCTCTCAGCCAACCTCTAAGATCAACAGCACATCTTGCACAACAGATGTGAGGAGCCCAGGATTTGTCTTGATCACCAATCTTGCATCCAAAGTACAGCTCATACGCTTTCATGATAAGAGCTGTCATTGTGCGTCTTTGAGGCTTAAGTGTATACTCACCAGAAATGTAACAGAAGGTATTGTGACTATTCCAACACTGACGAGACATTTAGCTATATCAGATCGTACTGGAGTAGTTTATAACTGCTTAGATTTGAAATAACTTGCAGAATCTGTGCAAGCAGATATTACAGCTCCTGCAGGCAGCGACCAGACATGTCTGGACATGTGTAGGTGTCCCTAGTCTGTAACAATTCCACTGAAGTTTTGCAACTTCAATGAAATGCAAGGAATTTGACAGGAAAATTTCGAGGTGATTTTCATGATCAGCAGCTCAAATTACATAAGAAACACTCAGGCCCTATTCACATCTGCGTTCGGGTTTCCATTCGGGGAGTGTGCTTGGGGACCCCGCGAACAGAAACCTATATGCATAAAAAAGCGGTTACCTAAGGAACCCTGCAGACCCCATAGACTATAATGGAGTCCATGTGGTTTCCGCTCAGTTTCTGCACGAAACATGTGGAGAGCAAAGTCCTGCAATATATTGTTAATCAATATATTCTTTGTTATCACGGTAAAAAAACAAGCTGACGCATGCAGTGTGTTGTACTGTACTTTTAATGCTTGCCAAATTTCCTTGAAATAGAATTTTTTTGTAAAGAAAAAAAATTCATAGACAATGTCAGAATTGTTACCAATCACAGTTCCATAAGCAGGGCATCAAAATGACCAGAAAAAACAGGGCATGGGACAGAATAGAGAGGTGGAGTATGGAACATTTGTACAAATACTAGCAATAAGAATGTGGGTGGCAACAGCAACACTACTTGTTTTAGTTGTGCTGCCAGTAGCTGCAGGGTTGTTGTACTTCCTGAAAATTAAGATGAAGGTTTTCATTTCTTAGCTAGCTCATCTCATCACAGGAGGATATTGTATCCAAAAATGAAATAATCTAAAGTCAGGCTTCTGTGTGTTCCTCCTTCTCCTCTAATGTTGTTGTTAGGAGTAGAGCTGGAACCTCAGTGATTGCTGCTGCTGTGAGTTTACCAACTTCCTTCTAATGTCTTTTTTACTTGGTGTGTGTTCCCCTTTAAGGCTTTATTACCTGTCTGTTTTCCGGGTGTTTAAAAGGTCAGTCAGTTTTTGTCCTGTTGGTTTGGCTTTTGTCTCTGCACCTGGCTCTTGTGTTTCTGACCCCTGGTGTAACGTCTCTGCCTGTTCGGGTCTCTGCGCCACCCTCCACTCTCACGCTGTGGTGAAGGAGGCGGGTTCAGTTTGGTTCCTTGTGTAGGTTTCTTGTTGCTCAGTCTGAACACGGTCCTAGACAATTTAATGGACTTCCAGCCACACCCGTGTTCTGAGCATTTCTCTCTGGACCGCAAATAGTTAATCTCAGCCTTGCCTGCATGATTGACAGCCTGTCCACCAATCCAGTCTCTGGCTTGCCCAGACTTTCTATAAACAGGTTGTCAGCCCTCACATGGTCGCCGGTTATTGCTCTGACTTTGCCTGCTTTCTTTGTGCCCTTGATATTTACTGTGCTATTTCTCTGACCTTTGGCTTGCCTTGTAACTATTCTCTTGGATTGTGATTTCGTACTGCATTGCTCGTTTGTTACCAAACCCTTGGCTTCCTGACCTCCCTTTGTGTCGTTTGTTCTATCTTGTTCAGTGTTGTCACTTAATCAGTATAGGGCTCGTCTTCAGGTTGTCCTTTTACCGTTTAGGGTAACTGAGGCAATAGGAAGGGACAGTGGCTGGGGTGAGATTAGGGCTCACTTGTCTCTGTCCTTCTTCCCAGACTGCAGCAGAAGTGTAGGGTATTGCTACATCTGGCAAGACCCTAACACCTGGCTTTGATGTTTTGACCTCGCTTCGGTCTACTGATTTGGCTCCCACGTACTTGTCTGGTTTGACCGTTGTTTGCCTCCCGGACCTGCCTTTGCCTAATGTTCTGTACCTCACTGCCATCTTGCTGCCGACTGGATAGATAACTACTCCACTGTTACTCCTGTTTGTACTTTATCTTCATCTCTGCTGCTATAAACAACCATCCAACTTCACTACTGCTACGAGCCCTTCAGCTCTCACGGTTGCTCTGCAGCAATGGAAGTCACCTTATCCTCCTTGCCACAAAAGCTCTGCATGTCTGAATAGATGTATCCTCTGATTATCTGTCAGGTCCTATGTTCCTATGGTGAGTAGGCTGAAATTCTGAGTCTGCTGCTACCTGTGGTGTGCCAATTTACGGTACACTGTTCAGCTGTTGCTCCTCTGGCCAAAGGAACCTTTCAAATTCCAACTCCACCACTAGGAGTTCTGGTGAAGACGTCCGGAGGCTGGTTTAGGGTCAATTGAGGTATGCAGTATCTCTGGTACTAGTTGGTAGTCCTGGTTTTGTGACCTCTTCCTGTAAGCTGAGTGTGAACTGCATTTGAACCATAACAGTTGTAACATGTAATGTACCATGGGGCCTTTCTGGACTGTACACAATTTCTTCTTCATCTTCACTGACACAGATCCCTAGTAGCGGTTTGGCACCTGATGAGAAATATATTTTGAATAGTCTTCATCTTCATCTTCTTTTTGATTAGTTGGATGAGAATAGTCAGCCTTTTTTGCAAGTACAGGATGAAGAGGAAGACAAGACTGTTGGGGTTGGAGGTAGTAGTTGCAGGGGGAGAGATACTGGTATTGATGCTAGTAGGGGCACTAGGGGAAAATCTGAAGGTGCAAATATGTGCAAGAATCTCATGGCCATGATGAGTCAGAGAAAAGCTGGGAAGACAATGACATTGATGATGCTTTTTATGCAGATGGGAAATGGCAACCAGGTCAGAGTGATGAAGTTACATCAAAGGAAGAGGATTGTTGCAGTGGTGATAATAATTATTAAATTCAAGCTAATGTTCCAAAAAGAACATCCAAAAAGCCTGCCTATGGGAAGCTTGGGGGTGGGGGTGATGGCAGTGGGAGATACATTTCCAGTGCTGCTGGTATTGGCAACAGCAACTACATGTGGTCAGCTTATGTGTGGGGATTTTTTTTTCATACATTGGCAAATGACAAATCCATGGAAATGTCCAAGATCTGCAAGCAGAAAATTAGCCATGGGCATGTGAGAAGAAATGGAGAAACTATGTCTCTGCATACTCACATAAAAAAGCATTACCAGCTTATTTGACAAACTACAACTGGCAATAGCACTGGCAAGGGAAGTGAGCAAGACTACCCTACTCCTTCTCCCCGTGATCTTCCTTGTAGGCAGTCCACATCCACACCCAGCACATGGTTGTCATCTTCATCATAATCACCAACAGTTTTACCTCCCTCATGCCAATGTCAGCTAGTATAAGGGAATGCGTGTCCAGAAAACAGCAATATGTGGCTAGTCATCCAGTTCTGCAACTTAAAGGGGTTGTGCCATTATGGACACTTGTCTCCTAAAGGACAGGAAGTAATTGTCCAATCGCTGGGGGCCCAATAGCCAAGAGGCCCTCAGTGACCAGGAGTACAGGGGACTGAAAGTCCCCCCTAAAGCCTCCTTGTGAATGGAGCACTAGTACACTTGAGCGACTGGTGCGCCATTCATTGCTATAGGACTGCCTGAACTGTAAACTCTGGTAGCACCCCTGCAGATCCATAGAAGTCAATGGAGCACCGGTTATGCAAGCTCTGTTCCCACGGAGACCTTAGGTTGACTTTTGGTTCCCCATCCTCTTGATCAGTGAGGGATATGTCCTGTAAATAGGGGATAAGTGTCCATAATGGCACAATCCCTTTAAATCACACCTGCATTTCACCAACCAATGGCATGTTCTCATCCTTGATGGAGGATACCTAGCCACCATTATTACCTAGGAAAACTGTCCTTGCTTTATATTGCCATGAGTTGGAGAATGTAGGCTTTTCCTTCAATTTGCCATTGTGGGATAAGCTACATGCCGCCGTCGATACATGGACCATTAATTAATTATGGACTAGGACAATACATGGCTTTCACAGCTCACTGGGTCAACGTTTTGAGTGGCAATGGCCACAGTCCAGAAACAAAACGAGACCAGGTGCTTGTTCCACCCCTTTGCTACCGAAGAACCATCCTCGTTTCGTCCATGCAAGATGAAGAACTGCCATGTGGTTTTACAGCTCATTAGCATGAATTAGAGGAGCGACACAGTGGAGGAGCTTCTTCACTGTATCCTGCAACACGTACCTCATCAGATGGTTTCTCACCAACTACAAGTGGACAGTGTTGGCAGCGACATTGGCATTAATATTGCTGCTGTGCTGTGTAAGAAGCCGGACCGGAGCCTCTGCGGTGGCACGTGGGGCTTGCCGGTCCTCTCCTTTAGATGCTCCTTCCGGCCCCTAGGGAGGTAGGCCAGAACCTCCGCAATGGTATGCGGGGGTTGCTGGTCCTTTCTCGCTCGGGCCACGGGATTCCCTTCCGGAGCAGGGGCTCAGTCGGAACCTTCTTATTTGGGACTTCCTCTCAAGGCAATCGCTGGCTATTCAGTTTTCCCTGATAGTAAGTGTTACATATTTCCTGACTATCCTTCTGGCCTCCCGATTTTGTACCTTGTTCTCCTCTCCTGCTCACAACCCCGGCTTGCCTTCAGACTTCGTCCTCTTGAACTGCGATTTGGTGCTGCTCTGATCTCCTGCTACCGACCTGGCTTGTTTGACACATCTATTTGGATTTCCCTTTTGTACTTCGCTAACCTCATTATGACAACTCGGACCATACGACTACTCTTTGGAACTCTGCTGCCATCTACTGCCTGCCATCATCCGCTGCTTTCTACTCTGCAGACTGACATCCCTACTCCTGCTATTACTGGTAAGTGATTCTGGTTTCTGTTCTGCTGTGTCTGGTGGTGTGCTGTGTGTCTGGTGCTCTTTGACCTATGCCGCTCTGCCCGTCAGTAGATTCCAAGTCCATCCCCACCATCAGGGGCCCTGGTGAACATCTCTGGGGGATGGAGTTTGGTGCGGTTGGGAGAGCGCTGGATGTTCATCACGGTTTTTACCATTTTGATCCGGTTTGACTGGTGCTGGAACTCACTGCTTAGCTCAACGCTGAATCTGTTTCCTAACATGCTGCAGTTGCATAAAATAACACACTGTCACTGCATGCCATATGTGCTAAATTTGGTGATGCACCACTATATAAATATAAATAGTGGTTTAAAGGAGGTGCTGCTAATGGACAAAAAAAGTGTCTTTGCATTTCAGCTGTTCATATGTGACTAAAAATAACCTGCTAGACTTGCAGCAACAAAACAGTCTGCCCATGCACCGCCTCATCTGCAATGTTCCAACTCAATGGGATTTCACCTTGCATATGCTGGAGCATTTGTATGAGCAGCAAAAGGCAGTGAATGATGTCAGCAGCGCATGACCATTACTTTTTATTTTTTATTATTTTTCTCTGGCATTTAATATACCAACAACCTTGTTGTTTGGTCCTCCGGGCTATGCAGCAGCTGTCCTTGTAATCACCCAGCCTGACTACCGCTACATCTTATCAAGTCCTCCCGAGGCACTGTGTGCTTTTTACCTAATTATTGATTACTACATGTAGTAGACCACAGGGACAGTGTCTTATTTTGAGATCCACCATTGGAGGCTCATGAGGGAAGTGCGTTGCCCTTCTGAAGCCCTTTGAGGAGGCCACCAAATTTGTCAGTAGGGACAATAGCAGCATCAGTGATGTCATTCCTTTATTATATATCTGTACACTTTACTGCTTACACTGAAAAGTGTTTGATTCGACTGACGCATAGGGATGATTACTAGCTCACCATGCTTTTCGCCCCTTGCTATAAAGCCAAAATTGGGAAATTCTTCCCTTCTTCCAAAGGGAAGCAAAATTGGCACTGAGGCCCCTGCCTCACTGTAGCATCATTGTACTGTGGATGCTGCCTGCCTTTTAAACAGATGGTCCATCACATTATTCCATACTGTACTGCCACTTATGTTGCCGCAGTTACCACCACTGCTTCCACTCAGCCAGACATTAAAAATGATCTCCACATCTAAAAACATGTGCCATTGCTTCTTTCAATACTAACGCCCTTTTTGTTTTACATTTGTTCCCACAAAGGGATAATTCGTGGTTGCTTTTTGTTTTAGAAAGCCACTTCTTCTTCACTTTTCAACCAGTCACACCGCCACAAATTTTTCTCCAAAATAACAAGCTTTTCTAGGCTAATTTGTTCAGTGTTTTAAACTAGTAGTTAAACTTAGAGTTTGTATCCACTTACCATACGTTTTTTTCATAGACATACATGTCACATTCACGTTGACATAACTTTGGTTGTGTTTGCTTTAGAGAAGTAGATATTAGCTAGACAGAGTTCTAGGGGCCCAGGCAGTGTCAAATACTATATTTTAAGCCAGTTTAAGCTTTGGTTTGTACCATACTTATTCAATGCTTAACAAATCTTTGGCTCAAAGCAACTGAACGCACAGCACAATGAAATTACATTACAGATCTATTTGTTACTGTACTCTGCTTGTGTCAAATGTTCTATTAGCTGGTTTTACTTCAAGATGCCTTTAATTGTTATATTGATCCATATTGAATAAACTGAATGGTAACAATGATGAAATGGAAAGTAATGTCATATAGGAAATTTTATTTATGAATCCACACCAAAGAATGATGCTATAGTGCCTGACTTGGCCTTCTCAGTCTCTCTGGTCTCATACAGTATAATATACCCATTGGTTTACATACCACATTACTTTCAATATTCTCATTAAATTCCAAATGTTATTCACCTCACCTATTTCCACAGTGCAACTCATTGGCCACCATGGCTTACCAAGCATCAGTACCAGCAATATTCTTATAGCTTGGCTATATTCTCGGCTAGGCTTCAGCTAATTCCACAGCATACCTGTTGCCAATCAGTGACTACCCTGGGGACTGTGACCTTAAAATCCAACTGAAGTAGTCCTTCAAGTTGCAGTGGATTCACGATACAATATTTTCAACATATAGTACAATGGTCTTTTCTGGACCATTGTAACTTGAAACTAGAGGCAACATACATACTGTTCAGATGAAGGTCCCAACAAATCAGCATGGTCATTTTATTGGTATACCCCAGTAAAAGTACATGCACTGACTGGCTGATAAGTAGCGCCTCTCCATATTACAGTGCAGTACTACATGTTCTGAACTTTTTGCCTCTGCTAGGATGACCTGCTGCTTTTGGACACTATGTGAGAGCAGTACCATGCTATTTTTCAGGTACATCTTACATACAACCTTTTCAGAACCCTGAAAAGCTCCTGTCATTATTGTAGAAAGTGAGTTATAGCTTCCAACAGCTCTGTCTTTTACATCTAAGGTTTTGCTATATCTAGATTAGTTACCTGATCATTTTTCATTAATGTGCTTTTATCCTATTTTTGGTGACATTTTCGGCTCTTCAGAACCATAGAGTTATGGTCTCAAGTTACAATAATAATAACTTACAATCAACTTACAATGGTTGTCCTAGAACCAATTAATATTGTAATGTGAACGACCACTGTAGTAAGGTCCATAGATTCTTGTGTGGGCTAAGTGTGAAGAATGGAGCAATTTTTTTAGACTGTGCATTTCAGTTCCACCAGCATCAAGCCAATTGCAATTCAATAGATCCACTTCATTGTTCATAACACTGATCAATTACCATGTAATTATGTAATGAAAAAATCATTGTAATTCCTTTAAAAACCCAACCCATTCATTTTTTTTTCAGAACTGTCCAGTAAGAAGGGCGTTAAATTGGTTTTCAGTGAGCATTGTAGGATTATATATATGAAATATATGGAGATGGATCAAAGATTAAAATATCCCACAGTTTTGGATTTTAATGTCCTTGAAAGCAAACTTGCAGAAATCAGTGCAGATATCTCACTGCTGTCATCCTTTGCTTTACATCAAACTTACATTTAAACCTACATGTAGTCACGGAACTTGTCAGGTGTTTTTTCCAAGATAAACTGGCCCCATCATATGCCAGATGAAGTAATTCCCTTTCCATTGGTGATCCTCTGTAATCTTTCTGTTGCAGCAAAGTAAACTTATGAATATGTGAAAGAATAAAAAAAAAAATCATATGCAAATTAACCTAACTGGTCACAGGGAGGAGGAGGAGCTTCAGCAAGTCTGCTTGATATTCACATCTTCTGGATGTGATTGGCATCTCCTTTGTGACGTTAGGGACTGAGGGAGATGTCAATCATGTCAAGGGGGTGTGATTAGTAAGGGGACAGTGTGACTAGGCTGAATCTCCTCCCCACCCACAGTGACTACTTATGTTAATTTGCATAAGACTTTTTATGCTTTTATGGATTTATAACTTCACTTTTTTGCAACAGAAATGTTACAGAGGGGCAACAATAGAAAGGGAATTACTTCAACTGGCATATGATGGGGCCAGATTATGGTGGAAAAAACACCTGACAGATTGCCTTAAAAAACATTCCTTCTCAGTGATTTATGAATTTTAGGACACTAATGTCTACTTAAGGAGTCATGCTCATTCTTTTCTCTATAGAGTAGGATTCCAGTCATTTCATCTCTAACTAGTTAATTCTCAAGTGGAAGATTTTAGAGAACAGATGTGGAAAATTACTTAATTGTACTTACAGTAATATGGTAGATTGGCTCACCGTAGTATTAAAATTTGGTTCCTTATTATAAACATGTGCCTTTCTGTCTGCAGCTGCCACTGTATATTGTAAACAGTCTGTTTTTCTAGGATTGTTAATTTCAATCATTGTGGTCATACACTTGTACTTTACTACAATGCAGAAGCAGCAGCAGTTATTTTTGGCACTGGCCATGGCATTCCAATGAATGAACTGATCTCAGAACATAAAAAGTCAACGTCTTCCATTTTAATTATGGCAAACTGCTGTGCATTATGTGTTAACCATCAGCCTTGTGGTGTGGGTGTGGCTGCGGCTACAATTATTGTCAGTCTGCTGCTGCCAGGAAAAGAATTAGCAGAGTAATGATTCTCGTACCATATAAGTCACAATCACTTTTTATGTGAAGTGTTACTAATGTTTTCATTTTCTAGCAGTCTCTATCAAATACACTTGCTTTTCCTTAAAGGATTAGATTTTTTTTTACATTCAGAAACACTGCTACTTTAATTTAGAAACATTGTCACACCTGCCAACAGGTTTAGTATAGTATCAGTACCACTGAAATGAAGAAAAGGTCCCTTTAGATATGTTGGATAGACAAGCGAGAGCTTAAGCAATTCATTAATGTTTGAGTGACAAACCTTTGTTTGTATGTTCTCTTAAAGGGGTTATCCAGGATAATGATAATGAGCTCTACTTCCTAGTCTTAAGAAGTGACATCTGTTGGTTACATGGCTCAGCCCTGTTCCTTTAAATAAGACTGAACTGCAGCATGGCTATGTGATGTCACTTCTTGAGAAGTGGAAGTGTAGATCAGTATTTCAATCACTCAATATTGTTTCTTTCAACCTTGTGCATATTTTCTTTGCTGCTCTTATTCATTTTTCTGAATAATCATTGTTCACATACATGGAATTCACAACTATGACCTTTCTGTCTACAGTACATAAAAGATTATTGACAACAAAGAAATTTTTGCTTCCCATTTGATCACAGTATGATTGCTAACTTATGCTCATTTGTCCTAGTATTTTCATGATCCATGCCTGATTTTGGCTTTTTAAACCAACTCCATCAAGCCCAGATCTTTGCATGATTTAATAAGCACTGCTATACTGATTCCAGCACAGTTGGAATCGTTTCTTTAGTCCCCACCATTCCTGAGCAATAACTGCCATTTTTTTTTGGTGCCTGATATGCTATTTAGGCTCTCTACTGTCAGGTGGATGATGTCTGGCAGGAGAAGAGTGAAGAAATCAGGCGATACCTTTTAGAGGCTAACTGAGTATATTTATAAGTAAGCTTTCAGGAGTACTCGCTCCCTTCATCAGACATGGTGTGATACAAGAACTGAAAATTAACAGATTTTTATACACATGGTTTTCAAAGCATTTTAGAGTCCTTAAAAAAAATTGCAATCTAAGTAGAGAAGTTATTTACAACAGGTCAAAAAAAACAGTCTGGAAACTTGTGGTGCGTGATGGAGGGATCAGTAATTCTTGCTGTTATCTGTTTGCTATCAGGAGGTGATTTGTGACCCTCACAGGTCACACATAGTGTGATTTGAAGCTGGCATGAATATTGAGTTCAGTTCATGGTTCAAACATAGTGTGACATGAAGCTGGCATGAATATTAAGTCCAAATTGCAGAGTTTGAAATTTTTGCATAAATTTATACTCCATTTCTTTTCTTTTCTCCTGTGTCTTAAAATGTCCCATTAAAACCACAACCCGCAAATCTTCAATAGAGTGGTTTTCTCCGGAGAAATGTGCGGCCACTGGGAGATCGGTTCTGCTGTTATTAATGGTGGATCTGTGTGAGTTCATTCGTTGACTGAGTCTCTGCCCTGTTTCCCCCACATAGAGGCCTGTGGTGGGACATTGCACACACATTATGAGGTACACCACATTGGAAGACCTGCAGGAAAATGTCCCCCTAATTCTGTGCACCTGTTGTGACTGTGGGATAGGTACACTGTCAGCGGTGTGGATGTGCTTGCAGGTCATGCACCTTTTATGTAGGCAAGGTGAGGTGCCATTTTCAGTTGGGGCCTTCAGGGCACTCCGGACGATAATGCGCCTCAGGTTTGGTGGTTGTCGAAAGGAGAGGAGAGGGGGGACTGGAAATATGTCCTTGAGTCTGTTGTCCCTATGTAGTACAGGTTGGAGCTCCTTGGCAATCCTTCGTAGGATCTCCAGCTGTGGGTTGTAGGTGACAACTAGGGGCACTCGGGCTTCTTTCTGGGTCTCTCTATATGTGAGCAGACTGTCTCTGTTAATGGCTGCTGCTTTGTTTAATTGGTTGTCTGTCACTTTTGGTTTGTATCCCAATCTGAGAAATTTCAACCTCAGATCCAGGAGGTGCTTGTCCAGGTCTGTTTTGACGGAGCAAATACGATTGTATCGTATAGCCTGGCTGTAGATTATAGATTGTCTTGTGTGCTTGGGGTGGAAGCTGTCGTTTCTCAGGTAGGCCGTTCTGTCTGTGGGTTTGTGGTATATTGATGTGAGTAGCCGGTGGTCTTTAATGTATATTGTGGTATCCAGAAAGTGAATTTCACTCCCTGAATAGCTAAGTTTAAGGTTGATGGTCGGGTGAAAGTCATTGAAGTCATTATGGAATTGAAGTAGGGCCTCCTCACCTACAGTCCAGATGACAAGGATATCATCGATATAACGAAGGTAAATCATAGGTTTGGTGGTGCATGTTGATAAATATGTTCCTTCCATTTCTGCCATAAAGAGATTTGCGTATTGGGGTGCACATCTGGTCCCCATTGAAGTTCCCATTCTCTGTAGATATAGATCCTCTCCAAAGGTAAAATGGTTGTGGCTAAGGATGAATTGTATGAGCTGCGTTACTGGTTCTGTTGGGAGGTTTTGTTTTGCCAGGTGTACCGACATGCTGCAACTCCATCCTTGTGGGGAATGTTAGTATACAGGGATTCCACATCCATGGTGGCCAAAATGGTACCCTCAGGTAGAGGGCCCAGGGCATTCAGTTTGTTAAGAAGGTCAGTGGTGTCCTGGATATAGCTTGGAGTATCCCTGACAAGGGGTTTTAGGAGATTTTCCACCCAACCTGAGATGTTTTCTGTCAGTGTCCCAATGCCAGAAATGATAGGCCTCCCAGGGTTGCCATCTTTGTGTATCTTTGGGAGCATATAGAAGCAGCCCGGCCTGGGATGTCTGGCAGGAGCAGGGAAGGGGTGTGATCCTGAGCTCCCACACTGTCCACCTCTGATTGGATCTCAGAATCACATCCCCTTGCACGCTCTTGCCTTATGCTAGGTTCACATTAGCATTCAGGTGAATCCGCCTGAGATTCCACTTAAATTGGCGGAGAGATAAAGTCCTGCAAGCAGGACTTTTCTCTCCACCGATATCAGTATAAAATCGGCGGAAACCAGACGGAAACCCAAGGGACCCCGTTATAGTCTATAGGGTCCGCGGGTTTCCACGGGTGACCGTTTTTTTTAAGTGGACAGGGTTTCTGTGCTTCAGTTCCCCAAGTGGGTCCGAAGGATGGAAACCAAGTGCTAGTGTGAAACCAGCCTGACGCTGCCCACCTGTTAGTACAGAGCATAAGCCTTAAATCTAATTGCACTGCTCAGGAGAAAAAAAAATTCCAACTGTGCCAGAATCAGTGGAGCGGCACTTATTAACAAATGATAAGAACTGTTGGAGGAGATGATGGTTGTGCAATGCTCCTTTGTAAAAAAAAAAAAATGGCCCTTTTTTCCCTTTTTTTTTTGCTGCAGAATTAAGCAGCCAGGCCTCTATTTATCAACTCACCTTCATGGAAACTGCTACAAGAAAGGCATGTAGAGTTGGGTTGATTTCCCAATGGACCTTTCAAAGTGGCTGCTGGCCTCAAGAACGCCACGGTACCAAGTACACATCAGGATAATTCGGATATAAGCAAAACATGATGCAGAAGAGCGCTAGTCCAAATTAACAAAGGCTTTATTCCAAATGGGTTACACCCATAAGACTTTGATAATTTGGACCAGCGCTCTCCTGCCTCATCTTTTGCTTATATCAAGATTATGTCTGTAGCCCCCATAGATTTAGAGATATCACTGGTTAAAGCAGTGATGCATATACGTGTACTTTTACTTTAACCCCCTTCCCCGCCGGTGACATTTTTCGATTTTTGATTTTTCGTTTTTGACTCCCCACTTCCAAACCCAATAACTTTTTTATTTTTCCGTTCTCAGAGCCATATGAGGTCTTAATGTTTGCTGGGCAAATTTTTTTTCATGATGCTACCATTTATTATTCTGTTCAATGTACTGGGAAGCTGGAAAAAAATTCAGAATGGGGTGGATTTGAAGAAAAAGTGCATTTGTGCGACTTTCTTATGGGCTTCGTTTTTACAGCGTTCGCTCTACAGCCAAAATGACATGTCATCTGTATTCTATGTTTCGGTACGATTCCGGGGATGCCAAATTTATATGGTTTTATTTACATTTTAACCCCTTAACAAAAATCCAAATCTGTGCAAAAATATAAAAAATATATTCTGACACCCGTAACTTTTATATACTTCTGTGTATGGGGATGCATAGGGCATCTTTTTTTGCGGGACCAGGTGTACTTTTTAGTTATACCATTTTGGGGAATTATTATTGCTTTGATAACTTTTATTCAAATTTTTGTAAGAGGCAAAACAGTGAAAAAACGGCAGTTTGGCACTTTTGATTTTTTTTTCCTGCTACAGCTTTTACCGTACAGGAAAAATATTTTTATAGATTTGTAGACTGGTGGTTTTCAGACACAGAAATACCTTATGTGTATGTGTTTCACAGTATTTAACTACTTTTATATGTTTTATAGGGAAAGGGGGGTGATTTGCTCTTTTAATATTTTAAAAAATTTTTTTTTTGCATTTATTAGACCCCCTAGGGGTCTTGAACCCCAGGGGGTCTGATCACTAATGCAATGCATTACAATACTAATGCATTGCAATGCATTGGAAAAAAATGGCATAGAGTATCCTGCAATAGAAACTAATGAAAGACAGGCCTGGGAGCCTTCACAAGGCTTCCAGCTGTCATAGTAATGGGACACCAGCCCTGGAGCTTGCCCCGGGTGCCGGCGATCCCCGGCAAAATGGCGGCGCCCGCGTGCTGCCAGTAAAATGGCGCCTCGGTCAGCTTTGACCGAGGCGCCAGAGGGGTTAATGCCCGCGATCATTGCAGGCACCGATCGCGGGCATTATCACCAGGTGTCTGCTGTATAATACAGCAGAAACCCAGCGGCTATAGCGGCTGCTCGGGTCCCGAGCGTCCACCATATTTAAGCATCTGGATCCACCGTACTATTACGGCGGATGTCGGGAAAGGGTTAACCAGTGTGCAGGTCAACACGTGCAGGGAGAGAAGAAAATGATCCTTTTATTTTCCTGTCCCTGTCACTTCAGATAATCCCAGCGAAGGGGGTACCATGGACTTTTGTTCATGATATCACCCACCCATTATCAATCAGAAAGCATACTTTTCATCTAACCCCACAACACCTAAATTGTTTTACACAAAAAAAGTAAAAATAGACTTATTTCCCTCTTGTTAATGAAAAAAAAAATAAAAAACACACAACTGGTATCACCACATCCATAACAACCCATAAAATAAAATTAGTATGTTATTTACTCTACATGATAAACACCATAAACATTAACCCCTTCCTGCCGCAGGCATTTTTTGATTTTCATTTTTGACTCCCCGCTATTCAAATACGTTCAAATATCCATATGAGGGCTTAATGTTTGTAGGAGAAATTGTACTTTGTAATGGTACCATTTAATATTCTGTAGGATGTACTGGAAAACTGTGAAAAAATCAGAATGGGTGCGTTTGCAGAAAAACTGCATTTGTGCGTCTTTCTTATGTGATTTGTTTTTATGGCATTCACTGTGTAGCCAAAATGACATATCACCTCTATTCTATGGGTTGGTACAATTCCAGGGATAACAAATTTATATAGTTTTTTTTTACATTTTAACCCCTTAAAAAAATACAAAACTTTGCAAAATAAATTTCTTGGAGTCGCCATATTGTGACACCCGTACCTTTTTTTTTTGTATTTCCATGTACTTTTTAGTTATACCATTTTGGGGATGTTTTAATCACTTTTTATTCATTTTGATGGGAAGGAAAACAGTGAAAAAACGGTAGTTTGATGCTTTTGATTTTTTTTTCCTGCTACAGCATTTGCCGTATGGGGAAAATATTTTTAGATGTTTGTAGACCGGGTATTTTCAGACACGGGGATGTATAATTTGTTTATGTTTGTTTTTGGTTATTTATTTAAAATCTAGACAAAGGGGGGTGACTTGATTTTTTTATTTTTTTTTAATTAATTGCATTTCCCATAGACTGCTATACAACTGTCAGAAAGGGGTTAAAATTCAGATGCCAGAGTTGATGTTTTGTGATCATCTCACCTCTCAAAAACAAAAAGTAATAAAAACTGATCAAAAAGTCTTATGTACCCACAAAATAAAAGGTCTCATAAAGCTACATTGAATTAAAATGTAAAAAATTATGAACGCTGGAAAAAATGTTACTGGTTTAAGGCTAAAATGTGTTAGCTCACTAAAGGGTTAAAATGCACATAAAGCACTGGGGTTATGTGCCAGGAATATTTATTTGAGCCATAAATTCAAAATCTACAATAAAAAGTGACAATTTCAGGAGGATTTTTGCATTTTTTTGTGACTGTTAGGGGGTTAAAGATACCTTAGACATTTCAGATCACATGTTTTGAAATAATGTGCATTATTATAATATTACACAATGACTTGATTCTTGATAGCATTAGCCCATAATAGATATATTTTTTTTTATTTTCACCATTTTAAGTACAAGCATTTTTAGGAACACAAATCTCTATACTGTACCTGTTTAATTTTCAATGAGGAAGATGAAAGATGTATTGTTAACACATTTACAGGCTTTAATATGCTGGAAAGCTTTGGAGTAAAGGTGTGATATGATAACACATACACTGGAGGCACCAAGCATTGATGGGAATCCCGATAGGAAAGCAGGAGTCATAAAGAGAAAACCATGATCTTAAATTGAGGATGGAGAATCATTTACTCTCAGTAACTGCATTACATGCAATATTAAAAGAAACTGGGCCATTTCTTTTCCATAAAATTTCATTTGGGAAAACATTTTATTGCTAATAGTTAGACGAAAGCCATTCTTTAAATGCTCACTGGAAGGCAGAGGCGGAAAAAACAAGGAAAAAGGAAGAAGGCAGACAATGAGAAGCTTAGTTTGCTAGATTTGTATTCAGCTATAAATAATTACAAGAGTTTTAGTATGTTTACTGTAAAATGATTTCTGGAAATAAGCAATGGCCTCTCATTTCTATAACTGGGGAGACATTACTGCACATTTTCAAGCACAAATAATTTCATTTCCAGTGCCTCACATCAAGAATTTATCTATTACTGTTCTACCAAAAAAACAGCCAATTCCTGTTTCTCATCGAAGCATCATCAAAGGGGTTGTCAATATATGGTCCATGGTCTCCAAGAGGTCCAAGAATAGATTTGACATACGACTGATAGTTTGTTTTTATTTACATCATTATATTTCATCATCTGTAAGTGGTATTTAGAAGTTCCTTTGGTGATGAATATAAGCAACAAACTGCTATAGTAATAGCAAAACATGTCACTACTATAGTTTACATTGCATCATAGTTCTTTCAGTAAATGTAATAAATACTCTACTATTAAAATAGCAGACCATAGGCTTCATTCAGCCACCAAAGGCATCTGTGGCACAACAAAAATATTTAAGGAACTATTGTGCTACAATTTGGTTCAGATATCTTTAGAGATGGGCGAACCTTTCAAGATTTGTTTAGTTTTGGTTTCCCAGATTCTTTTCGGGTCAAACAAGTCTGCTGCTATCCACAACTTAAATTGGCTTAAAACATAGTGTATAACACTCTCAGCGTTCCTAGCAGCCTGTCTATCCAATTTCTAGTTCTCTAAGGCACACACAAAGTAATGTTAAAGTGAAAGTAACATGTATATCTATTGTGAGAAAGTGAAGGGTGTGGTTTGGGAGAACAGGTATGTTCCAGCCAGGCAGTTAAAGGGTGTGTGGTAGAAGCCCACAGCAGGGAGGTCAGCTGACTAATTAAGGCCTGATATAGGCTGTGTGTCAGAGCTAGGGGATGTGGTACTACATGGAGGAAGCTGACCTGTGTATCTTGAACCTGCAAGAAGGTAATTCTGTGCCACCCGTTTATACTAACTAGAGTGAGAGTCTGGCAGCCAGGCTCCTGTACAGAAAGGGAACGTTTCTGTGTTAGTTATTTCTCAGCCGAGAAGGGTTTTTTTTTCTTGTTTTTTTTCTGTTCATGTCTTTGTAAAGGCAAACTGTTTATGCACCAAGTGAATAAGCTCCAAACTTGAGTGTGATCCAGTCTCTGTATCCCTGTTTCCTGCACTGCTACCAAGCATCTACCTGAGCGGTTCCCCACACTATGGAAAAGCAGTATAACCATACACTGCGCTGCCACTCGCTTTTACGTATTTTAACATTTAAAACATTCCAAAAATACCTTTTTTTTTTTTTTTTTTTTTTTTGGAGAAAAAGGTGCTAGTCCATGTTTTTTTTTTAGACACACATGACTGCTATATTGCAAAAACTATGGTTCTGTAGAAAAATTAGCACGTTTTGATGGCTTGTAAGTGTTATAAGATTGTTATTTGAGAGACAATATGGTCGTGTGAACTTAGTTGCAAAGTGATGAAGAATTGGCCTTTCAGCAAAAAACAAAACACCAATAATGATCACTTTATGGGAGTAGGTTGCCA
Organism: Leptodactylus fallax; assembly: GCA_947044405.1. Taxonomy (NCBI): domain Eukaryota; kingdom Metazoa; phylum Chordata; class Amphibia; order Anura; family Leptodactylidae; genus Leptodactylus; species Leptodactylus fallax. The sequence goes on along the minus strand of CAMRHE010000197.1, from coordinate 2,137,878 downwards.
CACCAACATTGTGTTGGTATTGGAAGAAGCAATGATGGGGTTGTTTGTTTTATTTTCTTGTTATTATGCCAACAGAGTGGCAGTAACAAGTGACACTGGCAACTATAACATTTGAAGACAAATTTGTGGGACACTGTCAGTGTGTCTGCCACTTGAAAAGTGAAGTGTTAAAGAATTGCCTCAATAAAAATGCCACCAAAATTGTCCCTTTATGGCAGCAGATGCAGCATCAATGAGTGACAATTACACGATTTGAAGAAAAATTTGTGACACAGTATCAGCATGCCTGGCCTGCAGCTGAAAAAGCTAGAATATACTATGAAATGGAATGGGTTCTAAAACAGCACTTGGGAGGCAGAAAAGAAACAGGATTATCCTGCCGGTTATCCCTGTATGGGAACACATGCCACCTTAACATTGTGCTGGTGCAGTGACAATTTACAGAATTTCAAGAAAAATTTGGGGCACACTATGAGCGTGCTGGCCTGACTGCCAGCTGAAAAAGCTAGAATATTTTCTGAAATGGAAAAGTTTCTATGACCTTGAGAACAACACTTGGGAGGCAGAACAGAACCTAGATTATCCTGCCATTATCACTGTATGAGAGCACATGCCACATTAATATTGTGTTGGTGGAGTGACAATTTACAGAATTTCAAGAAAAGTTTGGGGCACACTATCAGTGTCCCTACTGCCTAGCCCGCCAGCTGAAAAAACTGGACTATCTTCCTTTTTTTTTTTTTTTTTTTTTTATTAAACTTTTTATTAATTTTAAAAGTAGTAAAGATAGAAAATACATACAGAGAAGTAAAAGTACAAACTGCATTTAAAATGGTCTTTCAGTACAGAAAATATGAAACACCTGTGGAGTATAAGAAGCAAGATTTACAGTAACATGCTCCGCCCAGCTTCAAACAAGCCGACCTCAGGAAAGAATGAGTAGATTTGGAAATACTTAATGCATGCCAGGGGATTGATAATGTAGCATTGACCAATAGAGGGGAAAAAACTTGGAATCCAAGAACAAATAACAATACAGTATAATTCATCTCATGCAGAAAAAAAGTAGATTATACAAAACACATAAATCTGTATTCATACAAAATATACAATACCACCTCAGGAATGGGCCATTTCTCAATGAACAAAGCCTGTGGCCTTTTACCATTCCGATATGGGTACTTGTGGGGATAGGTCTGTCTCCCACCGTATAAGATATGAAGATTTTACTAGCTCTGACGGCTGAATAAGAGTCCTATAGAATGCAGAGGATCCCCCATCGGAAGAGGATTGGGCCTGCAACTGCTTGAGGACTACTTTAGGAAAAAAGGTAGGGAAATGTCATAAGTTGTAAAATATGCTGTATTTATAGAAGTCCCTACAGGCAAGATTGAATTCCTTGGACAGCACAAAAAAACGACTTGCGATGGGGACCACTGAATAGTCATCTGATGGTGCACAACCCATTAATAGACCAATGAGTTAAATTAACATGTGGGAAAAATACATTCACATAAGTCAGGGACATATTAATCACGGGGACAAGGTCATCAGCATGAAGATGAAGGGAGAGTAGTTTCCAGGCCCAGAGAGACGTTCTAATACACATCAGAGGTGTGGAGATAATTTGTTTTTGTCTAGAGTCTGGGTGGATCATGCCCAATAGGGGGCACCCACCACGGCTTCTTCAAGTGTGATTCTTCAACTGGATCTTAGGCATAATGTAATACCAGTATGATCTTTGGGATTTGTAAGTAAATAAACAGTAACAAGGGTATTGTTAACACTGTTTATGGTACAGTTAAAACCTAAGTAACGACCTTTGGAATTTGAGAGAACCGAGTCATACACAAAGGCAACTGTGTCTTTAATGGCAATAAGAACTCCCTTATGTTTAACCGCACAGGAGGGAAGGATGGGTTGGTAAAGGAGGGGCTCTTTTCTGAATGAAAGTGAGTTTCCTATAGCATTAGCACATTGCTTCTCTCCAGACAGAGACTCTCTTAAAGGGCTAGTCAGTCCCCTCACATTTAGGAAGGATATACAAAGCACCATAGTATGAAAAGAAGAAGGATTAATACACTATACAGATAAATCCGATGCCAGCATGCTGAGGAGAGAGACCATGAATTACAGACATCCCAGACAAACGTGTACAAGCATGAGCTGTGAACAGTAACATTAAACCCATGAACAGGAAACAAAATAAAACATGAGTACAAATAACTAAAAATGAGCACCATAGTGCTTAAATGCATTGAATTAGATCGTGGGGGGTGGAGAGAAAAAAGATAAAAGAAAAACAATACTGTGTAATATTACAGAATCAATATGTATAAACAGGTGACCAGCTCGCCATTACTTTGTGGAGGATGAGTGGTCCTGTTCCAATCCAACCTGTGAGGAGCCAGAGCAGCTCTCAAGGGGATTCAACAGTTTGCCAATCCTTCTGAACTCAAGGAGGGTGTGCAGATTTTCCAGGTGGCATATTGCCAGCTTACGTCAGGAGGCACCATCTCTGGAGGAGAGAGAGTCCCAGGTCCACAGAGTACCGAATGAGAAGTGCCATTTTAGAAGATCAATAACTTTGTAGGGAAGCCCCATCGGTGCCGAATATCTTGATCCCTCAGAACTTTAACTGGTGCAAAATTTCTTCTTGTCTCCATGGTGGCGGCAGAGAGGTCAGGATAAGGAGAGATGGCAGAGAACAGAGCAGGTAGAGAGCTGCATTTCCGGGCTGCCGAGAGAATAGTGTCCTTAATGTGGTAGAAGTGAACTCCTACCAATGTCTCTGGGAGTATCAGTGGTTGCCGATTGAGATTTAGGGGTTCTATGTGCTCTGTCCATGTCATGTTCATCTCTGAGAGACTGAGGAGTAGAGTATCTTTTTGAAAATATGTTTGATATAGGCAGGTAGATCGATTAAAGCTATATCCTCAGGTATACCTCTAATTTTAATATTAACTTGCCTGGATCTGTCCTCAGTATCAGTAGCCTTGATTTTCAGCCATTTAACCTCTTCCTATAGGGTGTTTTCCATGTCCACCAGTTCATTATGTGCTTTGGAAAACTCTCCCATTTTACGTTCGATATGGTCTGTACTCTCGCTCAAGGCATCAACATTACATTTGAGCTTGTTAACCAGTGAGGTCACACTGTTATTAATACCAGATTGTAGAAGAACAAGCAGGCTTTTTTAGAGGTCTGCAGTAACTAGATCGTTAGAGGTGGGAAATTCTGAAATGTCACAGTAAGTATCTAACTAAACAGTATGTAGGTATGGAGCTTGTTTCCTGGAGCTTTTTTTTTTTTTTAAGAGTGGGGCCTTTACTGATGGGGGATGAATCGGGAGATATAATGGAGCCTCTCTTACAGCCATCTTTGAGTATCTGAGAAGTAGAGGTAGACAAGACGTCCGCTCCTTCGGAAGACACAGAATCTTGAGAAAGAACAGGTGAACCAGATAGAGTGGTTGCATAAGAGCTTGTAGCAATCTGGTCCATGGACACTCCCTCAATATATTGGCTGCCAAATAATTCAGTCAACTTTCTGGGAACGCCAGTAGAAGAAGATATGTCGAGGAGTAAGAGGGAATGTTATGAGCCTCTGTAGGTGAGCAGATCTCCAGTATGACTTGTGTGGATCAAATACAAGGGTGAAGGGCTGTCTCAATCATGTGTAAAGGTAGCAATTACACAGACAATACCCTCGGGAATATCATCCCATTTAAGATATTCATCCAGAATGTATGCTGTTCCTTTAATACTGTATATCGCTCAGGGGCTGTTCAAACAGGCGTCTGTCTCTACAACCGGGTAGCCACACACCCCCAAAGCTGGACTATCTTCCAGAAGAGATCATCAGATAGAAGTTGTTCTTCTTCTTTCTCTCACAGACAGTTATTCACTCCACTGTGTCTGTGGTTTGCAGCATGCAGTAATCATTCATCGCATACTCCTGCTCAAATGGACACTGTAGCATGTGTCACAGTGCTACTCAATGTGTGCTTCACTGTACAACGAAGAAATGAGGAAGGGGAAGTGTGAGCAATGGCATGCCCTTGTGAAGTTAAGGCCAGGAGATGTTCTGGTTCAGTGTGGAGGAACTGGAGGAGGCCACACAGAGGCATAGCTAGCGGGGGGGGGGGCAGAGGGGGCGGCTGCCCCGGGCCCACTGAATTTTTGGGGGCCCACCCCGGGGCCTCCATTAATACAGCCTTTATTTCTAACTAGATCGGTGTCTGCAGACACCGATCTAGTTACAATGCTTCCTGGTGCTTAACTGTCTTGTAAACTGCAAGCCAATACAGGCTTGCGGTTTACAAGACGCCGAGACCACAGACCGATGTCTGCTTCTCAGCACGGGCGGTGCGATGATGTCACAACACCGCGCCGCCCGCGCTCAGACACAGACGTCATACGCGTGGACAGGGAGGAAGCGCCGGCGGCTCCATTCATCAGCATCGCAGGTGAGTGACTTTTTTTTTGTGTGGGTATATTAATAGTATAAGGGGTGGATAGGAGGGGGAAATATAACTATAAAGGGAGGATTCATTAGGGGGCATTATGACGATGGAGGGGGTTATTGGTGGGTCCTTTATATAAGGGTTATTAGGGGGTATTATTAATACAAGGAGGAGGTTATTTATATAAGGAGCCATTAGGGGCCATCATTTATATTAGGAGGCATTCTGAACATAAGGGGGTGGTCATTGATATACGGGGTCATTAGATGTGCAGTATTTATGTCAGGGGGAATCAGGGGCATAATATGAGGAGCAATTAATTTAATGAAAGCGGCACTTGGGCTTTATTAAGACTAAGGCCCCACGTAGAGGGCTGCAGGAAAAACCATGGCGGTAACATTGTGGTTTTTCCCGCAGCGCTTTTCACAGAAGGTCTGCAGAGGTTTCCCCTGTGGACTTTCTGTTTTCAATGCAGCTATATGGAAACCGCCGGGGTTTCCATAGGTATAATTTGACATGCTGCGATTTCCAAAACCGCAACGGTTTTGGAAATCGCAGTGCGTCTGCTGCACATATTTTTCCGTAATGTGTGGATGGGATTTGCTAGAATGCCACGGTTTTTTTTCTGTGGGTTTTCGCCAGAAGGGGCCACATCCCATCCCCATTTTGCAGTAAAATATGCGCAGCGGATACGCTGTGATTTCCAAAACAGTCGCAGTTTTGGAAATCGCAGCATGTCAATTATACCTACTGAAACGCCGGCGGTTTCCCTATAGATATAATTGAAGCAGAAAGTCAGCAGAGGAAACCTCTGTGAACTTTCTGTGCAAAGTGCTGCAGGAAGAACCATGATGCGTCGCCGCCACGGTTTTTCCCACAGCTGTTTTTTGCTCCGGGATGCTACATGGGGCCTTAGCCTTAAGGAGTTTTCCAGCTCATTTTTATTGATGATCTATCCTCAGAATAAATCATCAATAAGAGATAAGTGATTCCCCACTGATCAGCTGTATGAAGGGGCTATGGCGTCTGGTTATATCACACGCTGTCTGTTTATAGTGTCCGTGTGATGTCATTCCAGCCTTGTCACATAGACGTGGATAGGACGAGGCTGTAGTTACATTACATGGCCGCTATGAAAAGAATGACACAGAGAAGGGGTCACGGCGCTTACACAGGTACCACGGTTCATTCAAAGAGCTGATCCTGGGGATCCCGGGTATTGGAACCCCAATAATTTTTTTTTTTCCCCCCTTGTTTTTTTTTTTTTTCCTTTTCAATTGGGAAATACCTGGGACATTATTAAGCGGCACTATTTAAAGGGGGTGAACAGGGAAGTTATTAATTTAAAGATGCACTTAGGGGTGTTATTCATTATGGGGGGTTATATTATATATTTTATAATTGGGGGTAGCAGCAGGATGGGGGCTTTGTGCAGGTGAGGACAATGTGGGTCAGGTGCCTGGAAAAGTGAGGAGCCAAAGATGTCTGTGTTGCAAACTTTACAGAGACTGGAAGAAGTGGTCATGGCTGTCCAGATAAAAGAGACGGGGAATGTGAATGATTAGTCAGAGAAGTCACTGTTAAGTCACTAAATGTTACTGCACTGTATTCACCCTGTGTAGAGCCGCTATATACCACTATACGCTCACCGTGTACTCATAGTATCGGTATACCAACATGTCCAAGTTGGCCCACTTGGAAATGTTCGCCCCCCCCCCCCCGTGCTAAACCCCTAGCTACGCCTCTGAGGCCACATCAACATTTTGTTTACAGAGTGACAATTTACAGAATTTCAAGAAAAATTTGGGGCACAATTTTAACGTGCCTGGCTTGCCAGCTGAAAAAGCTAGAATATCTTCTATGGAAAGGATTTAATGACCTTGAGAACAGCACTTGGGAGCCAGAAAATAATCTGGATTCTATCATTAATCTGCCTGTCATTGGTTAAATCTGACTACATTCTAAGATTCCTAAGATTCTCTAGCTCTATTGCTTGCAATTCTAAACTTTTCAGAACTGAGTTCTCTATATGATGCAGTGAGATGAATCACAGATCCTTCCCTATATCCACCATTGCAGCAACGCCTTGTGTTTAAGCTTACAGCACCTTAAATAGTGTACATGACATCAGCACTGTAAGGTGTCCACCTACCACTGACTATTGGCTGAGAGGCTGTCAGATGATGCTAGAAAATCACAGTGACTCAAAAAATGTGTTTTCTTCTGTATTTTTCCTGTGCAATACATGTTGGGCAGTCATCTTAGTTCGTCTGAGATGAATCACCATTTGGTTTTCGTTAAAAAACAAACAATTTGAAATATTCGGTTTGGTCCCTCCCTAATGAATTGGTTCACTCATCTGTAACTATCTTAAAGACACTGGTTAGCATTGTTTTCTTGCAACACGAAGGTCCTTGATGTACATCTAACAAGGTGTTGCTAGCACAATGCAACAGCACAGTAATAATACAACAAACAATAAAATCAGACATAAGCAAAGACTTTATAAATATGGAATAAATACAAATATAATGTGCATTTAAATTATAATTATGTTTAATATATGGGATCATGCATATACTGATGAAACTTACAGGATACCAGAGTTTACATGAAAAGTGGAAATATGTACAAGGTCTTGCTGGGCAATCTGTTCAATGACACCTTCATACGTGGTGTCCTATCAGTTTTTCTGTTGCTATTAATCGCATTATGGCTGCAGGACATTTAACGTTTTAGTCTTAGGCTGTGGGTGTGTACAATAAGGAACAGTCTTTTCCCTCCCCTATCCATTACTACTAATACTGGTTTATTTACATGTAATTCTGTCAGGAGTAACTGTACAAAAGCAAAGAAATAGCTAAGAAAATCCAAAGTAAGCATAATATAGGGAGATTTAGGAACACTGAAATGAAAATACAAGGAAATATATGCAGGTATAATGCAGCCTAAATGATCCCTAAAAGAGCGATCTATAAGCACATTCAGTAAAGTGCTTGCTGTATGTGAATAATATCTCATGTAATCACACAATCAGCAAGAAGTAGATAGAAGTATGTAAGCTGGGAGATGCTGCAGCCCCTGCCATCTGCATTCACTGTGAAGAGATATCTAATGCATCTATGGACAGAACTTCTCTAGCAACCATGAGTAAAGTGCAAATTACTTAGAAGGGAGACACCTAGTGGCAGGAACTTTAGAGGGGTTTTCAGGCAGAAAGCCGCAACATTTTTAATTAAAGTGCATTACATTTTTGTCCAGAATAACATAATAATTATTAATAATAATCCTTTAATAGTCTCACCATGGTTCAGTGTTACAGCAGCAAGGATATGCAATGCAAGATAAGCAATACAAATACAATATATACAAAAAACGTTCCAAGGTAGAGGTATCCCATTGATAGTAGACAGACAGATAGAAAGGTACAGCTAAAGAAGTAGCGGGGAAGGGGGGGGATATCACAACAGAAATTTCAGTGTGGAATGATCTCCGCTTAGATCGGTGTTGGTTATATAGCCTGACCGCAGCAGGGAGGAAAGACTTCCGATAGCACTCCTTCTCACACTTAGGGTGAAGTAGTCGGTCACTGACAGTACTGCCCAGCGCTATCACGGTCTCATGCATGGGATGGGAGTTATTCTCCCGCATGGAGCTCACCATGGTCAATATCCTTCTGTCGCCCACCACCTGCACTGGGTCCAGTGGGTTCTCCAGGACAGAGCGGGCCCTTCTAATCAGCTTGTCAAGTCTATTCCTATCCCTGGTTGATATACTGCTCCCCCAGCAGGCCACTCCGAAGAAGATGACTGATACCACTACTGAGTTGAGAAAAGTCCTAAGAAGTGCCCCCTGGACTCCAAAGGCTTTTAGCCTCCTAAGCTGGTAGGGCCTGCTGTGGCCCTTCCTGTACAGGACCTCCATGTGATCTTCCCAGTCCAGCTTATTATTAAGGAGGACACCCAGGTACTTATAGGTGTTGACAATCTCGATGTCCGTCCCCTGGATGTACTGGTTTAGGAGAGCATTTGTATTTATGAAAGTCCACCACCATCTCCTTGGTCTTCCCAGTGTTAATCCTCAGGTGGTTCCTCTGTCTGTGACCCGAGATTGACTTAAGCCCCTTCCAGACAGCCCTTATATCTTTTCTTTTCATTTGCTTTTCCATTTTTTTTTCCTTATAATTGGCTTTTTCCTGCCTGATTTGATGTCTAAGCTCATTCTGTACCTCCCTCAGCCCCACCTTATCTCTTGCCTTAAATGCCATCTTTTTCTCCTTAAGTAGTGTTTTTATATCAGAATTAATCCATGGTTTGTTGTTGGAGAAGCACCTCACCACTTTTATGGGTACTGTGTTGTCCACACAAAAATTAATGTAGTCCGTTATGCAGTGTGTGAGTACTTCTATGTCTTCTCCATAAGAATCCTGCAGCATTTCCCATGTGGCTGTGTCAAAACAGTCCCTCAGAGCCTCATCACTCTCCTTGGACCATATCCTCACTGTGCAGGTGACAGCTGGTTCCCTACGTACAAGTGGCTTGTACACAGGTCGGAGATGCACTAGGTTGTGATCCAATCTTCTCAGGGGTGGTAGGCTGATGAGTTATATGCCTCCCTCGCATTAGCAAAGAACAAGTCCAATGTTTGGTTATCTCTTGTGTGGCAGGTTACATACTGTGTGAAACTGGCAGTGTGGATGATGGAGTGACATGGTTGAAGTCTACAGACACAAGAAGGAGAGCCTTGGGGTGTAGAGACTGCAACTGGCTCACCGTGGCTTGTAGGACCTCAGAGGCAGCGTCAGCTTTTGCAGAGGGGGGGACATATGCAGCTATCACGATGACATGCAATAGTTCCCTCGGTAGATAAAAAGGTCTCATGCTCACAGTTAACAGTTCAATGTCCTTACAGCAAGTTTGCTCCTTAATCACAATGTGCCTAGGATTACACTATCTATCATTCACAAATATTGCCAGCCCTCCTCCTTTCCTCTTACTGCTCTGCCTTGTCCTGTCTACCCGAAGGAGTTTAAAGCCATCCAAGGAGACAAGTGTGTCTGGAGTAACTTCGGTGAGCCAAGTCTCTGTAAACAGCATCATGCTACACTCTCGGAACTCCTGATGATGCCTGGTGAGCGCCGCCAGTTTGTCCATCTATCGAGAGATCTCACATTGCCCATAATGATGGAGGGGAGAGCTGGTCTAAAATGTCTCCTCCTAATCCTCCAAAGGGCACCAGCTCTATACCCCCCTTCTTTTCTTTCTCCAAAGTCCTTGGGGGATGTTTGGTCTATTAGCATGCAGTCCTGTGTGTCTCTAAGTTGCAACAGTTCATCCCTGGAGTAGGCAAAAGAATCCTGGACACAAGCAGGATCTGCAGACACAATAGTTCCCATTGAAAGCACAAAACAAACAGAAAGTATTACAAAGTTCCAAGTCCTCATATGGTTCTTCATAGTGCAATGCCCCTTAATGTACGTAGAGTGATAAGACAAAACAAAGAAAGGAAAAGAAGAGAAACTCGAGGTGAGCAGGAGCTGCTGTAACAAGCTGCAACTCCATCAGTGCCATCTTGAAAAAAAAAAAAAAACATATGCTCTATTAAATTACATTACGTTTTCTGATAAGTTAGTGATCATTTAAATACACTGTTTGGATGGAATATAAGTAAATTGGTGTTACTTTGAGAATAATCACTAATTAAGGAAATTATTCATTAATATATAAAGTAGGTAAATATATTTAAAATATTTTACTCCTGAGTGGGGTTATGCGCTTGGACATATCTTTCTCCTAAATACAATTTTAGAACTACTTGATGTGTATAATCAGACATTACCCAGATGTAGCTGTGTTAAGTATGTATATGTGCATAAGGAGCAGGAGTGCCTATGGTTATGCATGTTCAAATCTGTGCCTTATTTCCATTCTTCTGGTTCATTGGAGGACCGGAAGAATGGAAAAATGGACAAAAATTTATCTTGACAATAGCGGACAAAAACGGAGCCCGAGGGACCACATTGACTTCTCTATGGAGCCTTATGAAGGCTCCCAGGCCTGTCATAGGAATATTACGAACGGATGGCATCACTGACCGTTTTATATTAGTAGACGTCCGCTTCATATTTTAATATATTTAAGTGAAATTTAAGTTTTATTTATAAGTTACTATACCATTCAGTTTCTGTGAAATGTTCATCTCAAATACAGTTGCAAGATGCTGAAAGGGCATTCTTCAGAATTAAATCTTTGCTAAAAGAAATCTATGAGTCTGAATCCATTACATCGATGCATTGCAGCCGGTATGTGGGGCCTTAGCCTTAATCAAAACCAGAACACTCAACTTCATCTCTGAAGCCAGGAGCTCTAATAACTGATGTCAATTGTAGATACTCTGCAGATTTTCTGTGAAAAGCGCTGCGGGCAGGGGCATAACTATCAAAGACTGGGCCCCACAGCAAACTTTTGACTTGGGGCTCCCCCCACGGCATAGTGCCCCCTTTCCTGGCCCCCATACAGTATAATGCCCATTTACACGCACTATAATGTCCCAAAGTGGCTATACTGGCCTCCAGACAGTATAATGTCCCATAGCGGCTCCTCCACATAGTATCTAGCCATGTTTGCCATTAGTGTAAAGGCTTACCCATCCCTTCTTATGAGCATTTCACAGTCTGACCTTGGTGTAAAGAACATAGTTATGCCTCTATACAAATCACTGGTATGGCCACACATATACTATTGAGCGCAATTTTGGGCCCCAGTACACAAGAAAGACATAATTGGACTAGAGAGAGTGCAGAGAAGGGCAACCAAGATTATTAGGGAAATGGGTGGATTGGAGTACAACGATAGATTAATAATCTTGGGGTTATTCAGTTTAGAAAAAAGACATCTAGAGGGAGACCTAATAACAATGTACAAATACATGAAGGGACTGCAAAAAGAACTTTCTAATCTTTTAACTCCTAGGCAAGTGACAATGAGAAGGGGTCATCCTCTACGACTGGAGGAGAGAAGGTTTCTCCAGCAACATAGACAGGGATTCTTTACTGTAAGAATAGCGAGGCTATGGAACTCTCTGCCCCAGGAAGTGGTGATGGTGGATTCATTGAGCAAGTTCAAAGAAGGCCTGGATGTCTTTCTCAAACAGAAAAATATGACAGGTTATGGGTTCTAGATTTTGTTAAGGACAAGTTGATCCAGGATTTTATACTGATTGCCAGATTGGAGTTGGGAAGGAATTTATTCCCCTGACATGTGGCAATTGGCATAAGCCTCTTGTTTTTTTTTATTGCCTTACTCTGGATCAACACTGTAGAGTTATACAGTAGGTTGGACTTGCTGGATCTGTCATCATCCAACCTCATCTATTATGTAACTATGTGTTTCGCTTTTTTTATACTTTAATATGCTTTCTTGGAAAAGGGGGTGATTTGAATTTTTAATTTTTATTTTTTGTAGTTTTCTGTAATTATTAGCCCCCCCCCCCCCCCAGGGGAATCTACGGCAAGATTGAGCAGGACGCTGATTTTTTTAAGAGTCCTGCTACTGTCTCTGCCTCCCATTGTAAACCGTTCACCGTGCAGGTTAAATAATGTTTCAGTTTTATTGTACAGGGTGTTACAGAGGCGGCAATACCAAATATGTATTGTTTTTATTAATTTTTAGATTTATTATATATAGGAAACAGGCATTTTGGGGGATTATTCATTTATTAATTTTTTTTTTTTTTAACACACTTTTATTTTTTTACATTTTCTTGATGTCCCACTAGGGGACCTAAACCAGCGATGCTCTGATCACTGGTTAAGCAGTATACACTGCAATTTGTGTATTGTGCAGACGCATAAGCTGACTTCCTCCTGATCAACCAGATATGTAGGCTTCTGGCAGCTCGGGGTCACAGATCGGACTCCGGTCTGCTGAAAATACATATCAGCACCATCTAATCTCGCCGTGGATTGGGGGGGGGGGGGATGGGGGGCATTATAACAGCGGAACCCCTTTGATGCCGCAGTCATGTTTGATCACAGCATCCAAGGGGTTAAAACCCCTGATCGGAGCTCAACTCTGACTGGGGGTAACAGAAGAGAGTGTTAGCTGTCAGTTACAGCTAACAGGTATAGTTACAGCTAACACCCACTGCCCTGTACTAGTACGTTCATGGTCATTAAGACACTGGCAGCCAGGACGTACTATTACATCCTGTGTCACTAAGGGGTTCAAATAACCAGGCCTCTTGCTTTACCCACAAAAATGAATAATGTGTACCATTTTTCACTTTAAAAGGATTAAAAATCTGCAGTGTGTTTTTAAATGGCCTGTTTACCACCAGCTACCATCCATTTACCCATTGTTGTATATGAAGCTGTCACTTTGGCATTACTAATGCTGTCTTGGCGTTAAAGAGCTTGAAAGGTGTTGAAAAGGTCATTTTGGGTGAATTGGAATACTTTTGATTTTCGAATGGTATTATTCATACCAAAATGTATCTGATGGCCAAATCAGACACAAAATAAATCTTGGGTGTTTAGCTAATTTCTATATGTGATTAAAAACTATGCATGTAATAATAATAATAATAATAGTCCTTTAATAGTCCCACAATGGGGAAATTCAGTGTGTTACAGCAGCAAAGATAAGCAGATACAAATACAAATACAACATGTACAGGAATGTTCCAAGGTGAGAGGCATTACATTAATAGTAGACAGACAGATAGGACGTAGCAGAGGAGGGAGGGGGGGGGATTTAACAGGCAGAGAGATATTTCAGTTCTCTGTGTGTAATGATCTCCGCTTAGGTCGGTGTTGGTTGTACAGCCTAACCGCGGTGGGGAGGAAAGACTTCCGATAGCGCTCCTTCTCACACCTAGGGTGGAGCAGTCGGTCACTGACAGTACTGCTCAGCGCGATCACCGTCTCATGCATGGGATGGGACTTCTTCTTCTGCATGGAGCTCACCACGGACAGTATCCTTCTGTCACCCACCACCTGCACTGGGTCCAGTGGGCTCCCCAGGACAGAGCTGGCCCTTCTAATCAGCTTGTCAAATTTATTTCTGTCCCTGGTTGATATACTGCTCCCCCAGCAGGCCACTCCAAAGAAGATGGCTGATGCCACTACCGAGTTGAAGAAAGTTCTAAGAAGTGCCCCCCGGATTCCAAAGGCTCTCGTTTCCTAAGCAGGTAGAGCCTGCTGTGGCCCTTCCTGTACAGGGCCTCCATATGATCTGCCCAGTCCAGCTTATTATTAAGGAGCAAACCCAGGTACTTATAGGTGTTCACAATCTCGATGCCCGTCCCCAGGATGTCCACTGGTTTAGGAGGGCATCTGCCTTTGCGGAAGTCCACCACCATCTCCTTGGTCTTCCCCGCGTTAATCTTCAGGTGGTTCCGGTGGCACCAGTCCACAAAATCCTGGTTCAGTTCTCTGTACTCCCTGTCATCATCATCTGTGATGAGACCCACTATTGCAGAGTCGTCAGAATACTTCTGTAGGTAGCAGTTGGATGAGTTGCACCTAAAATCTGCAGTGTACAGTGTGAAGAGGAAAGGGGCAAGAACCGTACCCTGAGGTGCCCCCGTATTACAGATCACGGTACCTGACACACAGTCTCGGGCTCTCACGTATTGAGGTCGATTTGTGAGGTAGTCTAGGATCCAGTTGGAGAGGTGGTGGTCCACTCCAGCAAGGCCCAGCTTGTCCCTCAATAACCTGGGCTGTATGGTGTTAAAAGCACTGGAGAAGTCAAAGAACATTATTCTCACTGTGTTCCCTGGTTTCTCCAGGTGAGACAGAGCCCTGTGCAGAAGATGGATGATGGCATCATCTACCCCAGTTCCCGGCCGATAAGCAAACTGGAGGGGGTCCATAGCGGGGCTCACTAGAGGGCGGAGATGTGTGAGAACCAATCTCTCCAAGATCTTCATCAGGTGGGATGTCAGTGCTACAGGTCTGTAGTCGTTGAGGTCCATAGGGTGGGGTTTCTTTGGAACTGGTACCACACAAGAAGATTTCCATAATTCAGGGACTATTTCCTGCCTCAGGCTCATATTATACATATATGTAATTATACCACACAGCTGGTCCCCGCAAGTCTTAATTAGCCTTGCACTGATGTCATCTGGCCCTGCGGCTTTCCTCGCCTTGATCTTTTTCATCTCCTTCCTCACCTGGGCCCGTGTGAAGGTCAGACTGTGGCCAGATAAAGACGGATTTCTGGATTTACTGGTCTGTTGGGAAGTGGCCGCATGGGGAGAAGTCATTGTGGTGGGGGAAGCTGAAGGACAAACTGGGGTGGGAGGAGCTGGTGTGTGATCAAATCTGTTGAAGAATAGGTTTAGTTCATTAAGCCAATTAACATCTGCCTCAATCTGGCAGACAGACTGTTTATGACCCGAAATTGACTTAAGCCCCTCCCAAACCCCCCCCTTATGTCTTTTCTTTTTATTTGCTTTTCCATTTTTTCTTTATAACTGGCTTTTCCCTGCCTGATTTGATGCCTCAGCTCCTTTTGTACTTCCCCCAACCCCTCCTTATCTCTTGTCCTGAATGCCATCTTTTTCTCCTTAAGTAGTGTTTT
This sequence comes from Leptodactylus fallax, assembly GCA_947044405.1. NCBI lineage: Eukaryota > Metazoa > Chordata > Amphibia > Anura > Leptodactylidae > Leptodactylus > Leptodactylus fallax. The sequence continues at coordinate 2,122,827 of CAMRHE010000197.1, read as the reverse complement.
TATATCAGAGTTAATCCATGGTTTGTTGTTGGAGAAGCACCTCACCACTTTTGTGGGTACTGTGTTGTCCACACAAAAATTAATGTAGTCTGTTATGCAGTGTGTGAGTCCTTCTATATCTTCTCCATAAGAATCCTGCAGAACTTCCCATGCGGTTGTGTCAAAACAATCCCTCAGAGCCTCATCACTCTCCTCGGACCATATCCTCACTGTGCGGGTGACAGCTGGTTCTCTACGTACAAGTGGCTTGTACACAGGTTGGAGATGTACTAGGTTGTGATCCGATCTCCCCAGGGGCGGTAGGGCTGATGAGTTATATGCCTCCCTCACGTTGGCAAAGAACAAGTCCAGTGTTTTGTTGTCTCTTGTGTGGCAGGTTACATACTGTGTGAAACTGGGCAGTGTGGATGATGGAGAGGCATGGTTGAAATCACCCGACAGAAGAAAGAGGGCCTGGGGATGTTTTAACTGTAGAAGGCTCAGCGTGGCTTGTAGGACCTCGCAGGCAGTGTCAGCTTTCGCAGAGGGGGGGACATATGCAGCTATCACGATGACATGTGATAGTTCCCTTGGTAGGTAGAAAGGTCTCATGCTCACAGCTAATAGTTCAATGTACTTACAGCAAGTTTTCTCCTTAATCACAATGTGCCTAGGATTACACCATCTATTATTCACAAACATTGCCAGCCCTCCTCCTTTCCTCTTACCGCTCTCCCTTGTCCTGTCTGCCCGAAGGAGTTTAAAACCATCCAAGGAGACCAGAGGGTCAGGAGTAACTTCAGTGAGCCAAGTCTCTGTAAGTAGCATCATGCTGCACGCCCGAAACTCCTGATGATGCCTGGTGAGCACTGTTAGTTCATCCATCTTGTTTGCAAGAGATCTCACATTGCCCATGATGATGGAGGGAACAGCTGGTCGGTAACGCCTCTTTTTAATCCTCTGAAGAGTTCCTGCTCTGCATCCCCTCACCCCTCTTATGTTACAGATTTTTGTCTGAATTCACTTGGGCCCCTCACTTGCAATTTTGGTTTTATACTATGTTCAGAGTAGACAATTCACAAATGATTCACCTTTAGACTTTTGACAGTGCAAAAGTTAAATATGACATTTTAACCCTTTCAGGACCAAGGGTTATTGATGCCCCAGTGCTCGGGCCAAAATCAGCGCTTTGCATTGCTTTACACACCAATATCTTTTTAATGCCTTTACATACCTATATCTTACAATTATTTTTAACATTTTTTTTTTTTAGAACACCTAAGGCTTGAAATACGTAGCGTTATTTAAATATATAGTGTGGCTGAAAAAAGACAGTTTATACGTTTCCGTAACCATCAATGTTGTTTTGCTCTAAAAAGGCATCCAATCCTTTTTTGAAGCTGTTAGCTGTGACTGCTGTGACCAGCTTCTGGGGTAGGCTATTTCACAGATTCACAGTCCTTACAGTGAAGAAGTCTTGTTGGCTCTTCAGAGATTAAACTCTTTTTTTTTCTCCAGATGGAGGGAGTGCCCCCTTGTCTTTGAGGGGATTTTACATGGAACAGCTTTTCCCCATATTTGTGTATGGGCCATTTATATATTTATACAAGTTTATCATATCTCCCCTTAAACACCTCTTCTCCAGACTAAACATATTTAACTCTTTTAGTGTCTCCTAATAACTGAGGTCCTCCACACCCCTTATCAGTTTTATGGCCCTCCGTTGAACCTTTTCCAACTCTAGGACATTCTTTCTATGTACTGGTGCCCAAAACTGAACTGCATAATCCAAATGGGGCCACACCGATGACTTATAAAGTGGTAATAATACATCCCTGTCCCGTGAGTCCATATCCCTTTTAATACAAGATAGTATCCTGCTGGCCTTAGAAGCAGCTGATTGACATCGCATGCTGTTATATAATCTATGATCTACAAGTACACCCAGGTCCTTCTCCACCATTGACTCTTCCAGTGTTATCCCCCCAGGACATATGTTGCATGTGGATTATTTTTACCCAGATGCATAACTTTACATTTATCCACATTGAACCTCATTTGCCATGTGGATGCCCAAACACTGTCTGTCCAAGTCTGCTAGGAACCCACATACATCCTCTATAGACTGTACTGTATAGCTTGGTGTCATCTGCAAAAATAGTGACAGTGTTATGAATCTCATCAATATGATTAATAAATAAGTTAAATAACAGCGGATACAGCACTGAACCCTGGGGTACACAATTTATAACAGAAGACCAGTCTGAGCTGCAGTCATTGACCACAACTCTCAATCTACGATCTTTCAACCAGCTTTCAGTCCAATTACAAACTATATTTTCCAAGTTAATGGACCTGATTTTACCCATTAAACGTCCATGAGGGACAGCGTCAAAAGCCTTTGCAAAGACCAAGAACATTATATCCATAACCTCCCTCTGTCCAAGCTTCTACACACCTCTTCATAAAAACAAATGCCGTTAGTCTGACAACTTCTGTCTTTAGTAAAACCATACTGTCTGTCACTTATAATATTGTGTACAGTCACATACTCCTGTATATAGTCCCTTAAGAGCCTCTCAGTTTCCCAACAATGGATATTAAGCTCATTGGCCTGTAATTAACTGGGGAAGACCTAGAGTCCTTTTTGAAAATAGGCACCACGTTAGCCTTGTGCCAGTTCCTTGGCACTGTACCAGTCACTAGAGAATCCCTAAAAATTAAGAATAGGGGTACAGCAATTGATGGGACTGAGTTCTTTAAGTACTCATGGGTGTAATCCATCTGCACCCAGAGCCTTGCTCACATTTACTTTGTTTAGCTTGGCTTGGAACATTTCTATGTTTATCCACTTTAGTATATTGGTTGATGTATTACCAGCATTGGTGACACCTACATCAACTACTCCCTGTTCTTCTGTATACACATAACTACAGAACCCATTTAGTAGCTCTGCTTTTTCTTGATCACCGGTGACCAACTCTCCATTACCATTATTTAGAGGAACTACTTGTTCTGTCCTTTTGGTTTTTATACATTTATATATTTAAAGAAAATAGAAGTAGGTAAATTTAGCTTCTTTTATCTAAAACAGAATTGCTTATATATATATATATATATATATATATATATATATATATATATACTATTGCAATATGCTTTTCTATTTCTTATGATTACAAGGGCTACACATTTATATAGTGTTTTTTTTTTTTTTTTTTTTTTTTTAACAAAAATGAGATATCATATGGTTATATATTCACCATGGCTTATTTTATGGCTCTAGTGCATTTGTAAATTGACCAGTAGTTTATCATAGGACATGACTATAAACTCCTTTTGTTATTACTACTTAGGCTCCCTACTGGTGGAGCAGAGGTCTCAAGGGAGGGGCAGAAGGGGGAGTAGCTTCTGACAGCATAAGGTGATGGTGCTTCAGATGTTACTTTCACTTCACTGTGATCACCTTTAATAGTTAGGCAGGGTTCACACTACCGTTGATATCCGTTTTGATAGTGTCCGTTAAAAAAAGAAAAACAAAAAAAAAAGACACCTATCATAACAGACATTAACGGTTATCAGTTACTGTCCGTTATAAGTCTGTTACCCATAGACTTCAATGTTAAAAAAAATAACGGACACTTGCTGTCCGTCAAGAATCCGTTTTTTTCAAAAGGACAAAGAGTCCTACATGTAGGATTTTTTTGTCCACGAAAATAACGGACTTCTGACGGATTTGGTGTAAATGGACACTAACGGACACAATATAAAAACCCATTGAAAAGAATGGAAATTTTAACGGATTTCTGACGGTTCAGCTAGTGTCCGATGCTAAAATCTTGTAACGGACAATAGCAACGAACACTACTGACGGTCACCAATGGTAGTGTGAACGCCCCCTTAAAGTTTGCTGATCACAGTGCTGGTGAAGGAACTAAAAGCTTCCCTTATCAAAGAGGAATTTCCTGACTATATACTCGGAGAAGCCAGCTCTTATCACTCCTATATAGAAGAGTTGTTATCACAGTTGTTTGATTTTAATTAAGATGACTGCAGTACGAGGTATCAGCTGATGTAAATAGCCAGATTGGTGACGTGTAGTGGTTAACATGCAGTCGTTGATTGCATTTGACAAGAAACTACATGTGGACAAAATTGTTGGCATCCCTCCTTTAATGAAAGAAAAACCCACAATGGTCTCAGAAAAAACTTGAATCTGACAAAAGTAATTTGCCAAACTACATGTTGACAAGCCACAAAGCTTCTGGGAGACTGTCCTATGGACAGATGAGACAAAAATCTAAATGTTTGGCAAGGCGCATCAGCTCTATGTTCACAGATGGAAAAATGAAGCATATCTTGAAAAGAACACTGTCCCTACTGTGAAACATGGAGGAGGCTCTGTTATGTTCTGGGGCTGCTTTGCTGCCTCTGGGACAGGGTGTCTTGAATCTGTGCAGGGTATAATGAAATATCAATACTATCATGGGAGAAATGTGCTGCCCAGTGTCAGAAAGCTTGGTCTCAGTCGCAGGTCATGGGTCTTGCAACAGGATAATGACCCAAAACACACAGCTAAAAACACCCAAAAATGGCTAAGAGGAAAACATTGGACTATTCTGAAGTGGCCTACTATGAGCCCTGACCTAAATCCTATTGAGCATCTTTGGAAGGAACTGAAACATACCGTCTAGAAAAGGCACCCTTCGAGCCCGAGACAACTGGTACAGTTTGCTCATGAGGAGTGGGCCAAAATACCTGTTGAGGTGCAGAAGTCTCATTGATAGTTACAGGAATCGTTTGATTGCAGTGATTGCCTCAAAAGGTTGTGCAACAAAATATTTAGTTAAGGGTACCATCATTTCTGTCCAGGCCTGTTTCATGAGTTTTTTCTTTTTTAAAAAATTCTGTTGAAGCATGGTTGAAAAGCAATGTCTGACTTTTGTTCATTTTCATAGAATTTTTATATATTACTTTTGTCAGATTCAAGTTATTTGTGACCATTGTGGGTTTTTCTTTCATTAAACGAGGGGTACCAACAATTTTGTCCATGTTTGTGTGTATATATAATATATATTGTGACAATTTGGAGGGATCAGTCTCAATGGCGGCAGACTCCTGGTCCCGACAGCAGTGGTTGTGGTACTGGGCGCTAGAGAGACAGCGTTGAGATGGTGCCAATTGAAAACAAAATGGCTTTTATTCAGCTTAGTGCAACATAACAAAACAAAAAACAGCCTGGGCCACAGTTAGGGCACTAACTGACTCCTTGACCCCTATCTAGCCTGACTAATGCTCAGCACAAGCAAAAGTCCCCCCGTAGACCTCAGCCCTCCTGGGACAGACCGCCTCTCTGTCCTTGGCTGGTTCCACGATTTCCTGCTTCCTGCTGGTTTCTCCAGCCTTCTGGAGTTACACTCCCACCCAAAGGTGTGGCTGAGGGTCTTTTCAGGCCCGGCCCTGGGTCGCTCGCTAGCGCCCTCTGGGTTCACATACTCACATACCCTCCCCCTCAACTCACTACCCATGGGGTGAGCTACAATGGGACGAGACATCCTATGTCGAAGTCCCTCTTCAACCATGTATGCCTGTCCAGTGTCTCTCCAGAAGTCCCAATCTGGCGGTCTCTTCTTTCAAATTCCACTCAGTCGAGTTTTCCGTTTTCTCATCACTTTAAATGCTACGCCAAGATCCTGGCCATTCTGTGCAAAGGCAAGTTTTGCTTCATCACCTTCACAATTCGCCATACAGGGGATCACATCATTTTCATCACATTTCTCGCCATAGTCTTCAGCCATCCCATTGCATGACTTTGATCCCTTTAGTAAATAGCCGTAAGAATCTTAATTTTCACCTATCAAGAATCCACAGCAGCTCAGAGACCAAATAACACGTACTTCATGCACATCAATGTCTTTAGAGTATAACTGTTTCACGGGTACTTTTTCTGTAACCTTCATCTCAAAGCAAACTTTGCCATCACCATCAAGGCTTAGAAGTTTAAGAGACATAGGCTGCTTGCTCTCCACTTTGTTTGAGATACACAAGCTCTGTACCGCAATATCTTCTCCTTCTGCATGAGGACCATACAGTACACCCTCACAAAATAGATCATGCTGAACCACATTTTCTGGTATGTCTTTAACAACTGCCACATCATATATTGGAATGGTTTCTGTATAATGCTTCCACACCTGTATGGCAGCAGGAGAACCACTTCCATACTCTAGTCTTACCTCCTCTCTCATACGCATAACTTCCTGGAGGCATGTTGCGGTACTGTGATTGCAAGAATTTTTGTGCCAACCCCTTTCTGACAGTACAGGAGCTGGTGATATCATCATCTCAACATTCTCCAAGTTATATTCATTCTCTGTGCTAACACCGGAGGCCTGGGATACCAAGTTTTCAACACAGATCCAATATTAATAACAGCAGAACCGATCTCCCAGTGGCCGCACATTTCTCCGGAGAAAACCACTCTATTGAAGATTTGCGGGTTGTGGTTTTAATGGGACATTTTAAGACGCAGGAGAAAAGGAAAGAATCGGAGTACAAATTTATGCAAAAATTTCAAACTCTGCAATTTGGACTTAATATTCATGCCAGCTTCAAGTCACACTATGTATGAACTGTGAGGGACACAAATCACCTCCTGATAGCAAACCGATAACAGCAAGAATTACTGATCCCTCCGTCACGCACCACAAGTTTCCAGACTGTTTTTTTTGACCTGTTGTAAATAACTTCTCTACTTAGATTGCATTTTTTTTAAGGACTCTAAAATGTTTTGAAAACCATGTGTATAAAAATCTGTGAGTTTTCAGTTCTTGTATCACACCATGTCTGATGAAGGGAGCTAGCTAGTACTCCTGAAAGCTTACTTATAAATATACTCAGTTAGCCTCTAAAAGGTATCGCCTGATTTCTTCACTCTTCCACTACTTTCAATGGCTAACACGGTACAACATTATACTACTATCAAGTTTTTAACATCACAGTATTTACTGTCAGTACCCAGATGCTTTTTGGTTACATGTTCTGGCTGCCTTAATGGCTCTGCTTTCTCTGCCTCTATGCTGGCAGCTTTCTCCAATTCTAACGCCTTCTGTAGCGCACAAATCTCTGATTCCAGCTCCGGAACTTTCTTCATTGCTGCATTTTTCTGAGCAGCCTCCATTTCAGTTTTTACTAGTGCACCTTGCAGTTCTGATTCTTTAGACTTGCTGCAGAGCCTGTTAACCTCTTTCTCAGCTTCTAGTGCTGTCAGCTTTGAAGATAGTGCAGATACCGACTGTTCAGTATTGGATAAAGACTGCTGCAATCGATCTAATTCTTCTCTTTTCGATTCCACTTTGGTTTTTAACTGTTCTATCTGAAAAGTGTGCTCTTCCAACTTTATTTCTGACTCGCGCTTCACTTGATCCATCTGAAACTCCAGCTGTTTCTTGATGCATGCAATTTCCTCCTGCTTGTTCACTTGCACCTTTAGTTTAGCAACAAGCATTTCTAGATCTACAATCTCAGCAGATAAATTAGACCAGTTTCCCTCAAACTGAATCCTCATGTCTTCTGTCTGGAGGTCCAATTCTCTCTTGGCCTTTTCCAGCTTGTCATAAGCATTGGCTTTCTCTTCAAACCGTTGATTTGTAGCTTCTAGCTCCTTTTGCAACTTTTTCTTTAGTTCTTCAACAGAGTCCAAGGACCCAATACTATCCTCCATTTTTTCCTTCATATCAGTCGCCTGAGCCTGTAGTGTTGAAATCTGCTTTGTCAAATCTCTTTTTGCTTTCTCCTCTTCCTCTAGTTGCTCAAGGAAACCATTTTTCTCATCTTCCATTTGTTTTAGTTTTGTACTAAGGTCACGCTTCTGATGGGTTTCTTCTTGCAAAAGTTCCTGAGTGTCCTGAAGCTGAGATTCTAGGGTAGAAAAATCTTTGGAAAGTTTGATAAACTTGCTGTATGCTTGAGAAAGAAGCCCTGTGACATTATCCAATTCCACCTGCAGTCCATTTACCTTGTATAGCAGTTCTGCTCGAAACCTGTCCCCATCTGTGACTTAGTTGCAGCTCTTGAAGTTGAGTCTCTACTTTTTTGTGACTCTCCTGTATGGTTTGCACTTTCTGGGCATGGACAGACGACATCTCCATCAATTCTTTGTCTTTATTTTGCACCAAAACAGACAATTTCTCATTATCTTCACAAGATCCTGACAGCGCCCTCTCCAGGCTACATATTCTAGCTTTGAGTTCCATTTCTCTTTGTTCCAGAACTCCAGCTCTGCTCCGACATTCGTTGACTTAACTATTTAGGCGGACCTGCTATAGTTCATGCAAGTTTTGCTCTGACTGCAATGTCTGCACCACAGATTCTAAATCACTCTCTTGGTCAGACACATGCTTCCTCAGCTCTGCAATTTCATTTTCGTTGTCAGTTAATGCAGCCGAAAGTTTTTCACACTTCCTGATTTGGTCATCCAGACATTCTGACTGACACTGCAAAAAAATCACTTCTCTCATGTTTAGCAGTTTCAAGGTCATCTCTTAATTTTTCAATGACACTCTCTTTGGCAATGGAGTCTTGGACATGCTGCTCCTTTAAATCCTGCAATTGCTTCTCAAGCACTTGCTTTTGCTCTACACTCTGTATAACTTTATTAGATAGAGCACATTTCATTAAAGCAGACTCCTTCTTAGTGACACAGTCCATTCCAGGCAAACCCAGCACCACATTTTCACAATGACTAGAATATGAACTCTTTATAGTCTCAAGCTCTCTCTTTAACTTAAGGTTCTCTTTTTCTGATACCTCAAGTTGCCACTTCCAATCCAGATATTTCATCCTCATAAATGAACCTGATGGTTTTAATCTCATCTTGAAGCTGCTGCACCATAATATTTTCATCTTTGGCGCTTTCATGCACTCCAGTATGAGACATACAGTCAGCAGGGACATATTCAATCATAGAACAGAGGTGCTTCAGAAAAACTAAGCCACTCTTATGCAAGCCTTTATCTTTACTTGCACTCCACATGCTCTGTTCTGGGTTTTGTGTCTCTCTGCATTCAGACTGCTGCACTAATAAACCTGAGCATAACTTCTCTGCTTTTTTACAAGCTTAAATTCTCTTTTTCTTGCCCATGGTTTACTAACAAGATTACTCAATATTCCACAGCAACCTTGGGTTCAACCGGCAGCACCTTTTTTTTTTTTTTTTTTTTGCTATCTTCTGCAGTCACATGTATTCAAACAGTTAACTTATGTGGCACTACAACAACCAGCATTTTCATCTGTCTTCCACAGAAAACACTAACATGGCACCATAGCCTTTCACAAAGACTGTTTGCAATATCCAGCTTCTACACACATTGCTTATTTTCTTGCCATCAGCAAGCACTTTACTGACTTCTGAGCCACAGTATACACCAAGTCCATTCCCTGGATTCCTCTTCCAGAGTTTTACTTTCACCAGTTTTTGAACACAATTTGCTATGTTGCAATTCCACTCACGCCTTCCTGGGTTTCTCAGTTGAAATCACAGATTTCTTCCAGCTGTAGGCCACAATGCACACTTAGCAGTACTGCAGTCACCACCCACTTGTCTTCCAGGAATTGCGTGGATCTCTTTGTGCCCGCATCCGTAGCACCATATGTGACAATTTGGGGGGGGGGGGGAAATCAGTCTCAATGGCGGCAGACTCCTGGTCCCGACAGCAGTGGTTGTGGTACTGGGCGCCAGAGAGACCGCGTTGAGATGGTGCTAATTGAAAACAAAATGGCTTTTATTCAGCTTAGTGCAACATAACAAAACAAAAAACAGCCTGGGCCACAGTTAGGGCACTAACTGACTCCTTGACCCCTATCTAGCCTGACTAATGCTCAGCACAAGCAAAAGTCCCCCGTAGACCTCAGCCCTCCTGGGACAGACCGCCTCTCTGTCCTTGGCTGGTTCTACAATTTCCTGCTTCCTGCAGGTTTCTCCAGCCTTCTGGAGTTACACCCCCACCCAAAGGTGTGGCTGAGGGCCTTTTCAGGCCCGGCCCTGGGTCGCTCAATAGCGCCCTCTGGGTTCACATACTCACAATATATATACAGTGGGTACGGAAAGTATTCAGACCCCTTTAAATTTGTCACTCTTTGTTTCATTGCAGCCATTTGCTAAAAGCAAAAAAGTTCATTTTATTTCTCATTAATGTACACTCAGCACCCCATCTTGACAGAAAAAAAAATAGACGTAGATATTTTTGCTAATTTATTAAAGAAAAACTGAAATATCATATCTCAATCCTTTTGAAAATTTATGGGCAAAGCTGAAAAGGCAGGTGCGAGCAAGGCGGCCTACAAACATGGCTCAGTTACACCAGTTCTGTCAGGAGGAATGGGCCCAAATTCCTACCAACTATTGTGATAAGCTTGTGGAAGGATATCCAAAATGTTTGACCCAAGTCATACAGTTTAAGGGCAATGGTACAAATACTAATGAAATGTACATAAACTTTTGACTTTGCAGAAAGTAATAAAAATGCCTTTAAAAATCTTCTCTCTCATTATTCTGGCATTTGGCAAATATAAATTATTTTGGCAATCCTAATTGAAATAAAACGGGAAAGGTTTATTCTGATTTCATGTCAGATAGTGAGAAAAACATGCATATGTGTCTTTTTTATATAGAGTATGTAAACTTCTATTTTTTCAACTGTATATACACACGTGGACAAAATTGTTGGTACCCCTCGTTTAATGAAAGAAAAACCCACAATGGTCACAGAAATAACTTGAATCTGACAAAAGTAATAATATATAAAAATTCTATGAAGATGAACAAATAAAAGTCAGACATTGCTTTTCAACCATGCTTCAACAGAATTTTTTTAAAAAGAAAACTCCTGAAACAGGCCTGGACAGAAATGATGGTACCCTTAACTTAATATTTTGTTGCAGACCTTTTGAGGCAATCACTGCAATGAAACGATTCTTGTAACTGTCAATGAGACTTCTGCACCTCTCAACAGGTATTTTGGCCCACTCCTCATGAGCAAACTGTTCCAGTTGTCTTGGGTTTGAAGGGTGCCTTTTCCAGATGGCATGTTTCAGCTCCTTCCAAAGATGCTCAATAGGATTTAGGTCAGGGCTCATAGTAGGCCACTTCAGAATAGTCCAATGTTTTCCTCTTAGACATTTTTGGGTGTTTTTAGCTGTGTCATTATCCTGTTGCAAGACCCATCACCTGTGACTGAGACCAAGCTTTCTGACACTGGGCAGCACATTTTTCTCTAGAATACCTTGATAGTCTTGAGATTTCATTGTACCCTGCACAGATTCAAGACACCCTGTGCCAGATGCAGCAAAGCTGTCCCAGAATATAACAGAGCCTCCTCCATGTTTCACAGTAGGGACAGTGTTCTTTTCAAGATATGCTTCATTTTTCCATCTGTGAACATAGAGCTGATGTTCCTTGCCAAAAATTTTGTTTTTTTTTGTCTCCTCTGTCCATAGGACATTCTCCCAGAAGCTTTGTGGCTTGCCAACATGTAGTTTGGCAAATTCCAGTCTTGCTTTTTTATGATTTGTTTTCAACAATGGTGTCCTCCTTTGGTCATCTCCCATGACACTGATGTTCCTTGAGCTTGAAGTTCACCTTTAATCTCTTTAGAAGTTTTTCTGGGCTCTTTTGTTACCATTCATATTATCTTTCTCTTTGATTTGTCATCAATTTTCCTCCTGCAGCCACATCCAGGGAGGTTGGCTACAGTCCCATGGATCTTAAATTTCTAAATATGTGCAACTGTAGTCACAGGAACATCAAGCTGCTTGGAGATGGTCTTATAACCATTACCTTTAACATGCTTGTCTATAATTTTCTTTCTAAGCTCCTGAGACAACTCTTTCCTTCGCTTCCTCTGGTCCATGTGGAGTGTGGTACTCACCATGTCACCAAACAGCACAGTGAGTATCTGTAGCCCTATATACAGGCCCACTGACTGATTACAAGATTGTAGACACCTGTGATGCTAATTAGTTGGCACACCTTGATTTAACATGTCCCTTTGGTCACATTTTCAGGGGTACCATCATTTCTATCCAGGACTGTTTCATGAGTTTTCTTTTTAAAAAAAATTCTGTTGAAGCATGGTTGAAAAGCAATGTCTGATTTTCATTCGTTCATTTCATAGAATTTTTATATATTATTACTTTTGTAAGATTCAAGTTATTTCTGTGAACATTGTGGGATTTTCTTTCATTAAACGAGGGGCACCAACAATTTTGTCCACGTGTGTGTGTGTGTATATACAGTTGTGCTAAAAAGTTTACATACCCTGGCAGATTTTTTGTTTTTTTTGGCCTTTTTTCAGAGAATATGAATGACAACACAAAAACTTTATCTCCACTCATGGTTAGTGGTTGGTTGAAGCCATTTATTGTCAAACTTCTGTGTGTTTTTATTTTTAAATCATAATGACAACCAAAAACATCAAAACGATCCTGTTCAAAAGTTCACATACCCTGGTGATTTTGGCCTGATAACATGCCCAGGAACCAAACCATGGTCAGGTAGACCAACCAAAGTTTTGGCCACAACTGCCCGGAAAATTGTTCAGGATGCAAAGAAAAACCCCCACATAACATCAGCTGAAATACAGGACTCTCTGAAAACTATCGGTGTGGCTGTTTCAAGATGCACAATAAGGAGGCACTTGAAGAAAAATGGGTTGCATGCTCGAGTTGCCAGAAGAAAGCCATTACTGCGCAAATGCCACAAAGAATCTCGCCTTCAATACGCCAAACAGCACAGACAAGCCTCAAAACTTCTGGAACAAGATAATTTGGAGTGATGAGACAAAAATCGAACTTTTTGGCCACAGCCATAAACGTTACATGTGGAGAGGTGTCAACAAGGCCTATGATGAAAGGAACACCATTCCTACTGTAAAGCACAGAGGAGGATCACTACTGTGTGAGCTTCAAAGGCACAAGAAACTTGGTCAAAGTTGAAGGAAAGATGAATGCAGCACGTTATCAGCAAATACTGGAGGCAAATTTGCACTCATCAGCCAGGAAGCTGCGCATGGGACGTACTTGGATGTTCCAACATGACTGATCCAAAACACAAGGCCAAGTCGACCTGTCTTTGGTTACAGCAGAAGAAAGTGAATGTTCTGGAGTGGCCATCTCAGTCTCCAGACCTCAATATCATTGAGCCACTCTGGGGAGATCTCAAGCGCGTAGTACATGCAAGACAGCCCAGGAATTTACAGGAACTGGAGACTTTTTGCCAAGAAGAATGGGCGGTTTTACCATCGGAGAAAATAAAGAGCCTCATCCACAACTACCACAAAAGACTTCAAGCTGTCATTGATGTTAGAGGGGGCAATACACGGTATTAAGAACTGGGGTATGTGAACTTTTGAACAGGGTCATTTTGATGGTTTTGGTTGTCATTATGATTTAAAAATAAAAAACACAGAAGTTTGACAATAAATGGCTTCAACCAACCACTAACCATGAGTGGAGAAAAAGTTTTTGTATTATCATTCATAGTCTCTGAAAAAAGGCCAAAAAAAAACTAAAAATCTGCCGGGGTATGTAAACTTTTTAGCACAACTGTATGACAAATCATAAATGGTAGTAATTTCCTGCTTCACGCATTATCCTTTTCAGTCAGTGCTGAGTTGCTGAACACGTGCCTGTTTTACAAATGCCAATTGTTTCTATAAGCCTATGTATACATAGACTGTTGATTTCCAAGGCAGGGCTATCAATAGAATTCTTTGGATAATGTACTGTTTTATTGGTTGTTTTGACCACATGTGCCTTAAAAATGAAGTTGTCACAGGGATTATTGATCCCTGTTACAAACATTCTTTACTGTCAGCATTAACTACTGCTTTAGAAGCATAGAACACCAATACATATGTGACCAGACTGGCTACACTCAGGTTGAATGTGGAGCAGGACAAAGTTCCTGTTGAGTTTTACTTTGTGGGATAACCCCTTTAACTTATCAAGGGATTGTGTTGCTTTGAGAAAAGGTACTTAATTTGTGATACACATCTGGACATGTCCAGCCAAGAAAACAAGTAAGGAAAGAAACATTTGTACATAATGTTTATTATGTTAGGTTTTTAGAATTTCAGAAGTTAGTGTTTAGTAAATGTTTAAAAAGTTATAAGTGTTTTCTGCACACACAGTCTGATGTAAGTCGACTGTATAAGGAGCATTTATAGCTTATTAATTATTTTTCAATATTCTTTATTTTGTTCAAATATTATATTGAAGATGCATATAATGTAGATTGTATTTGTTTCACCAATTCTTTTTCTTAGATTGTAAGCTTTTAGAAGCAGGACACACCCTCCTATTGTGTGAATTGATTTATTAATCTGTAATGTTTAATTTTGTCTGTACATGAACCCTATGATTTGTAAAGTACTGTGGAATATGTTGGCACTATATAAGTAAAAATTTATTATTATTATTATTGTCAATTGGCTTGACTTGTGGTCTGACATGTCGGATGCTGTGTTCTCTTCAAAGATCTGATCTGTAGGTGTAGGCAGGGGCGCACCTCTAATGAGGCGAAGTGAAGAGGCTGCCTCAGGCGGCACTGTCCGTCACTCTCTGGGGGGCGGCATTTTTACTATACAGTGAGTACGGAAAGTATTCAGACCCCTTTAAATTTGTCACTCTTTGTTTCATTGCAGCCACTTGCTAAAAGCAAAAAAAAGTTCATTTTATTTCTCATTAATGTACACTCAGCACCCCATCTTGACAGAAAAAAAAACAGACATGTAGATATTGTTGCAAATTTATTAAAAAAGAAAAACTGAAATAACACATGGTCATAAGTATTCAGACCCTTTGCTGTGACACTCATATTTAACTCACATGCTGTCCATTTTCTTCTGATCCTCCTTGAGATGGTTCTACTCCTTCATTGGAGTCCAGCTGTGTTTAATTACACTGATTGGACTTGATTAGGAAAGGCCCACACATGTCTATATAAGACCTCACAACTCACAATGCATGTCAGAGCAAATGAGAATCATGAGGTCAAAGGAACTGCCCAAGGAGCTCAGAGACAGAATTGTGGCAAGGCACAGATCTGGACAAGGTTACTAAAGAATTTCTACAGCACTCAAGGTTCCCAAGAGCACACTGGCCTCCATAATCCTTAAATGGAAGAAGTTTGGGATGACCAGAACTCTTCCTAGACCTGGCTGTCGAGCCAACTGAGCAATTGTGGGAGAAGAGCGTTGGTGAGAGAGGTAAAGAAGAACTCAAAGATAACAGTGGCTGAGCTCCAGAGATGCAGTAGGGAGATGGGAGAAAGTTCCACAAAGTCAACTATCACTGCAGCCCTCCACCAGTCGGGTCTTTATGGCAGAGTGGCCAGAAGGAAGCCTCTCCTCAGTGCAAGACATATGAAAGCCCGCATAGTTCGCCAAAAAAAAACACATGAAGGAGTTCCAGACTATGAGAAATAAGATTCTCTGATCTGATGAGACGAAGATTGAACTTTTTGGCGTTAATTCTAAGCGGTATGTGTGGAAAAAACCAGGCACTGCTCATCACCTGCCAATACAATCCCAACAGTGAAACATGGTGGTGGCAGCATCATGCTATGGGGGTGTTTTTCAGCTGCAGGAACTAATAATAATAATAATAGTCCTTTAATAGTCCCACAATGGGGAAATTCAGTGTGTTACAGCAGCAAAGATAAGCAGATACAAATACAAATACAACATGTACAGGAATGTTCCAAGGTGAGAGGCATTACATTAATAGCAGACAGACAGATAGGACGTAGCAGAGGAGGGGGGGGGGGAGGATTTAACAGGCAGAGAGATATTTCAGTTCTCTGTGTGTAATGATCTCCGCTTAGGTCGGTGTTGGTTGTACAGCCTAACCGCGGTGGGGAGGAAAGACTTCCGATAGCGCTCCTTCTCACACCTAGGGTGGAGCAGTCGGTCACTGACAGTACTGCTCAGCGCGATCACAGTCTCATGCATGGGATGGGACTTCTTCTTCTGCATGGAGCTCACCACAGACAGTATCCTTCTGTCACCCACCACCTGCACTGGGTCCAGTGGGCTCCCCAGGACAGAGCTGGCCCTTCTAATCAGCTTGTCAAGTTTATTTCTGTCCCTGGTTGATATACTGCTCCCCCAGCAGGCCACTCCAAAGAAGATGGCTGATGCCACTACCGAGTTGAAGAAAGTTCTAAGAAGTGCCCCCCGGATTCCAAAGGCTCTCAGTTTCCTAAGCAGGTAGAGCCTGCTGTGGCCCTTCCTGTACAGGGCCTCCATATGATCTGCCCAGTCCAGCTTATTATTAAGGGGCAAACCCAGGTACTTATAGGTGTTCACAATCTCGATGCCCGTCCCCGGGATGTCCACTGGATTTGGAGGGCATCTGCCTTTGCGGAAGTCCACCACCATCTCCTTGGTCTTCCCCGCGTTAATCTTCAGGTGGTTCCGGTGGCACCAGTCCACAAAATCCTGGTTCAGTTCTCTGTACTCCCTGTCATCATCGTCTGTGATGAGGCCTACTATTGCAGAGTCGTCAGAATACTTCTGTAGGTAGCAGCTGGATGAGTTGCACCTAAAATCTGCAGTGTACAGTGTGAAGAGGAAAGGGGCGAGAACCGTACCCTGAGGTGCCCCCGTATTACAGATCACGGTACCTGACACACAGTCTCGGGCTCTCACGTATTGAGGTCGATTTGTGAGGTAGTCTAGGATCCAGTTGGAGAGGTGGTGGTCCACTCCAGCAAGGCCCAGCTTGTCCCTCAATAACCTGGGCTGTATGGTGTTAAAAGCACTGGAGAAGTCAAAGAACATTATTCTCACTGTGTTCCCTGGTTTCTCCAGATGAGACAGAGCCCTGTGCAGAAGATGGATGATGGCATCATCTACCCCAATGCCCGGCCGATAAGCAAACTGGAGGGGGTCCATAGCGGGGCTCACTAGAGGGCGGAGATGTGTGAGAACCAATCTCTCCAAGATCTTCATCAGGTGGGATGTCAGTGCTACAGGTCTGTAGTCGTTGAGGTCCATAGGGTGGGGTTTCTTTGGAACTGGTACCACACAAGAAGATTTCCATAATTCAGGGACTATTTCCTGCCTCAGGCTCATATTATACATATATGTAATTATACCACACAGCTGGTCCCCGCAAGTCTTAATTAGCCTTGCACTGATGTCATCTGGCCCTGCGGCTTTCCTCGCCTTGATCTTTTTCATCTCCTTCCTCACCTGGGCCCTTGTGAAGGTCAGACTGTGGCCAGATAAAGACGGATTTCTGGATTTACTGGTCTGTTGGGAAGTGGCCGCATGGGGAGAAGTCATTGTGGTGGGGGAAGCTGAAGGACATACTGGGGTGGGAGGAGCTGGTGTGTGATCAAATCTGTTGAAGAATAGGTTTAGTTCATTAAGCCAATTAACATCTGCCTCAATCTGGCAGACAGACTGTTTATGACCCGAAATTGACTTAAGCCCCTCCCAAACCCCCCCTTATGTCTTTTCTTTCCATTTGCTTTTCCATTTTTTCTTTATAACTGGCTTTTCCCTGCCTGATTTGATGCCTCAGCTCCTTTTGTACTTCCCTCAACCCCTCCTTATCTCTTGTCCTGAATGCCATCTTTTTCTCCTTAAGTAGTGTTTTTATATCAGAGTTAATCCATGGTTTGTTGTTGGAGAAGCACCTCACCACTTTTGTGGGTACTGTGTTGTCCACACAAAAATTAATGTAGTCTGTTATGCAGTGTGTGAGTCCTTCTATATCTTCTCCATAAGAATCCTGCAGCACTTCCCATGCGGTTGTGTCAAAACAATCCCTCAGAGCCTCATCACTCTCCTCGGACCATATCCTCACTGTGCGGGTGACAGCTGGTTCTCTACGTACAAGTGGCTTGTACACAGGTCGGAGATGTACTAGGTTGTGATCCGATCTCCCCAGGGGCGGTAGGGCTGATGAGTTATATGCCTCCCTCACGTTGGCAAAGAACAAGTCCAGTGTTTTGTTGTCTCTTGTGTGGCAGGTTACATACTGTGTGAAACTGGGCAGTGTGGATGATGGAGAGGCATGGTTGAAATCACCCGACAGAAGAAAGAGGGCCTGGGGATGTTTTAACTGTAACTGGCTCAGCGTGGCTTGTAGGACCTCGCAGGCAGTGTCAGCTTTCGCAGAGGGGGGGACATATGCAGCTATCCCGATGACATGTGATAGTTCCCTTGGTAGGTAGAAAGGTCTCATGCTCACAGCTAATAGTTCAATGTCCTTACAGCAAGTTTGCTCCTTAATCACAATGTGCCTAGGATTACACCATCTATTATTCACAAACATTGCCAGCCCTCCTCCTTTCCTCTTACCGCTCTCCCTTGTCCTGTCTGCCCGAAGGAGTTTAAAACCATCCAAGGAGACCAGAGGGTCAGGAGTAACTTCAGTGAGCCAAGTCTCTGTAAGTAGCATCATGCTGCACGCCCGAAACTCCTGATGATGCCTGGTGAGAGCTGTTAGTTCATCCATCTTGTTTGCAAGAGATCTCACATTGCCCATGATGATGGAGGGAACAGCTGGTCGGTAACGCCTCTTTTTAATCCTCTGAAGAGTTCCTGCTCTGCATCCCCTCACCCGCTTTTTCTTTCTCCAAATCTCACGGGGGATGTGTGACCAGATGGTATGCCGTCCTGCTGTGCCTCTGAGCTGCAGAATTTCCTCTCTTGTATAGACAAAGGAATTGTCTCCATACACAAAAGATCCCATTTTCAAGCAGAACAAAAGACAGATAAAAAACAAAAAAAAAAAAAAAATATCACAAGGGTCCAAGTCTTTGTGTGTGTTTCTTCATAGTGCAAAAGTCCTTAAGTAGAGAGGTACAAAACGAGTCATAGAAGGAAAAATAAGATAGAGAGTGTCTCAGAGCTGCTGTAGCTGGCAGCCACTCCAGCGGCGCCATCTTGGAAAAAAAAAAAAAAAAACTGGACAACTGGTTGCAATTGAAGGAAAGATGAATGCGGCCAAGTACAGAGATCCTGGAAGAAAACCTATTCCACAGTGCTCTGGACCTCAGACTGGGTCGAAGGTTTACCTTCCAACAAGACAACGACCCTAAGCACACAGCTAAAATAACAAAGGAGTGGCTTCGGAACAACTCTGTGACCATTCTTGACTGGCCCAGCCAGAGCCCTGACCTCAACCCAATTGAGCATCTCTGGAGAAACATGAAAATGGCTGTTCACCAACGTTCACCATACAACCTGACGGAACTGGTGAGGATCTGCAAGGAAGAATGGCAGAGGATCCCCAAATCCAGATGTGAAAAACTTGTTGGGTCATTCCCAAGAAGACTCATGGCTGTACTAGCTCAAAAGGGTGCTTCTACTCAATACTGAGCAATGGGTCTGAATACTTATGACCATATGATATTTCAGTTTTTCTTTTTTAATAAATTTGCAAAAATATCTACATTTCAGTTTTTTTTTCTGTCAAGATGGGGTGCTGAGTGTACATTAATGAGAAATAAAATGAATTTTTTTTTGCTTTTAGCAAATGGCTGCAATGAAACAAAGAGTGAAAAATTTAAAGGGGTCTGAATACTTTCCGTACCCACTGTATATTTAATGTAAACCAGCCCAGAACAGGCCGCATTAAAAAGGCTGAGTGGGACCTGTCCTGGGCTAGTTTATGAGACGTCTGTATCTCAGCACAGGCGGCGATTCAATGACGTCATCGCGCCTCCTACGCTGAGACACAGACGTCGCGGACAAAAATAGGAGGCGGCGGCTCCATCAAGGGATCGCAGGTAGGTGAGGATAACTTTTTTTTTTTTTTTTTTTTTTTATATATATAAAAAGGCCGTTACCTGCTGGAGTAACCCCAACAGGTAACGGCCTATTTACTTATCGATTCCCCCGCCCCTGCTCATGTCCGCCTCCGCTTCCCGTTCTGCTATGGGACACAGAAGGGGGAATCAGAAGCGGCTGTGAGCAGCAGCGGGGATTGGTAAATGAGGCCAAATACTACTACTATTATATTCCAGGGTCTTTTCAGACTCCGGAGTATAATAATTGGAGACCCAGGGGAGGTGATAAACATAAAAACCAATGTTACTCACCTCTCCAGTGATCCGATGTTGTTCTCAGCTGGCTTCGGCCTTCTTTGGTGACGTCCCAGGCGTCATGTGAGCCAGGACGACGTCATTATGTGGCGACGCCGGTCTGTGTGACATTGAAGAGGGCCGAAAGCAGGAAGTGCACCGGAGCCCAGCTAAGTAACACTGGTTTTTGTTTGTCACCACCTGGGTCTCCGATCATTATCAGACCCTAGAGTATAATAATAGTTCGTGAGTGGGTAACTACGGAGCATAATACTGTGTACAGGGGCCGCTGCAGGGCATAATACCGTGTGCAGGGGCCACTATGGAGCATAATACCGTGTGCAGGGGCCACTATGGAGCATAATACCGAGTGCAGGGGCCACTATGGAGCATAATACTGTGTGCAGGGGCCACTGCGGAGCATAATGCCGTGTGCAGGGGCTTCTATGAGGCATAACACCATGTGCAGGTGATGTGGATAAAATGTCTATTTTTGATATCAACAGGTCTATTTTGTATTACTATTAACCAAATATATACTTTCCTTCCTAAGTGTTTATTATTACAATACTTTTGTGAACTTTGCTGCGTGCAACTAGATATCAGCTATGCAAGATGGCGCTTACTTCTGATCAGTTGTATGGGGGCTTTGGCGCCTGTTTATATCATACGCTGTCTGTTTATAGTGACCATGTGATGTAATTACAGTCTTGTCACATAGATGTGTATAGGACAAGGCTGTAGTTACATTACATGGCCGCTATGAGATGAATGACACTATGTAAACAGAGAAGGACTCACGTCACTTGCACAGGTACCACGGTTCATTCACACAGCTGATCAGTGGGGGTCCTGGGTTTTTGAGCCCCACTGATTAGTTTATTAATGACCTGGAAAGCTTTTTAATTAACACCCAGGGCATTATTAATAAGGGGCACTATTTAGACAGCGTATAAACACACAGACATTATTAATATAATGATGTACTTGGGAGTATTATTCATTATGGGGGGGTTATATCATATATAATATAATTGGGGTAGCAGCAGGATGGGGGCTTTGTGCAGGTGAGGACAATGTGGGGCAGGTGCCTGGAAAAGTGAGGAGTCAAAGATGTATGTGTTGCAAACTTTACAGAGACAAGTCACAGCTGGAAGAAGTGGTCATGGCGGTCCAAAGGGAAGAGAAGGGAAATGTGAAGGATTAGTCAGAGACGTCACCTGTAAGTCACAAAATGTTACTGCACTGTATTCACCTAAATGATAGAGGATAAATACCAGATTGATGGGGGTCTATCTGCTGAGACCCCCACTGAGCCTGAGAATTGGGTTTTTTTTTCCCCCACTGGGTTGGAATTCAGCCTAACCGCAGCAAGGCTGAATATAGGTCTGTCGCTTAGTGAATGGACGAACCCGCGTGGCTCTCATTCAACTTTGATGGGAGTGCCGAAGTTACCTGAACTACAGTACTCAGCTATCTGCAGCGCTCCTATTATAGAGAATGGGGGCCACGTGGGCTCGTCCATCCACCAAGCAGAAGATTGTGAAGTTATTTTCATTGTTAATGCTGTGTTGTTGATTTCTGATACTGCAGTAATGCAGTAAGAAGAATTCTTAAACTGTTTCATAAGTTTGTGTGTGTTTATTGTACGACAATAACAGTGTGTGACGCTAAGAGCATGTAAACTCAATTTTATATATTTTTTTTTTGGGGGGGGGAGCGTCTTTCGATAGTCCGCCTCAGACTGCAAAGAGGCTAGGTTCACCACTGGGTGTAGGACCTCGCTTATCTTTGATTATAAATCTATCTTAAGGGATAGGTCATTAATTTTATATGCCCAGGAAACCCCTTTAAGTTACACCTCTGACCTCCACATTAGCAAATTATAGAAATGCAGACAACTGTATGCCCTATTTGATCTGTACAGATGGTTTGGAGGATCAACAAGCACCAAACTGTCATGTTACCAGAATTACTCCAGCAGGGGCCCATTTTGCTTTTAGTGTTTATTCTTATGGTATTCATTTTCCACTGTTTGCCCTGGAGTTCTGTGTAAACTTTCAGTAACTTGCTGTTAGTGTAGTACTGTCAAGAAAATCAGTAACCCCAGGAATATAATATTAATGTAAATTATATGTAGTATATTTTTTTAATCATTTTGTGTAACATAGCAAGTTTTTATTATTTGGTTTATTAAGGCATTACAGTATATAAATGAATATGTGAACAAAAGATAAGCCTTCATTCAACCCTTCTGTACTCAATGTACAGTAGTTTGCTGTATTTAAACCAATATAATTCATTGGAACTTTGAACTCGTGTAGTCGAACTCTTAACCTTTCATATAAAATATGTGGCTTCTTAAAATGTGGGATTAGTTTATTAATTAAAATGCCATTGACCCTTTTAATTCTGCTAATTATTACTTTTATTACTGCAAATTAAACAGTGATCTCAGCCCTTATTGCAATCAGCTTATCCTTAATTGCCAATTGATGCAAAGTGGAAGAGATAAATTAACCATACACATCGGATTAGGTTGGTGAAAACTCTCACATTGCACCTGAATTGGCTAAGCATGAATTGTGCACCAGGGCTTTCAATTTGCCCTGCCCTTACCCCCCTACCAAACAGAAGATGTTATAGAAGGAATGGGCATCTGAGTTTAACATTTCCGATCCTTGTGTTCTCAGGGACGTTCTGAAATGTATGGCTAGCTTTAGCCCCCTTGTGAAGTTACACAGCTGTAAAAACAAGAGTGCGTTATGATGCAGTCTAAATTTAGGAGATTGTTGCCAGTTTTAAGCTCCTTGACTCCAGTGCAAAATCTGCCTCAAGGCTCCCACCAGCCATGTGACATTTACTGCATGTGCACTTGTGGCAGAGGGGCCCTTGAGCTTATTTAGGTGCAGGGGTCCAGCAGGGACTGGCAACTCTGGTTGCTACACACAACTATCAGCATTATGAACATTATATACAGCCTGCCTCTTTATCTGTGGTCATTCATGGTTCAAAAACTACAATATAAGAACTTTGTGTTCTCTGTAATATTATTATAGTATGGTTTCAACATTATTGCAGCTAGTGGCTATTACCTTGACACTTTGATTCTCACAGCAGGACAGGTGGCAGCCTATAATCTTTCTCTGAGCATATGTCAGTTCTCAGCAGCACACAGTTAAATCCTACCCACAATTGAAGATTTTATAAACAATTCTTTGTGACCTACTGTAACTACAATACAAACAAGGGAGTTAGTTATACAGTACATGCATGCAATACATAAATACATTTCCATTCAACAGTTTTAAAGTTGTAAATAAAATTGTACAATTAAACATTTAATAAAATCAATATAAATGGCATGCACTCCAAATCTTGCCTTATTGTTATTTTACCCTACAACACTCACCTACAAACCATATGTTTATGACTATAACATGCAATTTTAGCAATGAAAATCCTTCCTAAAAAGTGCCTGTGCGTGAAGAATATCGCCTCGCCCAGCCGCCTGGCACGCCTGCGATCAAACTTCTTTCTTAACCTCCCACTCACACACCATGAGTAGACCGGGTCATAGGATAAAAATGAAACGAGCGATATAAATTTTATATGTTTAATAACCCAAGTGGGTCGGTATGAATTAATAGCATATACAGAAATATACAATATTAATACGATCAAGCATAAACATACAAGCAAAGGAGCGATGATACAATACACAAAAATAAACGGGAATTAAAAGATAGAGAAAATACCGGCATAGTCTCGTAGTCCGTTTCTCTAGGCCACAGCAGAGTTTTGGGCCTAGGGCGCAAGCTTAAGCAAGTTGCATAAAACAATCCTTCTACATGCTGTCCAGAACTAGGCCCTCAAAGCATTCCTCAGTAGGGCAGGCCCTCTCATCTTCTCCCAGATCAGAGCTCCTTACTGCCTCTTTGCTGAATGACCCCAGAATCCAGGTCTGCTCACAGCATATGGCTAGTGCTCCACCCACCCCTTGCACCCAGGCAGCCCCCCTTCTCCCACCTTTGCAGAACCCTCGGAGAGAAGGGTGAAGTTAAGGCTTGCTATCCCCCATCCCATCTGGCCAGGGATAATAAAAGTGCCTGGCTATAGCAAGCCATCTCCAATGAACACACATAAAACCAGTGAAGCCTATCGTCCAGCAATGTGGACTCAACTAAAGCACCGCATTCCAAGTGGGGGAAGGACTGACCTAAGCAAGTAAAACACACTTCCAAGAAAGATATAAAACTGAGGGTCGGTTCATCACACCTCCCCCTTTTTAGAGCGTGTCGGGAGGAAGGACGATCCTAAGATCGCCTTCCGCGGACACCTTGGCGGCCTCACCCCGCTGGGACCTGCGCTGGTCCCTGACCATATTCCTGGCGTACTGATACCCTCTTCCTCTCCTGTCTGAATGGAGACTCTTCTAAGGTTCAGGCTCTGAATTAAGTAGACCTGGCTACCTCCTGCTTGCTCTGGGTCCCTCCCCCGAGTGCTGGCGTCCCTCAGACCCACACTCACAACCCCAGGCCCTTGTGGTACCGGTGCTGAGACCCCATCCCGGCAGTCTCCGCCCACCTGGCTACCCCCGGCCTGCACTGGGACCTCGTTCTGAGTGCTGGCATCCTGCAGATCCACACTCGCAACCCCAGGCCCTTGTGATACCAGTTTAGAGACCCCTTCCTGGCAGTCTCTCAGGGTCTCTCCCACACTAGCCGCTAGTTGGGAGAGTTCTAGGGGATTCTGCACCTCCCCCTTTGCTTCCAAACCTAGGGGCACCTCTGGTTCTGGCACAGGTATGTTTGGACCCTGTCCTCCCTCCCAGACGCCTTGCCCCTTTGGGCCTACACCCTGTTCCTCCTGTACTTGGGTGGGTGATGGTGATACCTTGGGCAAATGACTGAGATTATGCTTCCCCAAACCATCCCTCCACAATACATTGACAGGTAATACATTTGACACACCCCCTTCTTGGGTCCCACCTCCAGCACCCCATGCCGTCTGCACTTGGGCCATGGGCACGACTGGCACACCTTGGATGGCTGTTTCTCCTTCCCAGGACTCTTTCACAAGAGTTAGGGGCCCATGTACACGTCTCCCGTACAAGAGCTCAAAGGGGAAGAACCCCGTTGAGGCTTGCGGCACCTCCCGGTAAGCGAACAGCAGGTGCGGGAGATAAGGCTCCCA
This sequence comes from Leptodactylus fallax, assembly GCA_947044405.1. Classification (NCBI taxonomy): domain Eukaryota; kingdom Metazoa; phylum Chordata; class Amphibia; order Anura; family Leptodactylidae; genus Leptodactylus; species Leptodactylus fallax. The sequence continues at coordinate 2,097,554 of CAMRHE010000197.1, read as the reverse complement.
GTCGCGCCCGTGGGACTCGACTAACATCCTGAGCATCTGCTCCAGGGTGCCATTGAACCGTTCACACAGGCCATTGGTCTGTGGGTGATACGGGCTGGACACCAGATGTTGCACCTCTGTTACCTTACAGAGGCCTTGCATCAAGGCAGACATGAATTGGGTACCTTGGTCTGTGAGCATCTCTCTGGGAAATCCAACACGAGAGAAGATGCCTACCAGAGCCTTGGCCACTACATCAGCCCGGATGGAAGACAGAGCGACAGCTTCCGGGTACCTAGTAGCGTAGTCTACTACCGTTAATATGAAACGTTTCCCGGTGCGGCTGGGAATGGACAGGGGTCCAATGAGATCCACAGCCACCCGCTGGAAAGGTTCAGTTATGATGGGCATAGGTATCATTGGTGCTTTGGAGCCTTGCCCAGCCTTGCCCATACTCTGACAAGTGTCACATGAACGGCAGTATTTAGCTACATCTGTCCCCATCTTAGGCCAGTAGAATAAGTGGCTGAGGCGAGCCTTGGTCTTAGCGATCCCCAGGTGGCCTGCCAGTGGAATATCATGAGCAATCCGCAACAACTCCACCCAGTAGGGTTGGGGTACCACCAACTGTTTCTCCCTGAGCTGACTTTCTTTTCCCTTTGTGGGGATCATTTCCTGGTACAACCTCCCTTGCTCCCAGTACACGCGGTCCTTGTCCGACTCCAAGGGAGGTTGATCAGCACGCTCCTTCAATGCGTCCAGACTGCGGTCAGCTTGGACAGCGTCCCTGACTGGAACCAGACAGAAGAGATGTGCATGTCACATACCCGCCGGGCTCCTCCGGCTCCAGTGTGGGGAGGCTAGTCACGGCGGCCTCAGTACCATCTCCGGGTGACAGAGGGAACGGCTCAGGGGTCGGAGCGCCTTCCACCCCTCTAGCACTCTGGCTGCGGGTTACCACTGCAACACCAGCAGTCCGTTCCTCATCCGGATCGGCCCTGAGATCCCCGTGACCCACCTGACCACCTGGCACATTGTCCTCAGTTGGGGTTGCCCCCAGCATCTCAGAAGAGCTACCCGGTAAACCTGCAAGGCAAGAATTAGCAATTACATTGACATTGCATTCATTCATTGATTCACAGTGAACTGCATGGGTGAATGGCTGAGCCAGGGTCACACTGAGGGGGCTCTCATCACCCGCAGATGTGGGCATGGCTACAGCCAGGTCAGCATTCCACAATGTCTCATTCACATGCTCACTGATTACTTAAGCTGGACACACAGCAAGGGGAGACAAAAGGCTAACCCCTCCCTCTGCCTGTGTGACAGGCTTCAACACCTCATTAAAATCATCCTTCAGTACAGACATTTTGTCACAGCGAGGTGGGGCTGCTCCCACCCCATATTGGGACACCAAGGGCCCCAAATCTCTTCCCAATAGTACATTGGCAGGCAGATCAGACACTAGCCCCACATCACGCATCCCTTTTCCCGCACCCCAGTCCAAATGGACGCAAGCCATGGGCACAGTTACGCGTTCTTGTCCAATACCCTTCAGGGTCAGAGTTTTTCCAGGGATAATACTGTCCGCAGGGACCAAGTCAGGTTGCACCAGAGTAATCTGCGCCCCAGTGTCCCGAAATCCCATGACCACTTTACCCCCCACAATGACCTGTTGACTGTTGGCATTAGATTGCAACCCCTCCCTCCCCACCAAGTATACAGATGGGCCAGCTGCCGTGGCTGGGGAAACAGGGGGGTTCCTAGAGCGGTTGCGCCTTGAAATGTCCTGGCTGGTTACAGGCGTGACATCGCCGGACCTCTCCTTGGGACTTGGAGGGGGTCCCCGGGGCGCCCAGAGTTCTTGGGACAGGGGAAGTAGAGGGGGCACCCGGGACAGAGTTTGTCTTACCCCACTTGGAGACCGCAGGCTGTGGTGAACTCCAACTTTGCCCCTCCTTCCCGCTTGGGGGTCTCTGCAGTGTGGCTCCTCTCTTGATCCCTTGCTCCCTGGTGGACACAGTCGTCAGCAATCTCTGCAGCCTTGTCTGCTGTTTTGGGTTTCCAGTCACACACGAACTGGCGGACCTCCAGAGGGCACACCTGGAGAAATTGTTCCTTTATCATAAGATCCCCAATTCCCTCAAACGTGGTGACAGTAAGTCCTTTGATCCACTGCCAGAATGTAACCTGTAAATGGTGCAGAACATCCGCATAGCTCTCTGTGGGACCCCGCTGGATATTCCGGAACTTTTTGCGGTACACCTCCGGCGTGAGCCGGTATCTCCGGATCAGCGCCGCTTTGATGGTCTCATAGTCCGCGTCCACTGGTAAGCTCGTGGAAACATCCAGGCCTTTTCCCTTCAGCCGGGGAGACAGGTAACGGGCCCATTCTGCCTGGGGAATATGATGCTGCTTACACACCCGCTCAAATCCCTGCAAAAACGAGTCCAAGTCCCCGTTATCTTCCAAGATTGGAAAGTCCTCGGATCGGATCTTTAGTGCTCGGGCTCCTGGAGTTGGTGCAGGGGAAGGTTGCGCCTGCTGGCAAAGTTCCAGTTTTTTTAGCTCAAGCTGATGCTCCATCTCCGCCCGACGCTCTGCAGCAGCGGCCTCTCTTTCCGCCCGGCGCTCTGCAGCAGCAGCCTCTCTCTCCGCCCGGCGCTCTGCAGCTTCTCGGTACTGGAGAATCACCTGCAGACGGGTGCTAGAGTCACTAGCGTCTATCTGCTGTAAGGCCATTTGCAAGTATAAGTCCGTTACCCCCACAGAACTGGGGTTACTGGTCCCTCCAGGCACAGTTACCTCTGGGGTCCGGGCACCTGCGGAACCGTCTGGCATGGTGATGTTGTCTGGTGCCAGCCTCTCAGGACCTTGCTCTGCCTCCTGCATGGCTATGGTAGCTTCCATATCTGCCATCTCCTGCAGTTCAGCAGCAACCAAGTCCTGCAGATGTTTGGTTATGCTTCTGGTGCCACCAGCCATCCACTGGAAGCCGTTGCCAAATAAAAGATAGGACAGAAAAAAGAAGGGAGGGAACAGTACTGTACTAAACTTTAACCGTATTTTAAACTTGATCTCATACCGCGCTCGTTCCATAGGATTGCCGCAATCCCCAGTGTCTGTGTGATACCACACCCACACACTGTTACCCTAATATCCCACCGCTGCCACCACTGTGAAGAATATCGCCTCGCCCAGCCGCCTGGCACGCCTGCGATCAAACTTCTTTCTTAACCTCCCACTCACACACCGTGAGTAGACCGGGTCATAGGATAAAAATGAAACGAGCTATTTAAATTTTATATGTTTAATAACCCAAGTGGGTCGGTATGAATTAATAGCATATACAGAAATATACAATATTAATACGATCAAGCATAAACATACAAGCAAAGGAGCGATGATACAATACACAAAAATAAACAGGGGAATTAAAAGATAGAGAAAATACCGGCATAGTCTCGTAGTCCGTTTCTCTAGGCCACAGCAGAGTTTTGGGCCTAGGGCGCAAGCTTAAGCAAGTTGCATAAAACAATCCTTCTACATGCTGTCCAGAACTAGGCCCTCAAAGCATTCCTCAGTAGGGCAGGCCCTCTCATCTTCTCCCAGATCAGAGCTCCTTACTGCCTCTTTGCTGAATGACCCCAGAATCCAGGTCTGCCCACAGCATATGGCTAGTGCTCCACCCACCCCTTGCACCCAGGCAGCCCCCCTTCTCCCACCTTTGCAGAACCCTCGGAGAGAAGGGTGAAGTTAAGGCTTGCTATCCCCCATCCCATCTGGCCAGGGATAATAAAAGTGCCTGGCTATAGCAAGCCATCTCCAATGAACACACATAAAACCAGTGAAGCCTATCGTCCAGCAATGTGGACTCAACTAAAGCACCGCATTCCAAGTGGGGGAAGGACTGACCTAAGCAAGTAAAACACACTTCCAAGAAAGATATAAAACTGAGGGTCAGTTCATCACACTGTGTTTTACAGTGTGATGTCAGGGGCATCCAGCATTGCCAGACCTCCCTGACCACTTTTTATAAGATTGAGTAAAACACTGTTAAAGTGCTACACCTGATCAATGAGAGAGTTGTGTGGCTCTTCCTGCCCCTGCCTGACACAGAAAGGTGTGATCTTCCTGTCATGGAGAGGACTCTGTAAAAAAAAAAAAAAAAACACAGCCCTCTCTATGTTGCTAGTCCCAACACACACATGCCATGGAAAATGAAAAATCAGTGACCTTTCATGATGTCATGAGCATGTGACCAGTTACATAAATGGGAGGAGAAGAGGTCGGCTTTATCCAGCATGAGCAGCTATGAGAAGGTACTGTGTTAGTATAATATACTACTCTGTTTAAGGAGCCATTTGTATACAGTGCCTTGCAAAAGTATTCGGCCCCCTTGAACTTTTCAACCTTTTGCCACATTTCAGGCTTCAAACATAAGGATATAAAATATTAATTTTTTGGTGACTAATCAACAACAAGTGGGACACAATCATGAAGTGGAACGAAATATATTGGATATTTTAAACTTTTGTAAAAAACTGAAAAGTGGGGCGTGCCAAATTATTCAGCCCCCTTAAGTTAATACTTTGTAGCGCCACCTTTTGCTGCGATTACAGCTGCAAGTCGCTTGGGGTATGTCTCTATCAGTTTTGCACATTGAGAGACTGAAATTCTTGCCCATTCTTCCTTGGAAAACAGCTCGAGCTCAGTGAGGTTGGATGGAGAGTGTTTGTGAACAGCAGTTTTCAGCTCTTTCCACAGATTCTTTATTGGATTCAGGTCTGGACTTTGACTTGGCCATTCTAACACCTGGATACATTTATTTGTGAACCATTCCATTGTAGATGTTGTTGGAAGATAAATTTCCATCCCTGTCTCAGGTCTTTTGCAGACTCCAACAGGTTTTCTTCCAGAATGGTCCTGTATTTGGCTCCATCCATCTTCCCATCAATTTTAACCATCTTCCCTGTCCCTGCTGAAGAAAAGCAGGCCCAAACCATGATGCTGCCACCACCATGTTTGACAGTGGGGATGGTGTGTTCAGGGTGATGAGCTGTGTTGCTTTTACGCCAAACATATCGTTTTGCATTGTGGCCAAAAAGTTTGATTTTGGTTTCATCTGACCAGAGCACCTTCTTCCACATGTTTGGTGTGTCTCCCAGGTGGCTTGTGGCAAACTTTAAACAAGACTTTTTATGGATATCTTTGAGAAATGGCTTTCTTCTTGCCACTATTCCAAAAAGGCCAGATTTGTGCAGTGTACTACTGATTGTTGTCCTATGGACAGACTCTCCCACCTCAGCTGTAGATCTCTGCAGTTCATCCGGAGTGATCATGGGCCTCTTGGCTGCATCTTTGATCAGTCTTCTCCTTGTTTGAGATGAAAGTTTAGAGGGATGGCCAGGTCTTGGTAGATTTGCAGTGGTCTGATACTCCTTCCATTTCAATATGATCGCTTGCACAGTGCTCCTTGGGATGTTTAAAGTTTGGGAAACCTGTTGGTATCCAAATCTGGCTTTATACTTCTCCACAATAGTATCACGGACCTGCCTGGTGTGTTCCTTGGTCTTCATGATGTTCTCTGCACTTTAAACAGAACCCTGAGACTATCACAGAGCAGGTGCATTTATACGGAGACTTGATTACACACAGGTGGATTATATTTCTCATCATCAGTCATTTAGGACAACATTGGATCATTCAGAGATCCTCACTGAACTTCTGGAGTGAGTTTGCTGCACTGAAGGTAAAGGGGCCGAATAATATTGCACACCCCACTTTTCAGTTTTTTATTTTTTACAAAAGTTTAAAATAACCAATAAATTTCGTTCCACTTCACAATTGTGTCCCACTTTGTTGATGATTCTTCACCAAAAAATTTTAATTTATACCTTTATGTTTGAAGCCTGAAATGTGGCAAAAGGTTGAAAAGTTCAAGGGGGCCGAATACTTTCGCAAGGCACTGTATATGCGGTTTTACATACCTCCTAGAAAGCTGACAGCGCGCTGAATTCTGGGGCTTTCTGGGCTTTTGATACTGATGACCTAGCCCTAGACTAGATCAGCGATATCAGATTGATGGAGTTCTTACAATCTGAACCCCATGGTCAGCATTCTGGTGGATGGAGCTGGAAGCAGGGGCGTAACGATTGAGGTTACCAAGGGTTCAACCATGACCGGACCAGCAAGAATAGGAGGTTCGCTTGACTGATGCTATGCTACACAACTATAACTGACAGAAGCAGAAGAGGCTCTGTGCAGAGCATAGTGCTGATGCCCAGTGGAGCCCCCTGCTGGCAAGTCAGTAAGCCATTCAGTGGCTGATGAAAAACTGCCTGCCTTGTTGTTTACCTGTGGATGGTCAGACTGTCTGCAAATATATCCCTCTCCTGAGCAGCACTTTCCCAGTTGATCTTTAGCTCACCCACCAGGCCACTTCCCCACAGGCTTCTAGAATGGATGTTGTGTTCCAAGTCAGAGCTGTTAGAGAGCATGCATCCTTTCCTGACATGAAATAATATTATAGAGACAGACACCAGAAAAAGAATAGGAAGAACACAAAGACTTTTGTTCTTCACCATCTGCTTTCTGCTGCCCTCTGTCCCCCAATCTAACTTCTTCACTGCCCTGTGCCCCCCTCTTTATGCTTCCCTATTCCTCCCAATCTAACTTCTCCATTGCCCTCAGTCCCCATTTTTCTGCTGCTTGCTTGGCTGTGTTGTACTTCTTGTAATTCAGATTTTATCTTTTTACAGAAACATGGGTAAAGTATATACATGAGTGTGTTTAAAGCATATATGTGAGTGTGTACTATGTGTATAAATGAGAGTTTGTATTATTTATGTAAATATCAATATTATTTCAGTACTCTATGCTGTATTGCTATTTACATTGTAGGCAGGCAGAGGGAAAGATTGTGGAGGGAAGATACCTCCCACTAAGGTGGCTCCTCTCCACTAGCTAATGGACTGGAATCTATGTCCAGGGTTTTGGGTGTGATTACAGACCCGGCCTCAAAGCTCTGGTCCTGGGTTTTGTTAGACCCAAGTTGAAGCCTTAACGCTGACCAGGTAGGAGGGTGTGTATCTCTCTCCCCCTCTTCTGATGGTGGCTCTGAGCCACAAACACACTGCCTGTGTCAAGGACAGAAAGTGGAGACCAAAATTGCTAACTTGGTGAGCCTGCTGGACTTTTTTCTGTCTTAAAGACTATTTTGTGTTGCTGGACTTTCTACCACCTGGCTGAAACAAGCCATTATGTTTTTTGTTGCCTTATGCTGCTGAAAGCCATTTATGTTATGAACTGTGTGAACTCCACCTAATAAAGCACTATTGTGAACTTGCACACACTCCTCCATTGTCTTACTTGTCTGGTAACCAGCCCCTGGAAGGTCCTGCATTGACATATGGTGGAGGACGCGGGCAGGACTGTCGTTTCTAAGGGCAACAGCCTTCAAAGTCAACAGTTTTCAGCTGTATATATCTTGGGTGAAGGCTGCTACAGTGCTAAAGGCCGATACCAGAGCTATGGACAAGTTGGTCCAGCAGTTGGTGCGCTCTAATATGCAGAAGCAAGAGATGAATCACTTGTTGCTGGAGCAAATGGCAGCGCTCAGGAAAATGGTGGTGGCACTGCAAAGTGTACCTGTAGCTGCTCCTGTCACTGATGTCCTGAAAAAAATACATGCCTCATTACAGAAAATGACTGCTGAAGATAATGTGGAGGCCAACTTGACCATATTTGAACACATTGCAGATAGGGAAAAGTTGCCTAGGGAGCAGTGGGTGGAGGTACTGGCTCCCTACCTGACCGGCGAGCCACAAAAGGTGTATTTTGATTTAACTGTACAAGACTCTAAGGACTACAGTAAATTGAAAGCTGAGATACTGGCTCGTTTAGGGGTCAGTGTGGCAGTCCAGGCGCAGCAGTGGTCCTTTTCTCAGGAAAAACTGCCGTGGTCACAGATGTATGACCTTTTCCACCTGATCCGCAAGTGGTTACAGCCTGAGTGGTTACCCCAGAACAGATCGTGGAAAGAGTCGCAATGGACCGCGATCTAAGTGCTCTCCCTTCTCCATTGCAGCGCTTGGTTATCCAGGGAAGTCCAGACAATGCAGACAGCCTTGTTGAATTGGTTGAGAGGTATACTACCGCTGAGAATTTAGCCTTACGTCCAACTAGGGAGATAACTTCCCTGCGGAATCCCAAGACTTTCCCTGAGGCCGGTAAAAGGTGGTATCAGTCGACCGAGGAGCAGAGGCAACCCCCCATATACAAGAAGCTGGAAAAACTGGAAGCAAGTTCTAAAACACAGCCTCGTCAGTCTGCTGGAAGTGTCATGCTCCTGGACATAATGCCACAAGTTGTTCTGCAAAATCAGAGCCTATAGACTGTAGTATGGCTCGACGCTGCTCTGTTTGCCCACCTAGTATGCAGCGCCATGCCAACTTACCTCGACAGACCCCAAAGGTGTCAGCTTACTATTAGTGGCACCAAAGTCGTTGCACTACTTGACTCGGGGAGTCTGGTAACTCTTGTCAGAGATAAACTGTTCCCTGTTGCTCAAGTACATATAGAGACTGTGTGGAAGTGTCACCCACAAAGTGGGTGTGGTAAAAAACCTGCTATATGATGTAATATTAGGGCAGGATTTTCCCTTATTTTGGGAGTTATGGGATAGGCTGTTACTTACTAATGTGAAAATGTCTGTTACAGATAATGGGGTGTCTTCAGGGGGTGGAGAAAACACTCAAGGGACCGATAATTTTCCTTTGGCGGTGTTGTTAGGGGATGAGGCTGAGTCCACAGACACAGAGTCAGTACTCCCAGACCTCGAAGTATCGAGGGTTAACTTTGGGACAGCACAGCTACAAGATCCTACCCTGAAAACCGCCTTGGAAAATGTGACAGTCCTAAATGGCGTACCCCAGGAACCAGAGGCTGAGCTTCGGTATTCTTATTTTGAGGTGCAAAACAATTTGTTACACCGTGTGACCAAAGTTAATGATGAAATTCTGGAACAGCTACTAGTTCCCAAACCATACAGGAAAATGGTGTTGGGTATGGCCCACTCGCATGTGTTAGGGGATCACTTAGCATCAGACAAGACCAGGGAACAAAGCTTCCGGAGGTTCTATTGACCAGGGTGTTATAAAGAAATAGAAAACTATTGGAAGTCTTGCCCAACCTGCCAGGTAAATGCTCCTGTTGTATATTTCAGGAGTCCCTTAATACCCTTGCCTGTCATTGAGGTTCCATTTGAGCGAATTGCCTTGGATGCCGTAGGGCCTTTGGTGAAAGCCAGAGGGCATCAATACATTTTGGTAATACTAGACCATGCTACCAGGTATCCAGAGGCGGTCCCTTTGAGAAACCCCACAGCCAAGTGCATTGCCAAAGAGTTGTTTCATATGTGCACTAGGGTGGGAATTCCCAAAGAAGTCTTGACAGATCAAGGTACACCCTTTATGTCTAAAGTCATGAAAGTACTGTGTAAGGTTTTTAATATCAGACAGCTGAGAACCTCGGTGTACCATCCCCAAACTGACAGCCTGGTAGAGAGATTCAATAAGACCTTAAAGTCTATGTTAAAAAAAAAAAAAAAGCTATGGGAAAGACTGGGATTGCCTGTTACCGTGTTTGCTATTTTCCATTAGGGAAGTTCCTCAGGCTTCTACAGGGTTCTCCCCATTTGAACTGTTATACAGTAGACATCCCCGTGGTCTCTTAGACCTTGCTAAAGAAACGTGGGAATCTGAGACCACCCCATACCAAAGTGTCATTGAACATGTGGCCCACATGCAGGAGAGAATCTCCAAAGTAATGTCCATAGTAAAAGAGCATTTGCAGAAGGCGCAAGAAGCGCAAAAGAGTGTGTATAATCGCTCTGCCAGAGTTAGAGAGTTCAGTCCTGGGGACCAGGTCTTAATACTCGTGCCCACTGTAGAAAGCAAGTTCTTGGCCAAGTGGCAGGGCCCTTTTGAGATCTTGGAAAAAGTTGGGGAAGTAAATTACAAGGTGCACCAACCAGGTAAAAGAAAACCCATACAGATTTACCATGTAAATCTGATAAAACCCTGGAGAGAAAGGGAGTCATTGGCAGCTCTAACTTGCCCGTCCGCAGTTAGTGAGACAGAACACCACAAAGTGGGAATAGCGGAGACTCTGTCCCCCTCACAAAAACAAGAAACAAAAGAATTCCTGCAACACAACAAAGATATGTTTTTCTGGTTTGCCGGGTTGTACCAGTGTTATTTAGCATGACATTATTACAGAACCACAACTAAGAGTAAAGGTAAAGCCCTATAGAATACCTGAGGCCCGTAGGCAGGTTATTTCAGAAGAGGTTCAAAGGATGTTGTCCCTGGGAGTGATTGAAGTGTCCAAGAGCGACTGGTCTAGTCCGATTGTACTCGTTCCCAAACCTAATGGAACTTGGTGCTTTTGTAATGATTTCAGGAAGCTTAATGAGATTTCGAAAATGGATGCCTACCCTATGCCGCGGGTAGATGAGCTCATTGAAAAGACCCTACAAAGGGGTATTGGCAGATATCACTGGCTAAAGATGCCCGGGAGAAAACTGCATTTTCCACCGCTGACTGTTGTTTTCAATATGTTAGGATGCCGCTTGGTCTAAAGGGAGCTCCTGCCACCTTCCAAAGGGCAATGGATGCCATCCTTTCTCCTCACAAGGAATATGTGGTGGCCTACCTGGACGATATTGTTGTTTTCAGTCTGGACTGGGACAGGCATTTGAGCAAAGTTCAGGCTGTTTTGGAAGCTCTTAAGAAAGTGGGATTTACGGCCAACCCAGAAAGATGTGCCATGGGCTTGGAACAGGCTAGGTATTTAGGCTATGTTGTAGGGAGGGGCTTGATTAAGCCCCAAAATAATAAAGTGGAACCATACAAAGCTGGCCTCGCCCACTCACAAAAAACAGGTAAGGGCATTTTTAGGAATCGTGGGGTACTACCAGCGATTTGTGCCAAATTTTGTTTGTATGGCAGCACCTTTATCCGACCTCACTATGGGAAAAAAAATCGGTGATGGTACAGTGGTCACCCGATGCAGAGATGGCTCTTCATAGTCTTAAAACAGCCCTCTGTAGACAACCAGTCTTAATAGCCCCAGACGTCTCAAAAGATGTTTATAGTACAAACAAATGCCTCAGAAATCGGCTTAGGAGCTGTGTGATGATTCTGCTTAAATATGGCTATAATTCAGAGCTGTATTTTGGTCTCTGGGTAGTGTATTTCTCTCTAGTTCCATTTACTCATAAGGTGCGCAGCTATAATCCCAGGTGTATATTGGCAATAGTGGCCAGGCTGGAACAATAGGGCTTTGTATCCATCCCAGCAGGGCTCCATTGTATTCATATACAGCCCTGAGTGATCCAAGAAACATGCATTGATCAGTCTACACTGGTTGATCAGATATGGCTGATAACATTGTATCATTTCCCTTGGTCTCAGCTCTTTACAAAGGATCTGGACTAGAGTGCATTATTCAATCAGACTTGCTGCCGCCGGTGACCTCATTCTGGGAGGTGGCATAAAAGGGTATAAAAGATGAGGTAAGAGGCAATGGGAGGAGATTGGGCTAAGACTACAAGGAGATTATGCTATGGAGAGTTTTGGGCTGAGACCATCACAGACTACAGAGTTTTTACAGACAGACCACTGTAAAGAGCATGCAGGCTGGATTATTGTATTAATGCCACATGCTAGGAGTTAATGCCACATGCCAAGAAGCCTCCACTGGGTTACTCTCACATGCCATGTGTGAGTGTTGGACTATAGAGCCACATCAAGGAGATGCGTGGTAAAGTAATTATTTCAATGTTATTCCCTTTTCATTTTTATTGTACTGTATCTTGTAACTAGTAACTGTTAATGCTTGCATACATCTGCATATCTGTTCTGAACTGCATGTGTTAGATGTTAATACCGACCCATTAAGGGGTTAATAAATATATAAAATTTAGAAAGCTTGTCTTGTATTTATCTTGTGAACCCGACACTCACTGGCGGTGAGTGTGGTTTTTATATGAAAGAAGACTCAGGTGTGGCCACAGCGGTGTTGGCGCACTGAGGATCTTTCACAAGCTGTATTGTCACAAGAGGTCAATGGGGAAGAACATCCAGTGATGTATTTAAGCTGGAAATTAAATTCTGCCGAAAAGAACTACTCCATTGTAGAAAGAGTGTCTGGCAGTCAGGTGGGCCCTTGACTCACTAAGGTATTACCTGTTAGGCAGAAGATTCAGGCTTATTTCGGATCATGCTCCATTAAAGTGGATGAGTAAAAATAAGGGAAATAATGCGAGAGTGACACACTGGTTCTTGACGTTGCAAGACTTCGACTTTACAGTTGAGCATAGACCCGGGAGGGCCCATACAAATGCGGATGCCTTGCCTAGAAGTCATTGGTTTTTTTTTTCTAAAGGTGCCCAGTCTTATGGCTTTTTACAGAGGGGGAGGATATGTAGGCAGGCAGAGGGAAAGATTGTGGAGGGAAGATACCTCCCAATAAGGTGGCTCCTCTCCACTAGGTAATGGACTGGGGTCTATATTCGGGTTTTGGGTGTGATTACAGACCCGGACTCAAATCTCTAGTTCTGGGTTTTGTTAGAGCCAAGTTGAAGCCTTAACGCTAACCAGGTAGTAGGGTGTGTCTCTTCTGACTGTGGCTCTGAGCCACAAACACACTGCCTGTGTGGAGGACAGAAAGTTGAGACAAAACTGCTAACTTGGTGAGCCTGCTGGACTGTTTTCTGTCTTAAAGACTGTTTTTGTGTTTCTGGACTTTCTACCACTTGGCTGAAACAAGCCATTCTGTTTTTTGTTGCCTTATGCTGCTGAAAGCCATTTATGTTATGAACTGTGTGAACTCCACCTAATAAAGCACTATTGTGAACTTGCACACACTCCTCCATTGTCTTACTTGTCTGGTAACCAGCCCCTGGAAGGTCCCACATTGACAACATGTATGGTTAGCACATACAATCATATTTACATATAATTATTAATGTGGGAAGGTGGTATGAATTTATAGACCATATTCAGGTGTAGCAGATTTGCTGCTGCAATATGCAATATAGGTACACATGGATAGGGTTTTCAAAAATCTATCCAGAAATAGAGGAAATATTTCACACAGTCATATGAGAATGTTGCAGATTTTCAAATACACAATATAAATCAATTTAAGATGTAGGTTGAAATGGGCAGTGAATCTGTAGCACTATCCACATGTAACAGAACAATGTTGAAAGCAGCTAGGGGAAGTGTGAAGGCGGCTTACTGCAGCACAGCTCTCTTTTGCTTTATGGGAGCTGAGCTGCAGTAACCTAGAACAGCCACTATACAGTGGATGAAGCCACTTGCTTCCTACCCCATCCACTATATAGTTTTGGTAAAATATACAGTAGATCAATATCAAAAGCCCAGAAAATATCTTTAACACAAACACATCCAGACATGGAAGCCATCATGAAAACTATCCTGGTTTCATGGAAAAAAAGATATGATAGTGGATGGGAAGGGGACCAACGTCATTTTGTTGACTATTGTGAGTACCTGGGTTTGACCTCCACTGATCTCACATTGATGGGCTATCTTACAGATATTTTTTACCTTATATTGTAGAAGGATTATTAATAAAACAAGGAAGTGGAGGAAAGTGTTTCAGGTAGACTAAAAAGCCGCCTTGTGTCATTGCCAAGGACCTTATGTGTTAGTTTACTTAATTGCCTTGTATTTGTTTCAGAATAGGATTTCAATTTCATATCATGCTTGTATCAAATCACTATTCTTTAATACCTAGAGAAAAGTGGAATGAACCAATAACACTCTGAAAGTGCTCACTGTATGCAAACTAGACAAATACAGTCAAAACACTTACAGTAATCAATGAGAGTTGTTGGGTAAAGTTTTTTCCATGTCCTATAAATTATTGAATTGCGAATTTCGTCTGCATGCCTCCAAGATATCCTAGCTGTGGAATGACAGCTTTATCCATTAGCGCGAGCATGGTGACAGCAGCGGAGTGAGTGCTAAGAACTACTAGGAGAAGAGGGCCATTTTCAGCTGCATTACAGACAATCGGTTTTAGGACACATCAACATCTTAATCAATATGCAAGAGTCAATTACCGGGGGAAGCGAAAGCTTAAGCAGGATCTGATGATTAGGTTCATGTTCAGTCTACCAAATGGGTTTGATCAATACCAAGTAGAATATCATATACAGTATACATAATGTCTTTTCTGCTGTGCTTGCTCAGTTTACACATACCCTCTTTTTATCACAAGTCCTTTTGACAGATTATGCAGTCAAACAACTTCTTTGGGAATTCAGTATGTGGAGCAAGGACAAAAGGCCACAGAGTGAAGAAACATATCCACAGTATCCTCTCAAAGGCCATTTTTAGCCTTCATTGATATACCAACCATGGCAGGTCCCTTGGTTCGCACATATGCTGGCAAGCATAGCAGGCTGTATGCACCGCTGCTTACACAGCAACAAATGTATTATTAGCATCAATCAGAGGGAGAAGTACTGGATGGGAGTACTCTTAGACCCTCACTATAAAGACAAAATGGGGGAATTCTTCCCTGCTTCCCAAAGGGAAGAAAAATTTGAATATTATAGGGATAGGCTGTATACCACAGCATTTAGGGAGACTACAGAAATTGCCAGTTGCATGTGTATCCAGATGGCCTCTGAGGTGGACTCTAAGTTAGTAAAAACAGCAACCAGGTCCAGTACAGTATCTGGAAGATGAGTCAGATTTTTTTTTTTTTTTTAATTAAAAGGTTTTTTTTTAAGGTTTTCAAAGAAAAATACAACAGTGTCATAAAAAATGAAGAGAATTTCCAAAACAGTATTCAAGGAGAAAGGAAGGAGGGGAGGAAGAGGGGGAACAATACCTTGGGGAGGCACAGGAGGGATTAGGGAGGGGGAAGGGCATTATCCCTGACGCAGCTGAGCAATAAACAACAAGGAAAAATGTAATTAAGAACAATGGGAGGTAGTGTGAGAGCATAGGGGAAAAGAGACATGGAGTCTGAAGGAGAGGTCAAGGAGGAGGTGCGTAAAATGAGGAGTGAAAGGCATGACTTTTGGATATGGGATGGACCCTCACTCCTTCCTAAAACCACTCAAACTACAGTAAACACTAACTTTGGAATAACACACAAAACACTTTATTTTGGTGTAAAAATGGCCACAGCTTTATTTAAATCACAGAACTAAAATAATCACAGAAGGAGTCAGGTGAAGTGCTAGACCATTAGGATTCACGAATACTGTGAGATCCCCAGCTGTCTGACACAGAGCACCTGGCCAGACAGCAATAAAGGGGCGGCACACTCCGGCTTGCAATTCTAGCAGAGCCAGTACACTTTAAGAGCACCATGACCCTGTGCTTAACCACTGTGCCCGCCCCTGAATGACGTTACTATTACGATATCCTTCAGGCTGGCCATTTACAAAGCTCAGCCTGTTCACCACCATGAGGTTTAACCTCCTCTATTAGTTAAAATAAGTCCACAATAACTTGCCTGCAACTTCCACCTGACTCCTCAACCGTCAAAGTAAAGCTGTGACAGTTTACTAATGGACCATATGACATGTAACATTTTTAGGTTCAACTGACTCTTAATAATTTTTTTTTTCCTTTTTTCTTTTTTAACTTAATATTATTTCAATTTATTTATTTGTACACTTATTGCCATTGCCACAAACAAATAACTTAAAAACTAAATGTTCAGGCAAATGCTATGAAATATGGACTAAACCCGGCAAACCCCCGACTCACGAAGAGTCACCCTCCAGCACTCAGGAGAGGAAAAACCCCCTGTGGAGGAAACCTCTAGGGAACCATGGCTGGAGGACTTAGAAGGATAATGCCAACTTTAACTCATAAAAGTCATCTTAGAATTGCATATATAACACTTTTTTTTTTTTTTTTTAAACAGATTTAACAAAATTTGAAGGGAGGTCTGGCAGGAGCCTGTCAGAAGCAGCGTCCAACTAACAATTCTCCCAGCCGCATCGCGCCGACTCGGGAGATAACTTTTAACAGATTTTACAAAATTCCTAGGGAGGTCTGGCACGGGCCCGTCAGAAGCAGCACCCGACTAACAATTCTCCCAGCCACATCACGCTGACTAGGGAGCCGACAAATATGTCCCGGGTGCTGTATAACTTTTTGCCATGTCCTTTTATAACTAACCTTCTGATAAACACCATAACGCCCAGGGGTACCATACCACCAACGGTCCCCTTTTCCATGAAAGTTCCACCTTG
The DNA here is from genome assembly GCA_947044405.1 of Leptodactylus fallax. Classification (NCBI taxonomy): domain Eukaryota; kingdom Metazoa; phylum Chordata; class Amphibia; order Anura; family Leptodactylidae; genus Leptodactylus; species Leptodactylus fallax. The sequence continues at coordinate 2,081,260 of CAMRHE010000197.1, read as the reverse complement.
AAGCGTGCCCTGCCAGACCTTCCTACCTCAGGCTGTCGTGACGAGACCAGATACACAATTACAGTATCAAAGAAATTATACAATAATAGATACATTATACAGGTAAACGTGAAAAAAGCAATTGTAAAATAGTGATTAAAAGAGGGCGGGTGGGAGGGAATTGTTTCCTCCAGTCCTTGTGGTGAGAAAGAGGAAGAGATGAATGAAACAGGAAGTTACATCTATTCCTAAACTCCTCACTACCTACAGTAACACACTAGCCACTAAATACACCTATAGCTCAATATGCACGCATATACTCTTAAGGCTGAATCCGGCCTATATAAATCTACACAACTACTGCACAAAGATGAAACTGCAGGAGTTATTGGTTCCCCCATTCCAAAGTCATGTGCCCCTTTGCTGATGGCTCTGGGGGTGTCTGATGAGTAATATAAAGTGTTCCATAGGAGCCACACTTTCTGGTGGGCACTATCATCTTGTCTGAGTTCCGCAATCAGGTCGTCCATTACCCGAATGTGCAGGATCTCCTGGAGCCACTCCAACATAGACGGAGGTGAGGTAGATTTGCAGTGTTAGGGAGTGATGGACCTGGCCGCTATCAGCAGAAAGCCAATCTAGTCTGTTTCTGAATTTTGCTAGGGAAGATGGAGAGAAGGAGAGGGGCTGGATTGTCCTCCAATGAACCAGTGACTGTCTTAATGACTCTGCAGATCTCTTGCCAAAAGGGGTGGAGTCTTGGACAGTTCCAGCAAACGTGTAGCATCATGCCTCGACCAGCAGAGCAAATCCAGCATTGGTCAGAACTGGAAGAAAAAATCTCATGAAGGACATAAGGAACTCTGTACCAGTGTGAGGATTTTGTAGTTGGTTTCCTGTTGTTTACAGGAGATGGAAAATTAGTTACAGGATGAAAGGCGGAGAGCCATGTGTCAGGTGCAAAGGTAGTCCCAAGCTTCCTCTCCCAGCCGGCTATAAATGTCGGTAGAGAGTTATCTTTATCATTGGATAAGAGGATGAAGATGCAGAGCAAACAGATAGGCATTCAAATGGGAGCAGTGGTCTATATAGGTTATGCGTCTTTTTCAGGGATGAATTAACCCCTTCAGGACCAAGCCCAAAAGTGCGTTAAGGACCAGGCCTCATTTTTCAAAACTGACATATGTAATAATAATACATTTTATTTATATAGAGCCAACATATTCCGCAGCACTGTACAAATTGTAGGGTTCAAGTACAGACAAGAAAGATACATTACAAAGAAATAGAAATAGTCAATTCACACACTGGGACTGAGGGCCCTGCTCGCAAGACCTTACAATCCATGAGTTAGAGGAGGTGACACAGGAGGTAGCAGGGGTGGCATCAGAGGTAGCATTGCTTATACAATGGTCAGACAATTTTGTAATAGAGGTTACTGTCATTACACATATATAAAGCTGTATGAGCCGTCACCAGTCGTGTCCTTTAACATGCAGACGGTGCCTGGACATATAAAGTTAGTCTGATACGGCATCATATCCTGTGAGCAGAGGCGTAGCTAGGGTTTCAGTACAGGGGGGGCGAACATGTCCAAGTGGGCCCCCAACTTGGACATGTTTGTATACTGATATCAGTATACGGTGAGCGTATAGTGGTTTATAGTGGCTCTACACAGGGCTCTGCAGACGATTTAGGTGAATACAGTGCAGTAACATTTAGTGACTTACCGGTGACGTCTCTGACTAATCGTTCACATTCCCTGTCTCTTATCTGGACGGCCATGACCACTTCTTCCAGTCTCTGTAAAGTTTGCAACACAGACATCTTTAGCTCCTCTTATTGATCGCGATTTTTCCTGCATCACTTTGCACAGAAAGTTCGCAGAGGTTTCCTCTGCGGAATTTCTGCTTCAATTATATCTATAGGGAAACCGCTGTCATTTCCGTAGGTATAACTGACATGCTGTGATTTCCAAAACTGCGACTGTTTTGGAAATCGCAGCGTATCCGCTGCGCATATTTTACTGCAAAGTGGGGATGGGATGGATGGAGGGCCCATGTGGCGAAAACCCACAGAAGAAAAAAACGTGGCATTTTAGCAAATCCCATCCACACATTGCGGAAAAATATGTGAGGCAGACGCACTGCAATTTCCAAAACCGTTACAGTTTTGGAAATTGCAGCATGTCAATTATATCTATGGAAACACTGGCGGTTTCCATATAGGTGTATTGAAAACAGAAAGTCCACAGGGGAATCTTCTGCGGACCTTCTGTGAAAAGCGCTGTGGGAAAAACCACAATGTTGCCGCCACGGTTTTTCCTGCAGCGCTTTTTTTTTGCTGGAGCCCGCGACGTGGGGGCCTTAGTCTTAATAAAGCCCAAGTGCAACTTTAATTAAATTAATTGCCCCCTCATATTATGTCCCTGGTTCCCCCTGACATAAATACTACACCTCTAATGACCCCTTATATCAATTATCACCCCTTATGTTCATAATGCCTCGTAATATAAATGATACCCCCTAATGGCCCCTTATATAAATAACCTCCCCCTTGTATTAATAATACCTCCTAATAACCCTTATATAAATGACCCCCCATCGTCATAATGCCCCCTAATGAATCCTCCCTTATAGTTATATTTCCCCCTCCTAACCACCCCTTATACTATTACATACCTTCCAACTTTCAAAGGACAAAAGAGGGACAAAATATACGGCTTGCTATGCGCGCCACGGCAAATTTAGCTCCACCCACTTCTACATTGACTCCGCCCATTCTCATCTATTTTCCCATGCGCCCCCACACAGTATAATGCTCCTACAGTAACCCTAACATTATATGCCCCTACATAATACTGTGGGGCAATTGGAGGAGAATATTATTAAGTCCCTCTAATCGTGCCCCGGTTTAAACTGGCACAAACTAGAGGGGGACCTTAAACTGGGGCAGCTGTAGGGTGACATTAAACTATGGGACAGTTGGAGGGTGACATTAAACAGTGGGGGTAGTTGGAGGGGGACATTAAATTTAGCTCCACCCACTTCTATGTTGAATCCGCCCATTCTCATCTATTTTTCCATGTGCCCCCACACAGTATAATACTTCTCCAGTAACCCTAACATTATATGCCCCCACATTATAATGTTCTCCTCCAATTGCCCCACAGTATTAAGTCCCTCTAATTGTGCCCCAGAGGGGGACATTAAACTGGGGCAGCTGTAGGGTGACATTAAACTATGGGACAGTTGGAGGGTGACATTAAACAGTGGGGGTAGTTGGAGGGGAACAATAAACTGGGGGCAACTAGAGGCAGACATGTCCCCCTCCAGCTACCTCCCCACGGTTTAATGTCACCCTCCAGTTGCCCCCAGTTTAATGTCCACCTCCCTTTGCTCCCCCAGATTAATGTCCCCTTTATCTGCCACCATCTTAATGTCCCCCTTCATCTGTCACCAGCTTAATGCCCCCTTCATCAGCCCCCAGTTTAATGTCCCCCTTTATCTGCCACCAATTTAATTTCCCTCCTTCATCTGCCCCCAGTTTAATTGCCCCCTCCATCTACCACCAGGTTAATGTCCCCCTTTATCTGCCAGCAGTTTAATTGCCCCCTTCATCTGCCTTCCGTTTAACTGGCCCCTATATCTGCCCCCAGTTACCCTCTCTTGCTCACACATGCTGTGTCTCTGTCTCTTCGATTACTCTCTGTTCCCAGCAGCTTTCTGTGTAACATCACAGTCTGTCCCACGGTATACAGAAAAGCTCCACCCACACAAGAGTCTGATCACATGGTCATGACGTCATCAAAGGTCCTTTACCCACTAGGATTTAGCATCTACCCTTTACACTACCCAGAGGCGTAGCTAGGGGTTCAGCACAGGGGGGGGGCGAACATGTCCAAGTGGGCCCCCTACTTGGACATGTTCGTATACCAATACGATCAGTATACGGTGAGCGTATAGTGGTATATAGCAGCTCTACACAAGGCTCTGCAGACGATTTAGGTGAATACAGGGCATTAACATTTAGTGACTTACCGGTCACATCTCTGACTAATCGTTCACATTCCCCATCTCTTTCATCTGGACGGCCATGACCACTTCTTCCAGTCTCTGTAAAGTTTGCAACACAGACATCTTTAGCTCCTCTTATTGATCGCGGTTCTTCCCGCAGCGCTTTGCACAGAATGTTTGCAGAGGTTTCCTCTGTGGACTTTCTGCTTCAATTATATCTATAGGGAAACTGCTGACATTTCCGTAGGTATAACTGACATGCTGTGATTTCCAAAACTGCGACTGTTGTGGAAATCGCAGCGTATCTGCTGCGTGTATTTTACTGCAAAGTGGGGATGGGATGGAGGCTCCATGTGGCGAAAACCCACAGAAAAATCCGTGGTATTTTAGCAAATCCCATCCACACTTTGCGGAAAAATATGTTCAGCAGATGCACTGCGATTTCCAAAACCGTTGCAGTTTTGGAAATTGCAGCATGTCAATTATACCTATGGAAACACTGGCGGTTTCCATATAATGTAGGTGTATTAAAAACAGAAAGTCCACAGGGGAATCCTCTGCGGACCTTCTGTGAAAAGCGCTGCGGGAAAAACCACAATGTTACTGCCGCGGTTTTTCCTGCAGCGCTTTTTTTTGCTGGAGCCTGCTATGTGGGGCCTTAGTCTTAATAAAGCCCAAGTGCTACTTTAATTAAATTAATTGACCCTCATATTATGCCCCTGATTCACCCTGACATAAATACTACATCTCTAATGACCCCTTATATCAATGACCACCCCCTTATGTTCATAATGCCTCGTAATATAAATGATACCCCCTAATGGCCCCTTATATAAATAACCTCCCCCTTGTATTAATAATACCTCCTAATAACCCTTATATAAATGACCCCCCATCGTCATAATGCCCCCTAATGAATCCTCCCTTATAGTTATATTTCCCCCTCCTAACCACCCCTTATACTATTACATACCTTCCAACTTTCAAAGGACAAAAGAGGGACAAAATATATGGCTTGCTATGCGCGCCACGGCAAATTTAGCTCCACCCACTTCTACATTGACTCCGCCCATTCTCATCTATTTTCCCATGCGCCCCCACACAGTATAATGCTCCTACAGTAACCCTAACATTATATGCCCCCACATAATACTGTGGGGCAATTGGAGGAGAATATTATTAAGTCCCTCTAATCGTGCCCCGGTTTAAACTGGCACAAACTATAGGGGGACCTTAAACTGGGGCAGCTGTAAGGTGACATTAAACTATGGGACAGTTGGAGGGTGACATTAAACAGTGGGGGTAGTTGGAGGGGGACATTAAACTGGGGGCAACTAGAAGCAGACATGTCCCCCTCCAGCTACCTCCCACGGTTTAATGTCCTCCAGTTGCCCTCAGTTTAATGTCACCATCCATCTGCTCCCCCAGCTTAGTGCCCCCCCTTCATCTGCCCCCAGTTTAATTGCCCCTCCATCTACCACCAGCTTAATGTCCCCCTTTATCTGCCAGTTTAATTGCACCCTTTATCTAGCTTCAGTTTAACTGCATCTGCCCCCAGTTAGCCCCTCTTGCTCACACATGCTATGTCTCTGTCTCTTCCATCACTCTCTGTTCCCAGCAGCTTTCTATGTAACATCACACTGCCCCGCAGTTTCCAGAATAGCTCCGCCCACGCAAGAGTCTGATCACATGGTCATGACGTCATCAAAGGTCCTTTACCTACTAGGATTTAGCATTTACACTACACTAATAAAGTTTAACAGCAAAACACTTCAGGGACATAGCGGGACAAACTGCAAGCTATGCGGGACAGCTGTGTAAAATCGTGACTCCCCCACTGGGAGCTATGCTGTTAATATACCCAGAAAAAAAAAAAAGTCATACTCGCCTACCTGCGATGCTGATGAATGGATCCGCCGCCTCCTCCCGGTCCACGCACAGGACGTCTGTGTCTGAGCGCAGGCGGCGCGATGTTGTGACGTCATTGCACCGCCCGTGCTGAGAATCATATGGTCGCAGCATCTTGTAAACCGCAGGCCTGTATTGGCTTGCGGTTTACAATACTGTTAAGTTGCAGGAAGCGTTTTAACTAGATCGGTGTCTGCAGACACCGATCTAGTTAGAAATAAAGGATGTATTAATGGCGGCCCCAGGGTGGGCCCCAAAAATTCAGTGGGCCCGGGGCAGCCGCCCTCTCTGCCCCCCCCCGCTAACTACGCCTCTGACACTACCCTAATAAAGATTGTTAATAGCAAAACACTTCAGGGGCATAGCGGGACAAACTGTAAGCTATGCGGGACCGTGGGACAGCTGTGTAAAATTGGGACTCCCCCACTGGGAGCTATGCTATTAATATACCCACAAAAAAAAAGAAAAAAAAAGTCATACTCACCTACCTTCGATCCTGATGAATGGAACCGCCGCTTCCTCCCTGTCCACGCACAGGACGTCTGTGTCTGAGGGCAGGCAGCGCGATGTTGTGACGTCATCGCCGTGCTGAGAAGCAGAACATCGGTCTGTGGTCTCAGTGTCTTGTAAACCGCAGGCCTGCATTAGCTTGCAGTTTACAATACTGTTAAGTTGCAGGAAGCGTTTTAACTAGATCGGTGTCTGCAGACACCGATCTAGTTAGAAATAAAGGATGTATTAATGGCGGCCCCGGGGTGGGCCCCAAAATGTCAGTGGGCCTGGGACAGCCGCCCCCTCTGCCCCCCCGCTAGCTACGCCTCTGCCTGTGAGGTAATGCAGGAGCGTGAACAGAAGGTATGTTTTAAGGAATCTAACTACGGAAGGGTTTACATTAGGAGTTGTGATAGGCCTGTCTGAAAAGATATGTTTTTTCAAGCTGTGGAAATTGGGGGTTAATCTGATAGTCCGGGATAGCGCATTCCAGAGAAGTGGTGTAACTTGGGAGAAGTCTTGTATACGGGTATGGGAGGTTCTGATAATACAGGATGTTGGTCTTAGGTCATTGAGTGAACGGAGAGCACGGGTTGGGCGATAGACAGAGATGAGGGAGGAAATGTAGGAAGGTGCAGCATTATGGAGAGCCTTTTGGATGAGGATGATAAGTTTATATTGTATTCTGTATTGAATAGGCAGCCAATGTAGTGATCAGCATAGACTGGAGGCATCGCTGTAGCGTCTAGACTGATAGATGAGCCTGGCCGCCGCATTCAGAATAGATTGTAGAGGGGAGAGTTTAGTAAGGGGAAGACCGATTAGTAAGAAATTACAGTAGTCAAGGCAAGGGTGAATCAAGGCAACAATAAGTGTCTTTAGTGTATATTGTGGTATGGAAAAGGCGGATTCTGGAGATGTTTTTGAGGTGGATATGACATGAGCGTGCGAGTGATTGGATATGGGGGGTGAAGGAAAGGTCTGAGTCAAAAATAACCCCGAGGCAGCGGACATACTGCCTAGGAGTTATGGTAAGGCTGCAATGGAGATATCAGGAACAGATCTAGTAGATGGTGCCAGCTTTTTGAGATTGTGTTTTCGTGAAACATTATACTTCACGTTATTGGTAAACACTAATCAATATTTTTGTATTTATTTATTAAAAAATAGGAAATTTGATGGAAATTTGGAAAAAAAATCGCAATTTTCAAAATGTGAAATGCTCTGCTTTTCAAACAGATAGTTATACAACCTAAATACATTAATAAATATTATCTGCCATGTGTCTGTTTTTATATTGGCATCATCTTTTAATTGTCATTTAATTTATTTTGGACGTTAGAAGGCTTACAAGTGTAACTGCGATTTTCCAGATTTACAAGAAAATTTCCCAAACTAATTTTTTAGGGACCACTTCAGTTCTGAAGGGGATTATAAAGGCCTATATATTAGAATTCCCCATAAATCACCCCATTTTCAAAACTGCACCCCTCATATAATTCAAAACAGCATTTGGGAAGTTTGTTAATCCTCTAAGCATTTCACGGGGATTAAAACAATATGGAGGTGAAATTTATACATTTAATTTTTTTTTCAATGATACATTCAATTAGCCCTAAAATTAACACACTCACAAAAGGTTAAAGGAGAAAATGGATCTCACAGTTTGTTATGCAATTTCTCCCAAACCCCACATGTGAGTGTAAACTGATATTTGAGCACACGGCAGTGCACAAAAGGGAAGGAGCGACACTGGATGTTTGAAAAGCAAATTTTACTGGAATAGTTTTTGGTGCCATGTCTAATTTGCAGAGCCCCTAGAGTACCAATACAAAGGAAACCCCCAAAAAGTGACCCCCTTTTGGAAACTACACCCCTCTCAGAATTTATAAAGGGGTATAGTGACCATTTTGACCCAACAGCCTTTTCACAGATTTTATTAACATTGGGATGTGTAAATTGAAAATTAATAAAATGTAACTTTATCCCCAAAATTTTCATTTTCACAAGGGGTTAAAAGAGAAAAAGCAACGTACGGTTTGTTAAACAATTGCTCCTGAACACGGCAATACCCCATATGTGGTTGTAAACTGCTGTATGGGTACATGGCGGGGCTCGGAATGGAAAGAGCGCTATTTGGCTTTTGGAGGGCAGATTTTGCTGCATTAGATTTTAGGTGCCATGTCACATTTGCAGAGCCTCCAAAGTACCAATGCAGTGGAAATCCCCTAAAAGTGACCCCGTTTTGGAAACCACACCCCTCACAGAACATAACAAGAGATATAGTGAGCGGTTTGACCCTACAGCTGTTTCACAGATTTTATTAACATTGAGATGAGAAAATGAAAAATTACTTTTTTTTTCTAATAAACTGTGAATTTTGCCCCAAATTTTTTATTTTCACAAGAGGATAAAGGAGAAAAAGCTCCCCAAACTTTTACACAATTTCTCCTGAACACGGCAATACCCCATATGTGGCCGTAATCTTCTGTATGGGTACATGATGGGGTTTAGAATGGAAAGAGTGTTATTTGGCTTTTGGAGGGCAGATTTTGCTGGAATAGTTTTCAGGTGCCATGTCACATTTGCAGAGCCCCTAAAGTACCAGCACAATGGAAACCTCCAAAAAGTGACCCCATTTTAGAAACTACACCACTCAAGGAATTTATCAAGGGTTATTATCATTTTGAGCCCAAGAGTTCTTACCGAAAATTAATGTACAAAGTGAAAATTGAAATTTTTAAAGAAATGTGCCATTTCGGTGCTCAATACATTGCGCCCAGTTTGTCTCATCAGAGACATACACTCCTAAAACTATTAAGTGGGCTATCCCAGGTAGAAATAAGTTGTATATGGGGTTTAAACTGCCTCTTGGGCACACAGCAGGGCCCAGAAGGGAAGGAGCACTGCGCTTTTTAGCTTTTGGAGTACAGATTTAGTGGGATTTTCTGGACACCATGCTGTATTTGCAAAGCCCTGAAGGTGCCAGTAAATTGGAATTCCCCAAGAAGTGACCCCATTTTGTAGGGGTATTTTTAGAGTCTCTACAAATGTGACACGGCGTCCAAAAACCAACAATCTAAGTCAGCGGTCCAAAACACATAGCGCTCCTTGACATCTGCGCCCTGCTGTGTGCCCAAATAGCATTTTATAACCACATGCATGACACTGTTGTACCCAGGATAATGTACTTAGCAATGGCATATGTGGGTATAAACTGCTGTTTGGGAACAGCTGGGCACAGAAGGAAAGGAGCGCTATTTTGGTTTTTGGAGCAAAGTTTGGTTTTTGGACGTCATGCCACTTTTGTAGAGCCCCTGAATTGGCAGTAAAGTAGAACCCGCAGACACATAAACGCACTTTGGAAGCTACACCCCTCAAGAGATTTATCAAGTGGTATAGCGAGCATTTTTAACTCTTGAATGTTCCATTAATTTAATTTCCAGAAATGAATGCGTAGCTGATAATGAAAAGTGAAAATTGCAATTTTTCCAGAGATACACCATTTCAGTGCCCGATATGTTGTTCCCAACTTGTGTCAGCAGAGACACACACTCCAAAAACTGTTAAGCGGGTATCCCAGGCACAACAACTTTTGGAGCATTTGTCTCTGATACAAGCCGGGCACAACATGTTACGCACTGAAATAATGCATTCCTGGAAAAATTGTCATTTTCACCTTTAATCATCAGCTGCGTATTCATTTCTGGAAAATAAATTAATGCACTACTTGGGGGTTAAACATGCTCACTGTAACCCTGGATAAATTCCTTAAGGGGTGTAGTTTCCAAAATGGGGTGACATGTCAGGGGATTCCACTTTATTGGTGTTTCAGCTCTGTAAAAGTGTCATGGCGTCCAAAAACCAAAGCATATGTGCTCCAAAAACCAAAATAGTGCTCCCCTTCTGTGCCCAAACAGTAGTTTATACCCACATATGACATTAAGTACGTTATCCTGGGTACACCAGTGTCATACATGTGGGCATAAACTGCAGTTTGGGCACACAACAGAGCACAAAAGGGAAGTTTCTCTGTGTGGCTTTTGAAGTGTATATTTAGATGTTTGGTACCAGGACGTTATATCATGTTTGCAGCACCTCTAAAGTACCAGTAAAGTGGAATCCCCAAAGGAGTGACCCCATTTTGAAAACTTAAAACCATTTTGAGCTTTAGTATCCCAGACGTGACTGCAGAGCGGATGGTGAAGAGTGAATACATAACCTGTGCGGAGTACATTGGGAACACCAAATTCCCTACTATATCCCCAGTAGCTCCTATGATTGGGGGGTCACTCTGGGGGTCACTTCTGGTTTATTTTCCCTTGTAAGCTGTAAATCTGGGGTGTTCCCTGATATACGCTCACACAGCTTATACAGTCCCTTCCTACCACAGCCAGTTTTGTTCTAACGATTTGGCAATTTTGGGGGTTTTTGTCTTCATATTGTACAAGCTATATTTTTTTTATTTTTCTGGTGATGTAGCCATATGAGGGCTTGTTGTTTGCGGGATGAGATGCATTTTGGAATTACCTTATTTTTGGGTGCCTATAACTTATAGAATAAATTTTATTAAAGGGAATCTGTCAGGTCAATCTGGGACACTAAACCACCCACACATCCTTATAGACCTGGGGTTTAGTGTCCCAATTCGCTCTGTTCTAATTCAATCCAATTAATTCATTAAAAATAAAAAACCTTTATACTTACCTAGAGAAGGGTCCGATCAACGCTGTTCGGCGAGAACAGTCTGGCTTATTCATCAGCGTCTTCATTGGCATGCCTCCCGGTGCCTGCGCAGCTCTTCAGTGAAGCCAAAGATGGACACCCCGGCTTTACTGCGTAATTGCGGGGCATGCGCACTGAAGCCGAGGTGTACTCCTCTGGCTTCATTGAAGAACTGCGCAGGCGCGGGGAGTGCAGCGGCAGGGTGAGTATAAAGCTTTTTTATTTTTAATGCGACAATGGATTGCGTTATAACACGGTGATTTGGGACACTAAACCCCAGGTCCATATGGACATGTGGGTGGTTTAGTGTCCCAAATTGCCCTGACAGATTCCCTTTAACTCTTTCTTGGTGGATTAAAAAAAAACATCAATTCTGGTATTGCTTTTTACCTTTTAGTTTTTTTTCCACGCAGCGTGGAAGTAACATGTTACCTTTATTCTGTGGGTCAGTACGATTACGGTGATACCTCATTTATATTGTTTTTTATGCGTTACTAGTTTTGCAGAACAAAAGCCCATTTGGATAAAGAAATCAATTATTGTTGCATCGCCATCTTCTGAGATGTGTAGCAATTTTTTTTTTTCGGTTGACAGAGTTGTTTGAGGGCTTATGTTTTGCGGGACGATCTGTGCTTGTTATTGGTACTGTTTTGGGGTACATACTGTATGACTTTTTATTGCATTTTTTTTAAGGCGAGATGGTGAAAAATCATTATTTCCTTGCTTTATTAATTCATTAATTTATTTTTTTCATACATTTCACTTTTTTAAAAAATTTTTTTTTTTCTTTTTTTTTATATGTCCCACTAGGAGACCTGACTTCCAGAAGTCCTGGCAGGATCAACCAGGTACTGGGGTCAGTTCAGAGAGAAGAGTTTTATAGAAACACATTGTGTAGCCACCCTCCTGAGACAAGGACCAACTAATTTAGTTTGCTATTCCTATTTTGGCTATCTATTTTGTCTGTGAATTCCTGCTTGCTTACTGACCTTTGGCTTGCTCCCTGGATTCCCTATTTGCCTCCTGATTCTGCTTTGACATTCTTGGTTGGATTTGTGACCCTTGGCTTGTTTTCTGGATATTGCTTTCGTCACCTGTTTCTGTTTATTACGCCCTCTCCTGGTTTTGACCATGTTGGTACGACTTTTCTTGTCTCCACGCCACTTTGAAAGTTTTAGTAAACTTTGTGTTGGTTTTTGCAACGGTGCATTATTAGTACATTTATCTGTTTGGTGACAATTCAGACTCCCAGATTCAGCACAAGTCCAACTATCCTTGTAGTGAGCTTTGGTGAAGGCATCTGGGGGGGTCTTTCTTGGTTCGCAGAGATGTGCTGGTTTTAGATAACTGTGAGCAGTAGAGACAGCTATCAGACAGTCTCCTGATATTGCTTTTATTGTGGCCTTGCATCTACAGTATAATCATAACAAAATGTTGGCAATGGTGTAGATGATACTGTAAATTTCACACACGAGGAAGAGCTATTGGGGGTCAGAGGGAGAATCAAGGACTCTAAGCAGGAGACTTTTGTGGAAGAAAATGGGTACCCCTTTTGTTTTGCCTTGTGAGGTACTGACATGGAGCCATACTGGGTAGTAGTGATTTTTTTATCACCGGCATATGGGAGGCAAGAAAATGGGTTTCCTGTAAAGCATAAAATATGGACTCTACGTTTATGATGGTTTACAACGGTGATCCAACTGCTACCAATTCATTTGGAGAGTCCAATGCTTCCTCAAGAAGCAAAGACTGATACCAAACATGTCAGTTTAAATGAAAACAGAATCCTATGGATACAACAGCTAAGAGGAGACAACTGACTACCACAACTCTGGATGGCGATAATACACGTGTGAGTGATTTACTACAGGTGATCAATTTATCCGATAGACGTCTCACACAACCACAATTAGAGGTATTAAGTTTAGGTCTGAGCTTCTCTCCATCTTCCAAATTTGACCAATTTACCGTCATAAAGGACCTTCACTTGTTTGCAAGAAAACTTATATTCAAGAAAATGTTCCATCAAGAAGAACCTATTTAATTATTTCCAACTGAGAAGGAACAGGATGCTATACACATCCTACAAGATCTATTGTTAGTAAACAGATGCAGCGTTGAGCTAATCAGTGAGTCCCAGCACCAGTCAAACCGGATCAAAATGGTAAAAACCGTGCTGAATGTCCCGCGCTCTCCCAACCACACCCCCAGAGATGTTCACCAGGGCCCCTGATGGTGGGGATGGACTTGAAGCTACTGACGGTCAGAGAGCGCCGGACGCACAGCACACCACCAGACACAGCAGAACAGAAACCGGAATCACTTACCAGGAGTAGCAGGAATAGGGATGGCAGTCTGCAGAGTAGTAAGCAGCGGATGGCGGCAGACAGTAGATAGCAGCAGAATTCCAAAGAGTAGTCATACGGTCCGAGTTGTCAGCGTGAGGTTAGGGAAGTACAGAAGGAAAATCCAAATAGATGTGTCAAACGAGCCGGGTCGGTAGCAGGAGAGCAGAGCAGCACCAAATCGCAGTTCAGGAGGACGAAGTCTGAAGGCAAGCCGGGGTCATTAACAGGAGAGGAGAACAAGGTACAAAATCGAGAGGCCAGAAGGATAGTCAAACAACAGAAGCAGGAGGTCTAGAAGGAGGTAACAGGACAGGAAATATGCAACGCTTACTGCCAAGGAAAACTGAATAGTCGGCGATTACCTGGAGCGGAAGTCCCGAATAAGAAGGTTCTGACCGAGCCCCTGCTCCAGAAGGGAATCCTGTGGCCCAAGCGGGGAAGGACCAGCAACCCCCGCAAACCATCGCGGAGGTTCCAGCCTACCTTCCTAGGGTCTGGAAGGAGCATGTAAAGGAGTGGACTGGCAACCCCTGCGTGCCGCCGCCGAGGCTCCACTCCGGCTCCTTACACCTATTGGACTAACAACAACAGGACAAAGGGGGTAATTTTCCACAAACCTTAGTTCCGCCATCTATAGATCCTAATGGTACATGTACCGAAGAGAAAATCAATAACAAAATATATCAAATAGGGTACACTAAAATTATAACCTTTATTTGTATATCTAAAAGTTAAACCAAGCTACCTGTAATTGTCAGGTGCTAAATAAAACATAGGGCAAATATTAGGACTCAGGTAGCGTCCCACGTGATTGTGATATAATAAACCAGTGCATATAGCACAGTCTCCCCCCAAAATCTGTAGGTCAAAGCCTATTCACAGTGAAGGCGCAAATCACTTCTGGGGAAAACACACACAAGTGATTCATTCACAACCACTTACTGGCTAGTGGGTCAGTAAAAGACCAGTCCCAAACTCACTAACTAACTATATGAGTATCCCGGCGTTAGCATTCACCGCGATGGAGTGTTCGGGCGTTACTAAGGACGCCAAGATGCGTCACTAAGAGACTATGGGAAGGCCTGGACTGGGCGTTCCCATCCAATAGCAGCGTCCGTTTGGTCTGGAGGTGGGTACCTTATGATTGGGCACACCTCCGGTAGACATGACCTGAGGGGGTGTGGCCTACGATATATTAAATTAGGCTGCGTGCGATGGCATTCACGGCCAGTCATCATGGCCGGCCGGCCGGCCGTGATACCAAGCTCTCATTATGATTGTCTTCTTTCTTCTCAGTTCTCACCGGCAGTGAATTCTCACGACTGCGCATGCGCAATCGGCTCTGCCACGCTCTTGTGACAGACCCGATTGCTCATGCGCAGTCGCGAGAACTGAGAAGAAAGAAGACCAAGAGTGGAGTCACCGCAATGGACAAAGGGGCGGTGATAAGTGATGACGCAATGGGCTTGCTCGCAGGAGAGAAGGAACGCCCCAGGCGCTCCGTGGTGCTCATTTACATACATGAAGAAACAAATTATCTTGGAATCGGCTGGGAGAAAAAAACAAGGAAAGGTAGGAGAAGAATGGCCTTTTTAAAGACCATTCCAACGTGCCATTAGCTTAAAAGTGTTTTTGTGAATGATAGACTCCATTTAAATACTGTGCAGCCTTTTGGATTAAATGAACATATCAGTTTTGGTCGTTTTTTAATGTCTGTGTTGTTGTATGGTCTCTCATTATGTTTTTATTTATTTTTTCTATTTTTTAGATTGTCTTATGTTGATCTTATGTGCGATGTTCCTGTACCTCTGGTTGACCTTGGTCTTCACCTTTGCAGAATGGACCAAGCACTACAGTCATGGCCAAAAGTTTTGAGAATGACACAAATATTATATTTTCACATGATCTGCTGCCATCTGGTTTTTATGTGTGTTTGTCAGATGTTTTTATCACATACAGAAATATAATTGCATTCATATTATGAGTAACAGAAGCTTATATTGACAGTTAGAATGAGTTAATGCAGCAAGTTAATATTTGCAGTGTTGACCCTTCTTCTTCAGGACCTCTGCAATTCTCCCTGGCATGCTCTCAATCAACTTCTGGACCAAATACTGACTAATAGCAGTCCATTCTTGCAGAATCAATGCTTTAATTTTGTCTGAATTTGTTGGTTTTTGTTTGTCCACCCGTCTCTTGATGATTGACCACAAGTTCTCAATGGGATTAAGATCTGGGGAGTTTCCAGGCCATGGACCCAAAATCTCTATGTTTTGTTCCCTGAGCCATTTAGTTAGCACCTTTGCTTTATGGCAAGGTGCTCCATCATGCTGGAAAAGGCATTGTTGAGCGCCAAACTGCTCTTGGACGGTTGGGAGAAGTTGCTCTTGGAGGACATTCTGGTACCATTCTTTATTCATGGCTGTGCTTTTAGGCAAGACTGTGATAGAGCCGATTCCCTTGGCTGAGAAGCAACCCCACACATGAATGGTTTCAGGATGCTTTACAGTTGGCATGAGACAAGACTGGTGGTAGCGCTCACCTCTTCTTCTCCGAATAAGCTGTTTTCCAGATGTTCCAAACAATCGAAAAGGGGATTCATCAGAGAAAATGACTTTACCCCAGTCCTCAGCAGTCCACTCCCTGTACCTTTTGCAGAATATCAGTCTGTCCCTGATGTTTTTTCTGGAGAGAAGTGGCTTCTTTGCTGCCCTCCTTGAGACCAGGCCTTGCTCCAAGAGTCTCCGCCTCACAGTGCGTGCAGATGCACTCACACCTGCCTGCTGCCATTCCTCAGCAAGCTCTGCACTGCTGGTAGCCCGATCCCGCAGCTGAAACACTTTTAAGAGACGGTCCTGCCGCTTGCTGGTCTTTCTTGGGCGCCCTGGAGCCTTTTTGGCACCAATGGAACCTCTCTCCTTGAAGTTCTTGATGATGCGATAGATTGTTGACTGAGGTGCAGTCTTTCTAGCTGCAATACTCTTCCCAGTTAGGCCATTTTTGTGCAGTGCAATGATGACTGCACATGTTTCTTTAGAGATAACCATGGTTAACAGAAGAGAAACAATGATGGCAAGCACCAGCCTCCTTTTAAAGTGTCCAGTGGTGTCATTCTTACTTAATCATGACAGATTGATCTCCAGCCCTGTCCTCATCAACACCCACACCTGTGTTAATGGAGCAATCACTGAAACCATGTTAGGTGGTCCTTTTAAGGCAGGGCTGCAATGATGTTGAAATGTGTTTTGGGGGATAAAGTTCATTTTCTAGGCAAATATTGACTTTGCAAGTAATTGCTGTTAAGCTGATCACTCTTTATAACATTCTGGAGTATATGCAAATTGCCATTAGAAAAACTGAAGCAGTAGACTTTGTAAAAATTAATATTTGTATCATTCTCAAAACTTTTGGCCGTGACTGTATTCTCGTTATGAAATTAGCCTGTAGGACTGTATTATGTTTTAACTATTGGCAATAGTTCTTGTATATTTTATATATACCCTCATTTATAGTGTGACTTCATATTATTATTATTGTGTCCAGGTTTCACTTTTTAGTTATGTGACCTTAATTATATTCATTAGTTTCATCCATTATTTTATTGCTGTCTTACATCATACTCACTTGTATTATGCATTATGTTTTATTATATGCATTCATGCACACTTTTCACATTTCACTTTCACCTATCACTTCACTTTTTTTTCTTTTTGCACGTGCACTCACCTCACTTATTTATTTTTGTGTTTCACCTTTTTATTTTACTGTATATTCCTGGTACAAAGATGCTTTATTGGGTATCTAACCTAATGTCAAGGTAGGGCTATGTAGGCCCAACGATACAGTTGTGCTAAAAAGTTTACATACCCCGTCAGGTTTTTTGGCCTTTTTTCAGAGAATAATGAATGATAACGCAAAAACTTTTTCTCCACTCAAGGTTAGTGGTTGGTTGAAGCCATTTATTGACAAACTTCTGTGTTTCTCTTTTTAAATCATAATGACAACCAAAACCATCAAAATGACCCTGTTCAAAAGTTCACATACCCTGGTGATTTTGGCCTGATAACATGCCCAGAAACCAAACCACAGTCAGGTAGACCAACCAAAATTTCGGCCACAACTGCCCGGAAAGTTGTCTGGGATGCAATGAAAAACCCACACATAACATCAGCTGAAATACAGGACTCTCTGAAAACTAACGGTGTGGCTGTTTCAAGATGCACAATAAGGAGGCACTTGAAGAAAAATGGGCTGCATGGTCAAGTTGCCAGAAGAAAGCCATTACTGCGCAAATGCCACAAAGAATCTTGCCTTCAATACGCCAAACAGCACAGAGACAAGCCTCAAAACTTCTGGAAAGGTAATTTGGAGTGATGAGAGAAAAATCAAACTTTTTGGCAACAACCATAAACTTTACATTTGGAGAGGTGTCAACAAGGCCTATGATGAAAGGAACACCATTTCTACTGTAAAGCATGGAGGTTCTGGCGTGGCCATCTCAGTCTCCTGACCTCATTATCATTGAGCCACTCTGAGGAGATCTCAAGCGCGCAGTACATGCAAGACAGCCCTGGAATTTACAGGAACTGGAGACTTTTTGCCAAGAAGAATGGGCAGTTTTACCATCTGAGAAAATAAAGAGCCTCATCCACAACTACCACAAAAGACTTCAAGCTGTCACAGATGTTAGAGGGGGCAATACACAATATTAAGAACTGGGGTATGTGAACTTTTGAACAGGGTCATTTTGATGTTTTTGTCATTATGATTTAAAAAGAGAAAACACAGAAGTTTGACAATAAATGGCTTTTTTGTTATCATTCATATTCTTTGAAAAAAGGCCAAAAAAAACAAAAAATCTGCCGGGATATGTAAACTTTTTAGCAAACCTGTATATTTATTGGCCGCTATAGTTAAAGTTTTTGCGCATGCACGAGTTTTTATTACTTGTCTTGCGTCACTTTGAAGTACTTTGTTCATGCATACGCGATTTCTGGTTGTTGCGTAGTCTCACGGTATTGACTGCTATTATTTCGCGCATGTGCGCATTTCAGCTAAGGTTGCGTAATCTCGCGATATTGTACCTAAACATCTGGCTCTTGCCAGTTTTGCCTAATTTTGAGAATTTACAATGCGACCAGGTATTCTATTAATGTACAGGTGCATCTGTTTATGCAAATTATACAGATAAAGGGGTACGGAAAGTATTCAGACCCCTTTAAATTTTTCACTCTTTGTTTCATTGCAGCCATTTGTTAAAAGCAAAAAAGTTCATTTTATTTCTCATTAATGTACACTCAGCATCTCATCTTGACAGAAAAAAAAAACAGAAATGTAGATATTTTTTACAAATTTATTAAAAAAGAAAAACTGAAATATCACTACCGTTCAAAAGTTTAGGGTCACTTAGAAATGTCCTTATTTTTGAAAGAAAAGCACAGTTTTTTTCAATGAAGATAACATGAAATGAATAAGAAATACACTCTATACATTGTTAATGTGGTAAATGACTATTCTAGCTGCAAACGTCTGGTTTTTAATGCAATATCTACATAGGTGTATAGAGGCCCATTTCCAGCAACCATCACTCCAGTGTTTTAATGGTACATTGTGTTTGCTAACTGTGTAAGAAGGCTAATGGATGTTTAGAAAACCCTTGAAAACCCTTGTGCAAGTATGTTAGCACAGCTGAAAACAGTTTTGCTGGTTAGAGAAGCTATAAAACTGACCTTCCTTTGAGCTAGTTGAGAATCTGGAGCATTACATTTGTTGGTTCGATTAAACTCTCAAAATGGCCAGAAAAAGAGAACATTCATGTGAAACTCGACAGTCTATTCTTGTTCTTAGAAATGAAGGCTATTCCATGTGAGAAATTGCCAAGAAACTGAAGATTTCCTACAATGGTGTGCACTACTCCCTTCAGAGGACAGCACAAACAGGCTCTAACCAGAGTAAGTGGGAAAGAGAAGTGGGAGGCCCCACTGCACAACTGAGCAACAAGACAAGTACATTAGAGTCTCTAGTTTGTGAAATCGACGCCTCACAGGTCCTCAACTGGCAGCTTCATTAAATAGTACCCGCAAAACGCCAGTGTCAACGTCTATAGTGAAGAGGCGACTCAGGGATGCTGGACTTCAGGGCAGAGTGGCCAAGAAAAAGCCATATCTGAGACTGGCTAATAAAAGGAAAAGATTAATATGGGCAAAAGAACACAGACATTGGACAGAGGAAGATTGGAAAAAAGTCTTATGGACAGACGAATCGAAGTTTGACGTGTTTGGATCACACAGAAGAACATTTGTGAGATGCAGAACAACTGAAAAGATGCTGGAAGAGTGCCTGATGCCATCTGTCAAGCATGGTGGAGGTAATGTGATGGTCTGGGGTTGCTTTGGGAGATTTGTACAAGGTAAAAGGGATTTTGAATAAGGAAGGCTATCAGTCCATTTTGCAACGCCATGCCATACCCTGTGGACAGTGCTTGATTGGAGCCAATTTCATCCTACAACAGGACAATGACCCAAAGCACCTCCAAATTATGCAAGAACTATTTAGGGAAGAAGCAGGCAGCTGGTATTCTATCTGTAATGGAGTGGCCAGCACAGTCACCGTATCTCAACCCCAGTGAGTGGTTGTGGGAGCAGCTTAACCGTATGGTACGAAAAAACTGCCCATCAAGCCAATCCAACTTGTGGGAGGGGCTTCTGGAAGCATGGGGTGAAATTTCTCCAGATTACCTCAGCAAATTAACAGCTAGAATGCAATGTTGTAATTGCTGCAAATGGAGCAAAGTTTGAAGGAGAAAATTATTATTTCAAATAAAAATCATTATTTCTAACCTTGTCAATGTCTTGACTATATTTTCTATTCATTTTGCAACTCATTTGATAAATAAAAGTGTGAGTTTTCATGGAAAACACAAAATTGAACGGTAGTGTATGTATGTGTATATATATATATATATATATATATATATACACAGTATATATACAGTACTGTGTATATATATATATATTTATAAGCAGGATCTATTATTAATAAAGCTTGGGTTTCCATTCCCAAGAAAAGGAACTATTATTAGTAAGAGGGATTGATTTATAAGGGCGGATTATTATTCATAAGCAGGGACTATTATAAGGGGGCACTATAATAAGTCATAAGGCAATACAAAGGTGGTCATTTGTATTGTGTATGGGCAAAAAGGGGGTTGTTATTACTGGGGAAAGAAAAGGGTATTATTAAATCACTATTTTAAATGGGTTTTACAGACACAAATTGATTTTTTATAGTGATGACTTATCCACAGGATAGGACATCAGTATGTGATCCTATTGTTGCTGATAGCTGGTAGTGGACAGGAAGCAGCAATCTACTATTCAAGTAATAGGAGTGGCACAGCAGCCCCATCCACTGTATAGTGGTAGTTCTGGGTAATTGCAGCGCGGTGCTACATCCTGTCCACTAGCAGTGTCCGACACCTGGAAGCTGCTAGAGCAGCTTACTTGTATGGGGTTCAGGTTTAGAATCCTGACAGATCACATACTGATGTCCTGTCCTGTGGATACGTTATCAGTTTAAAAAATCAATTTGGGGCCAGAAAACCCCTTTAATTGATCTGATGTTTATAAGGTTAGAAGTATTGTGTAGTGCACGACTATTGTTTTTGTATCACTATGTAGTCTAATAGATGTAGTCACAGTGTGGAGGTAGTGTACTATCTGGGCCTTGTATAGAGGTATTATTGATATTAGTAGTCTTTATATGATGTGTTTTGTTTGGTAAGTGATAATAATTCTCCCCAGTATAGTGGTACACACATAGCGTTGCACAACTACTGTATATAAATGCTTACAATTTTTTTTTTTGTTCTCCTGATCTTTTAAGACTATATCAATGCCTCTGGAAGTGAAGCACTGACTTCTGAAGTGACAGAATATGACAGTGTTGTTAGTATGCCAGCATTTGTGGTCCCGCTTTTAATTTTGCCCAGGGCCACACTTTTTCTAAAACTGGCCCTGTTCCTGAAATCTGTTTGTCCTGGCTGGAATACAGTCAGCACAACTACTATGTGAAGACTCCTTCCCTTGCTTCCACCTTTCAATCTAATACCACAGCCCTTGAGGAACTTGTCCTAGGGTCCAGTGCTCCCTGTCATTACTCTATGGCAACTCCTGGTATGCCTCAATATACCCTGTTCATGGACAGGGAGCTATCTGATGAACTATCTGCTGCTGACTGGGTCAGATCCTTTATCCTGGCCAATAAGGTATCTCTAGCCCATAAAGTGCAGGAGACAAACTTCAAGCTTTTAACTCACTGATGCCCAGATCTCTTGCATTAAATATTCCCATATGTTTCTGTCCAGTGCTTGTGCTGTTGAGACGGGGTGGGGAGTATGCATCTATGGTTGGAGTGTTCCAGAATCGGGCTCTCCGGGGTCCAACTGTTCAACATATACTCCAAGGTGAGTGATCTCACGATTGAACCCTCACTGCAGCTGACTTTCTCTCTCTGTCATTCTGGGTTCATTGGCATTGGTTAAGAAGGGTCTCCTTAGGCACTTCCTGGCTGTGGTGAGGACATTAATCCCCTATCACTGGAATAGTCCTCAAAGCCCTTCCATTATAGAGTGGATACAGAAACTCAATATTATCCAAAAAATTTAGTCACTAGTGTCAGAAGACTCCCTAGACCCTATTAAATCTTCTGCTCCTTGGCAGATTTGGATCTTGTTTCAGTCTGCAGAATTTCAAAATCTGATCTCCTAGAAATTTAGAGAAACCTTCCTACACCTTACAAACCCCTATCCCTATTGTGGTGGGCTGTTGCAGAGGCCCTGGCGATATAAACCATTATTTTATTCTCTTTTCTTGTATTTCCTTTTTTATCTCTGTGAACCTAGCCTTAGCGGTGAAGGAAATAGAACTACTTAATAAAATATATTACAAAGTTTCTTAATAGAGGTACGCTTTAAGGTTACTTTTATGGTCAGAATTGAGGGTATGCAATATTTCTTGGTGGTCTACTTTTTTTTATTTCAGTATACAGTGCCTTGCGAAAGTATTCGGCCCCCTTGAACCTTTCAACCTTTTGCCACATTTCAGGCTTCAAACATAAGGATATAAAATTTTAATTTTTTGGTGAAGAACCAACAACAAGTGGGACACAATCGTGAAGTGGAACGAAATTTATTGGATATTTTAAACTTTTGTAAAAAATAAAAAATTGAAAAGTGGGGCGTGCCAAATTATTCGGCCCCCTTAAGTTAATACTTTGTAGCGCCACCTTTTGCTGCGATTACAGCTGCAAGTAGCCTGGGGTATGTCTCTATCAGTTTTGCACATCAAGAGACTGAAATTCTTGCCCATTCTTACTTGGAAAACAGCTCGAGCTCAGTGAGGTTGGATGGAGAGCGTTTGTGAACAGCAGTTTTCAGCTCCTTGTACAGATTCTCGATTGGATTCAGGTCTGGACTTTGACTTGGCCATTCTAACACCTGGATACGTTTATTTGTGAACCATTCCATTGTAGATTTTACTTTATGTTTGGGATCATTGTCTTGTTGGAAGATAAATTTCCGTCCCAGTCTCAGGTCTTTTGCAGACTCCAACAGGTTTTCTTCCAGAATGGTCCTGTATTTGGCTCCATCCATCTTCCCATCAATTTTAACCATCTTCCCTGTCCTTGCTGAAGAAAAGCAGGCCCAAACCATGATGCTGCCACCACCATGTTTGACAGTGGGGATGGTGTGTTCAGGGTGATGAGCTGTGTTGCTTTTACGCCAAACATATCATTTTGCATTGTGGCCAAAAAGTTCGATTTTGGTTTCATCTGACCAGAGCACCTTGTTCCTCATGTTTGGTGTGTCTCCCAGGTGGCTTGTGGCAAACTTTAAACAAGACTTTTTATGGATATCTTTGAGAAATGGCTTTCTTCTTGCCACTCTTCCATAAAGGTCAGATTTTTGCAGTGTACGACTGTTGTCCTATGGACAGACTCTCCCACCTCAGCTGTAGATCTCTGCAGTTCATCGAGAGTGATCATGGGCCTCTTGGCTGCATCTTTGATCAGTCTTCTCCTTGTTTGAGATGAAAGTTTAGAGGAACAGCCGGGTCTTGGTAGATTTGCAGTGTTCTGATACTCCTTCCATTTCAATATGATCACTTGCACATTGCTCCTTGGGATGTTTAAAGTTTGGGAGATCTTTTTGTATCCAAATCTGGATTTAAAATTCTCCACAACAGTATCACGGACATGCCTGGTGTGTTCCTTGGTCTTCATGATGCTCTCTGCGCTTTAAACAGAACCCTGAGACTATCACAGAGCAGGTGCATTTATACAGGAGACTTGATTACACACAGGTGGATTATATTTATCATCATCGGTCATTTAGGACAACATTGGATCATTCAGAGATCCTCACTGAACTTCTGGAGTGAGTTTGCTGCACTGAAAGTAAAGGGGCCGAATAATATTGCACGCCGCACTTTTCAATTTTTTATTTTTTACAAAAGTTTAAAATAACCAATAAATTTTGTTCCACTTCACAATTGTGTCCCACTTGTTGTTGATTCTTCACCAAAAAATTTAAATTTTATATCTTTATGTTTGAAGCCTGAAATGTGGCAAAAGGTTGAAAAGTTCAAGGGGGCCGAATACTTTCGCAAGGCACTGTATATACAGGTGCATCTCAATAAATTAGAATATCTTTGAAACGTTTATTTCTTTCAGTAATTAAATAAAAGTGACCTCCTATATTTTCTAGATTTGTGTAAATGTTGATTATGGATTACAGATAATGAAAACCGAAATCTAAGAAAATTAGAATATTGTAAAAAAGTTCAGTATTGTAAATTCAGTGTGTCACCTGCTAAGGTTTCCTAAGCCTTTAAATGGTCCCTCAGTCTGGTTCAGTAGGACACACAATCATGGAAGACTGCGGATTATGTATTGTTTTACTGAATTACTGAAATGAATGAACATTTCAAAGATATTTTAATGTATTGAGATGCACCTGTACGTAAATTGATGAGATCTTTTTTTAGTTTGCATTTCAGATATAAGTTTAAAATGTGGAAATAAGATAAAGATTTTCTCTAACCATGTTAGTGGTTGTGACAGACTTTTGTCTTTATTTATTTAATTGTATCATATTCCACAGCACTTTACAGACATTGTCAGTCACTGTCCCATATAGGGATCACAATCTACATTCCCTATCAGTGTTTGGATGCGTTACTAATGGATACAACCATGAAATACAAGATTTTTCTATGGTTTGGCACTTGTCTGAAATTTATATATTATTTCCCTATTATGGTTGTATTATCTTCTTGTGCATGCACTGTCCCTGCCTGATAACGCGACCACAATGAAGAGAAAATCATGGCAATCACATCTATTGACCAAATGAGTGTGAGTCCAGGTAGAAATATTATGCCTAAAGAAAGAGGAAAACCAAATTGTGGATGTCTTTTCTCTGCCAGTGAAAGTCCTGGTGCACAGGGCAGTGTCTGGGCAGAGGCTCTGTGAGGGCTAGATAGAGAAGCACATTGGCAGCACATTGTTCCTGGATCCCAATGCAAAATCTTGGGTCCCCAGTTACCATGTGCTAGTTATAATACTGATGTCTTCATATACTGTAGAGAGGCCTTTGGGTCCCCTGAGGCTCCAGAGCCTTTGTTACCTTTGCACCCCTTATAGCTATGCCCTGGCCACCATGTATAATACAAAATGTCCAATAAGAATCAACTCTAACTAAGCACTATCCTCATTTCTTTATGGAACTTTGGAACTAAACTTATATTGCATTTCCAAAGTCATTGTTCTTTTGTAATAACAAGGCTATACTTGAGTCTCCTCTTATGAATGCTTTAAGAAAAGTAAGAGTCAGATAAAACAAGGCCAAAAGGCTCCTGGGGATAACACGTTTGTCAGTCCCCAGCTTTTCCCAATTTAAATTCTTGGCAGTGTATAAAAAGTGTAAGGTATTTGAGACTACAATCCCACAGGTACTAAATCTCATGTTTCCAGGCACTACATGACTGTTATTAGAAGAAGAATCTAGCACCACACCACCAGATTTCCAGAGCTGTTTATATTTAAACTTTAAAGACACCAAAAATATCTATAAATATTTTTGTTCTTTCCCTATTTGGATAGTTTAGGCTTGCAGCCTGGTTCAGTTTTCTTTATGATAAGAATGTCCATAAACCTGAAAACGATAATAATATAGAGAATGTCATATGTCTCATTACAGCCCACTGTTATTTTTGCTGAAGGAGGTCAAGTTCAACGAACCATTAAGCTGATACCTTTCTTAGATCACTGCACAGAAATATTTTTCACGTTTTAGGTGTGATCATCTGCTTGCAATTTGGAAGCTGATTTTAGAAGATGGTATAAGGGTGTTAAGTGATATACATGTTACAATGGGATATGACACATACTGTTTGCCTAAGTTTTTTCAGATGGTGCTAATGTGTTGCACTCCAGACTTCTTCATGCAAATTTTGGTCAATTGGTGCCAAATATTTCATAGGACTGGAAATTTCCATCAACATCTGGAAAAAATATTGCTTATTCTGGAGGTGTGTACAGGTATAGTAGAATAAACCCTGCAAAATGGTAATACTATTCCTATGTAATTCATAAATTGTATAAGATACTACAAGTTTAATCTGTGAATCCTCTGATTTCTAAAGTTATTGTAATATTTTCTTAAGAAAACGTCTGGAAGGGACACAAAGTCTCCCTCGCTGTTCCCTCACTGTGACCCTGCTATACAAGAACAGGCAAAAAGGAAATGAGAACAAGAAAGGTAAGCTTTACGTGAACCTGTATACCAAACTTCAAAGAGAGAAGGTAATGTGCTCACCTACATAATCGAAGAAGTGTTCAGAGATAAACACTGATATTTCAATAAAACATTTTTAACTACATAATGGCATCTCTTGCTTCCTGAGCTGAGCAGTGATGGTCCAGAACTGTATCTAAACTAACTAGATCCTTCACACAAAAAGAAATTGCTTATGTATTGTACTTCATTACCTTTGTGTTGTACAGATGTAGTGGTCTTTAGCCTGAATCTGATGGCACAATCTAGCATGATATCAGACAGAAAAAGCCATTGAAAAAAATTCAAGATAAAGTGCTGCAACTGTTAAACTATTTAAAGAGGTTGTTCAGGATATTTTAGTACTGTGGCAGGAGGTGCTTCGGGCCGCTGATCAGTCCCTGTGGCACCTTGGGGCTTTTCCGATGGAAGTCCCCACCACGTGATTGGCCTCAGCAGCCTAAGGAAAGGACGTGGGACTCCCACGTGGAGTCCCAGTTCCTTTCCTTAGGACGATTGGCCTCAGCGGTCATGTGCGGTGGGGAATTCTGCCGGGGGCACCACATGGGTCAGAGAGCGGCCTGGGACACTGGAGCACCAGGGACAGGTGAGTGTGTTTTTCTTTTATTTTTATTTTTCACCTTCCCCAGCCTTTTGCTGTATTGCTAAAATATCCTGGACAACCCAATTAACTTGCTAACTGTATAATGAATGGATATGATACACCAATTTATACATTTTTTTACCAGGTGATACTCAGCTTAAGAATTTTTATGCCTAAAAACATCTTCTTTTAGGCTAAAGCCCCATGGCGCGGAAACGCAGCATTTTTTGTTGCAGATTTTGCTGTGGATTTTTTTGAGCCAAAGTCAGGAGTGGACTAAACAGCATGTCTAAGAGCTTCCTTTATTTTTTCCATTCCTTTTCAAGCCACTCCTGACTATGGCTCAAACAAAAAGCAGCAAAATCTGCAACAAAAAATGCTGCATTTCCGCAACATGGGGCCTTAGCCTTAAAATACATCCCTATGCACCACTTGGAAAGCTGATATGTAATCTCCTTCTTTCCCTGAGAAATGTTTCCAATAATCCCAGGCATCTCCAGTCTTCTCCACCATAAAGTTTCAGAGTAGAGACCTGCATATGATACTTGTTGTATTGGTGGAGGACTTGGAATACATCTACAGTATATATCTATCGTATGTTCTTTCTAAAGCTTCATTTACAGTGCCTTGCAAAAGTATTCATACCCCTTGAACTTTTTCACATTTTGTCACTTTACAGCCACAAACTTAAATGTATTTTCTTGAGATTTTAAGTGGTAGACCAACACAAAGTAGCAGATAATTGTGAAGTGGAAGGAAAATGATATATGGTTTTCAAAATTTTAATCAAATAAAAACCTGAAAAGTGTAACGTGCAAAAGTATTCAGCCCCCCTTTATCAATACTTTGTACAGCCACCTTTTGCTGCAATTACAGCTGTAAGTCTTTTGAGGTATGGCTCTACCAGATTTGCACATCTAGAGACTGAGATTTTTGCCCATTCTTCATTGCAAAATAGCTCAAGCTCAGCCAGATTGGATGGAGAACAATTTTCATGTCTTTCCACAGATGCACAATGGGATTTAGTTCTGGACTTTGACTGGGCCATTCTAACACATGAATATCCTTTGATCTAAACCATTCCACTGTAGCTCTGGCTGTATGTTTAGGATCATTGTCTTGCTGGAAGGTGAATCTCCTTCCTAGTCTTAAGTCTTTTGCAGCCTCGAACACGTTTTCTTCCAGGATTGCCCTGTATTTAGCTCCATTCATCTTCCCATCAACTCTGAGCAGCTTCCCTGTCCGTGCTGAAGAAAAGCCTCCCCACAGCATGATGCTGCCGCCACCATGTTTCACAGTGGGGATGGTGTTTTCAGAGTGATGAGCTGTGTTACTTTTCTACCACACATAGCCCTTTGCATTTAGGCCAAAAAGTTCAACTTTGGACTCATCTGACCAGAGCACCTTCTTCCACATGTTTGCTGTGTCCCCTATATGGCTTGTGGCAAACTGCAAACGGCACTTCTTATGTCTTTCTTTCAACAATGGTTTTCTTCTTGCCACTCTTCCATAAAGGCCAGATTTGTAGAGTGAACGACTTATAGTTGTCCTGTGGACAGATTCTCCCACATGAGCTGTGGATTTCTGCAGCTCCTCCAGAGTGACCATGGGCCTCTTGGCTGCTTCTCTGACCAGTGTTCTCCTTGCTTGATCTGTCAGTTTAGATGGACGGTCATGTCTTGGTAGGTTTGCAGTTGTATAATACTTTTTCCATTTTTGGCTGATGGATTGAACAGTACTTCTTGGGATGCTCAAAGCTTGGGATATGTTTTTATAATCTAACCCTGCTTTAAACTTCTCCACAACTTTATCTCTGACCTTTCTGGTGGGTTCCTTGGTCTTCATGATGCTGTTTGTTCACTAGTGTTCTCTAACAAACCACTGAGGCCTTCACAGAACAGATGTATTTATACTGGGACTAAATTACACACAGCTGGATTCTGTTGATTAATTAAGTGACTTCTGAAGGCAATTGATTGTGCTAGATTTTATTTAGGGGTATAAGAGTACAGGGGGCTGAATAATTTTGCACGTCACACTTTTCAGATTTTTGTTTGATTAAAATTTTGAAAATCGTGTATCATTTTTGTTCCACTTCACAATTATTTGCTACTTTGTGTTGGTCTATCACTTTAAAATCTCAAGAAAATACATTTAAGTTTGTGATTGTAAGGTGACAAAATGTGAAAAAGTTCAAGGGTGTCAGGGGTTAAGTCCCCCTGGGATGGATGTCACCATAAGCCTAATTAAATAAATAACCAGTTTCGAGCGCTCGGGAAACAAGACGTACACAGGTATCGTGTATGAACCGTTTCTTCTTTATTGCGTAGTTCAATACAGTTTTAAAGGTAAGCTCAGTTACATAACAGTCATGTGATCAATGTACATATATGGGTTTTCCAGTTCCGTTACCAGACAAAGTTGTTCAGTTTCCCATCACCCCAGATGTTTCCTTTTCACCTAGTCTAAATGTTCTCCTTATCTTTCCTGAGAATGGTACATCTCTGAGAACAGCAAAACTGTTGATATTCCTCCCAGACTCTGAGTCTGTATTCTATCTGTAAACTATGCAGTCTGTCTGCAGAACATTTCACCCTACTTCTTCTGTATACTGCGTTATAGAATATAATACAAATTATGTTTTAACCCTTACAAAGGGGTATGAATACTTTTGCAAGGCACTGTATGTATGACAAGGTCTAGGTTAGTCCATGTTAGATAAGGTAAGCAGCTTTATTTTATTCTGGGCAATTATTTTCCTAAAAAGCTTAGTTAGTTTTGTTGAAAGTTGTTTAGTCATCAAGGCATAATAAAGAGTTGCTGCATAAAATTTTTTCACAAAATGAAGTATTTCTCCCAGAAAATTATTGCAATTACACATCTCAAGGTTACAAGTCCATCTCCAGAGACATTGATGTTCCTTTGTCTATGGTGCACAACATAATAAAAAGTTTACAACCCATGGCACTGTACCTAATCTCCCTGGATGTGGAGAAAAAAATTGATGAAGCGTTGCAACTAGAGATGAGCAAATTTCTCAAAAGTTCAATTCTGCAGTTCGATTCGAAGTTCCCAAAAATTTTTTGCTTTGATCCAAATTAATTTGCGGCGAATATCGCTAAAAAACACCTATTTCCTAACTTCAGAGCCTGTATAGTGGTGTAGAACACTGTGCCTTGCAGTAACACGCATAGGGAGCCTACTGTGGTAGTCAAACAATACTGACACGCACATGACAGCTGTCGCTCTTAGAACCACTGCATACTTCACTTATTTGGACAGTTACGAGGCCAAAACTGACCAACTAACTCAAGTGTGAACCCAGCCTTACAAGTCCATGTTAGTGCCAGGTAGAAAGAAGCATGCAGAGGCCCAACATCCTACTCTAGAGTGAAAGAGCTCACTCCTTTTACACCGTCTGTCGATTCCACATATATGTCAGAGTGGCAAGGTGACATAATGTGGAGGTGGCAGCAGCATGAAGAGGCCATACAGTGACCCAGTGGCTGCGGCATGAAGAGGCCATACAGTGACCCAGTGGCTGTGGCATGAGGAGGTCAAACAGTGACCCAGTGGCTGCGGCATGAGGAGGGCATTCAGTGACCCAGTGGTTGTGACATGAGGAGGGCATTCAGTGACCCAGTTTCAGCAGCATGAGGAGGCCATACAGTGACCCAGTTCCTCCCCTGTGTGATTTTGTTCGCCCAGGCAAACGAGGTGTAGAACAGTGTGACACCGCTGTGCCCTGCACATGTGGTATGCTGGAGGAGCACTGTGAATTGTCCCTGCAGTGGAGGCTGAGGAAACAGTGGAAGATGAGGTGGACATTGTTGCAGGACCAACGGCGTGAGAACGTGGAGGCTGAAGCAGCGCCACCAAGTTGCTGGTGACCATGTGAAGTTGACAGCAACATGAGGAGGGCATACAGTGACCCGGTGGCAGCGGCATGAGGAGGGCATACAGTGACCCAGTGGAAACGGCTTGAGGAGGGTATACAGTGACCTGGTTACAGCGGTATCATGAGGGCATACAGTGACCCAGTGGCAGCAACATGAGGAGGCCATACAGTGACCCAGTGGCAGCAACATGAGGAGGCCATACAGTGACCCAGTGGCAGCAGTGGAAATCCTGGCTGATCCACGCCTGATTCATCTTCACAAAGGTCAGTCTCTCCAAATTTTGGGTACACAGGTGAGTTCTCCTTGGGGTAACTATGGCCCCGCCGCACAAAACACGCGCTCTGATACCACACTACTGGCCGCGCAGGACAGCTTTTCCAGGGCAAACTTGGCCAGTTGCGGCCACAAATCCAGTTTGGCTACCCAGTAGTCTAGCGGATCTTTGATGACGGGTGGCAGGGTACACTCTAAGTATGCTACTACCGGCTGGTTCAACTTCTACTCTGTGTCTAGCTGCTGATGAGCAGCTTCTTTACTATGCGGCTGAAGAAAGCTGCTCATCAGCGACTCTAGGCTCAGGCTGCTGCTGATGGCCGATACTGCTCCTGCCACCCCCACCCCCTCCCACAGCTGCCATGCTAGTGCAAGCTCAACGCTCAGAGCCCCCCCGGTCGGACATGCGAGAGGATGGACGATGGCGCAGATGGGCAGCGGCCAACTTGCTGCATAGCATGTCTCTATAGTAGTTCAGTTTGTCCTCCCTCTCAGCAGGTGTAAAAAAGGCCCACATTTTTCCCTGGTAGCGAGGGTCTAACATGGTGAAAAGCCAGTAGTTATCCCTCTGCCGAATGATGACAATTCGGCTGTCATTTGCGCAAGTGACTCCGAGGGACTCCCTGCATCCATCTCCACTGCATACTGCCACGGTGTGTCTGGGTCATCTGCCTCATCCTCCTCATCTCCTTCTGGCTGTTCTGGTTGCTCCTGCTCCTCCTCTCCATCCATTTGGCTACACATTGTTTGTGCTCCAATGTCCTCCTCATCCTCCTCCTCCTCCTCTAGTTCAGCCCCCACAGGGCTCATGTGGCCTTGAGTTGTAGACACCACATCTCCAGTCCCCTGACCAGCCAGATTAAAAAGCATCTTTTCCAGGATGTGAATCAGTGGAATGACGTTGTTCATCCCGTAATCCTGGAGACTGACTAACAAAGTGGCCTCCTCAAAGGGAACTAGCAAACGGCAGGTGTCACGCATGAGCTGCAACTGGCTAATGTTAAAGTTACACAGGGGAGTACCTCTGTCCGCTTGGATCATCAAGAAATCATTTATGGCTTTTCTCTGTTCATATAGTCGATCCAACATATGGAGGGTTGAATTCCAACGGATGGAAACATCGCATATCAGCCTATGTTGTGGGACGCCGTTCTGCCGCTGCAGCTCAAGGAGGGTGTGCTTGGCGGTGTACAAGTGGCTGAAGTGCATGCAAAGTTTCCTTGACATTTTTAGGATGTCTTGCAGATGGGTGGAACACTTAAGGAAACGCCTGACAACCAGATTGAACATGTGCGCCATGCAGGGCGCATGGCTCAGCCCTCCTTGACTCAGCTCTGACACCATGTTCTTCCCGTTGTCCGTCACCATTGTTCCGATTTTAAGTTCTCTTGGAGAAAGCCAGGATTTGATTTCTTGATTGAGGACACAGAGCAGTTCCTTCCCTGTGTGACTTCGTTCGCCCAGGCAAACGAGGTGTAGAACAGCGTGACACCGCTGTGCCCTGCACATGTGGTATGCTGGAGGAGCACTGTGAATTGTCCCTGCAGTGGAGGCTGAGAAGACAGTGGAGGATGAGTTGGACATTGTTGCAGGACCAACGGCATGAGATCCCCGGCAAAATGTCAACTTAGACCGAGGCGTCAGAGGGGTTAATGCCCGCAATCATTGCGGGTACTGATTGCAGGCATTAGTGCCGGGTGTCTACTGTATAATACAGCAGAAACCCGGCGGCTATGGCAGCTGCTCGGGACCCGCCATATTTAAGCACCCGACATCTGCCGTACTATTACGGTATGTCGGGAAGGGGTTAAAAAGGCTTTTTTTTACAGATACCTGCAGATATGGCTTTGGTACAACAGTACTAAATAATGTTATGCTTTGCAAGAACAGTGAATAAGCCCCTTATACTAAATGCCTTTAAAAAGGCTTTTTTTTACAGATACAAGCAGATATTAGTGTATGATAATTCACTGTTTTTTGCTGTACTGCACTGCAAAAGGCTTGTGTTCCACCTT
Organism: Leptodactylus fallax; assembly: GCA_947044405.1. Taxonomy (NCBI): domain Eukaryota; kingdom Metazoa; phylum Chordata; class Amphibia; order Anura; family Leptodactylidae; genus Leptodactylus; species Leptodactylus fallax. The sequence continues at coordinate 2,048,166 of CAMRHE010000197.1, read as the reverse complement.
AAAGACACAGATATGAGTAATGAGCAGCAGTATAACGGCAGTGAGTGCTGCAATGTGAATTATCCTGCAAATTCTTGCTGTAAATGACCCTGCAACCACCCCAAATTCTTCTCTCAATTCCTCCCTATCCTTTCCCTACAGTTCTAAGGCTCAACCTCTTTCCCTGAACTTCTATCTGTTTTCTGTCTTTCCCTAGCTCCTGCTGACATCTGTCCATACAGTAAGAGCGATGTGGAATGACTGTACCTAAAATGGCCAATGGTTTTTATAGGGCTGTGACATCACAGGTCCGGCTGGCTGCTGATTAGCTGCACGCTTGGCATGGTGGGTGATCCCGCGCTCCCAGAGTCCCTTGCACCTTGTTCTAACATGTGCGGCGGCAATTTTATAAAAAAATGCGATTCGATGCATCGAAGCGTGAGGAAATCCGGAATCGTGGTGAATCGAAGATTTCCTGAAATTCGGATCGAATTCCACTTCTGCAGCCTCAATTCGCTCATCTCTAGTTGCAACGCAGGATAGTCTGTATGGTGGATAAGCAGCCCCAATCCAGTCCCAAAGAAATTCATGCTGTCCTGCAGGCTCAGGGTGCATCAGTGTCAGCGCAGACTATCTGTCCACATTTGAATGAAATGAAACCCAGGAAGACCCCACTGCTGACACAGAGACATAACAAAGCTAGAATGCAGTTTGCCAAAATGTACATGAGTAAACCAAAATCCTTTTGGGAAAACGTCTTGTGGACAGATGAGGCCAAGACAGAGCTTTTTGGTAAAGCACATCATTCTACTTTTTACCAAAAACAGAATGAGGCCTGCAAAGAAAAGAACACAGTACCAACAGTCAAAAGTGGTCAGCAATGAATCTGGATCTACATCCCATTGAACAACTGTGGAGAGATCTTAAAATTGCTGTTGGAAGAAGGCACCCTTCAAATATGAGAGACCTGGAGCACTTTGCAAAAGAAGAGTGGTCCAAAATTCCAGTTGAGATGTTTAATAAGCTTGTTGATGAATATAGAAAGCGATTGATTTCAGTTATTTTTTTCCAAAAGGTGTGCAACCAAATATTAAGTTGAGGGTGCCAGTAATTTTGTCCTACCCATATTTGGCGTTTTACATGAAATTACCTAATTTTTCAAACTATAAGACACAGTTTTTTCCCCCCAAATTTGGGAGGAAAATGGGGGTGCGTCTTATAGTCCAAATGTGGGGTGTTTTGGCGGGGGGGGGGGGAGGCGTGGGGTCGCAGCACCGCCCCCACTACTGCCACCGCTGGCTTCCTGCAGCGGGAGGAGTGTGGCGATGCTGCGGGCCTTGAGCTGAGAGGGTGTCCTGGCGGTATGAACCTCTCGGCATCCGCTGTGCTGTTACGGCGGATGCCGGGTCTGTGAAGATGATGGCTGCAGAGGCCATTGGAGGCCACTGTGGTCTTAGGAACCTTGAGTGCTGCAGAAATTCTTTTGTAACCTTGGCCAGATCTGTGCCTTGCCACAATTCTGTCCCTGAGCTGCTTGGGCAGTTCCTTTGACCTCATGATTCTCATTTGCTCTGACATGCACTGTGAGCTATGAAGTCTTATATAGACAGGTGGGTGCCTTTCCTAATCAACTCCAATCAGTTTAATTAAACACAGCTGGACTCCAATGAAGGAGTAGAACCATCTCAAGGAGGATCAGAAGGAAATGGACAGCAAGCATGTGAGTTAAATATGAGTGTCACAGCAAAGGGTCTGAATACTTATGACCATGTGTTATTTCAGTTTTTCTTTTTTAGTAAATTAGCAAAAATATCTACATGTCTGTTTTTTTTCTGTCAAGATGGGGTGCTGAGTGTACATTAATGAGAAATAAAATGAACTTTTTTGCTTTTAGCAAATGGCTGCAATGAAGCAAAGAGTGAAAAATTTAAAGGGGTCTGAATACTTTCCATACTCACTGTATGTCTATGATAAAAAACAGATGATAAGCAGTAGATACAAACTATTAGCTTATTTATTTATTTTTATTATTTTGCTTACTTATATAGCGCCATTATAATCTTTACAGACATTGTTTAACCATACACTGCGCTGCCACTTGCTTTTACGGATTTTTATGTTTAAAACACTTTTACCCTTTTTTGTGGAAAGGTGCTTGCTCATGGTTTGTTAGACACACATGGCAGTTATATTGACAAAAGCAATGGATTTAAAGAACAATTAGCCCCTTTTGATGACTTGTAAGTGCTACATGCTTGGTGTTAATTGAGAGACAAATTTGTGGCTTAGTGCCTATATGAAAAGTGATCAAGTGGCTTAAAAAAAAAAAAAAAACACCAAAAATGATCCCTTTTTGTGCGTAGAATGCCACACCAACAATGTGTTGGTATTGGAAGAAGCAATGATGGGGTTGTTTGTTTTATTTTATTGTTTTTGTGCCAACAGAGTGGAAGTGGCAAATGGCACTGGAAACTACAGAATTTGAAGACAAATTTGTAGCACAGTGTCAGAGTGTCTCCCACTTGAAAAGTGAAGTGATAAAGAACTGACTTTATAAATAAACCACCAAAAAATATCCCTTTATGGGAGGAGATGCAGCCATTTATCCATGAACAGGAGCAAATGGCACATCAGCATTGTGTTGGCAGAGTGACAATTTACAGAATTTGAAGAAAAATTTGTGGCCAATGTGTCTGCCACCAAAAATTATCTTTTCTTGCATCTTTATGGGTGCATATGCAGCACCAAGTAGTGACCATTTACAGAAGGAAAATTTGTTGCACACTGTTAGTGTGCTTAGTCCAGGTTTTTCAACTGGCAGGCTATCTTCCAAAAGTGGTCATGAGGTAGAAGTTGTTTTTTGTATTCCTCTCACAGTTATCTACTCCATCGTTTCCATGGTTTGTTGCATGCAGTAATCATTCATTGTACACTGATGCTCAAACTGACGCACCAGCATGTGACACAGTGCAACTCAATGTGTGCTTCACTTTACAGTCATGAAATGAAAGAGAGAGAGTATAAGTAATGGCTTGCCCTTGTGAATTTGGTGTCGGGAAATGGTCCAGTGTGGAGGAACTGGAGGAGGAGAATGGTCCTGCTTGGTGTTGAAAATGGGCCGGCATCCAAGATGTGATGTCAGTACTAGAAAGCGCCTGGCCTTGTGACTGTGGTTCTAGACTGTGGTGTTTCGATGGGCCATGAAAGCTATGTATTGTCCCTTTCTATAATTACTGCTCCATGTGTTGATGGTGGCATGAACCTTTCTGCACATGGACATTTACAAGGAGATATTTACATGGCAATATCAGGCAGGGACAGCTTTCCTAGAGAAATAATTTTGGCTGGGTAATCTCCATTGAGATTGTGCACATGCCATCAGTTGGTTAAACACAGTGGATTCCACTAAGTGGCACGGCAGTGACTGCACCGCCAGTAACTTGGCCCAGTGTGAGTAAAAGACTAGCCAGGTGACTGATTGCAGATTGCTGTTTACTGGAAACACATTCCTTTATGGATGATGACTGACGTTGATGTGGAGGAGGAAGAAAAGCAGACAGATATGATAATGATAATGCCAATTCTATTTTTCCAAATGAGCTGGTGACAACATTTCAAGTGAGTACGGAGAGACTTAGTTCCTACAGGTGTGCCTGCATACTCATGGCTAATTTTCTGTTTGCAGATCTTTCACCTTGCCATTTTTCATTTGGTAATTTATAAAAAAAATTCCATATGGGAAATAGCTGCATGTAGCTGCTGCTGCCAAAATCAGCACGCGTGGAAACATCTTTTCCAGTGCCACCACCATACAAGCTTGCCTTAGACCTACCCCAGGCAAGTCTCTTGGATGTTCTTGGATTTTTCAGATTAGCAGGTTGTGCACACTGTTTATTGGGTAACCAAAGAAAACCCTTAAGGAATGGAGATTTTTCAGATTAACACAGACAGAATAAGTGTTTTGCCATTAGAACGTAGATTTGTATCTATTTAACAAAAAATACTATTGCCCCCCCCCAAAAAAACCCTTAAGAAAAGATTTTTCATTAATAGGACTGACATTGTCAGTAAAAACAATGTAAGGCACTCTGTGGACAGTCACAGATCAAACTGCTCTATTGTAAAACAGACTTAGACAAAATTAGGTTATTGGCAATTAAAGAGTTAGCTATCCTATGTATTGCTGAAGAAAATGGAGTAATTGCTTTGGATCATGCAGTGATGAATAACACATCCATCCTCTATTTCTACCATCACTGAAATGCCTCTTGTTCTTAACCACAACATTTTATATACTGTATGTGACATCAGCATTGTAAGGTGTCCATCTACCACTAACTATTGGCTGAGAGGTGGTCAGGTGATGGCAGGACGTCAGAAACACGTGTCTCTTCTGTATTTTCACTGTGCAATGCATGTTGTGATGGCCATTTTAGTTTGTCCGAGACAAATCACAAAGTATTTACTGTAGCTTTGTTAAAAACCAAACAATTTGGAAAATTTGGTTTCGAATCCAGTTCATAACAAATCGGTTCGCCCATCTCTACTAAAGACATAGTTCCTGCAAAGTAAGAGTAATTATAATACACAATTGTAAACAGGGCAAAGCAACTTTTTGGATGGCCAATCCCATTATCGGCCCCTATTTTTCTCCTTAACCTTAAGCCTGATAACCTTAAATATGCTCAATTCAAATGATTACAGTATATCATAATGTCTGCCCGGATTCATATTGCCTTTAATTGGAGGAAACCCTTACTTGTGTTGACGGACGTGATTCGTCGAATTGACACAGTCATGCTCCATGAAAAGATTAATGCCACCTTATCTAACACCTGCCTGACCTTCGATAAGATATGGGCACCCTGAATCCATATGTCCCGTATCCCAGGTCTGCCATATTGTCTCCATTTATAATCTATTTCTGGTATTGAGTGTACCCCCCCTTACATCAGACAGGATCTCCCCCTAACTTTTATTTTGATACCCAGCACTGCCAAAATAATGTCCCATAGCGGCCCTTCCACACAGTATAATGTCCCATAGCGGCCTTTCCACACAGTATTATGTCCATAGTGGCCTCTCTACATGGTATTATGTCGCAACAGTGTTCGTTGCAAACTGTTTTTATACAGTATATTATATTTCAGACCCCAGAGTATAATGATCGGAGGCCCGGGAAGGTGAAAAAAATAAAAACCAATGATACTCACCTCTCCTGTGCTCCAGCACGACTCCCTGCTGTTATAAGCCCTCTTCAATGACGTCACAGACGTGGGTTAAGCCGGCATCATTCAAGAGGGCCGAAAACAGTAGGGAGTTGTGCTGGAGCGCAGGAGAGTTGAGTATAACCCACATGACGTCTATGACATCACTACAGAGGCATGAACACAGGGGAGAGTCACACCGGAGTCCAGGAGTGGTAAGTAACACTGTTTTTTTTAGTCTGCTCACCTCCTCTGGGCCGTCAATCATTATACTCTGGGGTCTGAAGAGACCCCCGAGTATTATAGTAGCAGTATTTGTAGGGATTCGCTAAACAAATACTATTGCCGCGGGTTCGTGGCCTTAATTACCATCTCCACTCCTGCTCATGGCCACTTCCGCTTCCCCTTCCTCCCTCCTGGGGTCCCCAATGACGTGATATGGGATGCATGGTGCCCCCTGGAGGGCAGAAGGGGAAGCGGAGGCAGTAGTGAGCAGGAATGGGGATCAGTTAGTAAATAGAGCCCATTACCTGGGATTACTTCAGCAGGTAACGGCCTATTAATGAAAAAAAAAAAAACAGCGGGGGCCCACCAAGGTCACGGGCCCTGTAAGGTTGCAGGCCCTGTGGCAACTATGGCTGCTACAGTGTACTTACTGTCACTGCCACTGACAGTCATCCCATTCTTTGAAAAATGCCATATTCACAAAAATAATCAATTCATTTCACCTGTGACTGGTTTTATGATTGATTGAGCTATATAAAGATAGAAATATAGATAGATAGATAGATAGATAGATAGATAGATAGATAGATAGATAGATTAGATATATGTATATCTGTGAGTGTATACTCATGCCAAGATACTAGAGGTCTTTGCTGTAAATTGTAAGACATGATGAACTGTGGCTCCCTCTGCTGGTGCTCTAGATTTATCTAGACTGCTTTCGTTCATGCTTCTTGTGATAATGATATACGGCTCGAATTGCAATTTCACTATGTAAGAACCTATATTTTCAGTCAGAATCTGCTGAACACAATGATTATTTGTTTTAATAACTCCTATCTGTTTGCATGAAGAAATACATTACATTTTTGCAGAATAAATTAGTCATATGGTTATTAAGATTTGATTAACCCTTGGTTCACAACACATCATTTATATATCAGAAACTGAGTATAAAGTAGAGGGATATACAGATTTGCAATTCATAAGCATATACAGCAATTGAAAAAAAAAGTACACTGTGAAGTTTATTATAATATAGTTCTAAATACTTGGATACCTTGGACACCGGAATTTAGAACATGCTTACAGGATCCTGAAATTTTTTGTGACATAATGTTATGCCTTTGCCTTGACTTTATGGCTTGTATCCTTCATGCCACAATGAAGAACATGCAAGGGATTGTGTTGTGTGCATAATATCAAATCAAAGGTTCAGAACTTGCATTGCTAGAATTATTTCATTATGCATTGATACATGATTTTGGTTCACAACATTGGGCACACATGAAGACGTTCATACTTTTTACGATTCCCAAGCCTTGCAAGAAGTTAGCACATTTTCAAACAAATCATTTAGCTGCAATGTAAAAAGATATGTTGTGGAAATCCAAATCTAATGAGAAATTGCTGCTAGAATTCACAAATATAGATTCATTCCTTTAGCATCAATTATATAGTTAAATTGAAGAACTTTCCAGAAAACTAAGGCTTTGTTCACTCTTCAATTTTTGCCAATCAAGCTGAATTTTTTGTATATTTCTACAGCATGCATATTGATGTCAGTAGGGGTATTATTTGTATCAAAAATACCAGGTGGAAACCTTATGAACCACTATAAAAGTCAATGGTGTTTTGCAGAGTTTGTCAGTATCCGTTTGTAAATGCCTAGGTATTTTTGACTCACTTGCAAATGGCAGTTGTGACACTGGTGGGAATAAAGGCCATAAAATAAAGTTTTCTGTCTAACATCTACAGTATCTATCTAAGTCAATGGTGTTTCCAGAGTTTGTCAATATCTATCTATCTATCTATCTATCTATCTATCTATCTATCTATTTATCTCTAAATATATATTAAAGGGATTGTCTTGTAATTTCAGCAATCCCAAATTTGTGGTATTTTTTTTTTTTTGTTTATCAATCTCAGAAGAGTGCCAATCACTGGCATCAGCGATGACCCTGGGCGCGTCACACAAGAGAACCAAAGGCCTACTCTGGCACTCTTCTGAGACTTAATGCGCACAGAGGAGGACAGAGATCACCAGATGCCGTGAGGAGGCCCAAAAAAGGTAAGGGAAGGTGAGTATAAATGTTTTTTTTTTTTTTCATTTTTTTTACTCTTCTCTTGGGCCTAGACCTATTATACTCAGGGGTCTGAAGAGACCCCAGAGTATAATAATTTAATACAAATCCTGCTGCAGCTGCAATTTTAGTTTGCCAGAGACAAATCCCAAATCGTTTGATTTTGCTAAAAAAAGCTAAATTCGGGACAACTGCGGCTTGTTGCTTGATTGCCGGCTAGATTCATTCAACACTACTAGCTACAGGCTATGGTTTACTTACAAATGTAGCAGTGTTAACCTGACACAGTCAATGATCATCTTTTTTTCTTTTTTTTTTAATTCAACATCAATATTTATTTTAATAAAAAAGTCAGAGATAGAGATGAGCAAACCGATTTGTTACGAACAGGGATCGACCCGAGTATTCTGAATTGTCCGGTTTTTAAAGAAAACAAACAAATGCAAATTAGTCTCTTACAAACTGGCTGCTGCCACATATATTGCGTAGGAAAAATACAGAAGAGACACATATCTTGTGCGTCAGTGTGACAGGCTTTCAATCAATAGACAGTTGTAGAAGGTGGACACCTTACTGTACAATATACAAGGTACTGCAATTATCATCATGGAGGGCATAGAGAAGGATCTGGGATTTATCTCACTGCATCATATAGAGCACTCAGTTCTGAAAAGCTTACAATAGCAAGCAACAGAGTTAGAGAAAGTTTAGTTGAATCAATTAAAGGCAGATTAGTGATAGAAATATCTGTGCTGGTGCCTAACAGCAGCATTGCTACACTAATACACAAACAAAGGACAGTTAACTCTTTCATTCAATAATCTAAAAAAAACTGTTATATCAGGGGTTTTTTCTGCTCTCTTCACCCAATACACAGTGTGACTGAGTGTGGTCATCTGAAAAAATATTCTTTTCTTAGGCATTTTTTTTTTTGTTGCTACTCATACAGTATATACAGTATCACAGCCTGTGCTAATCTAAAAAAAAGTAGTTATTTAAAGCTGACTGACGCTATTATAATTATTATTATTATTATTACTGTATTATTATTATTAATGTGGGAATAATTCCATGGCAATGTGAAAGATCTGCAAGCATAAACTTAGACGTGGCCATGCAGGAACAAATGTAGGAACATCATCTCTACATACTCATTTGAAAAGGCCTCATATATAGACATCCTATAGACATGTTATTTGGCAAAATAGACTTGGCAGTGGCACTGGCAGAGGAAATGAGAAAGACTCTCCTACTGCCTCCTTGTAAGCAGGCCACATCTACACCTAGCACATGTTTGTCATTATAATCATCATCACAAACTGTTTCTCCTTCTCCTCCTCTACCACACCAATGTCAGTCCATAAGGGAATGTGTGTCCAGGAAACAGCAATATACGTCCATTTATCCAGTGGTTCTGCAATTTAACTTATACCTGACCAAGCTGCTTAGCATTTTCTACTGCGTTTTGCCAACTGATGGCATGTACTTGACCTTGATGGAAGATACCTAGCCACCATTTTTTCTCTAGGAAAGCTGTCCCTGCTTTATGTATGTATTGGAGAATGTGGACCTTTCCTTAGATATGTCAGTCTGGGAAAAGGTGCATGCCACCATCGACTCATGGAGCAGAAATTATGGACAAGGGCAAAACATGGATTTCACAATATTCACAAGAAAGAGAAAAACAGGAGCGGCACTATTCTCCAAACATCAGACTTTATTGCAAGTGAGTGAAAACAGGCTTAGCCGATACCAGAGCAAACAGTGACAGGCCGTTTCACGCACACAGAGCTTCCACAGGCTGATGGCATGACTGAGTCCGGGTGCATCATAAAAAGGCACCTCCCTCGCTCAGTCACCCCAGCAACCACCAATCTCCTCATCACTAATCCAGGTGCAAAAAGAGCATGCGTCATAGTCTTAGTAACTGATGGACGCCATTTAAAACCATACACATAGTAAAAACAGTAATAACACAACATAGATACATACCAGATGGTATACACATACATGAATAAAGAATGGTACCAGAATGTCCTCCAAGAGCAACTTCTCCCAACCGTCCAAGAGCAGTTTGGCGCTCAACAATGCCTTTTCCAGCATGATGGAGCACCTTGCCATAAAGCAAAGGTGATAACTAAATGGCTCAGGGAACAAAACATAGAGATTTTGGGTCCATGGCCTGGAAACTCCCCAGATCTTAATCCCATTGAGAACTTGTGGTCAATCATCAAGAGACGGGTGGACAAACAAAAACCAACAAATTCAGACAAAATTAAAGCATTGATTCTGCAAGAATGGACTGCTATCAGTCAGGATTTGGTCCAGAAGTTGATTGAGAGCATGCCAGGGAGAATTGCAGAGGTCCTGAAGAAGAAGGGTCAACACTGCAAATATTGACTTGCTGCATTAACTCATTCTAACTGTCAATATAAGCTTCTGTTACTCATAATATGAATGCAATTATATTTCTGTATGTGATAAAAACATCTGACAAACACACATAAAAACCAGAGGGCAGCAGATCATGTGAAAATATAATATTTGTGTCATTCTCAAAACTTTTGGCCATGACTGTAGTCTGTCCCTTGCCCTATTTTTTTCCAGTCGTGTTACTGCACTGTTTATGTAATAGCGATAGACACCAATATTGACACTGTTTGTATGTAATTTTATTTATTTATTTATTTATTTATTTTCATCAAAAATTAGCAAAGAAATCAGACTTGGCACTAACGGCTAACCTGGTCAGTGAGTATTAGACTAGAGCATCATAATGGCAATTTTGTCTGTATTTGTTAACAAAATACACAATTTCAAAAAATACTTAAGAAGATGCGATTTAGCACAAAAAATTTGTCCTGGTCAGTGATCATTATACTAAAACACACAGCATGAGTCAGCTTGGATTTTTGCAGTGATAATGGCAGTTTTTCTGTATTGGTTAACAAAAAATACTATGGTCAAAAAACCCTAAACAAAATGAGATTTTGTACTTTATTACTAAAAGGACTGGACTGACTTTGTCAGTAAAAACAATATAAGACACTTTGTGGACAGTCATTGATCACAATCCGCTTGGGTCACAGAGACCATGTGATCCTCCTTCTCTTCTGCTTTTTCCTAGTCTCACATGTGGCTATTTTAGGTCACCCAAGATGAGTCACAAAAGTTTAGGTTTCATCAAAAAACTGAATTTTTGCAACCGGATGAAATCGGTTCATAACCAATCAGTTCTCTCATCTCTATAATTGATATCTTTTTGTTATGTTATATGGTAATGATATAATCCAATAGACTATTTTTTAAAGGTTTCATCTATACATGAACTGACACTGTCCACACAGTTTTGACAGTGTAAATGTGTGTAGAAAAACATCCAAATGATTTAGGAAATTGGAAGATCCTGAATGAAATGCACTATGCTGATGTAACGTCTCTGCCTGTTCGGGTCTCTGCGTCACCCTCCGCTCGCACGCTGCGGCAAAGGAGGTGTGTTCAGTTTGGTTCCTTGTGTAGGTTTCTTGTTGCTCAGTCTGAACATGGTCCTAGACAATGTAATGGATTTCCGGCCACACCCGTGTTCTGAGCATTTCTCTCTGGACTGCATAGAGTTAATCTCTTCCTGGCCTGTGTGATTGACAGCCTGTGTACCTATCAGGTCTGGGGCTGGGCCCAGACTTTCTATATACGGGATGTCACTTTCTCAGCAAGTTGCCGGTTATTGCTCTGACTTTGCCTGCTCTCTTTGTGCCCTTGTCATTTACTGTGCTATTTCTCTGATCTTTGGCTTGCCTTGTGATTATTCTCTTGGATTGTGATTTTGTACTGCATTGCTCGTTTGTTACCGACCCCTTGGCTTGATCACTCTGCTTCTGTGTTGTTTTGTCTTGTCCTGTTCTATGTGTCACTTACCCAGTATAGGGCTCGTCTTCAGGTTGTCCTTTTACCGTTTAGGATAACTGAGGCAATAGGAAGGGACAGTGGCTGGGGTGAGATTAGGGCTCACTTGTCTCTGTCCTTCCTCCCAGACCCCTACAGTAGTGTAGGGTATTGCTACATCTGGCAAGACCCTAACAGCTGAATTCTAAAAAAAATATGCTCCAGCATTGTTATTTTATAGGGAAAACAAGTATGCATTAAAACAGACTTGGGTAGAGTTGACAGCATCTTTGTTCTTTCTGCAAAGTATACTTTAAAGCTGAAGAAACCTTGGTAGACAGTAAACTTACCTTTAGTGACCAATGCCAGGCAACTGCTGCCAAGGCAAAAAAAATTATGGAATGCATCAAAAGAGGTATAGATTCTCATGACAAGAACATAGTTATGCCTCTATACAAATCACTGGTACGGCCACACTTAGACTATTGCGCACAATTTTGGGCCCCGGTATACAAAAAAGACATAATCGAACTAGAGAGAGTGCAGAGAAGGATGACCCAAATTATTAGGGGAATGGGTGGATTGGAGTACAGTGATAGATTAACAAACTTGGGGTTATTCAGTTTAGAAAAAAGACGTCTATGGGGAGATCTATGTACAAATACATGAAGGGCTAGCACAAAGAACTTTCTAATGATCTTTTTACTCCTAGGCCAGTGACAGTGACAAGGGGACATCCCCTACATCTGAAGGAGAGAAAGTTTCACTAGCAACATAGAAGGGTATTCTTTATAGTAAGAACAGCGAGGCTATGGAACTCTCTGCCTCAGGAAGTGGTGATGGTGGATTCATTGAACAAGTTCAAAGAGGGCCTGGATGACTTTCTCGAACAGAACAGTATTACGGTTTATGAGTTTTAGATTTTAAGGGCACATTGATCCAGGGTTTTATACTGATTGCCAGATTGGAGTCGGGAAGGAATTTTTTTCCCCTGAAATGGGGCAATTGGCATAAGCCTCATGGTTTTTTTTGCCTTCCTCTGGATCAACACTGTAGGGGACTGTAGGGTTATAGGTTGGACTTGATGGACTGATGTCTTCATCCAACCTCATCTACTATGTAACTATGTGACTATGTAAACTTGCAGCATGGTCCATAGTTCAATATGCCTTTTGTCCACTGGGCCAACGATATGGATGAGCATGTGTAAACTAAAACATCTCAGTTTGTGGTCAGAATATACAGAAAGTAGTATTAACAATCAAGGATGTAATAACTAATGTGAATGATTGAGAGATCATAATATAGGATTGAGACCATGAACTGTATAAAGATTTCTGTTGAATTCTCATACTGTATACTGTTCAAGGATTTTCTTAGTAGACCTTTTTTGCTAAAGGTACTGATGCAGGACATACTTTACTGATTTACTGATTTGAAATCCAACAACTGATTTCATGATTTCAAAAGAATTCCAATGCAGATATTTCAATATTCAATATATCATCTAAGAACACTTTTGATTTACATAAAAACTAGAAGGGATATATTTACAGATCATTACCAGCACCTTTCTTGTTTTATTTTGTGCAAACATAGAGGTGTAGCAGTGCTGAGTTTGTTGGCACCATTGCTATACATGCTGTGTTAGGGTATGTTCACACACAGTTTTTTGCAGGCTGATTTTGAGTCGGAATCCGTATCAAAAACCGCCTCCAATTAATTTCAATGGGAGTTAGTAGCAGTTTTTTTTCCTCTATGATTTTTTTCAGCTAGAGTAAAAAAAAAAGCGTGATTACCTATCTTCAGGCATTTTTGACGCAGTTTTTAATGTGTTTTTGAATCGGTATTTGCAAAAACTGCAAAAAAAAAAACACAAGTCTTTTTTAAAGGGAAGTTCCCAGGTACAGTCTACTGGAGCAAAAAACTGCATTTCCTAATTCTTGAAGCAGATTTTTTTAGCCTCCAAAAAACTCAGTGTGAACACACCCTTATAGGTTCATAATATTTTATTTGTTTATTTAAGAAGCTTACGTGTTTTGCACATCGCTCATTTGTGTTATGTGTGCACCTTTGTGCCCTGTTATCCTAACAGTCTGTCATATTGCAACTGTTCCTTTTAACCTCTTCTCACTAACAATGCAATGTGAATGGACAGAGAATCACTACATTAAGCTTAGAGGGTATTTTGCAAGACTAAGCCAAGTGTACATCATTCTCACAACTAGATTCATTGCCAGGGGATAAATACAATACTTAAACAGACTTAACTCTATAGAGGCAGCTGAGTCAAACCCTCGAGGCTCATGCAGGGACATTCTGTACATCCATCGACTGGATTCTGATGCAATTATTAAAGGGTGTGTTTTTTGTCTTTCTTGAAAATTAACTTTTGTTATAGAAATATTTTGTTTGCAATTGTAAAAATTACTTTTAAAGCATACCTCCATATATAAAGCAGCTTTTCATAATAGACTAGTGCAGGTGAATATAAAAAATGTAGTAATATATCTTGAAGGAAAATCGCCATTTATCAAATTGCTTCCTTTACCCTCCTCCCTTCTCTCTGTCAAAAGTAATAGAAGCCATATCTGGAGAGCAGACTGACTGTCAGCCTCTCACATATAGTAGATATATTGAGTTACTTCTAACATAGAAGTTTATGGGGAGGGGAAGAGGATGATGGAGGGAAACAGGAAGAGAAACAGGCACATGTTACTGTTGGCTAGTAGGAAAGTTAGGGACTCATGCTCTACAATGGTAGAGGGTTATGTTACTTACTAAACTAGTAGTATTGAAACAGCAAAAGGGATTTCAGCCAAGCCAATTTCACTTATCTGCATACAGCGCTGTTTCAGGATTGTTGTCCCTCATCAGTACAGAGCAAAGTGAACTGGCTGGCTTTGTGGGAGGCAATGAGTGGGTTAGGGACAAGAATCTCTCACATTGAGGAGAGCACCAGTGAAGGTGTGTAGAGATTGAATTGCCTTTTGCCCTCTACTTAGCATCTACATATCACAAGGCATTATGGGAAAGGAGCTGGGGAGCTCATGCGCCCTCTGTTGGATGTAACAGATCCTCAATTTGCTTTTGACTCACCGAGCCTTGAGACAGCAAAAGGGATTTCAGCCAAGCCAATTTCACTTATCTGCATACAGCGCTGTTTCAGGATTGTTGTCCCTCATCAGTACAGAGCAAAGTGAACTGGCTGGCTTTGGTGCTCTCCTCAATGTGAGAGATTCTTGTCCCTAACCCACTCATTGCCTCCCACAAAGCCAGCCAGTTCACTTTGCTCTGTACTGATGAGGGACAACAATCCTGAAACAGCGCTGTATGCAGATAAGTGAAATTGGCTTGGCTGAAATCCCTTTTGCTGTCTCAAGGCTCGGTGAGTCAAAAGCAAATTGAGGATCTGTTACATCCAACAGAGGGCGCATGAGCTCCCCAGCTCCTTTCCCATAATGCCTTGTGATAAACTAGTAGTAGTCCTACTGCTTTAGCAGTGCTAATGTTCTCCTATCCTTTCTCCTTCCCTTTATCTTCACCTAACTTGCAACTGCTAATTGCAGGAAATTTAATGAGAGTCCCTAACTACTGCCCAGCTCAGCCCCCTCCCCCCTTCATTGCTTGAGTGACTTCTCCCACCTGCTGGATCGGCCTTGGCAAATGTAGTACTGACTGTACTGCTCATGTATGATGACATCAGGCTCCACCCAGAGAGCAGGAAGCCAGCTTCAGATGGTGGCAGCTGTAGACAAAATGTGACAAAGCAGGAGATGTTACTCAAGCAATGGGGAGTGGAGCTGGGTTGCAATTAGGGCTGGTTAACTGGAGCGGAGAGCAAAGCCCCGGCAGAAGAAAAATTGCCCCCAAAGCCCTTTTCAGCTAATAGTGTAGAAACAGCCCTACAAGGTATTGTCATTAGTTTGATACCGATTTTGCAGTTGACAGACTCCCTTAAGCCACATAGATTTTCTGATGTTCCTTTTCACTTTTTCAAAAAAATTGTATAATCAGCAATTTCAGATTTAGATGGCTAAAATGGGAGCATAAAGCAGAGAGAACGAGTGTAAACAATCAGGCAAAAAAAATTTAGTTATATAAAATGTTTTATTAATACAGTGGGGGAAAAAGTATTTAGTCAGCCACCAATTGTGGAAGTTCTCCCACTTAAAAAGATGAGAGGCCTGTAATTGACATCATAGGTAGACCTCAACTATGAGAGACAAAATGAGAAAATAAATCCAGAAAATCACATTGTCTGATTTTTAAAGAATTTATTTGCAAATTATGGTGGAAAATAAGTATTTGGTCAATAACAAAAGTTCGTATCAATACTTTGTTGTATATCCTTTGTTGGCAATGACCGAGGTAAAACGTTTTCTATAAGTCTTCACAAGGTTGGCACACACTGTTGCTGGTATGTTGGCCCATTCCTCCATGCAGATCTCCTCTAGAGCAGTGATGTTTTGGGGCTGTTGCTGGGCAACATGGACTTTCAACTTCCTCCAAAGGTTTTCTATTGGTTTGAGATCTGGAGACTGGCTAGGCCACTACAGGACCTTGAAATGCTTCTTAAGAAGCCACTCCTTCGTTGCCCTGGCGGTGTCCTTGGGATCATTGTCATGCTGAAAGACCCAGCCACGTTTCATCTTCAATGCCCTTGCTGATGGAAGGAGGTTTGCACTCAAAATCTCACGATACATGGCCCCATTCATTCTTTCATGTACACGGATCAGTCGTCCTGGTCCCTTTGCAGAGAAACAGCCTCAAAGCATGATGTTGCCACCCCCATGTTTCACAGTAGGTATGTTGTTCTTTGGATGCAACTCAGCATTCACTCTCCTCCAAACATGACGAGTTGTGTTTCTACCAAACAGTTCTACTTTGGTGTCATCTGACCATATGACATTCTCCCAATACTCTTCTGGAACATCCAAATGCTCTCTTGCAAACTTCAGACAGCCCCAGATATGTACTGGCTTAAGCAGGAGGACACGTCTGGCACTGCAGGATCTGAGTCCCTGGCGGTGTACTGTGTTACTGACGGTAGCCTTTGTTACATTAGTCCCAGCTTTCTGCAGGTCATTCACTAGGTCCCCCTGTGTGGTTCTGGGATTTTTGCTCACCATTCTTGTGATCATTTTGACCCCACGGGGTGAGATCTTGTGTGGAGCCCCTGATCGAGGGAGATTATCAGTGGTCTTGTATGTCTTCCATTTTCTAATTATTGCTCCCACAGTTGATTTCTTCACACCAAGCTGCTTGCCTATTGCAGATTCAGTCTTCCCAGCCTGGTGCAGGTCTACTATTTTGTTTCTGGTGTCCTTCCACAGCTCTTTGGTCTTCACCATAGTGGAGTTTGGAGTGTGACTGTTTGAGGTTGTGGACAGGTGTCTTTTATACTGATAACAATGTCAAACAGGAGCCATTACTACAGGTAATGAGTGGAGGACAGAGGAACCTCTTAAAGAAGAAGTTACAGGTCTGTGAGAGCCAGAAATCTTGCTTGTTTGTAGGTGACCAAATACTTATTTTCCACCATAATTTGCTAATAAACTCTTTAAAAATAAGACAATGTGATTTTCTAGATATATTTTCTCATTTTGTCTCTCATAGTTGAGGTCTACCTATGATGACAATTACAGGCCTCTCTTATCTTTTTAAGTGGGAGAACTTGCACAATTGGTGGCTGACTAAATACTTTTTTTGCCCACTGTACTTTACTTTAACTTTTTTTGGGTAGTCTTCTTATGGCTGTCAAAACTGTTAAGACCTTGGGCTTTCCTGATATTGGAGCTTTTACTTTTAAAGGCAGTAAAATCAACTATGTAAAGGTAAGGAAAATTACATGGAAACGTGGTCTTATGTGGGAGTAGTCTTCTCAAAGAAGATGGCCAGTATGCATAATACGTGGTGGAGCAGAAAACCCATCACAGGAAATCTGGACTGGATATTAAAATAAATGTTTTATGACTAACTTTATGTTACGTAACATGGCTTACTAGCCCCCCAACACATAATATGGCTCTATTTTTTGATGCCAACGCAGTTTATGTCCCTTTTTTTGGACCCCACACAATATATGAACCCCTTTTTCCATTGCAGACGCGGCCCTGGGTCACAGACCACAAAACAAGCTCGCGGGACAGATTTGGCCTGCAAGCCTTGTGTTTGAGACCTGTACTTTGAGGTTATCATGCCAATATGTAAAGCTTTCGCTGTGCCGCTAATCAGAGTTCTGGGATGATGAACTAATCAGCAGCTGAGGAGGGATATTTAAAGTCTGTTCACAACTTCCCATGTGTCTGCTATTAGTTGTTACTTACTAGTGAGGCTCCTGTGCTCTGATTTCTTCTGGATAATCTCTTGATTGCTGATTTTAGCTTTGACTGTTAACTCTTGACCTCGGCTTGGAAATGTTTATTCCTTTGATTCCACTCTCCTTGTTTGACCTGCCTTGTGAGCATTGCTGTGGGTTCTGGTTTGATTTGAGTTTGGTAGATCATCTATTACTGTGTCAAAATTCAGTTCAAGTCCAACTGGTTTCGTGCCGTGCTCTGGTGAAGACATATAGGTAGCCTTAGTCCTATCTCCCAAAGCTGTGTGAGATTTAGGTAGCTTGTTCTACTGCTCTCTGGTAGCAGCCAGTTTCTGTATTTTGAAAATTGCTCCTTTGGCAATTCCGTAACAGTACCTTGGGTATTACTGCCATGCTGTGGATCTCCTTCCTGTGGATTGCTAGTGAACTGACACACTTGTGAATTACAAATGTGTGGACATGTGCCTAATGGATTCCAAGTGTTGCTGTGGGAAATAACCCTTTGGATTAAAGTTTTGCACAGGGATGTTATCTTGTTCAAGGACTATGTTCTACTTAGAGACTGTGTATTGTTTCTGTACACTGTGTGTGTGATTTGTGCCAAGAACTTTACCCTCATAGAGAAACTATTTTTAACCACCAAACCAGTTTCAACCTCTTGCAACCACCAAGTTGTTTGAGTCTCATAAGACCATTTGTAACAGTTACTCGCTTGTAGCCTCAACTTGAGTAAAGCCCTTTTTCTTTTTATGTTTTGTGTTTGCCTTATTACTTGTGCTGTCATCAAGTGAGACCCTAGATATACAACATACCGGGCCAAAGATTCTGGTAAGACTTGTTTTGCTTTTTTTTTTTTTTTGTAGTTCAGTTGTTATCCAGGAAAAAAAAAGTCCTAAAAATGTTGGTAAAAAAATGTTGGTAAAAGGAATAGCCCCTTGGAATTAGTAAATTCATTAGAATGTAAATGGAAAGCACATCACACAGGCCGCAATGTCAATCAGCAACTGGAACTCTCTGTTTAAAGGGGTTGCCTAAGGATATGTTCACCATACCATTACTCAAGTCCATTACTCTCATCCATCTCATCCTACTTTCATAGGACCAGAAGCTTTTGTCATGACACCCAGTACTCACACCAATCAGCTGGTCTCAATCACTGGAGTGAGTTACAGTAAGTCATCAACCCCCTTTAAGGCTCTATTTCACATCTGTGTCATGGTTTCTGTTACAAATGAAACTGTAATGTTGTGTCGAATTCATAACATGACAGACAACAGCAGCTCTCCATGAACCCTACTGACTTATAATGGGTACTCTCTGGGATCTGTCATTTTAACTGAAGGTGAGTGCTGCATGCTGGGCTATCTTTTCTATCAACCATGACAAAATCTATGACAAAGGCTCATGATAGAGCTTCTAATGCAGATGTAAAAATAGCATAAGCTTGCTGGAAAAGAAAGAAAGCTTGTGCTTCTGTAATGGGAACCAACTTCTGTGTTTACAGTGATTGTGGTGTGTTTTATAGTCTGCTAGTCTGTCACCGACCTTTGTTGGGTGATTAATGCAGACAGATATTTAAGATGGTTTCCCCACAACATCATTAAAGTTACAGTTGTACAAATGGTTTTAGTGCCTAAACTGGGATCAGGGATCTTGATCTATGCAGAAGTCAGGCTGCTCCAAAGTGACTGTCAGTTTACAGTCTGCCCTACTGTGCCACTATGGATATCTCAAAGACTACCCTCTACATAAACCTTTAGCACCCATGTCTTATCCCTTTCAACTGCAAACATGCACCATACCTGTCACATGATACTTAGAAGATAGCAACTACACTTCTAGTCCAACTCAATTTATTCTTTATTTTAAACTTATTCACCCCCTTGCATTTTGAAGAAGTGTATAATGTCCATGTTAATCATAGACAGCACACAAATAACAATCCTAAAATAATCAGGATTGTGTGCTGTTCATAGTTGATTAATTTTTCACATCCATGAAAAACTGAACTTTTTTTCCAAAGTATTTGTATGACCATGTCTTTGGCTCTGTGAAAAACAGATGACACAGGTCCCTATGACAGTATATGTTGTCCCTACTAGAGATGAGCAAATCTGATTTGTCTTAGGCAAACTTGTAAAATGACCACCACCATGCGTAATACGATGTAGGAGAGCATAAACAAGAAGGTTCACACATTCTGTGTGACCTAGGCGGGCTTCTGACCGCCTATTGGCCAATCATTACTGACGAGTGGAGAGGTCACAGTGATGATGTCAGATGCAGTTTACTGTATAAAATTATGCACAGAGAGACGAACTCAGCTACTGCATCCAGCAGTATCAGCGCAGTCATAGTGGAAAAAAAACATTGTTGTACTACTACATAATTATAGGAGAAGACTCTGGAGAACAGATTCATTAGATTTATATAATTTAGACAGTGATATATGAAGAGGCTCCGGTCTCTTCATAAATCAGTCACATGTCCCAGTGCCAGGATGGAAAACTACAACATTTAGAAACTGGAATAGATTTCCATTATAGCTCACACAGAAAACTCACACAATGTGCTGATCGAGACACAGAATGGGGCTTGTGTCATATGCTTGTGGCACATGCCAGGGCCTTGCACCAAATGTGATCCGCAATATCATTGATTGATAAATCTGCCCCAGTGTTTTTAAAAGTGCACATATATTTCTTACACTGACAGTTATTAATATGCACTTAGGGCATATTTACAGTAAAATATATTTTTATTCCTGCAATGAAGTATCATGTTGCAGTGCAGTAAAATGTCTGGAAAAAGACAGGACAGGGTATACGGTAAAGGGGGAATAAACATTTATACTCCTGTAACGCTATCCACTCCTGCAAGTAACAATAAAAATTTGGGTGGCAGTACCTCAAGTAGCCTCAGGGTTGTTGTAGTTCTTGAGAAGGAAGGTGAAATTTTTGACATCTTGGCTTGCTGATCTCAATCACAGGATCCCCATGATACCAGTTCCCTCTCATAACGGTAGTGTGTGGAACGTAACCCAACAATCTTTGTCTGCATAGATCTGGGCCAGTGATAGCACTGATGATGAATCATTTGGATGCACCACAAATGTACAAGTACACCACCCTGGCAACCCCTGATTCTTCCTTGGGCCACACCTTGTACAGCTGCACCTGGGGCTTAGGCTGTTGGATGGCTACATATGGGATGGGCTCTCCTCTACACTTTCGCTTCCCACCCTCTCAGGCTGTCCAGTTCATCAAAACTCAATCTGAAACATGGAGTAACAGCTTCCTCGACTTCTGGTTAGCCGACAGGGACTGAGGACATAACTGTTGGGCCACACAATTGTATATTTCCTGCACTCTTCATATGTGCCTTCCCATCCAGGTCCGTGGCATCCAGGCCTCCAGTGGTTTATATTAATGGGCATCTTCTATTTGCCCGAACATCAGCATAATCAGGGAGTACCTGGTAGTCACATGCACAGCATTGCTGTACACCCATACTGATTCAGTGACTCAATTTGGTCAGCCTTCCAACTTCTGTTTTTCCAGTGTATACAAAATCTTCAGCAGAAACCAATTCATCCTCTTGTAGGCCTCATTTTCCTGGGATGGTACAGGGTAGTACATGTATTTTGTATTTGGTACAACCTATACAACTCATCTGTCCTTCAACCAGACAGCCTGATCTATATAGAACTGTGAGGAAACCATAGAGGGGCATCCTGTCTTCTCACAAGGCCTAGGCCATGAACTCTGTCTTGTGCTTGGTGAGGACAGCCACTGTAAATTTGGTGAAGTGGTTAATAATTGTCAGAACATACGACCCTGCGGCGACTCCCCCACAGACAGTCCATCAAAACCAAAGGGGAATTGTAATACTGATGGACACCACTGGTTCCTCTGGTCTGTCCCCCTTGCCAGGCCACAATTCTGACAACTCCAGCAGACCTATATAGCGACTTGCAGCAGCTCTGGAAAATAGTAGTAGGTTTGTAAGTTTGCAGAAATCTTTTTAGGCTCAGTGTCCCTTCTTTCTGAATATCCATCTCATGACCTGATGCATCTTTCAGGTAGACAGAACTATATGCCTGGACCAGCCATACATGCTCACTGAGGCCCTGTCCTTAGGAAGACCTACCCTAGCAACACCTCATCAGCAGGATTCCCACTTGCACCGAGCTCACCATGTAAGAGACCAGATCCCTTGACTCAATTGAGGTTCTCTCTGGACTTGTACACCATACAATAAATGGCTAGGGTCAGGTGCAGACAGTGAGTGCCAAACTGCATTGCTGTCTGCCTTGAGCCGCAGCCCACACTTCTCACTCAGCAGCAGCAGCCCCCTGCCTTCACATTATTAGGGGTACATTTGGGTGCCCTTCTCCCTGCTCTGCTAACTGCATACTTATAAAGCACCTTCTGATGCAGCAGGTGTGAGTTGCTATTGCACACAGCCAGTGTGCACAATTTATTCACCTCCCCTGTCTCCTACTCTATGGTATGACAGGACCCGGGAGGTGAATAGGAGGTGCACAAAGGCTGTGTGCAATAGCAACTCATGCCAGAAGCATCAGAAGCTACTTTGTAATTATGCAGTTAGCAGAGAAGTGATAGGGGCATCCAAGTGGTATAAAGGGGTGGGGGAAGGGTTAGTACATTGGGGGCCAATAAAGAGGCAATAAGTGGAAAATGGGCACCAAGTGCTTCACTCTACAAGACTTATTAAGAATGTTTTCTTGTGAAGGGTGAGGGGCATCACAAATGGATTCCGCCTGACCTAGCAGTATGAACGTTGGCAACAACTTCTGAGGATAATGTCACCTCTACTGTAGTGTTGAGCGAACCCGTCAAAGTTTGGGCTCGACGAGTTTGGCTGAACTTTGCCCAAAAGTTCGGTTCAGGTACCCGAACTTGATCCGAACCCCATTGAAATCAATGGGGACCCGAACTTGGTAACCCAAAAATGGCTGTAAAATGGGGATAGTAAGGAGTAGAGGGCTGCAAAATGGGGGTAATAACAGGGCAAGTGCCCTGCAAAAAATGGGGTAAGGAAAGTACTTAAAATAATAACATAAAATAAAAAAATAAAATAAATAAATACATTTAAAAAAAAATTAAAAATTAAAAAATAATTTTGAAACAGATGGTAGAGGTCCAGGGGGAGGTGCACAAAGGCTGTGTGTAATAGCATCTCATGCCAGAAGCATCAGAAGCTACTTTGTAATTATGCAGTTAGCAGAGCAGTGATAGGGGCATCCAAGTGGTATAAAGGGGTGGGGGAAGGGTTAGTACATTGGGGGCCAATAAAGAGGCAATAAGTGGAAAATTGGCACCAAGTGCTTCACTCTACAAGACTTATTAAGAATGTTTTCTTGTGAAGGGTGAGGGGCATCACAAATGGATTCCGCCTGACCTAGCAGTATGAACGTTGGCAACAACTTCTGAGGATAATGTCACCTCTACTGTAGTGTTGAGCGAACCCGTCAAAGTTTGGGCTCGACGAGTTCGGCTGAACTTTGCCCAAAAGTTCGGTTCAGGTACCCGAACTTGATCCGAACCCCATTGAAATCAATGGGGACCCGAACTTGGTAACCCAAAAATGGCTGTAAAATGGGGATAGTAAGGAGTAGAGGGCTGCAAAATGGGGGTAATAACAGGGCAAGTGCCCTGCAAAAAATGGGGTAGGGAAAGTACTTAAAATAATAACATAAAATAAAAAAAATTTAATAAATAAATACATTAAAAAAAAATTAAAAAATAATTTTGAAACAGATGGTAGATGTCCAGGGGGAGGAGGAGAAGGTGGATGTGGTGATGTAAGTGTAAGAGGTGGAGGAGGGGGAAGGAGGTAGCCAACACTTTAACCACTCACTCAGTCGCTGGCACAGCCAAGTCCTGTGGGATCCATGCCTGGTTCATCTTAATAAACGTATGTCCACCTTGGCTGTGGATAGGCGGATCCTCTTGTTGGTGATGATACCTCCTGTGGTGCTGAACACACGTTCTAATAGGACACTTGCCACAGGGCATGCCAGCACCTCCAAGGCATAAAGGGCAAGCTCTGGCCACATGTCCAATTTACCACCCCAGAAATTGAACAGGGAGGACCCATCGCTCAGTACCAGGAGACGTGTCGACAGATACTCATCCACCATGTGAGTCAAAGTCTGCGCTAGGAGACGTTATAGGTACACACGCAGTTATTGTTACTGCGCTAGGAGACAGTATGGGTACACACACACAGTTATTGTTACTGTGCTAGGAGACAGTATGGGTACACACGCAGTTATTGTTACTGTGCTAGGAGACGATATGGGTACACACACAGTTATTGTTACTGCGCTAGGAGACGGTATGGGTATACACACAGTTATTTTCACTGCGCTAGGAGACGGTATGGGTACACACAGTTATTGTTACTGCGCTAGGAGATGATAAGGGTACACACACAGTTATTGTTATTATGCTAGGAGACAGTATGGGTACACACGCAGTTATTGTTACTGCGCTAGGAGATGGTATGGGTATACACACAGTTATTTTCACTGCGCTAGGAGACGGTATGGGTACACATGCAGTTATTGTTACTGCGCTAGGAGACAGTATGGGTACACACAGTTATTGTTACTGCTCTAGGAGACGGTATGGGTACACACACAGTTATTGTTACTGTGCAAGGAGACAGCATGGGTACACATGCAGTTATTGTTACTGCGCTAGGAGATGGTATGTGTATACAAACGCAGTTATTGTTACTGCGCTAGGAGACAATATGGGGACACACGCAGCTATTGTTAATGCGCTAGGAGACGGTATAGGTACACACGCAGTTATTGTTACTGCACTAGGAGACGGTATGGGTACACACACGCAGTTATTGTTACTGCACTAGGAGATGGTATGGGTAAACACACAGTTATTGTTACAGTGCTAGGTACAGTATGGGTACACATGCAGTTATTGTTACTGCGCTAGGAGACAGTATGGGTACACACACACAGTTATTGCTACTGTGCTAGGAGACAGAATGTGCATACACACAGTTTACTGTCACTGCCCTGAAAAGTGCAATTATTATTTCTAGGCTAACTGTCCCTCATATTATCAGGCTCCTCTCCCTACCTAGCTGCACTGCCCTGAAAAGGGCAATTATTAAATTTAGCTAAGGCTCTGACTGTCCCTATCTTCAGCTGCAGCTTCTCCCTACTTAGCCTAACTAGCTGGAATGGCGACGGGACCTGTGACCCTGTCTCTTATATCGAGGGATCACATGTCCCACCTGGCCAATCACAGCCAGGCCCATACTAGGCATGTCTGTGATGTCTGTGGGCTTAAAGCTGGTTGATTGGCTGCTCAGCAGTCAACCAACCAGCTCTTCTTAAGCTGGTTGGTTGACTGCTGAACTTCAGCGCAGAACTGTGCGTTTCGGGTTCGCTCATCACTAGTCACCTCATGCTGGTTATTATTTATCATGTATACCCAGACATGACCCCTTTGCACAGCATACAGCGTGCGGCCATGGCCTTTCCTTTCCATTTCAACACTGGCTCCAACATCACCACAGCTCCATGCAATGGCACACTGGTGCCTACCAACAATGACACCATCACTTCATAATGCACAGGCAGCTTTACCAGCATGTTATTGGGCACCTTCACTACTTGGGACTCTGAAAAGCAAATAGGTATGACACATGATTTAGTACATATACATATAGTATCAGGGCAATAATGAGATCTGGTATTCATAATACCTATCTATTGGTTGTTATTCAGCTTTACAAATCTCCTGAAAGGTAAACTTGCATAAAATTACCAGATATTGGAAAGAGAAAAAGATCAAAGCATAACTACACATATTTGCCATTCAGCAGTTTATGAAAGTTGGGTAACTTTCCCCAGGTAGCTGAGGAAAGAGTTGTGTTGTTGTCACTGTAAGTTAGTAAGGTACAGTCAGCTAGTATCACTGTGTGTATGCTACTACTGACACTATTAACGTTGGTACTAGTAGTACTACTGTTAGTATCTATTTTATACTATCAGTTACTTGGGGGAATCCTTCCAACAAAATTGCATCACTCATCGTATAGACTAAAAGTGTGCAGCCTAAACCCTGCCCTATTCTCCTAAACTTCCTGGTTTCAGTGCTCTGGACAAGGTTCCTCACTGACAACCAGTAGTGATCTTTTTGAAATCTGGATACAACCAAGTTTCTTGGTGAGCTTTTGGACCAGATGGTCTGGGGTAGCCTGTTATACATCTCTAACTATATAGATGTCAGTTAAGCCTGAATTATTTAACCCGTAGTTAAAGAAACTTGAAAATAGTGAAAACTGTTATAAAAGACTTAAAACATTTTCCATTGGGCACTACAATAGCTATGTACAACTTCCCAACTCCAAATATGGCAATCAGAATAAATCCATGGGTGAACATCATAACCTAAAATTCTAATTTCCCTTCCATGTGTAATATTTTTTGAAAATAGCAAAGGTACAAAATTGGAAAACAACTGACCAAAAGGCTAGGATTGTGGGGCATTCCCACCACATGTGGATAGGATTATCTATATTGCCAACAACTTCAACAAAGGTTCGGGTAGGTGGGGTCAATGTGAGTAATTTTGGAAGGGGTACAGTACCACCTTAGGGAAATCTTGCAGGCCGTTTCCCAATGAGCAGCACCCTTCAAGATGGTTTTTACAAAGCCTGTGTCTGTGTACCACTCAGATAGGGATATTTGTCAGGATGAATCTTTCTCCCATCGTATAAGAAGGTTTTACTAGTGTAGATGGCTGAGTAAGGGTCTTATAGAATACAGACAATGCTCCATTGGAAGAGAGTCAGGCTTGCAGCTGCTTGAGGACTACTTTAGGGAAATAAGGTAGGGAAATGTCATAGGATTGTAAAATATGGTGTATTTGCAAATATTTATAGAAGTCCCTACCGAAGAAATTGAATTCCTTAAACAGTGTATTAAGATGGGGGCTGTCGAATAGTTGTCTGATGGTATGCAAACCGTTATTAGACCAGTGAGTTAAATTAACTTGCTGTAGAAATACATTTACATAAGTCAGGGGCATATTAATCATGAGGACAAGATCATCCTTGATCATCCTTTGCAGAATAAGTGTTAGGTACAGGTATGACCACAGTACAGAAACTGTATAGTATAATAGGAAATACCATCATTTTAACTATCGCTATCTTGCTCGCCCAGGTAATCAATAGGTTTAGAATAGTGAGCGAGTAAGGTAGAGACCTTCGCAAGTAGAGGCAAATAATTATGGGTAAAAAGGGCCAAGCTTGGAGCTGTTAGGGATATTCCCAGATAAGAAATACTGGTTAGGTTCCAATTAAAAGGGAAAGCACCCATCAACTGGGTTCTAGATGACGGAGGTATATCGATAGTAAGTACTTGGGCTTTAGACAGGTTCATCTTATAGTAAGATACCCTACTAAAGGCCTTCAACGTAGTGACAGTCGCTTGTAGGGAGGAGAGAGGACGTGAGAGTAAGTTAATCACATCATCAGCATACAAACCGATTTTATGTTGCAAGTCGCCCACAGCAATACCAACTACGTTCGGGTTTAGTCGAATAGATTCCGCCAGTGGTTCCATTACAGGAGCAAAAATAATTGGCGATAAAGGGCATCCTTGACGAGTACCATTAAGTATATAAAACGGGTCTGATAAGAACCCAGAAGATAACACTCTAGCAGAGGGGCGTGAGTATAATGCTAAGATGGATGCCTTGAAGGAGCCCTGAATCCCAAACTTTTCCAGTAGACGGTGAAGATATCCCCAGTGGACCCTGTTGAACACCTTCTCCGTGTCCAGAGCCAGGATAAGAGAAGGCGTTCAAGTGCGTTCTGCCCATTAAATCAGGTTAATGAACCATCAGGTATCATCTGGGGCTTGTCTACCAGCAATAAACCCCACCTGGTTGGGTTTTACCGGTTTGGTCAGCAACTGAAGGAGGCGCTCTGCTAATATCATAGCATATACTGTATTTTTATGTTGGTCTTCAACATTGATAGCGTTCTGAAATTGGCCAGATTAATTGGAGGTTTTCCTGGTTTAGGTAAGGTAACAATAGTGGTAGATAACATTTCTTCTGGAATCCACAGTCCTCTGTAGCTTTGGCAAATACCCGTAGCAAGTGGAGCGCAAGAAGAGACACAAATTTTTTATAGCAACTCCCGAAGAAGCCGTCAGGTCCCGGTGATTTGAAGGGTTTTAGTGAGGAGACGGCTTTATAAATCTCAGTTATGGAGAACGGAGCAGACAATTGTTGTTATCAGGAGAAAGTCTGGGGAGGGGGACACGTGTCAAAAAATTATCACTCTCTGGGATGGAAGGCTGATAAACCTCTGAACTATCAAGTTTTACAGAGATTCATAATAGATTCAGAACTGTTCCGCAATAATTCTAGGGTCAACTATTTTACAGCCACGGTTGTCCAGGAGATGAGAAATGCGAGATTTGGGTTGTGATTGTCTTATTTTCTTGGCAAGGAATGCACTGGCTCTATTGCTATGAATATATAACTGGCATTGGCATTTTCTAAAGTCTAGGTCTTGTTGATTAGCCAATAGGCCTTGTAATATTTTTATTTTCAAGAAAGGCTTTCAGTCCCCTCTTTAACCCCTTTGCTGACATCCACCGTAATATGCAGAACAGGTGCCATAACTGCTGGGTCTCTGCTATTTTACACATATGGGCATTGATTCCCCTCAATCCTCCCTTTGGTGCCCTCAATTGCCTCCCCCACCTCTCCAGTACCTTTTTTGTTTATGGAAAGCTCTGGCACAACGAGATCACGCCTTAACAGTTACACTGTAATCGTGCCATAGACTGCAGTACCAAAACTACCTGAACTGTAAAAATATTTTTCTGATACACTGAACACTGTAGCAGTAAAAAAAATTCAAAATAGCCGAATCAATGTTTTTTTTTGCCATTTCACTTCTGAACTAATATTGAAATTAACCCCTAGGCGCACCCGGACGTACAGTTACGTGTGCGTGACTAAACATGGTGGCCGCTCTGAAACAGTGTGGCCGTACTAGCTGCCGGGTCTGTGCTGTTTCATACAGCAGGGACCCGGCAGCATTGCCCGTAATCAGACATGACTCTGATCACGGGCATTTAATATCTCAGATGCCGTGGTCAAATGTGACCACGGCATCTGAGTGGTTCATTTCATTTTCTATTTGCTTTTCGGTAAGCTCACATGTTCAAGCCCTCTAGGGAGGCTAAAAAATAAAATAAGAAAAAAAAATATTAAAAAAATTAAAAAAAAACTAAAAGTTTAAATCACCCCCCCTTTCCCTAGATTACATATAAATATAAATAAATAAAAGTAAACATAAACACATTAGGTATCCTCAAGTCCGAAAATGCCCAAACTATTAAAATATAAAAACATTTGTCCCAGTAAACGCTGTAGCAGGAAAAAAAAATCAAAATGGCTGATAATTGGCGTTTTTTCGCCAAATTACCTCCCTAAAAAAAATTAAATAAAAAGTGATCAAAACATCATACATTCCCCAATATGGCTTCAATAAAAACTACATCTTGTCCCGCAAAAAAAAGGCTCCGTAGGCTGAAAAAAAAAAAAAAGTTATAGTTGTCAGTATATGGTGATTCAAAGATATTTTTTTTTTCTTCAAAATTTAGAATATTGGTAAAGTTATTAAAACATGAAAAAAACTATATACATTTGGTATCACTGTGATCATACTGACCTGCAAAATAAAGCTAACATAGCATTTTTACCGCAGAGTGGAAGCCGTAAAAAAAAAAAGACATAAGAAAACGGCAGTACTGCGTTTTTTTTTCTCAATTCCACCTCATTCTGAATTTTTTTTTTTACGTTTCCCAGTACATTGTACAAAATAATAAATGGTACCATTTTGAAGTAGAACTTTTCACGCAAAAATCAAGCCCTCATATGACTACATAAACAGAAAAATGAGAAAGTTATGGCTTTGGGAATGTAAGGAGTAAAAAACAAAAGGTCTCTTAAGGGTTAAAGTGATGTTGGACATTCCACAAAATGGTATAAATAAAAAAAAAAAAAAAAAAAAGAAAAGCAAAAAGGCCTAGGTGTAGAGAGGTCACTAGAAATCTGTACTTTCCATTCATGTACTGTATTTGTACATTGTAATTAGGTGATCCCAAAGCTGTCTTTTTCCAAACTTATGGAGGGCATTTTAACACCTCCACCAAATCAGGTTCTTAGAATCTGGTTATAGGTGCTACTCCACTGATTCTAGCACAGTTTAAATCTTTTCTCGCAGGTAGTTTTGATGCCTGATGTGATTATTTCAGTTCTGTAATGTCAGAAGGGCAGTGTCAGGCAGGGGGATGTGATTGAGAGCTCCAATCAGAGACAGCCAGTGTCAGAGCTCAGACTCACACCCCTTACCTGCTCCTGCCTGACACCGCCCTCTTGACAGTACAGAGTCTAAATAGCATATCAGGTACCAAAACTAACAGTATTGATTACTCAGGAACAGTGGGTTGTAGAGAACTGTTCCAGAATCAGTGAAGTAGCAGCTATTAATTGATGTAAAGAGCTGGATTTGCTGGAGGTGGTGAAAGGTCCTTTTTAATGAGGTTGTCCAGGAGTAACCCATGAGGCGGCCAGGTGGGGATATAAAAAAAAAAAGTAACATACATATGTCAGAACTTTCAGCACAGCGACCTTGGTAGGCAGTAAATGGGACTGGTGAGTACACTTTTTTTTTTCTTTTATATCCAGCGGCCCTCCAATTGATTATTCCAAATCCTGGACAACTATTTTAATGATCCCACGTTTGCGAATATGTCTTTGTACTGTAAATCACCCATTGCATTACTTACCTTGGTTGTCCTCTTTTGTACTTGTTTTAGATCAACTATGCCTTTCCTTTACATAGGTGCCCAAAATTGTTAACAGTATGCCATATGTGGTCCGATCAGTGTTTTATATACTACAGTATGTCCTTTTCATTAGCATCTCTGTAACTCTTGATGCATGCCAAGATTTTATTTAACTTGACAGCAGTTGCCTGGCAGTGTTTGTTAAAATTATGTTTACTATCCACCAGTGGTAATGGTAATTTTCAACTTTTACCGAGTGATGTTTTATTATTTAATACATAATTGTAACACTTATTTTCATGGCGCGGGTGCATAACTTTACATTTATCCACATTAAAATTAACTTGCCTGTCCCTGCCCAAGCTTCCACCTTCCATAAATCCTTTTGTAATATTATACTATCCTCTGTGTTGACTACTTTACAGAGTTTAGTATCATCTGCAAATATTCTGATTCTACTCTGTAAACACTCTTAACATATTAAAAAGAAAAGAACCCAGCACTGACCCCTTGTAGTAGCACCCCACTGGTGACTGTAACCCAATCTAAGAATGTACAATTATTAACCACCTTTCGGCCCCACTTTGCAGGGTAATCCCCAAAGGACAGTTACTGTGAGTTTGCAGGAATTGTTCTACTAGAGATGCTTATAGACAAAAAGACAGAGGTTACCCTTAACTCCTTATCCCTCTATAACATATACAAGAGGGAAAAATATAGGAGAAAGACTAGTACACAGCCATTTTAGTATCTCAAAGAAATCTAGTTGGTTAGCAACCAGAAGTATGGGAATGTTTCGATGTGGCTAGTGCAAAGCATGCCTATGGGTAAAAGTAACTAAAACAATCTTCATAATTCAAGATTTTGCTAATTGTCGGAACTCTGCAGTCCTCTATGCATGTATCTGCACTTGCGGCTTATATTATGTAGGAAAAACAAAGAGAATTTAGGAGACGTATTCTTCAACACCTGAA
Source organism: Leptodactylus fallax (assembly GCA_947044405.1). Classification (NCBI taxonomy): domain Eukaryota; kingdom Metazoa; phylum Chordata; class Amphibia; order Anura; family Leptodactylidae; genus Leptodactylus; species Leptodactylus fallax. The sequence continues at coordinate 2,016,613 of CAMRHE010000197.1, read as the reverse complement.
TGACTGTCAAGAGTATCAGTGCCACTGTTGCTTTAAGACATAGAGGGCAAAAGGCAAATCAAAACTCTACACCCCTTCACTGGTGCTCTCCTCAAGGAGAGATATTCCCGTCCCTAAGCCACTCATTGCCTCCCACAAAGCCAGTCAGTTCACTTTGCTCTGCACTGATGAGGGACAAAAATCCCGAAACGGCGCTGTATGCAGGTAAGTGAAATTGGCTTGGCTAAAATCCCATTTGCTGTCTCAAGACTCAGTGAGTCAAAAGCAAATTGAGGATCTGTTACATCCAACAGAGGGCACATGAGCTTCCCAGCTTCTTTTCCCATAATGCCTTGTGATACTGTTGCTTTAAGGTTGCCATGCTGACCTGAGAAGCTCCTGCAATGCAATAGTTCTCTGGTCTTGTACAATTACCAGCTGAGGATACATATTTAAACTTCCTTCCTCCTCAGCAAGCTGCCTGCAATTACTTTTCTTGTTTGGCTGTGTGATCTGATTCTTTGTGTATCACTGCTTCAGACTGATCTCCTGGAAACCGAACTTTGACTTGTGACCAAAATACCTTTGTCTTTTGATTCAAACTCTGATGTGATTTCTTGGAATATTGATACTTAGACTTTGTTAACGGATACTTCTTGTATACTGAATCTAGCCCTGACGTGATCTTTTGAAAAAAACAACCTTATTATCAGAATATCACTTATCTCTTGACTCAAACGTCTCTTATTTAACAAACTACTACTGGGACATTACCTTTCTGATCCATCTTCCTGATCCTGATCATCCTAGTAAGTTAATAGTGGGTTCCGGTTATGTTTTCAGAAAGTGGAGTGTTTATTTCCTGTTCAGCAAAGTCCATCTGGTCTTGAGCCTGGCACTAGTGAAGGTGTTTGGGGTCTGGGTCTATCTCGCAGGTCAGTACTAGATTTAAATAGCTCGTTCTACTGCACCATGTTATCAGCCAGACTCTGCTTTTGCTTACATTTGCTCCAGGAACTCAACCATAACAACATTGGACATGAGAAGGATAAATCAATCCCTAGACATGTTGCCAGCTTACATTCTGGGGAAACTTTGGTTTTTAGCTTTGTAGCCTTAGAGACAGTAAAGAATACTATCAGGGGAGGAGACATTGACACTATTCTTTTACGTAAAGAGGCTCAATGGATTTATAGACTTAAACCACTCATTCCATTTGGGCTAAATGAAAATTTAAACTTTGCTTGCTTCATTTGACTTTATATACAGTGGGGGTGTGAACCGAGAGCAAGGCAGGTGTTTTGGACTCCACAACCAGAAATGAACGCACACGCGGTAGTTCAAGAAAAGAATATATATTTACTATAAGTTAATAAAGGCTAGTTAAAGGAAAAAAAAAAAAGGAAAAAAAAAAAAAAAATAAAAAAAAAAAAAAAAAAAATTACAAAAAAAATTAAGAAAAAATTTTTTTTTTTTTTTTTTCCCCTTTTGTAGTATGGAAACAAAATAAAAAATATATTCAAAAATACCCCTAACAGCCCCCCCCCACACATTTGTTTGCCCCCCTTTTTCCCCAGTGGTCCAGGTGGACAGCTTACAGTCCGTAGAAGCGCGCGGTGGGGCCCAAAGTCGTTCCTTTCTTTTATAGTGAAGCGTCCTCTCCTCACTGTTATCAGGATCTTGGGAGAAATGAAGTCCTCTTTAACAGGGAAACACAATGAATGCAATGTAATCCAACAGCAGATTCCACTCAGCACACTGACAGTCCTGCCGAATCCATACACTGATCTAGGATGTAAGCCGGGATTTATGCAGTTACTGTCCAGTACGTCAACAGCACTGCGAGTCTCTATCTGTGGTATCCATATACACAGTCACAATGTCAGTCTCACTGATCAGCCACTGAGCACAGTTCCTTTCACATGGACTCACTAGTCCTGTCGTCTCTTTACACTCTGTTTGTCTCTGGACCAAGATACAGCTTAGCTGTACAGAAAAATATCCACACCAGTTCAACACAGCACAGACACCTGTCTTCTCTCTTGCCAAGATGGCTGCTGCTCTCTGTCTCGTCACTTCCTGCTTCTCTGCTCACACTTTGTCTGCAGAACAGGCAGGCTGACATAAAAGGGGGGGGGGGTCTCACTCCAGCATCATGTCACAATTACAATGGCTGCTGTCTTAAAGGAACAGAATCACAGAAATACATTCAACATTAACAGTTTATACAGACAAATGAAGCTTAGGACAACATTGGCTATCTCTTACATATTCCCCCCCACTTTAAGATTGGCAGTCCCTGCCTATGACTGTATATCCAGAGGGTTGTACTTTTATGCACAGGGTGGTAGTATACCGATGTATGGCAGGCCAAACGAACTCATCCTGCGCATACCGAACAGGGGGAATACCAGCATTTGGCCTAGTGGTCCGTCTGAGGAGCGGTGGTATATTATGGGGTGTTGCAGCTATGGGCTGAGAAGGACCAGTGGATTCCGCACCAGAGGGGGCACAGGCCGGAGATACAGTAGTCACAGGTGGAACATCCCCAGGAGCAGGGATCGGCCAACAATCATCCTCCTCGTCAGAGGCCCATTCCGCACCTCCATTCTCTGACTGTGGGAGCTCATTCACATTTGCAGGCCCATCATGATTTGTCCCTTCAGAATGACACAGGCGCAACATATTTCGGTGAAGTACTCGAACACAATCAGTTCCTTCTTTCTGGACCTGGTACACTGGCCCATTCGCATACTTGCGGCCAACAACACGATACGGCAAAGCCTCCCATCGGCTTTCCAATTTCCCTTGGGGTTTCTTGACACGAACTAGCACCAGGTCGCCTGGTTGCAATGGTGCTTCTTGCACTGGGGTCTTATCAGGATGGGGATGTTCTTGCAGGCGCTGCCGCACCAATCGATGGATCGTCTCAAGTCTCTGCCGGTGCGCCCGCACCCAAGAGGTTGGATTCCTCGGAGGGAACCCATCCACATCATCCAACTGTAATTCTCCTATACTTCGCCCAGGCCGCCCAAAGAGAAGTGTATAAGGAGAGTACCCCGTTGTAGAGTGGACCTGATTGTTATAGGCCCACACCATTTCAGACAAGAACTGAGGCCACTGTAACTTCTTGTCTTCCTCCAGAGTCCGCAGCATCTGTAGCAGAGTTCTGTTGAATCTTTCACAGGCCCCATTTCCCTGAGGGTAGTATGGAGTCGTGTGCGACTTCTTTATCCCGTAGATACGTTGAACTTCTTTCATTACGTGTCCCTCAAAGCAGGCGCCCTGGTCAGAGTGGATGCGTTGGGGGCACCCATATACTCGAATGAAATCTTGGCACAGAGCACGAGCTGCTGACTCAGCTGTCTGGTCCTTGGTGGCGGTTACCACCGCAAATTTGGTGAAGTGATCCACCATTACGAGGCAGTACTGGTGTCCACTATTGGATGGGCCCACCATTAGATAGTCTATCATGACGATTTCTAAAGGTTCCTGGGTCACGATGGTTTGCAGGGGAGCTCTCTGTTCTATTGCCTTATGGATCTCACAAGTTCGACAGCTGCGGCATACTTCTTCGACCATTTGACGAAGACCAGGGCAGTAAATCAGTCGCTGTAACCAACGAAAGGTCTTCTCATGACCAAAATGTCCATTCTTATTATGAGCCTCAACTGCCAACGAGCGAGCCAGTTCACTAGGCACCACAATTTGGTATCAAATGTCGATCTCAGAAGGTAAATAGACCTTTCGGCATAGCACTCCATTTTTCATCTCCAACTTTTCCCACTGACTCAGAACAGATAATATTTCACGTGTCAGTCGTTCTCTTTCCTCTCTACAGGGCTTCTGGCCTTTCTCAACACACTTGATCATCTGCGCCAGCCCCTCATGGGTCTGTTGTATCTGTGCCCATTCCTGTCGTGAGGGACCAAAGAAAGGAGCCATTTCAGTCCCCTCCATCTCAAACTGATTAGCGGCGGCCAAGGCCTGTGAAAATCTGCTGAAGTCGGGCACCTCCACATGCTCCAACTCATGATCCACGTCTTCTGTGGGGGTCTGGGCAGTTACCCTAGAAAGTCCGTCAACATTCTGGTTCTCTGTCTTGGACCGATACTTAATGCGGTAATTGAACTTAGACATTCGGGCTATCCACCTCTGCTCTAATGCCCCGAGCTTGGCATTTTCCAGGTGAGCTAGTGGGTTGTTGTCAGTCAGTACTAAAACTTCAGCACCAGTCAAATATTCAGAGAATTTCTCGGTCATGGCCCATACCAGTGCCAACAGCTCCAACTTAAATGAACTATAATTCTCGGGGTTTCTTTCAGAATCTCTCAAAGACCGGCTGCCGTACGCTATGACCCTCTCCTGGCCATCCTGAAGCTGGGAAAGCACTGCTCCAAGACCATACAGGCTTGCATCTGTATACAGCTGGAACGGCAAGTGGTAATCAGCATATGCCAAGATTGGGGCTGTTGTCAGTGCATCCTTCAATGCCTGGAAGGCTTGTTCCTGTTCAGGACCCCACTTCACGGACCGGTTCTTTGGACCACCGGATGTGCCTCATAGGAGAGCATTAAGTGGTGCTGCTACCTTGGCGAAATCCTTAATAAACCGTCGATAGTAACTGGCTACTCCAAGGAACGTCCTCACTTCTCGCAGGGTAGTCGGTATCGGCCAATCTTGAACAGCCGCTATCTTGTCTCTTGATGGTCTCACCCCTTCTCCTGATACGCGGTGACCCAAGTAATCAATTTCAGATTGGAACAACCGACAGTTACTGGGTTTCAATTTGAGCCCATGTTCCCGCAATCTTCGAAATACTTGCCCCAACTGGTGGAGATGGTCTTCAAAGGTCGCAGAATACACTATAATGTCATCCAAGTAGATGAGAGTGAACTCAAAGTTGAAGTCACCGAGACATTTCTCCATCAACCGCTGAAACGTTCCGGGTGCATTTGTCAACCCGAAGGGCATCCGGTTAAATTCGTATAGTCCCATGGGCAAGATGAATGCCGTCTTCTCCTTGTCTTTTGTGGCCGTCGGCACCTGCCAATACCCACTAGCCAGATCTAGTGAGGAGAAGTACCGGGCTCTCCCTAGCGCTGAGAGGGACTCCTCAATCCGTGGCAAGGGATAGGAATCTCGTACTGTGCAAGCGTTTAACTTCCGATAGTCTATGCAAAATCGGATGGACCCATCTTTTTTTCTTACTAACACCACAGGAGCCGTCCAGGGACTCTGGCTTTCTTGGATGATCCCACCCTTTAGCATCTTAGCTAACAGTTCTTTCACTTCCTGATACAACTGTGGAGGAATTTGTCGGTAGCGCTCTCTAATTGGAGGGGTGTCTCCTGTGGGAATCTCATGGTAGATCCCTGTGGTACATCCAAAATCTTCAGCATACCGTGCAAAGGCGGCTCGGTTCTCCCACAACAGCTCATCTACCTTCTGCACCCATTCCAGAGAACATGAACTTGCATCTATCTTCATCTGTTCTCGAATTGCACGGCCATTCCATTCAGAGGTGGGTTCCTCATCTTCTCCCATGGACACAGTTACGGTCCACTCATCCCTTTCAGTCGGCTTCAGCTGCATTGGAGTTACTTTCCTTACTTCCTCCGGAGTCACATAGATGTTAGCCAGCTGCCTCCCTGGGGTCAGGTCCACACTCTGGTCCTGAGTGTTTACACATCGAAGTGGTACTCTTCCATTGCGAACTATTGCCAAGGAACGGGCCACTAGCGGATCAACACCTCCTTCGGCTGCCTGCAGTGGTTCTACCAACACAGCTATGCCCTCTAGTTTCCGACAGGTGCCTACGGGCATGGACACTATTGTCTCCCGACTGGGTGGCAGTGTAACTTTTGTATGCAAAGGAACTGAAATTCGAGCCAGAGGACGCTGTGCATCCGAACTTTTCTGTAAGCCACATGTCCGGATCAGCCGCTGGAAAGCTGTTTGAGTAGGCCGATGGGTGGTGGTTTCTTTCCAATAACCGCGACCTTTCTTTTCAAAGAGGATCTGATCGAATTTTTTTTAACACATTCATCCCCAAAATGACAGGGACCTTTACTTCATGTGACTCCTGTACCACCACAATGCCTTTCCTACCTAGATCTTGGCCACATACCCGGACATTCATCCAGGCCACTCCCACGACCGGAACTGGTAACTGGTTAGCTGCGACCACTCGTACGAATGTATGGGGATCATATTTCACATGTTGCTGGAAGTACCGTTCATAACAGTCTCTACTCAAGGTCGTTACTTGGGAACCCGTGTCAATCATCCCGGTAACCGGAATACCCTCCATTTCCACCTGTATGACAGGACTTGCAGCGATCAGGTCATCATTAGGGCATTCTCCCCACATAGTCTCCTTGTCAGTCTCCCCTACTACACGCCCTACAGCAGCAGGGGACTTCAGTTTAACGGCGGTCTCTCATAAGTTTGTCGCTGCTCTGGACATCTAGCAGCAACGTGGCCCATCCGTCCACACTCCCAGCAGCGTATCTCCCGTCGTTCTGGCCATCTGTTTGGGCCCCTTCGGTAAGCCCCTTCGATTTCTCCTGAGCACTGCACTAAATGATTTAGACCCCTTCGGTAGGTCCTATCCTCATCCCTCCAGCGGGGTGGTGGGTGATTCTGATTTTCTGGGTATGGACGGCTCACGCTTTCACCTCCAGTTTTCTGGAAGTCTGCAATTTTCATAGAATGCTCATCACAACGGGTGTGCAAGTGTTCCATTTGCTCTTGCAGTTTCTGCATTACTGTGAGAATTTCTTTAACCGTCCCCTTTTCTACTGTCTCTGAGCCAGAACTAGCCCCCTGTGACAAAGTAACTCCAACTGCGGTCTGGGGCCTCGGGACCATACTATTGGCACGGAAGATGGCCTCTACCTGTACATCATGGAATTTAGCATCAGTCTCTCGTCGTATAAAATCCTGCATAGTCACAGTTAAACTGCCGTCACGTATCCCCAGGACAAACTGGTCACGGAGAGTCCGATCAGGGTTACAGAAGGCTGGCGAGCCCCCTCTTTCCTTCCCTTGAATATCTCGGAGCAGTTCTTGTAGGGCATTTGCATATTGGGGAAGGCTTTCATTCTCCTGTTGTACCCTCTGGAAGAACCGAGCCTGCAGAGACCCCAGCAATGCAGTTTCTCCATAGATGGTTTCTAGAATCTGGACTACTTGCTCAAATGTCTGCCTTTGTTCAAATGGCCTCAGTATCACCGTGGTCTTATCATCCCCTTGTAATGTCAATATTGCTAGCTCTACTAGTACTTCTGATGCGGTCTGGTACATTCGCTGTATCATTCGTATCTGTTCCACCCACATACTCACTGACATATTATTGCCATCAAATTTAGCTAACTGACTCATTATAGCCCCTGCTGGAATTCTTCCTCCAGCACCATTCTCTCTAACGGGTGCGTCACCGTCCATTCTGGTAAGCGGATCCTGCCGACTACGCCAATTTGTGAACCGAGAGCAAGGCAGGTGGTTTGGACTCCACAACCAGAAATGAACGCACACGCGGTAGTTCAAGAAAAGAATATATATTTACTATAAGTTAATAAAGGCTAGTTAAAGGTAAAATGACAGGGATAAAGACAAGCAAAATATACAATATAGCATGAACAATTTCAAGGCAAATTCTGCAATGGTTTCTACTTTTACTCTGTCCACTTCTGCAGTATGGACACTGAATGAACAATATACTCAAAACTATCCCTAACTGACCCTGACATCACATTTGGGTGCACCCCCTTTTCCCCAGTGGTCCAGGTGGACCGCTTACAGTCCGTAGAAGCGCGCGGTGGGGCCCAAAGTCGTTCCTTTCTTTTATAGTGAAGCGTCCTCTCCTCACTGTTATCAGGATCTTGGGAGAAATGAAGTCCTCTTTAACAGGGAAACCCAATGAATGCAATGTAATCCAACAGCAGATTCCACTCAGCACACTGACAGTCCTGCCGAATCCATACACTGATCTGGGATGTAAGCCGGGATTTATGCAGTTACTGTCCAGTACGTCAACAGCACTGCGAGTCTCTATCTGTGGTATCCATATACACAGTCACAATGTCAGTCTCACTGATCAGCCACTGAGCACAGTTCCTTTCACGTGGACTCACTAGTCCTGTCGTCTCTTTACACTCTGTTTGTCTCTGGACCAAGATACAGCTTAGCTGTACAGAAAAATATCCACACCAGTTCAACACAGCACAGACACCTGTCTTCTCTCTTGCCAAGATGGCTGCTGCTCTCTGTCTCGTCACTTCCTGCTTCTCTGCTCACACTTTGTCTGCAGACCCCAGGGGGGGGGGAAAAAAGGGGGGGGGTCTCACTTCAGCATCATGTCACAATTACAATGGCTGCTGTCTTAAAGGAACAGAATCACAGAAATACATTCAACATTAACAGTTTATACAGACAAATGAAGCTTAGGACAACATTGGCTGTCTCTTACAGGGGAAAAAAGTATTTAGTCAGCCACCAATTGTGCAAGTTCTCCCACTTAAAAAGATGAGAGAGGCCTGTGATTGACATCATAGGTAGACCTCAACTATGAGAGACAAAATGAGAAAACATATCTAGAAAATCACATTGTCTGATTTTTTTAAGAATTTATTTGCAATTATGGTGGAAAATAAGTATTTGGTCACCTACAAACAAGCAAGATTTCTGGCTCTCACAGACCTGTAACTTCTTCTTTAAGAGGCTCCTCTGTCCTCCACTCATTACCTGTAGTAATGGCACCTGTTTCAAATTGTTATCAGACAAGACACCTGTCCACAACCTCAAACAGTCACACTCCAAACTCCACTATGGTGAAGACCAAAGAGCTGTGGAAGGACACCAGAAACAAAATTGTAGACATGTACCAGGCTGGGAAGACTGAATCTGCAATAGGCAAGCAGCTTGGTGTGAAGAAATCAACTGTGGGAGCAATAATTAGAAAATGGAAGACATACAAGACCACTGATAATCTCCCTCGATCAGGTGCTCCACGCAAGATCTCACCCCGTGGGGTCAAAATGATCACAAGAACGATGAGCAAAAATCCCAGAATCACATGGCGAGACCTAGTGAATGACCTGCAGAAAGCTGGGACTACCGTCAGTAACACACTTTGCTGCCAGGGACTCAGATCCTGCAGTGCCAGAGGTGTCCCCCTGCTTAAGCCAGTACATAACCGAGCCCATCTGAAGTTTGCTAGAGAGCATTTGGATGTTCCAGAAGAGTTAAGGGAGAATGTCATATGGTCAGATGAAACCAAAGTAGAACTATTTGGTAGAAACACAACTCGTCATGTTTGGAGGAGAGTTAATGCTGAGTTGCATCCAAAGAATACCATACCTACTGTGAAGCATGGGGGTAGCAACATCATGCTTTGGGGCTGTTTCTCTGCAAAGGGACCAGGACGACTGATCCGTGTACATGAAAGAATGAATGGGGCCATGTATCGTGAGATTTTGAGTGCAAACCTCCTTCCATCAGTAAGGGCATTGAAGATGAAACATGGCTGGGTCTTTCAGCATGACAATGATCCCAAGCACACCGCCAGGGCAACGAAGGAGTGGCTTCATAAGAAGCATTTCAAGGTCCTGGAGTGGCCTAGCCAGTGTCCAGATATCAACCCCATAGAAAACCTTTGGAGGGAGTTGAAAGTCCATGTTGCCCAGCGACAGCCCCAAAACATCACTGCTCTAGAGGAGATCTGCATGGAGGAATGGGCCAACATACCAGCAACAGTGTGTGCCAACCTTGTGAAGACTTACAGAAAACGTTTGACCTCTGTCATTGCCAACAAAGGATATATAACAAAGTATTGAGATGAACTTGTGTTATTGACCAAATACTTATTTTCCACCATAATTTGCAAATAAATTCTTAAATAATCAGACAATGTGATTTTCTGGATTTGTTTTCTCATTTTGTCTCTCATAGCTGAGGTCTCATCTTTTTAAGTGGGAGAACTTGCACAATTGGTGGCTGACTAAATACTTTTTTTCCCCTCTGTAGCATTTAGGGTGGGAGTGAGGCCTCATCACACACTCCATCCTGCAGTGCTAGTAACCTACATTTTTGCTCCATCATTGTAATTTTTCCATAGTGTATAGAAATGGGGTACATTTTGCATTCCATTTGCCATTACTAGAAGTCCTGGCGGTACCTGAGTACCAAGAGACAATATTAGGACTTGGGAAAGGTGGCTTGCTATAGGTGAAGACGGGTTCTGTCATTTTTGTATGCACAGTGGTTTTGCCCTAGGGATAATTATAGGTTTTCCTATTGTGCCATCTTTTAAATGAACATATTCTCTTTATTCATATTATTATGTCATAGACCTTTATCCACGGGGATAACTGATGTGTGGATAATGTTATGCTGTGGGGGTACTGAGTGATTTTCCCTCAGCCTTATGATGCGATTGGGGAATGTGTCATTTACCCGGATACATGCAGGACACTGGCATCACATGGAAGATACTACTATAACTTGAAGTTTAACTCCCATTTTATTTTTTTTGCTATTGTGTCAGGTGGCATGTGATGAACATTTTTGTAATATACTTTAACAAACTATCAAATGTCCTTTTAATAGAACACAGGCATCAAAGTTCATGTTAGCAATGTTTTGACTAAGCATTGCCAGCAAGACTCTGTAGATCCATACACAATGCAGCATGTAGAGCTGAAGCATTTTCCAAAGGAGAGGATAGTCACTTCAAATAGCTCTATCTCCAGTTTTATACCACCTAGAAAAAAGGTAAGGCATTTTCAGCCTTACCTCTGGCAGTTTGGATATTGCTTAACAGTTATGTATATCTGATTGGTGACATCATTGTATGCTTTTTGAGGGATATATATGGCCAATTCAAGTACAACGGTTGTATAATATACTCCTTTAGGTGATATTTGTATTTCTCCTCTTGCATCTTCATTGATTTTTCATGCATTCCTAAGTCTTTTATATACTATTGAGAATACTTTATCATTATATTGTGGCATATCTCTGAAGTTTTGTTTTCTATCTCACCTGGCTTATACAGTTTTTTTCTGTTTTGGTTACAATACATCCTCCTTGACTAACCCTATATCCTCCTATCCTATATCTTACTTTGGATAATTTGTAGCTATTTATGATGTTGGTATTATTGCATTTTTAATTACTGGATTACTGTGATATCCTGATGGAAACTGATGAAAGGAAAACATATCAAGATTTGGAGTATTATTCCAGTATTTTAGATCACTTATGGTGGTAGACTTGGTTGTTGACTTTGATTATTGCATAGATACTTTTTATGATAATTTATTAAAGGCTACATTTTAGGGGTATATACTTTGTGATTTTGTTATTTGTTTATGACCTTTTGATTTATCTTTCCTCCTGGTGGAATACTTACCAGTGACTGTGATATTACACCTTCCTATCTGGTGAGCCAGATGTTAACCCCAGTTACACGTATTTTCCCCTAGTTCCAGTATTCTCATTTTAATGTACCAACTTTTTATGTGGTACAGTATCCCATGACTTTGAAGATTCCAGATATGCGATGTCCACAATCCTCTCCCTGATCCCCTCTGGAACTTACCGCATCATGCACTTGCCCATTGCTCCTGCTTCCAAAAAAAAACTTCAGAAACTGACTATTTATTCTACATATTGCCTAGATTCCATTGTTACAACGTAATTAATGCTTCTTTTCTGTTGCTTGTTTTAAAGTAATGGCTGATATACAATATGCTTAGCTTATCAATTTTGCTCCAATTCCTCATTGCCAGTCTGTTGCATCCCCTGCCATGCCAATCCTTCCATGGACACTGATGTGATGTCGACCATGATGTCATGTGACAAAGCAAGCTCTATTATAGCTATACGGAACATGCCAGCGTAGGTATAATTGACATTCTGCTATTTACAAAAACGCAAGTGATTTTGAAATCACAGCATTTTCTCTGCTGGGTTTTTTTCTGCAATATGTGGATAGGATTAGTCAGAATCCTATTCACTTTGTAGGTATTGTAAAACACAGTCTTTTTTTACAATGTGGGGCCCTGGCCTTAAACCCTCCCAACATCCTCCATAATAGTACGGCAGATGCCGGGTCTTTAAAGATGGTGGCCACTCTGCTGCAGCGCGGCCGCCATAGCTACCAGGTCTCCACTGTAATGTACAGCGGAGACTCAGAGCTAATGTACATGAGCAGAGTCCACTCTCATCGTGGACATTGCAGGCCAGGTTCCACCCCCCCAAAGTAAAAAAAATTGCCCCCATACCTTTCTCGTTGCACGCAAGCTCCCAAACGGCGGGAGGTTGAGGAGCCAACCTGTTCCCATGGCAGCCTGGAGCCTTCTGAAGGCTTCCATGACTGCAGTAGGGATATTACTATTTTGGCTGGTCTATTAATAGTCTCAATAGTAACATAGCAAAAATCCCATAGATTGCAATACAGTTGCAGTCTATGGGACTTGCAATCAAACAATTGCAGGTTCAAACCCCCTAGGTGGGTGACTAATAAAATAGTAATAATTTTAAAAAAAAAGATATAAAAAAAAAACCTAGAAGTTCAAATCACCCCCCTTTCCCTAGAATACATATAAAACTAAAAAAAAAAATGCTCTGAAACACATACACATTAGGTATCCCTGTGTCCAAAAACACCCAGTCTACAAACTTCTTTAAAAATATTTTTTCCATACGCCAAACACTGTAGTGGGAAAGAAAAATCAAAAGTGCCAAACCGCAGTTTTTTCTCTGTTTCATCTCTGATAAAAATTTGAATAAAAAGTGATCAAAGCAATAGACATTTCACAAAATTGTATGAATAAAAAGTACACCTGGTCCCGCAAAAAAGACAACCTATGCATCCCCGTACATGGAAATATAAAAAAGTTATGGGTGTCAGAATATGGCAAAGTTTTAGATTTTTGTTAAGGTGTTAAAATGTGAATAAAACTATATAAAGGTATCCCGGAATTGTACTGAAACATAGAATACAGCTGACATGTCAAACGGGGTTTGGAAGACAGGGAGTCAAAAACGAAAATCAAAAAATATCACAGGCAGGAAGGGGTTAAAGAGCTTTCTACTAAGTACTAGTTCATGTTAAATACATTAACAATAAGACAAAATGTAGAAATGTACAGTATATTTTTGTATTCATGATATTCACTGGAATTTTCAACCAGACAAACTGATTTTGCTTGGTTTTGGTTTTCTGTGTTTTGGGGCTAAACTGTAGGTTTACCGGTCTTTTACTGTCTGCAGATGAATGTGATTTATTTGTAGTTGAAATAACCATATTTTCCTTACATTTTTCACTTGTCACAGTTTTATTGTATTTGGCCATATACACACACAGAGCATAATTTAGAAATAAAAATGACATTCTCAAGTACAATATAATGTGTGCATAGTTTTGAGTTGCCATTTGGCCCAAGATTAAAGAAAAAATGTCCAGATAGTATTTAAACTTAAAATGGAAATTATATATAACAAACCAATTAAAAAAAGTATTTAATTTTGCACAAAGATTGTTATTTAGTAATACAGAACCTTTATACAAACTGTATGATACTGCCACACAGTTCATTTTTGTAGTCATTTCATTTAATACCTACATTGCAGGCACAGGAAATTATTATGTCTTATCCTTTTAACAAGTAACATAAAGTTAAAATAAAGGCTGTTGCTATTTTGGGGGGTTGAAATCTTTATTAGTTTATGATACATGACTTTATGGACATTCAAGAAATCTGAAGGTTTTGTTTATGTCTAAGTCTGAAATCTGGATCTGGAGCGAGCCTGACCAATCAGCTTCAGCGGAGTATATCAGGTGACATGTCTGACCAATCAGCTGCTACATTCTATATGCAAGCCAAGTGCAAGACCCCAAATTAATATTCAGTGACAGCCATTTTATCAAAATACATAGATAAAATCTAGGACATTTTTCGTGCACTGTATGTTACTGGAAGTAAATCTCAATATTCACAATATATTTATTGCATGAATTCATAATGATTACTCTACGAAAACATAATGTTTTGTTTTATTACAAATTTACAAAAAGACAATATATCACATAAATATAATCTCCCACCTAATCTACATATATACTGAACAGTTATCTAATCCTATGTGAACGAACCACCTGCCCTTTCAGAGTGGAAATGCAGAAAGGAGAAGAGAGAAAAAAAAAACGGAAGAAAAGAAAAAACATTTAAATGCAGTTAACCGCAGGTGGATCTTTATCTTTTAAAACAATTAAGGTATCAGAGAAGAGCTGATGTTATGAATACTCGGGCAGTGGCTCAGTGGTTAGCACTGTAGCCCTGCAACATCTGCAAGGAGTTTGTATGTTCTCCCTGTGCTTGCATGGGTTTCCTTCAGGTACTCCGGTTTCCTCCCACAGTACAAAAACGTACTGATAGGGAATGTAAATTGTGAGCCCTGTATGAGACAGTGACATCAACATGTGTAAAATTATGTGCAATATGATGGCACTATATAGATAAGCAAAATAAAATAAAATGAATACTCTGAGAAACAGTTAATCAAAAATCTAAATCTTTAAAGGCCAATACTGGCTTAATTTTGGGATAATATTGGCTTAACTTTGGGATTTACTACCCGACCTGGGAAAACAGTAATTGCAAAGATGGGGTTATCACTAAAAACTAAATTGTGTTGTCTAAAATATAACAATTTTTATGCATTGATTAAAAGGTTTTATATATATGTTACCATTAAAGTGCGAAATCAGTGATTTGCTCCGTTAAAGCGCGGAATCAGGAGTTTTCCGCACTTTAGCTAGGTAATGTGCACATTCACAGCTTGTGGATTGTTAAAGTTCGGAAGTTTGTTTCTTTGGTAGTCCTGCTGTCGATACTCCGTCCCCCCTCTTCTTCCTCCACTGTTAAAGAGGACCTTTCACGTCCTCATGTATATGCGGTTTTACATACCGCTAGAAAGCTAACAGCGCGCTGAATTCAGCGCACTGCCGGATTTCCCGTTATATGCCCCAGGGCTGGAGATATCAGGGATCTAAATTTCACCGTTCACTGTGAGAAGGGCGTTCCTGACAATCTAGCTTTGCTGTGAGGAACGCCCTCCCTGACAGTACCCGTCCATAGACTTGTACTGGGGGGGCGTTCCTTACAGCTCAGCATCATCGCTGGGCTGTAAGGAACGCCCCCTCTGATAGTACTCGGCTCAGAGAGAGGGGGGAGTTCCTTACCGCCCAGTGATGATGCTGAGCTGTGAGGAACGCCCCCCCAGTACAGCGTTATGGACGAGCATAGTCAGGG
Organism: Leptodactylus fallax; assembly: GCA_947044405.1. Classification (NCBI taxonomy): domain Eukaryota; kingdom Metazoa; phylum Chordata; class Amphibia; order Anura; family Leptodactylidae; genus Leptodactylus; species Leptodactylus fallax. The sequence goes on along the minus strand of CAMRHE010000197.1, from coordinate 2,001,311 downwards.
CTTTCTAGCGGTATGTAAAACCGCATATACATGAGGACGTGAAAGGTCCTCTTTAAACAGTCTTCTTTCGCCAGCAGAAAGCGAACGGGCGGGTGTGTGTGTGCGTGCGCTTACACCCTCTACGCCACAAAGCAGCTGGCTTTTCTTTTTTTTTTTTTCGGACACGAAGGACTTTGTTTCCGGTAAAAAAAAAAAAACTGCTTTTCGTAGCGCAGAGGGTGTAAGCGCGCGCACACACCCACCTGTTTGCTTTCAAAACCCATTCAAGTTGAATGGGTTTTGAAAGCAAACCATTTTCAACCTTTTCCTATACTGTCCCCAATCCATTTTTTTTTTTTTTTCCAGTTTTCCGCACTTTAACAGATCGCCCTAGTGAATCTGCATATTACCTAGTTAATCTGCAGATTAACTGATTTCTGCACTTTAACGGTAGCATCTAAACAAAAAGTGCATACGTGAACCCCAGTCACAGCAGCTCAGAACCTCTCCGATCCCTCTGCAGTTCTATACCTATGCATTTCATTATTCAGTTATTGGGGCAATTTCTATAAAAGAATTGCACTGTGAGGAGAGTTATGTATTTCTAAATTTTACGACATTGTGCTGAATGCAGCAAGTCAGCTAAACAAGCAGCTTCCTGGTTATAAATTGTTGTCTTTATGAAAAAAGCCTTTGAGGAGTGTCTAATGTTGCAACGGATTAGTGACCATCAATATAGATATCTCCCACAGCTCCGATTAGCTCCCCGACTGGGAAAGTCAGATGCAATTGGGCCGTTCACTTAATACAGAGGGGTTGGTTTTTCTGACATTGCTGTGGTGACAATTAGAAATGAACAAACTGGTTTTGATCCAAAATTTCCAAAAGTTGAGTGAAATTAGTTTCATTTTATGACAGAGCAGGCTAGAGCAAAGAAGGCTTGATGCAGCTAAAATAATTCCAATACATTGATAGTGGGAAAAAAAGACAAACATTGCAAGAGTACTACAGAATTATAGAAGCCGGCTATTTTTCTCACCTCCCCTGGGTTTCCACCTATTATACAGATGGATCTCAATAAATTAGAATATCTTTGAAACATTTATTTCTTTCAGTAATTAAATTAAAAAAGTGACCTCCTATATTTTCTAGATTCTTTACACACAGAGTATTCTATTTCATGTGTTTTATTTCTGTAAATGTTTAATATGGATTGCAGGTAATGAAAACCCAAATCTAATAATAATAATAATAATAATAATAATAATAATACATTTTATTTATATACCGCCAACATATTCCACTGCACTGTACAATTTGTAGGGTTCAATTACTGACAAAAAAGATACATTACAAAGAAATATTCAATTCACTCACTGGGACTTAGGGCCCTGCTCGCAAGAGTTTACAATCTATGAGGTACAGTGCTGGCCAAAAGTATTGGCACCCCTGCAATTCTGTCAGATAATACTCAATTTCTTCCAGAAAATGATTGCAATCACAAATGCTTTGGTAATAATATCTTCATTTATTTTGCTTGCAATGAAAAAACACAAAAGAGAATGAAAAAAAAAGTCAAATCATTGATCATTTTACACAAAACTCCAAAAATGGGCCGGACAAAAGTATTGGCACCCTCAGCCTAATACTTGGTAGCACAACCTTTAGACAAAATAACTGCGAACAACCGCTTCCGGTAACCATCAATGAGTTTCTTACAAAACTCTGCGGGAATTTTAGACCATTCTTCTTTGGCAAATTTCTCCAGGTCCCTGAGATTTGAAGGGTGCCTTCTCCAAACTGCCATTTTGAGATCTCTCCACAGGTGTTCTACGGGATTCAGGTCTGGACTCATTGCTGGCCACTTTAGAAGTCTCCAGTGCTTTCTCTCAAACCATTTTCTAGTGCTTTTTGAAGTGTGTTTTGGGTCATTGTCCTGCTGGAAGACCCATGACCTCTGAGGGAGACCCAGCTGGGCCCTACATTATGCTGCAAAATTTGTTGGTAGTCTTCAGACTTCATAATGTCATGCACACGGTCAAGCAGTCCAGTGCCAGAGGCAGCAAAGCAACCCCAAAACATCAGGGAACCTCCGCGATGTTTGACTATAGGGATCGTGTTCTTTTCTTTGAAGGCCTCTTTTTTTTCCCCTGTAAACTCTATGTTGATGCCTTTTCCCAAAAAGCTCTACTTTTGTCTCATCTGACCAGAGAACATTCTTCCAAAAAGTTTTTGGCTTTCTCAGGTAAGTTTTGGCAAACTCCAGCCTGGCTTTTTTATGTCTCTGGGTCAGAAGTGGGGTCTTCCTGAGTATCCTACCATAGAGTCCCTTTTCATTCAGACGCCGACGGATAGTACAGGTTGACACTGTTGTACCCTCGGACTGCAGGGCAGCTAGAACTTGTTTGGATGTTACTCGAGGTTCTTTAGCCACCATCCGCACAATCTTTCGTTGAAATCTCTCGTCAATTTTTCTTTTCCGTCCACATCTAGGGAGGTTAACCACAGTGCCATGGGCTTTTTATTTTTTTTTTTGACACTGGGGGCGGGAGGCTCCGGGACATTCAGGTCTTTGGAGATGGACTTGTAGCCTTGAGATTACTCATGCTTCCTCACAATTTTGCTTCTCAAGTCCTCAGACAGTTCTTTGGTCTTCTTTCTTTTCTCCATGCTCAATGTGGTACACACAAGGACACAGGACAGAGGTTGAGTCAACCTTAATCCATTTCAACTGGCTGCAAGTGTGATTTAGTTATTGCCACCACCTGTTATGCGCCACAGGTAAGTAACAGGTGCTGTTAATTACACAAATTAGAGAAGCATCACATGATTTTTCAAAGGGTGCCAATACTTTTGTCCACCCCCTTTTTTATGTTCGGTGTGGAATTATATCCAATTTGGCTTTTTGACAATTCTTTTTGTGTTTTTCCATTGAAGAGAAATTAAATGAAGATATTATTACCAAAGCATTTGTGATTGCAATCATTTTCTGGAAGAAATTGAGTATTATCTGACAGAATTGCAGGGGTGCCAATACTTTTGGCCATCACTGTAGAGGGGGTGACACAAGAGGTAGCAGGGGCGGTAACAGACATAGCATTGCTTGTACAATGGTCAGACAATTTTGTGATAGAGGTTATTGTCATTACACATATATAAAGCTGTATGAGCAGTCACCAGTCGTGTCCTTTAACGTGCAGATGGTGCCTGGACAAATAAAGTTAGTCTAATATGGCATCATATCCTGTGAGGTAATGTTGGGGCATCAACAGAGGAGGGTATGTTTTAGGGCTTCTAACTACGGAAGGGTTTACATTAGGAGTTGTGATAGGCCTGTCTGAAAAGATATGTCTTTAGTTTACGCTTGAAGCTGTGGAAATTGGGGGTTAATCTAATAGTCCGGGATAGAGCATTCCAGAGAAGTGGTGCAACTCAGGAATAGTCTTGTATACAAGCATGGCAGGTTCTGATAATAGAGGATGTTAGTCTTAGGTCATTGAGTGAACGGAGAGTACGGGTTGGGCGATAGACAGAGATAAGGGAGGAAATGTAGGGAGGTGCAGCATTATGTAGAGCTTTGTGAATGAGGGTGATAAGTTTATATTGTATTCTGTATTGAATAGGCAGCCAATGTAGTGATCGGCACAGACCCGAGGCATCACTGTAGCGTCTAGACCAGTGATGGCGAACCTTTTAGAGACCGAGTGCCCAAACTGCAACCCAAAACCCACTAAATTATCGCAAAGTGCCAAAACGGCAATTTAACCTTAAATTAACCAGAATCTATTTTATAGTGACCGTGCAATGTTATTACAGTCTGTAATAATATCACATGTCTGCTATCAAACAGATACCGTGTGATATAAATAGTGAAGGGCCCCATACAGTACAATGTGCTCTGAAGTGGCCCCCACTCAGTATTATATGCTCCACAGAGGCCCCCACACAGTATTATATGCTCCACTTTGGGCCCCCACCCACATTATATGCTTCACAATAAGCCCCCCCCAACACAGTAGTTTATGCTTCACAGTGGGCCCCCACACAGTAATATATGCTTCACAGTGGGGCCCCACACAGTAGTTTATGCTTCACGGTGTCCCCCATACAGTATTAGATGCTTCAGCGTCTCCTCCACACAGTATTAGATGCTTAAGTGTCCTCCCCCTACACAGTATTAGATGCTTCAGTGTGTCCCCCCACACAGTAGTATATGCTTCAGTGTCCCCCATACAGTATTAGATGCTTCAGTGTACCCCACACAGTATTAGATGCTTCAGTGTACCCCATACAGTAGTAGATGCTTCAGTATCCCTCACACAGTAGTAGATGCTTCAGTGTCCCCCACACAATAGTAGATGCTTCAGTGTCCCCCACACAGTATTAGATGTTTCAGTGTCCCCCACACAGTATTAGATGCTTCAGTATCCCCCACACAGTTTTAGATGCTTCAGTGTCCCCCACACATTATTAGATGCTTCAGTGTCTCCCACACAGTATAAGATGCTTCAGTGTCCCCCCCACACAGTATTAGATGCTTCAGTGTCCCCCCATACAGTAGTATTAGATGCTTCAGTATCCCCCACACAGTATTAGATGCTTCAGTATCCCCCACACAGTATTAGATGCTTCAGTGTCCCCCACACAGTATTAGATGCTTCAGTGTACCCCATACAGTAGTAGATGCTTCAGTATCCCTCACACAGTAGTAGATGCTTCAGTGTCCCACACACAATAGTAGATGCTTCAGTGTCCCCCACACAGTATTAGATGTTTCAGTGTCCCCCACACAGTATTAGATGCTTCAGTATCCCCCACACAGTTTTAGATGCTTCAGTGTCCCCCACACATTATTAGATGCTTCAGTGTCTCCCACACAGTATAAGATGCTTCAGTGTCCCCCCCACACAGTATTAGATGCTTCAGTGTCCCCCCATACAGTAGTATTAGATGCTTCAGTATCCCCCACACAGTATTAGATGCTTCAGTGTCCCCCCACACAGTATTAGATGCTTCAGTGTCCCCCACACAGTATTAGATGCTTCAGTGTCCCCCCCACACAGTATTAGATGCTTCAGTATCCCCCGTACACAGTATTAGATTCTTCAGTGTGTCCCCCCCACACACACACAGTATTAGATGCTTCAGTGTCCCCCCCACACAGTATTAGATGCTTCAGTGTCCCCCCCCCCACACACACAGTATTAGATGCTTCAGTGCCTCCCACACACACACACAGTATTAGATGCTTCAGTGTCCCCCCCACACACAGTATTAGATGCTTCAGTGTCCCCCCCACACACAATACTAGATGCTTCAGTGTCCCCCCCACACACACACACACAGTATTAGATGCTTAAGTGTCCCCCCCACACAGTAATTTATGTTACTTACCTTGTCCCATGAAGAGCTGCAGTCCCACGAAGAGCGTCCTCCTCCTTCTTCTGTTCACAGGCGCTGATGAATGATGTAATCGCGCCTGCGTTGGGGCAGAGGTCACACTCTGCAGTCAGTGTAGGCCGTGGCTCCGCGGACCGCGGCCTACAGTGACAGCTTTCAGCTGTATGTACATTGTCACATACAGCTGAAAGAAGCGATTGCTCACTAACCGTGAATCCTAGACCGGATTCCCGGTTAGTGAGCGATCATGGCGATGGCACGCGTGCCAACTCAGAGGGCTCTGCGTGCCCTCTCTGGCACGCGTGCCATAGGTTCGCCATCACGGGTCTAGACTGATAGATGAGCCTGGCCGCCGCATTCAGAATATATTGTAGAGGGGAGAGTTTAGTAAGGGGAAGATGGATTAGTAAGGAGTTACAGTAGTCAAGGCGCAACAATAAGTGTCTTTAGTGTATTTGTGGTAAGGAAAGGGCGGATTCTGGAGATGTTTTTGAGGTGGAGATGACATGAGCGTGCGAGTGATTGGCTATGGTGGGTGAAGGAAAGGTCTGAGTCAAACAAAACCCTGAGGCAGAGGGCATACTGCCTAGGAGTTATGGTAAGGCCAGAGACTGCAATGGAGATATCAGGGACAGATCTATTAGATGGATGAAATAGCAGTAGTTCATTCTTTGAGAGATTCAGTTTCAGATAGAGCGAAGACATGATATTTGAGACAGCAGAGAGGCAGTCTCTGGTGTTCTGTATTAGTGCAGGGGTGATGTCACGGGATGATGTATATAATTGGGTGTCATCAGCATAAACATGGTACCATGGTACCATGGTAGCCAAATCTAATGTTGGTTTGTCCAATGGGGGCTGTGTAGAGGGAGAAGAGCAGGGGACCTAGGACCAAGCCCTGAGGAACCCCAAAGGCAAGGTGAAGAGGGGAAGAAGCAGAGCCCGCAAATGATACACAGAAAGTGTGGTCAGAGAGATAAGAGGAGAACAGTGTCTGTGAGGCCGACAGAACGGAGCATAGTGAGAAGGAGTTGATGGTCAACAGTGTCAAATGCTGCTGAGAGATCTAGAAGAATAAGAAGAGAGAAGTAACCTTTGGACTTAGCCGTCAGGAGATCATTGGAGACTTTTGTGAGGGCCGTTTCAGTAGAGTGCAGAGTGCGGAAGCCAGATTGTAAGGGGTCAAGAAGAGAGTTAGCAGAAAGATAGCGGATTAAACGAGAATAGACCAAGCGTTCCAAGATTTTGGAGATAAAAGGAAGGTTAGAGACAGGTCAATAGCAGCACAGGACGGGTCAAGGGAGGATTTCTTCAGTAGTGGGGTTATGACAGCATGTTTGAAAGAGGATGGGAAAATTCCAGAAAAGAGAGAGAGGTTAAATATTTTAGTAAGGTAAATCGTGACGGCAGGCGACAAAGACTGGAAAAGGTGTGAGGGGAAAGGGTCACTACTACAGGTTGTAGGGAGAGAAGAAAGTAGCTGAGATACTTCCTCCTCTGTAACAGGTTCAAAAGATGAGAATAAACAGTCTGAAGTGCGGCTGGTGAGGGGATCAGTGCCATCTGGGGATTGGGCAGTTATTTCCTGACGGATCTTATCAATTTTATCATGGAAATAAGTGGCCAGGTCATGTGCGCTAAGGTCTGTGAATGGCATCTGTACCTTGGGGGTGAGTAAGGAGTAAAAAGTTTCAAATAGCCTTTTAGGGTTACAGGAGAGAGAAGAGATGAGAGCGGTGACATAGGGTTGTTTGGCTAGGTGAAGGGCAGAATTATAGGTTTTAAACATAAATTTTAAGTGCAGGAAGTCTTCAGGTATACGTGATTTTCTCCACAGACGTTCAGCACACCTAGAGCACCGCTGAAGAAAACGTGTCTGTGGCGTGTGCCAGGGTTGCTGCCTCCTGCGTCTAACCTTTCGAGTGGAGGGGGGAGCCGCCTCATCCAATGCACTCTTATAGGTTTCATTATAGTGGCTGGTGGCTAGATTGGGGCAGGACAGTGAGTAGATGGGGGACAGAGAGGACTGTAGAGTATCTGAGAGGTGCTGGGTGTTAATAGCACTTAAATTCCTATATGTATGATGAGTAGGTGTGTCCTGTGAAGGAGAGAAAGCACTGATGGTGAGAGACAGAAGGTTATGGTCAGAGGTGGCAGAGAAGAGTTAGTAAATTTAGAAACTGTGAGGAGTCGATGGAAGACAAGATCAATGGTGTTGCCATCTACATGTGTGGCGGAAGAGGAAAGTTGTGAAAAACCAAAAGATGTGGTTATTGAGAGAAACTGTGAGGCAGCTGGGGAGACAGGGGTGTCAGTGGGGATGTTAAAGTCACCCATGATGAGGGTAGGAATTTCACTGGATAAAAAGAGGGGAAGCCAAGAAGCGAAGTGATCCAGAAATTGATAGGGTGAGCCGGGTGGACGGTAGATCACAGCTACACATAAGGAGAGTGGGCGGAAAAGTCTGATAGCATGTAATAATAATAATAATACATTTTATTTATATAGCGCCAACAAATTCCGCAGCACTATACAACTTTTAGGGTTCAAGTACTGACAAAAAAAGATACATTACAAAGAAATAATCAATTCACACACTGGGACTGAGGGCCCTGCTCGCAAGAGCTTACAATCTATGAGGTAGAGGGGGTGACACAAGAGGTAGCAGGGGCGGCAACAGACGTAGCATTGCTTATACAATGGTCAGACAATTTTGTAATAGAGGTTACTGTCATTACACATATATAAAGCTGTATGAGCCGTCACCAGTCATGTCCTTTAACGTGCAGATGGTGCCTGGACATATAAAGCTAGTCTGATACGGCATCATATCCTGTGAGGTAATGTTGAAGCATAAACAGAGGAGGGTACGTTTTAGGGATTCTAACTACGGAAGGGTTTACATTAGGAGTTGTGATAGGCCTGTCTGAAAAGATATGTCTTTAGTTTACGCTTGAAGCTGTGGAAATTGGGGGTTAATCTGATAGTCTGGGATAGAGCATTCCAGAGAAGTGGTGCAACTCGGGAGAAGTCTGGTATATGAGCATGGGAGATTCTGATAATAGAGGATGCTAGTCTTAGGTCATTGAGTGAACGGAGAGTACGGGTTGGGCGATAGACAGAGATAAGGGAGGGAGTGTAGGGAGGTGCAGCATTATGGAGAGCCTTGTGAATAAGGGTGATAAGTTTATATTGTATTCTGTATTGAATAGGCAGCCAATGTAGTGATCGGCACAGACCGGAGGCCTCGCTGTAGCGTCTAGACTGTTAGATAAGCCTGGCCGTTGCATTCAGAATAGATTGTAGAGGGGAGAGTTTAGTAAGGGGAAGACCGATTAGTAAGGAGTTACAGTAGTCAAGGCGAGAGTGAATCAGGGCAACAATAAGTGTCTTTAGTGTATCTGTGGTAAGGAAAGGGCGGATTCTGGAGATGTTTTTGAGGTGGAGATGACAAGAGCGTGCGAGTGATTGGATATGGGGGGTGAAGGAAAGGTCTGAGTCAAACAAAACCCCGAGGCAGCGGGCATACTGCCTAGGAGTTATGGTAAGGCTGGAGACTGCAATGGAGATATCAGGGACAGATCTATTAGATGGATGAAATAGCAGTAGTTCAGTCTTTGAGAGATTCAGTTTCAGATAGAGTGAAGACATGATATTAGAGATGGCAGAGAGACAGTCACTGGTGTTCTGTATTAGTGCAGGGATGATGTCACGGGATGACGTGTATAATTGGGTGTCATCAGCATAAAGATGGTACCGGAAGCCAAATCTAGTGATGGTTTGTCCAATGGGTGCTGAGTAGAGGGAGAAGAGCAGGGGACCTAGGACTGAGCCCTGAGGAACCCCAACGGCAAGGGAAAGAGGGGAAGAAACAGAGCCCGCAAATGATACACAGAAAGTGCGGTCAGAGAGATAAGAGGAGAACCAGGAGAGAGCGGTGTCTGTGATGCCGACAGAGCAGAGCATAGTGAGAAGGAGTTGATGGTCAACAGTGTCAAATGCTGCTGAGAGATTTAGAAGAATAAGAAGAGAGAAGTAACCTTTGGATTTAGCCGTCAGGAGATCATTGGAGACTTTTGTGAGGGCCGTTTCAGTAGAGTGCAGAGTGCGGAAGCCAGATTGTAAGGGGTCAAGAAGAGAGTTAGCAGAAAGACGGCGGATTAAACGAGAATAGACCAAGCGTTCCAAGACCTTGGAGATAAAAGGAAGGTTAGAGACAGGTCGATAGTTAGCAGCACAGGACGGGTCAAGAAGAGGAGAAGAGGAAAGTAGCTGAGATACTTCTTCCTCTGTAACAGGTTCAAAAGATGAGAATGAACAGTCTGAAGTGCGGCTGGTGAGAGGGTCAGTGCCACCTGGGGATTGGGCAGTTATTTCTTGACGGATCTTAATGTACTTCATGTACTGCATGTACTTCAAATGAGGGGAATGTGAGTGAGGGTACTGGTGGGATGGCCTGAAAAGTGCACTGAGGTGACAGAAGTAACCCTAAACCTCCACCCTTCCTGTTGTCAGGCCTAGAGGTGTGTGAGACTTGTAGGCCACCATGAGACAGAGCAGCAGGGGAGGCCGTATCAGACTGCTGGATCCAGGTTTCAGTAAGGGCAAGCATGTTGTGAGATTTACTGACAAATAAGTCATTAATATATTCTAATTTATTACACACTGAGCAGGCGTTCCAGAGAGAACAGTTAAAAGAGACAGGAGAAAGATAAGGAGAGGGAACACGGTAAATATTGATTAGGTTTGTAGGATTTCTGTGTGTGTAGGAAGAGGAAAAAATAGGGAAAGAAAGAGGGCCAGGGTTTGGAGAGATGTCCCCAGCAGCTAGGAGTAGCAAAATGAACAGAGACAGAAGGTGGTTCTGTGATTTATGTGGATGTTTATGTTTGGCTTCACTGCTAAAAGCAGTATAGGGATTAGGGTGGTTGAAGAAAGTGAAAAGTGTGTGAGGGCTGTACATGGGAAAAGGCAGAAGAGAAGGACTAATATGGATAGTGTGCACTGGTGGTAGAGATGGAGGGGAGTTCTGCAGAAAGACATTTGGTAACATAGTAAGTGACAGTGCAGCTGTATCATACCATGAATCTAAGAAAATTAGAATATTGTGAAAAAGTTCAGTATTGTAAATTCAGTGTGTCACCTGCCAAGGTTTCCTAAGTCTTTAAATGGTCCCTCAGTCTGGTTCAGTAGGACACACAATCATGGAAGACGCTGATTATGAATTGAATTACTGAAATGAATGAACGTTTCAAAGATATTCTAATTTATTGAGATGCACCTGTACTTTGGGGTTTGAAGAGATGCCAGAGCATAATATTGCCACTTTCACTCTGTCATAACTTCGGCTGTGTTTGCCTTAGAGGGTTAGAAATTGGATAGGTTTCTAGTAGCCCTGAGAGTGTTCTACACTATGTTTTAAACTATTTTAAGTTGTGGTTCAAGTCGAACTTGTTGGACCTGTAAAAAATCTTGGAGCCACCCGAACCTGAAACTATATAAATCTTGAGAGGTTCACCCATTTCTAGTTTCCAACTATAAAAGTAGAAAGCATACTAAAGGTCCATAAATCTTTAAATATGTATTGTTTATGAAGAAAAAGAGTGGGAAACATGGTCCATCTTTGGTGGAACCAAAACAGTAGCCCAGAACCGAATAGCTGTCAGAAAAAGATTAAGCAGAAACTGGAAATCATGATGCATATGCAATATCAATAAGGAACAAAAGTCAGATTATGTCAGAAACAGACCAAGATAAAGGACAAGACAGCAGGGCTGAGGTGTAGTATCCCCCAAAGGGAGTGAATAATGTTCTTGTAGTGCACCTATTTTGAATAGCTTTATTTTGCCATTGACCTCAATGTTCTATATTTATTTATATGAATAATGCAGTGGAATGTGTCATCCTTATTAGACTCACAGAGAGAAAACTATATAGCGCTCACTGTGCTAAGGTGCACTTACTCAGTCTTTATGAGGCAACTTTACCAAAGATTGAGATAGTCCCGGCATAGGCCTATCAGGACTTATTGGAGTACAGAACACATCGGCATGCACATTAGACTGCAAGGATAGAATAGAGGGCCAAGGTAATAGCCAGCTTTTTGGAAACATTCTTACTCTTGAGCGACACAAGAATTAGTGTCATGATGGGATGGATAGTGTGCCATTCCTTGCTTTTTTATACTGTGTTGTGGAACTGTAATTGGATATGATTTGACAAGAACTGCAACTCCATTTTGGATGTATATAACTACTAAGCTTATCTACAACTAAAGTACCATGGATCATTTGCTTTACTGCTATCTCCTCTCTCTTGTACTCTTATTTACTAAACATCACCGAGAATGTCCCAATATACTATCGAGCTAAGAAACAGCTTCCCACTGTTCCTACCTTGTACCCTGGTAATTGAGTTAGACATCGCCAGAGGCCACCTTCAAGGGTGGGAAAAATCACCATAACAGAGAAAGGTTGTTACTTTAACCTGGTTAGCACTTTTTGGACAGACACAACACCCAGTTTCTTTGAGGGGTGACAGAAGCACAAGTGGGATTTGCAAAAGTCATTGCAATTTTAAACAACCTACCACCAACAGCTTCAAAAGGGTATTCAGGTCACAAGTTACCTCCTATCCACTGTATAGAAGGTAGCATGTTGATCAGGGTAGACCTGACAGCTGATCAGAATTACACAACCCTGCTCCATTCATTTCAAAGGGACAGCTGAAGTACAGCACCCGCTTTCTCTCTCACTCAGCACTCGATTGTCGCATTGAAATGAATGGAGTGGGTGCTCGCATGTCTGACTACCGCTCCATTTAAACTGGGTTATAAAACACCCACGTTCCTGTGGTCAGCAAGTTATTCTGTGTATGGGGGTAACTTTTTGTAACTGGAATACCGTTTTAAAAGAAGCCACTGGTTGGCATGGGCTTGCTTTGAATAGGAGAAGGACATTAAATGAACTTAAACATAAAAATATTTATCATTTATAAGTGATGCCTTGTGTGCCACCTACCAAGAAAAGTTTTCACAGCTACAAACTCTAGTGCACAGTCAACAAAGTGAGATTATTGAATTGCAAAGACAACTTTTCGATGTGTGTGGCTCAGCTGGAGATCCATATATGCTATTGCCATAGAAGTTTAATGGTGATCGTCGTCATTTCCGCGGTTTCCTTAAACCCTTAAGGACCAGGTCATTTTTTCGTTTTTGCATTTTCATTTTTCCCTCCCCACATCCCAAGAGCCATAACATTTTCATTTTTCAGTTCACAGACTCACATGATGGCTTATTGTTTGCGAAACAAATTGTACTTTGCAATAGCACTATTCAATATGCTGTGCAATGTACTGGGAAGCTGGAAAAAAATTCAGAATGAGGTGAAATTGGAGAAAAAATGCATTTGCACCAACTTCATATAGGTTTAATTTTTACGGTGTTCATTTGTGTGGTAAAAATGACATGGTACCTGTATTCTGCAGGTCAGTACAAACATGGCGATACCAAATTTATGTAGTATTTGTAATGTTTTGATATCTTTCAATAAATGAAAAACTTAGCAAAATAGAAAAACAATTTGTGTTGCCATATTGTGATACCTGTAACTTTTTCATATTTACATGTATGAAGCTGGGTAAGATGTCTTTTTATGCGGGACAAGATGATGTTTTTACTGATATCCTTTGGGGAAAGATCTGATGGTTTGATCACTTTTTATAAAAATTTTTATAGGAGGCAAAATGTTGAAAAAAATGCTATTTGGCTATCTTGATTTTTTTTCACCGCTACGCCGTTCACCGTTCACGATAAATATTTTAATATTTTAATAGTTTGGGCATTGTGGAGTGCGGGGATACCTAATGTGTTTATGTTTACTTTTGTTTATTTACTTTTATATCTGATCTAGGGAAAGGGGGGGTGATTTGAACTTTTGTGTTTTTTTATTTTTTTTATACTTTTAAAAACTTTTTTTTTTCTTCTTTTACATTTATGATCAGACCCCCTAGGGACCTTGAAACCTAGGGGGTCTGATCACTCATACCATTCACTGTGATACTACTGTATCGCAGTGAATAGCAAAATGCCTCCTCTGTATTACCCCCTGCCCCTGGCAGCGTTCAATAGAGCTAATGCAATGACAAGCCTGGGAGCCTTCAATAGGCTCCCGGCTGTCATGGCAACCGATCGCCGTCCTCCGATGACATTCAGGAGGGCGGCAATCGGTGAAAAATGGCAGCACCGGCGTCTAAAGGGTTAACAGCAGCAGTCGCTAAGGGCACCGATCGCTGCTGTTAGCGGCGGGTCCTGGCTGTGTTATTCAGCTGGCATCCGCCCTGTATGGAGAGAGCTCACCTCCTGAGCCCTCTCCATACATCCCCATGTCACCAATGACGTACAGGTACGTCATTGGTCGTTAAGGGGTTAATCTATGCTGTATATATTTTCAAATGCAACCTGCTCCATTTATTAGTGACAAGAAAAAAGTGTTGTTTATCATCAATGATATCATATGCAGATTGATGTAATTCGAAAACCCCTTAATTTACAGAAAACCTTTGCCTTTATTGGGGGGAATCAGGGCATTATGAATTATTTGAATAGATCAAATCAAGAACATCTGGTCAATCGGACTCAAATTTTCCTTTAGTGTTGGGTGATGACAAGATATTTGTGCCACAGTCTAATTTTATTGTGCCAATACACATCTCCGTTGAAACACATGAGATTTCTTGTTCTGCTATGATAGACTCTGTGGCCGGTGAAATTTCATGGACATAAGTAATGATATGGACATTATAATGATAATAATATTGGACTGTTAACAAAGTCAGCACCTGTAGACATGAAAACAGTTGATGGGTCACCTTTATCTTCTGGACCCGTCACTCATGAGACTGTGCAGCTTCAAGTCCTCATCATCATGAAATCATTTGTTTTTCACTGATTGTTTCCCCAAAGTTTCCAGTGATTTTGGGTATTCCATGGCTATCTACTCACAATCCATCCATAGATTGGGAAACACACACTATAAGGTTTCATTCTGAATTTTGTCAGCTGAATTGTTTGCCTAAACTTGTTTCTTCATGGTCTGAGAATCCATCAAACTCTGAACTTTCCACTAAAGACTTGTTACCTCCATCATACAGAGAATTTCAGGATGTGCGTGATAAGAAAAATGCAGATAAGCTATCTCCTCATCGACTATACAATTGTCCAATTGAACTGTTACCTGGTGTTAAAATACCCTTTGGTCATATCTACTCCCTTTCTGAACCAGAATTGAAGGCCTTAAAGAGATATCTGGATGAGAATTTAAAAAAAGGCTTTATTTGGCCATCTACATCTCCAGCTGGGTTACCTTTGTTCTTTGTGGAAAAGAAAGATTCTTCCTTGCACCCCTGCATTGATTATAGGGAACTTAATAATGTCACAGTTAAAAACAGAAATACTCTCCCTTTAATCACAGAATTACTTGAAAAGCTTCGTACCACTAAAATTTTTACTAAGCTTGATCTAAGAGGAGCATATAACCTGGTTTGAATCCATCCAGGAGATGAATGGAAGACTGCTTTCAGGACACAGTATGGACACTTTGAATATCTTGTAATGTCTTTTGGACTATGTAATGCCGCAGCCTTTTTCCAATACTTTATCAATGATGTTTTCAGATACTTGCTGGAACAATTTGTTATTGCCTATTTGGACGATATCTTCATTTTTTCAGAAAAACTGGAGCAGCATCGTGAACATGTCTGCACTGTTCTTCAACGGCTTCAAGAAAACTGCTTATATAGTAAGCTTGAGAAATGTGAATTTGAGCAGACAACCATTCAATTTCTGGGGTACATAATCTTGCCAGAAGGTCTGAGTATGGATCCTAGTAAAATCAAGGCTGTTGTTGATTGGCAAATTCCAAAAGATGAAATGGAAGTTCAGAGATTCATTGGATTTTCTGAATTTTTTCTAAGATCATTTCACCAATTACACAGCTCACAAAGAAAACAGTGGACTTTGTTTGGACACAAGAGGCTCAAGATTCTTTCACAAAATTAAAGACTATGTTTACATCAGCATACATATTAACCAATACAAATCCAGATTTGTCATTTACTGATGAAGTTGATGTACCTGATTCAGCTGCAGGGGCTATTCTTTCTCAGAAATGTAGAGATAAGATGTTGCAGCTCCCTTGTGCGTAGAAATTACAATATTGGGAATAAAAAACTAATAGCAATTAAATGTACATTTTCTGAGTGGAGACATCTTTTGGAGGTAACTACTAATCCTGTAACTGTTCTTACTGATCATAGAAATCTAGAGTTTCTCTGTGGAGCGAAAAGACTATCCTCAAGACAAGCTAGATGGAGTTTATTCTTTTCTCGATTTCATTTTATAATTACTTATCGACCTGGATCAAAAATGGTAAAGTTGACGCTTTGTCCAAGATGTTCTCAGAGCCTACACAAAGAAACAAATGTGAAAGCACAATCTTATCTGAAAAGAACTTTGTAGGGGCTATCCATTCAAAGGAGTTCCTGAGTCTACTAAAGGATAGATATACAAATGACCCTTTACTTCCTGCAAGGAATATCAATCTCTACTTCAAAGATGGATTCTGGACAACTGTATGTACCAGAGACGACACAACTTATCTGTAAGGGAATTGCCAGTTGAGCAATTCCCCATTGCTGCTGCTGAAACCTGGGAGGAAGGGAATGACAGAGACAGTGAGTCCTAAACTTGACCCACCCCCTGTCCCTGCCTACTTGCTTCACTGCCCTAGGTGACAGCGGACAACTGGGTGCCAGTCCCTTCTTATGATAAGTGTGACACAGGACAAGACAAAACAACACAGAAGAGGAGTCAGCAAGCTGAGGTCAAAGCAGAGAGACAAACAGTACCAAATCACAATCGAAAAGAGTAGTAACAACAAAAGCCAAAGGTCAGGAGTCAGTAAGTACAATACAATAAAGAGCAAGTAGAACGCTTAGCAAGGACAGAGTCAATAGCCAGCAACCAAGTGTGGGCTGATGGGCTGTAAATAGGAAGTTCAGAACGACGCCCCAAGATTGATTGTCAGGCTGTAAATCACAAGGCCAGGCTGAGATTAACTATTAGAGGAGCAGAGGGAAACAAAGGTGTAAGAGATGGGTGTGGTGGAAAATCAATTACAGAGGTGAGGGAATAGGACAGTGTACAGTGTTCAGACAGAGTACAACAAGAACCTAAAGCAAGGAATCATAGCCGGACACGCCTCCTGGGCCGTAGCATGCAGCCAAACGGGCGCGGACGTTACATTATCATTTTAAGATTAGTCCACGATTCTCAGTTGGCTGGACATTTAGGCATCAAAAAGACTGTGGAACTTCTATGCCGTTCCTTTTGGCAGCCAAGCTTTAAGAGAGATGTCCGGAAGTATATTTCTTCATGTGTAGTTTCTGCTCAAAATGAAACGCCTTGCTCTTCTCATGTTGGTTTGCTGCAACCATTCCCTCTCGCCCCTGGGGCTCAAATTCTATGGAAATTGTGGTTGATCTATATTCGTCCAAAGGAATGACCACCATTCTTGTTGCTGACCATTTCACAAAGATGGCTTATTTCATCCCAACTAAGAGAATTACCCACTGCGGAGCAAACTGCCAAACTTATCATTCAGTAAGTTTTCAGATTGAATGGAATCCCTGACAATGTGGTTTCAGATTGAGGCCTACAATTTACATCTAAATTTTGGAAAAGTTTTTGCTCTGCTCTAGGAATAGGAATAAACTTGTCATCTGCCTTTCATCCTCAATCAAATGGGCAAACTGAAAGAACTAATCAGACTCTTGAACTGTATCTTCAATGCTTCATAAGCTATCTTCAAGATGACTGGACTGATTATTTACCCACAGCTGAGTTTGCATACAATAACTATGATAATTGCTAAACATTACAAAGTACATTTTATGCAAATACAGGCTTTCATCCAGTCTTCATTCCAGATTTACCAATTTCATCCTCTCTTCCAGCAGTAACTGAACATTTGACAGCATTTCAGAAAGTTCAAGAAAAGATGGTTGAGAATTTACATGATGCTCAAAAACAATTCAAACAGGCTGCTGGCAAGCATCGAAAATCTACCCCTGAATTTCATGTGGGGGGATAAAGTATGGCTCTCTACAAAAAAATCTAAAGTTGAAAGTACCTTCTTTAAAACTAGGCCAGAAATATATTGGGCCATTTTATATTACTGTCCAAATTAATGAAGTCACCTTTTGATGAAAACTTCCTGAGTCAATGAAGGTCTATTCAGTTTTTTATTGTTCTCTCTTGAAACCATACCATGAAAATATCTTTCCAGGCCGCAATTTGCCCCCTCCACCACCAGTAAATGTGCAGGGTGAAGATGAATATATTGTTGAGAAGATCTTAGACTCCAGAATTTATTGCAATAAGCTTCAATATTCGATCAAGTGGAAAGGGTATGGCTCTGAGGAGAATTCTTGGGAACCAGAAAAAAATGATCATGCCCCTAGACTTACTAAGGAATTTAGTCAGCGATACCCTAACAAGCCAACCTCTCGGATGCCCAGAGGACATCCTGGAAGAAGGGGAGTGCTGTCAGGATTTAAATCAAGAACCTCCTATGTGCCAGGCAGCAAGTGGGAATTCTGGGCAGTGTCAGGATTTGAACCGGAGAGTTTCTTGTTCCTAGCTAATCTTGCCTTGATTGACTAATTAGCTCCACCCTTGGACTTCATATTTAAGCCAAGCCTCGCCACTTCCTCCTTGCCAGATTATTGTGCTTCCAGCCTTTAGTCCAGCTGGTTTAGTCTTCCTGCCTCACGCTATGACTACGCTCCTGTCTCATGCTACTGTTATATAGAAAATATTACTTCAGCAACTTAAGTCATCTGGATTGTCAGCCACTGGACTCCTACCTCACCTTCCAAACCTTGACGAATCCACATACCAGGTGAGCATTCGTATTATTACCATTACACTGTGTTATTTTCCTATGTTTATATTGTTGTTATGTGCACTTTCTCCTTGATCTTGCATCTGTACATCTCCCAAAGGACTCCATTCCTACCTCTGTCCTGGAGGCTGGACCCTCTTACAGTATTTTGTTCCTCACACTCTGGTTATGGGCCCAGTGATCAAATGAACCTCCAGTGATCAGATAAACCCCAGTAACCAGAAGCGGCCCAGGCAGAGCGAAGTCCAGAACGGAAGACAGTGCGGCAGATACAGAGATCGATATAAGGAAGCTTCCACAGAGACATCTCCTGTACAGAAGTAAGACTGTTCCTATATATAAAGGAGGGAGAATGACCTGTAGTTCAGAACCTAAACTATCAGTGGCCAAGCTGAACAATGACAATTATCAGCTATGGAAATTTAAAGTGGAAATGCTATTATCCAGGGATGACTTGTGGGAAGTTATCACTACAGAGAGACCACAAGATGATTATCAGGACTGGGACAGGAAAAACAGACGGGCACGGGCCACTATAAGCTTACTAGTAGAAGATGATCAGCTTATTCACATACGCAGTGAGAATACAGCGAAAGGCATGTGGAATGTACTGAAAAGACTGCATGAGAGATCCAGTTTAAACAGCAGGTTGTTTCTGCTGAGGAAACTACAAAATGAGGCAGAGAGCAGGACATGCAAGAGCATATAAATGCCTTGCTGGAAGTGATCACGCAACTCAGATCAGTCGGTGAGAATATAACAGACAGTCACGCCGCAGCCATTTTATTATGCAGTTTACCTGACACATACACTGCACTGATCAATGTGCTGGAGACACGGCCTGAGACAGATCTGACACTAACATTCGTAAAGACCAGGCTCATAGATGAGTATCAGTGAAGAAAGGAGTTTACGCATGATTATACAGAAACTCACTCCAAGACAGCTCTTAAAGCTACAGACAAAAGGTCACACAGGAAGGAAACCAAAGTGTGCTTTAGATGCCACAGACAAGGACACATAAAGAAAGACTGCACCAGAGCAGATGAGGCATCATCCCTCTTATACTAAGCAGAAAGTCAAAGCCACAATTTCTGATTCAAGCGAAGGGAAGTGGAATGCCACATTTAAAGTGGCAGGCAACCATAAATTGCAAGGCTGGTGCATTGACTCTGGAGCAATCAGTCACATGACAAGTGATAGAAGTTATTTCACAGAACTTGATCTGAATAACAAAGAGACTATTTACCTTGCAGATGGGAGTAAAATATGTGCAGAAGGATATGGGAATGGAACCCATGTATGCCCCAATGATGCAGGACACAATTTAGCAATACCAGTAAAAGATGTACTTTATGCTCCTGATCTAGAAGGAGAACTATTATCTGTGAAGTGTCTGACAAGAAAAGGACTCACTGTAAAATTCCAAGGTGACAAGTGTTCTATCCTAGAGGACAAGCAGATGATAGCAAGTGCCAAGTTGGATGATCATCTATATCACCTCAACACAGTGAAGGAGCAGGTGAGACTATGCACACATAAGCACAATGACTGTATACACGTGTGGCACAGGTGTTTAGGTCACAGACACCCAGAATGCATACAGGAACTACAAAAGAGGAATCTGACAAAGGATCTAACAGTATCCCCTTGTTCAGTTATTGTTAAATGTGAATGCTGCATCAAATCCAAAGCTGCAAGAGCAACACTTCCTAAAGTATGGCACAATAGAGCTTCAAGATCTCTTGACCTAGTTCACAGTGATGTATGTGGTCCCCTAAACCCACCTACACCTGGAGGCAACAGGTACATAATGACTTTCATAGATGACTATTCAAGATACACAGTCACTTACCTAATGCAACACAAGAGTGAAGTTTTTGACAAATTACAGGACTATGTAGTAAGGTCAAGTAACAAGTTTCAGAGAAAACCTCTCATACTTCGGAGTGACAATGGAGGTGAATTCGCAGGACATAAAATACAAGAGTACTTAAAGCAGAATGGAATAGAGCATCAAAAGACAGCCCCCTACACACCAGAGCAAAACGGGGTAGCTGAAAGAAAGAACAGAACTCTGACTGAAATGATCAGATGCATGCTGACAGACTCTGGATTACCACAAAAATATTGGGGTGAAGCAGCAATGACAGCCACTTACTTGCAAAACAGACTCTTTTCTAGAACAATGGAGAAAACTCCATATGAACTGTGGCACAATGAGAAGCCAAGTGTAAAACAGCTAAGAGTTTTTGGATGCAAGGCATTCATCTACATTCCAGAAGAAAAATGCACCAAACTTCAAAACAGAGCATTTGAAGGCATCTTTGTTGGATACAGTGACAATGTTAAGGGTTACAGAATCCTAAATCCCAAAACTGACAAGGTTACCATTAGCAACAGCATAACTTTTGTTGAAGAGCTGAGAGACAATGTAATGACAACAGAGGAAGTAAGAACAGAAGAGAAAACTGACACTGATCAGCCAACATCTGTAACTTCTGAACAAACAGTTGAAGTGAGCGCAGAATCTATCAGTAAAAAAGAACAGACACAACCAATCTCACACACAGAACCAAGACACTCGATGAGAGAGAATAAAGGTAAACCACCTGTACGCCTCTCTTACAAGGCAGGCACTGCCAGTACTAATGAACCTGCAACTTGGGAAGACATATCTCAGCTTTCAGAAGGGGAAGCCAGTAAATGGATAAAGGCTGCAAAGGAAGTGATAAAATCCATGCATGACACTAAAACATGGACACTTACAGAACTACCACCTGGAAGGAAATCCATAGGTTGTAAATGGGCTTTCAAAGTAAAATACAATGCAGATGGTACAGTGGAGCGATACAAAGCAAGACTCATAGCCAAGGGATATTCTCAAAAATATGGAGAGGACTATGATGAGATATTTGCGCCAGTAGTCAAACATGCTACAATAAGAACTTTGCTGACAGTAGCCACAATAAGGAAAATGCAAGTAAGACACTTTGATGTAAAAACAGCGTTTCTACATGGCGAGTTAGCAGAAGATATCTACATGGAACAACCACCAGGATTCAAAGATGAGCAAAGGCCAGACCTAGTATGAAAACTACAGAGGCGTATATATGGTCTAAAGCAAGCTGCCAGAGCATGGAATATGAGAATAAATGAAGTGCTTACACGGGAGGACTTTCAGAGGAGTAAAGCAGACCCCTGTTTATACACAAAGAAATTGGCAGACAGGTGGATCTATGTACTCATTTATGTGGACGATATTCTGATTTGTTTCAAGCAAGAAGGGGATGAAGGAGAAATACTCCAAACCCTAAATCAGCACTTTGAGACCAAAGATCTCAGCAACATAAATAATTATCTTGGCATTCAGATTGAGAGAGAGGAAGATGGCAGCTTCTTTCTGAACCAAAAGCACAAAATACAAGAGATAATTGAGACATTTGGAATGGAAGATGCAAAACCAGTAAAATCTCCCATGGAAACCAACTACCTGAAGAAGATAGACAGCCAAGATTCGCCACTACCAACTAACACTGAGAACAGGAAAGCAATAGGGAAAATGCTGTACATTAGCACTGCTAAAAGGCCTGACATTGCAGCAGCAGTTGGAATCCTATGCAGAAAGACTTCAAGATGGACAGATGGACTGGAATGCTGTGAAGCGAGTCATTTGCTATCTTAAAGGGACTTTACACTAGAAGCTAAAGTTACCAGCAAGTGACGAAAGCACCCTGACAGGATATGTGGATGCCGATTGGGCCGGAGATATCAGGTACAGAAAATCTACAAGTGGGTACCTGTTTCTTCTATCAGGAGGTGCTATCTGTTGGACTAGTAGAAAGCAACTTTCTGTTACACTATCATCTACTGAAGAAGAGTATGTTGCAGCAGCACAGGCAAGTCAAGAAGTCATATGGTTGAGACAACTATTAAAAGACTTGGGTCAACCACAAATGAAAGCAACGAGAATAATTGAGGACAATCAAGGATGTCTTGCACTTGCGCAGATGGAAAGAGTTATCTCGAGAACCAAGCATATTGATGTGAAGTACCATTTTCTGAGGGATCTTCAAGAGCAGGGACTTCTTGAGTTACTTTATTGCCCGACTGAGGATATGACAGCAGATATCCTTACCAAGCCCCTGACCACTGAAAGACACTCGAGGCTTACAAAGAAGATGGGCCTAACAGACTAAGCCTTAGCTGTTGAGAAGGGGTGTTGGAGATATGCAACAGCCAGCTTCGTCTCTATATTTGCTGGATTGACTACAGTTTACATTTATGACACTAGATGTAGCTGTTACTAAATGTTTATCTGTAGACACTCTGTACTTTGTTGTTTTTGATGCTGTTGATATACACATCCTGTATTTTTAGTGTGTGTGCTGAACTAGATCTGTTATTCACCATGTGAGGTGAACCTTCTCTTACTGCATTCATGTTCCAGTAAAGTTTGTTCCTGTTATATACAAATGTCTATCTGGTTTTGACTCTGCCACATCCAGCAATCGCACTCTGCAACATCTGAAACATCCAAATGCTCTCTAGCAAACTTAAGATGGGCCCGGATATGTACTGGCTTAAGCAGGGGGACAAGTCTGGCACTGCAGGATCTGAGTCCCTGGAGGAGTAGTGTGTTACTGATGGTAGCCTTTGTTATGTTAGTCCCAGCTTTCTGCAGGTCATTCACTAGGTCCCCCGTGTGGTTCTGGGATTTTTGCTCACCGTTCTTGTGATCATTTTGACCCCATGGGGTGAGATCTCGCATGGAGCCCCTGATCGAGGGAGATTATCAGTGGTCTTGTATGTCTTCCATTTTCTAATTATTGCTTCCACAGTTGATTTCTTCACACCAAGCTGCTTGCCTATTGCAGATTCAGTCTTCCCAGCCTGGTGCAGATCTACAATTTTGTTTCTGGTGTCCTTCCACAGTTCTTTGCTCTTCACCATATTGGAGTTTGGAGTGTGACTGTTTGAGGTTGTGGACAGGTGTCTTTTATACTAAAAACAATTTCAAACAGGTGCCATTACTACAGGTAATGAGTGGAGGACAGAGGAGCCTCTTAAAGAAGAAGTTACAGGTCTGTGAGAGCCAGAAATCTTGCTTGTTTGTAGGTGACCAAATACTTATTTTCCACCATAATTTGCAAATAAATTCTTAAAAAATCAGACAATGTGATTTTCTAGATATGTTTTCTCATTTTGTCTCTCATAGTTGAGGTTTACCTATGATGTCAATTACAGGCCTCTCTCAGCTTTTTAAGTGGGAGAACTTTTGGTGGATGACTAAATACTTTTTTTTTTCCCACTGTACCTGTAGATGCAGTAGACATTATGAGTACAGACCTCAGCAAATAGAAAGCGACCACCTTGTTTACAATATGACAGGTTACAGCCTGACTTAATTTGTATCCAGGAATCACATTTTATCGCCACTTCTTTCCCAAAGTTTTTTCATTCCTGCTACACTCTCCTAGTCTATTCCACTAATAAGACTAAGAGTAGAGGTGTGGCTATTTGTGCACGTAAATCAACCCCCACACAGATGGACTCACTCACTGTGGACCCCCATGGTCATTACATTAGTCGGGCAGCACGGTGGCTCAGTGGTTAGCACTGAAGCCTTGCAGCACTGGAGTCCTGGGTTCAAATCCTGCCAAGGACAACATCTGTAAGGAGTTTGTATGTTCTCCCCGTATTTGCATGGGTGTATTCCGGTTTCCTCCCACACTCCAAAGACATACTGATAGGGAATGTAGACTGTGAACCCTATATGGGACAGTGACTGACAATGTTTGTAAAGCGCTGTGGAATATGATGGCGCTATATAAGTAAGCATAATAAATAAATAAATAAAAATTAGTCACCTCATGAGGTTGCGTAGGTTCCATTTATAAAACATTGGCTTGCAACATGGAGTGGAGAAGGTCATGTTTTTGTTGGGTGGGGGTCACAGCTCTTTGTAGGAGTACACGGATTCCTCCTTGGTGGTTATTGTGGAGGTAAAGGTGGACTTGCTCACTGGCAGTCCAGTGGCCGGCATTCCACTTCAGCTCCTGTGATAAATTTATATGACATGCTAATGGTTTTAATGGTTGAATTTTAATTAAAAGCTGTGGTTGACATCTAAGAAAATAATTCATGGTGTGGTGTGTGTTATTTTTAATAGGGCAGCGGGAGTGCCATCATTGGTTTATGAGCAATTGCAGTCTCTGGAGTCTTTCATGGATTCATATACAGAAAAATATGTCTGTAGAAAAAAATGCATCAGTGTATGTTGTTTTGCTGCGGTATTCTCACCTACAGCCGCACATGGAAAAACTACAGTATAATGCAGCTTTTTATTTTCATGAGCCTTAAAACTAAAGTAATACATTTCTAGAGTACACATATTATATACATAAGTTAGAAAATTAAATTTTAAAAAAGAAGGATAAAAGAAAAAAACAACTTACTGCTTCAATTTTGGAAACTTTGTAGAGCAGAACAAATATTGTAGCCATGGCTACATTATCCAGCATGAAACAGGTAACGTTGACATCAGTCCCCCAAGAGACTCTCGATTCCATTATAACAGACATTTTTGTTTGCCAAACAGGATGTCAGTGAGGTCACTGCAATTCAAAGTCAGATTCTAACTCGGATGTGGTTTGTTCATCTTTGTTCACATTTTCCTCACTGCACATGAAAGACTTTCTCTCAGACACTACTGCTGTTATACTAACAAATGGCCTGCAATGACTGATGTGATGATAAATGACTTGCTTATGAATGACAAATATATTAAGACTGTGTTGTATGACCTCTGCTTTGACAGAATACTTGGCTCTATATATCACAAGTATAAACTTTTACAGTGAAGTAAGATCTAGGGAATGAAATATACTGTAAGTGCAACATATATTTTACATATTTCATATGTTTCATATATGTAACCATCCCCACTCCTCTGTTTCTTTGTATTTTTTTTTTTGTTTGTTTGTTTAGCAAATATTTTCCCTACAAGGAATCTTTCAGGAATTATTTCTTTGTTTTACATAGGATCAAAAAAAAATACAGTGGGGAAAAAAAATATTTAGTCAGCCACCAATTGTGCAAGTTCTCCCACTTAAAAAGATGAGGCAGGCCGGTAATTGACATCATAGGTAGACCCAACTATGAGACAAAATGAGAAAACAAATTCAGAAAATCACATTGTCTGATTTTTTTAAGAATTTATTTGCAAATTATGGTGGAAAATAAGTATTTGGTCACCTACAAACAAGCAAGATTTTTGGCTCTCACAGACCTGTAACTACTTCTTTAAGAGGCTCCTCTGTCCTCCACTCATTACCTGTAGTAATGGCACCTGTTTGATATTGTTATCAGTATAAAAGACACCTGTCCACAACCTCAAACAGTCACACTCCAAACTCCATTATGGTGAAGACCAAAGAGCTGTGGAAGAACACCAGAAACAAAATTGTAGACCTGCACCAGGCTGGGAAGGCTGAATCTGCAATAATTAAGCCAGTACATATCCAGGCCCGTCTGAAGTTTGCTAGAGAGCATTTGGATGTTCCAGAAGAGTATTGGGAGAATGTCATATGGTCAGATGAAACCAAAGTAGAACTGTTTGGTAGAAACACAACTCGTCATGTTTGGAGGAGAGTGAATGCTGAGTTGCATCCAAAGAACACCATACCTACTGTGAAGCATGGGGTGGCAACATCATGCTTTGGGGCTGTTTCTCTGCAAAGGGACCAGGACGACTGATCCGTGTACATGAAAGAATGAATGGGGCTATGTATCCTGAAATTTTGAGTGCAAACCTCCTTCCATCAGCAAGGGCATTGAAGATGAAATGTGGCTGGCCTTTCAGCATGACAATGATCCCAAGCACACTGCCAGGGTAACGAAGGAGTGGCTTTGTAAGAAGCATTTCAAGGTCCTGGATTGGCCTGGCCAATCTCCAGATCTCAATCCCATAGAAAACCTTTGGAGGGAGTTGAAAGTCCATGTTGCCCAGCGACAGCCCCAAAACATCACTGGTCTAGAGGAGATCTGCATGGAGGAATGGGCCAACTTACCAGCAACAGTGTGTGCCAACCTTGTGAAGATTTACAGAAAACGTTTGACCACTGTCATTGCCAACAAAGGATATATAATAAAGTATTGAGATGAACTTTTGTTATTGACCAAATACTTATTTTCCACCATAATTTGCATATAAATTCTTTAAAAATCAGACAATGTGATTTTCTGGATTTGTTTTCTCATTTTGTCTCTCGTAGTTGAGGTCTACCTATGATGTTAATTACAGGCCTCTCTCATCTTTTTAAGTGGGAGAACTTGCACAATTGGTGGCTGACTAAATACTTTTTTTCCCCACTGTACATACACTAAATTATCATCCAATAATATCTGCACTTATCTGTAATAAACGCCTTTAACATGGGGAAAGACATAATGACCATATTCACCATTTTGTTACCAGTATAAAGTTGCTGGCCATTTATCAATACAGTATTGTCAATAATAATTCAATAATTCTTATCGGTTATCACGTATTTAAAGGTGTTTATTAGTGTGTAAACCCATAAGGAGGACCATATTCACCATTTTGTTACCAGTACAAAGTTGCACGACATTTACCAAAAAAGTAGTGTCAATAATAATTCAATAATTCTTAGCGGTTATCACTTATTTAAAGGTGTTTATTAGTGTGGAAACCCATAAGGAGGACCATATTCGCCATTTTGTTACCAGTATAAAGTTGCAGGCCATTTATCAAAACAGTATTGTCAATAAGAATTCAATAATTCTTAGCGGTTATCACTTATATAAAGGTGTTTATTAGTGTGGAAACCCATTACGCATGAGCTGCCACTGGCTAACGTTAAAGTTACAGTTGTGCTAAAGGCACAGGAAGCTTGGTCAAAGTTGAAGGAAAGATGAATGCAGGATTTTATCAGCAAATACTGGAGGCAAATTTGCACTCATCAGCCAGAAAGCTGCGCATGGGACGTACTTGGACGTTCCAACATGACAACGATCCAAAACACAAGGCCAAGTTGACCTATCATTGGCTACAGCAGAAGAAAGTGAAGGTTCTGGAGTGGCCATCTCAGTCTCCTGACCTCAATATCATTGAGCCACTTTGGGGAGATCTCAAGCGTGCAATACATGCAAGACAGCCCAGGAATTTGCAGGAACTGGAGACTTTTTGCCAAGAAGAATGGGCAGTTTTACCATCTGACAAAATAAAGAGCCTCATCCACAACTACCACAAAAGACTTCAAGCTGTCATTGATGTTAGAGGGGGCAATACACGGTATTAAGAACTGGGGTATGTGAACTTTTGAACAGGGTCATTTTGATGTTTTTGATCGTCATTATGATTTAAAAAGAGAAAACACAGAAGTTTGACAATAAATGGCTTCAACCAACCACTAATCATGAGTGGAGAAAAAGGTTTTGTGTTATCATTCATATTCTCTGAAAAAAGACCAAAAAAACAAAAAATCTGCCGGGGTATGTAAACTTTTTAGCAAAACTGTACACTGGGGAGTACCTCTGTCCGCTTGGATCATAAAGAAATTGTTTATGGCTTTTCTCTGTTCATAAAACGATCCAACATATGGATGGTTGAACTCCAACGGGTGAAAACATCGCATATCAGCCTATGTTGTGGGAGGCCGTTCTGCCACTGCAGCTCAAGGAGGGTGTGCTTGGCGGTGTACGAGTGGCTGAAGTGCATGTAAAGTTTCCTTGACATTTTTAAGATGTCTTGCAGATGGGTGGAACACTTAAAAAAACGCTTGACAACCAGATTGAACACGTGCGCCATACAGGGCCATGGCTCAGCCCTCCTTGACGCAGTATCGACACCATGTTCTTCCCGTTGTCGGTCACCATTGTTCCGATTTTAAGGTCTCTTGGAGAAAGCCAGGATTTGAGGTGTAGAACATTGTGACACTGCTGTGCCCTGCACATGTGATATGCTGGAGGAGCACTGTGTATTGTCCCTGCAGTAGAGGCTGAGGAGACAGTGGAGGATGAGGCAGACATTGTTGCAGGACCAACGGCGTGAGAACGTGGTGGCAGAAGCTGCGTCATCTGTCCAAGTTGCTGGTGTGTCTGGGCAGGCACCACATTAACCCAGTGGGCCGTAAATGACATATATTGTCCTTGACCATAGTTACAGCTTCACAAGTCGGCGCTGCCATGCACTTTGGCAGACACCGATAGGCTCAAGGACTGGCCCACATTCTCTTCTACAAATTTATGCAGGGCTGATACTGCCTTCTTGGCAAAGAAATTATGACTTGGGACTCTCCACTTTGGCTCGGCGCAAGCCAACAGTTCTCTGAATGGTGCAGAGTCCACCAAGTGGAAAGGGAGTGACTGCAGAACCAGCAACTTGGACAGCTTCTGCACTGTTGAATGAGTGCACGCATACTGTTGTCTCCTACATATAGATTCTGTGATTGATTGCTGATGCAAAAACTGATTAGGAGGAGGAGGAGCAGGAGCATCATGACCAGCAGATGATGGGAAGGACACACAGCTTCCTTCGGCTGAGGTGGTGGAGCCTTGACTGCCTGAAATGGGGTGCGTGCCACTGGGTGCTGCAGCGGTTGCTGCAGCAGGCTGCACCACCACATTGGAGCCACGGCTCTCCCAGACCACTTTACTGTATGGTGATGCTGCATATGTTGACGTAGGGCTGTGGTGCCAACATTGGCACCCTGGCCACACTTCACCTTCTGCCCACAGATTGAACATATAGCCATGTTCACCTCCCCCGGCGGCTTTACAAAGAACTGCCATACCGCCGAGTAGGTGATTTTACCCCCAACACGCCGCAATAACTGACTGCTACCGCCACTGCCTCCATGAACCCCTGCATCACTGCTTTCCGGGCAGGTAGGCTGCTGCGAAGCGGGTGGTCTACCCCGGGCACGTTTAGCTCCCGACCTCACACTGCTGCCACCCTGCTGACTCCCCCGCTGCCTCATGCACAAGCTGCAACCATCTTCTCCTGATTATGATGAGGCCCCTTCATCACCCGGGTCCCAATTACGATTGGCTACATCGTCATCCACTACTGTCTGCAGGTCACTGATGTCCTCTTCAACACCAGCACCAACGCCACTCTCATCACTAGTTGCCCGCCTACCGGAGGAAGCGGCGGATGTCTCCTCTAGATCTTGGCTGAGCAGTAGCTGCTGACTGTCATATAGTACCTCCTCCTCACTGTACTTCTCTAGCTGAGGGAACAGAAGAGGACAGAGGCAGGTTGAGGACAGGTGAGGGCACAGAGCCTGCTGCCGGGCCATGCCAGCTAAGGGTTGTATGGGAAAGGAGCTGGGAGCTCTTGCGCCCTTTGTTGGATGGAACAGATCCTCAATTTGCTTTTGACTCACCGAGTCTTGAGACAGCAAAAGGGATTTTAGCCAAGCCAGTTTCACTTATCTGCATACAGCGCCGTTTCGGGATTTTTGTCCCTCATCAGTGCAGAGCAAAGTGAGCTGGCTGGCTTTGTGGGAGGCAATGAGCGGCTTATGGACAGGGACATCTCTCCTTGAGGAGAGCACCAGTTAAGGTGTGTAGAGTTAACTAAACAAAAAAAGCTGCGTTGCCCATAACGTGGGGCCTTAGCCTTAATCTCTGGAGGAACTTTTATTCATCATCATCATATCAGATTACAGGGGGGAGCTACTAAAATCTACAGATTTATATACTACATCATATATTAGTCCACAAATTGTGATATAATATTGATAGTTTTATTATTATTTTAACATTTCTACTGTGTAACCAAGGAGCGCAAGGAAAAATGATCAAAAACATACTTACACTATGTTAAATGTTGGCAGTTTAGATTTATGGTAGAAACCCTCAAAAACCTCCAAACTGTAAACAATCACTGGCTCACATTTCCTAATAATTACATTTTTTGCACCAATACAATTGATGTGGGTAAGTGGCAATACATTTTAAAGTTACAGTCCAGATAATGTATACAGCGCATTGAAAGACTGCTTGAATTTTATATGTATGATTGACAGTGGCTATATTTTGCAACACTAATTTTTTGAACCTTTGCTAAGAGGAAAATGTATGACTGCAGTCTCATCACTTTTCTTACCGGTGTTCTTTTCTTGAATTGTAACAAATTTTCAAAAGACTTGCCTTATTTGTCTCAAATCCTAGGTGCAGCTTTTAATTGTTTATCAGGTATAAATTAAATAGCATTAGAAAGCATTAGGCTAAGGCCCCATGTAGCGGCAATGCATTGGGGTTTTTCCCCCAGCACTTTTCACAGAAAGTCCGCAGAGGTTTCCTCTGCAGACTTTCTGCTTCTATTACACCTATAGGGAAACTGCCAGCGTTTCCGTAGGTATAATTGACATGCTACGATTTCCAAAACCACGGCGGTTTTGGAATTTGCAGCATGTCCACAGCACGTATTTTCCTGCACTGTAGGGAAGGGATTCACTAGAATTCCACCCACTATACAGTGACTATAAAATGCCACGTTTTATTCCGCCGTGGGCGGACATGAGTCCCCGGTCTTAAAGTTTTACGGGCCCCCAGTGTTTGTCATGCTGATGTGCTATCCACAGGATAGATTATCACTATCTGATTGGTAGGTGGTCCGACACCTGGACCCCATACCAATCAATTGATACAGCTGGCTGGCACCTAGACAGACCCAGATCAGATGATCAGTGCAGAATTTGGGTGACAGATCCCTACACATTAGATACCTATGACCTATCCTGTAGATAGGTCAACAGTATGAAAAAAATACTGGGGAGCTGGAAAGCTTTTTTTTTTTTTAAAAAGCCTCCACAGTCTTGAACCACTTTTTTTTTTTTTTAACAAAACATCTCTGGACTGATATGCATGGTTCAGAAGCTGTGTACTTTTTCTAATGCTAGAAGTGGCACATCTTTTACCCATCCTCATACAATTTTCAAATGTGTGTCTATTTTGCGAAGTATAAAGTGTAATCCATTTTTGCAAATTTGTATACAGTAGAATATGTCTTATACTCATCATAAGCAGCAGCCACATCATGATGAGCATACTTGTCATCCTTATCACACAAGCACTAGTGCAATGTCCACAGAATAATACACAGCCAGAGACCCGCTGTAAAGGTGGAGGTCAGAGAAGTCTCTAATTTCTGCCGTCTAACCCTATATATGTGGTAATTAACACTCATTGCAATATGGCATATACAAAAGGTAGTAGCTTAGTGGGGACCCTCCTCAATTACATCACAGTTAATCCCTGTGATATTATTAGGGCCCATAGCTTGTATGGGCAGAGAGCCCAGGATGCAATATAAAACCCCAAGATGCTGGCTGTTTTATACAACAGTCATGAAGAATGCCAGCTGTTAACCACTTGAATGCAGCACTCAATTGCTACTGCATCATCTAAGCCACTGTGGGGCATTTCAGAATAATTGTCGCTCCCATAATGTCATGGGATGTGCTGATTCATTTCTCATGACAGCTGGGCGCCCCCAGACTTGTCATTATATAGCTGGCATTACACAAAGGGTGTAATGTAAGTACAGTATATATACACAATCCATATCTACAAACTAAAATCACTCTCCTTACCCTATATCATTTTTTTTAGTCAACCCCCCCTACAAAAAGTGAAAAAGTGATCAAAAAGCTGTATGTTTGTATATACCCCATAATGGTACCAATATAGATGGAAATACTAAAAAGTTATGGTGGTCCAGAATATGGCAATAAAAGCCATAATCACTTCTCAACATTGAAATAGTGACACCATAAAGGAAAAGTGTTAGGATTATGGAAATCAAAAGATCAATAGAAGTGATAAT
This sequence comes from Leptodactylus fallax, assembly GCA_947044405.1. Classification (NCBI taxonomy): domain Eukaryota; kingdom Metazoa; phylum Chordata; class Amphibia; order Anura; family Leptodactylidae; genus Leptodactylus; species Leptodactylus fallax. The sequence goes on along the minus strand of CAMRHE010000197.1, from coordinate 1,969,112 downwards.
GATATTCAAATGATAAATTCAAAATATTCAAAACACCTCAATTTATTCATATTTATTTATAAGAATAAAAAATGAGAGCTGCAAGAAATACACACAACTTGTACAACTTGGCATGCTATCAGTGAGATTATTAATGGTTGTCTGAGAAATGTTATCCCATGCTGAATGCATTTTGGCACACAAATCAAGACTGGATGCTTGCAATATCCGTCCAAAGACATCCCAGAAGTGTTCGATGGGAGACTCGCCTGGAGACACTGAAGGCCATAATAGCACATTTAGGCCATGCAGGCTGCTCACAGCAGCACAAGTAACACGTGGCCTGGTGTTGTCCTATTGAAAAATTACTCCTGGGACCCCATCGCAAAGACTGGGCCCCATAGCAAACTTTTTCTTGGGGGGGCCCACTCAGTACTATATAACTCCATTTACACACACTATAATGTCCCAAATTGAGCTCCTCCTCACAGTATAATGTCCCATAGCGGCCCCTGCACACAGTATAATGTCCCATAGCGACCCCTGCACACAGTATAATGTTCCACAGCAATCTCCATACAGTACTATGTCTCATAGTGGCCCCTCCACACAGTATTATGTCCCATCGTGGCCCCAACGGTGTTCGCTGCAAATACTTCAGGCTCAGTAGAACCACCCACAAATTATCAGAGGCTCAGGGGAGGTGACAAACATAAAAACCAGTGGTACTTATCACTCCTGGACTCCATTGCGACTCCCTGCTGTTTTCAGCCCCCTACAATATGTCACAGACGTGGGTTACATCAGCATCATTATGCGCCGCGACGCCGGCCTGACTCCCATGACGTCTGTGACATCACTACAGAGGCTGAAGACAGCATGGAGTCACCAGAGAGGAGAGTAACACAGTTTTTTATGTTAGCTCACCTTCTCTGGGCCTCCGATCATTATACTCTGGGGACTGAAGAGACAAATACAAATACTCTTTCGGCGGGCACATGGCCCTACTTACCAATCCCAGCTCATACTCACTGTCACCTCTGCTTCCCTTTCTTCCCTGCAGTAAGTAAATAGGGCTTACTCCAGCAGGTAACGGCATATTAAAAAAAAAATTCAGTTGCGGACTCTGTGGCAGCCATTACGGCTGCTACAGCGGTACTTAAGCCACTGCCTGAGACAATTTGGAGAAATGATTCCATGTTCAAATCAATGTAATGCTGACATGTTAGTGTACCTGGTGAGAAAACTAGAGAGTTATGGATACCATACATTATGACACCCCACACCATAATCCCAGGAGTAGGGCCAGTGTGATGGGCGTTGCCCTTGTGGTATCCAGGTTTTTAGCCACATAAAACCTCGTGATAGCAATAAAGGCTGGAATGGAGGTTATCTTCTTCATTGATGAGTCCTGCATTTGTCTTGGACACAATGATAGATTTATCATTCTGTCATTCTGTCGAAGACAAAAGCGGGACTCATCGATGAAGAAGATAGACCTCCATTCCAGCCTTTATTGCTATCATTAGGTTTTATGTGGCTATGTTTTCAACCTTCCACATACCACAAATAGGAGTTACAGTAGGTGCTTAAAAATGTTTGCATAACCCTAGAGCTTGTCTTTCTTGTTGATGAAATTTCAATGTTGAGGAGTGTATGTTTGGTATTGCTGTGATTGTACAGTCATGGCCAAAAGTTTTGAGAATGATACAAATATTAATTTTTACAAAGTCTACTGCTTCAGTTTTTCTAATGGCAATTTGCATATACTCCAGAATGTTATAAAGAGTGATCAGCTTAACAGCAATTACTTGCAAAGTCAATATTTGCCTAGAAAATTAACTTTATCCCCCAAAACACATTTCAACATCATTGCAGCCCTGCCTTAAAAGGACCACCTAACATCGTTTCAGTGATTGCTCCAGTAACACAGGTGTGGGTGTTGATGAGGACAGGGCTGGAGATCAGTCTGTCATGATTAAGTAAGAATGACACCACTGGACACTTTAAAAGGAGGCTGGTGCTTGCCATCATTGTTTCTCTTCTGTTAACCATGGTTATCTCTAAAGAAACACGTGCAGTCATCATTGCACTGCACAAAAATGGCCTAACTGGGAAGAGTATTGCAGCTAGAAAGATTGCACCTCAGTCAACAATCTATCGCATCATCAAGAACTTCAAGGAGAGAGGTTCCATTGGTGTCAAAAAGGCTCCAGGGCGCCCAAGAAAGACCAGCAAGCGGCAGGACCGTCTCTTAAAAGTGTTTCAGCTGCGGGATGGGGCTACCAGCAGTGCAGAGCTTGCTGAGGAATGGCAGCAGGCAGGTGTGAGTGCATCTGCATGCACTGTGAGGCGGAGACTCTTGGAGCAAGGCCTGGTCTCAAGGAGGGCAGCAAAGAAGCCACTTCTCTCCAGAAAAAACATCAGGGACAGACTGATATTCTGCAAAAGGTACAGGGAGTGGACTGCTGAGGACTGGGGGAAAGTCATTTTCTCTGATGAATCCCCTTTTTGATTGTTTGGAACATCTGGAAAACAGCTTATTCGGAGAAGAAGAGGTGAGCGCTACCACCAGTCTTGTCTCATGCCAACTGTAAAGCATCCTGAAACCATTCATGTGTGGGGTTGCTTCTCAGCCAAGGGAATCGGCTCTCTCACAGTCTTGCCTAAAAACACAGCCATGAATAAAGAATGGTACCAGAATGTCCTCCAAGAGCAACTTCTCCCAACCGTCCAAGAGCAGTTTGGCGCTCAACAATGCCTTTTCCAGCATGATGGAGCACCTTGCCATAAAGCAAAGGTGATAACTAAATGGCTCAGGGAACAAAACATAGAGATTTTGGGTCCATGGCCTGGAAACTCCCCAGATCTTAATCCCATTGAGAACTTGTGGTCAATCATCAAGAGACGGGTGGACAAACAAAAACCAACAAATTCAGACAAAATTAAAGCATTGATTCTGCAAGAATGGACTGCTATCAGTCAGGATTTGGTCCAGAAGTTGATTGAGCGCATGCCAGGGAGAATTGCAGAGGTCCTGAAGAAGAAGGGTCAACACTGCAAATATTGACTTGCTGCATTAACTCATTCTAACTGTCAATATAAGCTTCTGTTACTCATAATATGAATGCAATTCTATTTCTGTATGTGATAAAAACATCTGACAAACACACATAAAAACCAGAGGGCGGGGGGGGGGGGGGGGAGCAGATCATGTGAAAATACAATATTTGTGTCATTCTCAAAACTTTTGGCCATGACTGTACTCATCCACAGAATAAAGGTAACTTTTCATTTTAAAGCTGTGAAAACAAAACATTTAAGAAAATGGCACAAATGGCAATTTGTTTTTCAAATTTCAGCCCATTTATAATTTTCTGACTTTGCAGCACATCCACAAAACAATGGTGTGTGTATATATCACAATCACGTGACGTCCAGTGAGTGCAGTTCACTTGCAGTATTACTGTACATATGTACTGTATAAAAATACATATGCAAATGTTGTTTTCAATAGAAGCAGGTAAAGTAACATCTAGAAATTTGCACCGAAAAAAAAACATATCAAAAGTGTACAACCTTATAAAAATGTAGAAACATTTCAAATATTGATCAAAAATCTGATTTTTGATTGAAATTACTAAAAATTCTAGCCCTGTTATATAAATATTTAATTTCTTTGCATGATTAACATTTAACGCTCACTTAACCAAAATTTTAACAGCATGTGGCAAAGGAATTTCCATAACTTATCCAATTATGGCAGATATTTTGATGGATAGATGAAATGGAGTTCATGTAAAAAATACTGTACATGTCATTTCAAAGAACGGTAGATGCTTCCCCAAATCTCTGTAACATGCATTTAACTAATCTGTACTAGTCAATTAGAATTAATAAAGCAGTACATGTTCGCAGTCATTGGCTACAGTCATGCCTATAAACACAGTTTTAAAATATTATGTAAAGTTTATTTCCTAGGACAGTGAAGTGTGAAAGCCTTATACCATACTGAAATAGGACCATAGCAAAAATAAGAGTCATCTGAATTTCTGTCTCATGGGCAGCATCAGGCTGGCCCACTGAAAGACTGAAGGATCTGTAATCGGTATGAGACAATATGTCACTGGAAGGCAGGGACTCCTACCAGCATAGATAACCGTATTGCTAGGAGTCGCTCTCCTGGCGTAAGGTGCAGGTTTAATAGGTCCAATACACAGACCGAGTTTCAACTGAAACTGTAACTCAGTTGTGTAAATGTGCTCTTATTCTTATCTTTTCACAGCAAACAATATATATGTTATTGATAAAGTGCAGAAATCAGTTAATCTGAAGATTAACTAGATAATGTGCAGATTTACTAGGGCGATCCGTTAAAGTGCGGAAAACTTCTTTCATTTCTGACATTACCAAGGTAATCTTCACATTACCTAGTTAATGTGCACATTACCTACTAGGCACTCATTAAAGTGCAGATAACAACATGTTTTGCTGGAACAACAGCAGCAACGTCGCTTACATAGAACGGAATGCCGGCAAAAAAAAAAAAAAAAAAAGGATTGGGGACAGTATAGGGTAAGGTTGAAGACCTGTTTGCTTTCAAAACCCATTCAACTTGAATGGGTTTTGAAAGCAAACGGGCGGGTGTGTGTGTGCGCGCTTACACCCTCTGCGCCGCGAAAAGCCGTTTTTAAAAATTTTTTTTTTCATCGGAAACAAAGTCCTTCATGTCCGAAAAAAAAAATAAAAGCCGGCTGCTTCGCAGCGCAGAGGGTGTAAGCGCACACACACACCCGCCCGTTTGCTTTCATAACCCATTCAAGTTGAATGGGCTTTGAAAGCAAACCGTCTTAGCTTATGCTACGCACTGGGCAGCTGACGGCGATTGTGACACAGAAAAAAAAAAAAAACACACAACCAGCGACGACGAGACGCTGCTGGCGAAAGAAGACTGTTTAACAGTGGAGGGGGAAGACAGAGTAGGGACAGCAGGACTACGAGGGAAACAAACTTCCGAACTTTAACTATCCGCAAGCCATGAATGTGCACATTACCTAGGTAAAGTGCGGAAAACTCCTGATTCCGAACTTTAACGGAGCAAATCTGCAGATTACCTAGGTAATGTGCACATTCACTGATTTCGCACTTTAACGGTAACATATACATCACAGCAGAAAAAACATGCTCAGCCGTCTGTCTACCAACTTGACACTCATTGTCTCTCACTATGAGACCCTGGGTCTACTAACCCTGTATCTACACAAAGTCGGGAGCTCATACCTACTCATATGGTCCTGGCTCCCACGTTCCCTGGAACAGCCTGCTTCTTAACACATTACTTATACTGCTAATTAAAGGTCATTAACAACCCACTTGTCTGCAAATCCAAATGAGTTCCCGGCCCCACTTTGCAAATAACGCTGCAGTTTACATTACCTGCAAAATGGATGGGATTCACATATTGCAGAAAAAAAATCCACAGCGGAAATGCTGCGATTTCAAAAGTGCTTGAGTTTTTGTAAATTGCAGCATGTCAATTATACCTGCGAAAACGCTGGTGTTTTTTGTATAGGTATAATAGACAGAAATGCCACAGAGGAAAACTCTGCAGAATGTCTGTGAAAAATGCTGAGGAAAAAACCGTGTTGTGTTTCCACCGCAGCCTTTTCCTCAGCATTTTTGTCTGCGGCTCACTACGTGGGGCCTAAGCCTTAAAACACCCAACTTTCTCAAGACTTGTCTCTTTCAACCCTATGGTGGAATCCACACCTTTTGCATAAATATGTCACTCCTGCAGTCATAACACCACTATATATACATTGGGGAAAAAAAAGTATTTAGTCAGCCACCAATTGTGCAAGTTCATCCACTTAAAAAGATGGGAGAGGCCTGTAATTGTCATCATAGGTAGACCTCAACTATGAGAGACAAAATGAGAAAACAAATCCAGAAAATCACATTGTCTGATGTTTTAAGAATTTATTTGCAAATTATGGTAGAAAATAAGTATTTGGTCAATAACAAAAGTTCATCTCAATACTTTGGTATATATCCTTTGTTGGCAATGACAGAGGTCAAACGTTTTCTGTAAGTCTTCACAAGGTTGGCACACACTGTTGCTGGTATGTTAGCCCATTCCTCCATGCAGATCTCCTCTAGAGCAGTAATGTTTTGGGGCTATCGCTGGGCAACACGGTCTTTCAACTCCCTCCAAAGGTTTTTTGTGGGGTTGAGATCTGGAGACTGGCTAGGCCACTCCAGAACCTTGAAATGCTTCTTACGAAGCCACTCCTTCGTTGCCCTGGTGGAGTGCTTGGGATCATTGTCATGCTGAAAGACCCAGCCACGTTTCTTCTTCACTGCCATTGCTGATGGAAGGAGGTTTGCACTCAAAATCTCACGATTCATGGCCCCATTCATTCTTTCATGTACAGGGATCAGTCGTTTCTGGTCCCTTTGCAGAGAGACAGCCCCAAAGCATGATGTTGCCACCCCCATGCTTCACAGTAGGTATGGTGTTGTTTGGATGCAACTCAGCATGCACTCTCTTCCAAACACGACGAGTTGTGTTTCTACCAAACAGTTCTACTTTGTTGGGGGAAAAACTGCAATCCATTTTTGCCGCAGTTTTTCCCACAAAGAAGCCCCACATTGCAAAAATGCAAAAAAGGCTGCCTTTTACAGTACCTGCAAAGTTGATGGGATTCTGGCTAATCCCATCTACACATTGCAGAAAAAATCTGCAGCAGAAAAGCTGCGTTTTAAAAAACATCCACATTTTTGAAAATCACAGGCACATGAATTCAGCGCACTGTCAGCTTTCCCGTTATGTACCCTGGGGCTGGAGATATCGGTGCCGTTAGCACAGATGGGTTTGTGCAGATAAAGGCATAATGAGGAAGGTTTCTGCCAGACAAATTCATCAGATTAAGAGAGCAGCTGCTAAAATACCATTACGAACCTCATGGTGTAGGATCCTCCAAAGGTTTGCAGTTGTGTAGAAACCTACTTTTCGGCCACCCCTAAACAGATCTCATAAGCATAAAAGGTTGCAGTGGACCCAGATATACATGAAGACTAATTTTGAAGCAGTCTTGTTTACTGATGAGTGCTGTGCAACCCTGCATGGTCCAGATGGATGGAGTAGTGGATGGTTGGTGGATGGCCACCATGTCCCAACAAGGCTGCAATGTCAGCATAGAGGTGACGGAGTCATGTTTTGGGTTGGAATCATGAGAAGAGAGCTGATAGGCCCCTTTAGTGTCCCTGAAGGTGTTAAAATGACCTCTGCAAAGTATATAGAGTTTCTGACTGACTACTTTCTTCCATGGTACAAAAAAGAAGAACCATGCCTTGTGTGGCAAAATCATCTTCATGCATTACAATGCACCATCTCATGTAGCAAAGAATACCTCTAAGTCATTGGCTGCTATGGGCATAAAAGGAGAGAAATTAATGATTAATGGCCTGAATCCTATTGAGAATCTTTGGAATATCCCTAAGCAAAAGATCTATGAGGGTGGGAGGCAGTTCGCATTAAAACAGCAGCTCTCGGAGGCTATTCTGACATCCTGCAAAGAAATTCAAACAGAACCTATCCAAAAACCCACAAGTTCAATGGATGCAAGAATTGTGAAGGTGATATCAAAGAAGGGGTCCTATGTTCACATGTAACTTGGTCTGCTAATTGAAATTGCTTTTGACTTCAGTAAATGTGAACTCTTAATGCTGCAAATTAAACAAAAGACCATTTTCAGTTTTTTACAACCCATGTTTAGAAACTGTTGTGCATAATAATTTGGATTTAGCTTTTTTTTATTTTGTGAAAAAAATGTTAACATTGAGAGTTTTGTCCAATAAAATTTGATTTATACTCTAACGGTTGAAGATTTGAACATTATACTTACTGTCATTTGCATCGATTATTTAGGAAAATCAGAGAAAAATCTAATTTGCATAATAATTTCGAACGTGGCATAGAGAAGAATAGATTAGCCTTATTTACTTTCCCGGTGACGAATCCCTCTGTCTCAATCTTTGCAGCCTGGCCACTTTTGATAATCTGTCAGGTCTGTTGGTTAAAATTAGGCGTAGAAGTGCACTTGCCCCTTCCCCATTGGATCCTGCTCTAATTGGGAAAGATAGTTATTTCCAAAACCCTGTTACCTTTGTTTGATCTGCAGGTTTCTGTTATTTATTTTTGCTGTGATATTGTATGCTGTGTAATTTGAGCACAAACTGACACTGTAAATTTTCGTTGGCAGAAAATCTGGAACATTTATGTTTTTTTTATGCTAACAGTGATGTCTCAAGCATCTGAAAATACCCCTTTAAATACCAGATAGAGATTCTGCAGGAGTTAAATAACAGTGGTAATTTGTATAGTGATCTTTTTTCTAAATGATAAAATGAAATATTAATGGAGATATGTAGAGAAATCTTGAAATTTGCTCCAGTACTCTTACATTCACATTATAGTTTCGTATAAACCTAACCTAAATTATTAGCAAAAAAATCATAGGTGAAGTCATTCAGACTTCACTCAAACTTCATACAAACATTTTTATACTGGGTTTATAAGTTACAGAATTTCTGTAAAACTTATCAAAAACCACACAGAGGGAAAAAAATTAATGACCCTGAAATGAAATATGATAGGTCACTAAAGGAAGCACAAAACTTGCCAGAAGAATCATAAGGTAATTCTGTCTTCTTAATTTGAATCTATATTAAATAGCATGCATAGATTACTACGGAAAATAATATTTTATGTTATATATTATAGTAACATATTACATTTAGTGGAATATGCTAGAAGGAAAACTTCCTTATTCTACCTCATTTAAAAGCTTTAATATTGCATAGATAGATGTTAAAAGAAATGTTATGATGTTCTGGTTCATTAATGTGGTTTTCTTGGAAAATATAAATTAAGGTCCATATTTATGTTCCAGTATTGCCGATTGCCAACTCTTTACTTCTGTAAACTATGATGTTTTGTTCCTACTGATAAAACATCACCTGACAGCAATGGCCAATTTAGCACAGAGTGATGTCATCATGGTCAATTTATCAGGGGATTATTTGTCATAGTCTGGAGAGCATAGTGATGGAACTATCGCCTCTCAGTATGTGAGAGAGAGTTGCTATAAGGAGCAGATTATGTGAGTAAGTGGGAGAGCAGGGAAGCATTTACATATTCACAAGGGGATAAAGAAGAAAATGCATTACACAGTTTCTCCCAAGAATTAAATTATCCCACAAGTAGATGTAAACTGATATATGGGCACATAGCAAGATGCAAAAGGGTAGGAGCTCTATTGGGATTTTAGGGGGCAGATTTTAATGGAATCATTTTCAGGTGCCATGTTGTATTTGTAGAGCCCCTGAGGTACCAGAACAGTACAAACCCCAAAGAGACCCCATTTTGGAAACTAGACCCCACAAGGTATTTATCAAGGGGTATAGAGAGCATTTTGACTCCAAAGCTGTTTAAGGCTAAGGCCCCACGTTGAGGAAACACAGCTTTTTTTTGTTGCAGATTTTGCTGTGGTTTTTTGAGCCAAAGCCAGGAGTGGATTGAACAGAATGTAGAAGTATAAGTACTTTTTATACATTTTCCATTCTTTTTGTAGCCATTCTTGGCTTTGGCTCAAAAACCGCAGCAAAATCTGCAACAAAAAAGCTGCGTTTCTGCAACATGGGGCCTTAGCCTAACAGAATTTTTTACCATTGGGACATAAAAATAAAATATTACTTTTTTTCTAATAAAATGTCACTTTGGCCCCAAATTTTTTCATCTTCACAAGGGGTTAAAGGAGAAATTTCTCCACAAAGTTCATTACACAATTTCTCCTGAACAGGACAATACCCTATATGTGGTGATAAACTGATGTACGGACACATGGCAGCGCTTGAAACGGAAACAATGCTAATTGGCTTTTTGAGGACCGATTTTGCTGGAATAGTTTTCAGCACCATGTCCCATTTGCAGACCCCCAAGGTGGCAAAACAGTGGAAACCCCCCAAATATGACCCAATTTTGTAAACTTGATCCCTTCATTTATCAAGAGGTATAGTGAGTACTTTGAACTTACATAAGTTTCACAGAATTGTACCATAAAAATAGAAAGCAACATTTTTTCCTATAAAACCCCAATTTTTGTATTTCCACAAGGGGTTAAGTGAGAAAATGTACTCACAATTTGTTAAGCATTTTTTCCCAACTATGGAAATGCCTCACAGGTGGATGTAAACTGCTGTATGGGCACACAGTAGGGTATAGAACAAAAGGAGTGCTATTGAGCTTTTGGAGGATGGATTTTACTGAAGCCCCTGAAGTGCTAGAACAGTGGAAACCCCACCAAAAATGACCAAATTTTGGAAATTAGACCCTTCGAGGAATTTATCAAAGGGTATTTTGACCCTACAAGTGTTTCACATAATTTTTTTCTTAATGGGACATGAAATTAAAAGAATTTTTACATCCAGATGTGAACGTAAACTGCTGTATGGGTGCATGGTGGGACAGAACACTTTTTGGCTATAATAGTTTTTATGAATCCTATCTAATTTGCAGAGCCCCTGAATCTCAGAACAGTGGAAACTCTCAACATGTGACCCCATTTTGGAAACCAGATCCCTCAAGAAATTAATCAAGGGGTATAGTGAGCATTTTGACCTCACAAGTGATTCATAGAATTGGGAAGTAAATTTAAAACATATTTTTCAATAAAATGTTGCTTTAACCCCATTTAGGATGCTATTTGTTGGGCAGATTTTGCAGAAGTAGTTTTTAGGCGCCATGTCGTATTTGCAGTGACCCTGAATTACCAGTACAGTGAAAAACCCCAACTAATGACCTCAGTTTGGAAACTAGACCCCTTAAGACATTTATCAAGGGGTATAATGAGCTTTTAACTCCGCAGGTATAGTATTAATTTATTTTCCAGGAATTGTATACACAACAAAGCTTGAAAGGTAAATCTGCGGAATACATCACAGCATCAAGGAGGTGATTTACCAAGGAAAATAAATTTTATAAAATTAATAATCCATGGATGTGTGATACAGTCTAAAGCACTCATTCATGCACAGGCTAGGTTTTTTGGGGCAGGTGTCACACTGATAAATGATGTCTTTCCTTATTCCTCTTTGGAACACGTGCCTTTTTTGGGTTTACCCTTCTTTTCAGTTTATGGGACTTCACTTGGAAAGTGTTGCCCTGGTACAATACGGGTACCTTCAATTCCAGAAGTACTGGAGCACTGCCCTTCCTTGTCCCCAAATATCAGAGTATTGATAACTTCCTCCTGAAATTCAAGGAATTTTCCTGTCCTGACAATACATCATGATAGCACGTGTTATACATTGCCATCTGTATGATGTGCATGGCAGGCTTTTTGTATCATACTCTTGTTTTTGTCATCACACTCTATGGCTTCAGGACTTGGTCAGATAGAGCAACCCCTCCCATGTACTTATTATAGGCCAGGATGCAGCCTGGCTTAGGATAGTGATACTGGTACCACATAAAGTGACAAGAGATGTTACCATTACCATGAATTGTGATTAGTACAAGGACTTCCCTCTTATACTTATATTTGACCAAAAACATGATTTCATTGCAGAGTGCTCTGCTCTCACCCCTTCTGAGTGGTTGCACAACCTGTGCCCTAGGGAGGCCTCTCTGATTTTTGTACATTGTCCCACAAGTGGCAGTTCCTCTGGTGTCCATTCCTTCATAAACTCTAAACTTTGTGCAAGAGCATCTCAGGGTACACGCACATTTGTACATTTTACTGCCATACCTTGTCTTCTTACTGGGCAGGTATTGGCGGAATTTAAGCCTCCCTTTGAAACTGATCCGGGACTCGTCTATTATAATGTACTGACCTGAGATGTAAACTTCAGAGCAAATTTGGCTCTGAAGTGTTCAATGACTGGCCTAATTTTAATTAAACGGTCAAAGTTGATGGCATCTTGGGGCGGGCACTGTGTATTATCGTTATTGGGCAGAAGCTTCAGGATAATTTCGAAACGCATCATGGTCATAGCCATTCCAATATCAATACTGTACCAATACTTGGTTCCTTTACTATGCCCATATGCAACACAAGACTCCAGATTTTTTTCATCTCTGTTGCATTTACGGCTGTTGACCTCAGGGGCCTAGCATATAAAGTTGTGGCACTTTGTTCAATAAATTGTTGGGTAATTAAATTTATGAAATCATCATAGAAAAAAACTTTGAAAAGTCAATCTCTGTGAAATCTTCAGTCTCAAATTGGATTTCTGACCTGCCCACAAAATCAGTAAGCTGACTCTCATAATTTTCAGGGGGAGGGGTCCACATTGGGTCAGTAATTTCAGAAGTTACCTAAGCTATTGTTCTGGAGAGCATACTTTGGGGTCACTAATCACTGGAGTAGGAAAAATAGAGGAATGGGGCATTTTCCTCTTCTCCCTCGCTGGCCTATCAGTGTCAGAGGCCAGTAAGGAACATGCCTCCTCTGCTGAATACAGCCTTTGGTATGTTTGGGAGCTCTTGGACGTTTGAGGACATTTTTGATTTGTGTTGTGCTTTTACACATGTGTTGAAACTTTATCTATTTTAACTTTATTTATTGAAACTTTATTAAAAGTCCAGGGTGTGTGTTATGCTTCAACACATACATATATGTTAAAATTTATTGAATGGAAAAAAATGAGAGATAGAAGAGAATGAGGTGATATGTACCTATACATAAGACCCTGCCGTAAAAACTACTTAAAATTTTTCTATATATAGAGACTTTTATTTGCAATTCTAACTACAATTTATATTATTAGAAAAAAAAACCTATGCCAAAAAAAAAATTGAGCAGAGGTCCGATCAGTAACTAAGTTCACAGAAATCAGCGGCGGGAGGTGGCGGCACAGAGGATCAGAGTACAGTGGTACCAGGGCATTGCAGGTAGGTATCAGGCTCATGGGGTGGCATGGTGACTGCTCTGCTCGCGATCCCAGAGGGCTTGACGCACAGGGGTGTAATGATCACCCGCATCATAAGCATGGAGGGGTACAGGGCCAGCGGGAGATGCCCGGGGCCCTGCACCACCATGATAGCAGTCGGGGAAAGCCTGGTTCCCCGACCACTATACAGTGGGGAAAAAAAAGTATTTAGTCAGCCACCAATTGTGCAAGTTCTCCCACTTAAAAAGATGAGGCTGGCCTGTAATTGACATCATAGGTAGACCTCAACTATGAGAGACAAAATGAGAAAACAAATCCAGAAAATCACATTGTCTGATTTTTAAAGAATTTATTTGCAAATTATGGTGGAAAATAAGTATTTGGTCAATAACAAAAGTTCATCTCAATATTTTGTGATGCATCCTTTGTTGGCAATGACAGAGGTCAAACGTTTTCTGTAAGTCTTCAAAAGGTTGGCATACACTGTTGCTGGTATGTTGGCCCATTCCTCCATGCAGATCTCCTCTAGATCAGTGATGTTTTGGGGCTGTCGCTGGGCAACACGGACTTTCAACTTCCTCCAAAGGGAGTTGAGATCTGGAGACTGGCTAGGCCACTCCAGGACCTTGAAATGCTTCTTACGAAACCACTCCTTCGTTGCCCTGGCGGTGTGCTTGGAATCATTGTCATGCTGAAAGACCCAGTCACATTTCATCTTCAATGCCGTTGCTGATGGAAGGAGGTTTGCACTCAAAATCTCACAATACATGGCTCCATTCATTCTTTCATGTACACGGATCAGTTGTCCTGGTCACTTTGCAGAAAAACAGCCCCAAAGCATGATGTTGCCACCCCATACTTCACAGTAGGTATGGTGTTCTTTGGATGCAACTCAGCATTCATTCTCCTCCAAGCACAACGAGTTGTGTTTCTACCAAACAGTTCTACTTTGGTTTCATATGACCATATAACATTCTCCCAATACTCTTCTGGAGCATCCAAATGCTCTCTAGCAAACTTCAGACAGGCCCGAATATGTACTGGCTTAAGCAGGGGGACACGTCTGGCACAGCAGGATCTGAGTCCCTGGCGGTGTAGTGTGTTACTGACGGTAGGCTTTGTTACATTAGTCCCAGCTTTCTGCAGGTCATTCACTAGGTCCCCCCGTGTGGTTCTGGGATTTTTGCTCACCGTTCTGATCATTTTGACCCCACAGGGTGAGATCTTGCGTGGAGCCCCTGATTGAGAGAGATTATCAGTGGTCTTGTATGTCTTCCATTTTCTAATTATTGCTCCCACATTTGATTTCTTCACACCAAGCTGCTTGCCTGTTGCAGATTCAGTCTTGCCAGCCTGGTGCAGGCCTACAATTTTGTTTCTGGTGTCCTTCCACAGCTCTTTGGTCTTCACCATAGTGGAGTTTGAAGTGTGACTGTTTGAGGTTGTGGACAGGTGTCTTTTATACTAAAAACAATTTCAAACAGGTGCCATTACTATAGGTAATGAGTGAAAGACAGAGGAGCCTCTTAAAGAAGAAGTTACAGGTCTGTGAGAGCTAGAAATCTTGCTTGTTTGTAGGTGACCAAATACTTATTTTCCACCATAATTTGCAAATACATTTTTAAAAAATCAGACAATGTGATTTTCTGGATTTGTTTTCTCATTTTGTCTTGCACAATTGGTGGCTGACTAAATACTTTTTTTCCCCACTGTACATATTGTTAATGTAAGAGATGCTGGGCCCCTTTCCAATAGATGCCTACCTAGGGGAGGTTACTAAAAATAAGAAATACTTATACTCACCTCTCCTCGGCTTCTGATGCAGCATCCCAGAGTGCTACTTCTTTTATGTGTATGTCCCTGTGCCTCTGGGTTTTATTTTAGTATGTTCTGTCTTCTGTGTTAAGTGTCACTGTTTGCAGCTTTCCCTGTTATTTTTCCCTGCAGTGTTCAAGTCTAGCCTTGGTTAGTCCTAGCCTATCACAGTCCACTGGGCGGGGTTGTGGGAGACTCCGTCTCCACGGTAACCCTTGGTCTGAGTTCAGTCAGTCTAGTGTGAGCAGTGGAACAGTAAGGGTGTGCAGAGGTTTCCTGCCCCCACAACCTGCACTGAGGCCAATGGTTAGCCATCACACCCTTCAGGAGGATTACTTCGGGCCTAGTCTTCAGGTAACCAGTTCCTTGTCAGGCCTCCTAGAACCAAGGCTGGGGATTGGACACTGTATTACTACCCCCATTTAGAAGCTGCTATTGCCTTGTGATTCCTGTTGCCAAATAAAGGCTGTTTGGTTTACTTGCACCACTGAATCCTGAGTCGTGCCTGCATTACCATCAGGGCCCTTCCGAACAACACCACACCGGCTCAGGTAGGAGAGGTCCCCTCTTCAACTGGAAGTGCCCCGGGGGAAAGAACTACTACCACCACCATCCGGTAGTGCTGCAGGACCCCCTCAACTTTGTCCGGCCTAGGAGTGGGACTGGAGCGGTTGGTAAGCGTGCTCGGCCTGCTAGGTGGCATAGCATCCGCCACTACCATTCCCTTCCTCCGGTCTCCTCTGTCTGGGTTGTGGCACTGACAGTCCTCCACATCCTTTCCGGGCTCTCCTGGCCTATGTCTGAGGTGAAGCGCCCCAGACGTCACTGCTGGGGCCTGTGACTGGCCAGTAATGACGTCAGCGTGCCCCACATGACCGATGAGGGATAATCACAGGTCCTATTAGTGACGTCTGGGGCACGTCACCACAGTCACTGGCAGAAGAGGAATGAAGAAGATGCTGAAGAGAGCCAGACAGAGCGAGGATGTCCAGGAGAGGTGAGGCAAGGTGAATATAAGTGTTTGTTATTTTTAATCACTTTTACTGGGTCTCCACTTATTATATTCTGGGGTCTCCGTAGTGAAGGGCTGAACCTCTTGAATATTTGTTGAATTTGGTGGGGTTCACCTGAAGCGGCTCTAGGGTGGCTCTTGGAAGCATTTTATACTGTGTGGGACCACTGTGGGGAGAATATTACACTGTGTGGGGGCCACTGTAGTATATATTATACTATGTGGGGGCCACTGTGGAGCATATTATACTGTGTGGGGCCCTTTCACTATTAACATCACACATCATCTATTTTATAGCATCTGTGAACTATCATTACAGGCTGTAATAACATTGCATGGTGATCATAAAACTGTGCAATGTGAATTGTGCAAAAGCAGCACAGGACCTTCAAACAGTTGATCAGCAGGGGCCCCGGCTATTGGACCCCCACTGATCTCTTACATCTCTTAGACTGTTAGGACCCTGCAGATCAGCTGTTTCCCACAGGACACAGCTCCCAGTATTGTTTACATGCTGGGCGCAGCTCTGCTCACTCACCATATTCCTGATAACTGCAGTTGTGGGTACTAAAGCTGTATACCTTTCAAGTATCTTAGATACTGCTGCAGCTCGCATAACCATCACTATCAAGAATGCGCTGTAGTTACACCACAGGTGACACAGGTAGGGCAGTCACCGTTAGTTTGAACTGCCCTTCACGTCTGCCATTGTTTGGCCTGTACAGATAATTCTATAATATAATTGTAATTATATGGAGAATTTAAAAAATAAAAACACTCTGACCATACATTCCCTTTTATTTATACATTATAGAAGCTAGAAGTTTTCAACAAAGATTAAAAAAAAAAAAAAAAACAGCATTATTTCATTATTGTACAGTTGTGCTAAAAAGTTTACATACCCCGGCAGATTTTTTGTTTTTTTGGCCTTTTTTCAGAGAATATGAATGATAACACAAAAACTTTTTCTCCACTCATGGTTAGTGGTTGGTTGAAGCCATTTTTGATGTTTTTGGTTGTCATTATGATTTAAAAAGAAAAAATACAGAAGTTTGACAATAAATGGCTTCAACCAACCACTAACCATGAGTGGAGAAAAAGTTTTTGTGTTATCATTCATATTCTCTGAAAAAGGCCAAAAAACGAAAAAAATATGCCGGGGTATGTCAACTTTTTAGCACAACTGTATGCATTATTTAATTAGAAAGACATATTTTCTGCAGATATCTGACACATTACTCATTACTCAATATCTGACACGTTACTCATTACGCATTAAAATACGCGTTGCGGTTTTGGAAATTACAACATTGTCAATTACAACACCGGCAGTTTCCCAATAGGTATAACTGAAGCAGAAAGTCCACAGAGGAAAACACTGATAACTTTCTGTCAAAAGTGCTGCGGGAAGAACCCTTTTTTGCTGCGGAACGCCATGTGGGGCCTTAGCCTAAATCAGATTGAAAGCTGGATAGTAACATTGCATAGTATAATTTATAGGTAGAGTAAATTAGTAATGCATTTTACAGATGCATCAGGGTTTGTAAGATCTTCACTCTGCATGTGATATAAATTAAAAAGGTTTGTTCAGTATTTTTAAAAGCAGGCTGTTTTATTCCTACTCTTGCCTGTTGGATATTTTTTTAGATTTTGTACCCTTTTCTATCCAAGTGAAAGGAGCTGCATTACCAGACACATTAGATGAACGAGGGTGTCTGTTGTTTCTGAGTAAAAAGCTGATTTATTTTCCTCTAATTCTGAATACCCCTTTAGGCCAGGGCCCCAGGTTGCTCAGTGGCTAACCCCATCCACACATTACAGAAAAATATCGGCAGTTGACATGCTGCGATTTCATAAATTGTTGCGTTTTTGTAAATCCCAGCATGTCAATTATACCTACAGAAACACTGGTGTTTTCCATATAGGTATAATAGGGACAGAAAGTCCGCAGAGGAAAACTCTACAGACTTTCTGTGAAAAGCACTGCGGAAAAAACTGCAATGCGTTTCCACCGCAGTCTTTTCTGCAGCACTTTTTCGCTGCAGCTTGCTACGTGGGGTCTTAGCCTTTGATATTTTTAATATGTCCTGACAAATTCAGTGGGACAGTTGGACAGTTTCAAGTGTAGCTGTAAATATTTTAGTATGCAGCAAAAATTTTGCAGTGAAATTTTCACTGTATGGTCAGTTTTCTGCATACCTATGTTTCAATCCTTTTGTATTTTACTGTTATCTTCTCAACACAATAATATTATGAGAACTATTCAAATACATTTTTCACTGTTCAAAATATTGTAGAAAGAATATTTTCTCATCTATCCTGACAATTGTTTGGATGAAAGAGTGAAAAGAATTTTGCTGAAAAAAATATTATTTTAGCACATGACAAAATTGAATCATCCAGTTTTCTCTTGCCACAATGGATTGTTCAAATCCATAAAAAAATCCAATTACTTTTTGCGTTATTTCAGTGCAGTTTCCATATGGGTTTCTTGTTGTATGGGACTGGTTAGGTTTTTAAAGAAGCTTGTCTTCATTTTTACATCTATGGCTATACATAAGATAAAAATGAATGAAGACAAAGAAGTGTTTATCACATATCAGATGATATGTGGAACATACATAAACCCAATTTTCTTGGCACGTTCCATTTCTGCTACAGCATTATCTTAATGGCTTACAGTAAAAGAGAGCTGTTCAGACACTTGCTTGAATTAATGTTATACTATTGTACTATTTTTCTTTCTTAATTTTTTTCTACAACTACTATAAATGTTCTGCACAAGAATTCTGTTATCATTATTAAATACAAATTTATTTTTTTATTTAATGCCCTTGCAAATACATTTTGCTTTTCAAAAGCACATACAGCGACATTTTAGCATGCTGACATTTTTAAAGTTATCCTAACTACAGTACTGATACACAATGTTTGGGAAAAATATAAAAAATTGTCCCAGATGTCTGTGAGGTACATACTTTTCACTCATTTGCTATATAAAAAAAATATGCATTGCCTACCAACTGATATAAAAATAAATAGTAATTTGATACATTAATCAGTATATCCAACAGTACAAGAATAATTACAGTAGTGTACAGTAAAATATTTAATTAAACCCTCACCAACATCTTTCAGCAAATCACAGCCTTATATCTTTGTCCATGTGGTATCAGATGGTAGAGTTAAAGAAGACCTTTCACCACCTCCAACAAGTCCAGCTCTTTACATCAATTAATAGGTGCTGCTCCACTGATTCTGGAACATATTTAGTCTCTATTTAATTCTATGTAATTTATTCTCTATCCCCCTCCGTTCCCGAGCAATCAATTGTTTTTGTGCCTGATATGCTGTTTAGACTCTGTACTGTCAGGAGGGCGGTGTCAGGCAGGAGCAGGTAAGAGGTGTAATTCCGAGCTTTGAAACTGGCTGCCTCTGATTGGAGCTCTGAATCACGCCCCCTGCCTGACACTGCCATTCTGACATTACAGAGCTTAAATAGCATATTAGACATCAAAACTAGCTACCCTTGTTGTTCAGGAATGGTGAGGGCTAGAGAAAAAATTCCAACTGTGCTGGAATCAGTTGAGCAGCAGCTATTAACAGATGCTAAGAACTTGAATTGGTGGAGGTGGAGAAGGTCCTCCCTCTTTAATCTGAACTTCTACAATTTGTTAAACTGCTGCAGAGTGATATCTTATCACAGTAGACAACAAAAAACAATGAAAAGTCATTGAAACATGTTTTTCCAATGACTTTTCATTGGTTATTGTTGTTTTCTGTGATAACATGTCACACTGCAACAGTTTAACTAATTGCAGGTTCAGGTTAACATCTGTAGATAGATAGATAGATAGATAGATAGATAGATAGATACCTGTGTGCATCTTATGTACATATTTATTTATATACACTTACCTGTATAAATATATTTACATAAATGTGTATGCATGTGTATACAGTGCTGGCCAAAAGTATTGGCACCCCTGCAATTCTGTCAGATAATACTCAATTTCTTCCAGAAAATGATTGCAATCACAAATGCTTTGGTAATAATATCTTCATTTATTTTGCTTGCAATGAAAAAACACAAAAGAGAATGAAAAAAAAAGTCAAATCATTGATCATTTTACACAAAACTCCAAAAATGGGCCGGACAAAAGTATTGGCACTCTCAGCCTAATACTTGGTAGCACAACCTTTAGACAAAATAACTGCGAACAACCGCTTCCGGTAACCATCAATGAGTTTCTTACAATGCTCTGCTGGAATTTTAGACCATTCTTCTTTGGCAAATTTCTCCAGGTCCCTGAGATTTGAAGGGTGCCTTCTCCAAACTGCCATTTTGAGATCTCTCCACAGGTGTTCTATGGGATTCAGGTCTGGACTCATTGCTGGCCACTTTAGAAGTCTCCAGTGCTTTCTCTCAAACCATTTTCTAGTGCTTTTTGAAGTGTGTTTTGGGTCATTGTCCTGCTGGAAGACCCATGACCTCTGAGGGAGACCCAGCTTTCTCATACTGGGCCCTACATTATGCTGCAAAATTTGTTGGTAGTCTTCAGACTTCATAATGCCATGCACACGGTCAAGCAGTCCAGTGCCAGAGGCAGCAAAGCAACCCCAAAACATCAGGGAACCTCCGCCATGTTTGACTGTAGGGACCGTGTTCTTTTCTTTGAAGGCCTCTTTTTTTCCTGTAAACGCTATGTTGATGCCTTTTCCCAAAAAGCTCTACTTTTGTCTCATCTGACCAGAGAACATTCTTCCAAAAAGTTTTTGGCTTTCTCAGGTAAGTTTTGGCAAACTCCAGCCTGGCTTTTTTATGTCTCTGGGTCAGAAGTGGGGTCTTCCTGGGTATCCTACCATAGAGTCCCTTTTCATTCAGACGCCGACAGATAGTACGGGTTGACACTGTTGTACCCTCGGACTGCAGGGCAGCTAGAACTTGTTTGGATGTTAGTCGAGGTTCTTTAGCCACCATCCGCACAATCTTTCATTGAAATCTCTCAATTTTTCTTTTCCGTCCACATCTAGGGAGGTTAGCCACAGTGCCATGGGCTTTAAACTTCTTGATGACACTGCGCACGGTCGACACAGGAACATTCAGGTCTTTGGAGATGGACTTGTAGCCTTGAGATTGCTCATGCTTCCTCACAATTTTGCTTCTCAAGTCCTCAGACAGTTCTTTGGTCTTCTTTCTTTTCTCCATGCTCAATGTGGTACACACAAGGACACAGGACAGAGGTTGAGTCAACTTTAATCCATTTCAACTGGCTGCAAGTGTGATTTAGTTATTGCCACCACCTGTTATGTGCCACAGGTAAGTAACAGGTGCTGTTAATTACACAAATTAGAGAAGCATCACATGATTTTTCAAAGGGTGCCAATTCTTTTGTCCACCCCCTTTTTTATGTTTGGTGTGGAATTATATCCAATTTGGCTTTTTGACAATTCTTTTTGTGGTTTTCCATTGACGACAAATTAAATGAAGATATTATTACCAAAGCATTTGTGATTGCAATCATTTTCTGGAAGAAATTGAGTATTATCTGACTGAATTGCAGGGGTGCCAATACTTTTGGCCAGCACTGTAGCATATACAGCGCATACTTACATGGAGATCAAAATTAAAAAAAACAATTAACAAAAAATTGATTATTCTTTAAAAAAATAATGTAATCTTCACTGCTGAACAGTTGAGGGAATTTTTCTTGTGGCTATACAATGCTACTAGAACAGTGTTTTTCAAAATAGCCAACCGAAAAAATGGCAATTCATCTTATGCTAGGTTCACACCGCATTTGGGTTTCTGTTTGGGGGGGGGTCCGCTTGAGGACCCTAGAACGGAAACCTAATCCGCTGAAAAAGCGGACACCTGCGGACCCCATAGACTATAACGGGGTATGTCGGGTTTCCGCCCGAAATGGGTGAAAAATGTGGAGAGAAAAGCTCTGCTTGCAGGACTTTTCTCTCCGCATTTTTAAAGCGGAATGGGGAATGGAATCCCCCAGTGGAGAGCTAGCGCAGGTGTGAACCTAGCCTTAGACTAACTAAAATTACCGCTGCCACATGCTGCCACGTTGATGACTCACTGTGGACGTTCTAGCACTACCTGACCTCAGCTGACAGCCTTTCAGCCAATAGACATTGGTAGGTGGACACTTTACAGTGCTGATGTCATATATGGTATATAAGAGGATCCAAGCATCACCAGAAGATAGTTACAGTAATAGTGAAGAAAGTTTAGTATGTGTGATTCATCTCACTGCATCATACAGAGCACAATTCTGAAAGCTTGCAAACAATAGGAATTTAGTCAGATTGAAGCAATTACACGGGCAGATTAGTGACAGAAATCAATAGATAGAAGTGTGAGCATAGCTGTACTGCTGTTTGATCTTGGAAATGCTGCATTCCTGCTCTAATACTGAATTATAGACACACAGACAGGACAGTTAACCCTGTCATTGTCAATAATCTAATTTTGTCTAAGTCTGTGTATTTACACAGTCGTTAAACATACTTTTTACTAACAAAACAATCCTGTTAGTGAAAAATGTTTTGTTAAGGGCATTCTTGAGCAACAGGTTAAATTTTTTTCATTAAATACATAGCAACTGTTGTTCTAATAGCAAAGCGATGATTTCGCCTGCGCAAATCTTAAAAGAAAAGCGGTTATTTAAGCGGTTTCTTGTTGTTTACCCAATATAGAATCTAGCCTGGACTAATCTTAAAAAAATTAAAATAATTTCTTAAGCGTTTTTTTTTTTGCGCATTTATACAGTATTGCAGCCTCCACAAAAATCGCAGTCAATTGAGTCGTTTTTTTTTTTTTTTTGTTCTGTTCAGTTCACCCAATATATATACATAATATTCATAGATTTTAAGCCCTTGCGGGCAGGGCCCTCTATCCCACTGTGTCAGTTGGTCACTTAGTATTATCTGTTTTGTATATCTGGTGTACCGTATGTAAATCCTCAAATGTAAAGCACCATGGAATTAATGGTGCTATATAAATAAACAATAATAATAATAATATACAGTGCAGCCTGTGCTAATCTGAAAAACAAAAATTCTACAACCAAATACACAGTGTGATGGAGTGAGTGTTGTTAATCAGAAAAAAAATATTCAAATAATTTCTTATGGTTTTTTTTGCTGCTCATATATACAGTATTGCAGACTCGGCTAATCTAAAAAAAATGGATCATGGTTATTTAAGCATTTCTTTCGTTCTGTTCAGTTCACCCAATATACAATCTAGCCTACGCGAATCTGAAAAAAACTTTTGTTGTTGAATGTTTTTTGATTTTCTACTTTGCTTACCACCAAATACAAAGTGTGATGGAATGTTGTTAAAATATATTGTTAATATATTATTATATTTTGAAAAAATATTCAAATCATTCTTTAACCCTTTCAGGACCAAGTGTCATTGATGCCCCAATGCACAGACCAAATTTAGCGCTTTGGTATGCATTGCTTTACACAGCAATATCCTTTTAATGGCTTTGCATATCTCAACTATTTTTATCATGTTTTTTTTCAGGACATATAAGGCTTGAAATAAGTAACCTTATTTCTTAAATAAGTTGAATTTTTTTTTTTTGCTAGAAGAAGAATGTTATAAAATGTGAAAAAAATGTAAATTTTGCTTCTTTTTGCTTCTTGTTTTTATATATACTATTGCACATAAACATATTAAAATTAGATTTTCTAGTTCTTCTGATTACAGGGGGCTACAAATTTATATAGTTTTTCAATAAAAAAATTGTTCTTTTGTGGCTTATTTTCTGGACCCCCTGGTCCATGTGTAAATTAATCAGTAATTTAGTATAGTAGAGGGCTGTAAACTGCTTCTGTTATCTCTAGATAGACTCCCTGCTGAGAGAGAGCAAACATTCAGGAAGTAGGTGAAGGATGGGCTGGCAGGGGAGCAAGTTCTGCTAGCACAATTTAAATGGGAAGGCTCTTTCACTTTACTATGATCACTATAAAGAGTTAAATTTTGTTGATAAAAGTGATGATAAAAGTCCTAAAAGCTTCCGTTATCACAGTGTAACTCCTGGACAATACACTCAGCATGGTAATGCCAGCACTTATCACTCCTACAGGAGCAGTTGTAAATCACAGGTGTTTGACTTTAATTAATGTGACTGCAGCATCGGGCATCAGATAAAGCTACATAAATAGCCAGATTAGCAATGTCTAGGGGTTAAGCTTATTTTTTTGTTTCGCATATATATAGTATTATAGTCTCTGCTAATCTAAAAAAGAATCTCCATTATTTAAAGGGGTATTCCCATCTCAAGGATCAAGCTATACTGGTAGCTTATGTAAATTGAAGACTTTTCCTAAATATATTGCTTTTGCAATGCTGCTTTGTTTTCCTGCTATGTGAAATTATTCCTCCCATTGTTTATACAGCCTTTCCATAATGCCAGACCTGTGTGATAAGCAGGACAAGTGACATTACTCACTGCTCTCACTGTTATCTACAGCTCTGCCGGCAGGACAATCAGTTCAGCTAATTGCAGTTTGCTGATAATGCCCTGTCTGTTATCTCTCTATGTAAAGACTCAGATAACACTGAGTCAATTCTCTAGAAGCATGTGCATATTATTTGATCTGCAGTTATAATAGATTTCTAATAATCATAAGCATTGTGATACTTCATAGTGTCCTGTTCTGCAAGCTGGGAGGGGGGGATACAGGAAGTGAGAACAAGAGACAGCAGGCAAAGTGCTGAAACAGGGAAAACCCCTTTAAGCATTTTTTCTGTTTAGTTTACCAAATACACAGTCTAGCCTTCACTAATCTGAAACTAACACTTGTTATTATTCAAATAATTTCTTAAGCATATTTTCCTGCGTATATATGCAATATTGTAACCTGTGCTAATCTAAAAAAAAAGTTATTAAAAGCTGACTTTTCTTGAAATACTTGTTTGTACAACAAAAACAAAGAAAAAAAAAGACACACATGCAGTGCCAGAATTGTTGCCAATTTCTATAATTAAGCAGTGTGTGCAGTAAAAAAATTACTGAAACAAGGCAAGGGACAGGCAAAAGGAGGGGGGATGAGGAAACATGCATGCAAGTACTACTAACAATAAGAATGTGGGTGGCAACAGCATCACTACTTCTGGTCTTGGTGGCACCGCCAATATCCATAGGATTATTGTATTTCCTGAGAATGAAGATGGTGTGTTTGATTACTTAGCTCACTCATCTCAGTCACAGGAGGATATTGCATCCAAGAGTGATGGGATCTTGGGTCAGGCTTCTATTTGTAAGCATTGCCATTAATAATGGCACTAATATTGTTGCTGTGTTGAAGTTTGGATAAATAACACATTGTCCCTGTATAGCGCATATTCTTAGTCTGGTGGTTTGCTGCTATATTAACTTGTATAGTGGCTTAAAAGGGGTGCTGCTCATGGCTGCACATTTCAGCCATTCTTATATCACAAAAAACTCCCTGCTCGATTTGCAGTGACAAAATGGTCTGCCTTTGTGCTGCCTTATCTGCAACGCTTCAACTCGGTGAAACTCCACTGAAAACATGCTGGAGCGTCTATGTGAGCAGCAGAAAATGGAAAATGATTATTGTATGCAGCAGAGCACAAGGACAATGTGTTACTTCAAAATATGTCATTGGAGGGTCATGAGGGAAGTGTTCCGGCTTCTGAAGCCCTTTAAAAAAGGCACTAATTTTGTCAGCAGTGACAATTGCAGCCTCAGCGAGGTGATCCCTCTATTGTTTATCTTACAGGAAACCCTTACACTCATGATATGGGGGACGGAAAAGGAGAAACAGTTTCCACCTCTTAGTCAACGTCTTCACATTGTATTGATGAAGGAAGATGAGGATCATTATGGTGGAGAAACTGGAACTCCTACATTGTGTGAGAAAGTGAAGGGTGTGGTTTGGGAGAACAGGTATTTTCCATCCAGGCAGTTAAGGGGTGTGTGGTAGAAGCCCACAGCAGGGAGGTCAGCTGACTAATTAAGGTCTGATATAGGTTGTGTGTTTCCTACACTGAGAAAACTGACCTGTGTTATCTGAACCTGCAAACAAGGTAACGCTGTGCCACCTGTGTGAAGATCCAGAGCGGGACTCTGGCAGCCAGGCTCTTGTGTAGTTAGGGAACATTTATTGTTGTAGAAAGTAGTTCTCAGCTGAGAAGGTTTTGTTTTTTGTTTGTGCCTTTGTAAAGGCAACCTGTTTATGTACCTGAAACTAAATAAACACCTGACTTGAGTGTGATCCAGCCTCTGTGTCCCTGTTTCCTGCACTGCTACCAAGCATCTACCTGAGCGGCTCCCCACAATTGGAAGAGGAGAAGGAAGACTTTTCTCTCAGTCAGTTTCAGTATAAAAATGGCGGATACCTGGCAGACCCCATTATAATCTATGGGGACCACCGGTATCCGCAGGTAACTGCTGTTTTGGCAGTCTGGCTCTTCATAATTTGGGTCCCCTGGCAGACCCGAACGACAGAGAGCCCAGTGCAGACGTGAACCTAGCCTAACTTAATAACGGTCCCCTAGAGACTTGCAGTCACCACCCCCAACCCCGTGGCTGGTGATTGAGCAGGGCTGTTTCAAGTCCCCTAATCTAGGGGGGTAACCATGCACAGTGGAATATACCAAGGGGCAAAAACATATGAAATGATAGGGAAGCTGCTAAACAAACACTTAAAGAGGAAAATACAGAAAATAACAATATATACAGTCATGGCCAAAAGTTTTGAGAATGACACAAATATTCTATTTTCACATGATCTGCGGCCCTCTGGTTTTTATGTGTGTTTGTCAGATGTTTTTATCACATACAGAAATAGAATTGCATTCATATTATGAGTAACAGAAGCTTATATTGACAGTTAGAATGAGTTAATGCAGCAAGTCAATATTTGCAGTGTTGACCCTTCTTCTTCAGGATCTCTGCAATTCTCCCTGGCATGCTCTCAATCAACTTCTGGACCAAATCCTGACTGATAGCAGTCCATTCTTGCAGAATCAATGCTTTAATTTTGTCTGAATTTGTTGGTTTTTGTTTGTCCACCCGTCTCTTGACGATTGACCACAAGTTCTCAATGGGATTAAGATCTGGGGAGTTTCCAGGCCATGGACCCAAAATCTCTATGTTTTGTTCCCTGAGCCATTTAGTTATCACCTTTGCTTTATGGCAAGGTGCTCCATCATGCTGGAAAAGGCATTGTTGAGCGCCAAACTGCTCTTGGACGGTTGGGAGAAGTTGCTCTTGGAGGACATTCTGGTACCATTCTTTATTCATGGCTGTGTTTTTAGGCAAGACTGTGAGAGAGCCGATTCCCTTGGCTGAGAAGCAACCCCACACATGAATGGTTTCAGGATGCTTTACAGTTGGCATGAGACAAGACTGGTGGTAGCGCTCACCTCTTCTTCTCCGAATAAGCTGTTTTCCAGATGTTCCAAACAATGGAAAAGGGGATTCATCAGAGAAAATGACTTTACCCCAGTCCTCAGCAGTCCACTCCCTGTACCTTTTGCAGAATATCAGTCTGTCCCTGATGTTTTTTCTGGAGAGAAGTGGCTTCTTTGCTGCCCTCCTTGAGACCAGGCCTTGCTCCAAGAGTCTCCGCCTCACAGTGCGTGCAGATGCACTCACACCTGCCTGCTTCCATTCCTCAGCAAGCTCTGCACTGCTGGTAGCCCGATCCCGCAGCTGAAACACTTTTAAGAGACGGTCCTGCCGCTTGCTGGTCTTTCTTGGGCGCCCTGGAGCCTTTTTGGCACCAATGGAACCTCTCTCCTTGAAGTTCTTGATGATGCGATAGATTGTTGACTGAGGTGCAATCTTTCTAGCTGCAATACTCTTCCCAGTTAGGCCATTTTTGTGCAGTGCAATGATGACTGCATGTGTTTCTTTAGAGATAACCATGGTTAACAGAAGAGAAACAATGATGGAAAGCACCAGCCTCCTTTTAAAGTGTCCAGTGGTGTCATTCTTACTTAATCATGACAGATTGATCTCCAGCCCTGTCCTCATCAACACCCACACCTGTGTTAATGGAGCAATCAATGAAACGATGTTAGGTGGTCCTTTTAAGGCAGGGCTGCAATGATGTTGAAATGTGTTTTGGGGGATAAAGTTCATTTTCTAGGCAAATATTGACTTTGCAAGTAATTGCTGTTAAGCTGATCACTCTTTATAACATTCTGGAGTATATGCAAATTGCCATTAGAAAAACTGAAGCAGTAGACTTTGTAAAAATTTATATTTGTATCATTCTCAAAACTTTTGGCCATGACTGTATATATGTGCAGTGGCACCAAAAGACAATAAAATAAATATTTTTAAGCAGTGTCCCCTGGAATGCTGTAGGCTTCTCTAATATAATTGCCATTCAGTGCACATTCGATGTGGATTACTGTACTTACCTAATAGATGCAAGGATTATCCTAGATGCTAAGCATAGAAAGACAAACAAACTGTAGTATGATTCTTGGAAAAGTACTGAAGTTTCTGAAATGTCAGAAAAGTGCATACATTCTATCAAACTGCAATAAAAGTGCTTTGTATAGTCTGGGGTCACTTGGTGTCACAAAGAAAGGCTTCATTAGTTTAGAACTTGTTGATAGAAAGTAACAGTGGTGCAAAATACCAAATGAAAGTAGAGTGAATGGCAATAATGTAATGACTTCTGTTAAGTGCCATTTTAATGGGAAGAAAGAAGAAATCAATGTCATGAAAAAGGGACTTCGTCCTGAAATGTTAATTTCATGTGTCCCATTAAAATCGCATTACCACTCTCATAATTGTGCATTATGTCAACTATCACACTATCAATTGGAAAATTCAATAGTGTAATGCATGCTTGTAAATATCTTACGACATAAGCTTGTTGACTAGACCATCTAGTTATTACTCTGTAAGCAGGAAATGCAGATGGAATTAGTTGCTTCCATTAGGTTCAGTAACTTAATGCTTTGTGTATTTTATTGTGAAAACATAACTTCATCAAATGTGAATTCTGTATGTGCCCTACATTGGCATATGGTAGAATGTCTGTATTATATAGGTCAAATGCCATTGTATCTCTATGTATTTACTGCATATATTCATCAAATATTGTATTGCAGCAAATCAATATCTTGAATAGAAGACCTAACTACAGTACAGAAAACCTACTGACAGTGGATTAACTTCAAGTGCCTTAAGGACCTACATATTTTGGGCCTCCGGGAATGAATGAAAGCACACTTTACTTTGTCAGAGGTCTTAGATGCTGCAGTCATAATTGACCATAGCAACTTTGCAGTCAGGGTCCCATAATGCTTGGGTGGGCACATCTTATGTTCCTGCACACTTAGCAAGGAGTAGTATTAAATGTAAGATATAATAAATAGTACAGTAACTCTTTTTGGAAAATAAGATAAAAAAAAGAATAGTTTTGGCACACAGTTAGGCCTTAGGGCTTATTTCGGGTTATAATTAAATAAATATTAAATGTCTAGCATATGTAGGTCCATTTTTAAAGAGGTGTCACTTGCAATTACTGCTATTTATTTCTAATTCGTACAGCACATACTATTACTACTACTACTACTATATGCCCATTGTTCTTTGGTAGCCTAAGGCTCATCCTGCAAACCTTGTTTGGTCAATTAAAGAGCAGAGGGGAGTGACTACAGAAGCACAGAATGAAGTTATAATGTATAGGTGCCACCTGATTAAACTGGTTAAGGATTATGTTTATTATCATTGTATTGCCTGAAATTCCTATGGTCTTAAATATGGCCTATTACCGGGTCTGAAAAGCTCAATGAAATACATCATCTGATGCCCTATCATCATAAGCACTTTGGTGTCTTGTTTAACCAAATGGATTATGATTTTCAAAAGATATAAGCCCTTTTAGTGTAGATGCAAATTAGGGTATACTAGCCAAGTGGGTGTTAACACTGTGTGATATACAGCACATAGTGACCCAACATACAGAGAAGCCATAGCCATAGTGTTATCACTCACTATTCAGAAAATACCAGAATGGAACAATGTAAAATATCTAAAATCTAAATGGACTGAGCAGTGCAGTACTACAATTTACATATACTTTATGTGCATGGTACTATATATATTATATACAGTATATATATATATATATATATATATATAAATTCCTTCTTTGTCCTGACCAAATACAATTCTGAGACACTACCACTTTTTGTTCATAGCAGGAAAAATGCCAGGTGTAAGAATATAGAGAGACTGGGTGTCATCGCCATAAACCTAAAAGCGCTATCAAAGATATAGGGATTAAATCAGAACTGATTTCTCAGAAAATACACCCTAGACATTAATGGTAATGGAAATGGGCCCATACAAAAAACATTTAAAAAGGAAAGAAAATAGGAAAAAGGAAAGGGCGGTATTAGGGTATGATTGTCTCACACTTGGGTCCACAGAACCCTCCCACCCAAAACAAGCCAGATCTTAAAGCCCTTTATGCCAATCTTACAGTCAGTAGAATCCTGAAACACCAGTCAAAAGTGGCAGGGCTAAAGGTTTAATTTACTTTTATAGGTAACCTGAGAGGTCAGAGCTTCAACACATTATAATTCATCAACTTTCAGGAGCCACAACTTCAGAGAAGCAGGCTTCAGATGTATTCATAGAGCCGGTAAGCGCATCTTTCCAGGCCACTAGACAGCAATGATGTTACAGATCTGGATGGACTGATATACGTGGAAATCCATGGATTTATGGGAAGACCTATTTGACTGGGAGGGCTTAAGGGAATGTCACAAAGGTGGAACAGAAAAAAGCAGGGTACATAATAATCTGTTAATTTGTAGGTGAATCTCAACAATGCTCTGCAGAAGTCAGGAATACGCAATACAAAATATTATGTAAAATAATGTACTCCTTATTTAAGCAGTGCCAACACTGAAAGGGGCAGTAGGCATAATTTTGTGCAGGTTACACAGTACCACCTGGACAGAAGCTTAATACAATACTCTGTGACTTGAAACTGATTTGAGGAAGTTGACCTATAGGTAATATAACAGAAGTTAAAAACACAGTGTTCTTTGCTCATCTGAAAGACAAACCAAGATCCTTTGAAACCACCAATCCATCTGATCAGATGCCTTCTCTGCATATGTGAAAAAGTAATGGGCTGGGATATAGGTAGAAGGAATGCAGTGTAGAATCTCCATAGACACTGATAGGGAATTTAGATTGTGAGCCCTACTTGGGACAGTGTTGACTATATCTATAAAGCACTGTGAAATAAGATGGTGCTATATAAGTAAGCAAAATACATAAATGTAAATACTGTGTTGTTTTGAGCTTCTCTTGTGGAGATAAAGCCCACCTAGCCCTATATATGATATGTTGAAACATTGGAGTAACTCAAGAAGCAAATATTTTTATAAATAACTTCAAATCAACA
Organism: Leptodactylus fallax; assembly: GCA_947044405.1. Lineage (NCBI taxonomy): Eukaryota > Metazoa > Chordata > Amphibia > Anura > Leptodactylidae > Leptodactylus > Leptodactylus fallax. Next base: position 1,937,908 of record CAMRHE010000197.1, on the reverse strand, counting down.
TTAGGGAGGAAAATTAGTATAACAGTGTGAATGGTCTTTATCCTTTTTTGGGTTAACCAAGATATGGGCTTGAGAATTGACCTGGAGCAAGTGACCTTGGGAGATGGAATTATATGAATTAAGAAAATGAGCACCAATAGGATGTGATGGAATGTGTTGTGGAAAGAAAGTGATAGCCGTCTGGGGTATTATCAGATTATGATATTCTAAGAACCAATTTTAGCTCAGATTCAGAGACAGGTGTTTTAGAGATGGTATCACCTCGTATGGAAATTTCCAGAGATCATAGAACAATATAAGTTGATGATCCTAGTGAACAAAGATATGAAAAAGATAGGAATATGCACTTTGTAGTCTGAGTGCTCTGGTCAGAATTTTACAAGGTTTCTTCCCAAATTCATTGAAATGCTCGCAGCAATTCACTAAAGAAGCAATGGCATGGGGTACAGTAAGATATTTTATCTGTTATCTAAGTTTGGACAGTTCTGCCTCTATTGCCAAAGCATGGGAGTGATTTACTCCATTTCAAGCTATCCAATATACCAAGACAGTACTAAGACTTGGGTGATTCACCCTCCCTTTAGACTGGAGCTCAATTTAATTAAGGTGCTCTTTTTTATAACATTTATTAGTCTCCAAAAAGAAGTGTTAGGTCCTTGGGAGTTGCATTATTGGGGACAATTTCAGTAAGATCTTTACAAATATCTTCTAACATGGAAAGTATGTAGTTCAGACTATCATTAAGTAACCAATGCCAGGAACAAGGTTAAGTAGTTTGAAGATCAAGGGAAAATAAAATAAGAGCATTGTTGAAAGTAATAGAATCAATGTATGCCGAGTGAGGAAACCCGGAGTAAAACACAAGGAGAACATACAAACTCCTTACAGATGTTGTCCTTGGCAGGATTCGAACCCAGAACTCCAGCGCTGCAAGGCTGCAGTGCTAACCACTGAGTCACCCATACGCTAAAAAAGCACATTGAACAAATGTGGGGGAATAGAGAGTCCACCATTTTCCTCTTCAAAAAATGTGACATCCTACCTTATCAGAATTGGAATCCATACCCCCATGGAGATCTTCATAAGAAAAAAATTAAGACTATGATAGACATCCGGATGCTTCCTATTAGAAAGTTTGGATATTTGATCTGTACAAAAATGTGTCTCTCCCTTTTTCAATAGGAGGTGAAGAAGAGATGATAGTTTTTAGGGAGATTAAGACCCTGAACATGCAGGGTTCAAATAGAACAGACAAAGAGTGTAGGGAAGAGAGCTAAAGGGAAAAAGTAAATGAAAAACTAGGGTGACACCCTAAAAATGAAGAGTAGATATATCACCAGAATCAATAGATATCTACAAACCCAATGACTAGTGGGGTAGGAACTTTTAACTGCTGGGAGGGAAATAGAAGCACCATGGTACATGGCTCACAGGTTGGAAAGTAGATTAGGAAACAATTACCATACACAATGATACGGACTATTCAAAGTAGAATACTGAGAAGCACATAATGAGGAGTTATACAAGGAGAGGAATAAAAAGGACCATGTAATATTTTATGGGCTCAAAAATGAAAAAAAGTGAGAAGAGATAAACCATATACAACAAATGGAAAAGGGAGGAAAAATTTCTTGTTCACTCACATAACACAACCAAACACATAGAATAAATATATAAAGTACCACATGACTACAGACAGACGAATTGTGGTGTGCACAAACTTATTGCATGCCACTAGGCATTTAAATTTATTTAAGTTTGTAATCACATGAATTGGAATACACCATTATACATCATTTCTTAAAATCTTACTATTTACTTACTATTATTAATGTTTAATTATTCACCGAATTGGATGGCAAGATTCATGAAATAAAATTAATATTTTATTGATATGCATTAAAAATCATATAGACGTCCCAGGTCAAAATATACAAAATATTAATCACACCACCCTATCTGGGTCTCAGGGTCTGTTAACCCACCACTACAAGTTCCAACATGAACACAGTGGGGACTGCCCCATTTGAGCTAAGATTGCGCCAAATCACTCGATTTCCAGCCTATTCTGAAGGTTTTATTCTCAGGTATATTGCAAATGCATATATGTGTGTGTATAGCAGCTAACAGCTGATTAATCATCCCCAGCTGGAGTGCTCTGATGTCAGTCTTGTAGCCAGCAAACTACTGACCACCAAGATTTGACCAGATAACTGCTAAGGGGTCTTATGACAAATCTTCCCAGCTACAACACACTTCTCTATATATAAAAGTTCATACTATGCTTAGGCGTGACAACTATAAATACCCTCAAGAAGAACTATTTTATCTTTAATGGGCGATTCTTCCACCAGCTCCACGACAGCGATGAGGAGCCCGGCGGCACCCACCTATGCTAACCTGTTCCTGGGCTGGTGGGAGGAACGCCTAGTCTTCTCGGAGGAAATGGAGTATGGACGAAGTCCATTCTTTAACCCCTCAACGACCTTGGATGTACTATTACGTCCTGGGTGTTAGGTACTTCGCACATCAGGGCGTAATACTACGCCCTTGGCCGGGCGGGCAGCATCAGAACCGGGTGTTAGCTGTAACTGACAGCTAACACCCTGCTCCATAACCCCCGGTCGGAACTGATTTCCAATCGGAGATTTTAACCCCTTGGATGCCACGGTCAAACATGTTGCCGCCCCCTCCCCAGGCATCCCTGCGGCGAGATCGGGGAATGCTGATATCTATAATCTGCAGCCCAGGGTCTGACCAGTGACCCCAGGCTTCCTAGACACCCCAGTACCTGGTTGATCCTGCCGGGACCTCCGGAAGTCAGCGCTGACTTCCTGTATAGACTGCAAGACACTTGTATGCTCGTGTCTTGCAGTCTATAGTACTGAGCCAGCCATCAAAGCATCGCTGGCTCAGTTGTCCTAATGGGACACATGAAAAAGTAAAAAAAGTGCAAAAAAATAAATAAAGTATATGAAAAAAAATTTATGAAATAATAAAGCCCCAAAAATTCCCTTTTCCTATATAAAATGAATTATATAAAAAAAAACCTAAAAATTAATAAAAACAATACATATTTAGTATTGCCGCGTCCATAACAACCTGTATAATAAACTGAAACAATATTTAACGCACATGGTGAACGTCAGGAAAAAAAACGGGAAAAAAACGCCAGAAGTAATGATTGTTCGCCATCTCACTTTACAAAATATGCCATAAAAAGTGATTAAAAAGTCATATCTACCCCAAAACAGTACCAATAAAAATCCCGCAAAAAATAAACCCTAAACCAACTCTGTAAACTGCAAAATAAAAATGTTACGCATCTCAGAAGTTGGCGATGCAAAAATAATTGATTTATGACCCCAAATGGGTTTTTGTTCTGCAAAATTAGTATTGCATAAAAAAAGCAATATAAAAGAGGTATCACCGTAATCGTACCGACCCGCAGAAAAAAGGTAACATGTTACTTACACTGTACATTGCATGGCGAAAAATTTAAAAGGTAAAACACAATACCAGAATTGATGGGGTTTTTTTTTTAATCCACCAAGAAAGAGTTAATACAATTTATTTAATAAGTTGTAGGCACCCAAAAATGATGTAATTACAAAATACATCTCATACCACAAACAACAAGCCCTCATATGGCTACATCACCAGAAAAATAAAGAAAATATAGCTTACAATGTGAAGACAAAAACCCCAAAAATCGCCAAATCATTAGAACACAACTGGCTGTGTCAGGAAGGGAATGTATAAGCTGTGCGAGCGTATATCAGGGTACAATCCAGATTTAGAGCTTACGAGGGATAATAAACCAGAAGTGACCCCCAGAGTGACCTCCCCAATAATAGGAACTACTGGGGAAATAGTAGGGAATTTAGTGTACCCAATGTACTCCGCACAGCGTACATATTCACTTTTCCCCATCCACTGTGCAGTCACGTCTGGGATACTAATGCTCGCTACACCCCTTGATAAATTCTTTAAGGGGTGCAGTTTTCAAAATGGGGTCATTCCCTAGGGGATTCCACTTTACTGGTACTTTAGAGGCTTTGCAAACATGACATGGCATGCAGATACCAAACATCTGAATCTGTGCTACGAAAGCCACATAGCGCTCCTTCCCTTCTGCGCCCTACTGTGTGCCCAAACTGCAGTTTATGCCCACATGTATGACACTGGTGTAGCCAGGATAATGTACTTAATGTCATATGTTGGTATAAACCGCTGTTTGGGATGGTTTGGTTTTTGGACGCCATTGTACTTTTGCAGAGCTGAAATGCCAGTAAAGTGGAATCCCCTGACATGTGACCGCATTTTGGAAACTACACCCCTGAAGGAATTTATCCAGGGGTACAGTGAGCATTTTTAACCCCCAAGCTTTGCTATAATTTATTACCCATAAATGAATACGCAGCATGGTGAAAGGTGAAAATGACAATTTTTCCAGAAATACGTCATTTCAGTGTGTAATATGATGTGCCCAGCTTGTATCACAGACAAATGCTCCAAAAGCTGTTGTGCCCGGGATACCCGCTTAACAGTTTTTGGAGTGTGTGCCTGAGCAGACATAAGCTGGGCACAACATATCGGGCACTGAAATGTTGTATCTATGGAAAAATTTCATTTTGAACTTTTCATTATCAGCTGCACATTCATTTCTGGAAATTAAATTACTGCAACACTTAAGGGTTAATAATGCTCGCTACCCCACTTGATAAATCCCTTGAGGGGTGTAGTTTCCAAAATATGATCACATAATTTGCAAATAAATTCTTTAAAAATCAGACAATGTGATTTTCTGGATTTGTTTTCTCATTTTGTCTCTCATAGTTGAGGTCTACCTATGATGACAATTACAGGCCGGCCTCATCTTTTTAAGTGGGAGAACTTGAACAATTGGTGGCTGACTAAATACTTTTTTCCCCACTTTATGACTGCATGGCCATGACTTGCCATAGATTTGTCATTTGGTAATGTACAAAAAAAATCCCATAGGGAGATGACCACACGTAGCTGCTGCCACCTACATCAGCAGTGTAAATGTGTCTGCCAGTGCCACCATCACCAGTACCACCACTTGAGCTTGCCCAGGCAAGTTTTTTTTTTTTTTTTTATGTTGGTGCTGCACATTGAAGAGAATTGTTTCTATTGACACTGCCACCACCTTCTTCCTCCAATGTCACCCTGATCTGGTTGCCAGGTCTTATCCAATGCAGTAATTTCATCATCTTCTACTCTTTTTCTGACTCTTCATGACAATGGAATAGCTCTATACAATTCCCACCTCCAGAATTCCCCCTAGTGCCCCTACCAGCACAACTACCAGTATTACACCTCCTGCCACAACTACCTTCACCGCCATCAACAGTCATTTCTTCCACCTCTGCCTCCTCTACATCCAAAAACACTGTCTATTCTCATCTAACTCTTCAAGAAGGGGTAGGCTTGGGCTTGGAATATCTTTGTCAGCAGAAGCCACATGACTACTAGGAAATAGGAAGTGTCTGAAGACTGATTGACGACACTTCGAAACTGACACTATGTGCATTTGATTTTTTTTATTTGCCTTTTTTGTTTTTTTGTTTTTTAAACAAAGAATCTCTATTTGAAGAAAATTTGGGAAAAAATTTGATTAGGTACTGAAAGGCCAGTGACTATTACACTAGAACGCAGTGTGGAAGTCATCTTTGATGTTTTCAGTGTTAATGGCAGCTTTTCTGCATTTGTTAACAAAATACACTGTTTCAAAACATACTTAACAAGAAGATGAGATCCATCACTAAATGACTAGAACACACTGCATGAGTCCATTTGGATTTTTGCAGTGATAATGACATTTTATCTGTATTGTTTAACTTCTCCTCCTATCACTCATGTTTGGCTTAGATGCTGTCAGGTGATGCTAGAAGCCTGCTTAGTTTACAGAGACCATGTGATACTTCTCTGCTATTGTACCTTGTGTTACATCCAAGATGAATTGCAAACGTTTCAATTTAGTTAAAACACTAACTTTTGGGAAGTTCAGGTCTAAACCAGTTCATTCTGAATCAGTTCGCTCATCTCTGTTCCTAGAGAATTTGCCAATCATTACCCCTAATTAGGGACTGGAATTGAGACCTTATATAATAGAGTTTAAAGTTGAGAACTGCTAGGTCTCCATCCTTCTCCAGTTTATAAATTCTGGATATCTTAATCCTTGCTCCCCCACCACATACAACAGCTCATTTAACAAACCTTTTATATTTTTAACAAACCCTATTCTCTTTCTGCATTGAGCAAAACATAAACTCACTGTAACAAAATAATCACGTTAATTAATAATACTTTGTCTGCCTTAGACATAGGAACTCTGTTCCAAATCCAAATTCTAGTACCAATCTTCTTAATTATAGGATATACATTTAAAGCCAGATACTCACCAGGTTTTGCCAATATAATAATCCTAAAATATTTAAAACTCGAACCAAAGGAAAGGTTCTTAAGTAAACCAGAAGAGGATATTTGCTGTTTATCTAGTGGTAGCAGAATAAACTTCAACTAGTTAATCCATGTATCAGAGAAGAAAGCAAAATCTTCTATCTCCTGCATTCCCTCCTTCAGGCTATCCTCAGTGTTTTTAACATAACTCATGTGACCTGCAAACAGAGACACCTTGTCCTCCTTCCTCTGGCTCTCAAAACACTCAACCAGTTAGTCCTTAGCTTTATTGCCATAACTTCTATCACCAGGGTAAAAAGCAAGGGGGAGAAAGGAAAACTTCTGAATTAACTTGAATATTAAATCTTTGTGCAAATCACCGCACAACAATGATTTTGCTACTGAGAGAAAAACATGTAATTTATACTAAAATGAGCGTGTTGATTCCAAATATGAACTCGGAATTTGCCTGACACATCTAGATTTTAAGTTATACATGCAAAGCTATTCAGTTATAATATTAATGCATTATATATTGGAAATATTCCAATGGACATGCCCAGACCTGTCCGAGCGCACTCAGGCTGATGTCAGCAGTAAGTATATAAGGCAAGCTGGACAGATTTCGATAAAGTGATCTGTTGGGCCTGGTTCACATCTGTGTTCGGTTTCCGTTCGAGGAGTCCGCTTGGGGACCCCTCCGAACGGAAACCTATACGCATTGCAAGTGGTTTACCTGGGAAACCACACGGACCCCATAGACTCAGTTTCCGCACGAAGCAAGCAGCACTTTCCTCTCCGCATGTTTCCACATGTTTCGTGCGGAAACTGAGCAGAAACCACATGGACCCCATTATAGTGCTATCAATTTTGAAACTTAAGATGGATAAATGCAAATGTGTTAACAATCTGGACAATTTCTGCTACATATGTGGCAAATACACTACTTATGATCAGTGTAAGAATCTGACAAAGCGAGTGCGTCTTGCTTACAAGTATTACTTTGATTGTCAAATTGGAGATCAAGATAAATGCTCATTACAAAATGAGACAGTGGCCTCTCAGAGTGGATCACACAGTTGGTCAATACAAAGTACAACACAAATCACTGGTCGATCCACTTAAAGTTATCTTCCACCACTTCACATTAAACTTGGTTTAATGAAAAATTTTGTAATTACACTTGATCGAGATGGAAATGGTTTCCAGTATTTGAAGTTTAGCACACTGAAAACTGAGGCTAAAATAAAGGCCGGAATTTTTATTGGCCCCGAAATCAACAAACTAATGCATGATGACACATTCAGAACAAAACTCAACCCTCTGGAACTTGTAGCTTGGGATGCATTTGTGCTAGTAGTGCAGAACTTCCATACGAACAGACGAGCTGAAAACTATGCTGAATTAGTAGACAACATGCTTACAGCATATGAACAACTTGGCTGCCAAATGTCATTGAGAATGCATTTCTTACATTCCCATCTTGACTTTTTCCCACCCAATTTGGGACACGTAAGTGACGAACACAACGGGAAAATATGACCATTCGCAAATGCAAAAGCAGATACCCGAAGCACTTTTAACAGTACTGGGCCTTGCTCAAGTAAGACTTTTAAACTGAAAAACGAGACTTTTTGAAATGTTGTTATCCCATTACATTTTCATACACTGTTTACTACAAAATTTAAAGGTAGAAATTTTATATATATATATATATATATATATATATATATATATATATATATATATCTTATAAATGTATAAGATATTGATCCCAGAACTACTGGAGGTACTTAACCATTCTATATCTGTGAAGAAGCTCTCAGAGTCCTTGAAAGAGCCATAGATTGTTTGGATATTCAAAGACGGGAAAGACCCACTTAAATTAGAATTAGAGATGAGCGAATCGAAGCTGACGAAGTGGAATTCGATCCAAATTTCAGGAAATATTTGCATCGAATCCGGATTTCCTCATGGCTGCTGCACATGTTAGGACATGGGTCAAGGAACTCTGGGAATGCGGGATCACCCACAATGCCATGCGTGCAGCCAATCAGCAGCCAGCCCTGTGATGTCACAGCCCTTTAACCGCTTCGCGAGCTCCCACGGCATGTTTGACCACTGCATCCAAGGTGTTAAAACCCCCGATCGGTTATGGAGAAGGGTGTTAACTGTAACTGACAGCTAACACCCTGCTCCATAACTAATGGGGGTTTTAACACCTTGGATGCTGCAGTCAAACATGACCACGGCATCCAAGGGGTTCCGCCATTTTGCCGCCCACCCCGGCACACTGCAGCCAGGAAATAACTGTTTTTTAACGCAATTCGCCGCGATTTAATTTGGATCGAATAAAATCGTATCAGAAAATTCGGTGAAGTTGCCGAATCGAATTTTTGAAAACTTCACTCATCTCTACTTAGAATCATATAGGCCTATATCACTTTTAACCCCTTCCCACCGTAGCCAATTTTCATTTATTACTCATTGCCTTCCAAAAGCCATAACTTTTTTTATTTTTCCATTCATAGCTTTATGAGAACAGATTGTGGGACATATTTTACTAATACTACTTTATTAATACTACTGATTTAACCCCTTAAGGACCCAGCCCAAAAGTGCGTTAAGGACCAGGCCTGGTTTTTCAAAATCACTTACACAAGTGATTTTGAGATTGTTTTTTCGTGACACATTGTACTTCATGTTAGTGGTAAACACTAATGAATATTTTTGTATTTATTTATAAAAAAATAGGAAATTTGATGGAAATTTGGAAAAAATCACAATTTTCAAAATGTGAAATGCTCTGCTTTTCAGATAGATAGTCATACCACCCAAATACATTAATACATATTATCTACCATATCTCTGCTTTATATCGGCATCATCTTTTAATCGTCCTGTAATTTATTTTGGATGTTAGAAGGCTTACAAGTGTAACAGCGATTTTGCAGATTTACAAGAAAATTTCCCAAACTAATTTTTTAGGGACCACTTCAGTTCTGAAGAGGATTATAAAGGCCTATATATTAGAAACCCCCATAAATCACCCCATTTTCAAAACTGCACCCCTCAAATAATTCAAAATAACATTTGGGAAGTCTGTTAACCCTTTAAGCATTTCACTGGAATTAAAACAATATGGAGGTGAAATTTAGACATTTAATTTTTTCCCACTAATTCCTTAATTTAGCCCTAAAATTAACACATTCACAAAGGGTTAAAAGAGAAAATGCATCTCACAGTTTGTTATGCAATTTCTCCTGAGCACGGAAATACCCCACAAGTGGGTGTAAACTGATGTTTGGGCGAATGGCAGCGCACGGAAGGGAAGGAGTGACACTGGGCGTCTGAAAAGTAGATTTTGCTGGAATAGTTTTCAGGTGCTATGTCTCATTTGCAAAGCCCCTAGAGTACCAATACAGAGGAAAACCCCAAAAAGTGGGGAAACTACACCCCTCACAGAATTCATATAGGGGTATAGTGAGCATTTTGACCTTACAGTCGTTTCACAGATTTTGCTAACACTGGGATGTATAAATGAAACATTACTAAAATGTCACTTTATCCCCAAAGTTTTCATTTTCACAATGGGTTAAAGGAGAAAAAGCACCCCACAGTTTGCAAAATAATTGCTCCTAAACACAGCAATACCCCATATGTGGTCATAATCTGCTGTATGGGTACATGGCAGGGCTCAGAATGGAAAGAGCGCTATTTAGCTTTTGGAGAGCAGATTTTGATGGAATAGTTTTCAGGTACCATGTCGCATTTGCAGAGCCCCCAAAGTACCAATACAGTGGAAACCCCCTAAAAGTGACCCCATTTTGGAAACTACACCCCTCACAGTACATATCAAGGGGTATAGTGAGCATTTTGACCCTACAGCTGTTTCACAGATTTTATTAACATTGGGACATTAAAATAAAAAATTACTTTTTTTCCAATAAACCGTCAATTTAGCCCCAAATTTTTCATTTTCACAAGAGGACAAAGGAGAAAAAGCACCCCAAAGTTCGTTACACAATTTCTCCTGAACACAGAAATGCTCCATATGTGGTTGTAATCTGCTGCATGGGTAAATGGCAGGGCTCAAAATGAAAAGAGCGCTATTTAGCTTTTGGAGGGCAGATTTTGCTGGAATAGTTTTCGGATGCCATGTCGCATTTGCAGAGCCCCTAAAGTACCAATATAATACAAACCCCCAAAAAGTGACCCCATTTTGGAAACTACACCCCTTATAGAATTTATCTAGGGGTATGGTGAACATTTTAACCTCACAGCTGTTTCACAGATTTTATTAACATTGGGATATTAAAATGAAAAATCACTTTTTTTTCCAATAAACCGTCAATTTAGCCCCAAATTTTTCCTTTTCACAAGAGGACAAAGGAGAAAAAGCACCCCAAAGTTCGTTACACAATTTCTCCTGAACACAGAAATGCCCCATATGTGGTTGTAATCTGCTGCATGGGTAAATGGCAGGGTTCAAAATGGAAAGAGCGCTATTTAGCTTTTGGAGGGCAGATTTTGCTGGAATAGTTTTTGGATGCCATGTCACATTTGCAGAACCCCTAGAGTACCAATATAATGGAAACCCCCTAAAAGTGACCTCATTTTAGAAACTACACCCTTCAAGGAATGTATCAAGGGGTATTATCATTTAGAGCCTAAAAATGCTTCCCAAAAATTAATGTACAAAGTGAAAATTAAAGTTTTTAAAGAAATATCCAATTTCAGTGCCTAATACGTTGCGGCCACTTTGTGGCATCAGAGACATGAACTCCTAAAACTATTAAGTGGGCTATCCCGGGGACAAAAAAATTATATATGTGGGTATAAACTGCTGCTTGGGCATGCAGCAGGGCTCAGAAGGGAAGGAGCACTGTGTTTTTTTTTAGCTTTTGGAGTACAGCTTTAGAGGGACTTTCTGGTCGCCATGATATTTTTGCAGAGCCCTGGAGGTGCCAGTAAATTGGAATTCCCCAAGAAGTGAGCCCCATTTTGTAGGGGCAATTTTAGGGTCTCTGCAAATGTGACATGGCGTCCAAAAAAACAACAATCTAAATATGCGCTCCAAAAGCACATAGCGCTCCTTCACATTTGCGCCCTGCTGTGTGCCCAAATGACAGTTTATGCCCACATGTATGACACTGGTGTACCCAGGATAACGTACTTAACAATGCCATATGTGGGTATAAACTGCTGTTTGGGCACAGCCGGGCACAGAAGGGAAAGAGCGCTATTTTGGTTTTTAGAGCACAGTTTGCTTTTTGGACACCATGTCACTTTTGCAGAGCCCATGAATTGTCAGTAAAGTGGAATCCGCAGACATGTCACCCCATTTTGGAAACTATACCCTTCAAGGGATTTATCAAGTGGGGTAGCGAGCATTATTAACCCTTAAGTGTTGCATTCTTTTAATTTCCAAAAATGAATGCGCAGCTGATAATGAAAAGTTAAAAATGAAATTTTTCTATAGATACGCCATTTCAGTGCCCAATATGTTGTGCCCAGTTTATGTCTGCACAGACACACACTCCAAAAACTGGTGAGCGGGGATCCCGGGCACAACAGCTTTTGGAGCGTTCATCTCTGATACAAGCCGGGCACAACATATTACGCACTGAAATGATGTATTCCTGGAATAATTGTCATTTTCACCTTTTATCATCAGCTGCGTATTCATTTACGGATAATAAATTATAGCAACTCTTGGGGGTTAAAAATGCTCACTGTACCCCTGGATAAATTCCTTCAGGGGTGCAGTTTCCAAAATGGGGTGACATGTCAGGAGATTCCACTGTACTGGCATTTTCAGCTCTGCAAAAGTGCAATGGCATCCAAAAACCAAACCGTCCAAGTCTGTGCTCCAAAAACCAAATAGCGCTCTTTCCCTTCTGTGCCCGGCTGTTCCCAAACAGGAGTTTATACCCATATATGACATTAAGTACCTTATCCTGGGTACACCAGTGTCATACATGTGGGTATAAACTGCAGTTTGGGCACACAGTAGGGCGCAGAAGGGAAGGAGCGCTATGTGGCTTTTGGAGAGCAGATTCAGATGTTTGGGATCTGGACGCCATGTCATGTTTGCAGAGCCTCTAAAGTACCAGTAAAGTGGAATCCCCTAGGGAATGACCCCATTTTGAAAAGCGCACCCCTCAAAGAATTTATCAAGGGGTGTAGTGAGCATTAGTATCCCAGACGTGACTGCACAGCGGATGGGGAAAAGTGAATGAATATGTAAGCTGTGCATAGTACATTGGGTACACTAAATTCCCTACTATTTCCCCAGTAGTTCCTATTATTGGGGAGGTCACTCTGGGGGTCACTTCTGGTTTATTATCCCTCGTAAGCTCTAAATCTGGGGTGTACCCTAATATACGCTCGCACAGCTTATACATTCCCTTCCTGCCGCAGCCAGTTATGCTCTAATGATTTGGCGATGTTTGGGGTTTTTGTCTTCACATTGTGCGAGCTATATTTTCTTTATTTCTCTGGTGATGTAGCCATATGAGGGCTTGTTGTTTGCTGGGTGAGATGTATTTTTTAATGACATTTTTAGGAGCTTACAACTTATTAAATAAATTTTATTAACTCTTTCTTGGTGGATTAAAAAACAACCCCATCAATTCTGGCACTGCGTTTTATATTTTAAATTTTTCACTATGCAGCGTAGAGCGTAAGTAACATTTTACCTTTATTCTGTGGGTCAGTACGATTACGGCGATACCTAATTTATAATGTTTTTTTATGCAATACCAATTTTGCAGAACAAAAACCCATTTGGGGACATAAATCAATTTTTTTTGCATCGCCATCTTCTTATTTTTCAGTTTAGAGAGTTGGTTTAGGGCTTATTTTTTGCGAGACAACCTGTGCTTTTTATTGGTACTGTTTTGGGGTACATATGACTTTTTGATCACTTTTTATGGCATATTTTGTAAGGTGAGATGGCGAAAAATCGTTACTTTTGGCGGGTTTTTTCCGTTTTTTTCCCCCGACTTTCACCAAATATGTATTGTTTTTATTAATTTTTAGGTTTATTTTTTATATAATTCATGTTATATAGGAAAAAGGAATTTTTGGGGCTTTATTCTTTTATTAATTTTTTTCACATACTTTATTATTTTTTTTTTTCACTTTTTTTTTACTTTTTCTTGTGTCCCATTAGGACACCTGAGCCAGAGATGCTTTGATCTCTGGCTCAGTACTATAGACTGCAAGACACGAGCATACACGTGTCTTGCAGCCTATACAGGAAGTCAGCGCTATGGAAACACAGCGCTGACTTCCTGAGGTCTCGGCAGGATCAACCAGGTACTGGGGGCTCCAGGCAGCCTGGGGTCACTTGTCAGACCCCGGGCTGCAGATTAGAGATATCGGCACCCCCCAATCTCGCCGCGGGGGGTGCCGGAGGGGGGGCGGCAAGACGGCGGAACCCCTTGGATGCCGCGGACATGTTTGACCGCGGCATCCAAGGGGTTAAAACCTCCTATCGGAACTCAGTTCCGACTGGGGGTTATGGAGTAGGGTGTTAGCTGTCAGATACAGCTAACACCCGGTTCTGATACCGCCCGCTCAGATAGTGAGCGGGTGGCCGTCCTCGGGCGTAGTATTACGCCCTGGTGTGCGAAGTACCTAGCGCCCAGGACGTAATAGTACGTCCAAGGTCGTTAAGGGGTTAAACAACTTTGTTGTTGTAAATATAGAGAACCTTTCAGATAAGCTACAGTCATCGCTATCCCCCATCTCCTGTCTCTCCTGACCTTAACTGGCCACCAAACACTACAATGAGACTCTCAAAACCACCCTGGATAACGTAGCACTCTTGACCATCCGAAACACCCGATACAGACACCCGCAACCTTGGCCCACTCCTCACATGTGTTTTCTTCAGTGATGCTCAAGATGTGCTGAACATCTGTGGAGAAAATCTAACACATCTGCAGATTTTCTACACTTCACTTTATGCTCAAAGCCTATAACTCTACCTCTCCAAACAAGCCTACTTCACCGCTCTCATCTCTTCTATCTCCAATAACCCGAAATAACCCTCTCGACAATAACCTTTCACTCCCTCCTTATGCCGAAGGTGCAGGTACCTCTCATAGACCTCAATGCTCAAGACATAGCTGCGTACTTCAAATACAAAATCGACAACCTCCGTCAGGAGATAACTCATTCTCTATGCAATATCAGTCCCCTTCCCTCCCTTGCTCCTGATTGTAAACTCTCAACCTTTGACACAGTAACAGAAGAAGAAGTCTCCCATCTCCTTTCTACTTCTCACCCTACAAGTGATCCTATCCCATCACATTTCCTCCAGTCTCTGTCCCTTGCTGTTTCAACTCACCTTACTAAAATTTTTAACCTTTGTCTCTCTTCTGGAATCTTTCCTTCCTCCTTAAACATGCTGTCATAACCCCAATACTGAAAAAAAAAAACAATCAACCCTCCTATAACCTCTCCTTCATCTCTGAACTCCTGGAACCCTTGGTCCATTCCCACCTAATCCACTCTCTCTGCTAACTCTGTTCTGGACCCCTTACAATCGGGTTTTCGTGCACGACACTCTACAGAAACGTCTCTTACAAAAGTCTCCAACGATCTCCTGATGGCTAAATCTAAAGGAAACTATTCACTTATTCTTCTGGATCTCTCAGCAGCATTTGACAGTGTAGACCACCAACTCCTCCTCACTATGCTCCACTCTATTGGCCTCAGGGACACTGCTCGCTCTTGGTTTTCTTCCTATCTTTCTGATCGCTCATTTAGTGTATCATTCACTGGTGCTATTTCTTCTCCTTTTCTCCTTGCTGCTGGAGTTCCCCAGTTCTCAGTCCTAGGCCCCCTCCTTTTCTCTCTCTATATAGCCCTTATTGGACAAACCATCAGCAGATTTGGCTTTAAGTACCATCTTTATGCTGATCACCCCCAGCTATATACCTCATCCCGTGACATCACCACTGCACTACTACAGAACACCAGTGACTGTTTCTCTGCTGTCTCTAACATCATGTCTTCTCTTTACCTGAAACTAAATCTTTCAAAAACTGAACTGCTTTTGTTCCCTCCATCTGCTAAACGACTTGTGTATGGTCTTACTATAAGACCAAAGCAGCATGCCCGCTGTCTTGGGGTTGTATTTGACTCAGATCTCACCTTTACCCCACATATTCAGACATTTGCTTGCTCTTGTCACCTGCACCTCAAAAACATCTCTAGAATTCGATTTTTTTTCTCACTGTGGAAACATCAAAAACCCTCATTGTCGTTCTGATTCTCTCTCGTCTTCACTATTGCAATTCTTTTCTAATTGGGCTTCCTCTTACTAAGCTATTCCTTCTATAATCTGTTCTGAATGCAGCCCGCCAGACTCATCTTTCGGTCAAACCGGTACACAGATGCATCTACCTTGTGCCAGTCACTGAACTTGTTGCCCATCTACCGCAGAATACAATATACAATACCCAACTACAGCAGCTTCGAACATGCCCTCAAGTTACATCTAATTAGTCACGCTTTTCACATGACCTGATCACATTGTTCTAAACCTCCACACACTACACTAACATTTCTTATCCTAACTTATCCTTCCTATTCTATTCCTCAGAACCTGACCCCTCCATCTAGAAGTTGCCCGATGCTCGCTGCACTTCGTATCTGTATATTCACAGATACCATCTGGTGACGGGCTCCTACAGCTTCAGTTATATGACCTTATTTATTAAAAGATGGTTAGTTCATTGTACCAAACAAGCCCTCTTACCTCTTGTGTCTTTCTATTTCCTCATAGAATGTAAGCTCTCGCGTGCAGGGCCCTCACTCCTATTGTTTGATATGTTAATTTCTTTGTCACATTGTAATGTCTAATACTGTCTGTTCATGTGTCCTCTGATTTGTAAAATGCTGCGGAATATGTTGGCGCTATATAAATAAAGTTATTATTATTACAGTACAGTAACACAAACAGATACACAGTCTGTGCCTGCAGCAGTATTAGCTGCTGTTTTGAATTGTGACAGACAGTTCAGACAAAAGACAAAATGACTCCAGTCTCCTAAACTACAGTTTTTGTCTCTTCTTAAATAAAAAATCTTATTCTGCAGTTCACCTATACTTCCCCAGAATCCTCACATTGTATTATCTGTGTATTACTGCTATCTCTGACTGCAGGGCCGCTTTAACACATTGGTGACCCAGTGCAAAGGTTTCATAAGTCCCCCCCCCCATCACCAACACTTAGAAATACTTGACTTTCAAATTATAATACCCTCTTAGTGGCCCTCTCATAGTATAATGCCTCCCTAGTGGCCCCATAAAATATAATGTCTCTCCAGCTACCACCACAATTTAATGTCCTCTCCAGCTATCAACAAAGTTTAATATCCCCCTCCAGCTGTCCCAACAGTTTAATGTCCCCCTCCAAGTGCACCCACAGTATAATATTCCCCTCCAGCTATCCCCACAGTTTAATGTCCTTGTCTATCTGCACCCTCAGCATAATGTCCCTGTGCATCTGCCCCCACAGCATAATTTCCCCCTCCAGCTACCCTGACACCATAATGTCCCCCTGCAGTTGTCCCTGTTTAATATACCCCTCTAGCTACCCCCACAGTGTAATATACCCCTCCAGTTGCCCCCAGTTTAATGTCCCCTGAAGCTGCCCCCCTTAAATGTCCCCCTCCAGCTACTCCGACAGTATAAAGTCCCCCTGCAGTTGCCTCCACAATTTAAAATCCCCCTGCAGTTGCCTTCACAATTTAATGTCCCCCTCCAGCTGCCCCCACAGTTTAATATCAATCTGCAGTTGCCCCCACAGTTTAATTTCCCTCTCCTAACAAACAAAAAAAACCAAAAAAACACTAATGCTCACCTCTCATTGCTCTCCTGCTGTCTCAGGTCCAGAGACTTCAGGGAGCTGCTGGCGCAATCTAAGTGACGTCATCACATCTCACTGTTAGCTCCAGGGGAAGAATGGTGAAGCAGGGAGCGGACGGCTCCCTGCTTCATCATTGTATGCAACTGATCATTGTATGCAACTCATCAGCGTCCTAAACCCTTCTAAATAGGACCACTAAAAAGCACATCCCTTATGGGAATAAGCGGGCCAGAAATCATAGAAAACCAATATGGCTAACTAAAACGGTAAGGAGTGCAATGAGGGATAAAAAGGAAGCATTTTAAGTGCTACAAAAAGAAAGTAGTGACACCGCATTAAAAAACTATAAAGAGAAAAATAAATTGTGACAAATAAAGATTGAGGCAGAGAGAAATTTGCCAAGGAAAGTAAAAATAATCCAAAATTATTCTTCAATTACATAAATAACAAGAAAATAAAATAATAATAAATAAATAATAAAATAATCTGGGTGTAATGGTTGAGGAGGATGAGGAAAAAGCACAACTATTAAATGCCTTCAAAACACTAAAATAGAGAAACCACCAGGTCCAGATCGCATACACCCCCGAGTTTTGAGGGAACTATGCACGGTGATAGACAGACCCTTATTTCTAATATTTAAGGATTCAGTAATGACTGGGTCTGTTCCACTTGATTGGCGCATAGCAAATATGGTGCCAATTTTCAAAAAGGGGTCTAAAAGTGAGACTGGAATCTATAGGCCAGTAAGTTTGACTTCTGTGGTGGGTAAGATATCTGAGAGCTTTCTAAGAGATGCTATCCTGAAGTACCTCAATGTAAATAATCTTATAACACCCAATCAGAATGGTTTTATGAGGAATCGGTCCTGTCAGACTAATCTGATCAGCTTCTATGAAGAATTCAGTTCAAGACTGGACATGGGTAATGCAGTGGACATGGTGTATCTGGACTTTTCAGAGGCTTTTGACACTGTACCACATAAAAAGTTGGTATGCAAAATGAGAATGTTGGGACTGGGGGAAAACATATGCATTTGGGTTCGCAACTGGCTCACTGATAGGAAACAGAGGGTGCTTATTAATGGTAAATATTCAGACTGGGTCACAGTCACCAGTGGGGTGCCACAGGGGTCAATATTGGGTCCTCTCCTGTTTAATATCTTTATTAATGACCTGGTAGACATTTTGCAAAGTAGGGTGTCCATATTTGCAGATGATACTAAACTTTGTAAGGTAATCAAAAATGAGGAGGATAATAGATTATTACATGGGGATCTAAGGAAGCTGGAAGCATGGGCCAAGACTTGGTAAATGAAGTTTAATATTGACAAATGTAAGGTTATGCATTTTGTACGACGAAATAAAATGTATGATTATGTACTTAATAGTAAACTACTGGGTAAGACTGCCAATGAAAAAGACTTGGGGATTGTGGTGGACAATAAGCTTACCTTTAGTGACCAGTGCCAGGCAGCGGCTGCCAAGGCAAATAAAATTATGGGATGTATCAAAAGAGGTATAGATTCTCATGACAAGAACATAGTTATGCCTCTATACAAATCACTGGTACGGCCACACTTAGACTATTGTGCACAATTCTGCGCCTCAGTATACAAGAAAGACATAATCGAACTAGAAAGAGTGGAAAGAAGGGCAACCAAAATTATTAGGGGAATGGGTGGATTGGAGTACAATGATAGATTAACAATCTTGGAGTTATTCAGTTTAGAGAAAAGACGTCTATGGGGAGAGCTAATAACAATGCACAAATACATGAAGGGACAGCACAAAGAACTTTCTAATGATCTTTTTACCCCTAGGCCAGTGACAGTGACAAGGGGGCATCCACTACAACTGGAGGAGAGAAAGTTTCACCAGCAACATAGAAGAGGCTTCTTTACAGTAAGAACAACAAGGCTATGGAACTCTTTGCCCCAGAAAGTGGTGATGGTGGATTCATTGAACAAGTTCAAAGAGGGCCTGGATGCCTTTCTCTAACAGAACAACATTACGGGTTATGGGTTTTACATTTAAAGGGCACGTTGATCCAAGGTTTTATACTGATTGCCAGATTGGAGTCGGGAAGGAATTTTTTCCCATGAAATGGGGCAATTGGCATAAGCCTCATGGGGTTTTTTGCCTTCCTCTGGATCAACACTGCAGGGGACTGCAGGGTTATAGGTTGGACTTGATGGACTGATGTCTTCATCCAACCTCATCTACTATGTAACTATGTATCAATGAGCTGAATGGAATGGCGGAATAGCAAATGTAGGACTGTCCCGCTGTCCCAATGGGGCTCGTGCTACCATGGGGCCTGGTGTGAGTGCACCATTGGCCCTATGGTTAAAGTGGCCCTGTCTTACTGTAAGATACTCCCAGTCTAGTCTGTCCCTACAAAATGAACACCTTCTTTGTTCCCTGGCTTTTTATACTTTAGACCAGCGGTCCCCAACCTTTTTTTTTGCCACAGCCCGGCAGGTGGGCAGGGCAGGGAGTGGGGGTAAGCAGTTTAGGGGTGGACCTTTGGTCATATGGGGGCGGGTTTATACAGCAAACAGCGCTGTACACTAGGGCGTGCTGGTGGGACCTCGGTGTACAGCGCTGTAGACCAGGTCCCTGCCATTAGCTACGTAGCTAATGGCGGGGACCTGGTCTACAGTGCTGCAAACCGAGGTCCCGTCAGCACACCCTGGTGTACAGCGCTGTTTGGTGTACTATAGAGAGAATAGAGGGGGGATCATGTTTAGTATAGAGCTAGGAGCCACAACACTGTGGCCAGATTGCCAACCCGCGGACCGGCAAAAGACCCCCAACGGCCCGGTCCTGGTCCGTGGACCAGTAGTTGGGGACCCCTGCTTTAGACTATTAGTCATAAAAGACCTTTGACCTATATTCCCTCTGATTGCCAGTCCCTGTCATGAGGACTGTTTGCAAAGCATTATGGGTAAGCCTGCCTGATTTCCGAGTTCATGTGATCCTTCTCTTTGATATGTTGTCCACCAATTTACGCATTTATGCTATTTGAACCGCAAAAAGTTTGGGTTCATTTGAACACAAACTTTTTCCAAAATTCAGGCCAAATCTGGTTTGTTCTGAACCGATTCACTCATTTGCACATCTGTAATTTTTCCATTATGGTTGTCAATCACTGAGTAGTACTCTTTAGCTCCTTTGCTTAACTCCTTCAAAACACTGTCTAATTGAAGACTAATTTTCTGGATGAAATTACTGCAAGCTTTTGAGTGTAGCCAGTACTTATATGAATAGTAGAAGTAAATAGTAAAATGGTACTTTTCATAACATCTAGCATCCACAGCCATCCCTGAGTGTCTTCCTCTCAGTTCGTAAGCACATTGTCTTCATAATTAACATATAAATACATGTCAGTGTAAGCTCTCTGGGGCAGGGATCTCGCGCTTGACTTGTTGATTACTTTGTTACTCTGTAATGTCATATTTTGTTTGTAGAGTTACTGAATCTTCTGATGTGGAAAGTGCTTTGGATATATGTTGGTGCTATATAAGGCTATATTCATATAACTGTAATGCAAATCGGCTGAGAAAACAGCCATTTTTAAATGGCCAATATGTATCTGTGTTGCATCCATTTTTCACGGATCCTACTAGACTTGACTCTATGAATGACCTGTGAAAATGGTCAAAAATAGCACGTCCTATTTTTTGACTAGCTGTTCACACAGTCCATTAAAAAATGGACATGTAAATATCTAAATAGGACTGCATTGATTTTAGAGCAGCCGTGTTTAATGTCCCCCTCCAGCTACCCACAGTAGCTACTCACCCACCCCCATTTTGAAAACAGCTGTCACAGGGCTGTTTTTCCATATGTGGAAATACAAGCTTTCTATGCTTATGGTTTATTCCAGTCTTTCTTATAACCCATACTCATCTACAGCAACATTTTTATATCAATGAATACATGACACACAAGATGTAGGTGTATCTAGTAAAACTCCATTCCATAAAATAATAAAATTATATACAGTATATAGTACTGACAGAAGTATTGATAATGCAAGCTGAGTAGATTTTTCTTGTTGTTTAACCAGCCTCCTTGGTATTCAACCTTTATTCCCTGTACAGGGATCACCCACAACTACAATTAAAATCCATTTTCCCTCTTTTTCCATTTTTTTTACACTGGTCATACTGTATAGTCCCCAACTATTTGATAATACCCACCAATACAACTTTCTGTGATACACACTGATCTGAAAACGTGCACTTTATTTCCTAACAGAGTCTGGCACATTTGTCCTTTATCTTTAGTATGTTAATTTCTTTAACTTAAAAGCAGGGAAAATAAAATAATATCCCATAATCACTACCAATTATTATCTTATCAAGAATAATTAGAAGAGAGTAGCAGTTTCCTGCAATCAGCATGCGTTATCTTTTTAATCCCTGTTATATGATTTAAAGGGAAAAAAAAATAATAAATTAACGTGCTTTTACTTTTCTTATCTAAATAGTGATATTCATTTTTCCCCGCTTGCACATTACCCATTGTTGACCTTTCATAAAATGATAGTAGTATCTCATTCCCTGGCGATCCCTTTATATCCTCCACAGCAGCTGACTAATTCTCTAAAGTAATTTATTTTGCAGCTTAAATACTTAGGGTTCTTTCCAGGAAAAATATTACATTTCTCTTCCGGGAGCAGAAGCTGGTTAAACACCAGAGATGGAGCTGTTCCCCAGAATCTTTTTAAAGTAATTTTATGACCCTCTCAAGATATAAAAAAAAGCATCGTGAAAATGCAAAGTTCCCTATAAGAGTCAATCATGTATCATTAGTAAAGATATTCAAATGTGAAATCTACAAACCACTTTTTTTAATGATTTGACTGAAAGCTACTTATTTATGATGCGAGAATTCTGAAAGTAATAGGTTATGTTCTAGAGATTCAATATTATTTAATATTATCTAATTTACTTTATTATAACCTTGTCATTATGTGATTTTTCAAGACATAATGTAATCTACATTCTGTTTCAGTCTGACACGAATAACAGTTTATTAAATTATCAGTGTCTGGCTTTGTGCCTAACAAATGTAAGTAAAAGTATTTAAAGGGAATTGCAACTATCATCTTGTTTTTTTGTCTTTTCTTTTTACTACTTTAAAACATTGAGAAACACCAGGGATGAGACAAGAGAATAGTCAAGTACAAGCAGATGGTCAGAAGAGTCACAGAGGTTCAGAGGTCCGGTACAAGCCAGAGGTTGGACATGTTTAACAGGCAGGACAGGAGCAGAAGATAGTTATGTAGTCAGCAGCAATACAGGTCAGAATACAAGCACACCTACAGCAAGTCTAACATGCTAGAACCTTATTGCTCAGCATCACGCCCAAGGCCTAATTTAAGTTTTTCTTATTGACACCAATTTAACACAATATCACTACTTGCTAACAAAAGTCTTGAAAGACTACAATTCACCTACCTCTCTGGGTGAACACAAATAGGATAGTTAGCATATCATTATGTGATAACTTGTCAAGAAACCATGTTGTAATTACAAAAGCTGCTTAATTTGTGAAACACATACAGTACCTGTATCTAGTCATGTCAAGGCAAGTGGATGGGTAAGGGAAGGCACATCTGCAAATACTATATTGCCCAGTCGGGCCTTTATTTTTGGGGCCTATAGTTTCATACACCAGTCTTAATAAATCTGCCCCATTGTCACAGTATGATCAGTATTTGTAGACAATGTAACAGAAAAATCTCCATTATATTCTGAAATAAGTGGCCATTATATTGTAAAATAATATTGTTCTCATGTGTCTTAATTGACAGTGTGGAAACAGCGACAGTAAACAGAGATGTAACTTTTACTACCTGAGAGTCACTGAACCTCTTCAGTTATAAAAGCTGTTAAATATATAGTTTAGAGATATCTACAAAGATCTGTAAGAACATGAGTCTTGTTTTTGCAAATAAAAACAAGCAAGAAGTACATATTCCTCAGAGACTGTATAACAAGCATGCATAGAACAACCCTCAATGACAGGGTGAAGTTCTTATAGCGTACAACTCTGCACTTAATCACATCTGTTAAGAACTACAAGGTGACCTAAAGACCCAAGCCATAGATGTGAAAAAGGCTCCTAGTCTCCAGATAATTTCATCTACCAGAGAAAAAAAAATATATTGCATAGCAGTTGACACCTATGAACACTGTTAAGTTCGACCAGGATGTCAAAACACACATTTTGTTATACAAACGTGCATCCTGCAGGCTCTGTGTCTCGAAGCAAGCCTATGGCAGGAGTGTTATCAGGGGACCAAGCTCAAGGTGACAGAGCATAAAACACAAATTGTACATAGCTACTAGGATGTGAATGCACTGATGAATGCAGGGAATGGTCACTTGACTGCTGTTCAGTGTTATTTTATGTGAAGCAAAGGGGAAATATGTTTGCTGTATATCAGATTGCTCAGTCAGGAGATATCTAGAAGTCATTTTGAAGAGTGTGACACTAAAGGGAAAATTGCAGAAAACGTATACCACCAAAAAATGAATAAAAGCAATCAAAAACAAAATTCCATACAAGAAAAAAGAATACTTCAGCTATAAAAAGAATAGAAAGAGTATAAGAATGAAAGAACCTATCCTAACTATGCCTCATGTGTTATGGCATTATAAATATCTGGAAATTGTATCTTTTCATTAATGGGATTATCTCAGTATGATAACTTCTATCCATATGCCCAATTAGAGCATATCAATGTGTTAAAAAGGGGTTCCCCTGGTTGCTTTAAAGTACAGCCATGTACTATTTCTCCATACTACTCCTATAGTGTTTTCTGGGAGGGGAATATGGTGTTGCAATGAGGCAACATGTGGTGGTATACAAAAAACCTATAGTTCTGAAATGATAGGAAATACAAAAAAGCTTTGTGCACATGGATTTGCCATGAAGCATGACTAACCGGGACATAAAACCTCTAATGTAATATTAGATATTTACTGTAAGTTCCCTGATAAGATAGCAACATGGCTCAAATGAATCCTCTCTGAAATATTAAAATATATGATATGATATAAGAAATACAGTATATATGAGAGCAAAGGATAAATCTATAAGCTTCTCTAGTCATGCCACATCACACAAATTGTAAGTCATTGTATCAGACTTTTCTTGCGAAGTGGCCTTGGAATTTCTTAAATCTCCTTCCAACTCCTGACTGTTGTTCTTTTGGAAGATTTGAATGCTTTTCAAGATTTTATCAAAAGCTATAATTAATATTCCAAGACAAAACACAGATCAATTTTTCATGATTTACCTTTATATGCCTCATTTGTGCTAGCCCATGCTACATACATGTTAACAAAGAACTAAATAAGTAAGTAAATAAATAAGTAAAATATGTACAGGAATGCTTGAAAGCACTTTCGATCCCAAAACAGGTACAGAGAAAATTATAATATAGTTTGGTGCACTTGATTCTCTAATAAATTATTATTGCAAAAAACTCTACAAGCAATACTGCTGTGGGCCTTATTAAAATGTAGCACCAAGTTGGTTTGTTCATCATAAAATATATATATATACAGTGGGGAAAAAAAATATTTAGTCAGCCACCAATTGTGCAAGTTCTCCCACTTAAAAAGAAGAGAGAGGCCTGTAATTGACATCATAAGTAGACCTCAACTATGAGAGACAAAATGAGAAAACATATCTAGAAAATCACATTGTCTGATTTTTTTAAGAATTTATTTGCAAATTACAGTGGAAAATAAGTATTTGGTCAATAACAAAAGTTCATCTCAATACCTTGTTACATATCCTTTGTTGGCAATGACAGAGGTCAAACGTTTTCTGTAAGTCTTCACAAGGTTGGCACACACTGTTGCTGGTATGTTGGCCCATTCCTCCATGCAGATCTCCTCTAGAGCAGTGATGTTTTGGGGCTGTCGCTGGGCAACACGGACTTTCAACTCCCTCCAAAGGTTTTCTATAGGGTTAAGATCTGGAGACTGGCTAGGCCACTCCAGGACCTTGAAATGCTTCTTACGAAGACACTCCTTCGTTGCCCTGGTGGTGTGTTTGGGATCATTGTCATGCTGAAAGACCCAGCCACGTTTCATCTTCAATGCCCTTGCTGCTGGAAGGAGATTTGCACTCAAAATCTCACAATACATGGCCCCATTCATTATTTCATGTACACGGATCAGTCGTCCTGGTCCCTTTGCAGAGAAACAGCCCCAAAGCATGATGTTGCCACCCCCATGCTTCACTGTAGGTATGGTGTTCTTTGTATGCAACTCAGCATTCACTCTCCTCCAAACACGACGAGTTGTGTTTCTACCAAACAGTTCTACTTTGGTTTCATCTGACCATATGACATTCTCCCAATACTCTTCTGGAACATCCAAATGCTCTCTAGCAAACTCCAGACAGGCTCGGATATGTACTGACTTAAGCAGGGGGACACGTCTGGCACTGCAGGATCTGAGTCCCTGGCCGCGTAGTGTGTTACTAACGGTAGCCTTTGTTACATTAGTCCCAGCTTTCTGCAGGTCATTCACTAGGTCCCCCCGTGTAGTTCTGGGATTTTTGCTCACCGTTCTTGTGATCATTTTGACCCCACAGGGTGAGATCTTGCGTGGAGCCCCTGATTGAGAGAGATTATCAGTGGTCTTGTATGTCTTCCATTTTCTAATTATTGCTCCCACAGTTGATTTCTTCACACCAAGCTGCTTGCCTATTGCAGATTCAGTCTTCCCAGCCTGGTGCAGGTCTACAATTTTGTTTCTGGTGTCCTTCCACAGCTCTTTGGTCTTCACCATAGTGGAGTTTGGAGTGTGACTGTTTGAGGTTGTGGACAGGTGTCTTTTATACTGATAATGTCAAACAGGTGCCATTACTACAGGTAATGAGTGGAGGAGCCTCTTAAAGAAGAAGTTACAGATTTGTGAGAGCCAGAAATCTTGCTTGTTTGTAGGTGATCAAATACTTATTTTCCACCATACTTTGCAAATAAATTCAATTTAAAAATCAGACAATGTGATTTTCTAGATATATTTTCTGATTTTGTCTCTCATAGTTGAGGTCTACCTATGATGTCAATTACAGGCCTCTCTCATCTTTTTAAGTGGGAGAACTTGCACAATTGGTGGCTGACTAAATACTTTTTTTTCCCCACTGTATCAAAGATTGGGTTTATGCTGCTTGTTTTAAAGTTCCCTACATGTAGTATTACATTTTGTCTCTGGTTCTTAAGCAATCATACAATTTTGCCTATAAAAAATAACCAGGGCAGCGATTACCAGTGCTACCTCAATGTTCAATATATGTACACAGAGTACTGTACTTACAAGATTACAACTGTATATATGGTCCATCCGCGGGAAGTGAACATACATTACTTAAACTATATACTAAAAACAATTTCAAACAGGTGCCATTACTACAGGTAATGAGTGGAGGACAGAGGAGCCTCTTAAAGAAGAAGGTCTGTGAGAGCCAGAAATCTTGCTTGTTTGTAGGTGACCAAATACTTATTTTCCACCATAATTTGCAAATAAATTCTTAAAAAATCAGACAATGTGATTTTCTAGACATGTTTTCTCATTTTGTCTCTCATAGTAGAGGTCTACCTATGATGTCAATTACAGGCCTCTCTCATCTTTTTAAGTGGGAGATCTCGCACAATTGGTGGCTGACTAAATACTTTTTTTTCCCCACTGTATCTATATATATATATATATATATATATATATATATAATAAAAAATAGTTGACAGAAAAAAAAATGTAACTTACTATTAACGTATATATTGTATATATTGAGCCAGACAGCTACTTTAACAGCATTCAGGCAATTCCCTGTAGTAAGATCTAAAGATGGCAAAACAGCAGACATTTTTATAAGTTGCTCTATACAAAGGGTGACCAGCTTCTTAGGGTGATGGTGTAGGGTGCCATGAGGGTCACTAATGTGGAGAGGAAGTGGCTTGGTGGTTGCGCAGGGTCTTAGCAAGCAGAGTATGGGCTTTGTTGCCCCTCTCATAGTAATGTTGGCGATTATAGAGGAGGAGACGCTGGGTTGCCTGAGTGGCGAGATCACAAAGATCCGCTCTGGCAGCTACCAGTTGGCGGAGGACGGGGACCGAAGGGGTCTGAGCCAAACGGTCTGATAGAGATCAAATCTGGGTCAATAGAGCGACCTCCCTAGCGTTTCAATCTCTTTTAAATCGAGTAGCTAAGGCTATACAGTGGCCCCTCATGACAGCCTTATGAGCTTCCCAGAGGGTGGAATCAGAGGAGACAGAATGTACATTGTGACTAAAGTACTCTATGAGCTGGGTACGGAAGGTAGCACAGGACGTCGGAGAATGGAGGAGGGACTCATGCTTCCGCCAGTGACAACGTTTAGTGGGACAGAGGTGGGGGACGGCATAATCTGAATTTCCCCATTGTACTGAATTTCCCCATTGTGGGACTATTAAAGGACTATTATTATTATTATTATTATTATCAAAACAGGAGCGTGATCGGACCAGGAGACAGGGCCAATGTCAGGATCCGTGAGTAATCTAAGGGCCAAATGTATTAGCAAAGAAGTAATCTATTCTAGAGTGTGACTTGTGAGGGTGGGAGTAGAAGGTAAAAGTCTGAGCAGTAAGATTATGGACACTCCAGAGGTCATAAAGGGTGGCGGACCTAATGAGGCAGCGGAATTCTCTGGCTAGGCGAAGTTGGGAGGCGCCTGTGGACCAGTCATATAAGGACAATTTGTCCATACGTTCAGAAAAGACTATATTAAAGTTACCGCCCAATAACAGTGCCGAGCCAGAGAAAGCCTGCAGGCGTCGCAATACTTTCTTAAGAATACGGATTTGGGACGAGTTGGGGGCATATAAGTTATACAGAATGATGGGCAGGCCATGCAGAAGCCCCTCTAAAATTATGTAGCGCCCCTCAGGGTCTAGGTGGGAGGCGGAGATAGAGATAGGATAGGAACGGGAGAGCAGGATAGCTACTCTTGAGCTACAATTTGAGTATCTCTGCTTCTTTTAGGAAATTAACTCGTGTATATAAGGATCATTTGAGATCCTTTTGGGAGGTTCAAACTTTGGAGACGTATCTGAAGAATAATATCGTTCCTCGTGGCTTACGTATTAATTTGTTTCCTGCACAACGTCTCAGATCTGAAACCCTCCTTAAAAAATGGAAGAAGGAATCTATTGAATCCTCATTAAGATTTATGAATATTTTACTGGAGGAGGAGAAAACTTTGCTCAGTAAAACCACTCAGGAGCTAAAAGAACAAATTGAAGCAATAAAAAAGTTTTCAAATAATGTCGAATTTGAAAGAAAAGAGTTAGCATTACAGCAAACAGTAGAACGCTTTATAGTGTTTATGAAAGAACGGAAACACTATCAATATAACAGAGATATTGAAGACTTTAAAGCGGGTAGAATTTTTGATTTTTCATCAAAAAATTCTAATAGGTTGGGAGCTGAGACTGAGCTCTCCTCTTCTGAGTGTGAAGGATCTGAGGGTGAACATTCTAGATCCCGAAGCCGTAAGGGTAGGAGTCAACAAGGAGGTAGAGGATTTAATCAGGCAAATTATTCTACTGATAGTCCTAGAAGAGGTAGAAGTCGAGGCAGGATTAATTCAGGTAGGGGGGGGGGGTTTATCTCAGATTACCTGTTAAGGACACGAAAATGAATAAATGTAAAGCGATTACACGGGACGATATGCAGATTATCAATCTTTCTTCACGACAATTATCGGATGGGGAGGTTGAATTACTTAAAAAGGGTCTTTCTTTTGTCCCTACCCCTCGATTTGATTTGTTTACATGGGTAAAAGATATTAATCTTTTTTGTCGAAAATTAAAATGGCGTAAGTTCTTTAAGCTCAATGATAAGAGGACTTGTGATGAGCTAGGAATAGATCAGGAAGATTTGCCATCTTTACAGCTTTTGGGGGGTTTATGGGAGGAAGGTCAAAGAAGTTTAGGAGAAGGCCCATTTACAAATTTACATAATCCGTCTACAAGATTTCCACCTTTATCGGAAGATACGGCTATTGATGCCTTTTTAAAGGTGGTGACAAATCGGTTGTCTTGTATTGATGGGAGTGTTTTCAGACAGAGATCAAATTTATCTAGTGATGAAAGGGATCTTTTAAGGGGGCTTGAAAAGGATGAATCCATTGTTATTAAACCCTCAGACAAAGGGGGGAATCTTGTGGTTATGGACCGTGCAAACTACATCAAAATGTGCAGGAATATTCTTAATGACCCTGATTGCTATGAAATTCTCTCCCAAGATCCAACACAACATTATTATTTTGAATTAAAAAGGATTTTGACTGAGGCTAGAGACAATCACCTCATTAGTGATGGGGAATTTAGTTTTCTATTGCCACAATACCCTACACGACCTACTTTTTATGCGCTGCCTAAGATCCATAAGGGGTTAACTCCCCTAAAGGGTAGACCTATTGTAGCAGGGATTAATAGTATAACGCAGAATATTTCGCTATATGTGGATGCGATTTTAAGACCGTTTGTCTCTGCTTTACCATCTTTTGTAAGGGACACTACTGATGTCCTTAAGCGGATAGATGATTTGGCAGTTCCACCGGGGTTTTTTTTGGCTAGTCTTGACGTAGAGGCCCTTTACAGCTCCATCCCCCATAGTGAGGGATGTGGAGCTGTGGGGGATTTCCTCAGGGCGAGAGGGAGCCATATGGATAGTCATAATTCCTTTGTTTTGCATTTGTTGAAATTTGTTTTGGAATGTAACACCTTTTTATTTGACCGCCACTTCTTCCACCAGCTCAGGGGGGTGGCTATGGGGAGTCCATGTGCCCCGACTTTTGCTAACCTATACCTGGGCTGGTGGGAGAAGGAGGTGGTCTTTGCGGACCCAATGGAGGTTTGGTCCTCATCTATTTTGTTTTGGGTCCGTTATATTGATGATGTGTTGTTGATTTGGGGGGGAACAAGAGAGGAGTTTGGAGAATTTGTTGCAGCCCTAAATGTTAATACGATGGGCCTCTTCTTTACTTCTGAAATTCAGGAGAGTTCTATCACTTTTTTGGATTTAACTATATTAAAATCAGAAACGGGACAATTAACTACGACCATTTATAGAAAAGAGACGGCCACGAACTGTCTCTTGAAATGGGACAGTTGGCACCCAAATTCTTTGAAAAAGGGAATCCCTAAAGGACAATTCCTGCGACTTCGCAGGAATTGTACTTCAATATCTGACTATCACGTAGCAGCACAAGATCTACGTGATAGATTTCATAGACGGGCAGCATACCAGCATGCCTTGACAGCAGAACGTAGTCATTTATTGCAGCCGAAATCAAAAGTAGGCGGACAAGAATTAAGGATTATAGCAACCTATGATAATGCCTTTTTGGAAGTTAGACAAATTTTACAGGAATCTTGGGGCATTCTTTTATCAGATCCTGATGTTGGCCCATTGTTGGGGGATTTTCCATCTGTAACATATAGACGTGGTACCAATTTTAAAGATAAATTGGTCCATAGTCATTTGTTATCTACTAATCCTGATACCTGGTTGAATAGGCAAAGAAGAAGGCTTGTGGGTACCCATCCATGTGGGTCATGCAGGGCCTGTTCTTTTATTAAAACTAGTAGAGAGTTTGTCAGTACAATAACAGGTAAAAGATATAATAACAATAAATTTATCAACTGTAAAACGGTTGGCGTGGTTTACCTTATTACGTGCTCCTGCGGAATCCAATACGTTGGTAAAACGATGAGGGAATTCCGCAGGAGGATAAGGGAACATGTAAATAATGTCATCCGTCAGGATGATACTACAGTGGCATGTCATATATGGGCACATCATGGGGGTGATCCTGTGAATATTCAATATTCAATTTCTTCTCCTAGAGGGGGTAATTTTGATCAGAGGCTCCTTCAGTGTGAAGCCCGTTGCACTTTCATGTTGAAAACAGTTAAACCATGGGGCTTGAATGATGCAATTTCATATGCATCATTTATTTAAGTTATTGGGCGCTTTATTCTCAAATACTACTGCGTCTGCGATTATTGTCAACAGCCTGATATTTATGAGGAGAACTGTCCATTTATGTTGTGGTTCAGTGGTAGAATTCTTGCTTGCCATGCGGGAGGCCCGGGTTCAATTCCTGGCCAATGCACCTCGAAAATTATTATACAGAATTGTTTAAATTCAGTTTTCAGTGTTTATTACTGTTTCTGCGATTATTGGGAATAGATTGATGTCTGTGAGGATAATGGTTCATTTATGTTTCAAAAATACTATAATTTGTTAAATTAAGCTTCTAGTGTTTATTCTGGCCATCATATAGTAGATCCAGGGATTTCTAGCCTGTAATAAGTGAATTCCCTTTTGAATACTTCTCCTATAGAGAAATGTGTATATGGTCTCCGTTCAGGTGGGCGGGGCTAAAGGGAGTAGGTTCTTTTGATAGACCCTCTGTTATTGGTCTTTGTTTTATGCATGCTCATTGGACTATTCTTGGTCAGTGGGCGTTACTTACTATTCAGTTGAGTATGGAGTGATTGGCTGGGGGGATGTTGATGGGCGTGGCTAAAAGTATTTGAGACCGTTTGCTCTGCTGCTCCATGCGGCCAAACACTAGTGCCGATGGGGGTGCGGGAGTGTATGTTGAGGAAGGGTGATATACCTAAGATACTATAACATACTTACTTTAGTGGCTCTCTGAGATAAAGATACATACCTCTGATGAATGTGTCAGTATCGCTGTATATTCTGACACAGGAAACATGCGTTAGGTGTATACAGGTGTTAGTAGTATATCATGGTTAAAAATCAGTTGCTGTGATATGAAGGTAGCATAGAGCATTGGACACTATAACACTGTGGATAGTGGGCAGAGCGCTTTTTAGTCCTGAGATCTTATTTATAACACTCTATTAGGCGTGTGAGTGGGATTTCTTGGTGAAAGGTAGCTGCTGTGATATAAGGTGTTAATAGGACATTATAGCTTAAACCAGCCGATATGCTAAGTGTTGGTATGGTTGCTAGGTAGAGTTTCTGTTAGTCCTAAAAGGTTACCTTAAATAGCCCAAATAGTGTTTTAGTGGGATGTTACGGTTTGAAATGGCCGCTGTGTTACCAAGGTGGCATTAGGAGTTTGATACTTTAAATGGTTGATGCTTGGTAGAACTCCCCTTTTTCAAGTTATAAGCATGATCGTAATTTCCAATTGCTGCTAGTTTATTAGTTCTTTATTTATGTTGTAGTCTTTCTCGTGTATTTTAATATTTATATTATAATAAAATTATGTTTTAATGCGTCTGGATACTGGTGGGTGACTCTCCTAGTCTTTATAATTATAATTTATCGGCACGCAATACCTTATTACATTATTATTCATTTGATACAGGATAGCTACTCCCCCTCGCCTGCGTTTATTGTAGGCAGAGTAGGCGACAGGGAAGTAGTGACGGGCAAAATTAAATGAACCGGTGTGATCAAAGTGGGTTTCCTGAAGGAAAGCCACATCCACCAGGAGGGATCGAAGCTCGTGCAGAACCATGCGCTGCTGAGAGTTGGACCCCAGGCCCTTACCATTCAAAGTAACACACTTAGCCATAAGTAAACATCAAAAGAGGCACCAGCAGATGAATAAGAGGACATGCATATGTAAGATGGGGAAACAGCCCTCATGTTATGAATGTACCTGTTTCTGTAAATAAGTTTATTTTTTTTTATAAACTGACATTTGGTTGTTTGACCACAAGAGGCCACTGTTACCTCAGAAATGGGTAGGACTGTAATTCTGTAATTCCCTGGAGTAGTGACGTGGAGACCCTGTTCTGCAGAGGTGGAACTAGAAGGAGGAGCAGAGTGTGTGTGGCAGCCATCTTAGGAGTGTGCTTTGAGCTCTAGAAGGAGAAGGACTGAAGTGAGAGAAGGAGGATTCCTAAGGGATCAGAAATATAGCAAGGTGGAGCTGAAGCAGAGACTGTTCCAGGGTTTGTTCAGACAGCACCCTAAGTTGAAGATTACTATCAAGGACCCGGCTGAAAAGTCCTTGATCGCATGTTTTCTGGATGAGCCCCGCTTTCAGCTGTTCCAGACAAAGGCTAAAGGTATTTTTACGCAAAGTGGGAATGGGATTCGCTAGAATCCTGTCCACTTTGCAATGACTGTAAAATGATGCGTCTTTTTCTGCGGCGTTTCCGCCGCGGGCAAACCACAGAGTTTCTGCCACGTGGGGCCTCAACCTTAATCTACATGTTAAGAGAGTCATAACTTTTTCATTATTCTTTTGACATAGCCATATAATGGCTTGTTTTTGTTGCACTTTTAAAACAAGACCTTTTTGGGGTAC
This sequence comes from Leptodactylus fallax, assembly GCA_947044405.1. Lineage (NCBI taxonomy): Eukaryota > Metazoa > Chordata > Amphibia > Anura > Leptodactylidae > Leptodactylus > Leptodactylus fallax. The sequence continues at coordinate 1,904,215 of CAMRHE010000197.1, read as the reverse complement.
ATATAAATTGTTATAATTTTTTGTCAGGGTATAAAAACTAATATTAATATTAATAAATGTGTTGTTAATGACTTCTTAACTTTTGCTGGTCACTACGTTTAATGCGATTTTTATGCAGAATGAATTGTAGACTCATTTAGGTTAAGAATCTATGTGGATGAAATCCTGCGGCCTTTTGTTCTATCTTTACCATCTTTCATAAAAGATACCACTGGGTCCTGCCCGGGAATTAGTCAATTCTGGAAGGATGTCCAGTCCGTAATACGGCAACTTTCTTCTCCGACCTTTGAGATCACTCCGACCATGATCTTGCTCTCTCTACCATCCACCAACTATAACCCATCAAGATCCAACTTTGTCTCACTCCTATTGTCTGCTGCCAACTCCCTAATACCTCGTAGATGGCTGAGCCCAGATCCCCCATCTAAAGCTGAATGGATCGAAAAAGTGAATCAGATTTCCCACTTTGAGGAGCTGTCTAATTGGAAGGCAAAAACACATACCCGATTCCTCAAAACCTGGTCGCAGAAATTTGAAATTATGAGTCTAGTTCCCCTCACCTCTCCTTTAACTCCCACCCTTCCCCACTTTCCCCTACCTCCCTGTCCTTACTAACTGACTTATGCTGTCCTTCTCTTCCTTTTCTCCTTTTCCTTCCTTTCATTCTTTCTTTCATGCCTCTCACAATTCTATATGCGCATTATATTGTGCAGTACTGATTGGGCTGCCATTTAAGTTGTCTATTGATTATATAGTACTTGCCATTACCCTTGTATAATGTCATAATGTACTATGATGACGCAAATGTATTCCTTATAATGAGTCTTCTTTCATGTACTTGTATTTTTGTTATATGAAAACCGTTAATAAAAATATTCTTGAAGCGCCTGGAAGACTTAATAGTTCCACCTGAAGCCTACCTGGCAAGCCTGGACGTGGAGGCCTTTTACAGCTCCATACCCCATGACAGGGGCTGTGGGGGACTTCCTAAAGTCCAGAGGCAGCCATCTTCAGATACATAATGGTTTTGTATTAAAACTCTTGGAGTTTGTCCTAAATAGAAATATCTTTATGTTTCACCACCACTTCTTCCAACAGCTCAGAGGCATGCCAGTGGGGAGCCCCTGTGCCCCCACTTACTCAAATTTATATCTGGGCTGGTGGGAGAAGGAGGTGGTCCTTTTCAGACACAAAGGAGACCTGGTCATCATCGATCCTGTTATGGGTCCTGTTTATAGATGACGTGCTCTTGTTGTGAAATGGCACTAGGTCGGCCTTTGATGAATTTGTACTGACACTTAATATGAATGATTTGGGCCTTTTCTTTACCTCTGACATACAAGAACGATCAATTACGTTCTTGGACTTGACGATCAAAAAATCTGATTCAGGTAGATTGAGCACTACTATTTTTCGGAAAACAACGGCTACCAATTGTTTACTTAAATGGGACAGTTGGCATCCGGGTGCCCTGCATAGAGTAATTCCCAAAGGGCAGTTTCTGCTTCTTTGCAGAAACTGTACCTACTTATCAGACTATCAGGTGGCAGCATAAGACCTACAAAATAGATTCATACACAGGGGGTACCCGGACAAGGTTTTATGTAATGCTCAACTTTGTTAAAATCTTGGCCCAAACAAGTGGATAGTGAGTTCAGGATCATTGCCACCTATGACAATGCCAATGATGAAGTTAATAAAATTCTGAGAGCAACATGGGACATCCTCAAGACGGACCCTGGCATTGGCCATTTGATGGCAAAAAATCCTTTGGTCACATACCGACGGGGACCCAATTTAAGGGACAAACTGGTACACAGCCATTTGTCCTCCAGGAGTTCTGAAACATGGCTAGAAAGACAGGCCAAAGATTTAGTTGGTTCTTACTTATGTGGATTTTGCAGGGCATGCAGCTTTATTGACAAGAGCAAATCTTTTTGCAGCAATGTGACTAAGCAGCTCTTTAATAACAGGAGCTTTATAAATTGTAGATCACAAGGATTGATATACCTTATGACATGTTCCTCCTGCGGAATTCAATAAGTCGGCAAGACTATCAGGGAGTTCCGCAGGAGGATTAGAGAACATATCAATGACATTTCTCGAAATGAGGACACTCCAATAGCACGCCATGTGTGGGAAAAACATGGTGGAGATTCTTCTATGATCAAATTTCAGGGAGTAGAGTTGGTGTATCATTCCCCTAGGGGAGGAGATTTAGATAAAAAGCTACTTGGATTTTTCTACTTAAATGTGTTAAACCAGGAGGACTAAATGAGGGGATATCATAAGCCTGTTTTATCTAATATGTCTATATTGGCTCCCCCCTTTTCTTCCTGTGCCTCTCTGGTTCCCCCTGTACCTCCTTTCCTGTCTGTAGTCTGCTATATAGCGGTTGCTAGGTTACTGCATGCCTTTTCTCGCTTTTTGCATTGTTTTCTGTACTTATTCCTTTAATTGCCCCTATTTTCTAATAGATTGGAATTGGGTATATGGTAACCACTTCATTTTCATACCTCTCTAAACAGAGGCATAGCTAGGGGGTCAGCACAGGGGGGGCGAACATGTCCAAGTGGGCGTGAGCGTATAGTGGTATATAGCGGCTCTACATAGGGCTCTGTAGATGATTTAGGTGAATACAGGGCAGTAACATTTAGTGACTTACAGGTGACATCTCTGACTAATCATTCACATTCGCCATCTCTTTCATCTGGACGGCCATGACCACTTCTTACAGTCTCTGTAAAGTTTGCAACACAGACATCTTTAGCTCCTATTATTGATCGCGGTTTTTCCTGCAGCACTTTGCACAGAAAGTTCGCAGAGGTTTCCTCTGCGGAATTTCTCCTTCAATTATATCTATAGGGAAACTGCTGGCATTACCGTAGGTATAACTGACATGCTGTGATTTCCAAAACTGCGGCTGTTTTGGAAATCACAGCGTATCCGCTGCGCATATTTTACTGCAAAGTGGGGATGGGATGGAGGCCCCATGTGGCGAAAACCCACAGAAAAAAACCGTGGCATTTTAGCAAATCCCATCCACACATTGCGGAAAAATATGTGCAGCAGACGCACTGCAATTTCCAAAACCATTGTGGTTTTAGAAATTGCAGCATGTCAATTATATCTATGGAAACACTAGCGGTTTCCATATAGGTGTATTGAAAACAGTCCACAGGGGAACCTCTGCGGACCTTCTGTGAAAAGCACTACGGGAAAAACCACAATGTAATGCCGCGGTTTTTCCTGCAACGCTTTTTTTTGTTGGGGCCCGCTACGTGGGACCTTAGTCTTAATAAAGCCCAAGTGCAACTTTAATTAAATTAATTGCCCCCTCATATTATGCCCCTGATTCCCCCTGACATAAATACTGTATCTCTAATGACCCCTTATATCAATGACCACCCCTTTATGTTCATAATGCCTCCTAATATAAATGATGCCCCCTAATGGCCCCTTATATAAATAACCTCCCCCTTGGATTTATAATGCCCCCCAATAACCCTTATATAAATGACCCCTCCATCATCATAATGATAATGCTCCCTAATGAATCCTCCCTTTATAGTTATATTTCCCCCTCCTAACCACCCCTTATACTATTACATACCTTCCAACTTTCAAAGGACAAAAAGAGGGACAAAATACATGGCGTGCTATGCGCACCGCGGCAAATTTAGCTCCACCCACTTCTATGTTGAATCCACCCATTCTCATCTAGTTTCCATGTGCCCCCACACGGTATAATACTCCTACAGTAACCCTAACATTATATGCCCCCACATTATAATGTTCTCCTCCAATTGCCCCACAGTATTAAGTCCCTCTAATCATGCCCCAAAGGGGGACATTAAACTGGTGCAGCTGTAGGGTGACATTAAACTATGGGGCAGTTGGAGGGTGACATTAAACAGTGGGGGTAGTTGGAGGGGAACATTAAACTGGGGGCAACTAGAGGCAGACATGTCCCCCTCCAGCTACCCCCCACGGTTTAATGTCCTCCTCCAGTTGCCCCCAGTTTAATGTCACCCTCCATCTGCTCCCCCAGATTAATGTCTCCTTTATCTGCCACCATCTTAACGTCCCCCTTCATCTGTCACCAGCTTAATGCCCCCTTCATCAACCTCCGGTTTAATGTCCCCCTTTATCTGCCACCAATTTAATTTCCCCCCCCTTCATCTGCCCCCAGTTTAATTGCCCCCTCCATCTACCACCAACTTAATGTCCCCCTTTATCTGCCAGCAGTTTAATTGCCCCCTTCATCTGCCTTCAGTTTAACTGGCCCCTATATCTGCCCCCTACATCTGCGCTCACATGCTGTGTCTCTGTCCCTCGGTATCCAGAATAGCTCCGCCCACACGAGTCTGATCACATGGTCATGACGTCATCAAAGGTCCTTTACCCACTAGGATTTAGCATCTACCCTTTACACTACCCTAATAAAGATTGTTAATAGCAAAACACTTCAGGGGCATAGCGGGACAAACTGTAAGCTATGTGGGACAGCTGTGTAAAATCGGGACTCCCCCACTGGGAGCTATGCTATTAATATACCCAAAAAAAAAGTCATACTCACCTACCTATGATCCTGATGACTGGAACCGCCGCTTCCTCCCTCTCCACACACAGGACGTCTGTGTCTGAGCACAGGCGGCGCGATGTTGTGACGTCATCGCGCCACCCTTGCTGAGAAGCAGAACATCCGTCTGTGGTCTCAGCGTCTTGTAAACCGTAGGCCTGCATTGGCTTGCAGTTTACAATATTGTTAAGTTGCAGGAAGCGTTTTAACTAGATCGGTGTCGCTATATGAATCTGCTTCAGCGTTCTGTTTATATTGCTGTGTGGGTGGTTCCTTATGCAGCAGTATCTAAGTGACGATCAGCCTTTGGCGACGCCCTTTTTTGGAGGCAAGTACTCTTCTCGCGCTATGATTGGCTGCGCATGCGCATCTAGACTCCGCCCCTCAGTGACCAGCCCCTTCTTTGCACAGCCCTGGAAGTTGTAGGCGTTCCCTAGCGCGATAAAAGCCTTGTCTCTCCGCTCTCCTGTACGGCCACATACTAGTGCCGATGGGGGAGCGGGGAAACTGAATACTATGCTCTACCAACAGTAGCTTGTACTTGCGGTATCTTGGTAGGTTTAGATAAGACACCTTTGATGCAGACTAAAGGTGTAGTTTCAATGTGGCATCTTGAAAACACTGCTAGGTGTAGTTTGAACAGCGGCATAACGTCTAAAGTGCTGCTATAGTTATTTTAGCAATGGCATACTGTTTCAAATGCTGCTGCTATAAGCCTGTATTATCTACCCCCAATGGTGTGTCAATAGTAGTGGAGATGGCTTTTAATGGGTGTCAATACATTGCAGAATGTGCTGTTAGCAGTATCTGCTAATTGGTCGTTTTGACCTTTTTTCTGTCTATTTTGCCACACATTTTTTGTCACTGGCTAAAGCCAGGTGTGAGGTTAGGCGAACCTGTATCACAATTGGTATCACCTGAACCTGGTGTTTAGTAGTTAAGTGGGCAAATTTCAAGAAAGTTTATCCCTCTGTCTCTTTGGGCATGCTCAGTAGATGACTGTGGGAGTTGTGGCTGTAATAGACAAATATATGAGCCATTCTCCTAAATCTAGGGTCACATTCTGATGCTGTCCAAGTTTTTTTGTGTGCAATACTTTTTAAGGAGCATTCTTCCTATTTTAAACTTGAGTATCAATAAAGTTTATTATTTTAAGCGTATTTTTGTGGGGTTTGACCTGCCATATTTTTCTTGATTATTCACTAGGTAGTATGGTATACCTTTTGTATCTATAACTTTCCTTTTTGATAAGAATGGAGGACCCTCTATTACATCTACATGTCCTAAGAGGACATATGGACATGCATTGGTTTAATGATTCCTTCCCTCTTTAAGCTATATAATTTTATTCATTAACTGTCATATTTTTATTCACCTACACTTCATAGCAGAGATGAAAGAAATATATTGTATACATCTGGAAATATGTCAGTTCATTTCTGGTAAAAGTACTAATCTTTTCAAACAGCTTTCTTGGGGGAACCTGTGCTTATCTGTTTTATATCATATGATCAAAAGACTAGTATGGTACATGTAGAACTGCTCTTAGATAATGATATATAGTGACTGGAATGTTCTGTTATATGCTGCAGACCGCATCGTCCTCTTTCCCTTCGTTTATGTCTGTACAATCCAGTTTGACATCATATCATAAAAGTTTATGGGCTGCTTTCTCCCCGCTTCTTACTAATATCCCCAGCATTCCGCTGGCCATCCAAAATCAATACCACAGCTCCTCTCAATAAATAATGAAAGCTTGAACAAAGTCCAAATGTGCATGCTGACAATCTGAAGCAATTAGATTTAGCACTAACAAATAGCAATCCCTGGGGCTAAGACGCAGTCAAGGAGCAGGAACACTGATGTCATCATGTTAACGGGAAACCTAAAGAAAGTCAGCACAGTTAAGGTAACAAACTTAATCCGGGACACCAGTCTCATTCATAAGACAGATCTATAGTATGTGCATCATTCATAAAAACTACAGGACTGATCTATTCAGCAAAGTTTGAATCTTTATAAAAATGTAAAGAAATACATACTGTACATGCAGATAAATAGATAGATAAACCCCTAGATCAATAGCTGGTTGAGATATAATAATAATAAAAAATGGACAACACTCAAATACATTGAAAAAATGGTGGAATTTTATTTTGCCCATGTGCAACGTTTCAGTTCATAAAACCAGACCAGTCGATCTAGAAACGAGAGAAATAGTACGCCAAGCTGCACATAGCATAACACCATTGGGAATATAGGTGATAGTGCTCAGAAATCAGAGTGGATTGCAGGTGGTGAGGATACACTCGCACGTAGCAGATGAAGTAGTCACGATGTAGTGGTCAAGATGTACTCTCACCTTTAAGGGTTGTGACTAGTCACAACTACTGTAGCAGCATATAAGTATCCGATGTATCCCAGGAAGCAGCAGGACTTCTACTCGTCTTGGTATGTGGGTCCAGACAAAAAATTAACCAGATCAGGAGTAGGGGAAAATAAGTTTTCTCCAATAGAAAAAAGAGAAACATCCGTGCTTTTCCAATCAAAAAAAGATATACTTTATTGCACAAACACAGAGTGTGTTTGTGCAATAAAGTATATATTTTTTTGATTGGAAAAATGTGGACGTTCCTCTTTTTTTCTTTTGGGGAAAACTCGTTCTCGCCTACTCCTGATCTGATAAAACCAATCCAGCACCTTTTTCAAGCTTAAGAAGGACCTGGGTTTATGCACTGAAACATTGCACATGTGATAAATAAAGGTCCACCATTTTTTCAATTTATTGGAGTGCTGTCTAATTTTATTAATAAATAGATATTGTAACACATAGTGATATTACAGCACTTAAGCCTTTCACTACCAGGGACTGTGCTCCAAGAACCATATGTGAGTCTGGAGAGATTTTGCACTCATTTTAAATATGAAAGATGGATGCTTATTTCTGGTACTGATAAAACTGGAAGTCTGAATGTATGTTAATATTTTACTATTGAGGATATGGCCTTGGGCTACGCGATAACAAAAAGTCACGCAGAAGTCGTGTGACTAAAATCGTTGTGCGACTTGTCTGTGACTTACTGTCATGCAATTTTTTAGAGCTGTGGTTTGCCTATAAAATTACAATCAAGTTGTAGACATGTCATGTGTGACTGCTACTTAACGTTAACGTTTATGGTTGAAAAGTTGAATGTGACTTGCGACCAAAACCCCACAGATTTGGAACTATTGCAACTGTTGTGGTGCAGTCATATTATGTCAAATGTTGCAATGTGACACCATAGAGATAAATTGAATTTCTTGTTGTGTGACTTCTGTACAACATTTTGTCTCATATGTGTGACTATACAGTTAGAGTATGCAATATACTGTACATGAGTCTCAATAACATGTTTTGAATACAAGTCTCTGATTGGAGAGTTTTACACAAAAGCATGAATTTTGAGTAAAGTTGCATGAAGGTGTATGTCAATTGCAACTTCTAGGTGGTAGTTGTTTAGTCTTTAGTTTATTTACTGTCGTGAAAGTATGGCATAAAAAGAGATCTTATATGTTTATACATTAACATTCACATATCTGGTATGCATATACTACAGACAGTGTAATCTTGTGTCACAGTCTCCCCCACAGAATCCCTCGTTCACTATATGCTTGTGACCAACTGCTATTTTTTTGCAATTAAAGGGTTGATTTTCTCCTTTCTAAGAGTGGAAGTCTGTATATCATAAATCTTCTCACTCAAGATCACGAGAGGGCAAGGGTCATACATTTACAACCCACAGAGTGTCAGCCATTAAAGGAAATCAGAATGGAGATGAAAGAAAGACCTGTGGAGTCCCCTGGCTTCTGGGCCCAGTTGCAGCTGTGACCATTAAGACCCCTATAGTTATGTTAGTGCCAGTTGCTCAGTAGTAAGGAACAGCCAGGATCAATATCAGCAGTCCAACACACACAAAAGGATCAAAATAATAATAATAATAATAATAATTTTTATTTATATAGCGCCAACATATTCCGCAGCACTGTACAATTTGTAGGGTTCAAGTACTGACAAAAAAGATACATTACAAAACAACTCACTCATGTGATTGCCCAGTTCTCAGAGGAGTTTGTGTACAACAGTCATGGTAACCAGTTGTCAGGCACACACTTGGCCTTTGAAGCACAGACTGGATAGAACGTGGAGGACTGGATGGAAGACATGAAGGTGTGGGAAAAGCACCCTTTTATATTAGAGCTGATGTGATTACTGTAAGGGAATTGCCAGTTGAGCATTTCCCCAGTGCTGCTGCAGAAACCTGAGAGGAAGGGAATACAGAGACAGTGAGTCCTAAAGTTGACCCAGACCCTGTCCCTACCTACTTTCCGTCCTATGACAGAAACAACTTGGAGCTGGTCCCTACTCTGAATAAGTGACAACACAGAACACAGACAGGACAAACAAGAACAAAAGAGAGGTCAGCTAGCCAAGGGGTTGGGAACAGTAGAGCAATGCAGTACAGAATCAAAATCCAAGAGAATAGGCAGAGACAGATACCAGAGGTCAGGAATAGGAATACAGGAAATAGCAGAATAGGAGCTAGCAGGGACAAGTCACAAGACAGAAACAATAGCCAGCGAGCATGTGAGGGCTGACAACCCATTTATAGAAAGTCAGGACCTGCTCCAGACTGGATTGGTAGACAGGCTGTCAATCACACAGGCAAGGCTGAGATTAACTATTAGAAGAGCAGAGAGAAACAAAGATGCAGGAGACGGTGTGGCAGACATTCAATTACAGACAGGAGGCATTAGGACAGTGTTCAGAAAGCGCAACAAGAAACCTACGCAAGGAATCAAACAGAACATGCCTCCTTCGCCGCAGCGTGTGAGCGGAGGGTGGCACAGAGACCTGAACAGGCAGAGACATTACAATTAGAAGGCAACAAGTTGTAGCACATGAAGACTGTATGTTGAGCAGCGACAAAGGCACACTGCTCTAGGTAGACACAGTGGAGATTTATTAAGACTGGTGTTTTGTATGCCAATCTTAATAAAGGCCCTGACTGGTAAAAGTTTGCCTGAATTATCAAGAGGCTCCGGCCTCTCAATATACCTTCACATTCCATGTGATAAAATGGAAATATAAACAAGTTAGGAACTAGCATAGATTTCCTATATAATGCATGCCAGAAAACTGTCTCTCCATCACTCCCTGTTCTTTGCCCTGCTTTGCCCTCATTCTTGTAATATGGTGAGAGTCACAGAAAGGGGGATGCACCAAAGATTACACAGTATGGCAGAGAAAACTGGTGTAGATGGATTAATAAATCCCTCCCAATCACTCAGCAGCAAAATACAATTAAAGTCACAGTGTTATATCTTACTGTGCAGTAAGTTATCATATTCAATGCAATACACATCATAAAATACACACAACACAACTAAATATACATAACAGTTACACAAATCAATCTTGTGTAAAGTCTTAAGAATTTCATTCCCTTAAGGCCATTTTGTAGAAGGTGGTGGATTTTACCACCTTACAGTACAATAGTGCAATACAAAAATAAATTACAACATTTCTACTTGTAGTAAGCATAGGTTTCAGAGTTTCATGTACTTCAAGCTGTGATGTATGTTTTAATCACAGTGACAGTTTATCCAATTTTTTACTTAAAACTACATTTTGAGTCCCAGCTGTTTTGAGATTTTTTAGTGTATTTGCTATTGTTTACCTTCACATTTCTAATATAGATAAACTCTCTATATCTGAAAATGTTTGATAGGTAAATCTCTGGTTGGTTGAAAGATTTAGCCAAATAGTTGAATTTTCATAAAATGTTTGAAAAAAATACTCCTTCTAGAGGTGGATGTGGGCAGAATTTTATAATTTAACTCTATGCGGGGAATTCATAAAGATCGACATGTATGTCAGCCTTAATGTTGTCTGTGACAGTGGAGGATGCAGTTAATTCATGATGAGCCTGGGCCTCATCAAGAGTTAGGAGCAACCTCCTAGTGTTCATCCATGCATGGAGCCATACAGCCTCTGTGCATACAAGTTCCTAAGGACTGTGTATAGAGTTTGACGGCACATGCCATAATTTTGTTCTGTTGGATTCATACTGAATGACTATGTATGGAAGCAAAGTGTTATGGAGGTACAGTAGAGGTCTCATATACCCCATCATATGTATACAATATGCATCTAATAAACTATAAAATGAAATAGTTGCTTGTATGATTGCAATGACTTTCTCGTGTATGTGTCACTCTGTATCAGATATATTTAAATTAAGCTTTACTGTGGCAAAAATTGTCTCTAAGCAGAGGAAAATGAGACATTATGGCGAGGATCAGAGAATGCACTTAAATTAGAGAGACCTGAGCAATCAATTCTTTTTCACTTGCTGATGGTCGATTATAATCAAGCTTAATTAACCAGGCTCCTTATTTTTCTTAACAAGCCAGGTCAGTAGAGCAATAATGATGGCTCACATATATATTTTTTCTTACTTATCTCATTTGGTTTTCCTTTAAGAGAAATTAAGATTTGTGAGAAGGAACTTGATTAAGCAGTCTCTTTAGGTTTGTGGAGCAATAATTTAGAATGACATCATGGATGGACTTTGCCTCTGTCAGACCAATTTAATTTTATGCTTATAGACAGAATTTCTTGCTTTCAAGATTTATCCACATTCATTGTCATCCATTGTATACCAATAATATTTTCATATATGGATATGTAATGTCTGTATTGGATGTTTCAGTAGGTTACAATTTTCATTTGTTTATGCTATATCAGAGACATGGTCACCAAGTGCTTACTTTATAATTGAGAGTATTATAGAAGCTTTTTAAAGATGTACTTACAGATGTGTCATTCCTTAGCCAACCTCTTCACTCAACATATCCAGTCACAAGTTAAGACACCAAGGTTTCAGGGCAAGTTGTATGATAACTATCTTATTTTTGCCTATGTGTGGTCGCCCAGTGGGGGGAAGAGGAAAGTGTGAATTGCACCCTTTTAATACTTTTGTTAGCATATCATGATATGTAATTGAATTGGTTTCAAGAAAAATTGTAATCCTTACACAAATTAAAGATCAGTTATGTGTGGGCACATCTGTATATTTAAACCTCAGTATTCTTGACAACTAGTGCATTTTAATGATAGAGTACCTAATGGTCATCATTTTACATATAATTTACCAATAACCCTTAAGCATCTTAAGGAGACGCATTGTATATTATGTCCAAGCTAAATAGCTATAGTGTATTCACACCTGGCATCCTTTTGTTCAAAAACATTGATCCTGGTAATAGTTATGGTGAAATATGGCATTATAACTTTCAGACCAATGCGCACTTCTAGATGCCATATAGAAAAAACAGTACTCTGAGATGCTCCTCAAAACTAAGTGGGGCACACCAACATCATGATGCTAGGTCTGTGATTGTGCTTTAGCAGTGACCGTGGAGCATGTGATGTCAGCCAAAGGCTGGAAGAGGCCGGAAGAGGCCACCGGGGGACTGTTGGATGCTGTGAGGATGCCCAGGTGAGATGAGGCAAAGTGAGTATAACTGTTTGATATTTTTGACTTACCTCTGCTGGGCCACCACTTACGCATGCACTCTGAGACACTTGCGTATGTGCAGATGATCAAATAGAGCCAGTATCTAAATCCAGGCTGGCCTGTAACTGTGCATGACAGAGGACTTAGAAGATTTTTCTCAATTCGTCGGCTGTATAGTGTACAATATTTGTAACTTAAAGAGGTTGTCCAAGTCATAGTAAAAATGGATAATTTTCATGCCTATTTACATGCGTTGTGAGTAATTTTTTTTGTAAATTATTTAATAACAAATTATATTAACTTGATTTAATTACATTTTAACCACTTTTTTCTTTTAATATATGTTTTAATGAATAGAAATGGTTTAGTTTACAAGACCATCACTAGCACCAAATGACATGATTTTTATCTTGACCTTTTTACAAAAAGAGCCTTGTCAGAACTGCCCATGATAGTTCTGTTACCTATTATGCCTGTCTCTAGTTTCCAGGCAGTTAGGCATAACATTATCAGGCACTGTGACACTGTGACTGGTAGTAATTATTCCAAGTCATTGAATGTCACTTTAGCTATATCTATGATTGACATGATTAAAGAATGAACATGTACAGCTTTTGTTTACAATTTTAATGGTTCCAATTTTATGAAACAAGTCTGTTTTATAGATATTGGTATTTTCAATAATTACATTTCATCAGTACTATCTATTAGTGACAGTCTGAGTATAGTGTTGGTTCTTAGGTGATAAGTCAACACTCTATATGTCTGTGCAGGGCCAGAAAAGTTATTTTGGTGCTCTCGGCAGATTAGGCAAATAGCACCGTACCACTACCACCACTTAGAATCAATTCAAAACCACCTTACTTGAGAGATTTAAACACATTTTAAAAGCCCAATTTAAATATAAATCAAAATCATAAATGATAAAATAATATTTATTATGTTCATATCCAAAGCAAAAACTGCTTAACAGACATAAATATGTATTATTTTTTAATTAAATGAGTAGTTATTGAGAATATATTATAGCAAATTTGACAAATTTTGCTTTGTTTCGATACACATCTCACCATTCTCTTTAATATGTAACTCCTAGTATCAACATAAGAAGGAAATAAAGTAGCACATGCTGTAGTAATCTCAAATTACACAGTCAGAGAAAGGTATATACTGGTTATGATAATCCTTTGCAAGCACCAACATAACCAACAATATCGCTACATAGCGCCCATGCGGTAGTCTACATAGGCCGTCTCTATACCAATTCTACACAGACAATCTGCAGATTCCCTCACGTCCTACCAGCAGCACAATATGGGGTATTTCTGCCCCTGTGTACTGGTAGGACAGGCGGAATTTTTAATTAGCATAATTAATTGCAGGACAACACACCTATAAGAGGGCAAAAAATACCCACCCCTTGTCTTTTTTCTGTCCTGTGTGGTAGGACAGGTGGAGGGAGACTCTTTTGTCCTCCCATTTTTTCCTAAAAGGATTTTGAGGGTTAACTACTGTACTTTTTAGTAGTTTTCTCCTCTTCAGCTGTTCATCTCTTTTCCTTGGGAGCTTTTTACTCCTGAGGCTTCCTTGTTTCTCCCTGCTTCGCTCTGTGTCAGTGGCCATTCTGGGCTGGGTGTGCCTGCCCTTGTCGGACCGCAGCCGCTATGCAGCTTCTGGCCTTGCTGAGACCTGAAGCAGAGCTTATGCTTCGGAGCTGGGGGAAGTGATGTTCTTACTTCAGGCTCCGGAACCTTTTTGCGGGTCCTGTTTTCCTGGGGACCCTTTTTTCTGTTACACTTCTGCGGCCTAGTTTTAAGGCCATTCTCTTTACCACTGTAGCGGTATTAAATACCCCATTGTTAAGGGTCTGTAAAAGAGTTTGTGTATATAGGTTTTATGGGGAATATGGTCTCTCCTCCCTACCTATTTAAACTTTCCTTCTTGAGACAATGGTTGTCTCTTATAGGGGGAGGCCTCAGTACGCTTCCTTTTGGTATATATACACAAACGTGGACAAAATTGTTGGTACCCCTCGTTTAATGAAAGAAAACCCACAATGGTCACAGAAATAACTTGAATCTGACAAAAGTAATAATATATAAAAATTCTATGAAAATGAACAAATGAAATTCAGACAATGCTTTTCAACCATGCTTCAACAGAATTTTTAAAAAAAGAAAACTCATGAAACAGACCTGGACAGAAATGATGGTACCCTTAACTTAATATTTTGTTGCACAACCTTTTGAGGCAATCACTGCAATCAAACGATTTCTGTAACTGTCAATGAGACTTCTGCACCTCTCAACAGGTATTTTGGCTCACTCCTCATGAGCAAACTGCTCCAGTTGTCTCAGGTTTGAAGGGTGCCTTTCTCAGGCAGCAGGTTTCAGCTCCTTCCAAAGATGGTCAATAGGATTTAGGTCAGGGCTCATAGAAGGTCACTTCAGAATAGTCCAATGTTTTCCTCTTAGCCATTCTTGGGTGTTTTTAGCTGTGTGTTTTGGGTCATTATCCTGTTGCAAGACCCATGACCTGCGACTGAGACCAAGCTTTCTGACACTGGGCAGCACATTTCTCTCTAGAATCCCTTGATAGTCTTGAGATTTCATTGTACCCTGCACAGATTCAAGACAACCTGTGCCAGATGCAGCAAAGCAGCCCCAGAACAAAACAGAGTCTCCTCCATTTTTCTCAGTAGGGACAGTGTTCTTTTCAAGATATGCTTCATTTTTCCATCTGTGAACATAGAGCTCATGTGCCTGCCAGAAATTTCGATTTAGGACATTCTCCCAGAAGCTTTGTGGCTTGTCAACATGTAGTTTGGCAAATTCCTTTTGTCAGATTCAAGTTATTTCTGTGAACATAGTGGGTTTTTTTTTCATTAAACGAGGGGTACCAACAATTTTGTCCACGTGTGTATGTGCTGGAGTTTCCATTGGAGACTCTGCTGCAGAACCCGCCAGAAATCGGCAGAGAGAAAAGTCCTGTACGAAGGACTTTAATCTCCACCAGTTTCAGTCTAAAAATGGCAGACACCCGGCGGACCTCATTATAGTCTATGAGGTCCGCCGGTGTCTGCAAGTAACCACTGTTTTAGCGTTTTGGCTCCCTGTTGTCTGGGTCCCCAGACGGACTGGAATGACGGAGAGCCGGACACAGATGTGAACCTAGCCTTACTCAGTGAGAATCAGGAACAGCTCTCAATACAGAAGCGAGGGGGAAGAGTGAAAAAATGCAGGATTTCATAGAAATCATACAAAATTTGTTAATAAAGTATATTACAAAATTTATTAATGAAGCAAATACTGTCATAAAATTAAAGAGGTTATACAGGATAAAATAATTTTTTTCATATTAGGCTGGGGTAGGTGAAAAAAATAAGAAAAAAAAAATATTAACCTGTCTCGGTGCTCCGGTGTCTCCCAGCACGGTCCAGTGCTGCTGCTACGCTGTCTTGTTTTGCCAGAAGTCCACCCCTCACTGTCATTTACCGTGTCCCTTTTCTAAGGTCGTTGATTGGCCTCAGCAGTCACATGCTGCCGGGGACATCCGCTGGAAGAAAACATCGGAGCCACAGGACCATGGGAGATAAAGGAGCACCTGGAACACGTGAGTATGTTTTTTTTTTTCACCTCCCCCAGCCTAACTTAAAAATATATATATACATATATATATCCTGGACAACCCCTTTAACCCTGCTGTTTTGTTCGGTTCTACTATACACATATAATGTTCCGGTCATTTTTGACCGGGCCTATTAAAGTCTGGATTTTTAACTAATTTAAGTGTTTTATTTGAATTTCTTTTGCATTATTATACTGTATGTGAACATGGTTGTTCATAAACAAATGAAAAATGAAATCAAAAACTTAATTTTTATTTTTTTTGTGTCAAAAAATGTTACATGGCCTTATTGCATTATTCATGCATATTGCACATTTGCACAAAAAAAAAAAAAATCTTTATAAAACTGTAAACTATAACTAATAACATCAAACTGTATGTAAATATATTTTAAAAAATAAATAAATAAATAAATAAAAAGTCTAGTTTTTTCTATATAAAATGTGAAATAAGGTTCAAGGTGCTAAATTCACTGTTTGCATTCGTCACAAGTATAATTTACATGTCTTTTGCATAAGTACTTTGCACATTTGCAACATATCACATTTGATTTGTGATTACTTGATGTTGGACAGAAGGCGCATCATTTCCGTTTTAGGCTGGTTGCACTGCTGGTGGAGACCGTGGGTATCGTCGCAGTGCTAGCGGAAGCCCTTGGTTCACTTTCTTCAGCATGCTGTTGGCTCCTGTGGACAATGGCTGCAGCTCCATCATCTCTGGGTGTTACTTTTCTTTGTTCAATATATGGGCTAACCAATTTGGGTCTATTTCACGCCATAACACAAATGCATTGTACGCCAACACATCAAGCATGTTGTAAAAAACAACCATTGGCCACCGATTAGTTTTGCGTTTACAGGTGTAAATGCCTCTATGAGTTGATCTAGAGTATCAACTGCCCCTTTTGTGGCATTGTAATGTAAAATCATGTCTGGCTTTCTGTCGTCTCGGTTACTGTTTGTATTATCATGGTGCATTGTACTCATCAGAATGACCTGTTTATATTTTTTGGGAACGTAAGAAACTACTGTTGTATCCTCAGTAAAATAAAATGTAGCACTATTAACGTCTCTCTTACTGAGGATACCTTGCGGCAATTCTGGCTTATTTTTTCTAACAGTACCCAGCATGGTCATTTTTCTTTTCAGCAACATCTGCCCCAGTTGGTGTGATGTGAAAAAATTGTCACATGTAACATTTCGTCCTTTGAGTCCATGTGTCAAATCCAAAACTACTCGTATACCTTGATTTTTTTCAGCTCTTTCTCCAGAGTTTTTTCCTATGTATACCTGTGCGTTTACAGTGTATGAACTTTTGCTGTCGCACAGAGTCCATATTTTGATGCCATACTTTGCAGGCTTACTTGGAATATACTGTCTGAATGGGCACCTACCTCTGAATGACACCAGTTGTTCATATACAGTCACATTTTCACCAGCATTATATAATGTTGGTAGAATGTCCACCCATTTATTCCACAAATCTCTAATAGGGGCAAATTTGTCTATATAATAGAACCAGCTAATACAAGGAACCAGCTAAGACAAATAATTCACATTTACCATGTGAAAGGTTGACAACTGAATTGAACCATTTCTATAAGAACAGCACATAACTATACTGGAAAGGAATCCATCTACAGTATCATAATTTGAAAATGTATGTATGTGTAACTCTGCATGGACCAAAAGGACCTAGATAAATTGATAAGTTGCTTGAAAGTTTAATTATACAGTCCGGAAAAAAAGTATTTAGTCAGCCACCAATTGTGCAAGTTCTCCCACTTAAAAAGTTGAGAGAGGCCTGTAATTGACATCATAGGTAGACCTCAACTATGAGAGACAAAATGAGAAAACAAATCCAGAAAATCACATTGTCTGATTTTTTAAGAATTTATTTGCAAATTATGGTGGAAAATAAGTATTTGGTCACCTACAAACAAGCAAGATTTCTGGCTCTCACAGACCTGTATCTTCTTCTTTAAGAGGCTCCTCTGTCCTCCACTCATTACCTGTAGTAATGGCACCTGTTTGACATTGTTATCAGTATAAAAGACACCTGTCCACAACCTCAAACAGTCACACTCCAAACTCCACTATGGTGAAGACCAAAGAGCTGTGGTAGGACACCAGAAACAAAATTGTAGACCTACACCAGGCTGGGAAGACTGAATCTGCAATAGGAAAGCAGCTTGGTGTGAAGAAATCAACTGTGGGAGCAATAATTAGAAAATGGAAGACATACAAGGCCACCGATAATCTCCCTCGATCAGGGGCTCCACGCAAGATCTCACCCCGTGGGGTCAAAATGATAACAAGAACAGTGAGCAAAAATCCCAGAACTACACGGGGGGACCTAGTGAATGACCTGCAGAAAGCTGGGACTAACGTAACAAAGGCTACCATCAGTAACACACTACGCCGCCAGGGACTCAAATCCTGCAGTGCCAGACGTGTTCCCCTGCTTAAGCCAGTACATATCCAGGCCCGTCTGAAGTTTGTTAGAGAGCATTTGGATGTTCCAGAAGAGTAGTGGGAGAATGTCATATGGTCAGATGAAACCAAAGTGACTAATCCGTGTACATGAAAGAATGAATGGGGCCATGTATTGTGAGATTTTGAGTGCAAACCTCCTTCCATCAGCAAGGGCATTGAAGATGAAACGTGGCTGGGTCTTTCAGCATGACAATGATCCCAAGCACACCGCCAGGGTAACGAAGGAGTGGCTTCGTAAGAATCATTTCAATGTCCTGGAGTGGCCTAGCCAGTCTCCAGATCTCAACCACATAGAAAACCTTTGGAGGGAGTTGAAAGTCCGTGTTGCCCAGTGACAGCCCCAAAACATCACTGCTCTAGAGGAGATCTGCATGGAGGAATGGGCCAACATACCAGCAATAGTGTGTGCCAACCTTGTGAAGACTTACAGAAAACATTTGACCTCTGTCATTGCCAGCAATGAGATGAACTTTTGTTATTGACCAAATTCTTATTTTCCACCATAATTTGCAAATAAATTCTTTAAAAATCCGACAATGTGATTTTCTGGATTTGTTTTCTCATACTTTTTTTCCCCACTGTACTTTAAGCTTTTCTGTGGCCTCCTTGTCTATGGAGGGGATTTAGTAAAACAGGGGTCTGGTCATAAACCTATATAAAAAGCTATATAAAGATTTATTAAGAATTTCTTCACAAAAAGGTGGATACTCACTTTAAAAGTATAAATATTCAAGGGATGGTATGGGGGGGGGGGGGGGGGTGAAACAAGATATGTCCTGAATAGACATAAATGCATTTTTACTAGATACTTCCTGAAGGTTTTATATGCATTTCTGTTTTACAGGTGCATCTCAATAAATTAGAATATTTTTGAAACGGTCATTCATTTCAGTAATTCAGTAATACAATTCATATCAGCGTCGTCCATGATTGTGTATCCTACTGACCCAGACTGAGGGGCCATTTAAAGGCTTAGGAAACCTTGGCAGGTGACACACTGAATTTACAATACTAAACTTTTTAACAATATTCTAATTTTCTTAGATTTTGGTTTTCATTACCTGCAATCCATAATCAACATTTACAGAAATAAAACACTTGAATTAGAACACTCTGTGTGTAAAGAATCTAAAAAATATAGGAGGTCACTTTTTTAATTTAATTACTGAAAGAAATAAACGTTTCAAAGATATTCTAATTTATTGAGATGCACCTGTATCTCAGTTTTTCTGTTTTATTATAGGAACATACAAATTGAAATAGATCTGTGATTTTTGAAAGAAAATGTAGACTCCTAATAGAACTTCTGACACAGATGTAAACATAGCCTAAGTTGTTCCACTCATCAGTTCTTATTCTAGTACCAAACAATTAAACCAAGAAGACCATTTTTCACGGCCATCTTTCACCCAAGGGGGCACCCATTTTTTATGGATCTCCCATACATTGAGTGTTTGAAGGATCCGTGAAACGAACAAAAATTGGACATGACTTATATTTTGACGAAAGGGACCATCAAAATAACAGCTGTGTGAATACCCCCATTAATCTGACATTGAATTTAATCGTGTCGTGTATGAATGTAGCCTTAGGCCACTTTTCCACTGCAGCACCTAAGTTATTTTACAGAAAAAAGTAAAAATAGATATTTTATTTTCCCCCTGGTAAATTGAAAAAAAAAAAAAAAACACACACACAATTGGTGTCCTCACATCCATAACAACCCCTAAAATAAAATGAATATGCTATTTATTCTTCATGATAAATGCCATAAGCCTTTATGCCAAAATTGATGGTTTCTGATCATCTCACCTCTCAAAAACAAAAAGTAATGAAAAATGATCAAAAAATTTTATGTACCCACAAAATATAGGGTCTTGTAAAGCTACATTGAAATAAGATGTAAAAAGTTAAGAACGCAGTAATGCAGAGAAGGATATAATGTTACCGGTGTAAGGCTAAAATGTTAGATCGCTAATGGGTTAAATTACACATAAGGCACCGAAGTTAGGTGTCTGTAATATTTTTTGAGACATAAATTGAAAATCTCCAATAAAAAAGTGACAATTTTGGGAGTGTTTTTGCAATTTTAATGTGACTGTTAGGGAGTTAAGGGGGTGTTCTCATCAGAGACATTATGGCATATCCATGGGCTATGCCATAAATGTCTGATAGATGCAGGTCCTACCACTGAGACCTGTCTCCAGAATGGAGTTCCCCTGATGCTATCATGTTTTGTGCCGAGTTCACTGAATGGAGAGGTTGTGACACAAGAGTAGCTCTCTCTATTTACTTCCATGGGAGTTTCAAATGCAGCCAAGCATGTCTTCTTGAATGTATTCAAAGTTCAGAATTCTTGGTATATGCCATATACAGTGCCTTGCGAAAGTATTCTTCCCCCTTGAACTTTTCCACATTTCAGGCTTCAAACATAAGGATATAAAATTTAAATTTTTTTGGTGAAGAATCAACAACAAGTGGGACACAATTGTGAAGTGGAATGAAATTTCTTGGTTATTTTAAACTTTTGTAATAAATAAAAAACTGAAAAGTGGGGGGTGCAATATTACTCACTCCAAAAGTTCAGTAAGGATCTCTGAATGTTCCAATGTTGTCCTAAATGACTGATGAGGATAAATATAATCCACCTGTGTGTAATCAAGTCTCCGTATAAATGCACCTGCTCTGTGATAGTCTCAGGGTTCTGTTTAAAGCGCAGAGAGCATCATGAAGACCAAGTAATACACCAGGCAGGTCTGTGATACTGTTGTGGAGAAGTTTAAAGTCAGATTTGGATACAAAAAGAGTTCCCAAACTTTAAACATCCCAAGTAGCACTGTGCAAGAGATCATATTGAAATGGAAGGAGTATCAGACCACTGCAAATCTACCAAGACCCGGCCGTCCCTCTAAACTTTCATCTCAAACAAGGAGAAGTCTGATCAGAGATGCAGACAAGAGGCCCATGATCACTCTGGATGAACTGCAGAGATCTACAGCTGAGGTGGGAGAGTCTGTCCATAGGACAACAATCAGTCGTACACTGCACAAATCTGGCCTTTATGGAAGAGTGGCAAGAAGAAAGCCGTTTCTCAAAGATATCCATAAAAAGTCTCGTTTAAAGTTTGCCACAAGCCACCTGGGAGACACACCAAACATGTGGAAGAAGGTGCTCTGGTACATGAAACCAAAATCAAAATTTTTGGCCACAATGCAAAACGATATGTTTGGCGTAAAAGCAACACAGCTCATCACCCTGAACATACCATCCCCACTGTCAAACATGGTGGTGGCAGCATCATAGTTTGGGCCTGCTTTTCTTCAGCAGGGACAGGGAAGATGGTTAAAATTGATGGGAAGATGGATGGAGCCAAATGCAGGACCATACTGGAAGAAAACCTGTTGGAGTCTGCAAAAGACCTGAGACTGGGACGGAGATTTATCTTCCAACAAGACAATGATCCCAAACATAAAGCAAAATCTACTATGGAATGGTTCACAAATAAACGTATCCAGGTGTTAGAATGGCCAAGTCAAAGTCCAGACCTGAATCCAATTGAGAATCTGTGGAAAGAGCTGAAAACTGCTGTTCACAAACGCTTTCCATCCAACCTCACTGAGCTCGAGCTGTTTTCCAAGGAAGAATGGGCAAGAATTTCAGTCTCTCGATGTGCAAAACTGATAGAGACATACCCCAAGCGACTTGCAGCTATAATCGCCGCAAAAGGTGGCGCTACAAAGTATTAACTTAAGGGGCCCGAATAATTTGGCACGCCCCACTTTTCAGTTTTTATTTTTTACAAAACTTTAAAATATCCAATAAATTTCGTTCCACTTCATGATTGTGTCCCACTTGTTGTTGATTCTTCACCAAAAAATTAAAATTTTATATCCTTATGTTTGAAGCCTGAAATGTGGCAAAAGGTTGAAAAGTTCAAGGGGGCCGAATACTTTCACAAGGCACTGTATATATACAGTGGGGAAAAAAAAGTATTTAGTCAGCCACCAATTGTGCAAGTTTTCCCACTTAAAAAGATGAGAGGCCTGTAATTGACATCATAGGTAGACCTCAACTATGAGAAACAAAATGAGAAACCAAATCCAGAAAATCACGTTGTCTGATTTTTAAAGAATTTATTTGCAAATTATGGTGGAAAATAAGTATTTGGTCAATAACAAAAGTTCATCTCAATACTTTGTTATATATCCTTTGTTGGCAATGACAGAGGTCAAATGTTTTCTGTAAGTCTTCACAAGGTTGGCACACGCTGTTGCCGATATGTTAGCCCATTCCTCCATGCAGATCTCCTCTAGAGCAGTGATGTTTTGGGGCTGTTGCTGGGCAACACGAACTTTCAACTGCCTCCAAAGGTTTTCTATAGGGTTGAGATCTGGAGACTAGCTAGGCCACTCCAGGACCATGGAAATGCTTCTTACGAAGTCACTCCTTCGTTGCCCTGGCAGTGTGCTTGGGATCATTGTCATGCTGAAAGACCACGTTGCCTCTTCAATGCCCTTGCTGATGGAAGGAGGTTTGCACTCAAAATCTCACGATACATGGCCCCATTCATTCTTTCATGTACACGGATCAGTCGTTCTGGTCCCTTTGCAGAGAAACAGCCCCAAAGCATGATGTTGCCACCCCCATGCTTCACAGTAGGTATGGTGTTCTTTAGATGCAACTCAGCATTCACTCTCCTCCAAACACGACGAGTTGTGTTTCTACCAAACAGTTCTACTTTGGTTTTATCTGACCATATGACATTCTCCCAGTACTCTTCTGGAACATCCAAATGCTCTCTAGCAAACTTCAGATGGGCCCGGATATGTACTAGCTTAAGCAGGGGGACACATCTGGCACTGCAGGATCTGAGTCCCTAGCGGCATAGTGTGTTACTGACGGTAGCCTTTGTTACGTTAGTCCCAGCTTTCTGCAGGCCATTCACTAGATCCCCCCCATGTGGTTCTGGGATTTTTGCTCACTGTTCTTGTGATCATTTTGACCCCACGGGGTGAGATCTTGCGTGGAGCCCCTGATCGAGGGAGCTTATCGGTGGCCTTGTATGTCTTCCATTTTCTAATTATTGCTCCCACAGTTGATTTCTTCACATCAAGCTGCTTGCCCATTGCAGATTCAGTCTTCCCAGCCTGGTGCAGGTCTACAATTTTGTTTCTGGTGTCCTTCCACAGCTCTTTGGTCTTCACCATAGTGAAGTTTGGAGTGTGACTGTTTGAAGTTGTGGACAGGTGTCTTTTATACTGATAATGTCAAACAGGTGCCATTACTACAGGTAATGAGTGGAGGAGCCTCTTAAAGAAGAAGTTACAGATTTGTGAGAGCCAGAAATCTTTCTTGTTTGTAGGTGACCAAATACTTATTTTCCACCATACTTTGCAAATAAATTCAATTTAAAAATCAGACAATGTGATTTTCTAGATATGTTTTCTGATTTTGTCTCTCATAGTTGAGGTCTACCTATGATGTCAATTACAGGCCTCTCTCATCTTTTTAAGTGGGAGAACTTGCACAATTGGTGGCTGACTAAATACTTTTTTTCCCCACTGTATCAAAGATTGGGTTTATGCTGCTTGTTTTAAAGTTCCCTACATGTAGTATTACATTTTGTCTCTGGTTCTTAAGCAATCATACAATTTTGCCTATAAAAAATAACCAGGGCAGCGATTACCAGTGCTACCTCAATGTTCAATATATGTACACAGAGTACTGTACTTACAAGATTACAACTGTATATATGGTCCATCCGCGGGAAGTGAACATACATTACTTAAGATAAAGGATAAAGAGAAATACTGTATTGAAAATAATATGCCCATAGAGAGTTTAGAGAAGTCTAGACAGAAACAAGAAAAGAACACTACTGAAATGGGTGGAGTATGGATCTTTAACAAAAACAGAACAGTGATCAAACACAGAAGACAAAATCAATTACAAAGGGAAGAAAGGCACACAGCTTCTTAATGAGTCAATATATAGAGCAGAAGGCCATGGGTTACAGATACTGAAATAACTACACAGACTGAGAAGAAAGTAAAAGGTCATAAGTGATGAACAAAGAATGAAACAGGCTGTGTAGCCAGAATAATGGCAGAGGCCAAACCAGAGTCAAGTTTTTATTTTATTATTTAATTTACAAGGACAAGAACTTGTAGACTCCAGCTATGGGCAAGTAAAGGTTCACAAGCAACAACAGAAGATCAAAGATAAAAGCAATAAAGGTATAGTACAGTCAAGAGTTGAGATTGAAAACAGTTATATTGAAGACATTGAATTAAGTATATTATATAATTTGCCATAAATAATTTTTGTGATGATATCAATAACAATAATTGCTTACACAATGGGGGGAATATATTAAAGGATTGTCTAGGGAGTTTAAATTCACTTACCAGATTCGGTGAATGATTATTATGATGGACCCAGTGATTCCAGCCTTGTCAGGACCCCTTGGTCATGTGATAAAAAGCAGCATTCTGACCCCCAGGTTGTTCCACCCTCTTCCTCCTTCCCTGATCTTACAGATAATTAAATACCTGTGAGATCACTGAGGAAGAGAGAGGGTGGAACAACCTGGGGGTCAGAGCGCTGCTTCCTATCAGTGTCCTTTAACCCATCTATGCCAATGGTATGAGTATTAATGTGGTACATCTTTGACACATGGCCCTTTCTTGCGCCAAAGATGAGCCCTATCCCTCATACTTCATCTTACTTGCCAAGTTTTGCAAAAATGGGTGGAGTGTGACAATGGGACACAACAATATGTTGTATATTGTGTCCGGTTTGTATAAACAAAGACAAACACTCCAAAAGCTGTTGTATAACCGGGATAACCTCCTGAACAGTTTTTGGATTGTGTATTTTTACACACACCATGGGGTCTAAATGATCACTATACCCCTTGAGAAATTCCTTGAGGGGTATGGTTTCCAAAATGTAGGTATGCCTTGGGCTGACATATTTATTATAACTCATGCCAGAAAACTGGCATGAATTGAATAAAAACTCTACTTCAGTTTATAACTAGCACTGATTTCCATTCTGGTACACAGCAGTACATCTCATTTATTAAAAGACCAGAACCTCTTAATAATTTAGGCACTCCTCATGTCTGTCAGGCACTTATTAAGAGTGGAGTAACAGTGTGCCCAGCTTAAGTCAACATATCACATTTTTGTATCCAGGATAAGCCATTTAATAATGTCATATACTATATGTGGGCCTAGTAAAAAGCTAAGAAAAAGATGCATACATATGACTGAGACGCTCAACCCAAAATAAACTAGAGTTTAAAAAATTTTCATAATTTATTGGTGAAAATAAGTTAAAAACTGTTTAAATGAAACTCCATCCCAGAAAATTTAAATTTAAAAGCCGTTGCGTTTTTGTAAATCGTTGCGGAAAAAAACGCACTGCATTTCCGCCACTGTCTGGTCATTCATTTATTTTCCAGAAATGCATGTGCAGCTAATAGTGAAAATGAGGATCTAAAAGGGTCTAAATGATCACTATATTCCTTGAGAAACTCCTTGTAATGCAGTATAAAATTACCAAATTAGCACTCAAATGTGCATGGTGCTCTTTTACTTCTGAGCTCTGTTGTATTTTCAGGCAAAAGATTAGGGCCACAAGTAGGCTGTTTATAACTTCAGGAAACAGAGCATAATAACTGGAGTTCCAACTTTTCACATAAGATGGGCATGACATATTGGGCACTGAAATGGCATCAAAACAAACAATTCCAACAAAATCTGCCATCCAAAAGCCAAATGGCAGTCATTCTCTGTCCTTTTCTGGGGTATTTCTGTACTTAAAAATTGTAAATATTGTGCAAAATATTGTGGTGTGTATCTTCTCCCTTAACCCTTTATAAAAATGAAATATTTGGAGCTAAAATTATGTTTTATTTTAAAAAAAAATAATTATTTTTCATTTTCACAGCCCAATGTTAACAAATCCTATGAAACACCTGTGGGGTCAAAATACTCACTATACAGCTTGATAGGTTCATTGAGGGATCGAGTTTCCAAAATGGCTTCAGTTTTTTTGGGTTTCAATTGTACTGCAATGGGGGTTCTGCAAATGAGACATGGCAACTAAAAACTATTCTCCGAAATCCAATTAGCACTCTTTCGTCTCAGAGCAACATCAGGTGCCTATACTCCACATATGGAGTATTTTCATACTCACCAATTCTTAACAAATTTTGGGCTCCTTTATGCTTCTTTAACCCCTTGTGAAAATGAAAATCTTGGAGCCAATGTGATATTTTATTGGAGAAATTGTAATTTCCACTGCCTAATGTTAGTAAGTTATATGGGGTAAAAATGCCCTCTATACCCCTTAATAAGTTTCTTGATGGGTCTAGTTTCCAAAATGAGGTCACTTTTGGAGGGTTTCCATTGTATTGGCACTATAGGGTCTCTGCAAATAAGACATGCCACCTGAAAATTCTAGAAAAATCTGCCCACCAAAATCACAATGGCACTCCTTTCTTTCTGCACCCTGCAATGTGTCCAAACAATTTACATACACAGGTGGGGTATTTTCATACTAGGGAGAAATTTCAGACCAAATTGTGAGTGCATTTTTTACTTTTACTCTGAATATGTAAATATTAGGGATAAATGAACATATTTTTGAAAAAAAAAATACATTTCTAAATTTTACCTCCATTTTGATTTAACAAACTTCCTAAATGATGTTTTGAATGGCTTGAGGGGTGCAGTTTTGAAAATTGTGTGATTTAAGGGAAAGATCTAATATATAGGCCTTTATAAGTCCATTCAGAACTGAATTGATCCCTAAAATAATTTGTTTCGAAAATTTTCTTAAAAATGTGGAAAATTGCTGTTAGACTTGTAAGCTTCCTAACATCTGAAAAATATTAAAGAGCATTTATTTAAAGAATGATGCCAACATAAAACAAAGATATTGTAAATACAAATTATTAATTAATTTGGGTAGTATGACTCTTAAAAGCAACGCATTTCAAATTTTGAAAATTTTCACCAAATTTCCATTTTTCTACAAATAACCACAAAAGATATCAACCAAAATTTGCCACTAACATGAAGTACATTGTGTCATGAAAAAAAATTACAAAATCATTTAGGTAAGTTAAAGAATTCTAGAATTATTACCATATAAAGTGACACTTGTTAGATTTGAAAAATGGGGCTTTTTCAGAAAGTCCAAACAGGAAGTTACTGTAATATGTGATCAATACTTCACCGTTCGCATGCTATACTTACTGGCAGTGCCAGTGTGATTTGCTTCAGTTGTCATGTGCTTTCACAGTGCACTGTACAACTGTATTGCAAGCAAAGACCAGTGGGCATGGGCACTGAAATGTTCAGGAATTTATAAACAGTACATATTTTGTTGCCAGTTTTCCCCCCTCACTAAGTATATGTAGCTGTAGTAGATCTAGAGTTTACAAGAAAAACATTTACTGCCACCATATACATTGGGGGTAAAGCTGGTATTAATAACTGACTGGCATTGATTTAAATCTTGGCGCATGAGTGTGTGCCTGAATTATTAAGAGGCCAAAGAGTACTGAACACCAATCTGAATAAACTCCTCCCAATGTGTATATAATGGTTGATTAAACATCTGCTGTAAGGACTTCACAAAGACTGCTTACACTTTTAGGAAATGTTTTTTATTTCTTGATTTTTTTTTTTTTTTACAATTTAGACATGAATAGCTTATGGAATACTTGTAGTGTCAAGTTGGTTAAAGACATGTGTGTTTAGGTACCATTCAACTAAGGCTGCGGTCACACCAGCGTTGTGTGACTGTTTGGGAACTCTGTCCCCCATTCCGCTTAAAATATGCAGAGAGAAAAGTCCCCATTATATTTTAAGCAGATAGGGTTTCCGTTTTTCAGGTCCCCAAGCAGACTCTAAGAATGGAAAACCAAACGATAGTGTGAACCTAGCGTAATACTGCATGACTAAACAGTATTAAAACATACAAATTTAATTAATCACTTCTTAGGGAGTGTCACACACTTAATACAGTATACTGCAATACGTATACACAAGTGGCTAGTATAGCTCAGATTTAATGGTGATTGATAAAATTTGTATGTTTTAATAGTGTTTAGTAGTATAATGTTGTACCGTGTTAGCCATTGAAAGTAGTGGAAGAGTGAAGAAATCAGGCGATACCTTTTAGAGGCTAACTGAGTATATTTATAAGTAAGCTTTCAGGAGTACTCGCTCCCTTCATCAGACATGGTGTGATACAAGAACTGAAAATTAACAGATTTTTATACACATGGTTTTCAAAGCATTTTAGAGTCCTTAAAAAAAATTGCAATCTAAGTAGAGAAGTTATTTACAACAGGTCAAAAAAACAGTCTGGAAACTTGTGGTGCGTGACGGAGGGATCAGTAATTCTTGCGTGACAGTCTGCTCACATATAGAGAGACCCAGAAAGAAGCCCGAGTGCCCCTAGTTGTCACCTACAACCCACAGCTGGAGATCCTACGAAGGATTGCCAAGGAGCTCCAACCTGTACTACATAGGGACAACAGACTCAAGGACATATTTCCAGTCCCCCCTCTCCTCTCCTTTCGACAACCACCAAACCTGAGGCGCATTATCGTCCGGAGTGCCCTGAAGGCCCCAACTGAAAATGGCACCTCACCTTGCCTACATAAAAGGTGCATGACCTGCAAGCACATCCACACCGCTGACAGTGTACCTATCCCACAGTCACAACAGGTGCACAGAATTAGGGGGACATTTTCCTGCAGGTCTTCCAATGTGGTGTACCTCATAATGTGTGTGCAATGTCCCACCACAGGCCTCTATGTGGGGGAAACAGGGCAGAGACTCAGTCAACGAATGAACTCACACAGATCCACCATTAATAACAGCAGAACCGATCTCCCAGTGGCCGCACATTTCTCCGGAGAAAACCACTCTATTGAAGATTTGCGGGCTGTGGTTTTAATGGGACATTTTAAGACACAGGAGAAAAGAAAAGAAATGGAGTACAAATTTATGCAAAAATTTCAAACTCTGCAATTTGGACTTAATATTCATGCCAGCTTCATGTCACACTATGTTTGAACCATGAGCTGAACTCAATATTCATGCCAGCTTCAAATCACACTATGTGTGACCTGTGAGGGTCACAAATCACCTCCTGATAGCAAACAGATAACAGCAAGAATTACTGATCCCTCCGTCACGCACCACAAGTTTCCAGACTGTTTTTTTGACCTGTTGTAAATAACTTCTCTACTTAGATTGCAATTTTTTTTAAGGACTCTAAAATGCTTTGAAAACCATGTGTATAAAAATCTGTTAATTTTCAGTTCTTGTATCACACCATGTCTGATGAAGGGAGCGAGTACTCCTGAAAGCTTACTTATAAATATACTCAGTTAGCCTCTAAAAGGTATCGCCTGATTTCTTCACTCTTTAATAGTGTTTAGTCAGGCAGTATTAGTAGTTAGACATTAGTAGCTTTTAAAAGTCTTTTACGTGAATTTATAATACTTTTATTTATAATTCACCTTAAAAACTATAGATATACAGTCATGGCCATAAGTGTTGGCACCCCTGAAATTTTTCCAGAAAATGAAGTATTTCTCCCAGAAAATTTTTGCAGTTACACATGTTTTTTTATGCACATGTTTATTTCCATTGTGTGTACTGGAACAACACAAAAAAACTGAGAAAAAAAGCCAGAAATTACGCAAAACTCCAAAAATGGGCAGGACAAAATTATTGGCATCCTCAACCTTATATTTGGTTGCACACCCTTTTTTGGAAAAAATAAATGAAATCAATCGATTCCTATAACCATCAACAAGATTGTTACACCTCTTATCTAGAATTTTGGACCACTCTTCATTTGCAAACTACTCCAGGTCTCTCATATTTGAAGGGCGCATACTCCCAAAAGCAATTTTAAGATCTCTCCACAGATGCTCAATGGAATTCTTATCTAGACTCATTACTGGCCACTTCAGGACTCTCCAGTGTTTTGTTTCCATTCATTTCTGGGTGCTTCTTAAAGTATGTTTAGGGTCCTGATGGAAGACCCATGACCTAGGACACAAACCCAGCTTTCTGACACTGGGTCCTACATTGCGACCCAAAATCCTTTGGTAATCTTAAGATTTCATGATGCCTTGCACACAGTCAAGGCACCCAGTGCCAGAGGCAGCAAAACAACACCAAAACATCTTTGAACCTTTACCATATTTGACTGTTGGTAATGTGTTTTTTTTCTTTGTAGGCCTCATTCCATTTTTAGTAAACAGTAGAATGATGTGCTTTACGAAAAAGCTCTATCTTGATCTCATCTATCCACAAGACATTTTTCCAGAAGGATTTTAGCAAACTCATGTACATTTTGTCAAACTGCAGTCTAGCTTTTTTATGTCTCTGTGTCAGCAGTGGGGTCCTCCTGGGTCTCCCGCCATAGTATTTAATTTCATTAAAATGTCGATGGATAGTTTACTGATGCACCCTGGGCCTGCAGAACAGCTTGAATTTCTTTGGAATTGGATTGGGACTGCTTATCCACCATCCAGACTATTTTGTGTTGCAACCTTTCATCAATTTTTCTGTTCCAGGGAGATTAGCTACAGCGCTATGCGTTGTGAACTTCTTCATTATGTTGCACACCATGGACAAAGGAACATCTCTGGAGATGGACTTGTAACCTTAAGATTGTTGATATTTTTCCACAATTTTGGTTCTCAAGTCCTCAGACAGTTCTCTTCTCCTCTTTCTGTTCTCCATGCTTAGTATGGCACACACAGACACACAATGCAAAGATTGAGTCAACGTCTCTCCTTTTTATCTGGTTTCAGGTGTGATTTTTATATTGCCAACACCTGTTACTTGCCACAGGTGAATTTGAATGAGCATCACATGATTGAAACAAAGTTACAGGTGCATC
This sequence comes from Leptodactylus fallax, assembly GCA_947044405.1. Lineage (NCBI taxonomy): Eukaryota > Metazoa > Chordata > Amphibia > Anura > Leptodactylidae > Leptodactylus > Leptodactylus fallax. Next base: position 1,873,004 of record CAMRHE010000197.1, on the reverse strand, counting down.
TCAATAAATTAGAATATCTTTGAAACTTTCATTCATTTCAGTAATTCAGTAATACAATTCATAATCAGCGTCTTCCATTATTGTGTGTCCTACTGAACCAGACTCAGGGACCATTTAAAGGCTTAGGAAACCTTGGCAGGTGACACACTGAATTTACAATACTGAACTTTTTAACAATATTCTAATTTTCTTATATTTGGGTTTTCATTACCTGTAATCCATAATCAACATTTATAGAAATAAAACACTTGAAATAGAACACTCTGTGTGTAAAGAATCTAGAAAATGTACGAGGTCACTTTTTTGATTTAATTACCGAAATAAAGTTTCAAAGATATTCTAATTTATTGAGATGTACCTGTATTTACCCAATTTTGAAATGGTACCAATAAATTTTTTCAGCCCATTTTTGGATTTTTTGTGAAATTATGTCCAATTTTTTTCTCAGGTTTTTTGTGTTGTCCTAATACATACAAAGGAAATAAACATGTGTATAAAGCTGGGTTCACACCTGTGCTTGGTACACGTTCGGGGTTTCTGTTCCCCGAACCCACTTAAAAAATGCTGAGAAAGTGCTGCATGCAGCTGTTTTCTTTCCACATTTTTTGGGTGGAAACTGGGCGGAAACCCGGCGGACCCCACGAGGTAAATGCTTTTTTAAGCAGATTAGACTTACACTTTTAGGAAATGTTTTTTTATTTCTTGATTTTTTTTTTTTTTACAATTTAGACATAAAAAGCTTATGGAATACTTGTAATGGCAAGTTGGTTAAAGACATATGTGTTTAGGTATCATTCAACTAAGGCTGTGGTCACACCAGCATTGTATGACTGTTTGGGGACTCTGTCTCCCATTTTGCTTAAAATATGCAGAGAGAAAAGTCCTCATTATATTTTAAGCAGATAGGGTTTCCATTTTTCAGGTCCCCAAGCAGACCCGAAGAATGGAAACCTGAACGCAGGTGTGAACCTAGCATAACAAAACGTGTGTAGTTGCAATATATATATATATTTTTTTATACTAAACTTTATTTTTTATGTCTGTAATGCAGATAAATAAATGTGAAATGTAAATTCTGCAATGGTAGCTCTGTTCTCTGTGCAGTGGTAAGATCAATAGTTGCAGTGACTTTGTGACTGCTCAAAGAATGGAGCTATCTGCTTCCCGCTCCATTCTCTATGTATCAGATGCTGAAACAGATGATTGGTGGGTGCTGGGTGTTAGGCCACAATCAATCTGATATTGATGACCTATCCTTAGGAAAGAATATCAATATTTTGTTATGTTTCAGTATGAACGATAACTAGTAACAATGAGTAGACACAGCTGTTTTCGTATAGTACATTCCAGAAAGTATAAATGTTTCTTAAGGATTTGATGGTGTTTGGTGATGAGGTTTGTTACATTGATAGCATTACTTATCAACACTGTGCTAAAGGTGCACGTCTCATCATAAACTAGGTTCATCCTCTGGGATCTGTGAGCCTATGCAGAAATCTACCCCATCTCCTTTCCTAGGATAGATTTCTAGCATGATTTATGCCATGTAAACTGGCATGCCTCCTTAAAGGAAAGTCGTGTGCAGAGCGCAGAATTTAAAAAGTTTCAATTTCTGTACAAAAAAATCTGACTTTCTGGGAACTGGTTAGCATTGTGTGTGTACTGGACAACTTTATTTATAGTAGGCATAGTTTAATAGTGAGTGAGCACTGTAATATTACTAGGTCTGGAATCTAATGTAGTCTTGTTACTATTTGTTACTATAAGAGGATGTATGGCTCTTTGTACAGGCATTCTATATGGGCAAAGAATTACATTCCTGGCACAGTTTGGCATAATATGTGCAAATATGGTACTGAGTGGGCAATATTTGACACTATGTAATCATTATATGACACTATATGACACTATTTAAACATTGTATGGCTGTATGTGGCCCCATGTGGCACAATGAGTGCACTGTCAATAAATTAGAATAGTTTTGAAATGTTCATTCATTTGAGTAATTCAGTAATACAATCCATAATCAGCGTCTTCCATGATTGTGTGTCCTACTGAACCAGACTGAGGGACCATTTAAAGTCTTAGGAAACCTTGGCAGGTAACACACTGAATTTACAATACTGAACTTTTTTACAATATTCTAATTTGTTAGATTTTGGTTTTCGTTACCTGTAATCCATAATCAACATTTACAGAAATAAAACACTTGAAATAGAACACTCTGTGTGTAAAGAATCTAGAAAATATAAGAGGTCACTTTTTTAATTTAATTACTGAAATAAATAAAGTTTCAAACATATTCTAATTTATTGAGATGCACCTGTACTCTCATGGATCTATGTAGGCGTAGTTTTATATATATATGATAGAAATTGGCCACCGGATATTTATCAATGGATAGGATAGCAAAATTGCAATATATTTGCATATAAATACAAAAAAGGTAAAACAGAGGATGATGACCTCCAATGGCCCAACAAATATTTTAGAATATATTATAAGTGATAGTAAAATATATTTCAAATCTATTTTAGTTCCTAGCTTCTGATAATTATATTTTATTGTTGCATCCGGAGGAATTAAAATGTGAACTAAAGCAGGGTGAGGAAGAAGTGAAATGTAGTGTAATAATGTATAGTAGCAGATACAAGAATATGCAATACATTTGCTAGAAAGCAAAGCTAGACACAGGTCTAACGTTTTAAAATGAAAATGTCTTTATCCAAGTTATTCCTCAGACATCCTTTGATCAGTCTTTATAAATTGACCTGTGCAATTGATCAGTCTTTATAAACTGTCATAAAATGCTAAGCATGAATCATTTAATAGTTCGATGACTCTGGCTGAAGGTCACTTTTCTCTTTCTCGTATTGTCTCTTTGTAATGTTTGTCTACATGATTTCACATAGTAATTGTGACCAAAACATATTAGGAAATAATAGATCCTATTGTTGAGATTGAATTTAAATAGATTTTGTCATGAAACTTTTAAACTTGATAGACCACATTTGGACATTGGCTATTCTCTCCTTTCGTCTTGCATTTGTGTCATACACACATTCAGTTGTTAGACTACAATTTCCAAGCAAAGGGAAAGAAACCACAATTCAACCAAAGGGAAAGGAATTTGTACTGACCATGAACCATTATACTTTAAAACTTGAGTCCAACAACGTTCTTACTGCAGTATCTGGTTTCACGACCTTATAAAACCATTGTTCACAAAGAAAATTCAACTCTTTGGCCTACTATTCCAATTTGTAAGCATTGCCATTTCATATTTGATGTTAACAGCATAAAATGTGTTTGGTGATTTTTGTCAGCAGTGTTTTCATCTTAATTACATATTTTGCTATAATTTACCACATATTTATGGCCTAACATTAAATTGTCATTCAACTTACATCAGCCTCAAGTGATGATGTTGACCACATGGGTTATATACTTGAAGAGCAATGTAAATGAAACAGGAACAAAACTATTAGTCAAGGTTATTATTATTATTTTACATAGTGGTAAATATAATATTTTTGAAGAGAATATACCCAATGAAAGTATTACTATTAAAAAAGGAATATTAATCCAATGAGAAGTATACTGACATGTATTGTTCATGTAATGTAATATGAGAATATCTGCACTCCTGGACTATATTAAGTCGTGTACAATTAGAAGTCTACTTATTAGTCCTTTCTTAGAAATTTCATGGGAACATAAAAAGGTGCTATGTGTTTGTAATAAAATAGTTTTTGTCTAGTATACACTCTAATTCATCTTTCAGTTATTTACAATTTTACCTACAGTTTGTCCTTGTAATAAATTTCCTTTTCACATATGCAGAGAAAAAGCTGAGTGGCTTTAGAGATGCATTACTTCCCAAGCTTACAATATTGCAAGAATTGGTCCTGTTGTACAAACCAAAAATATCTGTAAACTTCACTTGTGTTTTATGTGTGCTATATTTTATCCATGAATGTCAAATCCTCAGTATAGGAAAGCCTCTTCCAATATCGCTGTTGTACTGTACCATCTGTGGCCATGAAGCAGCTCCCGAAGTATATGCAATAGATCATGGACTAAAAGCAAGTGAAAAGTCACATGAATTTTTGTAAAAAAAAGGCTTTATAATACAAAATATCCATTAAAAAGAACTTATGAATAAACCATAACATGTTCTGGCATTGCCTGACCTTGGCTTTCACAACATGCTGTACCATTGCCTGACCCTGGTTTTCACCCTCCTCCCCTTCCTCTGGGGCATTTCTTAAATATAGTTAAAACTTTCTTTCACACCAATTCAATGTGGTCTCACAATATGTGTAGCTTCATTTTTATTTAGAGTCTAACCTATTAAAACTGTTTGGGGGAAGCACTTCATGGCCACTAGTGGTGCAGTACTGCACCAATATTGGTGAAACATGGTATTACTTTGCATATTGCTATTGCAAAAAAAATCTGGAATTTAATTCCTGTACCCAATGAACGATGGGATCAGTGATATAGGAGGTTCAATGACATCATCATGGGTGTTTATACGCACATGGTGTTTTCATAAGATAACAAAGTCCTGCATGTCCGACTTTGTTTCCGACAAAAAAAAAAGCTTCGCGGCACAGAGGGTGCAATCGGACACCCGCACATTGCTTTAAAAACCCATTCAAGTGAATGGGTTTTTAAGCAATGCATCTCAACTCTTTCCCAATCCTTTCCCTAAACTTTTTTCCGACATTTAGGTAAGATTCACAGCGGACGGACTCCGGGCGCAAGTGTGAACCCACCCTAAGATTCTTGGTATGATTCTACTTGGTTGTGCAACCCGTGGGTATCAGTTACCTGTTATGTATTCAATTGGCGCTGGTTCATCATGTTCCAGATAACCTACTGGCTGCAGCTACTACTACTGATATTTCTCCTGCTACTTGTAGCCATGGCAGAGTTAGTGGAGCTGTGACAGACATGCAGCTGGCACAGGCAGTGATCTCCCTAAAAGCTGGATATGCAGCCTATCCTGATAATATGTCAATTTTGCATACCTTGGGAGACAGGAAAAAATTCTCGCATTTTGACTTTATAGTGAATGTCTAAAGGCATGGGGATCTAGCCCTCATCCCTTTGAGTCATGCTAACAATATATGTGTCACTATGTAGGCAAAGAAGCATGCATCCTGCCATGATTAGAGGTGTGTACACAGATCAAATAAGAGTCAGCCTTGTCCCCTGGCTGTGAAATATCAAGGCCCCCCTTCTGCAACCAAAGGTAATTCTTCCTCATCCAACTCTCCCTCAGTCTAGAAGTCCTCGGTCCTACACCATGACAACCCAGACTGAGTTTTTCATCCTCCTCCAGTTCCTCTTCCACCACCCCAGGGCGGTGAAAGTGACCAAAAGGTGGAAGCTGTTCTTCTTCCATCCCTCATTGCATCAGTGTGTTTGCTGCAAGATATATATTAAAGAGATGACATCACTGATGGTGCAGTTGTCCCTGCTGACAAATTTGGTGGCCTCCTTGAAGGGCATCAGAAAGTGGCACACTTCCCTCTTAAGGCTTCAGTGTCGTATTTGAAAATAATACATTGTCCCAGATTTACTATTTTGGTTGCGACTAAACACTAGTGGAAACATGTTGCATCTTTGGTGCATCTTTGGCGTAAGGTGGGGCAATGTGGTGCATCATTGGTACATGTTGATGTATTTAGTTTGGGCTATAATTTTTTTGACTTGCTAGACATGTGAGGGTGGATTCTCAGAAACAAATGCACCATGTGCCAAAAATGTGCTAGCATTTGTCATTCAGCATTAGCCACTGTGAAAAATCTGGTGTATCTTGTGTAAGTTTGCACTGTCTGTTAGTAAATCTGGGCCAGCGTCCCTGTACTTTGTTGCATGCAGTAATCATTCACTGCCTTCTGTTGTTCACACAGATGCTCCAGCATGTGCAAAGTGGAATTCCAGCAAGTTGGAACATTGCAGTTATAGTTGGAAGGGAGCCATCCAGCAGGATACTTGCTTTAAGAGCAGGCATATTAGCTGTAAAATTGCACCTTACATCCATGAAACAAGGGACAGGGAGAGAAAATAACTGCTTTCCCTGGTGCAGTTGGGGAGGGGAAGTGGTCTAGTGATGATCAAACGAGGTAGTGTCGGTGTTAGCACTTGGCCTTGTTGTGTTTGTGGTCTGCCGCCATTGTAACTCAAAACATTGACACAGTGGGCCATGAAAGCCATGTATTGTTCCTGCCTGTTCCTGCATGCTCCACATGTCGAGATGGTGTGCACCTTTCTCCACGCTGACATATCCAAGGTGCAGCCCACCTTTTCCGACACATGGCAGGAACAACTTTCACAGAGAAATGGCAGATAGGTACCCTCCATTGGGGCTGAGCACATACTATCAGTTGGAAAAAATGCAGTGAAATCCACTAAGTGGTACAGCAGAAATTGCACCACCAGCAACTTGACCAGGCGTGAGTTAAGTTGCCAGATGACTGGGTGCGTATTGGTGTTTCCTGGACACACATTCTCTTACATATGCCTGACATTGGAAAGTAGGAGAAAAAGCAGAGGATGATGATAATGATGACCATGTGCTAGGTATGGATGCGGTTTGGATACAAGGAAGATCACAGGAAGAAGGAGTAGGACTATCTTGATCACTTTACCTGCCACTGCCAATTCTATTTTGCAAAATGAGCTGGTGATTTCATGCAAGGATGGGATGCGGTGGTGGATGGCGGGACAGTAACATGCACCGCTTATATAATAGTGACTACAGTTATGACTAGGCTATTACAACACTTTAATTCTTTTTTTTCCCCAAACATTCTGTGTTGTAGATTTTTTTGTTCTAGGGATCATTGCCCTATTGAATAATCCAGTTTGGGCCAAGTTTTAGCTGTTGTAAGGATGTCTGCTCATTTGACTCTAGAATATTTTGGTATAGAGAGGAGTCCATGGTCATTTCAAGGACTGGATGTCATCATTGCTCCACCGTCGTGTCTGACAGATGGTATGAGGTGTTTGTGCTGATATGGCGTATTTGGTTTTCATCAAAGTGGCAATGTGCATTATGATCAAACATCTCCACTTTGATCTTGGCTTTCCAAAGGATGTTGCTACAGACGTTTTGTGGTTTGTTTAAGTGCTACTTTGTAAATGTAAACCATGCTTACATGTTCTTTACAGAAAAAATAGGCTTTTTCCTGACCACCCTTCCCAATATGAGATACTTGTTCAGTTTTTTCCAATAGTACTTTTATGAACTTGAACATTTAACTTGCTAATTGAGGCCTGTAGAATCTGAGATGTAGCCCTTTTTTGCAGTTTCTCAGAGCATTGCATTGTCTGACCTTGGGGTGAATTTGCTGGGCTGTCTACCTCTGGGATGATTGTCAATGCAGAATGCATCATTTGGATATGGTGTTCCAACCTTTTTTAGATTGATGGGCATCAACAATTATTTCTCTAAAATCGTTGCTGATGTTTTTTCCTCCTTGGCATTGTGTTAAAACACACCTCAATGCTCCAGATCAGCAAACTGTCAAAATTTCTACTTTTCTAGAGGTGGTCATACTTACTGATGATCATTTAGTCAAAGGCACTTGACTAAATGAGCACCTGGCTTCTACTCTACCACTTCTGCATTTTCTACTAGTTTGTGTTAAAGCCCCAATATCTTATATTAGCCAGCATCATGATCTCAATCCTGTTTTCAGTTTTATGAATAGTGGTCTAATTTTCAAGAAATTCACATTTTTGCAGACATGTAGGCAATCAGATTGTACTTGCATGACATGTCTACCCAGTTTCCTCAGTCTGAACCTACTATTCTCTTCCCAGTGTAGGATGATAGCGGCCACTTATGTGCAGTACAGCACACCACGGTATAGCTTGTTTTGTGACTCAGAGGGAAGCGAAACTGCGATGACAACAATCTTGCTGGATGGTGTATGAAGAGTCGAGGCAGAGACATTTGAGACTTGGCCACGCCTCAGATACACTTTTGGCTCATTTACATATCTGCAAAGAGGAAATTTTTATGAAAATGAGCCCATTATTCTGAAAATGGAAAACAGAGTTGTGATCATGATGCTGGATACTATTAGATACTGGTTGCATGTAAATGTTTTTGCTGACAGACTCCCTTTAAATAAATAATGACATGGTATAATTTGTCAAGTGTTGTTCATCTGACATACAGTGCCTTGCGAAAGTATTCGGCCCCCTTGAACTTTTCAACCTTTTGCCACATTTCAGGCTTCAAACATAAGGATATAAAGTTTTAATTTTTTGGTGAAGAATCAACAACAAGTGAGACACAATCGTGAAGTGTAACGAAATTTATTGGATATTTTAAACTTTTGTAAAAAATAAAAACTGAAAAGTGGGGTGTGCCAAATTATTCGCCCCCTTAAGTTAATACTTTGTAGTGCCACCTTTTGTTTCGATTACAGCTGCAAGTCGCTTGGGGTATGTCTCTATCAGTTTTGCACATCGAGAGACTAAAATTCTTGCCCATTCTTCCTTGGAAAACAGCTCGAGCTCAGTGAGGTTGGATGGAAAGCGTTTGTGAACAGCAGTTTTCAGCTCTTTCCACAGATTCTCGATTGGATTCAGGTCTGGACTTTGACTTGGCCATTCTAACACCTGGATACGTTTATTTGTGAACCATTCCATTGTAGATTTTGCTTTATGTTTGGGATCATTGTCTTGTTGGAAGATAAATCTCCATCCCAGTCTCAGGTCTTTTGCAGACTCCAACAGGTTTTCTTCCAGAATGGCCCTGTATTTGGCTCCATCCATCTTCCCATCAATTTTAACCATCTTCCCTGTCCCTGCTGAAGAAAAGCAGGCCCAAACCATGATGCTGCCACCACCATATTTGACAGTGGGGATGGTGTATTCAGGGTGATGAGCTGTGTTGCTTTTACGACAAACATATCGTTTTGCATTGTGGTCAAAAAGTTCGATTTTGGTTTCATCTGAACAGAGCACATTCTTCCACATGTTTGGTGTGTCTCCCAGTTGGCTTGTGGCAAACTTTAAACGAGACTTTTGTAAAATACCCCCACACTCCTTGATTTATGACACAGAGTGCACTTGGGTGACACCAGAGAACAGCAGGAGTCCGTTGAGTGGATCAAAGGAAAAAAAGGTTTAATCAAAACAAATAGTTAGATTACAGAAAAGTCTATTCCTAAAACATAGGTTAAAGTTAAACAGAAGATCAGGAATTAGAACAAATAGAATGAGAGCTGTTGTGAAAAGGTGTTAGTGCTCTCCCCCCATACTCCTAAAGCCTGCTTATAAAGGCTGAGAGAGCCTTACCCCTGTCCATCATAATTCCTCATATGGATAAGTTTTTGGTATGATCCTTCCATGGATACTGGATCATTCCCTATATGAACATAGTCCTAAATTTGGTTACTATGACGTGTTGTGTGTTATACTGAGACCTTCCTTTTTCCATCTATTCAGCACAGGGCCACTTTAACCATAGTCTGTCAAGAATGACATGCCACAAACAAATGTTACTTCATGACCTTTTCCATTCTTAGACTCTAACTTTAGACCATAAGATTTAACAACTTTTTATGGATATCTTTGAGAAATGGCTTTCTTCTTGCCACTCTTCCATAAAGGCCAGATTTGTGCAGTGTACTACTGATTATTGTCCTATGGACAGACTCTCCCACCTCAGCTGTAGATCTCTGCAGTTCATCCAGAGTGATCATGGGCCTCTTGGCTGCATCTCTGATCAGTCTTCTCCTTGTTTGAGATGAAAGTTTAGAGGGACGGCCAGGTCTTGGTAGATTTGCAGTGGTCTGATACTCCTTCCATTTCAATATGATCGCTTGCACAGTGCTCCTTGCGATGTTTAAAGTTTGGGAAATCTTTTTGTATCTTCTCCACAACAGTATCACGTACCTGCCTGGTGTGTTTCTTGGTCTTCATGATGCTCTCTGCGCTTTAAACAGAACCCTGAGACTATCACAGAGCAGGTGCATTTATACGGAGACTTGATTACACATAGGTGGATTATATTTATCATCATCAGTCATTTAGGACAACATTGGATCATTCAGAGATTCTCACTGAACTTCTGGAGTGAGTTTGCTGCGCTGAAAGTAAAGGGGCCGAATAATATTGCACACCCCACTTTTCAGTTTTTTATTTTTTATAAAAGTTCAAAATAACCAATAAATTTCGTTCCACTTCACAATTGTGTCCCACTTGTTGTTGATTCTTCACCAAAAAATTAAAATTTTATATCTTTATGTTTGAAGCCTGAAATGTGGCAAAAGGTTGAAAAGTTCAAGGGGGCCGAATACTTTCGCAAGGCACTGTATATACAGTTTACCTATTTTTAAGACCTTCTAAGGACCAGATTTTTTAGAATGCTCTGATATGTAAAATATTATTCAAAAAGTGTGTACTTTTTGTTTTTGACTGTATGCAGTGGTTTACCCCAGTTCAAGCTGTGGGATGATGTCTGAATATACAAGTCGCATACCTCACTGATTACTGTATGGTATGATTAGATATTGCATTCCCCATGTTTCAGCTCTGCTATAACATTAGTCCAACTTTGCTACAACACTGACCCAGCTCTGTTACATTAAGTGGTCCTAGTTCTCTTTTATCAAGTGATTTTGGTTCTACTACAGCGAGTCACCCCAGCAACTGCAAGATCAGATTTAGAAAATCAGGACTATTAAACCTGCATTCATTATAGAGTTTTATACAGCAGATGGTGATTCAATGTCAACAAATATTTTTAATCTGAATTTTTTTTTCATATTGGAATACCTACAATACCTTCTAGTGAATTAAATTCTGGTTCATTAAATTCATTTATGACATGAGACTATTCAAAAAAAATGTGTTTAACATGATTTCTCTTGTCACTTGACTATCCAAGTGCCCTTTCTTTCTGTATCGATTTGTTGTCATTTTCACATTAATGGTTTTCCAAGGTTTTAGAAACATAGAAAAAACATTGGCTATTTTTTATTTTATTACCTTGACCAGCTCTGTTCTGTATCTTAGTTTTGATTCTGCTAGGGCATGCTGTGGGTAGGTTAACCAAGTAAAGAACTACTGTCATTATTATTCCTTTCTCTCTCATAGACATTTCTACTTGCTGGCTCCTGTGAGGTAGTGCTGCAACTACTCACTATCTGCACATACAACACAACTCTGCTTTCAGAAGCTACTATATAACCCCAATTCCAAAAAAGTTGGGGCACTGTGTAAAATTTTAAAGTAAGTGTCAGGATTCTCTATCCGGCTGCTGCACCTTTAAAGTTACCTGGACAACCTGGGAAACTTTTGCAGTTCCAGAGGCTTCCTGGCTTGGTCCATTTAGCAGCAAAGGAGGCCTATAAAAGGCCATGCTCTCCTGACTCATGTGCGGACTATTAGCTCTGTTTGCTATCTGCTAGTTTGCTACTTCAGTTTGCTCCTGACTTTGTATTGATAACTCCTATACTGGCCACCTATGTTTTTGAATTCCTCTCTGTCTGACAATTTGGTTTTGGCATTCCCGATTGGATTCGACTTTTGGCTTGTTTACTGGACCTGACTTCGTCTCACTATTTGTTCCTCGTTGCCCTCTTCAGCTGCTGACTTGTGATTTGATGAACATTCTGTGTTCGCTGTCTCTGTGAGTAGGTGTGTGGATTTGGTGTTTGGTTTCAGCTGCAGTGCATCTATTTTAGTACACTTTTCTGTTTTGGTGACAATTCCAGTCTCCAGATTCAGCCAAAGTCCATCTTATGAGGAACTCTGGTGAAGATGTCTGGGGCCGGTCTTGGCTCGCGGAGCTGTGTTGCGTTTAGGTAGCATATTCTGCTGCATGCAGTTGTCAACTCATTTCTGCTGCTGCTCTGCTAAAGCCTGTTCTTAACCAACCTTGTTATTGTAGCCTTGCATCTGAACCCTAACAGTAAGAAAGATTGCAATGGTTTGGATATGTCATATAACCATATTTTATTCACAATAGAACAAAGAACACACATCAGAAGTTAAAAGTTAAAATGAAATGGAAAAATATTCTAAAAAAAAATATTAATTTAGAAATTGATGACAGCAACACATCTCAAAAAAGTTGGGACAGACTGGGAAAGTAAGTGATACTAATAAAAACAACTGGAGGGTTAATTTCCAACTAAGTAACATGACCTTTTATTAAAAGTGCATATTAAGAGTCTCTGAAAAGCAAAGATGGTGAGAGGTGCATCTAAAAATTGTGGAACAATTGCAGAATAATGATCCTCAACATAAAATGGCAACGAATTTGAATATTCCACCATATACAGTACATAGTATCAAAAATTCAGAGAAGCTGGAGAAATTCATGTGCAAAAGGGACAAGGTCGATGGTCAATAGTGGATGAGCATGATCTTCAGGCCCTCAGGTGGTACTACATTAGAAACATGCATGAATGTAAATCACTGTTTGGGAATATTCCAAAAATTGTCTGTGAAAATAATTAACAGTGCAGTCCACAAATGCAAGTTAAATCTGTATCATGTAAAGAAAAAGCCATATGACAACACAATCCAGAAACAATACCATATTCTCTAGGTCAAAGCTAATCTAACATGGACTGAGGCAAAATGGGAAACTGTTCTGTGGTCAGATAAATCAAAATGTGAAATTCTGACTCAAAAGGAGAGGGGCCATCTAACTTGTTATCAATCCACAATTCAAAGCCTGCATCTCTGGTATAGGGTTGCATTATTGCCTATAGCATGAGCAGGTTACACATCTTGAAAGGTACTATCAATGCTGAGCAGTACATAGGGGTTTCAGAACATTATATGCTCCCATCCAGACATTTCTTTCAGGGAAGGCCGTGCATATCTCAGCATAACAAGGTGTGAAGGATCTCGCCTTGCCAAGCCGCTTGGGCCTCCTGCGATCAACCTTCTTTCTTAACCTCTCACTCACACACCGTGAGCGGACTGGGTCATAGGATAATACAAAACAAGCTTTTTAAATTTTATATATTTATTAACCCAAGTAGGTCGGTACTAAGCATTAACATATACAGAAATATATATCAATGGCTAAACAAGCAGATTACGGATAAAGGTAAAATACAGCACACAAAATGAAAAGGGAAATAAAAGATAGAAAAGATAACGGCACAGGCTCATAGTCTGTTTCTTTAGGCTTTTTGGTTTTTGGGCCTAGGGCGCATTCTTAAGTGAGTTACAGAAAACAAGTCTTCTACATGTTGTCCAGAACAAAGGGAATGGCTTCAGGCCTCCGTGCTAGGCCCATGCTGCATTCCACATTAGGACAAGCTCTCACATCTTCTCCAAGATAAGAACTCCTTGCTGCCTCTTTGCTGAATGCCCAAGAGTCCAGGTCTCCCCCCAGAATATGGCTAGTGCCCCACCCTACACCTCCTCCCCAGGCAGCGCCCCCTTCTCTCTCCTTTGCAGAACTTTTGGAGAGATGGATGTCTTCCTAGGTGCTGGGAGAGTTGAGTATCTGTGGGTGAACTTAAGGTCACTGGCCTTCTCTCCCCCATGGCCATCTGGCCAGAGATAATAAAACTGGCGGCTACAGCAAGCCATCTCCCATGATACACACATAAAACCACTGAAGCGTATCGTCCAGCAGTGTAAACCCAAATTAAGCACAACATTCCTACAAGTAGGAAGAGGACTGATATGAGCAAGTAAAAATACATTTCTAAGAAAAATATACAACTGGGTGTCGGTTCATCACACAAGGCTAAATAATATACTGAATCCATCACAACAGAATGGCTATGCAGAAGAAGAGTCTGGGACCTGAACTAGACAGCCTGCAGTCCAGGCATTTCACCAATCGAAAATATTTGGTGCATTATAAAACAAAAAATGCAACAAAGATGATCCAGGAATGTTGAGCAGCTAAAATCGTATATCAAACATGAACAGAACTGTATTACTCTCCCAAAACTCCAGCAATTGGTCTCCTCACTTCCCAGACATTTAGATATTGCCCTGCCCCAACTTTTATGAGATGTTTTGCTGCCACCAATTTCCAAATGAGTTAATATTTTTAAAAATAAAAATGGAAAAATGTCAATAACTACTGATATAACTGGCATGTTAGTGTAAGCCTACATTCACACAGCATGGCTGTGTAACATTCTTTTTTCTAACCCCTTTCTGCCGCAGCCATTTTTAATTTTTGATTTTTTTTTTTACTCCCTGCCTTCCAAAAGTCATAACTTTTTTAGTTTTTTGTTCAAAAAGCTGTATGAGCTCTTAATTTTTTTGTTGGACAAATTGTCCTTTCTAATAATACCTTTTAATATTCTGTATGATGTACTGGGAAACTGTAATAAAATTCATAATGGGGTGGAACAGGAAAAAAACTGCATTTGTGCAACAATTGTGGCTTTCTTACAGGCTTTGCTTTACGGTGTACACTGTGCAGCCAAAATTACATGTCACCTGTATTCTATGGGTCAGTATGATTCTGGGGATACCAAATTTATATGTTTTTTTTACATTTTAACCCCTTAAAAAGGGTCCAAAACTTTGCAAAAATTATTTCTTGGAGTCACCATATTCATATATGCATAAGGCATTTTTTTTTTTTGTGGGGCCAGATGTACATTTTATACATACTTTCTGATGTTTTTATTAAAAATTTTTATGACATGTGAAACCTCAAAAAAATAGCGGTTCAGAAATATAGATTTTTTTTTTTCCAACTACTGTGTTCACCATATGGGAAAAATAATTTTATAAGGTTGTAGACTGGGCATTTTTGAGCACAGGGATAGCTAATGTGTATGTGTTTTAAACGTATTTTTATTTATTTTTATATGTGATGTAGGGAAAGGGGGATGATTTGAACTTTTACTACTTTTTTATATTTTATATTTGTTTTAATTAATTTTTTTTACCGGAAGTCTTGAAACCCAGAGGGTCTGATCACTAATACATTGCAATGCAAAGCTAATACTTTTCAATGCATTGTAAAATTCCTATCCTTGGCTGACCATTGGTCTATTCACAGCTACGTGGTTGTCGGAGATAGTAGTCCTGAAAGCCCCATAGAAGTGTGTGTAGCTCCAGTCATATAAATACACCAGTGCTTTATTCACAGGGAGGCTTCAGGGGGACTTTCCGGCTCCCATTCTCCTGATTGCTGGGGGGCAGGGATTGCTTTGAATAGCGAATTAAGTCACATCCCCTTTAACATCACACTAATAAGTTAAGAACAGTTTCAAGAAATTTTTTTCTCATTATTTTCAATGACTTTTGTTTACCACTTTGTGACAGTATATTGTGAAAAAGCTGCTTATCTTGTGACTCACATATCTGGATGTCCAGCCAAGATAAAAGGTAGGAAAGGTCACATCTGTAAATCAATGCAAAAATACAAAAGTTATAGCCCTTGAAAGCTAGGATAGAAAAGCTAAAATACTTTGCTTGTGTTTCAAGTCTCATAACAGCAAGTTCTGAAGGGGGTAAATGGTATGTGTTTCTCAATAGACCTTTTTCTATTTTTCCATGAATGAATAAAGTACTATAATAAAGAGAAGTTAGAGGCTTTACAGTATGTGCACTGGCTAAAAAAAGTAGAAAAGTGGCACACTGTGGAATTATATATAAACCAAATGACAGACCCCTAATTTAGGCT
Source organism: Leptodactylus fallax (assembly GCA_947044405.1). Lineage (NCBI taxonomy): Eukaryota > Metazoa > Chordata > Amphibia > Anura > Leptodactylidae > Leptodactylus > Leptodactylus fallax. The sequence continues at coordinate 1,857,346 of CAMRHE010000197.1, read as the reverse complement.
TTGTGGGTTACATTTACTATACCCTGTATGCCTGAAAACACTCCTCCTAATATTGTTTTACAATTGGAGTCAATGGTACTGTACATGTACACCCAGTATCATAATATAAACTAAAGAAGATGTGAACATAACCCAAGGAGTCAATGCTTGAGATACCGCATACATATGGCGGGGGCTGTTAGTCATGCTATACCTAATGACTACTCTGTGAACATTAATAAAAGCATGACTTCAGTTAACAAAACTATTTGAAAGAGTTATGGTATATATGTCTTTGGCAGGTGTATAGTTAAAGCCCAGGTTTTGGATCTTTCTTTTATGCTAGTCTGGCATTGATTGAACAATTTCATGTGCTGTATGCTGTTATTCTTGACCTATCTACGTTGCATATGTTTAAAGTCTAAGCACAGGGCCGTACCAAATAGTCTGTGAACGAGAAAAAAGAGAATATGAAGCTATATGTATCTTTGACTTCAATTGCCCAATGAAATATTGGTTAGAGCTTAAGGCAAGAGAGAGGAATAGGCTCTGGTCAAAAGAACACTGTTTCTGTGGAATATATAATAGATGAACCCAACAGCCCTTGATCTTGAATAGTATTTGCAAGGCAAAGGATGAGGTGATATTTCCCTTATGGCCTTTTTTTCATTCACCATGAATGAACCATGGACTAAATTTATATGATTTTAGAAAAGTTTTTTTCTTTTTTTGTACTCTGTAAAAGTGAAATGAAATGCAAATACAGCTTTTAGCTGTTATAATCACTTTTATTGATTAACCATTCCAAATCACACATTGCAACACAAAATCCAATAATCAAAAAATTAAACCCCCACCCCTCTCCCCCATTGACTGGGAGGTATGTGATTTTGTGTTTTTAATTTAATTACTCATAGGCCCCAAATTGTATTTATTTATAGACATATAGTACATTTTTTCTTGGTTGCTAAAAGCTTGTAATAACCTTTCAAGCAGCTAATAAAAAGATTTAAAGGAATGTATCCCCAATTTATTTCTGTAATAAAACCAGATATTAAAATATATCACTTTTTAAATTTGTTTTTATTTTATGATTATTTTAGATTTTTTGTACATAATTACGGGGTTATCAACTTGCTTGAGCCCTTTGCTCTGTTTATAGTATTTAGTGATCCTTTGCACACTCTTAAGGCCATATGCAGCAATAGACTGGAACCAACTCACTAGGGCCTAGGGAAGAGTTTTTTAGGCTTGCTCTAGGGAGGAAGAGTAGATAAACAGTGACATCACATATTGTCAGTATTGGATGTAATTATAGATGTTATCTACACAGGTGTACTTCTATGATATTATTAGGATTAGTGGCCAAAGTGAAAATTGCAGTATAAAGTACTAATTTTTTATATAGATAGTGACATGGAAAATGTAAAAATAATATTAACTATTCTTTCAAAGTATATTTAAAATGAAAACTGGGTTCAAAAAGTAGGCAGTTTTTGTGTCAAATTACTTTTTAAATACCAACTTTCTGATAGCAACTCTAAACAATGTAGTTAATCCTTCCTCCCCAAGATACAAAATAAAGTGTCAAAAATAATATTACTCTCAAATATATAATTTTCCACACATAACCTTCATCTAATATACAGGAGTAGCAAAGTTTAACACTTAACACTTAAGTGCCGCTTAAAGGGGTTATCTAGCTTCCAAAAATTATCTGCAAATACATCCACAGCAATGCTAAATATTTACTGTTTCCTTGTGCACCCTTTGCTTGGCTTTATTTTACTTGCTGCTCCTTGTATTACTGTTATTTACATCCAGTGAATCTGTGATCTGTGAAACTACATTTCCCATGATTCATCTTTCTACTCTCACTCTCTACGTACCCCCCCTTTTCCACTCTCCCCTGCAATGAAATCACAGGTAATAAATCACTCTCACATCTGAGGTCACATGTCCTGTGATGTTTCATTTGCTGCCTGAAATGTTCAAAAGGAGGGGGGTAGTGAGCTTGCAAATGGTATGTTAACCTGAGTTTAATGACCTGAAGATAAATCAGATAAACGCTGCTGAATTTAAGCAGGATATATATTAGGAAGTGCTTTGTATTGATGCATGCTGCTATTTGGACCATGTTTTTTAAAAACTGGATAATCCCTTTAACATGACTTTTTCAATGGCTTTTTAGCTTTTGTGTTCTATGATAACATAACTCACTGGAGCATATTACCACTATCAGTGCCAGTTAAACTTTGCTACATCTGTTTTCTCAATTTTGGATAGTTTCATACCAAATAGAAAAAAGATCCTGTATATATAAATAAACCTTTACTTCAGGCACAAAAGGAGCAAAATAAAATACAACCTTAACTTCAGGCAAATAAAATGTAAAACAAAACCCTGCTCGTCTGAGCACCAACTAGACAATAAGTACTAACTGTATGGGTGGCTTCCTACCAACCACACAAATCAACAAAAAGAGCGCAATACAGTCTTACCAGACTCACAGTGTCAGGACAGACCCAGGTGCCTCCTCTCGCTCCCAGAATCTGTCCTGAAGTGCAGGCTCTGCAGCCTTTTATAGCCCAGTAATGAGCCCAGGACCCACACCTGGGCTGAGGCCTACTCAAGATCCGGACTGGACCACACATATGCCAGAAATATCGCCTGTCACCTTCTCACAATAAATATACCTGTGTGTATATATATATATATATATATATATATATATATATATATATTTATAAGTAAATGTGTATACAGAGATACACATGTGCATATATATATAATTATACTGTATTTAGATATTTGCATATATATATATATATATATATAACAATTTCATGTGTGTGTATAAAGATAGATAGATAGATAGATAGATAGATAGATAGATAGATAGATGATATGTAAATATATACACATACATAAGTAAATATACTGGGCGTCTGTTAGAATTGCCTGTATGTAATTCCCAAGAGCAGCTGCTAGGAAAAAGAAAGACAGAGATAGTGAGCCCTAAAACTAGGCCCACCCCCTGTCCCTACCTATTTGCCGCAACTGTCCTAATGACAGGGACAACTGGACAACAAGCCCTACTCTAGATAAGTGCTACACAGAACAGGACAAGACAACACAACACAGAAAAGGAGTCAGCAAGCCAAGGGTCAAAGCCAGAGAGACAAAACAGTACCAAATTACAATCCAAAAGAGTAGTCAAAAGCCAAAAAGCAGAGGTCAGTAAATACTATACAAGAGCAAGGTCAAATGCTTAGCAAGGTCAGAGACACAATATCCAGCAACCATGTATGGGCTGATGGCCAGTTTATAGGAAGTCCAGAACCCGTCCCAGGCTTGATTAGCAGATAAGCTGTCAATCACAAACACACAAAAGTTAACCCTAACAGTGCCAACACAGAAGACAAGAGTTCGGGAGCAGGTAATCATGAACGGACACACCTCCTGCGCCGTACAATGTGGCCAGAGGACAGCGCAGGAGTTCGAACGGGTGAGGATGTAACAGTGCCAATAAAAAAACTGCTAGTAGGATGGGTGGGTGGATGCTGGGCTTCCTGGAAAAGCTGTGACACTCCTACAACTAGGGACTAGAAACCAGGAAGTATTACATGAGTTTGAAAATATCAGGAATAGTAAAAGAGGTCCAAACACACATAAAAGTACTCAGTTATGTTTATTCATTCATATGACAAGCATTTCCTGTCTTTAGTCATATTTTCTTAGTCCCAGAAAACCCCTTTAGGCTAAGGCCCCACGTTGCGGAAACGCAGCTTTTTTTGTTGCAGATTTTGTTGCGGTGTTTTGAGCCAAAGTCAGGAGTGGATTGAGCAAAAGGTAGAAGTATAGTAACTTCCTATGTATTTCCCATTCCTTTTGTAGCCATTCTTGGCTTTGGCTCAAAAAAATGCGACAAAATCTGCAACAAAAAAAGCTGCGTTTTCGCAACGTGGGGCCTTAGCCTAAAACATATGATAAACAACCTTGGTATACAAGATTGTGAATTAGCATATATTGAGACATTCTGCATGAATAGGACCCCAGTCTTGCTGTTACTTTTGAGCACTTATACTGTACATATGTACTTTTAGGGTTTAGATAACATGTTTTACCTGAGAGCTCTGAAACACTAATATGTTATAAAAACGTATAAACTCTGCTTTTAACCTTAACTCTGTTTTTAAATATATTTACATCTACAGATAACTGCTGAAAATATTAAAGATCAAACAATTGAGATACCGAATAAAACTTCTCTGGTTTCTCAAAACCTTCTAAATTACAGCTTCCATTTAGTTAAGGATTCCTAAAAGTTGGAGAGGATTGAAGAGCGTATACTACACCTAAGCATTTTATAAAGCATTTGTATTAAGAGAATGTACATGTTTTAATCTAAGAAGTTTATTATGCTATAGAATTGTGGATGCCCATCCATTTATAAAACTGTACTACAACAAATTCTCAAGATGGGGATGTAAATACCCAGCCACTCTATTTTTCAGTATTCTTTATGCACCATCAACCTATATTTAGTCAACCTAAATATAATATGTTTAGCTAACCTCTTCCAGACCGCCCATAGACTATATACGTCTGGGCGGTTCCTCTCATGTTCTGCAAGGATGTACTGGTATGTTCTTGCACTTTTAAGCAGCTACACGAAATCCTGCAGCTGCAGACATGGGGTGTCAGCTGTAACTACAGCTGGAGCTCCCCTAGAGAAGGCAGGGAAGGTTTATTTCCGTATACACAGCTATGGGAGCCACCATGTTACGGCTCCCTGACCCGGCAGTCACGTGATCTGTCGGGGATCAGTGACTGCTAGAGCTGCTGGGTCCTAGAAGACCCAGATCAGCTCTGACGTCATGGGCAGGAGGCTGCATTCCTCCTGCAACAGGGGCTAAGGTATGAGCCCCAGTTACAGGGTAAATCAGCCTCCCCCACCAAAAAAATAGTGGTCAGATGTCCCCAAAGGTCTATTATGACCTTATGGGGACATAATGTAAAAAAATAAATAAATAAAATGAATAGAAAAGTAAAAAAAAAAAAAAAATTAATTAAAATAATTAAAAAAATGAATAAAATAATACGCCTGTACCCTTATTACAGGTTTAAGCCCCAACCCCAACGACACAATACAAAATAAAAATTACCGTAATGGAGAGAGGAAAAACTATTTTATAAAGATTTTTTAGTAGCACTTTGTATTATTAAATAAAAAAAAAAATATTAAAAGTGAAAAACAGCCACTTTTTCCCTTCTCTTTTGTTTATATTTTCCTGGATATAAAAAAAGAATTTAAAAAACATGCAAAAATAAAAACAACATAAAAATAAAGCCCATGTGTCACCGAAAAAAGACGCATAAATTAGATGAATAACGCAAATGATAAAAATGTTATAGCCCTCAAAACCGCACATATGAAAAAAATGAAAAATGTGTCTAGTCCTGAACCAGAAATTGGCCCGTTACTGAAGTGGTTAAAGGGGTAGGCCACTTTTAGACAAATATTGAGAGACAAATGTTATTGTTTGTATAACAAAAAGTTGTTCAATTTTCCAATATACTTTCTGTATCAATTCCTCACAGTTTTCTAGGTCTCTGCTTGCTGTCATTCAGTCTGTTTACCTCTAGTGGATGATATTCTGACCATGGTCATGTGATATACAGTCCATGGTCATGTGATGCACACACAGCCCATAGATGAGACCAGGCAGGATCTTGTGTGAAAGCAAACCAGGGTGCCCATAAAGTGCTAAATTTGCGATAGATGCGTAGCTCCAGATGTGAGAGTTCCTTCAGGCGGGTATTTTGCGAGACCTTCCTGAGGAAGTTTGCGATAGAGGGTGGAGATTCAGAGGTCCAGTGCAAGGGGATCAACGCCCTGACAGCTGAAATTAGGTGGAGTCAAAGCTTGATATAAGAGCTAGGGAGCAGTTTAGGCCAGATGTTTAGGAAGATACCACAGGGCGATAAGGGCATGGTAAAGCCACAGATTCGATCTAGGATGCGCTGGGTCTGCATCCAGTAAGGAAGGATTTTTTTCACAATCCCACAATAAAGGCAAATAAGTACCGTTCTTTTTGTGGAAGCGACAGCATAAATTGGGTGAGTAGTGGCACAAGTGTACGAGGGTCTTGTATCATCTGGAGATCAGTTTATATGAGGATTCTTGGATCTGGACACATCTGGAGGTGCCCATGGCATGTTTGTAAAGTGTTGTAATGTCATCAGTCGTGAGGGTAATTTGTAGTTCAGTTGCCCAGGCTTGAATAAAGGAGGGTGGTTGCAATTCTAGATAGGAGACCAAATGAGGCCAGGATTGTCGCAATCCAGGGGAGGGCTACCGAAGACTTAGTGAGAATGATTAAAAGGTAATTACCTAGCTATCAAAGTCCAAGTTAAAACTCTTCTAGACATGAGTTCTGCTCTCAATACAAAAACATTTTTGAAAAATAAAAATAAAACAAGATTCTTACAAGAGAATTCAACAGCTATTTGCCTTAACCATAGAGGAATAACTGTTCCTGCAATTAAGTACAGCATGTAGCCAGCTGTTGGCTCACACTGGGCTATTGAACAATAAAACATGGAATTATTATGTAACACCCTTAGGCCCCCTAGCACACGACCATATTATCCGTGTGCTGCCTGTGCACTGGCTGTGGTTCCATGGCCTCATTTATTCAATGAATAGGGGCCGCAGAGGCACAGCTGCAAATCCGGGCAGGAATAGGTCCTGTCCTGAGTTTTGCAGCCCGGACTGATGGCCCACAAACTGACCCGTGTAATACATGGTCATGTGAATGGGCCCACAGAAATAAATGAGTCAGTGGGCCCATGCACATGAAAAACCCGGATAGCACACAGTTGTCTGAAAGGGGCCTTATATATACTGCCTAGACCAATATACATTTCAACTGCAAATTTTCATACCTTCTTTTAAAGGGTACTTGAGTTTTCAAATTGAAATATGTGCAGGGTCTTGCTGAACAGTCTGTTCTATGGCTGTATAAGCTTTCATAAATGGTTTCCTATCTGTTTTTCTAATAGCTCCATTACTGCTGTGGCATATTTTTCATTTCTGTCTAAGGCAGGGGGTGTGTACAATAAGAAGCAGTCTGCCCCTCATCCATTATTACCGATACTGGTAGGAACTGGTTACTTTACATGTAATTCTTGCAAGAATATATGTAAAACAGCAAACAAATAGCGGAAAAAAGCCCAAGTGAACATATTGCAGAGGATCCAGGAACATTGGACTGCTAATACAGTGCATGATGGTGCTAAAAAGATCCCTGAAACAGAAAGAAAAAAATCTGAGTACAATAAGGAAAACTACTCACTGTCTATGACTAATATCCCATCAGCGATAACACAAGCAGCTAGTCAGAAATAAATATACTAATTTTGACCTGAGAAACTTTTGTGTAGTGTAGAAGCTGGGAAAGCTGTATAGAATCCCCTCTCCATTCACTGTGTGAAAAAAGCAATCCTGCAATCACTGTGAAGCCGTCTTGCTTTTGATGGTCTCTATGGACAGACCTTTCCTAGTAGCTACAATTTAGCTAGAAGGGAGACACCTAGTGGTAGAAACTTCAGAGAAGTATTTCAGGCAAAAAACAGCAACATTTTTAATTAAAGTACACAACATTTTCGTGCAGAATTATATGCTCTATTGAATGAGACTAAACTGTGCGAAAAGTTAGTGACCAAAAAAAAGCTTGCTTTTTTAACTGTTTGTTTTTCCAAAACATTACAAATACAACTTGTCTTGTTGCAAGGGTTTATTTATTTTTACATTTAGTCACAGCCAAGTATTTTATATTCTATTTATATAGTTATTTGGTATAGGCAGTAATAAATCATCCATCCAACCATAATAAGGTTGTTTTAAAAGGAGTTTACCACCTCCCCAAGGCACATTACAGGGATGAACAACATACCTTTGTTATGGATGTCATTTTTGTAGATTTGGAGTAAAACAACTTTGAAGTCCTTTGCAAATGAGGCTTTCAGCTCCCTGGAGCACTGCTCCTGCTGCTCAAGTAGGATGAGTGATGTTAGAGCAGTGGGATGATCAACTGTCACTAGTGTGATGCATGCAGGAGATGATAGGGGTCTGAGTGGCAAAATAAGTGTTCCAGGGAGTTGAAGATGAACTCATACACACATATAGGATAAGCCATTCATAGACATATTTGGGATATCATCACAGGGGGTGATGGAACCAAATCAAAAAGTGCCTATGCAATTCACAGAAATATTTGATAATCAAATTAAAATATAACTTTTATTAGGAAATAGGCTAAAATAGCATATATATATATATATATATATATATATATATATATAATGCTAATTAAGTAGACAGTGTAAGTCAGATAAGGACACGCAAGTACACTAGGTCCCAAAAAATCAAGTAATCTCATTGGGAAGCTGTGTGCATAGAGTGTGTGAATAATATCAACACAGTGGTGTAGATAATAGATCTCATATATTAGAAGATCCCTATTACAAATCGATCCATGGGTAATTAATCCACCAGATTGAAAACACAATGTATTTGAGAAACCCTGTGTAGATATGATAATCTCCCACAATGAGGTAAAGGGGGGTGAAACTATTATGACTCCAAACCCCCTAAATCAGGATTAGCTCAGAGGCAGATAAAGCATTAGATTATATCACTGCCTCAAGGTGTAAATTAACACAGGGAAACATGCCAAATAATAGCAGTCTCTGCCCCCAACTCCACTAATCAAGGCTGATATAGAGTGGAAAATGCTCATGGATTTCACAGGGAAACATGCCACACATTAGCAGTCCCTGCCCCCAACTCCACTGGTTATGACTGATGTAGAGTACAAATTGCTCTGCTCAATGCCTTTTCTCTTAATGATAATCTAAATTCATTTGGCTCAAAGAAACGCAACACAATCTACAACAAAAAAAAACTGTTTCCTGCAACATGGGGTCTCATCCTTAGACTTTTGACTGATTTGACTGAAAAGGAGCTTGATACCACCCACCAATTTAGATTTAGATGTCTTAGATGTCATGGAAAAAGTAGAGGTACGGGAATTTATTGTGGGGAGTGGAATTCTGGTTTTATCACCCTTGCCGACTAGTGGCTGTCTAAAGACCTTTTTTAATCAAATGCCATGATGTTAGGGCACTTATTTATCCTAGTGGCCCCAGTAATTTGACTATGGAAGAGTCTACTTCTATTAAAAAAAATGTATCACCATTTTTTTATTTATTTATTAAAACATGATTGTGATCTTCTATTGTGACCCTGTCTGTCTTGTTTATAATGCAAATGAGATGACTGCTGCAAAGAAAATCCCTACATTGGCAAGTGTCTGTTTATTTTTAGGATAGAGTACTTTTTTAATGTATATAGTGTCATGTAAAATGAAAAATAAAACCATCAGAATTTCTTAACAATATGTTTCACATAAAAACTTGGTTTAAATCATTTTGATTACACACTACCTTTATGTGGTTAAGGTCCCAGGAGGCAATCCATATTCTGGTACATGACTGTAAGGGCCGGTTCACATCTGCGTTCGATTTCCGTACAGGGGAGAAACGCAGAGAGAAGTGGTTTACATAAGGAAACCTGCGGACCCCATAGACTATAATGGGGTCCGCGTGGTTTCTGCATGTTTCGGAAACCACACGGACCGCATTATAGTCTATGGGGTCCGCAGGTTTCCTTATGTAAACCGCTTCTCTCTGCGTATAGGTTTCCGTTCGGGGGGTCCCCAAGCGGACTCCCCTGTACGGAAACCAAACGCAGATGTGAACCGGCCCTAACACTTTTCTTATGGAAAGGCAGTTGCATAGGATGCAGCTTTACTCCCAAGTTTATTGATTGGGCAAAGTTATTTAGATTTAGGCAGCTGTCTGACAGTGTTATTTTGTTTTTTTGCATTATTGCTATTTAAGCAGGTATTTGTACACGCTTATATTTCAGTGCTAAGTGGTATGGTACTGTACAAGATACCAACATTAGACCGGCCTTGTATTTATAATACAACAGTTTGAAACCTAAATTCACACAAACTGCTACCATTTTAACAAGCATGCTACAGATGTTTTTGTTAACATAAGTGTATAAACACATGAGGAGGATTTCCCTGCATCAATGGAGGATAAGACTGGGATCACATGACAGAAAATGAAGAGGAATTTGAGGTGACCATCTGCCTGAGACTCCTCTTCATTTTCCAGCCCTCCAACTTTACCTAGTTGATCAAGCTCAGATGAATGGACCTAATCATCGAGGTGTCTTTTGCTGCAGACTCTATAGCTGAATCAACTGTGGAGTCCACAGCATCACTTAGCAGGATGCTTATTTTTTTCAGCGTTCTGCTTCAATCTTTTCATCCAATTGAAAACAATGAGAGGCAGAATCAGGTCAGAATCTGGCACTGATATTGAGGTAGAATCTGCCTCGAAATCAGCTCTGCCTACTGAACATACTATTAGCTTGATTTATGATTGGGTGCAGACACATAAACCCAGCTCATCCTCCTGTGGGCCTGCAGCTGGCCTAGATTTCAGGAATCATATACACTATAATGTGGTACAAAACAATGCGAAATATAATGGAATCACTTATACTTTTCACTTCTACTCAATCCACTCCTCACTTTGGCTCAAAAAATGCATAAAAATCTGCAACAAAAAAAGCAGCCTAAAACTGGTGTTAATGATGAAGAATGTGATGGGTTGTTTTTGGAATTGGAAAGTGGCAAGAACGAGTTGGAAAAGGGCCCTCGAAACAGTTTGCGATTTTTATAAGCTGTTAAAGAGGATAAGAGCTATAAAAGTGGGTAAGAACTTGATGAATCTGCTCCGCTGTCTATACTTTCAGTGACTGTAGAAAAATCACTTTGTAAAAATTAAAGCAGGGGCATAATTGTGGGGGTCAGGGGTGAGCACAGGCCATATGCCACAGATTCAAAATGCTAGTGAAGGGTATTCTACTTGACCCAGAAAAAAAAAGTCTAGCTACACTGCTGAACTAAGTGTCTTTTTCTGTAGCTCAGGCTGTGGCCTCATATTACGAAAACGCAGCATTTTTGCCATGGTTTTACATTACCTGCAAAGTGGATGGGATTATGGCTAATCCTATCCATACATTGCAGTAAAAAACTTCAGTGGAAAAGCTGCGTCTTCAAAAACAGGAGTTTTTTTGAATATCGCAGCATGTCAATTATACCTGTGGAAACACTTTCCTTTTTGCATATCGGTATAAGGGCAGAAAGTCTGCAGAGGAAAGCTCTGCGAAATCGCCATGGAAAACAGTGTGGAAAAAGCGTGATTCCTTTCTGCCATATTTTCTTCCACAGCATTTTTTTTTGCTGCGCTTCGCTACATGGGACCCTAGCCTCAGTGTCAAAGTGTCCTAATTTAATACAATAATACACCATAGGCCAGGGGTCAGCAACCTTCGACACTCCAGCTGCTGTGAAACTACAACTCCCAACGTGCCCCATTCACTTCCATGGGAGTTGCAAGAACAGCAGAACAAGTATGCATGCTGGGAGTTGTAGTTTTACAACAGCTCGAGTGCTGAAGGTTGCCTACCCCTGTCATAGGCTATAATACATTCCATATGGGGTTGAATGCCTTTGTAGGCATTATTTTTGTCACTGAATTATTTCATTTAATATATTAAGTGATCTATTTGTAACAAAGAAGGTGAGATAGAGTGTGGAACCAAACATACTTAGAGGATGAGTCTGGAAACAGTTCTTTTTACATTTAAGTTTACTGAATATTGTTTATAATATCAAGCGCTGTTCTCTTCTTTCCAATCTTCCTTACTTTCAGTGTGACAATAATTTAGTGATTTCTATGGTTCATTACTTATATTACTACTTCATAGTTCATTGCATACAACTAATTCACTTCACAAAAAATGACTCATTTAGATTCTCATTTTAGCTAGTGGACAAGCTTACTTCCTCAAAGAATCAATAAAGCTTTACATTGACTATTCAATTGATTATCTTGCCCTATTCTCAAGCAGATGTTAAAGGGTGTCAGAAAGCAGCGTCCTTCTCACTTTACTTGTCTATAAGAAGCCTTTAGATGGGAGCTACTATAAGATAACTGCAATACGGCTGTCCAAATGTTCACATCTCATGACACATTCTTCTTCTTTAATTGTTAGTGCTTCTAGCTTAAGAGGTACTCCATCTTTATTTTTACTTAGAAAAATCGTATTTATAATTTGGATGAGTAAAGGGATGACATGGATAATTTCTTATCTGTGTTTTTTCTCGTCTCAGTACAGACCCACCTAATTTTGTTGTGCCGTGTGAGACAGGTTGCTAGAAAGAAACTGCCTAATGCTAAAGCCCCACGTGGCTTAAACGCCACGATTCGCCCACGGCGGAAGCGCCATGGAAAAAATCGCAGTGTTTTACAGTCAGAGCAAAGTGGATGGGATTCTAGTGAATCCCATGCCTACTCTACGGAAAAAACCACGCTGCGGACATGCGGCGTTTTCCAAAACCGGCACGGTTTTGGAAATCGTCACATGTCAATTATACCTACGGAAAACCCGGCGGTTTCCCCATAGGTATAATTGAAACAGAAAGTCCGCAGAGGAAAACTCTGCAAACTTTCTGTCTAAAGCGCTGCGGGAGAAACCGCGGGAGGGGGAAGAGGAAACAATCATGCAAATACTAACAATAAGAATGTGGATGACAACGGCAACACTACTTCTGGTTTTGGTGGCACCGCCAGTAGGATTATTGTAGCTCGCTCATCTCAGTTGTACCCAGAGTGCACTTATATTCCATCAGGTAACTGTGACCCCATGGAATTCTGAGATTATAGGTTTGAGTAGTGGAAGGAGTTGAACCAGTTAGCCATGGGAGTTTTATCTTGTCTGGATTCAAGCATAATGGCCAAGAGGGTGTTCTGCTGGTGGTGCTGTAATACCTAGAAGGATGAATCTGTTAACAGCTATTATGGAAAAAATTATTTTTGTGAAAATGAATGGATCCATGAGGATTTTCACACACACCTCTGGCTGATGCCCGCAAATCGTGGTGACACTGTCACCCTGTATCATCATGTTCCATTTACTGTACTGCTGATGCTGCCTGCTACTCCTAAATAGCTACCACCACTGTCACCACTCAGCCAGACATGTCATCATGTCATTCCATGCCATACTGCCACTCATGTTGCCATAACTATCACCTCTCGGCCAGACATGTCCTGTGGCCTGATCCATCATATTATTCCATGCTGCACTCCCACTCATGTTGCCACAGCTACCCCTATTGCCCCATTAATTTTTCTACAAAACCATTGCTGTTTGCAACATAACCACCATGTGTGTCTAAAAAAACATGGGCAAGCACCTTTCCCTCAAAAAGGGGGAATTTTTGGCGCATTTTAAATGTTAAAATGTGTAAAAGTGACTGTCAGCGCAGTGTATGGTTAAAGTTGGAGTTTGTATCCTCTGTTTTCCATCAGTTTTTTCCATAGACATACATGTCACTATCACTATCACTTAATATCATTATCACTATGACATAACTTCGGCTGTTTTTGCCTTAGAGAGCTAGTAGCCATGACAGTAATGGATTATTTCCACATGCAAATGATTGAGCGTGTGTAGAATGTTATAAGAATGTCCATAGCAGATGGGCCTGAATAGTGAAGGTGCAGTCCACACAAACTAAATAAGATGGACATGTTTCTGAACCTATTAGGCAAAAAAAAAAAACAGCCTAGTGTACCTGACTATGTTCATATTGGCTGGAGTATACTGACACCCTGACCTAAATTGAAATAGCTGTTAGGCTAAGGCCCCACGTGGCATTTCCTTTGCCACACCTCCTCCCTTTGACGTTTGTGATTGGAGAAAAAACCTGGCTGGGGTTAGCTTAAATCCGGAAATGCCAGGGTGGAATTGAAGTTTTTGAAGTGCCAACCATCTTACTCTGGAGGTGACTATCTCATGAGTTAAATAACCCCTATATTGTCACACCCCTTATGGCCCCTTATGTTTTTTATGTCTTCATCTCTACGTATCCCCTTCCTAATAGGTCCCGGCATTTGTCTCCTCTCCACTTGGCCGCACCACATCTGCTAAATGTGCTGGCCTTACTTAATGTTGTCTCCATAAATGTGCAGAGACTTGCTTTCACAGATGCTGTAGATGAAAAGAACCTTGGTGGTCTCTATCCAAGAGATGGACTTGCAGAGTGACCAGGTTCCCCACCTGAAGGACAGGAGATTCTCTGATGTATTTCACAGCTTCTCCAGCAACTTCCAAGCCAGGGAAGTCACAATCCTGATCACCCCAAATCTCTATCAAAGAGAAGACCATGGAGTTGTTGGTTACGTTGGGGACAGTATACACGTCCAATATGAAACAGGTTGGTTTCCTAGATCTCACTCTTAGAGAGATGGAAGACCTCCTGGAGGGGGTATTGCTGTTGTGTGTGTTGATTTCAATATGGCCTTGGACCCTTTACTACATACTTCTAGTGGTCTCTAAACCGTCTCCCATCTTGTGCTTAGAAGAGTAAGGATTACTTAGCAGCACTTCCAACTTATGTCATCTCTTAAACCTTTGGGAATAGACTACTATTTTTTCTCATGCACTCAACACCTACTCATGCATAGATCATTTAATTTTTTTCTCACGTCCCACCTGCATTTCCTATCTATAAGCTGTATACATCGACTCGATCTCTTTCTCTGACCATGACCTAATCTCTATGTCGTTGACCCTCCCCTACCCCCAGAGCAGGACCTGGCATTGTCATCTTAATGGGAGCCTTTTACAATCCACTGCAGTGATGAAGGAGATCTGGGATGATGTCTCCAACAACTTAATAACCAATACTGGTCAAGAGGCCTCCCCAACAACTATCTGGGAGGCACATAAGAATCCAGGAATCCTGCATTAAAATGTCAGGGGGCTATGACGAAGCGGGGTGCGAAACGTATGTTGGGGCTCAGAGTGGAGGTCGCAGTGTATGTCCATATACAGTATATTGCCAGTAGGTAATGGATACTCATTGTTTCAACTACATTTGTTTGTTATTCATACCTTGTATTTTGACATATATCATTAGTGATCCAATTCTATTTTTTCATACTGTATAAACATTGTGTTAGATATTGCTTATGATTGCTGTATAGGGGCTTGATATAGATATTTCCTATGATAACATATATATATATATATATATATATATGGTTTTGATGCTGCATTGATTTATATACTGCCAGTCCTGTTGGCATGTTTTTGTGGATTGCCCTGCGACATCCACTCTTATGAAATATATTTTAGATGATTTTCATATTTTGTTTTTCCTTTTTTGCATCAATAAAACTTTATTATTACATTTGTAATTGTGTGTTGGTATAATGTTTATTTATTGAGCGATAATACCAGATGTTCAGAAATAAAAATGGTCTCCACTCCTTATCTGTTCCTGAGGATCTCCCAACCTTCCTTCAGTCTTTGGACTTGCCTCCTCTTCGGCTACCAGAATGGGATCTTCTCCTCTCCGTGACGGGCCCGTTTAATACCCACCTCACCATGAGTGAAACCATAGACAGTAGATGCCAAAGCTCGCTTCGTTGGCAGAGACCTCGCGCAGGCAAAGATCGGCCCAAAGTCGAGACCATCTAGCTTGGGATGTTTGCCAAGTGGGCAATTCACATTGGACTGTTCTTCATTACAACTGTATTTTTACTCTGGTTAGTTTGTTTTGCCCTTTCTTGTTCACTCCTGCTGTTCACATACTCACATCACCTCTCACTACTCTCTTATTTTGGGCCTGAAAGGACCATAACTCACTGAACACTTAACACCACTTCTTACAACCCAAACTTGTTTTTTGCCTACCACACTCCCACATAGATTAGGGGCCATCATTATTGGCCCTCTCTGAGACTGTGCACCTCATTAATAGCCCCCTTGAGGGTAGCTATACTGCCCTTATTCCTCTACTAGCCTCCTCCATCTAGTTTTCTTCCCCCTACTTCTTCGATTCTGTTCCTCATACCCAGCTTTTCTATCCCTCTTTTGCTCCTCCTTCTCTCCCAATGGCGGACATCACAGTAACATCTTTTAATGTAAATGGCTTGAACACCCCAGAAAAACACTCATAAATCTTGTATGGTTCCCACAACAGTAGGAGCCTCATCTACAGGAAATTCACTTTTCCACCTCCCGTATGCCCACGATTAAAAACCAGTACTTCCCCCTTTGCTTCAACAGTAGTTTATGACACAGTATACACCATAGCTAACATCTATTCCCCCCAACTCTGGTCAGATTCCCTTTTTCATCTCGGCATTAACCACTCTACAGTCCTTTGCTCGAGGCCACCTTATCCTCTATGGCGACTTCAACCTAACTATTAATTCGATGCTCGACTTTTCCTCTGGCAAAACCCAGGTTCCTTATAATGCCCTTAACAAACTGAGAAAACGCCTACCCTCCATGCTACTGTGTGATGCCTGGTGTATCCTTAATCCTGATACGAGGGACTACTCTTTTTACTCTTATGTACACAACTCATACAGCAGACTGGATTACATTTTTATGCCCCATGCCCTTCTAACACAGGTGACAATGGCCCAAATAGGCAACGCCCTCCTCTACGACCACTCCCCTGTTTCATGCTCACTAAGACTCTTACAACCCACCCCACTCCCCAACCCCTGGAGACTCAATGAGTCCCTTCTGCTAGATGCTCAGTGTCTTACAAACCTCAAGCAATCTATAATTAACTTTGAACAGGACCACTCACTGGACACCGCCTCATTGCCTATCCAATGGGAGGCTCTGAAATGTGTTCTGAGAGGAATTTAATTAAGCACTTAGCCAGAATCAAAAGAGAAGCAGGTGTGAAATTGAAAACCCTGCTCCACTCTCTCACTACTTTGGAGGCCCAACACAAATAATCCCTCCAACGCTCCATCCTTGCTGCATTAACAGTGATCAGGTCACTCATTGAGCATAAGCACCAGCAATTTCGCCAATTTCGACGATTGTTCTATGAATGGGGCAACAAGGCAGGCCGCCTCCTGGCCTGAGCATTCTGTGAGCGACATTCGACCTCCCATGTCATGTCTATCAAGCATTTCTCTGGTACAATCTCCCATCTCAAGCCTTCTGTGACTACTACAAAACTTTATATAAACTTCCCATCCACACCACTAACCAAATGCCCAAAAACTCCCAGACCCTCACTAAGGGAGTGCCCTGCCTGATCTTAAATCAGAAGATGTGGCGCTATTAGACACACCGTTTACTTCCACAGAACTAGAATTGGCGATCTCCAGCCTACCGACGGGCAAAATCCCATTCCCAGATGGTTTTACTGTGCGCTTCTTTAAATGCTTAACAACTGAACTATCCCCTGATATTCTGAAAGCCTTTAATGCAGTTTCCTCCAACACCTCCTTCCCCCCCTTTTTTCTCCATGCTCATGTCACAGTCTCCCCGAAAGAGGGAAGAGACCCACAACTATGCCCCCAGTTATAGGCCCATCTCACTAATTAACACAGATGTGAAGCTGTTTGCTAAGTTGTTAGCCAGTAGATTGAGCTGTCTTAAATTATAGTGCTAACTTCCACCAGTTGACTTGTGAGTAAGACCAGGCAGGAATGTTGCTGCACCACTGTGGAAGTTAGCACTATAATCTAAGCGCTCCCTAGTTATTATATTTGGGGAGCTGTGTTTGTAAGCTAGAGCAGTCCCCTGCTAATAGGTCGCCTGAACAGTGGCTTAACCAGCAATGAAACGTAGGGACAGAAAGGGACAGACTGTTTGAGGGATAGCTTCATGGTACTGCCCTTGTAAGGGTGGGAGTCTTTTTGTGGGGGTCAGGGTATAGCAATGGAATATTCCTTATGTACCTGCTGCCTTAACTACCTGACCTCTTCTGGAAAATCAACAGATTGGTGAGACCAAAACTTTTGTTCTATACCACTATCTGTCACTACTTATAGTTGTAGTGCTTTTTCCAGTAATTCTCCTGCATGTAGAGGTCACAGATATATTAAAGTGGACTTCATTTATGGAGTATCATTGAACTGGTGTATAAGAGACCCCATTGTGGCTGATACTTTATTTGTATGGTTGAAATACAGTATTTTAAATGTATTTATTAAAAGTTAGATTTTCAGGTATCTTCATAGTTTAACATCTGTGGTGGTAATGTATTACATTAATTTATGTTACTACAGATGTGGCTCAGTGGTTAACATTACAGCCTTGTAGCGCTGGAGTCCTGGGTTCAAATACTGCCAAGGACAACATCTGCGAGGAGTTTGTATGCTCTCCCTGTGTTTGCATGGGTTTCCTCCCACACTCCAAAGACATACTGATAGGGCAGGGGTAGGTGACCTTTTTTGTTCGGCGTGCCCATTTTAATTTAAAAAAAAAAAATCAAAGATGAGGTACTCGGAGTGCCAGTCAATAATTGTAAGTCTGACAACCCCTAAACTAAAATCATATACCACAAACCATAACACAGAAGTGCTGCCACCAGATGCTTTAGGACACATGCGTTTACTGCTATTTCCTGGGACGCTCCTGTACTTTCCGATTAGAAGTAATGAAAGAACATGTGCAGCCCCCAATTAGTGGTAAATGTAAGTGTCCAGGAGCACCGTATGGCAGCAGCCTTATGGTGGAAACACACTATGTATCTGGATGCAGCTATATTCTTAGGCCACTGGAACTTTTACTTCGATGTAAAACTGCGTTCACATGGTGCATTTTTGCACACAAAAAAAAAAAAATGCCTGAAGTTTCTGTGCAAAAACACCTTAATAAAGAAAACACACCGTTATACAGAATAATGTCCCATAGTGGCCCCTGCACACGGTATTATGTCCCATAGTGGCCCCTGCACACTGTATTATGTCCCATAGTGGCCCCTGCACACGGTATTATGTCCCATAGTGGCCCCTGCACACTGTATTATATCCCATAGCGGCCCTGCACACGGTATTATGTCCCACATTGGCCCCTGCACATGGTATTATGTCCCATAACGGTCCCTGCACACTGTATAACATTCTAACTTTTATAATTTTTGCCACTCACTAGCTATTATTATACTGTAGGGTCTCTTCAGTATGATAAGCGGAGGGCCAAGAGAGCTGACAAACATAAAAAAAAATATCACTCACCTTCTTTGTGCTCCACAGAGGCTCTGTTCTATTTGGGCACTTCTGCCTGTAGTCAGCAGCTGCTGATTGGGTCTCAGGGGTCATGTCGCGTCATTATGCATAATGACGCCGGACGTGACCCCTGAGGCCCTGCCAGCAGTCTCTTACGTCAGGCAGAAACGCCTGCAGAGCACAGAGTGGCTGCGGAGCACAGGAAAGGTGAGTAACATTTTTTTTTTATGTTCCATCACTTCTCCTGAGCCTCCGCTTATTATACTCGTGGGTCTGAAGAGACCCCACAGTATAATAACAACAGTTTCGACTCGGCCGCGTTTGGTCCAATCGAAACTGCTGGGTGAGGACTCGGGTCGCCATGCCAGGGAAATATGTGCCGCAACCCAGATGGAAGAGACCGAAGGATGGGAGTAGTAGTGGCGGATGCTGTGCCACCTAGCAGGCCGAGCACACTCACCAACCACTCCAGTCCCACTCCTGGGCTGGACAAAGTCGAGGGGGTCCTGCAGCACTACCGGATTTTGGTGGTAGTTCTTTCCGCCAGGGCGTTTCCAGTTGGAGAGGGGACTTTCCTCTCTGAGCCGGTGTGGTGTTGGTCGGAAGGGCCCTGATGGTAATGCAGGCACAACTCAGGAGTCAGCGGTGCAGGTGAACAAGAAACGGCTTTTATTTGGCAACAGAAACAAAGGTAACGGCAGCTTTCAAATGAGGGTAGTAGTTCTACAGTGTCCAATCCCCAGCCTTGGTTCTAGGAGGGTGCCCAGGGATGATACAGGCTCTACAGCATAGTTTTCCACCAGTGGCGTAACTAGGAATGGCTGGGCCCCAAGGCAAACATTTGACATGCCCCCCCCCCCCGAACCACTGCCCCCAATCGCTGCCCCCGGACCGCCCCCTCCAACCTCCCCCCCAAACAAAAAACGCATTCCTGCGCACACTATTATGTGCCATAGTGGCTCCTGCACACAGTATTATGCCCCATAGTGGCCCCTGCACACAGTATCATGCCCCATAGTGGCCCCTGCACACTGTATCATGCCCCATAGTGGCCCCTGCACACAGTATCATGCCCCATAGTGGCCCCTGCACACAGTATCATGTCCCATAGTGGCCCCTGCACACAGTATCATGCCCCATAGTGGCCCCTGCACACAGTATCATGCCCCATAGTGGCCCCTGCACACAGTATCATGCCCCATAGTGGCCCCTGCACACATTATCATGCCCCATAGTGGCCCCTGCACACAGTATCATGTCCCATAGTGGCCCCTGCACACAGTATCATGCCCCATAGTGGCCCCTGCACACAGTATCATGCCCCATAGTGGCCCCTGCACACAGTATCATGCCCCATAGTGGCCCCTGCACACAGTATCATGCCCCATAGTGGCCCCTGCACAAAGGATCATGTTCCATAGTGGCCCCTGCACACAGTATCATGCCCCATAGTGGCCCCTGCACACAGTATCATGCCCCATAGTGGCCCCTGCACACAGTATCATGTCCCATAGTGGACCTTGCACACAGTATCATGCCCCATAGTGGCCCCTGCACAAAGTATCATTCCCCATAGTGGCCCCTGCACAAAGTATCATTCCCCATAGTGGCCCCTGCACACAGTATTATATCCCATAGTGGTCCCTTCACACAGTATTATATCCCATAGTGGCCCCTGCACACAGTATTATATCCCATAGTAGCCCCTGCACACACTATTATTCCCCATAGTGGCCCCTACACTGAGTATTTTGCCCCATAGTGGCCCCTGCACACACTATTATATGTCCCATTGTGGACCACCCATGAACAATTATTATACTCTGGAGTCTTTTCAGACCCCTGTTCCTCGCTCCGGTCCACTCCCTGCTGCTTCAGCCGCCTTCAATGTTGGACCAGGCTGGCGTCACGTGATCCTGGCCGGCGTCACGTGATGCGGGCAAGGCGTCGTGACGCAAAATGACGTCGGGGACGTCACCAAACAGGCCCGAAGCCTGGAGAAGCGCAGGAGAGGTAAGTACATTGTTTTTTATGTTCCCTCACCTCCCCTGGGACTCCGATTATTATACTTCGGGGTCTGAAAAGACCCCGCAGTATAATGATAGCAGAGATTGTGGTGTTCGGCCCGCGGCTTCACATACCGACCCCGCTCCTGCTCACAGCCACCTCCTCAGAATCGGAAGCGCAGGCGGCTGTGAGCGGGACCCCGGGGAATGGTAAGTATATAGGGCCCGTTACCTGCTGGGGTAACTCCAGCAGGTAACGGACTATTTAAAAAAAAAAAAAAAAAAGCATCGGGCCCTGTGGCAGCTGCTACCGCTGCTACCCCGGTAGTTATGCCCCTGTTCTCCACTACTCCTCCTCTCGTGCCTCTCCCAGAGATGGATGATAGAGAGAGTGGTAGTACAGGGAGGCCTGACAGGGCTCTGGTTACCTGAAGACTAGGCCCGATGTAATCCTCCTGTCAGGGTCCCCTCTGTTCCTCCTGGCATGGCACCGGAAAGCTCCACAATGATGGACAGCCAAAAAAGTCCTCCTGGATGTCTCTGGGGCCGATTATAATCCTCTTGGAGGCTGTGATGGCTGACCGTTGGCCTAAGTCCAGCTTGTGGCGGCAGGAACACTCCGCATACCCTCACTGTTCCACTGCTCACACTAGACTGACTAAACCTGAACTCAGGCCAACAGTCACCGTGGAGACGGAGTCTCCCACAAACCCGCCCAGTGGCCTGTGATAGGCCAGGGCTAAACCAAGGCTAGGTTTTGAACACTGCAGGGGAGAAACAACAGGGAAAAGCTGCAACAACACATTTAACATAGAATGGATGTACCAACAAAAAACCCAGAATCACACAAACAAACAAATTAAATCAGCAGCCTCTGGGATGCTGCATATGCCTCGCGTGCCGCTCTTGGCACGCGTGCCTGGGGTTGCCGACCCCTGTGATAGGAAATTTGGATTGTGAGCCCTATATGGGACAGTGATGGACAATATCTGTAAAGCACTGCAGAATAAGATGGCTCTATACAAGCAAGCATTAAAAAAAAAAAAATTGATGTGAGAACTACATCGGTATTAAGCTTTTGTTCCCTTTGTCTCCTACCCCTGGTTCTCATTTTATGTCAAGGAAGTTTGTTATTTACTTTGTTGAAAACTCAATAAAACCTTAAAGAAGAAAAAAATGGTATTATCATGTCAGTGTGACTATTCACAGTAACATAGAATGTATTACGTTTATGTGCACCGTTTGCTTTTTTTGGAAGAATCCATATTAATTTCATTTTTTGTATAATATAGTTTTCCAATACTTGGTATTCATATACAGTAAATCAAATTCAAGCTGCCATTGGTATAAATATGAAATTATTTCCATGCATAGTTCAGTATTTACAGCTATCAGCTATTGCACAAAATATAGCGACATTGACATGATATTCTAATGTGCAATATTGAAACAAAGAAATAGTTCTATGTGTGTGATTCTTTTGTCACCAGAAGGCAGTCTCAGCATCTGAGTTCTTAATGGTAAGATAACACAATAGGGTCAAAGTAAAAAGGTTCTCTTATGAAAATTTTATCAGCAACTTTGGTAAATTGCTGTGGGATAGGTGCTCTGCTCTCCTGTAGACCTGAAACCTGCTTTAACAAGGTGAAGGCTGAATGCATTGCATCAGTCCCACAAGTTATTAAGGGCACTCCAATTGAATTAACACCAAATCAAGCCAGTGCACTTAACAATACAAATGCACTTAAGGGATGCCTCAGAATGATTTGTGACTAAAGAAAGTAAAGAAGAGAATGGCCTTCAAGACCACAGAGGTGGTGTTGAGTGTCATATACAGGAAAAGCCATAAGTGGAACTTAGAATACCGGAAAAACCATGAACTTCTGGGGCTCTCAAATACCTTAGAGCCAGCTACAAAATAGATGGTCTTCTGCTCTTTTCAGAAAACAATTGATAAATAAATTACTGATTATTTCCTCAGTGACAGAGACGATATTACTTCTATTAATAGAGCACTTTAATCTTACTAACATAAAGACAGGCACAGGAAAATATCCATCACAAAACACTTCTCATAGAAGATTCCTTCATACAAGACATTTTTTAGGAACTGATGTGTTGTCATAATTTAACGTATATTGTTTGCCAAATATTTAAGGGGTTGGCCACTTTCAGATCAATATTGAAAGACAAATGTTATTGTTTGTATAATAAAAAGTTGTACAGTTTTCCAATATACTTTATGTATCAATTCCTCACAGTTTTCTAGATCTCTGCTTGCTGTCATTCATTCTGTTTACCTCTAGTGGATGAAATTCTGACAATGGTCATGTGATGGACACAGGTGCACAGCTCGTTATAGTCACAGCACAGTAATCAGACATCTGCCTGGTAACGAGCTGTGCACCTGTGTCCATCACATGACCATTGTCAGACTTTTATCCACTAGAAGTAACAGAATGAATGACAGCAAGCAGAGATCTAGAAAACCGTGAGGAATTGATACAGAAAGTATATTAGAAAATTGTATATCTTTTTATTATGCAAACAATAACATTAGTCTCTTAATATTGGTCTGAAAGTGGCCAACCCCTTTAAGTTCACATGTAATAAGCAGAGCCTAATTTATCTATAGGTGAGAAAAAATACATTTGAGTACACTGAATAGTTGGTATTGTGCATGTATATTTTAAATCAGAACCCACAGGAGGATAATTTAAAGCAATATATTGTATGACTTAGGCAAAGACCATATGTAGCAAATCACAGCTAAAAATGTCACGGAAACATGCAGCGAAACTGCAGCAGAAAATAATACAGCAAAAACACCTACATTTCTCACTGCTTTTTCACTTTTGCCTCCCTCATATAAGCTTAAAGAGGACTTTTCACCACCCCAGAGCTGTGCAGTTTTCTGTACTTGTTATAGGCGCTGCTGCACAGACCCTGGGGCACTTTGAATTTTCTTTCTAGCCCCCACTGTTGCGGAGTTATGAACCCCGTTATTAAAGTTCTTCACTGTCAGAAAGGCGTTCCCTGACTGTAAGTCAAGGGCTACGTCATTTGCATCGCTCTGACAGTGTCCAATTAGCAGAGGGCAGTGTCAGAGCGGCTTTGGCTGTGTGATCTCATGAGAAGTTGCGAGATCTCGCGAGATCACAGAGCCGAAGCTGCTCTAATACAGACCTCTGCTAATTGGAATGCAAATGAAGTAGCCCTTCACTTACAAAGTACAATTGTAGAAAGAGCAACGGCACTCCTACTGTACAGTCATGGCCAAAAGTTTTGAGAATGATACAAATATTAATTTTTACAAAGTCTACTGCTTCAGTTTTTCTAATGGCAATTTGCATATACTCCAGAATGTTATAAAGAGTGATCAGCTTAACAGCAATTACTTGCAAAGTCAATATTTGCCTAGAAAATGAACTTTATCCCCCAAAACACATTTCAACATCATTGCAGCCCTGCCTTAAAAGGACCACCTAACATCGTTTCAGTGATTGCTCCATTAACACAGGTGTGGGTGTTGATGAGGACAGGGCTGGAGATCAATCTGTCATGATTAAGTAAGAATGACACCACTGGACACTTTAAAAGGAGGCTGGTGCTTGCCATCATTGTTTCTCTTCTGTTAACCATGGTTATCTCTAAAGAAACACGTGCAGTCATCATTGCACTGCACAAAAATGGCCTAACTGGGAAGAGTATTGCAGCTAGAAAGATTGCACCTCAGTCAACAATCTATCGCATCATCAAGAACTTCAAGGAGAGAGGTTCCATTGGTGCCAAAAAGGCTCCAGGGCGCCCAAGAAAGACCAGCAAGCGGCAGGACCGTCTCTTAAAAGTGTTTCAGCTGCGGGATCGGGCTACCAGCAGTGCAGAGCTTGCTGAGGAATGGCAGCAGGCAGGTGTGAGTGCATCTGCACGCACTGTGAGGCGGAGACTCTTGGAGCAAGGCCTGGTCTCAAGGAGGACAGCAAAGAAGCCACTTCTCTCCAGAAAAAACATCAGGGACAGACTGATATTCTGCAAAAGGTACAGGGAGTGGACTGCTGAGGACTGGGATAAAGTCATTTAATCTGATGAATCCCCTTTTCGATTGTTTGGAACATCTGGAAAACAGCTTATTCGGAGAAGAAGAGGTGAGCGCTACCACCAGTCTTGTCTCATGCCAGCTGTAAAGCATCCTGAAAATATTCATGTGTGGGGTTGCTTCTCAGCCAAGGGAATCGGCTCTCTCACAGTCTTGCCTAAAAACACAGCCATGAATAAAGAATGGTACCAGAATGTCCTCCAAGAGCAACTTCTCCCAACCGTCCAAGAGCAGTTTGGCGCTCAACAATGCCTTTTCCAGCATGATGGAGCACCTTGCCATAAAGCAAAGGTGATAACTAAATGGCTCAGGGAACAAAACATAGAGATTTTGGGTCCATGGCCTGGAAACTCCCCAGATCTTAATCCCATTGAGAACTTGTGGTCAATCATCAAGAGACGGGTGGACAAACAAAAACCAACAAATTCAGACAAAATTAAAGCATTGATTCTGCAAGAATGGACTGCTATCAGTCAGGATTTGGTCCAGAAGTTGATTGAGAGCATGCCAGGGAGA
Source organism: Leptodactylus fallax (assembly GCA_947044405.1). Taxonomy (NCBI): domain Eukaryota; kingdom Metazoa; phylum Chordata; class Amphibia; order Anura; family Leptodactylidae; genus Leptodactylus; species Leptodactylus fallax. Next base: position 1,831,540 of record CAMRHE010000197.1, on the reverse strand, counting down.
ATTGCAGAGGTCCTGAAGAAGAAGGGTCAACACTGCAAATATTGACTTGCTGCATTAACTCATTCTAACTGTCAATATAAGCTTCTGTTACTCATAATATGAATGCAATTATATTTCTGTATGTGATAAAAACATCTGACAAACACACATAAAAACCAGAGGGCAGCAGATCATGTGAAAATAGAATATTTGTGTCATTCTCAAAACTTTTGGCCATGACTGTAGAGATGGTGCTACTGATAGGGTTTCACCCCAACATATTCAAGAATGTTGTATCAGGCACTCAATATTCATGCAAGAAATCCTTTTTTTATTAAATATTATAGAAAATGCAATCCATAGAAGTGGGTGAAACGTTTTTCGGTCAAACAACGGACCTTCGTCAGACCCTAACACCAAAAACATCAAATATAAGAAATAGGTCCTTTTTAAAGGGGCAACACACTGTTTTAGCAGGTAAAATTAATATGCTGTGTTGTTCAAAAATGCTGTGTATTCCGCAGCAATTCTTTACATGAATTTAAATAAAATCTCTTCCATTTTCTTGGAAATGTAAACTCAAACTAAAATTCTAAAATGCTGCTTTACCTCAGCTTGTCATCTCAGTTCCAGACCATAGAAATTTCCTGCATTTATGGTCATATCCATGGCTAAGAAATAGAAAAAATAAGCAATTTCATCATTGCCTTTTTATGCTATAAATTTTGCACCAAGAACCATGTGGCTTAAATAACCTGATAAATTTATTCACTGGTTTGATACAATTACATTGATACCAAATTTGTATAGTTTTTTTTAACTATTTAATCACTTTTAGGCTAAGGTCCCACGCAGCGGGCTGCAGCAAAAAAGTGCTGCGGGAAAAATTGCAGTGACAATGCATCGCGTTTTTTTTCCTCAGTGCTTTTCACAGAAAGTCTGAAGAGGTTTCCTCTGCGGACTTTCTACTTCCATTATACTTATAGGGAAACTACTGGCATTTCTGTAAGGATAATTGACAAGCTACCATTTCCAAAACCGCAATGGTTTTGGAAATTGCAGCGCGTCAGTTGCGCATATTTTTCCGTAATGTGTGGATGGTATTCGCTAGAATCCCATCCATTTTTGCAGGGGCCACGTGGAGCCCCAGCTTTATAGTGTTTTTTTTTTTTTTTTTTGTGGCCAACAGACAATTAATGGCATTTCTGGCATCTGCAAAAATACTGAATATGTGTTTTAGTTTTATTATTTATTACACATTTTGAGATATGTTATTAATGTGTTATGATTTTACTTTGTTTTTGTTTAAACTTTATATATACCTAGTAGTGAAAAATAATATACCTCCTGTCACAGACAGGTATTCAATTAGACCATGCCTTTGTCATGAGCTAATAGGACTTTACTGAAGGGAGCCCTGCGGTCTTTCATTAGGCACCCGACTGACATGTAAAAGCATCAGATGCCTGTGATCTCATTAACAGTGGTGCTTAGAGGAGGGACCCCTAATGGATCAAACGCCCTGAATTGGTGGTTTGCAGATCCCAGGCTTTAGAAACTGTGTCTGGTTGCAAGTACACAACCAGGCACCCGCTTCTGGCAGTGCACCACAATTGATATAGAGAGTCAATTGCTGTGGAATAAGGCTTATTAGGGATGGATGTAGAAAGTCTATATGTCGGTCACTAATGGGTTAAACTAAACATTCTGTACACTGTTTAATTTTTGCTTTTGTTGGTCGCTTAAAGTAAATTGCCAGACCTGCTACTTTGTAAGGGATGGATCTGCTCCCCAGTAGGACTATATGACAAAAAATGGTGTGGTTTGTCGACTGCTTTCATCTTCCTCGTCAACAAAAATAGTCAGGCTACAGTGTACCTGCAGTCATAATCGCTAGCCATCATTCACTATGAGGAGGATGAGGAAGGCCAAGGATAGTTTCCCTGAAGAATATAGCAGATTTATAAGCCTGAGTACACTATATTTTTTTTTATTTTTCCTATTAGCCAAGTAATACAACTAACAGGAGAACTGACCTGCCCTTGTAATACGTCATATTTAAGTGACAGAAATGCTTTAAGTTATTGTCATAACAGGGTATTGAATACTTACATATGATTTTTTATGCACTTTTACATTAAAAGTCATAAAGTTGGACATCTTATTCACAGTAGTATAATGTTCTTATACTGAACCCTTCAGTTCCCTTCTAAATAGGTAACAAAGTTCAACAACTGTTTGCCAAAGCTTAAATATCAAAGATATTTAGGTAGGGAAAAAATTGGCATGCATAATTTTGAAGTCTTAATCATAACCCTGGAGGTAATCCCAGAATGAAAAAAAAAAATGATAGGCCAGAAAGACTTGAACTTTTTCTTGGATACAAAACCAATATGCCCACCTCAAGCCAAGACATATCCTTCATCCTAAATTAATGAGAAAGAGGAAAATATGGTTTTTGAATCATTTGTTTGGATAGCCAATGCAACATGATACATTACGTGTGTGCGATCTGTAAACATACCTTATACACGGCTCCTGGTTTATTTGAAATGCCCACCAATTTTTGTGGCATAATTACAGGATTACTAAGATCTGTTGAAGCATTAGTAAGTTGTATTTTTCTAAATATTTGATGAAATCTAAGAAGGCAAATCCAAGTTTTACTAAAACTGTGAACTTGCAGTCATTTTTGTTCTTTAAAATTTTTTCTTGTCAAATTACAAAATTTTGTATTGTACTTCCATTTCATTTCAGACATTTTACATTTTCAATCATCAATCATTCAATCATCACCACTGTGTTACAGAGCACATTACAGTGATACACATCATATCTTTGTTATGTATGTCACTATTGTGAATTTAGAGAAATGCAACTTTGAAGCCTTGTGCAAATCCGGCAGTTTCGGCACTGGGGGGCTGGGTTTGACCCTGGGAGCACTGCTCTTGCCACTTAAGTGGAATGGGTGATTTCATAGCAGTGGGAGGATCAACTCTGACTGCACTGGGGTAGCGCAGGCAGGAAGTGGTAGGGTTCCAAGTGGCAGGAGCAGTGCTCCAGGGAGCTGAAGGCCCACCCCCAGTGCCCTAGATGCCTCATTTGTTGAATGCCTTCAAATTTGTTTTCCTCCAAATTTACAATAGTGATATACATAACAAATGTATGTTGTTTATTACTGTAATGTGGTCTGTAACATGGTGATGACAGTTGAATATGCTTGGAGATGATAGACTCTATTTAATGGGTTAATTTTCAGATTGATCCAGACTGACACCGATACACCCTATTCACTTTGACCGAAATAATAGTGCTACAAATTACACTATTGTTGTCATCAAAAATACCAAAAGGTTCAGGAAACAAGTATGAACAGGGTATTTACAACCCTTCTGTTTTACAGTCTAAAGGGGCATTCACACTACCGCTGGTGACCGTCATTAGTGTCTGTTGCTTTTGTCCGTTACAAGGTTTTAGCAACGGAAACTAGCAGAACCATCACAAATCCATTAAAATTTCCATTCATTTCAATGGGATTTTATCTTGTGTCCGATATACACCCAATCCATCACATGTACTTTTTTTTTGTGGACAAAAAATCCTACATGCAGGACTTTTGTGTCCGTTAAAAAAAAAAAAGTTTCACGATGGACGTCAAGCGTCTGTTATTATTTAACATTAAAGTCTATGGGTAACGGACAGTAACAGAGGGGTGTCCATTATACTGTCCATTATTACTGTCCTTTTTTTTTATGCGCATGCTCAGAAAGCAGAAACAAACAAAAAAAAAAACGGAAAGTATAAAAACGGAAACTAACTGATGCTAACTGATGCGAACTGAACTGATGCTAATATGTCTGTTTTTTAAAGTGATCCATTAAATGGATCACTTAAAAAAATGGACACATTAACATCAGTTAGTGTCTGTTAATGTGTTATGATAGATGTCCATTTTTTTTTTAACGGACACTATCATAACGGATATCTAATTGTAGTGCAAACCCACCCTTGGGCTCCATTCAGATCATGCTTTTTACATCCATTTAGCAGGTCCATTTAATGAATTCAAAAAACAGATGCCAACAGACTGCCATCTGTTTACATACAGATCAATGAACACCAAAATAACATGACCACAAAAAAATAATAATAAAATAATATCATTTTATTAACATAAATAATGAAACAAACATATATGGGGAGATAAATAATGAAGGTACACCATAATAACGATAGGGAGGGAAATGGGGGCCACAATAATAATAAATAGGGGGATATACACCGCTGGTACAAATAAATATGTATAAGGATAGTTGAAAACAACCTATATAGCACTATATATGCATAAACATACCACAAACAGTATAATAACCCAAAGAAATCTAGTAAATACTAGAAAAATGGAAATAGATATAAACATAATAAGCCACCATTATAACCTCACCCAGTCACACTCCGCCCCAACGAACGTTTCGCCAGATGGCTTCATCAAGGGGGCGTCAAGTATTTTTCTAGTATTTACTAGATTTCTTTGGGCTATTATACTGTTTGTGGTATGGTTATGCATATATAGTGCTATATAGGTTGTTTTCAACCCTCCTTATACATATTTATTTGTACCAGCGGTATATATGCCCTATTTATTATTATTGTGGCCCCCATTTCCCTCCCTATCGTTATTATGTTGTACCTTCATTATTTATCTCCCCATATATGTTTGTTTCATTATTTATGTTAATAAAATGATATTCTTTTATTTTTATTTTTTTGTGATCATGCTATTATGGTGTTCTATGGTTTTACATGATCTACAGAGTTTTTCATGCTTAGCTATTAGCCCTTTTTTGTGTTTAATTACATACAGATCAATGTTTAAAAATTAAAAGATCCGTTTCTGACCGTTTTTGTTCTTGAATGGATACAAAAATGTAATATACTATACTTTTGTTTCTTTTCAAAAAAACAGAAACTGATGGGTTTTTTTTTTTTATTGTTTTTTTTTTTTTTAACATTGATCCCTTTTTTTATATGAATACCCATCTGTTTCCATCTATTTGCATCCATTTTTTGCATCTGTTAAACGGACCTGCTAAAGGGATGTAAAAAAATGTCATCTCAATAAGTTGTTTTTTCCCAGTTTTTTGCAACTGCACTAATCATTAAGAAAAAAACAAGACAACAAATCAAATTCTAGGTATTAAATATACTGCCAGAATATTCTTTTATGTGTAAATATACAGTATTTCACATCTTCACTTGATATCTTAGGGAAATACAGTCAATGCTAACAGATGACTTTATATTTTTATGATGAATTTCTTGGGACTCAATTGGTTAAGACTAAATAAACTGTATTTTCAGTGTGAAATTTTAGCTAGATTTTCTTGGGGACATCTTGGTTTTCCCCAGTCAATTTTGTTTTGCCATTACAAATATAAAAACATGCCTACAAGGGAAATGTAAACAGTGAACAGACTACTGCCACTTCAACAAGGAAGCAAAGCTCACGCTTCAGCGGCCTGTGAGACATGCATTGCAATAGGGCTCTTGTTTCCCTTTCTAGTGCCTAGCCAATGTAAAGAGGAAGGTAGAGATTACAACGAAATGTCCAAATCAAAGTCTAAATCCTTTATTGAAAGCTTGCCGAGTCCCCTTCTGGAAACAGTTCTCTTTTCACTAAGGAAATTTTCCAAGCACAAAAGTGTTGATTGAAGAGAAAAATAAATTAAAATAGTGCTTTATGACTGGGAGCATCTTAAACATTAACCTCCCAGTACACAGTTCTCTCTCTATTTCCATTACTCTTTGTCTCAGCTTTTTTTCCCCTCTCTTTTGCCTCTTTTCTCTCGTTTTCTTAGTAAATCTGTCTTCTCAGGCAGTCATTTTGGTGTGACAAATTAATAGTGGTAGTGTAGAAATCAATTATGGTCTTATGGGACAAAGTATATTATATTTCATGATAATTTTGAAACAAAGTTAAAAAAAAATCATTACTTTCTATACTTGCCATTTCTAGTGCTAATTTGTAATATTTGTAGTATTTTGACTTATTCCTTTGGCTTTTTTATAATTTTCAGAGAAAAACTATAAGCTTTATATAAATAAAGATTTGTATTAGTATATGCTGTGTTTCCATTTGCCATAAAACTAATAATCTCCATAAAGAGATCACATTACTAAGAGAGACTTGTGAAAAGGTCTTCAATGGGATGTTCATGAATTTTACAGTTCTAGTGGGCAGATTTTTACCCACTAAACTGCCTCTAAACTTTTAAATGGGGGAACTTCCTGTCTCTATAGAGTTACTTGGTGCATCTACAGTGCCTTGCGAAAGTATTCGGCCCCCTTGAACTTTTCAACCTTTTGCCACATTTTAGGCTTCAAACATAAGGATATAAAATTTTAATTTTTTGGTGAAGAATCAACAAGTGGAACACAATTGTGAAGAAGAACGAAATTTATTGGTTATTTTAAACTTTTGTAAAAAATAAAAAACTGAAAAGTGGGGCGTGCAATATTATTCGGCCCCTTTACTTTCAGTGCAGCAAACTCACTCCAGAAGTTCAGCGTGGATCTCTGAATGATCCAATGTTGTCCTAAATGACTGATGATGATAAATATAATCCACCTGTGTGTAATCAAGTCTCCGTATAAATGCACCTGCTCTGTGATAGACCAAGGAACACACCAGGCAGGTCCGTGATACTGTTGTGGAGAAGTTTAAAGCTGGATTTGGATACAAAAAGATTTCCCAAACTTTAAACATCCCAAGGAGCACTGTGCAAGCGATCATATTGAAATGGAAGGAGTATCAGACCACTGCAAATCTACCAAGACCCGACCGTCCCTCTAAACTTTCATCTCAAACAAGGAGAAGACTGATGAGAGATGCAGCCAAGAGGCCCATGATCACTCTGGATGAACTGCAGAGATCTGCAACTGAGGTAGGAAAATCTGTCCATAGGACAACAATCAGTCGTACACTGCACAAATCTGGCCTTTATGGAAGAGTGGCAAGAAGAAAGCCATTTCTCAAAGATATCCATAAAAAGTCTTGTTTAAAGTTTGCCACAAGCCACCTGGGAGACACACTAAACATGTGGAAGAAGGTGCTCTGGTCAGATGAAACCAAAATCGAACTTTTTGGCCACAATGCAAAACAATATGTTTGGCGTAAAAGTAACACAGCTCATCACCCTGAACACACCATCCCCACTGTCAAACATGGTACTGGTAGCATCATGGTTTGGGCCTGCTTTTCTTCAGCAGGGACAGGGAAGATGGTTAAAATTGATGGGAAGATGGATGGAGCCAAATACAGGACCATTCTGGAAGAAAACCTATTGGAATCTGCAAAAGACCTGAGATTGGGACGGAGATTTATCTTCCAACAAGACAATGATCCCAAACATAAAGCAAAATCTACAATGGAATGGTTCACAAATAAATGTATCCAGGTATTAGAATGGCCAAGTCAAAGTCCAGACCTGAATCCAATCGAGAATCTGTGGAAAGAGCTGAAAACTGCAGTTCACAAACACTCTCCATCCAACCTCACTGAGCTCGAGCTGTTTTCCAAGGAAGAATGGGCAATACTGATAGAGACATACCCCAAGCAACTTGAAGCTGTAATCGCAGCAAAAGGTGGCGCTACAAAGTATTAACTTAAGGGGGCCGAATAATTTGGCACGCCCCACTTTTCAGTTTTTTATTTTTTACAAAAGTTTAAAATATCCAATAAATTTCGTTCCACTTCACAATTGTGTCCCACTTGTTCACCAAAACATAAAAAATTTATATCCTTATGTTTGAAGCCTGAAATGTGGCAAAAGGTTGAAAAGTTCAAGGGGGCCGAATACTTTCGCAAGGCACTGTGTTTCAGCCAGCTTGTGCTGTGCAGTGTACTTCTGCTTTGAGGACAGTCTGGGTGTTGTTTACTAAATATTATTACACTCATTAGTATGACTAGTATGAAATACTGATAATCCGTAAAATACTGTAATCTATATTAGTAGTATTGTTATATTTATAACTATCATAAAATTATATTTGATTATGCTTGCTTTGCTCTACATATAGTCATAAGCTGTCAAAATAGTTGCTCCCTTCTCCCTTTCCCACAGAAATATCAGATTTATGCTGGCCATACACATTAGATTTGAGACTGCCATCACTCATCTGAAATGAATTGAATTGGTCGCATGCCCAACTGTCCCAAACACTTGTAAATGAACAGAACGAAAGTCATTCAATGCTGACAAAGTGTTGAAAACAGACAATGATGGACTCTCTGTGGGTGTGTTAGTAGTATACACTGATGATCAAAAGGGTAACAATGTTTTGAACTTTTGACTTTCAGCCTCTATATCTCACCATCCACTACAGCTTCAAACGTGACACTGCCATCAATTTAAAAACAATCATCTTCATAGGTGATCCTCAATATGAACCAGTGTCCTTTCACTTGGGAATCAACTTAATAACACACTGAGCTATTAGGGAATGTGAGAACAGGTTGTAATTTGTAGTATACAAAAAGAAAGATTTTTCCTACACCAGGAGCAAACCAGTAACAATGCAGTTACATGACAAGAATCTTCACAACTAATGATATGCAAAATAGTTGCAAGTCAAATTTATGTATGAGATAACCAAAACCATTGTCTATAAAATGATGGTAGTCTCATGTTTGAAGTTGTAGTGGATGGAGAGATATGGAGCCTGAAAGTCAAACTTTCAATACATTATTACCCTTTTGCTCATCAGTGTAAACACTTGGCCACAATACAAAAATCTCCCACAGGTCTGATCAGTCTAGCCCATACAAAACAGATCACAGCAGACAGACTGCAGAAAAATCCAACATCACAGATTTAGGTTCTAACCAAGTTTAGTCGATGGTTGGCTGTATTGGATAGACTCTCATAGTTTTATATACAACTAACCATCAGAATACAGTCTAAAATCTGCCACTTCAGCAATAAAATCTAAATAGGCCAACTTTAGGCTAAGGTTCCATGTTTTGGAAAAGCATCTTTTTTGGCTGCTGTGGAAACACAGCAGAAAAAAAAATCTGCATTTTACAGTACCAGCAAAGTTAATGAGACTTTTGTTAATCAAATCCAAATATTCAGGAAAAGCTGCTTTTTCAGAAATGTGTGCATTTTTTAAAAAGATAAAATGTTAATTTTAGCTGCCAAATTGTGAGCGTTTTCTCTATATAGTTAATGGGGAAAACTCAATGAAAAATGCTGATGGAGTACATAGCCTATACACAACAGATTTTGTGTAGAAAAACATAAACATAATAGAAGCACAAATAATATCTGTATTTTTTCTAATATTTCTCATAAGTAAGTGTGAATGTGGTGATATGTATATTATAACTCTTTCTATACTTACGTTAATGAAATAATACACTTTTCCTGCTGCCAATACTTAACGCTATAAAATATTGATTAACATAGTTAGTATTTTATTTCCCATGAGCCATAAAGCAAGAATTATTGCCAAATTTCACATATCCTGTTTTTGTAATATAAATATTAATATAATAAGTACCTCCTGATATTTTTATACTATTCCTAGGCAAAACCCCATATATAAAGCATTCCCTAAAAATCACTGCAATAATGTTAAATAAATTGTTTTATAGGATGAAAAGCAGGTCTGTTCTGCGTGCTACATGCACATTTCTAGTAATAATACACCTAGTTTCATTGTTTGTTTGTTTTTACCAGGCCAATCCTATGTAATGCTCTAAACTGCAGTGCTACAATGTTTTGGTGCTTAGACCATGGGGTGATTTACAATGTCAATCTTTTTTCTTATGTCTTATTAGCACACATTTATACAATAAGTAATAGAGGGAAGTCCTCCATTTGTAAACACTGTTAATAGGGTAATATTATATGATCTCCTACTGATCTGAATGGGCACTATGCAGTACTACAGAGGAAATGTGTGACCACCTGCAACTTTTACTAATGCTAGATTCATGCTAGCGTTGTGGTCTCCGTCGTTTGGATCCGCTGAAGGATCCGAATGGCGGATAGTCAGACTGGGAAAACAGCGGTTACACACAGTCACCAGTGGACCCCTTTGACTATAATGGAGTCTGCCAGGTGTCCGTCCTGTGTCTACCTTTTTCAAACTGAAAGCGACGGAGAGAAAAGTCCTCCATACAGGACTTTTCTCTCTGCTGATTTTAGTCAGTTTCTGGGACAGAGTCTCCAACGGTGACTCCACGTAGATGTGAACACAGTGAACACTTAGTTGATTGCCTGGTTAAGCAGACAATAGTTTGTGATAAAATAATTATTATTCCTAAAAATATGGAAAGTTGAGTTTCAATATTTAGTATTGATTCTGATGCAAGACTGGATTGTTTTGCTGAAAAAACACACCAAAATCTTAAAACTCATGTACCTGGCAGAGCTTTGTGCATGGAGGCTGTAAGGAGGCACATGGGGTGCCTGTGGCTTCATTCTACAGCAATGTAGATACTTTCTATGACATACATATGATGGAACCATATGGCATTGTACTGCAGAGATATTTTCCCTTAGAACAATCCATAATAGAGCACATCACAATTTATACAGATTCTAAAGGAAAAAAACATCAGAGCCCATAAATTTCATTGGGTATTCTATTATGACTCTGTCGAACCCAAAGCAATGATGTGATCATGTACACAAGGCCGAATAATTAATGTTGCTTTATTCACTGTAGTAGCTGATGTACTTATTAGGCATGTGTAGAGAATGTTCAAGGAAGTTACTTTTTGCTATTTCCCTGGTGGTAACAGATCATAAAATAATTGTAATTGCTTCGTAAATTACAGTATCTTGTGGACCATGTCAAATAGTGTTCATTCTTCTTACCCCCTGAAGGAATAGAAGAATCAAGAAAAAAATTACCAATCCCACCAAGCCATTTGATCTATGTCTAACGCAATTGCCCTGTATATGTACTAAACAACAGAAAACATAAAGGCTTAACTTAATGATGACTTGCAGTAGCAAAATATCCCTCACCGTGTTTAACATATGAAGCGATCCTTCATCAAGAATGAACGTAGCCTATCCCAAAAGTAAGTTAATATCCCCTTCTCAGTTCAAACCAAAGATGATCATAAATTTAACAGCTCACTTCAATGATATCCTAGCTGCGCAGGTTCCTCCAACCTCTATAATCCAAGTAGTAGTGTACACCCACTTAGCAGCTGTACAACAATTACACTGGAACCACGGACCAATGAATGCAAAGTAGCAAAGTTTCAATGCAGTTGACAACTAAGGAGATGCCCGTTCTTTAATGATTCACCCAGACATAATTAAACAAAGAATGTGCAAGTGTTTAATTAACTTGGAGCCATGTGTCCTTTATTATCCTCTTGCTGGATCGACTGATAGCAACCCAGAGGGAAATTCTAAACTATTTGATGAATAATATTTAATTTAATGTTTTTCATTTCATCACTTTTTTTATTATTATCATTTTATTTCCCAGGCTGGTTAATTGTAGAAAAACGTGTTTAATTGTGAGAAAATGAACCTGGAAAATATGACATGATAGGAAGTTAAGCATTATAAAAATAAAAATGTTATTCAGAATATAAATTTATATTGCAGATGCCAGGGGGCACTATGCATGCTCTAAAATAGAGTAAATGAATGCTAAATGGCTTTCAATAAGATTATTATAGAATTATCTCTATGTCTGATTTCACTGTTAGTGATTCACTGTGGGTATATACTGACGTACTGTCATTTTACAGATTCAGGTCAAACAATTGCTGTATAGCATATGATCAATTCAACTAATTCTTTATTGTTATTGTAAGACCAGTCTTATTACATTTGCTATTAGTGACTATTTGCAGTTTCAATTATAATTTCTTTCAGATTAACTTGATGTAGCTTTTTACAGCTAAAAGCTGAGACTTGATCAAAAGACTACTAAAGTTTTAGTATATTGTATACTTCTTTTAGGTTCCACTCTACTTTTGCCTTAAAAATATTTCCCATGGTATTCACAATAAAAAATTGTGAAAATGCTGCAAAAATAATACCCTTAGGTCCCAACATAACTTGCCACACATGGTAAAGTATATGTGACAACTTTCTTCCTTTCAGTAGCCTTCATGATCTCTAAGATCATCTATTATATCTATTATGTCATATTATTGCTCCTCTTACAGTCTCCTAATACTGCACCCATAGACGTTTATGGAATCCTACTGTACCTTTCTATACCTTTAGATTTCATAGAGCTATTATAAAGTAGTATATATATATATATATATATATATATATATATATATATAACACACACAGTATATATCTATATATATACACAAATACACACATGATGGTAACAAAGGAACCATTCGCTGACACAAGGAGTGCCTCCACATAGACCATAAATTGTTTTTTGTGATTTTTGTTAATTCAAAAATTAATAAAAAATATTAAAGAAGAAGAAACATATCATCAATATAATGGGAACTCAAAGGGAGTCTACCACATCCAAAATCACTTTTAAAGAGGACCTTTGTCCTCAGACACATGAAGTTTTATATACCGCTAGAAAGCTGACAGTGCGCTGAATTCAGCGCACTGTCGGTTTTCCCATTATGTGCCCCAGGGCTGGAGATATCGGTGCCGTTAGTTTTCTGCCCATCGTCAGAAGGGTGTTCCTGACACTCTAGCTGGGCTGTGAGGAACGCCCCCTCTGACAGTACAGGGCTATAGACGAATACAGTCAGGGAGGGTGTTCCTTACAGCCCAGCAATGACTCTAAGCTGTGAGGAACGTCCCCCCCCCAGTACAAGTCTATGGATGGCTAAACTGTCAGGAACGCCCTTCTGAGGATGGGCAGAAAACTAACGGCACCGATATCTCCAGCCCCGGGGCACATAACGGGAAAACCGATAGTGCGCTGAATTCAGTGCACTGTCGGCTTTCTAATGGTATAGAAAACCGCCTGAGCCTGAGGACATGAAATGTCCTCTTTAAACCACTTATGTGCTGTTGTGGGGGCAGTTAGTGGCATAGTTAACATGTCCTTTTAGGGTCAAAGTGCAATCTTCTTGTTGACAAAATCCACCTTTAATCTAAATGCAAAAGAGCTTATCAGTGTACCGGGGGCAGGCCATACCTGTCAGCGCTCCAATTTTCAACTATGGTCCCCACCCAGCACCTCTTTTTCCTAAAATAAAGATTGACAGGTTTCCATGTATAGTGACCACATGTAAAACCCGGTGCCCGAAAAACCTTGAAGATTGCATTCCTCACAGCAAACCATGTCAGAGAGGTATTCTATCAATTGTTCTTAATTTTGACTGGATCCTCTGTTTAGTGTCTCATATAGTGGTTCAGTTGCATCCATAGTACTTATCATAGAATATGCATGTCAGTGCCATACAGCTAATACCACTGCTGTAAGCAGAATATAATCTTAATAATGACTATAGAATTACTTTAGTTAACAATTTTCACACAGTCCAGACCGTTTTTCAACCTTGGCATCTATCTAAATGTAGATATTTGACAAAGTTCAGTTTTGTTGTATGTACATCACTTCTACACTGCACTCTAAATATCAGCACAGATATACAGTAAATAAGCAGTATAGCTAAAGCTAGACATAACTTTCCTCTTGAAATTTGCTTATTGCTATATCAATAATAAGACAGTGGGGTTGATTATTTCTACTACGGCAGATACGGTAACTCCCGGTTAAAGCAAACAGCTCATTTTCATAGGAATAAAAAAGTTGATTTTCTTGTAGCAAGATAGTATTTTGACACAGAAAAAGCTATGGCATCCATGTACTGTATGTGATTTTCACAGATCTATAGACTTTAATGGGTATGATTTCACTGAATCACATACCAAAATAGGAAATTCATCTTTTTATTCCGATAATCTGTTTGGGGAGGTGGTTTTACAGTTAAGAAATAGTAATATAGTTAATATCAATTATAAGTAGTCATTACATGGGATTATGAAGAATGGTACATAATAATCCTATTATCCATCAGACTTTATGCTGTGGACCGCGTGTACCATTGATATTATTAACTGATAACCCTTTAAACCATGTCATTCGCAGTGTACAGACAGTGTGGACACAACATCATTTAGTTTGTTCCTACTTACACAATTACACTTCACTAGTCAGCCTCTGGAGTACTGAACATTTCCCTGTAATTGCAGCTCTGGAACATTTCATACATTGGGGCTGGCTCCAACACAAGTAAAACTTTCTATCCTTTCTGCTTTGGTTTGGTGGTTGCAAAGGGTGGAGGAGCATTTGGGGCTAGTTGGAGACGCATAAATCCTCGCCTCTGCAGTTTTCTGACATAATCCTTGTTTAAAGTCTTACAATAATCAATTTACTGCCTGTCCTGAGAAATGTGAGCTTAAGGTATTTATTTGGAGATTTAAGTCACTTCAAAGATTTTTCCCAAATGTCCAATGTCAGAGATTTCAAAGGTTGTGTGAGCACAAAAATCCTATATCATCTAAGTGATCATGTCAGGAATTGGGGTCAGGATGAATACAGCATGATGGCCAAGACTTCAGAATGTTCCAAAATTACAGAAAGAATTGACACTGTGTATGATTGCATTGTGTACAGTATGTACATCAGTATGTACAGTGTGTCAAGCAGCATCCTGAGTTTTTTTCTTGCTTTCAATAATTGTTTTTAATTATATTAAACAAAAATTATGCCATAATCTTTTGTTTTGCATTTCATATAGTTGTAAGGCTAAGTTCACATCTGTGATGAGTGTCTGGGTGTTGTGCTGCAAGTCCGACTTTTTCATCTGGTAATTTCAGTTAAAAAAAAAAAAAAAAAAACAGACACCCAGTGGACCACATTATAGTCAAAGGGGTTCCATTAATGTCAATCATAGAATGGATCCATGTTTGTCTGTTTTTCCATTCTTCTGGTCTTCCAATGGACCAGAAGAATGGACAAAACAGCACTGATGTGAATATGGAGTAAGATTCAACAACCTTTACTTTCATCAACGTGTTATCCAGCTACAGTAATTCATTTGTTATAGATGTCTTGTAATAGGGTTACAAATGAGATGGGTTTGTTGTACCCGTTTAAGGTAGGGGCCCCATGTTGCAAAAACGCAGCGGCAAAAAACACTGCATTTTACATTGCCTGTAAAGTGGATAGGATTCTGGCTAATCTCATCCACACATTGCAGAAAAAAATCTGCAGCGGAAATGCTGCGATTTCAAAGTGGTTTCACCATTCAGGTTTAGTGGACACTTTATTTTACTGCCAAACAAGTGCTGGCACTGGCTTCTTTTTTTTATATCAATAGTTTTTATTGAAAGAATACATGAATACAATACAAATGTCAAACATAGTACGAACATAGAAGACAATCATGGCTTTACAAACTGCATATAAAAAGGGAAATAGAAAAGACTCATGTGAAGTACAGCCATAGCAGAAATACATTTCGCAATGTAAATTAAGAGCACATAAGTCTTTTTTATACATATGAGTAGCAGAACATGGTAAAAAGGTAGCATGAAACATTAATCAGGTCTTGCCAATGGGAAGGGGAGAAGGGGAGATCAAGACCGGCGGGAAAAGTGACAAAACAAAACAAATGAACAAATGACCAAATAAACATAGGAACAGGCCTGGGGAATAAAATAAGATCGGATCGGATCACTCTCAGCATCCCACAAAGTGGATGGCCTGCCACGTGAGCCCGTGTGCAGACCTATCTGCTACCAGTTATCAACATTAAGAGTAATGAATTAATTAATTAGGAAGATAGTGTATAGGCATTCCAAGAACACTCAAGCATGGTACCCCCCTAGGAAATTAAGAGAATATAAGATAAGATACTCAGGGTGCCAGTAATGGCTAAGGCGTATAGACCATCAATGGGCGTACAGTGGGGGAAATGAGGTCGCCCATAGCTCCCAATGCTTCCTGAATTTGTTCAGGCTTCCACCACTGCATGCGTAGATGTGCTCATACTGATAATTCAATGACACCACCGAAATCAATACCATCAAGGTTGGACAGGAGGTAGATTTCCATCTACGTGCAATAAGCAGACGAGCAGCCCCATGTACCTGGCATATGACGGTTCTATATCTGCTCGGCGTCATATGAATGCCCAGAAGAGGAGTTCCAGTTCGGGTGTAGATCCTACCACTCCACCACACAGTTTATTGAGCAGCGAAAATACAGAAACCCAAAAGGGCTGAATGAGCGGGCAGTGCCAGAACATATGGAACAATGAGCCAATCTCTCCGCAACCTCTCCAACAGCCCGATGGACACGATGGATAGAACTTAGCTAGGCGTAGGAGAGGGTAATACCAGCATAGGAGTAATTTACTATATTGCTCCCAGTGAGAGGCACATACCATAAATTGCTTAGCCCATCTAATTGCCTCCCGCCAGTGACTAGCCTCAAATCTGCGGCCTAGATCGTCTTCCCAAAGACACACATGTTTAGTCTTCTGAAAGGTACAATCCATGTTCAAAGTACGATACAAAATAATCTTAGTCTTACATGCAGCTGGGGAAGTCTGTGGATATAAGAGGTCGGCGCCTGGCTGTGGCAAGCGTAGTTGAGCTGAGGTGGCGTCAGACAGATATGAAGCCAATCTATCATAGGAATATGCTTCCTTTGCAGGTAGATTATGTGTCTCCTGCAACATGGAGAAGGGTGCAATGGTATCGCCTCTGTAGAGGTCAGATATATTTTATCCCACATCTGCGCCATGCTTCCAAGGATAAATGTGTTATCGCGTGAGGGAGCATCGTAAGACCTAAATTCAATGTGACCCCAGGGTTATCACTATCTGAAATAGCACAAAAAATGCGCCACGCCCCAATCGTGGCCTGTACGTTTACCGGGCCCTAACACTAGCAGGAATCCCTCCCAATTGGAAATCTTGGCTATTTGAGTCTCCAAATCTGGCCATAATTTATCATGGTTCGATTAAAACCAAAATTGAAGTTGACCCAAAGTCGTGGCTAAATAGTAATGGTACAGATTTGGTACACCCATACCTCCGTTGTCTCTTTCCTTAAAGAGTGTCTGTAAAGCTACTCTGGGCTTATAACCATTCCATATAAAGGCCATCATCTGTTTCTAGAAACTCAGGAAAACAGACTTGGGTATCGGGATCACTGAGGTATCACTGAGGTATTCTGAGGTAGTAAAGTATTCTGGGAAGAATCAAGATTTTATATAAAACAATTCTCCCCATCCAGCCGTGTTCAAATTCAGTTAAAACATCAAGTTCTTTCTGAAGGGTAGCCAAGAAACCTGGGAAATTGGCTTTAACTAAATCTTTTGGATTTGGAGTGAGCTGAATTCCTTGATAGGGTATACTGTAGACTGTTGGCACCACTGGTAGGGCGATGTAGTTTTAATATGGTGTATATTGGTTTGAGTCAATCCCCCAGATCTGGGATTTGGATTCATTAACCTTATAGTATGATAATGCTCCAAAATCCGCCAGGGTTTGGGATACAGTACACAGCACGTTATCAGAATAAGAAAGGGACAGGATCACATCGTCCGCAAATAGATCAATACTATGGTCTGTCTAACCTAGCTTAATACCAGGAAGGCCAGGATGTGACCTGATTGTTTCAGCTAAGGGCTCTATCATTAAAGAGAATATTAAAGGGGACAGTGGGCACCCCTGTCTTGTGCCATTATTAATGGAAAAAGGGCGGGACAAGACCCCATTCGCCAGCACTCGCGCAGATGGGCAAGAATAAAGTGCAGAAATTGCAGTGGCAATGGGGCCAAAGAAGCCAAATTTATGTAAAACCTCAAAAAGATATCCCCAATGTACCCTATCGAAAGCCTTCTCTGCATCCAAGGACAGGCGCAGAGAAGGCGTTCATCCAGCCTGGATGTAAAGTATATTTCATTACTAGAGTAGTTGGAAATTTATATATTATTTATTATACTCCTTTATAGGGCTCATTGTTTAAAATGCACCAAACTGAAATTCATGCTGATGGTTTTATGATGCCATGTTCACCACTAAGTTCATCTTCCTTTATCCTTTAGCTGTGAATATAAAATCTCTTTTGAATGTACAGTTGGATAATATTGTAGATAGTTTTTTTAGTCTCCAGGTCCAGTGTGACCTGCTTTAATTTGATCCATTCATTTTAACTTATTGTATCACTTATATTACAGTATTGTGTCCAATGGCGATTCTAATACTCAGTTGTTCTGCACTTCTGCCTGTGCTTCTATTTTAGTTTCATAGGAAATACTCCAGTATGAGGAAGCACATCATTGTAAATTGAATAATTGTTTGATCTCCCTCTTGTCTGTCTTTTCCCTTTCTCTTTTTCTGGCTCTAATTAATTGCAATCAATCTTTAGTATGATATTACTCCAGAACAAAGGATGTTATTATTGGGAAGGGATTTCCAGTACTTAGAAATGCTACATGTAAAGGCTGATATGAATCAACAATGTGGATGAATGATTTATATGTAACAATTTATCTCAATGGTTAAAATACTATATATACACACGTGGACAAAATTGTTCGTACCCCTTGTTTAATGAAAGAAAAACCCATAATGGTCACAGAAATAACTTGAATCTGACAAAAGTAATAATGTATAAAAATTCTATGAAAATGAACAAATGAAAGTCAGACATTGCTTTTCAACCATGCTTCAACAGAATTTTTTTTAAAAAGAAAACTCATGAAACAGGCCTGTTCAGAAATGATGGTACCCTTATGATGGTACTTAATATTTTGTTGCACAACCTTTTGAGGGAATCACTGCAATCAAACGATTCCTGTAACTGTCAATGAGACTTCTGCACCTCTCAACAGGTATTTTGGCCCACTCCTCATGAGCAAACTTCTCCAGTTGTCTCGGGTTTGAAGGGTGCCTTTTTCAGACGGCATGTTTCAGCTCCTTCCAAAGATGCTCAATAGGATTTAGGTCAGGGCTCATAAAAGGCCACTTTAGAATAGTCCAATGTTTTCCTCTTAGCCATTCTTGGGTGTTTTAGCTGTGTGTTTTGGGTCATTATCCTGTTGCAAGACCCATGACCTGCAACTGAGACCAAGCTTTCTGACACTGGGCAGCACATTTGTCTCTAGAATCCCTTGATAATCTTGAGATTTCATTGTACCCTGCACAGATTCAAGACAACCTGTGCCAGATGCTGCAAAGTAGCCCCAGAACATAACAGAGCCTCCTCCATGTTTCACAGTAGGGACAGTGTTCTTTTCAAGATATGCTTCATTTTTCCGTCTGTGAACATAGAGCTGATGTGCCTTGCCAAAAATTTCAATTTTTGTCTCATCTGTCCATAGGACATTCAAATTCCAGTTTTGTCAGATTCAAGTTATTTCTGTGACCATTGTGGGTTTTTCTTTCATTAAACGAGGGGTACCAACAGTTTTGTCCACGTGTGTACATATATCCCATTTAGGTTTCAAGGTTTACAGATCTTTGTCTACAACAATATAAAGAGTGATTAGATGACACAGTGACAGACTGTATTAATGTTTAAGACATCTCGAAAAAGTGTGAGGTTGAAGCCCCACGTTGAATGAATGCCAGGGCAAAAAACGCTGCGTTTTACAGTACCTGCAAAGTGGATAGGATTCTGGCTAATCCCATCCACACGTTGCAGAAAAAAATCAGCGTTTTCCATTAAGGGATCACAGAAATAGGTGTGGAAAAAAATTAGCTAAACGTAACCTTTAATGAAAAAATAAATAAATAAAATGTCTTGGTGCTTATAAATATATCTCTAGTATTTACATAACAGACACAGAGGCTGTGGATAATTGTCATGAATCACATCAAAGCCTCATATCTATTTCTAGGTTCACACCAGCGCCTGCACTCCGCTGGGGGATTCCGTTCCCCATTCCGCTTGAAAAATGCTGAGAGAAAATCGCTGCAAGCAGCACTTTTCTCTCCGCATTTTTCGTCCTTTTCAGGTGGAAACCGGGTGGAAACCCGATGGACCCCACTTTTTTAAGCGGATTGGGTTTCCGTTCGGGGGGTTCCCCAAGCGGACCTCCCGAATGGAAATCTGAACACAGGTGTGAACCTAGCATATGTCTGATAAATCAAATTCAATAAAGGTCTTAATGAAGGTTAGCAAAACCAATATCAGTTTAAACCCTACTGATATGGTGTAAGAAATGAAGAGTCTAAGAGTCAGTGGTGTAAGTACCATCTTAGCAGCTGCTACAGTCCCCGCGACCTTAGAGGGCCCAGTGGGACCCTGCTTCTTTTTTTTTTTTTTTTTTAATAGGTCTTTACCTGCTGGAGTAATCCCAGCAGGTAACAGGCCCTATTTACTTACCGATCCCCGTTCCTGCTCTCGGACGCCACCGATTCCCCTTGAGCAGGAGCCATGAGCAGGAGCGGGGATAAGTAAGTAAGGCCGTGGGCCTGTAGCAAGAGTATTTGTTGAGCGAACCCCAACAAATGCTGTTATTATTATACTCTCGGGTCTCTTCAGACCCCAGATTATAATGATCGGAGGCCATGGGGAGGTGAACAAACATAAAAACCAGTGTTACTCAACTCGCCCAGGCTCTGGCGCTAAGTTATGCTGTCTTCAGGCCTCTATAGTGACGTCACAGATGTCACATGAGTCAGACCAGCGTTGCAATGCTTAATGACACCAGCGTAACCCACGTATGTGACATACTTTAAAAGAGCACAGCAGGGAGTCGCGCTGGAGCCCATGAGAGGTGAGTACCACTGGTTTTTATGTTTGCTGCCTCCCCTGGGCCTATGATCATTATATTCTGTGGTCTGAAAAGATAATATTTCATGGGTGGTGTACCCCAGAAATTTTAGGTTCTGCCGAACCTGAAATTTTTGCAATATTTGCAACAAACACCATAGGGGCCACAGTGGGACATAATATTGTGTGGAGGGGCCACGATGGGACATAATACTGTGTGCAGGGTCTGCTATGGGACATTATACTGTCTGGAGGCCACTTTGGGACATTATACTATGTGTAAATGTGGTGTTATACTGTGTGGGTGCCAAGAAAGGGGGCGCTATGCCGTGAAAGGGGAGCCCCAAGTCAAAAGTTTGCTATGGGACCCAGTCTTTGCTAGTTACACCCCTGCTAAGAGTAATTGTTGCATCAAAGCCTGTTTACACTGTCTAATACATATTAAGACCATGTTCAATCTCAGGTGCTATATTCAATGCTCACAGGACAATGTCTCAGTTTTAGTCCTGTTGGTGTATAATGATGCTGAGCGAGGAGGTTCATAAGTACCCTTTAAAATTTATGTCTCTGATATGGACGCGTCATTGTATATATCCTTCAGCGCTCCAATATTGCTCCAAAACAAATGGGTTAATATATGCACCCCTAAATATAACAAGAAAACCTCAACGTGTTTCCCCCCCCTTTTTTTTTTATATAACTAGAGATAACTAGGGGTTCATCAGGAGGAGACCATAGTTAGGAGACTAAAGTAAAGCCCTGAGTAGTTGAAAGAGAAGCTGCAGTAAAAACTACGATGGTGGGAGCTGGTACTTATGATGCTGACTATCAGGAAATGCAGTTTCATGCAGCCGCCACTAGGGTGAACACTGTGTAAAGAAATTTTTACAGTTTTCATTGGGTTCATTTGTAGCTTTGTTAATTGGTGTGTACCGAGCTCCCTAGTGGTGGCTATGGGCAGCAAGTTTTATTGGTTAGAGCTATATAAAGGAAATTTAGCACTTGATCACTGATTTGTAGAAAGCATGTCAAAAGTAGCTATTTTTGGTGCACGACCATAAAATTGCAACTTTTCCCCCAAGCACAGCGCCATACATTTGGGCATCTGTGCTTAGTACTGTAGCTTAGCCCAATATCATTCATTTGAATGGGACTGGGCTGTAATCAGGGCTTGTGACTGAAGAATGTGATGTCATATGGTCTGTGAAGCAGAAATGGCACGCAGGGAGCACTTCTGCCACTTCAACCTAAGATCATCAATTTAAAAGTCCTGAAAAACTCCTTTAGGCCAGGGTCCCATGTTGCAAAAAGCTGCGTTTTGCATTACCTGCAAAGTGGTTGGGATTCTGGTTAATCCCATCCACACATTGCAGAAAATGGACTCCGCAACCAGAAATGAACGCACACGCGGTAGTTCAAGAAAAGAATATATATTTACTATAAGTTAATAAAGGCTAGTTAAAGGTAAAATGACAGGGATAAAGACAAGCAATATAACATGAACAATTTCAAGGCAAATTCTGCAATGGTTTCTACTTTTACTCTGTCCACTTCTGCAGTATGGACACTGAATGAACAATATACTCAAATCTATCCCTAACTGACCCTGACTTCACATTTGGGTGCACCCCCTTTCCCCCAGTGGTTCAGGTGGACCGCTTACAGTCCGTAGAAGCGCGCGGTGGGGCCCAAAGTCGGTCCTTTCTTTTATAGTGAAGCGTCCTCTCCTCACTGTTATCAGGATCTTGGGAGAAATGAAGTCCTCTTTAACAGGGAAACCAAATGAATGCAATGTAATCCAACAGCAGATTCCACTCAGCACACTGACAGTCCTGCCGAATCCATACACTGAGCTGGGATGTAAGCCGGGATTTAGCAGGTGCTGTCCAGTACATCAACAGCACTGCGAGTCTCTATCTGTGGTATCCATATACAGTCATGGCCAAAAGTTTTGAGAATGACACAAATATTCTATTTTCACATGATCTGCTGCCCTCTGGTTTTTATGTGTGTTTGTCAGATGTTTTTATCACATACAGAAATAGAATTGCATTCATATTATGAGTAACAGAAGCTTATATTGACAGTTAGAATGAGTTAATGCAGCAAGTCAATATTTGCAGTGTTGACCCTTCTTCTTCAGGACCTCTGCAATTCTCCCTGGCATGCTCTCAATCAACTTCTGGACCAAATCCTGACTGATAGCAGTCCATTCTTGCAGAATCAATGCTTTAATTTTGTCTGAATTTGTTGGTTTTTGTTTGTCCACCCGTCTCTTGATGATTGACCACAAGTTCTCAACGGGATTAAGATCTGGGGAGTTTCCAGGCCATGGACCCAAAATCTCTATGTTTTGTTCCCTGAGCCATTTAGTTATCACCTTTGCTTTATGGCAAGGTGCTCCATCATGCTGGAAAAGGCATTGTTGAGCGCCAAACTGCTCTTGGACGGTTGGGAGAAGTTGCTCTTGGAGGACATTCTGGTACCATTCTTTATTCATGGCTGTGTTTTTAGGCAAGACTGTGAGAGAGCCGATTCCCTTGGCTGAGAAGCAACCCCACACATGAATGGTTTCAGGATGCTTTACAGTTGGCATGAGACAAGACTGGTGGTAGCACTCACCTCTTCTTCTCCGAATAAGCTGTTTTCCAGATGTTCCAAACAATCGAAAAGGGGATTCATCAGAGAAAATGACTTTACCCCAGTCCTCAGCAGTCCACTCCCTGTACCTTTTGCAGAATATCAGTCTGTCCCTGATGTTTTTTCTGGAGAGAAGTGGCTTCTTTGCTGCCCTCCTTGAGACCAGGCCTTGCTCCAAGAGTCTCCGCCTCACAGTGCGTGCAGATGCACTCACACCTGCCTGCTGCCATTCCTCAGCAAGCGCTGCACTGCTGGTAGCCCGATCCCGCAGCTGAAACACTTTTAAGATACAGTCCTGCCGCTTGCTGGTCTTTCTTGGGCGCCCTGGAGCCTTTTTGGCACCAATGGAACCTCTCTCCTTGAAGTTCTTGATGATGCGATAGATTGTTGACTGAGGTGCAATCTTTCTAGCTGCAATACTCTTCCCAGTTAGGCCATTTTTGTGCAGTGCAATGATGACTGCACGTGTTTCTTTAGAGATAACCATGGTTAACAGAAGAGAAACAATGATGGCAAGCACCAGCCTCCTTTTAAAGTGTCCAGTGGTGTCATTCTTACTTAATCATGACAAATTGATCTCCAGCCCTGTCCTCATCAACACCCACACCTGTGTTAATGGAGCAATCACTGAAACGATGTTAGGTGGTCCTTTTAAGGCAGGGCTGCAATGATGTTGAAATGTGTTTTGGGGGATAAAGTTCATTTTCTAGGCAAATATTGACTTTGCAAGTAATTGCTGTTAAGCTGATCACTCTTTATAACATTCTGGAGTATATGCAAATTGCCATTAGAAAAACTGAAGCAGTAGTCTTTGTAAAAATTAATATTTGTATCATTCTCAAAACTTTTGGCCATGACTGTACACAGTCACAATGTCAGTCTCACTGATCAGCCACTGAGCACAGTTCCTTTCACGTGGACTCACTAGTCCTGTTGTCTCTTTACACTCTGTTTGTCTCTGGACCAAGATACAGCTTAGCTGTACAGAAAAATCTCCACACCAGTTCAATACAACATAGAGACCTGTCTTCTCTCTTGCCAAGATGGCTGCTGCTCTCTGTCTCGTCACTTCCTGCTTCTTTGCTCACACTCTGTCTGCAGAACAGGCAGGCTGACATAAAAGGGGGGGGGGGTCTCACTCCAGCATCATGTCACAATTACAATGGCTGCTGTCTTAAAGGAACAGAATCACAGAAATATATTCAACATTAACAATTTATACAGACAAATAAAGCTTAGGACAACATTGGCTGTCTCTTACACAAGCATAAGGATATAAAATTTTAATTTTTTGGTGAAGAATCAACAAGTGGGACACAATCGTGAAGCGGAACGAAATTTATTGGATATTTTAAACTTTTGTACAAAAATAAAAAACTGAAAAGTGGGGCGTGCCAAAATATAAACTGCAGCCATAACTGATCACTCCTGTATTGTAACCTTGTAATTTTGACAATTCAGCAGCATAAGCATGTTTACTGCTGACTTTAATGAACAGCTTCTAGCCTGGATACTGTTATCAGGACATGAATCAATCACGTTTTGATATCAGCATCCATAACAGAGGCTGTCAAACAAATATGCAGTGTCCCAGTAGTATACTACTAAACATGTTATGTTATATGTTCCGTTTTGCCAGAATTCTGGTTTGTGTTATTCTTTGGACTTTTTTTGTTTGTATCTTTAGGAGTGATAGGGTGAAAATTAGTTACTGAGAGTAGTTTAAATCCTTACTATTAAGCATCCTTGGTTTGCTTCTGGAAGGAGGTGGAGTACTCTACACACATACTTGCTGTATTACAGCATCTTATAGTAAACATAGAAGAGCGTGCGCTCCACTTGACACAGCGCATGCACGGGTGTCTGCCACGAGGCACTCCACTTGCCTGCCAGCCACTGAATTTGTATCACAGTAAGAAATGTCATACAACAAAATCATAAAGGTCAGTTACTCATCTACTGATGTGCTAATATTAGATATCATAAACTTCATGTGTTTTTAAAGAAAACCTCACACTTATTTTTTTTTATGGATTATTAAATTAGAAGACTCTTTGCCTACCTATCTATTTACTGTATGTGGTGGTACAAGATATATATTTTGTCTTCTTTGTGTAGCAATCCATTTTTTCCCTTTCATTTATTAATTCATTTATTTATTTATTTATATTATATTGTATATTTATCAATCTGTTTATTTCCTATTTATTTATCCATATTGTATATTTATTCATATTGTATATTTAGATTGCATATTTGTACATTTGCATAATGTCTGTGGGCTACATATTAATTAGTGATCACCTGCTAGGTATGGTCATGCAACCAATCACATTTGTGGCAGGACTATTTTTTCCCCCACTTGTTCAGTTCATGTTTTGTATGTCCTGTTGATCTGAGGAAGGGGTTAATTGCTGTTTGCAATTAAATACCCCGAAACGCATTATCTGTATCTGCGACATTTCTAATAGAAAAATCGTCTGAAGCTACATTGCCTGATGACTTTCAAATTTGCACCCATTGGTGAGGAGCCTGGCAATTTTTTTCTTGAGCTGATCACTCAGCTGGTACATGCAGTGTCCCAGTAGTATACTACTAAGCATGTTATGTGTTCAGTTTTTCCAGAATTCTGGTTTGTGTTAATCTTTACACTTTTTTTTGTTTGTAATCTTTAGTGATAGGGTGAAAATTAGTTACTGAGTGCAGTGTAAATCCTTATTGTTATGCTTCCTTGGTTTGCTTCTGGAAGGAGGTGGAGCTACAGCTTGTAGAGGATTGCCCTTCCTGTTTCTGCTTTGTTGTGGTGGTGGAGATGAGCTAAGAAAGAGGTAAAGCTCTGCTCAGCAAGTTTATCCTGGGAGGAGATGATTCACCAGGCCTCATGGCAACAGCTGTGCCATAAATTCTCTGACATTACCCAGCGAGTCTTTGCAACTTTCAAGTTGCTCTGGAAGTTCATGTCCACACCATACTGAATGAATAAGATTTGCGCCCTGTCACTGGGAACTTCAAAAGTTAACAAGTATTATGTTCTGAAGAATTGCTGCGAAGCAGGAGATTTTTCTGCACTTTCTCAGTATAACAAAGACAAAAAAAATCTGGTTTCACCTCTTCTCCCTCTGTAGCCCTAGCATAATTTGCTTCCATTGAAGCATGACTTTTATTGCAAGTTACTCCTGTCTGCTTTCTATTCATTCTTACATCACACCAACAAGGGCACTTCAACTACCATCATCTAGGATACATCATGTCAGTGTGTGCCCAGGGGAATAACTACAACCACCATCAGCACTGCAGGCCCTCTGATTACTGCACAGTCCTAAAAGTTTGATAAACAAACCTGGCCACCGTGAGCACCACAACATGACTATTATTACCATTCTTCCCTGGGTTGCTGTAAACAGGGACGGCGTTGGGGGGGAAAACTGGGCAATTGCCCAGGGCCCCCGTCCCCAAGGGGCCCCCGGGATTCGGAGCAATCCCGTGAGCTCCACAGCTGTATTGGCATGCTGTGCTGTGCACACTGATATAGCTTAATCCTATGACAGAGCAGGAGCTGAAAAGACCCTGCTCTGCTATTGAGGACCGCCGGTAACGCACAGAACGTCGCGGCACAGGTGGCGTGATGACGTCACTGCATCGCGCCACCTGTGCCGCTACTACGGGGAGAGTCTGCAACTGCTCCACTCATCGTGGGAGTGTGGTAAGGTGAGTAAAAGATTTATTGTTTTCTGGTAAGGGAAAGGGATTACCTGCTAAGGGGGAAAACTATTATTTATAGAGGGGGCTATTAAATATAAGGGGGCTATTTTAAGGGTGAAGTATTATTTGTAAGGGGAAACTTACATATAAAGGGTTATTATAAGAGATGACATATATATATATTTATGGGGGTATTGTATATAATTGTTCCCCCCTTATTTTAGTCCCCTTATACTATAGTTCCTCCCTTATAACAGCACCTTTATAAATAATAGTTCCCCCTTATAAATAATAGTATAATAGTACCCCTTATAATAGCCACCTTTAAAAGGGGAGAACTATTGCAAATAAGTGGGGCTATTATAAGGTTGAAACTATTATAAATAAGGGGGTTATTATAAGAGAGGGGAGCTATTATAAGGGGGGACTATTATATATAAGGAGGGCTATTATAAAGGAACTATTATATATAAGGGGCTATTATAAGGGGGAAACTTTTACAGTGGGGAAAAAAAGTATTTAGTCAGCCACCAATTGTGCAAGTTCTCCCACTTAAAAAGATGAGAGAGGCCTGTAATTGACATCATAGGTAGACCTCAACTATGAGAGACAAAATGAGAAAACATATCTAGAAAATCACATTGTCTGTTTTTAAAAGAATTTATTTGCAAATTTGCAAACAATGTGATTTTCTGGATTTGTTTTCTCATTTTGTCTCTCATAGTTGAGTTCTACCTATGATGACAATTACAGGCCTCTCTCATCTTTTTAAGTGGGAGAACTTTCACAATTGGTGGCTGACTAAATACTTTTTCCCCCCACTGTATATATAAGGAGGCTAGTATTTATAATGGAGGAACTATTATGCATAAGGGGCACTATTATAAGAAAGGAATTATATACAAGGGGGGCTATTATAAGGGGGAGACGGTTATATATAAGGGGGGGGGGCTAATAAATATAAGTGGGCTATTATAAGGGGGAACTATTATATATAAAGGGGCTGTTATAAGAGGGAGACATACTGTATATAAGGGGGCTATTATCTATAATGGAAGAACTGTTTTATATAAGGAGGGCTATTATAAGAGAGGAATTATTATATAGGAGGAGTCTGATATATATAAACGGGGAACTGTTATTTATAAGGGGGAGACTATTACATATAAGGGGGCTATTATAGGATAGGAACTATTATATATAAGGTGGATTGTTATAAGGGGGAGACTGTTATATATAAGGTGGGCTATTATTTATAAGGGAAGAACTATTTATAATAGGCCTATAATAAGGGGGGCATATATATATATATATATATATATATATATATATATATATATATATATATATATACAGTATATGGAGGCGGATATTCTAATATGGTCCTTTTTAGTTATAAGAGGTAAACTTTATAAGGATGGGTATTATTGTTAGGAGGGCTAATATTTATAAAAGGGCTAATTTTGATAATTTGGACTATTATTTATAAGGTGAACTATTATTCATGAGAGGGCTATTAATATGGGTGGCTATTTATAAGGGAGCAGTATTATTTATGAGGGGGGCTATTACTAATAAGGGGGAACTATTACTGATGTGTGGCACTGTTTATAAGTAGGGACTATTATTTATAAGGAGGCTCTATAATAACTGATGAGGGGGTGCGAAAATCTATTAGGCGGTACAAAAGTGGGTATTTGAATTGTTTGTGGGCATAAGGGGGGGTGGTTGTTACTGTTTTCGGACAGAAAGGGGGCGTTATTAAAGGGGCTGCCACTGGAAATATGATGGTGTTGTTGATATATCAGCATTTGGGGCCCTGCTGTTAATTTTGCCCAGGGCCACAGTTTGTCTAAAACCGGCCCTGGCTGAAAATACAGTGGGTACGCAAAGTTTTCAGACCCCTTTAAATTTTTCACTCTTTGTTTCGTTGCAGCCATTTGCTAAAAGCAAAAAAGTTCATTTTATTTCCTATTAATGTACACGCAGCACCCCATCTTGGCAGAAAAAAAAACAGAAATGCAGATATTTTTGCAAATTTATTAAAAAAGAAAAACTGAAATATCACATGGTCATAAGTATTCAGACCCTTTGCTGTGACACTCATATTTAACTCATATGCTGTCCATTTCCTTCTAATCCTCCTTGAGATGGTTCTACTCCTTCATTGGAGTCCAGCTGTGTTTAATTAAACTGATTGGACTTGATCAGATGGTCACAAGATATTCTCTAGTGATGTGATTGGGTAGTCTTTGTTTGTTAGCAGATCCTTCCACATGAATAAAAGTTGTCCGTGCTGGAGAGAGAGAGAGAGCATGACCGCGGCATCCAAGGGCTTCTGTTTACCTTCCAATAAGACAATGACCCTAAGCACACAGCTAAAATAACAAAGGAGTGGCTTCGGAAAAACTCTGTGACCATTCTTGACTGGCCCAGCCAGAGCCCTGACCTCAACCCAATTGAGCATCTCTGGAGAGACCTGAAAATGGCTGTCCACCAACGTTCACCATGACCTGACGGAACTGGAGAGGATCTGCAAGGAAGAATGGCAGAGGATCCCCAAATCCAGATGTGAAAAACTTGCATCATTCCCAAGAAGACTCATGGCTGTACTAGCTCAAAAGGGTGTTTCTACTCAATACTGAGCAAAGGGTCTGAATACTTATGACCATGTGATAATTTAGTTTTTCTTTTTTAATAAATTTGCAAATATATCTACATTTCTGGGGGGTTTTTTGTCAAGATTTGGTGTTGAGTGTACATTAATGAGAAATAAAATGAACTTTTTTGCTTTTAGTAAATGGCTACAATGAAACAAAGAGTGAAAAATTTAAAGGGGTCTGAATACTTTCCGTACCCAATGTATATAAATAAATGTATATATACTGTATATATATACAGTACAAACCAAAAGTTTGGACACACCTTCTCATTCCAAGAGTTTTCTGTATTTTCATGACTATAAAAATTGTAGATTCACACTGAAGGCATCAAAACTATGAATTAACACATGTGGAATTATATACTTAACAAAAAAGTGTGAAACAACTGAAAGTATGTCTTATATTCTAGGTTCTTCAGGGGGGGGGGGGGGTGACTACCTCTTGAAGCTCATCAAGAGAATGCCAAGAGTGTGCAAAGCAGTAATCAAAGCAAAAGGTGGCTACTTTGAAGAACCTAGAATATAAGACATATTTTCAGTTGTTTCACATTTTTTTGTTAAGTATTTAATTCCACATGTGTTAATTCATAGTTTTGATGCCTTCAGTGTGAATCTACAATTTTTATAGTCATGAAAATACAGAAAACTCTTGGAATGAGAAGGTGTGTCCAAACGTTTGGTCTGTACTGTATATATATATATATATATATATATATATATACATACTATATATATAGTAAAATGTAAAAAAAATATTACATAGAACATGAATACAATAAGAAAATAACTTATTAAACATGAAAAAATTAAGACATTTTTAGAAAGCCCTTTCCCCGCAAACATCTTTTAAATCCAAATTCATAGTAATACAAATTCCTATCCTGCATAACAAGAATGCATTTAGTATGGACATCAGGTTCTCATACAGTGCCTTGCCAAAGGGGGGGGTATTCGGCCCCCTGGTCTCTTCCCCCTTAACTTTTCAACCTTTTGCCCCATTTCAGGCTTCAAACATAAAGATATAAAATTTTAATTTTTTGGTGAAGAATCAACAACAAGTGGGACACAATTGTGAAGTGGAACGAAATTTTTTGATTATTTTAAACTTTTGTAAAAAGTAAAAAACTGAAAAGTGGGGCGTCCAATATTATTCGGCCCCTTTACTTTCAGTGCAGCAAACTCACCCCAGAAGTTCAGTGAGGATCTCTGAATGATCCAATGTTATCCTAAATGACTGATGATGAATAATATAATCCACCTGTGTGTAATCAGGTCTCCGTATAAATGCACCTGCTCTGTGATAGTCTCAGGGTTCTGTTTAAAGTGCAGAGAGCATCATGAAGACCAAGGAACACACCAGGCAGGTCCGTGATACTGTTGTGGAGAAGTTTAAAGCCGGATTTGGATACAAAAAGATTTCCCAAACTTTAAACTTCCCAAGGAGCACTGTGCAAGTGATCGTATTGAAATGGAAGGAGTATCAGACCACTGCAAATCTACCAAGACCCGGCCGTCCCTCTAAACTTTCATCTCAAACAAGGAGAAGACTGATGAGAGATGCAGCCAAGAGGCCCATGATCACTCTGGATGAACTGCAGAGATCTGCAACTGAGGTAGGAGAATATGTCCATAGGACAACAATCAGTCGTACACTGCACAAATCTGGCCTTTATGGAAGAGTGGCAAGAAGAAAGCCATTTCTCAAAGATATCCATAAAAAGTCTCGTTTAAAGTTTGCCACAAGCCAACTGGGAGACACACCAAACATGTGGAAGAAGGTGCTCTGGTCAGATGAAACCAAAGTCAAACTTTTTGGCCACAATGCAAAACGATATGTTTGGCGTATAAGCAACACAGCTCATCACCCTGAACACACCATCCCCACTGTCAAACATGGTTGTGGCAGCATCATGGTTTGGGCCTGCTTTTCTTCAGCAGGGAGAGGGAAGATGGTTAAAATTGATGGGAAGATGGATGGAGCCAAATACAGGACCATTCTGGAAGAAAACCTGTTGGAATCTGCAAAAGACCTGAGACTGGGACGGAGATTTATCTTCCAACAAGACAATGAT
Source organism: Leptodactylus fallax (assembly GCA_947044405.1). Classification (NCBI taxonomy): domain Eukaryota; kingdom Metazoa; phylum Chordata; class Amphibia; order Anura; family Leptodactylidae; genus Leptodactylus; species Leptodactylus fallax. Next base: position 1,799,717 of record CAMRHE010000197.1, on the reverse strand, counting down.
CCCAAACATAAAGCAAAATCTACAATGGAGTGGTTCACAAATAAGCGTATCCAGGTGTTAGACTGGCCAAGTCAAAGTCCAGACCTGAATCCAATCGAGAATCTGTGGAAAGAGCTGAAAACTGCTGTTCACAAACGCTCTTCATCCAACCTCACTGAGCTCGAGCTGTTTTCCAAGGAAGAATGGGCAAGAATTTCAGTCTCTCGATGTGCAAAACTGATAGAGACATACCCCAAGTGACTTGCAGCTGTAATCACAGCAAAAGTTGGCGCTACAAAGTATTAACTTAAGGGGGCCAAATAATTTGGCACGCAACACTTTTCAGTTTTTTAATTTTTACAAAAGTTTAAAATATCCAATAAATTTCGTTCCACTTCATGATTGTGTCCCACTTGTTGTTGATTCTTCACCAAAAAATTAAAATTTTATATCCTTATGTCTAAAAAGCCTGAAATGTGGCAAAAGGTTGAAAAGTTCAAGGGGGCCGAATACTTTCGCAAGGCACTGTATATGCATGAACTACATTTTTGACATACAGAATATATGCTGTCCTCCATAAACATACAATAATTACCCCTGGCCACCATATTTATCCTCTATGCCAATCCCAATCTTCTTTTGTGCCCTCACATCAAATTTTTGTGCCTGGATGATCTTTATACTTTTACCAATGCTGCAGCTAAACTTAAAGGTATTTCCAGAACTCTCAGTACTTGGGCAGGAGGCCAGGGAAGGTGAAACATAAAAAAATAATTATCATACTTACCTGTCCCCAGCGCGCCAGTGTCCTTCGCCGCTGTCTGGTCCAGTGCGCATGTGACCACTGAGACCAATCAGAGACCTCAGTGGTCACAGGAAGGGAATCTTTGACATCACTGACTTATGTCACTTCCTTTCCTTAGGCTGCAGAAGCCGCCGATTGGCATCGTAATAGACTTCCAGTTGGAACAGCTGACTATAATTTTTTTTTTTTTTTGTTCACTTTCACCATCCTTCTGCCCAAGTACTGAGATTCCTGGACAACCCCTTTAAGGGGCTTTAGGTAAAACTAAAACAGGATCTTTGTTCTAGGTAAAATGATTAATAGAACATATTTCCTCAAATAAGATGAATTTTTTTTTTTACAAAACTATGTAATTTTTGTTTAGCTCTAATGTTGAATAATAACAAAGTTCAACTGTATGTGTAAAAATGTGCAGTAATGTAAGGGAATTGCTAGAGGAGCGATGCCCCAGTAGCTGCTGGTGAACTCTGGGGGGAGGGGCACAACAAGACAGTGAACCCTAAGCTGTAACGCCCCCCACCCCCACTGTCCCTGGCTACTTGCCCGATCTGTCCTAGGCGACAACCAGCAAATGGTCGACAATCCCTTCTTAATATAAGTGACAACACAGAACGCAGACAGAACAAACAACAACAAAAGGGAGGTCAGCTAGCCAAGTGGTCAGTAACAGTCGAGCAATGCAGTACAGAATCAAAATCCAAGTGAATAGTCAAAGGTAAGCCAGAGTTCAGGAATAAGAATACAGGTAACAAAACAGCAAGGAGCAATAGCCAGTATGCACATGGCAATAGCAAGCGCCAATGTGAATGAGAGCAAACAATAAATAGGAAGGAAGAACCCGCCTCAGACTTGATAGGCCGATAGGATGTCAATCACACAGGTAAGGCTAAAATTAACTATTAGTGGAGCAGAGGAAAACCATGGTGAAGGAGATGGGTGTGGTGGAAAATCAATTAAGGAGGTGAGGGAATAGGACAGTGTTCAGACAATACAAGATAAACCCAAAAGAAAGAATCACAGCCGGACCCGCCTCCTGCGCGGCAGCATGCAGCTGGAAGTTCCAAGGGGTGCAGACATAACAAGTAAACTAATATAGAAAAGAACCACCTTAAAGTACTGCATTTCCAGAGTATACAGGTAGTTGGGAGAGGGAACTGGGGGTCTCGTTCTCACCAGACGTGTGGCACTTGGCCTTCCAGGCGTGACACAAGTTTTCTATGTCTTGCATGGCGCAGGAAACAAACTAAAAGATCCTCTCGCGATGATACAGTCACCTCTGTCCTTCATGAGATCTACCCCTCCACCTCGGATCGATGCTGTAGATGTAACGTTTACCGGGGGTACGATGACTCACGTCTGGAGGCGATGTACACTCCTACGCCCCATCGGTTGGATGTCCGTCGCATTATTAGGACTGTAATTGGCATCGCTCTGGATGATGACCCCACCCCCTCTTCTCCTTTCTATTTTCCCGCATAAGTTTAAGAAGCACACCCGTAAACTACTAGGCTTTCTATTGGTAGCCGCAAGGTCCATTATCCCTAGATTGTGGAAATCCTCAAAGCCCCCCTCTATGATGTCTTGGCTTCAAGAGGTCTTACGCATATGTAGCATGGAGAATCTGCTTGCAGAATTAAAACAAGACAATAGAGCCCATCAACAAACGTGATGGGCTTTCTTCTTTCTTATTTACATGATGTGTATTTGCCTTTGATTTTGATTTTGGTTTTAGAATTTGAGTCTGCTGAGACAGAGCTGTTGTTACCCTCCCCTCCACTCCCATATCCCCCCTTATTTGCTGCCTCTGTAGGCACCTTGTTTGATTTGTTTTTGGTTCTTAAACAAAACCTTAATAAAACTCTTAATGTTAACGTACAGCATTTCAAAACATTTAAATTTTCCCTATGCACCAAGGCCAAAAGAACTTTGGTCCCGAAATGACATAAAGTTTTATGTTCCCATAAAAGTATATAGAGAGGAGAGAGTGGAGGAGGGAAAAGGGGCAGAGAGAGACAGAAAGAAAAGACAAAGGCAGACAGAGGCAGAGACAGCTGCAGGAGCTTGACCGGGGAGGAGGAATATAGTTCACTCCATTTTCACTTACCCTTTTCCGTCTCTTCCCCAGCCCATTTAACTTCTTCTCATAATAAAGACCAGGACCACTTCAGGATTTAAAACTGGCCTGTCCAGGCTGATTTATTAACACAACAAATAATTTACATAAATAACATATCAACAACCGTCATAAAACGGGCGGTCTAATAAATACATAAATTACTGTAAACAAGAATGTAACATACAGCAACCATTTAAAGTGCAACATAATGTGGATAACATGGGAGAGAGGCACCGCCCCCAACCTACCCAGGCGCAAGACCACACCTCGGGTAGACCTTTCTCCACTAAAATTGACCCCAGGCCTGTTGCCACAAAGGCACCCTAGCCCAACTAGGGTACTTCCCAGGCCTAGATATTCACCACCAGGATCCCCATACCACAGATGAGGTCCTACAAATACCGCAAAGCCTCTCACCCCCCACTAACCCCCGGCCACAGACTCTCAGGCATGACCCCCTTATGCCTGAGAGTCCCACCACACAGACAGAGCACGCTCGAACCCATCACGAAGGCCCAACATCAAGATGTCAATCCCAATCGCGTTCAGGTGGACCCTGTCCCGCCACATATGCTCCAAGGACGGCTCCTTCAGATCACGATGCCGAACCACGATCCCCTATTGCGCACTACAAACCTCGCCACTGCCCTGTTCATTTTGACACGCATCTTGTCCAGCCGAGCTACCAACCAAACAGTACGCCACACCATATCGGACCACACGATCACCACACCTGGGAACTCCAACAACAAGCATAAAATATTGAACTTAATATCTCTAATAAGTTCCCGGGAAGTGCACACCCCCAAATCATTACCCCCAACATGCAAAACAAGGACATGTGGAGGGCGGTCAATCCTGCTATAATACACTCCCCCAAGTCATACTGCGCACTCCGATCTACCGCACGACTGCCTCCGACCGAGCCAGCCCCAGCTGCCGCCCATCCGGCTGGACATCAACCCGAAGAGCACCCCAGAAGACATAGGAGTGACCCAAAATCCAAATCAAGCAGGGATCTGTGAACAAGAGACAAGCACAACATCAGCTCCCACCCCCCCTCATGACACAGAAAGGAACCGGGGGGAGGACCCCCAGACCTGCACAAAACTTAAGGACCCAGCCAACGGGCAACAGGACCGGCCCCGCACCGCATGCAGCACGATCAACCGCCCACGACTCAATTGATCAGTCTTGGAATGCCGCACCCAACACTCCACTCTATCATCAAACAAGTCCACATCCGACCACTGTAGTCCCCCAGAGGATGCCACAGACCCGCTGACCAGCTCCCCAACACGAAAAGCCCCAAAAAACGCTAACAGGAACGCCGCACGAAACAATAACACCTCATAGGCCGAAGAATAAACATCAGACAAACACCCCAGCATACGGCCCAACAATTCAAATGAGACCGGCCGGAGCCGGTCCCTGTTCACCACCCCCCCCGAAAACCTCGCATAGCCTGCTGCACCACAAAATCCTTTGTGACATCCCGTAGGTCCTGCAGGCGAAACAAAAAAGCCAAGCCCGCCATGGTCGCCGACAGCCCCTCCGCAAAGGCCACCCCTATCCAGGACAGCACCAAGAGCACACGGTCGTTATAAGAGCAAACCCCACCGCACGACAAATACTCTCCCACTCAGACCAAACCTGCCGATACTGCTGCCACGTCACCACGGAGACCGAACACGGGATGAGCCCCACCGCGGCACCGACACCAGGGACCACAAGTGACCCGGGCAATCCTCCCCCACCACTGCAGCCGCCGGCACCCATTCCCGAAACCTGTCGAACTGAAACCGAGACAAGGAGTCATCCACAGTATTCTGCACACCAGGAACATGCCGCACAGAAACAGACACTCAACATTCAACTCCAAACACCGCAACACCAAGTGACGCAATAGTGACACCACCGGAGGAGATTTGGCCGACTGTGAATTAACCACAAACACCACCGCACTATTGTCACAGTGGAAGTAGACACGTCGATCCCGAAACTCCGGGCCCCACAACTCAACCACAAAAAAAAATCGGAAATAGTTCCAACAAAGCTAAATTCTATACCAGGCCCGATTCCACCCAGGATGACGGCCACGACCCCGCACAACAACTACTACGAAAGTAAGCCCCAAAACTGAGCGACCCAGCCGTATCCATATACAGATCGAGCGCCGCACTTGACACAACCACTGGAAGCCACAACGAGTGACCATTGAACCTCTCCAGAAATGAATCCCACACCCCCAGGTCTGCCCTCACTTCTGCCATGAGACGCACAAAGTGGTGAGGTGACCGCACACCAGCCGTCAGAACCGCCAGACGCCTACAAAACACCCGCCCCATCGGCATGATGCGACAGGCATAGTTCAACTTCCCCAACAAGGATTGCACCTCTCGCAGACGCACCTTCCGTACCCCTTGGAAGGACCGTGCCATCGCCTGCAAATCCACCAATTTGTCCCACGGCAACCGTGACTCCATACAAACGGAATCCAGCTCGATTCCCAAGAACTTCATCATGGTCGCCGGCCCCTCAGTTTTGTCTGGAGCCAAAGGCACCCCGAACAAACCTGCCACCCGTTCCATCATCTGCAACAGTACCAGATAGTCCACCGAACTCCCAGGGCCAACACAAGGAAAATCATCCAAGTGTTGGATGACTGAAGGCAAACCTGACACATCCCTGACCACCCACTCCAAGAAAGAGCTAAAGGCCTCAAAGCAGGGGCATAAATACCGGGGTAGCAGTGGTAGAGGCTGCCACAGGGCCTGGGATAATACAGGGCCCGGAGCCCTGTGGCAGCCGCTACCGCGAACCCCCACAAACACTGCTATCATTATACTCCAGGGTCTTTTCAGACCCCGGAGTATAATGATCGGGGGCCCAGGGGAGGTGAGGGAACATAAAAAACACTATAACTCACCTCTCCTATGTTCCGCAGGCTCTGGGCCTGTTTGGTGACGTCCTAGATGTCAGCCGACATCATTATGCATTGCGACGCCGGCCTGGATCACGCGAGATCTGGTGCAACATTGAAGATGGCCGAAGTAGCGCACCGGAGTGAGGAAGAGGTAAGTAGTATTGTTTTTTATGTTTGTATCCTCCCCTGGGCCTCTGATCATTATACTCTGGGGTCTGTTCATGGGTGGTCCACAATGGGGCATAATAGTGTGTGCGGGGGCCACTATGGGGCATAATTCTGTGTGCAGGGGCCACTATGGGGCATACTACTGTGTGCAGGGGCCACTATGGGGCATACTACTGTGTGCAGGGGCCACTATGGGGCATACTACGGTGTGCAGGGGAAACTATGGGGCATAATAATGTGTGCAGGGGCCTCTATGGGGCATACTACTGTGTGCAAGGGCCACTATGGGGCATACTACTGTGTGCAGGGGTCACTATGGGGCATAATAGTGTGCCCAGGAATGCAGTTTGTGTGGGGGGGTTGGAGGGGGTGGTTGTTGGGGGGGCCCCATGTCAAATGTTCGCCTTGGGGCCCGGCCATTCCTAGTTACGCCACTGCCTCGAAGTAAGCGCACAAGATGGAGCACCCCATCAGCAAGCAACAGTCAACAAAGATCTGCTCCTCCCACATGCAACCCAACAAGTGAAAACACTCAGGGTGAACAGGCAATAATCTAAAAGCCGCGTCTATATCCGTTTTGGCCATAAGAGCCCCCGGACCAGCCCGCCGCACTAATTCCACCACCCGATCAAAGGACGTATAGAAACCGAGGACAATGCGGGGTCAATGCCGTCGTTGACGGAAGTCCCCGCCGGGAAAGAAAGGTGGTGAATGAGGCGGAACTTGTTAGGCTCCCGCGTAGGGACCACCCCAAACATGCAAATGAGGCCAAGGCGAGACAGAAAAAGGTCCCACCATCCTCCCAAGTTCGACCACCGGCCCTGACCGCTCGCCCACCAGCTGTCGCAACAACCCCTAACAACTGCGGTCACACAGCACCCAACTCCCCCTGCCCAGATGTGAAACTACACAGTTCCACAGACCCCAAAACAGCCCACGGGCCCTAATCTCCCGCCCCTAAGAACCCCCCAGGGGAAAGAGTAAAAGACCTTCACCTGGCTGCATCACGGGTGGTCCCAGATCACCCGCCGGTCCAGCAGCCAGACACCACCAGCGCCGTCTGCAGCACACCACCTGGCAGCCCCCGGGAAAGCACCGGCGCCATCTTTGGCCTTCCTCTTCCGGCCTAGGCCGGAAGTCCCACCTCCGGGAAGACTCGGCCGCACTGGCAATGCTGGCCGCAATGATGCTGGCACCCTCCGCGGCTGCGCCGACTCCAAGGCCGGGGAGCGCGCCCAGAGGGCGGTCCCCGCCAGATGACGTCACGCGCCGGGTGCATCCCCCGGCATGAGCACGGGGAGCCTCCGCTCTGCTCCGGCGAGTAGAAGGGGAGGGAGGGGGCGAAGAAACCAGCCCTCCCTCGGGACGACCGCGGATCCTGGGAGGATTCCTCCCAGCCGCTGGGCGGGCCACAACAGGTGATGCCCGAGGCGTCCGGAGCCGGAGGGTCCCATCTGGGGCTCCTGGAGCGCCGCCTTGTCGCCAGCCCCCACGTTGGAGAATAACACTCCGGCGGTCAAGTGAGTGGAGCAGAAGCCAGGGGAGAAGGACCCTGGCCTGGGGGTTCACGGACAGCCGCAAGGAGCCACTCCTCCAACACCCGGCCTCCATGCACAGACCCCGCTGACCGCACCAGGGACATCAGAGCGTCAAAGCCCAACATGGTTAGTTGCCACTGCTCTGCTGGGTGCTCCACTTCACACTGCTAACTGTCTTAAACTGACCTCAGACTCACCCCTGCACCTTACTTAACACCTCTGTCTCCAACCCTCTTTTTCCCCGTACCTTACTTAACACCTCTGTCTCCAGCCCTTTTTTTCCTGCTCTAACTCCTTTCCTTCCATTCCCTAAGCCTCCCCCCTGTCATGCCGACCCGGTCCCCAAGTGTCTAGGGCCTTCTCTAAATTGTAATACTCTAGCTCACCTAGAGTGCTTTCTTCACATAAATACTGTTCTTCTCTATAATGTTCTCTGCCTCTGAGTGACTGAGAGGGAGGTGGGGAGCAGCGTGTGTTTTCTTCACATGCAGTCTACGGGAGACATTATAGCATATAAACTCCACCCCCCAGCTCTGGGAGAACTGAAAATTACAAAGCCAAAAGGAGAAACCTGCTAAAAATGCAGAATGCAGGTAAAATAATGGTCAGCAATAGAGTTTCTTTATGTACACATAGATGCCAGCTTATCTTCAATAGTCCTTTGAAAGGTTACGTATGCTTTAAGTGCTGTTAAGTGGCTATACTTTTTGTTCTAGTAATGTACTTTCTATGACTATCTTTTATTAAACATAGTCTCCAGGCTGCTCCTTACTAAAATGTTTTAACACTAACTTAATTTATGTTTTACAGTTACACAATATGTTTTCTTTCTAGTGAATTAAGAGTCTGCACTTTATAATCATTGTGCCCTTTCTGTAATAAAAATGAGTTATCCATGCACTGTACCATAGATGTTTATACACAGCAGCCAATCTAAAGAGGCAGTAGGAAAGGAGAGTTAGGCAGCCTGAACCAAAAAAGATATATTTCAGACTACTTCAGACTTCCTGTGGGCAGTGTAGCTAAGCTATAATCACGGTTCACAGCTTTGCCCTAATGGTTATGAGCTAAAAAAAAGTAGCCAAGCCAGATCTAATGAAAATATCTTATGGCTACGTATGTACACATACAATATGTGCATGATTTAATTACATACATACCGTACATACAGTCTACTCCTTTTTGAGAGTGAGGCGTCATGCTCCAACAATGTGAATGTTTTCAGGCATTAAACATTTGGGATTTATTAAAACTATTTATGTTTATTACATTAAAAAAAACTCTGCAATTACAGTCATATTAAATGAAATCCCTAAAGTATAATAATCCTGTAAATTGTGAACATATTTCTAACGTGGATAAAATATGGAGTTTTTGCAGTGGAGGTAAGCAGCCCTTTTGCTGGTTCATAGATTGCTTAATTCGTTGTTCTCACTTTCTCTGCAGCAAAAGTCTTGTTGGAAATAATTAGTTTTCTTTTAAAATATTCTTCATAAACAAAATGACAAACACGAGCGAGCAGCAGAAGGTAAGATGCAGAGACAGGATTGAAGGAGGAGGTAATTATCATGTGAGCAATGCTATGTCAAGAAAACAATGTTTTGTAAAAGTGTGTAATGAACTCTTTGTTCCTGCTCTTCAAATCTCAAGTGGGACAATTGACCTAAGCTGACTATTAGGGCTGATACAGCTCTGGTTGAGTGAGTTCTATCTTGGCTCTCTGGTGACAGCACTGCCAAAAAATAACAAGGACTAAAATGTGCACGGACAGCCATTTCAACACATGTCCTCTTCAGCTGACTTAAATATGAACTGCAGTAAACAACAGGATGGACATCTTACGCACATTTATGCACTTTCAGTCAACAGTGAAGCCTTCTGGGTTTGTGCAATCCCTATCTGACTTGTTTAGAAGAGGAAAGGACATAGAAACAACGAGGGGAAGGAAGCAAAATTCTCTAATATACATGTTTGCTGCTTACAGTCATGCATGATTTTAGCCTTAAGGAAGTGAATGAATTGTAATGTGCCAAGTTCAACATAAACATGAGTTATCTTGTGCAGTTAATGCCACGGCACTAAACTATTTAGTTATTTAAAGTAAAATCAGCTGAATATTTTTATGTTGGGTTTTTGCCCTACCAGGTTCATGCTTTCAAAAACAGCATAGTTAAATGTTTATTGTTCATATGCTTCCTGAGTGCAAAATGAGGTCATATTATTTCTAAATAATATTCATTAAAAGTGTCTTACTGTTTTTGTATTGTAGAGCCTGTGTAACACCTTTACTTAGCTGGTTGTTCCACTGCCCTTTTTTAGCTAATTTGCATAATAATAAAACACTGATTTTCATGAAAATTGAGCTGCAATGCACAATAAGAAAGGCATCTTTGGAAAGTGTAGAAGCAGCCCTACAAGGTACTGTCATTAAGTACATCAAGGTACATCATTTAAGTATTGTACCCAGGGCTAGATATAAAGTTGTAGTCTAAATTAGCAGTTGTAATCTAAATTAGTTCCTCTGTGAACTTTCTGTTTCAAGTATACCTATACAGAAAACGCCAGCGTTTCTGTAGGTACAATTGACATGCTGACATGTCCGCTGAGCATGTCCGCTGCAGATATTTTTCTGCAATGTGTGGATGGGATTAATAATAATAATAATAATACATTTTATTTATATAGCGCCAACATATTCCGCAGCACTGTACAATTTGTAGGATTCAAGTACAGACAAAAAAAAAAGATATATTACAAAGAAATAGTCAATTCACACAATGGGACTGAGGGCCCTGCTCGCAAGAGCTTACAATCTATGAGGTAGAGGGAGTGACACAAGAGGTAGCAGGGGCAGCATCGGAGGTTGCATTGCTTATACAATGGTCAGACAATTTTGTAATAGAGGTTACTGTCATTACACATATATAAAGCTGTATGAGTCATGTCCTTTAATGTGCAGATGGTGCCTGGACATATAAAGTTAGTCTGAAACGGCATCATATCCTGTGAGGTAATGTGGGAGTGTGAACAGAGGAGGGTACATTTTAGGGATTCTACCTACGGAGGGGTTTACATTAGGAGTTGTGATAGGCCTGTCTGAAAAGATATGTCTTTAGTTTTGCGCTTGAAGCTGTAGAAATTGGGGGTTAATCTGATAGTCCGGGATAGAGCATTCCAGAAAAGTGGTGCAACTCGGGAGAAGTCTTGTATATGAGCATGGGAGGTTCTGATAATAGGGGATGTTAGTCTTAGGTCATTGACTGAACGAAGAGCATGGGTTTGGTCGATAGACAGAGATGAGGGAGGAAATGTAGGAAGGTGCAGCATTATGGAGAGCCTTGTGGATGAGGGTGATAAGTTTATATTGTATTCTGTATTGAATAGGCAAGCCAATGTAGTGACTGGCACAGACCGGAGGCCTCGCTGTTGCGTCTAGACTGTTAGATAAGCCTGGCCGTTGCATTCAGAATAGATTGTAGAGGGGAGAGTTTAGTAAGGGGAAGACCGATTAGTAAGGAGTTACAGTAGTCAAGGCGAGAGTGAATCAGGGCAACAATAAGTGTCTTTAGTGTATCTGTGGTAAGGAAAGGGCGGATTCTGAAGACATTTTTGAGGTGGAGATGACATGAGCGTGCAAGTGATTGGATATGGGTGGGTGAAGGAAAGGTCTGAGTCAAACATAACCCCAAGGCAGCGGGCATGCTGCCTAGGAGTTATAGTGAGGCCAGAGACTGCAATGGAGATATCAGGGACAGATCTATTAGATGGTAGAAACAGCAGTAGTTCAGTCTTTGAGAGATTCAGTTTCAGATAGAGCAAAGACATGATATTTGAGACAGCAGAGAGACAGTCACTGGTGTTCAGTATTAGTCAGGGGTGATGTCACGGGATGACGTATATAATTGGGTGTCATCATCATAAAGATGGTACTGGAAGCCAAATCTAGTGATGGTTTGTCCAATGGGGGCTGTGTAGAGAGAGAAGAGCAGGGGGCCTAGTACCGAGCCCTGAGGAACCCCAACAGCAAGAGGAAGAGGGGAAGAAACAGAGCCCGCAAATGATACACAGAGAGATAAGAGGTCAGAGAGATAAGAGGAGAACCAGCAGAGCATGGTGTCCGTGAGGCCGACAGAGTGGAGCATAGTGAAGAGGAGTTGATGGCCAACAGTGTCAAATGCTGCTGAGAGATCTAGAAGAATAAGACGAGAGAAGTCACCTTTGGATTTAGCCATCAGGAGATGATTAGAGACTTTTGTGAGGGCCGTTTTAGTAGAGTGAAGAGTGCGGAAGCCAGATTGTAAGGGGTCAAGAAGAGAGTTAGCAGAAACGTAACGGGTTAAACGAGAATAAACCAAGCGTTCCAAGATTTTGGAAATGAAGGGGAGGTTAGAGACAGATCGATAGTTAGCAGCACAGGACAGGTCAAGGGAGGATTTCTTCAATAGTGGGTTAATGACAGCATGTTTGAAAGAGGATGGGAAAATTCCAGAAGATAGAGAGAGGTTAAATATTTTAGTAATGTAAGTCATGACAGCAGGAGACAGACTGGAGAAGGTGTGAGGCGAAAGGGTCACTACTGCAGGTCGTAGGGCGAGAAGAAGAAATTAGCTGAGATATTTCCTCTTTTGTAACAGGTTCAAAAGATGAGAATGAACAGTCTGAAGTGCGGTTGGTGAGAGGATCAAAGCCACCGGGGGATTGGGCAGTTATTTCCTGACGGATCTTATCAATTTTGTCATGTAAATAAGTGGCCAGGTCATCTGCCCTAAGGTCTGTGAATGGCACCTGCACCTTGGGGGTAAGTAAGGAGTTAAAAGATTCAGAGAGCCTTTTAGGGTTACAGGAGAGAGAAGAGATGAAAGCAGTGAAATAGGCTTGTTTGGCGAGGTGAAGGGCAGAACTATAGGTTTTAAGCATAAATTTGAAGTGGAGGAAGTCTGCAGGTATATGTGATTTTCTCCACAGATGTTCAGCACACCTAGAGCGCCGCTGAAGAAAACGTGTCTGTGGCGTGTGCCAGGGTTGCTGCCTCCTGCGTCTAACTTTTTGAGTGGAGGGGGGAGCCGCCTCATCCAATGCACTCTTAAGGATTTCATTATAGTGACTGGTTGACAGATGGGGACAGGAGAGTGAAGAGATGGGGGACAGAGAGGACTGTAGAGTATCTGAGAGATGCTGGGTGTTAATATCACGTAAATTCCCACTGTATATTAGCAATAATCCCATCCACTTTGCAGGTACTGTAAAATGCTGTGGTTTTTGCCGTGGCATTTTCTCAGTTTTTAAGACCATAACATGCGACGTGCTATAACTTTAAATTTTAAGACTTTTGCTTTCTTTGTATTTACAGAATCTTATGCATATTTATAGATATACGTATTTTAGCATAAATATTTGAAATGAGCAAAAAGTTTTGCTTGTTATAAATTAAAAAAATATTGAGATTCTACTCTTTAAGTGTAAATTCCCATGGAGTTTTTAGTAGATGGATTTCTGATTTTTTCATCTATAGCAAACAAAAAAGCTTCATGACCTATATTCAAGTGGATTCTGCCTTGCAAACCCCATTGATAGTTGGGAGGTGCATGGACAAATACCTATCTACCATCTGTATCTATCGTTTGATATTTGAAATCCCATCTTGTCGACCTCTGTGCAAGAGTGAAATTCACCTGAAATTTAAAGAATGAATCTAGTATCTGTTGACATTTTAGAAGGATATATTCTATTCACTGATTATTCCCAGTTACAAGTATAAGTTACTAGGTTGCCAAAAGATATTCAGGCTGGGTTCACATCTGCGTTTGGCTGCGTTTGGTGCAAAATCAGTTTTTGAAACCATCTCAAAATCCTAGAAAGCTGATTTTGAACGGTTCATTTTAAAACCCATTGATTTTAATGGGTTGTAAAAACCATCTGCAGGTGTGCGTTTGGAGCATTTCTGTCTGGTATCCACTGTTTTGGGCGGAGAAAAAAGTTGGAACAAATAGGCAGGGTGGTTTTAACACATTGGTGGGCCCAGTGCAAACGTTTCATAAGTGCCCCCCCCCCCACTATCACCACCCACTATTATACCCATCTGAAAGCTGCCAAAAACTGGGATTTTATATGGTGACATTAAATTTGTGAAAATGTATTATCTGACTGATGGAACTTTTCCGCCTGTCAGAAAGTGTTTTACAGTATATGTTGATCTCTAGTGATAATCATTATTGCTATTATTTTAGCGTGTAACAGATATCGCTGGAGAGGCAGTTGGCATATTTTACTCTATAAAGATCAGGGACAGAACAAGGACAGTGAAAAAATGTAAACTTTATTGATGACTGTGTATGAGTTATGTGTGTGGTGCAACTTTTTTGGCACTGTGACCTCAACAATGGTAAACATTTGGGTCACAGTGCCAATAACTTCCTGGTTATGTTCAGGGGTGTATTACAGAAGAATACCCCTGTGATTAGGCTCAGAGGGGTATTACATTATCCCTCTATGTGACAATCAGAGAGCAAAAGTATAATATGCTCTCTAATTGATAGGAGAGGGGATAACATGGACAGAAGTCCATGAACCCCCCCCCCCCCCCACACACACACATATAGGTTATGCACAGACAATGTTGATTTCTCATTGTCTCTGCATTCTGCAGCTCTGCTCCTTCCCCTCCTTCATGCAGTTCTAAGATGATGTCTGAGGCAGGAGGGAGGAGGACACTTTAGAGCCCCATATCTCAGCATCCATTAGGGCTATGAAGATGACCTTAGATTCATTATAAAGATGAGAATCTCATCTTCATGATAGCCCTTACAGATTCGGAGCAATTTGCATTTAAAAACGCTGTCGGGAATTGAGATCTGCATTGGGATCTCCATGCTGAACATTGTTTTTACCAGCGAATCGCTATGGATCTGTAAGGGCTATCACGATGATGAGAATCTCATCTTTATAATGAATCCGAGGTCATCTTCATAGCCCTAACAGATCCTGAGAAATCAGCATTAGTAACAAGGACCTATGTAATACGTCCTCTGCAACTAGAATGCCACCCTGGGTGGAAGGCAGGGAAAGGGTTAAAGACCCCCTGCAGTTGTCCCCAGTTTAATGTCCCTCTCCTACCACACAAAAAAAAAAAAAAAAGTCTTCCCGGAGTCTTAAGGAAGCTGTGACGTCATCACATCGTGCCTGCAGCTCCTGGGGAAAAAAGGGGATGAATGGTGAAGCAGGGAGCGGATGGCTTCATCATTGGTATACAACTCATCGGCATCCTAAGGATGCTGGAGAGCTGAATTTGGGGCAGGCCGGAACTGCAGGACAGCATATGTAGGACGGGCATATGCAGTCCCGCAGTGCCCCCATTACCACAAGACCCAGTGCAAGTGCACCGTTGGCCCTATGGTTATCTGGCCCTGCAGATAGGTGTTAGTTGACACTGGGCCGGGTTTTATTTATAGGGTTGCAAATATACAGAAAATAAAGCAAAGCTACAACAAAAAAGATCCTGGCTTGTCCAGCACTTAGTAAACATTAAACAACCCTACTTAGCAGCTGGAGATATGTGTTCAGCAACCTATTGCACATGTGTCTCTCACACATACAGGCTTTCTGTGTCCCCAAGTAGAGAGAGCTGTCTTCCTATCCTCTCCTAAATATCTGCCCTCTCTCAATTAACTAATTAATTAGCAGGTAATGGCCTCTGCCTGCTACTTCACATAGGAGAGGAATATGGGAGAATATACCTCCCCTCCACAGCCAATTCTGCACAAGTTTCACAATGTGTATATATATATATATATATATATATATATATATATATAACACACAGGAGGAGATTTTAAATTATTTAATTTCTGAATAGCATTACCAGAAATGAAGCTATTCTGTTCAATAGAAACAGGAAGAAGATTTTGCAACACCTCTTCCAACTAGAATAGCAATGTACCAAAAATTGGTTGAATTATGATTGTTACTACTGATGAAAATGAAATGTTAGTGGAATTGGCATTTACTCAAAGCCCTAAAAAATATAAAAAGACAGCTTCTAAAGAGTCGGACATTTCCTGTAGATAATTGGGTCGTCTAATGCAAACCTTAGGGCCAGTGGCGTAACTAAAATCTCAGATACTTGAAAGGGATACAGCTTTAGTACCCACAACTGCAGTTATCAATAATACGCTGACTGAGCAGCGAAGTGCCCGGCATGTAAACGATACTAGGACAGTATAATATGTTCCACAGTGGCCCCCACACAGTATAATATGCTCCACTGTGGCCCCCAAACAGTATTCTATGCTACACAGTGGTCCCACACTGTATTATATGCTCCACAGTGGCCCCCACACAGTATTATATACTCCACAATGGCCCCACACAGTATTATATTCTCCATAATGGCGCCCACACAGTTTTATATGCTCTACAGTGGCCCCCACACAGTATTATATGCTCCACAGTGGCCCCACACAGTATTATATGCTTCACAGTGGCCCCCACACAGTATTATATGCTCCACAATGACCCCCCATACAGTATAATGCGAATCACAGTGGCCCACACACAATATTATATACTCCACATTGTCTCCCACACTGTATTATATGCTCCACAATGGCCCACACACAGTATTATATGCTCCACAGTGGCCCCCACACAGTAGTATATGCTTCACAGTGGTCCACACAGTTTTATATGCTCCACAATGGCCCCCAAACAGTATTATATTCAAAACAGTGGCCCCCACACAGTATTATATGCTTCACAGTGGCCCCACACAGTATTATATGCTCCACAATGGCCCCCCATACAGTATAATGTGAATCACAGTGGCCCACACACAATATTATATACTCCACATTGTCTCCCACATAGTATTATATGCTCCACAATGGCCCACACACAGTATTATATGCTCCACAGTGGCCCCCACACAGTATTATATGCTCCACAGTGGTCCACACACTGTATTATATGCTCCACAATGGCCCCCAAACAGTATTATATTCAAAACAGTGGCCCCCACACAGTATTATATGCTCCACAGTGACCCCCACACAGTATTATATGCTCCACAGTGGCCCACACACAGTATTATATGCTCCACAGTGGCCCCACACAGTATTATAAGCTGCACAGTGACCCCCACACAGTTTTATATTCTCCACAGTGGCTCCCACAATATTATATGCTCCACAATGGTCCCCATACAGTATAATGTGCATCACAGTGGCTCCCACACAGTATTATATGCGCCATAGTGGCCACCAAACAGTATTATATGATCCACAGTGTCTACCACACAGTATTGTATGCTCCAGAGTGGCACCCACACAGTGCTATGTGCTCCACAGTGCCCCCACACAGTATTATATGCTCCACAGTGGCCCCACACAGTATTATATACTCCAGAATGGCCCCCACACAGTATTATATGCTCCACAGTGACCCCCACACAGTATTATATGCTTCACAGCGACCTCTACACAGTATTATATGCTCCACAGTGGCCCCCACACAGTATTATATGCGCCAGAGTGGCCCACACACAGTATTATATGTTCCCAAGATCCTCCCCTAGAGCCAGTGCTATTATTATACTCTGGGGTCACCTCAGACCCCAGAGTATAATAAATAGAGACCCAGGGGAAGTGATTAAAAATAACAAACACTTATACTCCCCTTGCCTCACCTCTCCTGGGCATTCCCGCTACATCTGGCTGTCTTCAGCATCTTCCTTGGTCCTCTTCAGCCTGGTGAATGAGGTCACATGCCCCAGACATCACTGTTGGGGCCTGTGATTGGGCCTCAGCGATCACGTGGGTCGCACTGATGTAATTAAGCCAGCATGCCCCACATGACCACGGAGGCCCAATCACAGGCCCCATCAGTGACGTCGGAGACGCGTGACACCGGCCGGAAGAGCCCCGGAGAGGATGCTGAGCCCAGGAGAGGTGAATATATTTTTTGAAATTTTTGTCACATGCCTTGGGTTGGTATCTATTGGATAGGGGCCTGGTGATAGCAATATGTATAGCAGTCGAGGAACCAGGCTTTCCCCGACCACTATCATGGCGATCCGGGGCCCCCGGCCATTTCCAGCTGGCCGTGGACCCCTACCCCTCCGGGCCCGGTCTCGGTCACGCCCCCCGTAATCGTTACGCCACTGCTTAGGGCTCAAAATGTATCTGCCAAGATTAATCTATGGATTATTAGCGGATGATTCAGATCAGTGTTTACAATTGTGTAGGGTAACTTTGAATGAAAAAACACAAGTAGATGGAATTATTGAAAAAAATAACTTGGTCCGAAGAAGTCAACATTAAACTTTCTGGTGCTGTTAATAGACTGTATTTTTAACTCATCAGAAAACCCCCTTTCCCTTCCTCACTATGCTTTAGTGGTGTGTAATTTTCTTAACAAAAAATGACCCAATAGGTTGAATGGCCAACACGATCACCAGACTTTTCCTTTGGGGAGTTATCAAAGATAAGGTGTATTTAAGAAGACCATGCATGGTCGATAACATGATTCTATTCATAAAAGAAGCTTGCCAAGAAATTAATGGCAATAAAGAACTTTGTGCCAAAAGTGTGCTTGAATGTAGAAACTAGATTAGAGCAGTGTGTAAATAGTGAAAGCAGTCAATATGAGCACATACGAGATTGTACTTAAATATTCAAGGAAATATTACTTGTACTGTATGCTTAGTATTATAATTTAATATATCTCTTATATATCTCTTATATATATATAAAAATGAGTTCCTGTCTGTCTGTCTGTTCTTTATGCGCGACCAAACGACTGGACCGATCCTCACCAAATTTGGCACACATATACATCAGGTGTCCTGGAATATTATAGACTGGGTCTCAGCTCTCTTGGATGTACCGTTCCAGAGATACAGTATTCCCAAAAAATGACCAGCATTAGTCTATACAAGCCTGCAAGTCTTTCACTCATATTCCAACTGCCATACACACGGTCACATGTCCCTTATCAGCCAATAGAAGCTCGCAGGCACTTACTCTCCTCAGGCACACAGGTTTCCATAGCAACCAAGCTATTTATGTATCAGCCAATATAAGTTCACATTTCATTTACCAGGTTTCCATAACAACACAGCCATAAATAGACTGTGCCTATACTGGACTCAGTGGCGTAACTAGGAATGGCTGGGCCCCAAGGCAAACATTTGACATGGGACCCCCCAGCAACCCCCCCCCCCCGCACAAACTGCATTCCTGCACACACTATTATGCCCCATAATGTTCCCTGCACACACTATTATGCCCCATAGTGGCCCCTGCACACAGTATTATTCCCCATAGTGGCCCCTTCATATAGTATTATGCGCATTTCCCGCTACCTCTTCAATGTTGGACCAGATGTCACGTGAGCCAGGCATGCATCGCAACGCATAATGATGTTGGACTGGCCAACCTACATCTGGGATGTCACCAAGGAGGCCCGAAGCCTGCTGGAGCGCAGTAGAGGTAAGTAACAGTGATTTTTATGTTCCCTCAACTCCTCGGGGCCTCCGATCATTATACTCTGGGATCTGAAAAGACCCCAGAGTATAATGATAGCAGTGTTTGTGGGGTTAACGGCTTGCAGACCTTACTTACCTATCCCCGCTCCTGCTCACAGCCGCCTCCACAGAAGGTGAAGCGCAGGCAGCCGTGAGCAGGAGCGGGGATCGGTAAGTAAATAGGGCCCGTTACTTGCTGGTGTTACACCAACAGGTAATGGCCTATTAAAAAAAAAAAACATCAGGGGCCTTCTGGGACCCCTAATGTTCCGGGTCCTGTGGCAGCCGCTACCACTGCTACCCCGGTATTTACGCCACTGACTGGACTGCCATACTGGATTTCAGCATTCTTATAAATTGAAACGTTTTTAAATTACTCATGCCCCCTGCAGCAAAACGCATGGCTGCTGCTCGAGCTAATGAAAACTCTCAGCAGACCCAAGCCTGTCTCTAATCTGAAAAGATATGTCACAGACAACAGCGAGCTGCTGAAACTCCCCAGCAGACCCAAGCCCTCCTCCAATCTGATAAGGCATTGTCAGCCACATGCACACAGCTGCACTCCATGTTTCCATAACAAACCAGCCATTTTTCTTCACTCCTGTAGGTCAGCTTTAAAGGGGCAGGGCCCAGTGGATGACACTGTTACACAAGGTCACATACACACAGCTTTACTCCAGGTTTTCCATAACAACCGATCGCAGGTCTTTCACTGATATCCAAACTGAGATACACATGATCACATGACGCTTACAGACCAATGGAAAATCACAGGTCTTGACATACACACAGCTTTACGCCAGGTTTCCATAGCAACCAAGCTATTTATGACCTGTATGAGTCAATAGCATTTCGCAGGTCCTTAAATATTCAGTCATATGACGTGCATCAGCCAATATAAGTTCATATTTCATTTACCAGGTTTCCATAGCAACACAGCCATAACAGACTGTACCTATACTGGACTGCCATACTGGATGTCAAGTGCAAAACTGTCCAATTCTTATGGGGCCACTGCACAAACAAAAAATGAAATGTACCCGTGCAAAGCCGGGTCCTTCTGCTAGTACAGTATATAAAAATTAGTTTCTGTCTGTATGTCTGTCTGTTCTTTATGCGCGACCAAACGACTGGACCGATCCTCACCAAATTTGGCACACATGTACATCAGGTGTCCGGGAATATTTTAGACTGGGTCTCAGCTCTTTATTTATGAGCTGTATTAGTCAATAGCAGTTTGCAGGTCCTTAAATATTCAGTCATATCACGTGTATCAGCCAACATAAGTGCACATTTAATTCACCAGGATTCCATAACAACACAGCCATAAATAGACTGTACCTATACTGGACTTAGTGGCATAACTAGGAATGGCTGGGACATTTGACATAGGACCCCCCCCCTGCAACGCCCCCCCTGCACAAACTGCATTCCTACACACACTATTATGCCCCATAGTGGACCCTGCATACACTATTATGCCCTATAGTGGCCCTTGCACACAGTATTCTGCCCCATAGTGGCCCCTGCACACAGTATTATGTCTTATAGTGGTCCCTGCACACAGTATTATGCGCACTTCCCGATACCTGTTCAATGTTGGACCAGATGTCACGTGAGCCAGGCATGCATCGCGATGCATAATGACGTTGGACTGGCCCAACGACGTCTGGGACATCACCAAGCAGGCCCGAAGCCTGCTGGAACGCAGGAGAGGTAAGTAACAGTTTGTTTTTTTTTCCCCTCAACTCCTCGGGGCCTCCGATCATTATACTCTGGGGTCTGAAAAGACCCCAGAGTATAATGATAGCAGTGATTGTGGGGTTCATGGCTCGCAGGCCTTACTTACCGATCCCCGCTCCTGCTCACAGCCGCCTCCGCAGAAGGTGAAGTGCTGCCAGCCGCGAGCAGGAGTGTTGTTACACCAGCAGGTAATGGCCTATTAAAAAAAAAAACATCAGGGGCCTGCCGGGACCCCTAATGTCCCCGGCCCTGTGGCAGCTGCTACCATTGCTACCCCGGTATTTACGCCACTGACTGGACTGCCATACTGGATTTCAGCATTCTTATAAATTGAAACGTTTTTAAACTACTCATGCTCCCTAAAGCAAAATGCATGGCTGCTGCCCAAGCCCGTCTCCAATCTGAAAAGGTATGTCACAGACAACAGCGAGCTGCTGAAACAACCCAGCAGACCCAAGCCCGTCTCCAATCTGACAAGGCATTGTCAGCCACATGCACACAGCTGCACTCCATGTTTCCATAACAACCCAACCATTTTTATTCACTGCTGTAGGTCAGCTTTAAAGGGGCAGGGCGCTGTGGATGACACTGTTACACAAGGTCACGTACACACAGCTTTACTCCAGGTTTTCTATAACAACCGATCGCAGGTCTTTCACTGATATCCAAACTGAGATACACATGATCACATGACGCTTATGGACAATGGAAAATCGCAGGTTCTTCAGTCTTGAGATACATACAGCTTTATACCAGGTTTCCATAGCAACCAAGCTATTTATGACCTGTATGAGTCAATAGCAGTTCGCAGGTCCTTAAATATTTTAGTGATTTTGTACTGCATTGCTCATTTGTTACCGACCCCTTGGCTAGCTGACCTCCCTTTGTTGTGTTTGTCCTGTCTGCGTTCTGTGTATCACTTATTGTAAGCAGGGACTGTCGACTGGTTGCTGGCTGTCGCCTAGGACAGATCGGGCAAGTTAGCCAGGGACAGTTGGGGGGATTCAGCTTAGGGTCCACTGTCTTGTTGTGCCCCTCCCCCCAAAGTTCTCCAGCAGCTACTGGGGAATCGCTCTTCTAGCGATTCCCTTACAGAATAGCAGGCCAGTCGACAGTCCCTGCTTACAATAAGTGATACACAGAACGCAGACAGGATGAACACAACAAAGAGAGGTCAGCTAGCCAAGGGGTCAGTAACAAATGAGCAATGCAGTACAAAATCACAATCCAAGAAAAAAGTCAAAGGTAAGCCAGTGGTCAGGAAATCAGAAGAACAGGTAACAAAGAACAAGGAGTATAGCCAGTAAGCGTAATACAATAGCAGGCGCCAATGGGAAAGTGAACAAACAATAAATAGGGAGGAAGAACCCACCCCAGACTTGATAGGAGGATAGGCTGTCAATCACAAAGGTAAGACTAAAGTTAACTCTTAGTGGAGCAGGGGGAAAGCAAGGTGCAGGAGAAAGGTGTGGTGGAAAATCAATTAAGGAGGTGAGGGAATAGGACAATGTTCAGACAATACAAGAAAAACCCAAAGGAAGGAATCACAACCGGACACGCCTCCTGCGCCGCAGTGTGCACCCGGAGGATGGTGCCAAAGCCCGGACAGGCAAGGATGTTACAAATATACCGTAGTTACAAAAATTAGGCAGCACTCCAAAAATAATTAAAAGTGAAAAAAGTAAGGGTTTATTACCTCATACCAACAACATTTCAGCTCAGCGAAGTATCCAATATTGTGCACGTACTCACAGCACATATATACAGTGGGGAAAAAAAAGTATTTAGTCAGCCACCAATTGTGCAAGTTCTCCCTCTTAAAAAGATGAGAGAGGCCTGTAATTGACATCATAGGTAGACCTCAACTATGAGAGACAAAATGAGAAAACAAATTTAGAAAATCACATTGTCAGATTTTTAGAGAATTTATTTGCAAATTATGGTGGAAAATAAGTATTTGGTCAATAACAAAAGTTCATCTCAATACTTTGTTATATATCCTTTGTTGGCAATGACAGAGGTCAAACGTCTTCTGTAAGTCTTCACAAGGTTGGCACACACTGTTGCTGGTATGTTGGCCCATTCCTCCATGCAGATCTCCTCTAGAGCAGTGATGTTTTGGGGCTGTCGCTGGGCAACACGGACTTTCAACTCCCTCCAAAGGTTTTCTATGGGGTTGAGATCTGGAGACTGGCTAGGCCACTCCAGGACCTTGAAATGCTTCTTAAGAAGCCACTCCTTCGTTACCCAGGCGGTGTGCTTGGAATCATTGTCATGCTGAAAGACCCAGCCACGTTTCATCTTCAATGCCCTTGCTGCTGGAAGGAGGTTTGCACTCAAAATCTCACAATACATGGCCCCATTCATTCTTTCATGTACACAGATCAGTTGTCCTGCTCACTTTGCAGAGAAACAGCCCCAAAGCATGATGTTGCCACCCCCATGCTTCACAGTAGGTATGGTGTTCTTTGGATGCAACACACCATTCACTCTCCTCCAAACACGACGAGTTGTGTTTCTACCAAACAGTTCTACTTCGGTTTCATCTGATCATATGACATTCTCCCAATACTCTTCTGGAACATCCAAATGCTCTCTAGCAAACTTCAGACGGGCCCGGATATGTACTGGCTTAAGCAGGGGGGACTTGTATGGCACTGCAGGATCTGAGTCCCTCGCGGCGTAGTGTGTTACTGAGGGTAGCCTTTGTTACATTAGTCCCAGCTTTCTGCAGGTCATTCACTAGGTCCCCCTGTGTGGTTCTGGGATTTTTGCTCACCGTTCTTGGGATCATTTTGACCCCATGGGGTGAGATCTTGCGTGGAGCCCCTGATCGAGGGAGATTATCAGTGGTCTTGTATGTCTTCCATTTTCTAATTATTGCTCCCACAGTTGATTTCTTCACACCAAGCTGCTTGCCTATTGAAGATTCAGTCTTCCAAGCCAGGTGCAGGTCTACAATTTTGTTTCTGGTGTCCTTCCTCGGCTCTTTGGTCTTCACCATAGTGGAGTTTGGAGTGTGACTGAGGTTGTGGACAGATGTCTTTTATACTGATATCAATTTCAAACAGGTGCCATTACTACAGGTAATGAGTGGAGGACAGAGGAGCCTCTTAAAGAAGAAGTTAATGGTCTGTGAGAGCCAGAAATCTTGCTTGTTTGTAGGTGACCAAATACTTATTTTCCACCATAATTTGCAAATTAATTCTTAAAAAATAAGACAATGTGATTTTCAAGATATGTTTTCTCATTTTGTCTCTCATAGTTGAGGTCTCCCTATGATGTCAATTACAGGCCTCTCTCATCTTTTTAAGTGGGAGAACTTGCACAACTGGTGGCTGACTAAATACTTTTTTTTCCCCACTGTACAACTCACAGCACTCACACCCACGTACACATATTTGTGCAGGGCTATTCTGAAGTGTAGGGCAGCTGGCTCAACTGCTACCCTCATGGATAGTATGGCCCCAGTTACACCACTCAGTGAATGCCTTAAAAAATAAAACAAATTTCTATTTTTTCCATTCTCTCATACTTCCAAAAAATAGCTTATATTTTTCAATATATAATATATATATATCTCAAAATGATGCCAATAAAAATTGAAGTATATATAAGCATATATATCCTGCAAAAAATAAGACCTCGTACAATTATGAAAATAAGTTATGACTCTTGAAAGGTGGGAATGAAAAAAAAAAAAAATAAATTGCCACATCATAAAGGTCAAGATTAGCTGTCCCTATAAAGGATTAATAAGAAGAGTGTCTTTTTGCATCCGTTAAACGGATCTTCTAAACTGATTTTAAAATCATGAACTGGAAATAGAGAAATTATGGCTGGCCTTGAATCACCCCAATTCCCTTCTATGGTTGGACCTCTATAACCCTCCCACACCCTATTGACCCCTATGGCATTAACACGTGAGGTTTGCTGTGCTTGTGTACCCGATTTCACCTCTCCACCCTGCAGTCTTCCATGACCGCATTTATTTTCCACCCACAGTTCCCACCTGGGCTTATGATGCAGGTTTCAGGTCCATGGTTAAATGCAGAGCTTTTTCGTATAGACTATAAAATGCCTCCTCTCCTTCCCTGACGTCAGGTCTAAGTTTAACTTTCCCCCCTAATTGTGCATTCCCATATGTTCAAATTAACCACCTGGCTAACTCTATATTCTGGGGTCGTGGAGTTTCAATTCCCACAGACATTGAAAAGTTTTGAAACTGGATTCCTCCACACCTGGTATCATATGGGTCATATACAGTGCTGGCCAAAAGTACTGGCACCCCTGCAATTCTGTCAGATAATACTCAATTTCTTCCAGAAAATGATTGCAATCACAAATGCTTTGGTAATAATATCTTCATTTATTTTGCTTGCAATTAAAAAACACAAAAGAGAATGAAAAAAAAAGTCAAATCATTGATCATTTTACACAAAACTCCAAAAATGGGCCGGACAAAAGTATTGGCACCCTCAGCCTAATACTTGGTAGCACAACCTTTAGACAAAATAACTGCGAACAACCGCTTCCGGTAACCATCAATGAGTTTCTTACAATGCTCTGCTGGAATTTTAGACCATTCTTCTTTGGCAAATTTCTCCAGGTCCCTGAGATTTGAAGGGTGCCTTCTCCAAACTGCCATTTTGAGATCTCTCCACAGGTGTTCTATGGGATTCAGGTCTGGACTCATTGCTGGCCACTTTAGAAGTCTCCAGTGCTTTCTCTCAAACCATTCTCTAGTGCTTTTTGAAGTGTGTTTTGGGTCATTGTCCTGCTGGAAGACCCATGACCTCTGAGGGAGACCCAGCTTTCTCACACTGGGCCCTACATTATGCTACAAAATGTGTTGCTAGTCTTCAGACTTCATAATGCCATGCACACGGTCAAGCAGTCCAGTGCCAGAGGCAGCAAAGCAACCCCAAAACATCAGGGAACCTCCGCCATGTTTGACTGTAGGGACCGTGTTCTTTTCTTTGAAGGCCTCTTTTTTTTCCTGTAAACTCTATGTTGATGCCTTTTCCCAAAAAGTTCTACTTTTGTCTCATCTGACCAGAGAACATTCTTCCAAAAAGTTTTTGGCTTTCTCAGGTAAGTTTTGGCAAACTCCAGCCTGGCTTTTTTATGTCTCTGGGTCAGAAGTGGGGTCTTCCTGGGTATCCTACCATAGAGTCCCTTTTCATTCAGACGCCGACGGATAGTACGGGTTGACACTGTTGTACCCTCGGACTGCAGGGCAGCTAGAACTTGTTTGGATGTTAGTCGAGGTTCTTTAGCCACCATCCGCACAATCTTTCGTTGAAATCTCTCGTCAATTTTTCTTTTCCGTCCACATCTAGGGAGGTTAGCCACAGTGCCATGGGCTTTAAACTTCTTGATGACACTGCACACGGTAGACACAGGAACATTCTAGTCTTTGGAGATGGACTTGTAGCCTTGAGATTGCTCATGCTTCCTCACAATTTTGCTTCTCAAGTCCTCAGACAGTTCTTTGGTCTTCTTTCTTTTCTCCATGCTCAATGTGGTACACACAAGGACACAGGACAGAGGTTGAGTCAACTTTAATCCATTTCAACTGGCTGCAAGTGTGATTTAGTTATTACCACCACCTGTTATGTGCCACAGGTAAGTAACAGGTGCTGTTAATTACACAAATTAGAGAAGCATCACCTGATTTTTCAAAGGGTGCCAATACTTTTGTCCACCCCCTTTTTTATGTTTGGTGTGGAATTATATCCAATTTGGCTTTTTGACAATTATTTTTGTGGTTTTCCATTGAAGACAAATTAAATGAAGATATTATTACCAAAGCATTTGTGATTGCAATCATTTTCTGGAAGAAAATGAGTATTATCTGACAGAATTGCAGGGGTGCCAATACTTTTGGCCAGCACTGTATAGACGGTCCCTGATAAATTTCCTAAACACCCGTACATACAGAAATGGAAGGTGTATTTAGAGGAAACTCTCCCCGACTTGTCATAGGCTCTGATATGGAGGCAAGTTGCAAAAACATCTCGATGTGTCACACATAAGGAGATCATGTTGCTACACTGGTACCACACCCT
This sequence comes from Leptodactylus fallax, assembly GCA_947044405.1. Taxonomy (NCBI): domain Eukaryota; kingdom Metazoa; phylum Chordata; class Amphibia; order Anura; family Leptodactylidae; genus Leptodactylus; species Leptodactylus fallax. The sequence goes on along the minus strand of CAMRHE010000197.1, from coordinate 1,772,853 downwards.
GGCTTTATACTTTCAACAGTACTATACTCGATACCTGCTGGAGGTGTGGTGCCGTCCAGCTAACATCTTCCACCTACTCTGCTCCTGCCATTTAATACAGTCTTATTGGAAGTTTGTTAAGAACCTGATAGGTCGCATCATGTTAACTCATCTTCCTCTACTCTCCAAGACATATCTCCTTAATCTGCCACCCCAAAAACACCTTACTGCTCCTACTATACTGTATATTCTCACCTCAGCCCATTACCTGATAGCGAAACATTGGAGGCAAGTCTCAACTCCTTTAATGGAAGAATTATATACTAGAAAGAAAGAATCTAGAACACTTAAATACTTAATGAGGAGGAAAGGTTCCAGGCTGTATGCGAACCATGGGATACATTCTGGACACTCCATAACCTTTAACCTTTCTGGATCTTGACCTCCTTTTGGTCTCCTGCCACTTGACTGGACCACCATTGACTTACAGCATTCCAACTGCCCTATTCACATCCCTTTTGTCTATTGTCTTGTGTATTCCCCGTTTGTCCTGGTTATGATTGTTACTTGACATTTAGCGTGTTCTTTTCTCTATATTATTGCTGCAATTTGTTGTAGGACTACTTTATATTTACTGCATTTTCATCTTCTTTTAGGTCTTATTTTGTATTTCATTAAAACTTTAAGAAACATTACAATAAAAAAATAAAAAAAAAAGCTAAATTAAAACATCATCTGAATGCAGCCTTACACATATATGCACACTTCACTCTTTTTTCATATAACTTACTAGGTTGCTAAAACACTTTCACAAGACATTTCTAGACTTACCTAAATAACTAAAATGACATATTTTTTAATGGGTCTAAAATTTTGTGCTGATTGAGTTCTTCTAGTCAGGTATAGAAAGGTTATATTTGCCTTCATAGGTATACAGTTAAAAGAAAAAAATTCTGTCTTCAGTTTTCACCCAGGGGACCATAGAAGCTTATTGCATACTAATTTTACATTAAATTCAATAGCAAAACATTATCTTTTGTGGAGCCTGAACTACCCTTAGAGGTGGCCACAGGGAGCCTGAATTTTATAATTTAAAACTATGTCTATAGTACAGTATATGGGGATTTGTAGCTCTGTATCAGCTCAGTATCATATTAAAATTATATGTAATAACATACTCTTAGGTCCAATATTATTTGTTGTTTTATTATATGTAGTTAATATGATGCAAAATTTTCTGCTGCTGGATTGTGTGCGAAAAGCCCACAAAGCACCAACAAAATGAGTAAAATTTAACAAAAAAAAAAAAAACAGGTAACCCTGTGATGTAGATTTTAAAACAGACCTTTCACCACCTCCAACAAGTCCAGCTCTATACATCATTTAATAGCTGCTGCTGATTCCATCACAGTTGGAATTTTTTTCTCTAACCCCCACCATTCCTGAGCAATCAATACTGTTAGTTTTGGTGCCTGATATGGTATTTAGACTCTGTACTGTCAGAAGGGCAGTGTCCGACAGGAGCAGGCAAGGGGTGTGATTATGAGCTCTGACAGTGTCTCCCATTGATTGGAAATTGGGAATGGTGGGGGATAGAGAAAAATTCCAACGGCGCGGGAATAAGTGAATAATAATATTAATAATACATTTTATTTATGTAGCGCCAACATATTCCTCAGCACTTTATAAATTGTAGGGTTCAAGTACAGATAAAAAGATACATTACAGAGTAATAGTCAATTCACACAATGAGACTGAGGGCCCTGCTTGCAAGAGCTTACAATCTATGAGGTAGAGGGGGCGACACAAGAGGTAGCAGGAGCGGCATCGGAAGTAGCATTCCTTCTACAGTGGTCCAGCCTTTTTTGTGATAGAGGTTACTTTCATTACACATAAATAAAGCTGTATGAGCCATCACCGGTCAGTGTCCTTTAATGTGCAGATGGTGTCTGGACATAAAAAAGTTACATTCTGATACGGCATCATATGCTGTAGGGTAATGTAGGAGCGTGAACAGTGGAAGGGTTTACATTAGGAATTTTGATAGGCCTGTCTGAATAGATGTGTCTTTAGTTTGCGCTTGAAACTGTAGAAATTGGTAGTTAATCTGATTGTCCGTGGTATAGAATTCCAGAGGAGTGGTGCAACTCGGGAGAAGTCTTGGATATGGGAGCGAGAGGTTCTGATAATAAAGGATATTAGTCTTAGGTCATTGAGTGAATGGAGAACACGGGTTGGGTGATAGATATGATTAGGGAGATGAGGGAAGAAATGTAGGGAGGTGCAGCATTATGGAGAGCCTTGTGGATGTGGGTGATAAGTTTATATTGTATTCTATATTGAATAGGCAGCCAATGTAGTGACTGACACAGACTGGAGGCATAGGTGTAACGTTTAGACTGATAGATAAGCCTGTCTGCTGAATTCGGAATAGATTGTAGAGGGGAGAATTTAGTAAGGGGAAGACCGATTAGTAAGGAGTTAGAGTAGTCAAATTGAGAGTGAATCAGGGTGACAATAAGGGTCTTTAATGTATCTGTGGTAAGGAAAGGGAGGATTCTGGAGATGTTTTTGAGGTGGAGATGACATGAGCGTGGGAGTGATTGGATATGGGGGTGAAGGAAAGGTATGAGTCATACATAACCCTGAGGCAACGGGCATACTGCCTAGGAGTTATGGTAAGGCCAGGAATTGAAATAGAGATATCAGGGTTAGATGGTGGAAACAGCAGTAGTTCAGTCTTTGAGAGATTCAGTTTCAGATAAAGCGAAGACATGATATTTCGTGTTCTGTATTAGTGCAGGGGTGATGTCACAGGATGAGGTATATAGTTGGGTATTGTCAGCATAAAGATGGTACCGGAAGCCAAATTTGGTGATGGTTTGTCCAATAGGGGCTGTGGAGAGAGAGAAGAGCAGGGGGCCTAGGACCAAGCCCTGAGGAACCCCAACAGCAAGGAAAGAGGGAAAGAGACAGAGCCCGCAAATGATACACTGAAAGTGCGGTCTGAGAGATAAGAAGAGAACCAAGAGACTGTAGTATTCGTGAGGCCGACAGAGTGGAGCATAGTGAGGAGGGTTTGGTGGTAAACAGTGTCAAATGCTTCTGAGAGATCCAGAAGAATTAGAAGAGTATATACACCATTAGATTTAGCTATCAGGAGATGATTGGAGACTTTTGTGAGGGCCGTTTCAGTAGAGTGCAGAGTGCAGAAACCAAATTGGACGGGGTCAGGAAGAGAGCGGAAATATAGCGGATTAAATGAGAATAGACCAAGAGTTCCAAGATTTTGGAGATGAAGGGGAGGTTAGAGACGGGTCGATAGTTAGCTGCACAGGATGGGTCAAGGAAGTATTTCTTCAGTAGCAGGGTTATGACAGCATGTTTGAAAGAGGAGAAAAATATTCCAGAAGAGAGAGGTTAAATATTTTAGTACGGTAAGTAGGGACGGCAGGAGACAGAGACTGGAGAAGGTATGAGGGGAAAGGGTCACTACTGCAGGTAATAGGGCGAGAAAAAGAGAGGAGCCGGGTAACTTCCTCTTCTGTAACTGGTTCAAAATATAAGAATGAACAGGATGAAGTGCGGTAGGTGAGGGGATCAATGCCGTCTGGGGATTGGGCAATTATTTCCTGATGGATCTTATCAATTTTGTCATGGAAAAAAATGGCCAGGTCTTCTGCACAGATGTCTGTGAATGACGCCTGCACCTTGGGAGTGAGTAAGGAGTGAAAAGTTTCAAACAGATGCTAAGAGCTTCAATTGGTGGACGTAGTGAAAGGTCCTCCTTATAATGGCAGCATGTGAATATAGGTTGTAAATTTTCACTGCAGATTTTACTCTTTGCTATGCATAGGTTGAAATCTGCAGTAAACATGTAGGAATTATACTATGAATTTTACATCAAAGCTAACATCATTTAAAAGTGACATGGTGTAAAAAGGAAGATAGTTCTAGATGATCCTATGTGAAAAAAGAAGCATGGAGCATTCTACAACAACATAAATAGTAATATGGTTTATAGTTTAAGGGAGACACACCATTTAAATATATCGCATGTTTGAGAAGTGTTATGCGCTCATAATATGCACAATTATATTCGTTTTAACACCAAAATTTCAGGTCTGTTTTGTTGGTCTCTTGAAATTTGAAATAATAAAACCTGTATTCTCTTCATTGTTTGTTTTGCACATACTCTGCAATCTCTCTTTGTATTCTTGTATAATTCAAAGAATTGTAGCAACCTCTTTATTCATGATATATGTCTGAAATATTTAAGGTTTTGTGTTTTACTATATATATATATATATATATATATATATATATATATATAGTTATGGTCGTCACACAGCATTCCTTATGGAGGTGCAGACTTTTTATTTTTCTAGGACATTACAATTCATTTTGTTCTCTGAAACCAGTAGCAGTGTTTTAACCTTTGAGGGTTAAAAGGTTTAATCAATGTCAAATGTCTCATCTTCTGAAGGCGATAAAGAACAGTCTGTCGAGCGATACCCAACAGAACATCACTTTGTCAAGGCACAGAGCGGCCTACAGCTTGTCAAATAAGTTACCAGTAGCCTCTCTGCGGTTAAAACCGAACTCCTTCCTGCTTGACCTATTATTTGATATTTGACCACTTGGTTGCAAGACACTTGCTCTTTCCAGCTGAAATGTCACTGGGGCATCTTGTCAGCTCCCCGACATCTCGGCCTGACATACAATTTTAGTTTTGTGTGCTACAAGGCAGAAAAAATCAGGGCAATGGCCTTGCTTGAAATCCTGTCAGCTTCGAAGATGGGCATCACTCTTGGGCCTCTCCAACAGATGCAGGAGAAAATGAAACAAAAAAATGAAAAAAAGAGAAACATGTTGCTTTGAAGGTCACGGCATCCCACTGAAGTCACACAGTATATACTAAATATATTACCTGCAACAATGGTTTGAGAAAACGTCCTAATAAAAAGACATGATCGTAGCACCACAAAAAAATCTCCATTTCTTCATTCTGAATGAAACACAAGAAGCTTGTAAAGAGGTTGAATGGTCTGTGTCTGCCGGGATCACATTCAGCAGTTAACTTGTTCAAACGGGCAAGTGGTATCATGTAGTTTTACAAGGAGAACCCTGACCTTCTCACATTGACCCAGAGTGACATTATTGTGCGGGAGGGGAGGCAGCCATATCATTTCTGTTTTGCACAACCTGCTTAAAGTTTGCAACTAAATGCTTGTCTTCAGCTGAGCTGACAAGAGAGAAAGAGGGGGCTCAGTGAACCATGGCCGGGCTGCCATGAAATGACAGGAATCATTGGCATACATTTCAAAGAGCTCTCTCAATCCCATTAAAGTATTGCAGCCCTGTTTTAAAATGGACAAGTATGAAACAACTTTGATAGAGAGAAACTAAAATTGGCTTATTGATTTTTTTTTTTCTCAAAGGCGGTGTGTAAAATTTTCTCAAATGGTAAATTCTTTCTCAATCTGCATGCCTTACAATAAAATAAGTAAAAATGTAAATAGGTATAGACAATAAAATAGTATATATATATGTTTATAAAATTACATACTGAGCAGATAATAGCAGCTTATCAAGACATGTCTTGCATGTTTTCACATTCATAGCACTGTATGTATGTAAACTAAGGTAAACTTGGAATTACAGTTCAGATCGAACCAGATTCAACCCAAATTTTCCAAATGTTTTGGGCTTGACCTAAACTTATTTTGAATAAATCTATTAAAACCTCAGGTCTTTTCAGACCCCAGATTATAATTAGCGGAGGTGAGGGAGCATAATACACAGTGATATTCACCTTCCCTGACCATTCCTCGGAATCTTCACTGCATCAAGAGCGGCTTCAGGGACCTCTTCCAGCCTCTTCTGGCCTCCTGGATGATGTCACGCTCTCTAGGGGACCACTGAGGCCTGTGATTGGGCCTCACCAGCCATATGGGGTGTGCAATTGTCACGTCATTTCACAAGAGTGAAACTCACACACATTTAACAACTCATGTCATCTTGATTAGAAAAATTTGATTAGATCTGTCTCATTGGCTATACACATCAAGATTTATTGAAAGCAAAATGCTAGCAAAGGTGTATTATGTCTACAGAATGTTGTTTACAAATTGGATGTGAAAGTTACTATATGTATTAATTATTTTATTTCTGCTTGAATATCGATATAAGAGGCCATCTTTATTGGTTTAAGTTTAAAAATGTTATTGTCCTATTAAAAACTAATGGCCTATCTTAAGGATCAGCTGTGGTGACCCCCACAAATCATCTGTTCCTGACGTGAGCAGTTCCAAAAATTTTTACGCACTAGGTGCTGCCCTGCTCACTCCCCATACTTTTAGTAAAAGCAGTTATGGGTACTGCAGCGATTTTCCTTTCAAATGTGTGGGACACTGCTGCAGTGCTAATAACTGCTGTTACTAAAAGAAAAGCATGTGAGCAGTCCAGCGCCTGTCATGTAAACAATGTGGGGAGTTGTGCACTTCAGGAAACAGCTGGTCTGCTGGGGTCCCTATGGTCAAACTCCACTGTTCTAAAATTGTGGCTTAGCTTACATATAGGCCATCAGTTTTCAAAATAGCTTGATAACCCTTTTTACTTTCCTTGTGATATAATTAGTTAACACATATGAAAAGGTTTATTTTCTACTGATTTGACTAATATGACTTAAATTCAAGTTATTATGGTTTTAAAAATATCAAATAAGTATTTTTAAAAAAATATCTTTAAAGGCCATAATGATATAGATATTTACTCTTTTGCAAATATACAGTGGGGAAAAAAAGTATTTAGTCAGCCACCAATTGTGCAAGTTCTCCCACTTAAAAAGATGAGGCTGGCCTGTAATTGACATCATAGGTAGACCTCAACTATGAGAGACAAAATGAGAAAACAAATCCAGAAAATCACATTGTCTGATTTTTAAAGAATTTATTTGCAAATTATGGTGGAAAATAAGTATTTGGTCAATAACAAAAGTTCATCTCAATACTTTGTTATTTATCCTTTGTTGGCAATGACAGAGGTCAAACGTTTTCTGTAAGTCTTCACAAGGTTGGCACACACTGTTGCTGGTATGTTGGCCCATTCCTCCATGCAGATCTCCTCTAGAGCAGTGATGTTTTGGGGCTGTCGCTGGGCAACACGGACTTTCAACTCCCTCCAAAGGTTTTCTATGGGGTTGAGATCTGGAGACTGGCTAGGCCACTCCAGGACCTTGAAATGCTTCTTACGAAGCCACTCCTTCGTTGCCTTGGCAGTGTGCTTGTATCATTGTCATGCCTAAAGACCCAGTCACGTTTCATCTTCAATGCCCTTGCTGATGGAAGGAGGTTTGCACTCAAAATCTCATGATGCATGGCCCCATTCATTCTTTCATGTACACGGATCAGTCTTTGCAGAGAAACAGCCCCAAAGCATGATGTTGCCACCCCCATGCTTCACAGTAGGTATGGTGTTCTTTGGATGCAACTCAGCATTCACTCTCCTCCAAACACGACGAGTTCTGTTTCTACCAAACAGTTCTACTTTGGTTTCATCTGACCATATGACATTCTCCCTAAACTCTTCTGGAACATCCAAATGCTCTCTAGCAAACTTCAGATGGGCCCGGATATGTACTGGCTTAAGCAGGGGGACACGTCTGGCACTGCAGGATCTGAGTCCCTGGTGGCGTAGTGTGTTACTGATGGTAGACTTTGTTACGCTAGTCCCAGCTTTCTGAAGGTCATTCACTAGGTCACCCCGTGTGGTTCTGGGATTTTTACTCACTGTTCATGTGATCATTTTGACCCCACGGGGTGAGATCTTGCGTGGAGCCCCTGATCGAGGGAGATTATCAGTGGTCTTGTATGTCTTCCATTTTCTAATTATTGCTCCCACAGTTGATTTCTTCACACCAAGCTGCTTGCCTATTGCAGATTCAGTCTTTCCAGCCTGATGCAGTTCTACAATTTTGTTTCTGGTGTCCTTCCACAGCTCTTTGGTCTTCACCATAGTGGAGTTTGGAGTGTGATTGTTTGAGGTTGTGGACAGGTGTTTTTTATACTGATAACAATTTCAAACAGGTGCCATTACTACAGGTAATGAGTGAAGGACAGAGGAGCCTCTTAAAGAAGAAGTTACAGGTCTGTGAGAGCCAGAAATCTTGCTTGTTTGTAGGTGACCAAATACTTATTTTCCACCATAATTTGCAAATAAATTCTTTAAAAATCAGACAATGTGATTTTCTGGATTTGTTTTCTCATTTTGTCTCTCATAGTTGAGGTCTACCTATGATGTCTATTACAGGCCTCTCTCATCTTTTTAAGTGGGAGAACTTGCACAATTGGTGGCTGACTAAATACTTTTTTTTCCCTACTGTATATATATATAGTGAAGGAAATAAGTGTTTGATCCCTTGCTGATTTTGTAAGTTTGCCCACTGACAAAGACATGAACAGTCTATAATTTTAAGGATAGGTTCATTTTAACTGTGAGACATTAATGATAGTGTGAAACCTGCCTTAGCTGTGGTTTGCTACCTAGGTCCTTAGGTTAAGGCCTCACGTAGTGGAAACACAGCGTTTTTGATTCTGTGGAAATGTAGAGGAAAAAAAATGCTGCATTTTACAGTACCAGAAAAGTGAATGCAGCATGTTAATATTAGCTATGGAATTGCAGGTGTTTTCCCTATATATTAAATAGGGGAAGAAAAAAACTGAGAAAAATGCATCAAAAACTTAATGAAAAACACTGCCTTTATTAGCTGTGATTTGCTACGTGCGTCTTAAACCTAAAAGGAGGTTACTTTGTAAGTATAAAACAAAACACCCTCCCCACCAAGAAAAGCTGTGACATACAATGAATTGTAATAAAGGTACAAATATGAGTAAGTACTTTTCTAATTAACAATACTACAAAATCAATATAAAGATATATTGTGGAAACATAGCAGGTAAAAAAGCTTTATCTCATCCACACATTGCAGAAAAAAGCCATATTTTTAAAAAAAAACACATATTTGAGAAAAATGGAGTTTTAGTTGCAGAATCATGAGTGTTTCCCTATATATTTAACAAAAAAGAGAAAAGTATTTTTCCCACAGTTTTTGCAGCATTTTTTCTGCAATTTTTTTTAGCATACATTTTTTATCTGGAAACTGTCCAAAGCATGTGTAGAAATAATTCCACATCTGGAGACTGAGATTAAGGCCCCACTTAGTGAGCTGCAAGCATCAAAAAGCACTGTGAGAAAAACACGGCAGCAACGCATCACGGTTTTTCCTGCAGCGCTTTTCACAGAAAGTAGAGGAAAACTTTTTGTTTCAATTATACCTATAGGGAAACCACTAGCGTTTCCGTAGGTATAATTGACATGCTGTAATTTCCAAAACCAAAATCGTTGTTTTTCGCAAGATGTGGATGGGATTCGCTAGAATTCCAACCACCTTGCAGTGACTGTAAAATGCTTCATTTTTTTCTGCGGCGTTTACGCCACGTGGCGCCCTGGCCTAAAGGTAGAGAACATAAACAGATGACTATTTAAGATTCGTCATAGTGTCCAAGTAACATTAACATTTATAGCCACATTTATTTGGTTAATTATATTACAGAATTATGAAAAAAAGTGAAATACTGTAGATCCAGTAATGTATAGTGTGCATTAGCCCTTACTAGATGCAGCCATTTTTCATTTTTGTATTTTGGTTTTTTTACTCCCTTCCTTCCAAAAGCCATAACTTTTGACTTTTCCATTTACATACTCATATGAGTCCTGTACTATAATCACAAATTGTAGTGATTATAGTACAGGACAATATGTGGCTGGGAGGCAGGGACTCCTCGCATAATAGTTATCTAGGAGTCCCTCTCCCAGCATGATATTCAGGCTGACAAATCTGGCACACACACTGACTGAGTTTCACAGGTAAAAAATAGTTGTGTGAATACTGGGTTAAACTGTGAGCTTTTAATTTAGAGACTATGTTTCTAGAAATTGACTCCTCCGGTAGGTTTCTAGAAATTGACTCCTACAGGAGATATGAGTTTCATTATGATCCTGAACGGAGTAGATCCAGCTCTGGCCGACACAAGCTATCCATGCATTTAAAGGGGACCTGTCACAGCGTCTGAAAAGCCCAATGATATACATTACCCTAAGCATTTCGGTGTTTTTTTTTTTTTTTGTTTGTTTTGGGGTTTTTTTGCATCCAAATCCATTCAGCCACTCCAAAGATAACTGCCCTTTTAAGGTTGATGCAGATTAGGTTATACTAGCCAAATGGATGGTAACACTGCATGACATACAGAACACAGATACCACATCCTCAGAGAAACCACACTGTTGCCTCCCACTTGGCTAGAATATCCTAATTTGCATCAACACTAAAAAGACTTAAAACGGACCTTTCACCCCCTCCACTTATTCCAGCACAGTTGGAATTCTTTCTCTAATCCCCTACATTTCCGAGCAATACATGCAGTTAGTTTTGATGCCGTATGTGTTATTTAAAGGAGTATTACCACCTCAAAGATCCTATCTAACCTGATAACTTATATAAATTCAAGAGTTTTCCTAAATACGTTGCTTTAGCAATGCTGCTTTGTTTACCTGCTATGTGAAATTATTCATCCCATTGTTTACTATCATTTCCTTGGTGCCTGGTCTGTTCTATCTCCTTACATTATAGGATAGATGAAGTGACTCACTGCTCTCTGGAGGGGAGGAGGACTGAGTTCCCATTTTCTCCCAGAGGTGTTATCTTCTGCTAATTGCATTAATGCTTATGGTGACAGCGCTCAGGGTCACACATGATATATGCCATTGGGCATTGGTAACAGGTCCTTTAAAGGGAATCTGTCAGGTCAATCTGGGACACTAAACCACCCACAGGTCTTTATAGACCTGGGGTTTAGTGTTCTAAATTGCCCTGTTGTAATGCAATCTGCAGGTGCATTAAAACTAAAAAACCATTATACTTACCTAGATAAGGGTCCGATCGACGCTGTTTGGTGAGAACAATCCGGCTTACAGCGGCAGGGTGAGTATAAAGCTTTTTTATTTTTAATGCGGCCATGGATTGCGTACACACACACACACACACACATATATAAACATATATATATATATATATATATATATATATGTGTGTGTGTGTGTGTGTGTGTGTGTGTGTGTGTACTGAGTATATATACTATATATATATATATATATATATATATATATATACAGTATATATACAGTGAAGGAAATAAGTATTTGATCCCTTGCTGATTTTTTACAGTCTATAATTTTAAGGGTAGGTTAATTTTAACAGTGAGAGATAGAATATCAAAAATAAAATCCAGAAAATCACATTGTATAAATTTTATACATTTATTTGCATTTTGCAAGGAGAAATAAGTATTTGATGCCCTACCAACCATTAAGATTTTTGTTTATTTTTGTTTGTTTTGTTTTTTTTGCATCCAAATCCATTCAGCCATTCCAAAGATATCAGCCCTTTTAAGGTTGATGCAGATTAGGTTTTACTAGCCAAATAGATGGTAACACTTCATGATATACAGAACACATATACCACATCCTCAGAGAAACCACACTGTTGCCTCCCACTTGGCTAGAATATCCTAATTTGCATCAACACTAAAAAGACTTAAAACGGACCTTTCACCACCTCCACTTATTCCAGCACAGTTGGAATTCTTTCTCTAATCCCCTACATTTCCGAGCAATACATGCAGTTAGTTTTGATGCCGTATGTGTTATTTAAAGGAGTATTACCATCTCAAAGATCCTATCTAACCTGATAACTTATATAAATTCAAGAGTTTTCCTAAATATGTTGCTTTAGCAATGCTGCTTTGTTTACCTGCTATGTGAAATTATTCCTCCCATTGTTTACTATCATTTCCTTGGTGCCTGGTCTGTTCTATCTCCTTACATTATAGGATAGATGAAGTGACTCACTGCTCTCTGGAGGGGAGGAGGACTGAGTTCCCATTTTCTCCCAGAGGTGTTATCTTCTGCTAATTGCATTAATGCTTATGGTGACAGCGCTCAGGGTGACACATGATATATGCCATTGAGTTTCTCAGACCTGGTAACAGGTCCTTTAAATGACAAGTGTGTAATCCTATATTTTCCCAGCAGATGCTGGTACTCTGATCATTGGTTAGAGAATGGAGATCAACTAGGATCCAGTAAAAATATTTTATCCTCATGAGACAACCCTTTCAACTTTTTTAGAGTTCTCCTATATTCACACAACAGTGAAATTAGGCCATATTTATTTCACTGTCTGTGAATGGGGTTTATTCACATGATATATATATATATATATATATATACACATTATACACTACCATTCAAAAGTTTAGGGTCACTTAGAAATTTCCTTATTTTTGAAAGAAAAGCACAGTTTTTTTCAATGAAGATAACATTAAATGAATCAGAAATACACTCTATAAATTTTTAATGTGGTAAATGACTATTCTAGCTGCAAACGTCTGGTTTTTAATGCAATATCTACATAGGTGTACAGAGGCCATTTCCAGCAACCATCACTCCAGTGTTCTAATGGTACATTGTGTTTGCTAACTGTGTAAGAAGGCTAATGGATGTTTAGAAAACCCTTGAAAACCCTTGTGCAAGTATGTTAGCATAGCTGAAAATAGTTTTGCTGGTTAGAGAAGCTATAAAACTGACCTTCCTTTGAGCTAGTTGAGAATCTGGAGTATTACATTTGTTGGTTCGATTAAACTCTCAAAATGGCCAGAAAAAGAGAACTTTCATGTGAAACTCGACAGCCTATTCTTGTTCTTAGAAATAAAGGCTTTTCCATGTGAGAAATTGACAAAAAACTGAAAATTTCCTACAATGGTGTGTACTACTCCCTTCAGAGGACAGCACAAACAGGCTCTAACCATAGTAGAAAGAGAAGTGGGAGGTCCCGCTGCACAACTGAGCAACAAGACAAGTACATTAGAATCTCTAGTTTGAGAAATCGATGCCACACAGGTCCTCAACTGGCAGCTTCATTAAATAGTACCTGCAAAACGCCAGTGTCAACGTATACAGTGAAGAGGCGACTCAGGGATGTTGGCCTTCAGGGCAGAGTGGCCAAGAAAAAGCCATATCTGAGACTGGCTAATAAAAGGAAAAGATTAATATGGGCAAAAGAACACAGACATTGGACAAAGGAAGATTGGAAAAAAGTGTTATGGACAGACGAATTGAAGTTTGAGGTGTTTGGATCACACAGAAGAACATTTGTGAGATGCAGAACAACTAAGAAGATGCTGGAAGAGTGCCTGACGCCATCTGTCAAGTATGGTGGAGGTAATGTGATGGTCTGGGGTTGCTTTGGTGCTGGTAAAGTGGGAGATTTGTACAAGGTAAAAGGGATTTTGAATAAGGAAGGATATCACTCCATTTTGCAACGCCATTCCATACCCTGTGGACAGCGCTTGATTGAACCCAATTTCATCCTACAACAAGACAATGACCGAAAGCACACCTCCAAATTATGCAAGAACTATTTAGGGAAGAAGCAGGCAGCTGGTCTTCTATCTGTAATGGAGTGGCCAGCGCAATCACCAGATCTCAACCCCATTGAGCTGTTGTGGGAGTAGCTTGACTGTATGATACGCAAAAAGTGCCCATCAAGCCAATCCAACTTGTGGGATGGGCTTCTGGAAGCATGGGGTGAAATTTCTCCAGATTACCTCAGCAAATTAACAGCTAGAATGCCAAAGGTCTGCAATGCTGTAATTGCTGCAAATGGAGCATTCTTTGACGAAACCAAAGTTTGAAGGAGAAAATTATTATTTCAAATAAGAATCATTATTTCTAACCTTTTCAATGTCTTGACTATATTTTCTATTCATTTGATAAATAAAAGTGTGAGTTTTCATGGAAAACACAAAATTGTCTGGGTGACCCCAAACATATATATATATATATATATATATATATATATATATATAGTGACAATTGGGGGTAATTTAGCCTCAAAGGTGGCAACTTCCTGGACGTCACAGAGGTGTTGGTGGTACTGGGTGCCAAATGAGCAGCATATCAGGTAGTAGAAATCCAAAATAAATGGCTTTATTTAGCTTGTGAGTGAAAACAGGAACAAAACAAAAAAACAACCTAGCCCCCACACAGGGCAATACCTCACTACTTGAACCCTGTCTGCAACTGGTTCCACTATCTACCTGCTCCCTGCAGGTTTCCAGCAGCACTCTCCTGCTGTGTACACTCTCTCTGGAGTTGGGCCCCACCTATGGGTGTGGTTGAGGACTTTTTTAACCCAGGCTTTGGGTCACTCACCAGCACCCTCTAGGTTCACACTCTCACATTCCCTCCCCCTCAGCTTACCACCCATGGGGTGAGCGACAATGGGACAAGACATACAATGTCGACGTCCCTCTTCAATTATGTTCGCTTGTCCAGTGTCTCTCCAGATGTCCCCATTCGGCAGTCTCAACCTCCAAGTTCCGGTCAGTCGAGATTTCTGGTTTCTCAGCACTTTTTTCATTTGCAATTCCACGTAAACAATTTCATCATAGCACTCACTGGCTTCTGGTAGTATAAAGTTCCCTTTCATTTTAAGCACAGCATGTTCGGGAAGGTCCTTGCCTTCAACCTCAGCTTTCTTCTGAGCAGCAATTTCAATAAACTTGCTAAGGCACTGTGGGGCCCTCTGAAGCAATGCATTCAGTTTTCCTGTGTCAGTAATTTTTTTTTATTACCAACCATCATTCTCTCCATAATATTGTTTGTTCCAAGGACATTATATTTCCCAGGATTTTTAGCAGTCTGCTTATTGACCCAAGTAGTTTTCCCAGCTCCTAGCAAGCCAATCATCATGATAACCTCACAATCCTTCTTCTGTTCAGGCCCTACAGGTCCTCTCACATGATCTTCAAGTAAGACATTTTGAATGAATGTATATCCTTCAGGAACTGGAAAGAATGGTTCAGCTTGTTGGCTGAAGTTAAACTCAACAGCACAATTGTGACAAAGCACATGTGGGAAGAGTGGTTTCTCAGACAGCACAACTTTGTCAACTTTACATGCTATGCCAAGATCCTGGCCATTCTTTGCAAAAGCAAGTTCTACTTCATCACCTTCAAAATTCACCATACAGGGGATCACATCATTTTCATCATATTTCTCGCCATAGTCTTCAGCCACCCCATTGCATGACCTTGATCCCTTTAGTGAATAGCCATAAGAATTTTCATCTTCACCTAGCATGAATCCACAGGGGCTCAGAGATCCACCAACACGTATTTCATGCACATCAATGTCTTTAGAGTATAAATGTTTCATGGGTACCTTTTCTGTAACCTTCATCTCAAAGCAAACTTTGCCATTCGAGACACCATATGAGGCTCTTCCACCTGCCCACAGGAAGGCAAAACTCTCCATGGTGAGAGAAGTGGCAATTAGACGATCCCGTGAAATTTTGAAGTGAAGATCACAATTATAAGTGTCAAGAAGAACATTAGCTTCATCCAGTTTTTCATCTTCCTCTTCCAGCAATGGCTGTGGGGACTTAGACCTGCTGTATTTGTTTTCTTTAATATACTCGAAGTAGCCACAGCCATGATCTTCACGTGGTGTTTTCACACCACGTTTCTTATTCTTTTGATCTTTGCCATCACCATCACTAGACAGGTCACTCATGTCTGTCTGACTTAATGGCTCTGCTTTCTCTGCCTCTATGCTGGCAGCTTTCTCTAATTCTAACGCCTTCTGTAGTGCACAAATCTCTGATTCCAGCTCCAGAATTTTCTTCACTGCCACATTTTTCTGAGCAGCCTCCATCTCAGTTTTTACTAGTGCACCTTGCAGGTCTTCCTCCTGTTTGTCCACTTGCAATTTTAGTTGAGCAGCAAGCATTTTTAGATCTACAATCTGAGCAGATAACTTAAACGTTTTCCTCAAACTGAATCCTCATGTCTTCTATCTGGAGGTCGAATTCTCTCTTGGCTTTTCCAGCTTATCATAGGCATTGGCTTTGTCCTCATACAATATCTGCACATATTCCAGGTTTTTCTCAACTTCTTTGTGACTCTCCTGTAAGATTTGTAAGTTCTGAGCATGGACAGACGACATCTCCATCAATTTTTTGTCTTTATTTTGCACCAAAACAGACAATTTCTCATTATCTTCACAAGACCCTGACAGCGCGCTCTCCAGGCTACATATTCTAGCTTTGAGTTCCATTTCTCTTTGTTCCAGAACTCCAGTTCTGCTCTGCCATTCCTTAACTTCATTGTTTAGGTGAACCTGCTTTAGTTCATGCAAGTTTTGCTTTGACTGCAATATCTGCACCACAGATTCTAAATCACTCTCTCGGTCAGACACCTCCTTCCTCAGCTCTACAACTTCATTTTCTTTATCAGTTAATGCAGCCGAAAGTTTTTCACACTTCCTGACTTGGTCATCCAAATATTCTGACTGACACTGCAAAAATTCACTTCTCTCACGTTTAGCAGTTTCAAGGTCATCTCTTAATTTTTCAATGACACTCTCTTTGGCACTGGAGTCTTGGACATGCTGCTCCTTTAAATCCTGAAATTGCTTCTCAAGCACTTGCTTTTGTTCCACACTCTGTAGAACTTTATTAGACAGAGCACATTTCATTTCTGCAAACTCCTTCTTAGTGACACAGTCCATTCCAGGCAAACCCAGCACCACATTGCCACAATGACTTGGATATGAACTTTTTTTTTTTTTTTTAAACTGTAATTTTTATTGAAAAAGTTTTTTAAAAGAAATACAAGGCAAACGTAAAGCAAATAATCTGTTACATCAGAGAAAACAACAACAGAAAGACTCAATTTGGGGGAAAACAAAAGACATGACAAAGGGAAGAAACAATAAGGGGAGAAACAAAGTTGGGAGTCAGGCATCAGAGACCCTGTGTGGCACAGTAGGAATCCCAGTGGGACCAAATTGCTTCAAATGCCTCTACCGTATGGTTGAGGGAGGCGGTCAAGTACTCCAGACTGCGGATGTCCTTCAGACAGGCTATCAATTCTGAGACTGCTGGGGGAAGAGCCTTTCTCCAATGGCGTGCTATAAGTGTTTTGGCCGCGGTACACAAGTAAAGGAATAATTTAGATGTATTTTTACCGAGACCTTTTGGAGGGAGATTAAGCAGATAAACCATGGGATCCAGGGGTATACCCTGGATGAAAAGAATGTGAGTCATCCTCTCAACCTCGAGCCAGAAAGGGCGAACTAAGGGGCATTCCCAAAAAACATGAAACAGTGTTCCAAGTGTCTCCCGGCATCGCCAACAACTAGAAGAAATAGTGGTGTTAAGAGTATGTAATAAAGCTGGGGTATGATACCAGTGCATAAGTATTTTGTATTGCGTTTCCCTAAACGTTACACAGGAAGAGGATTTAGCTGCACGGGACCATATGACCTGCCACTGGCTGTGCGGAATATGGGTGCCCAGGGTTCCAGACCACTGGGTCATATATTTGTGGGCCACCGGGGTCTGCCCCCCCCTGAGAGGTCAAGAGCCTATAAATATTTGAAATCAGGCCTCTAGTGGAGGTACCTGCCCGACACAGTCATTCAAAAACTGTGGGGAGGGAGACCCGGTCGGACCCAAACTGGGAAACAACAAAATGGACTATTTGCTGATAATGGAACCACTCTGAGGTAGGCAAGTGCTGTATGGAAGTGAGGTAGTCGAAGGACCTGAGCTCCAAGGTTGACGGGTCCACCAAGTCTGCTATGTGGAACAAACCCAACCCACTCCAGGGCCTGACCATAGCGGCGGTGAGTCCGCTTGGAAGGAGTGGATTATATAAAAAGGAAATCATAGATGAGTGCGGAGCGGCCAATCGAAAGAGCTTAGAACAAGTATTCCAGACAGACCGGGTAAAGCCGATAGGGCCTAGCAGCGGAGTAGAGGGTAGGGGGGGGGAGGGAGGACCACAGATATGCATTGGGGTGAACAGGAGCTAGCCAAAGCTTCTCTGTCTCCACCCATTTCGTGTGTGCCTGGGATGCCGCCCAAAACGGTATACTCCGCAAATGAGCAGCCCAGTAATAATGCAGCAGGTGTGGAGCCCCCAGTCCCCCCCCGTCCAACTTACCTGCCAGCATCACTGATCGGGGAATGCGATGGCGTTTGCCATTCCATATAAATTGGAAGATTGCTTTCTGTAGTGATTTCAGTTCGGACCTAGGGTCTGCCATTGGGAGGGTTTCGAAGAAATAAAGAAGCTTGGGGAGGAGGGTCATCTTAACCACAGTTATACGGCCTAGGAGGGAAATATGGAGAGGACGCCATTTATCTAGGAGAGAGCGGAGCTCATGAAACAGGTGAGGATAATTGACTGAATACAGTGTATGGTATGAAGAGGATAACTGGACACCCAAATAACGTAATGAGTGGTCCCTCCACTGGAAAGCAAAATTAGTCTTAAGCAACTGCAAAGTCTCGCTTGGGATATTTAGAGGCAGGGCTTCCGTTTTACTAGGGTTAACCTTATAGCCCGATAGAACTCCATATTCCTTTAAAACTCGGAGAAGGTTCGGGAGGGAGGTATGGGGTTTAGTGAGGGTCAACAGGACATCGTCTGCGAATAAACTAATTTTAAATTCCCTATCCCTCACAAATACCCCGGTGATATCTGCGGCAGATCTAATTTGGGCCGCCAGGGGTTCAATACACAATGCAAATATTAAAGGTGACAAGGGGCATCCCTGACGGGTTCCATTACGAATGGATAAAGGTTGGGAGGAAGCATTAGGTAGCTTGACCACTGCCGAGGGGCGGGAATAGAGAGCCCTTATGGCCGTGAGGAAGGCCCCCGAGAACCCGTAACTCTCGAGGGTGGCTATCATAAATGACCAATCAAGGCGATCGAAGGCCTTCTCAGCGTTCAGACTTAAAAGCAAAGTGGGGGGTGGAAGAACGGTTAGCTACATCAATCAAGTCCACCGCCCTTCTAGTGTTATCTCCTCCCTGGCGACAGGGGACAAATCCCACCTGGTCCTTGTGGATGAGAGATATGAACTTTTTTATAGAGTCAAGCTCTTTCTTTAACTTAATGTTCTCTTTTTCTGATACCTCAAGTTGCCATATCCAATCAGATATTTCATCCTCATAAATAAACCTGATGGTTTTAATCTCATCTTGAAGCTGCTGCACCATAATATTTTCATCTTTGGTGCTTTCATGCACTCCAGTATGAGACACACAGTCAGCAGGGAAAAATTCATTCATAGAACAGAGGTGCTTCAGAAAAACTAAGTCACTCTCATGTAATCCATTATCTTTACTTGCACTCCACAGACTCTGTTCCGAGTTTTGTGTCTCTCTGCCTTGAGACTGCTGCAGTAACACACCTGTGCACAGCTTTTCTGCTCTCTTACAAACTGAAATTTTCTTTTTCTTGCCCATGGTTTAATAACAAGATTACACAATATTCCACAAAAACCTTGGGTTCAACCAGCAGCAACTTTTTACTATCTTCTGCAGTCACGTGTATTCACCAGTTAACTTATGTGGCACTACAACAACCAACATTTTCTTCTGTCTTCCAAAGAAAACACAAACATGGCACCATAGCCTTTCACAAAGACTGTTTGCGATATCCAGCTTCTACACACATTGCTTACTTTCTTGCCATCAGCAAGCACTTTACAGACTTTTGTGCCACAGTATACACAAAGTCCATTCCCTGGATTCCTCTTCCAGAGTTTTACTTTCACCAGTTTTGCACACAATTTTCTATTTTGTATTTCCACTCACCCCTCCTGGGTTTCTCACTTGAAATCACAGATTTCTTTTTCCAGCTATAGGTCACAATGCACATTCAGCGATACTGCAGTTACCAAACACTTGTCTTCCAGGACTTGCGTGGATCTCTTTTTGCCCGTATCCGAAGCACCATATGAAACAATTGGGGGTAATTTAGACTCAAAGGTGGCAGCTTCCTGGACTTCACAGAGGTATTGGTGGTACTGGGTGCCAAATAATCAGCATATCAGGTAGTAGTAATCCAAAATAAATGGCTTTATTCAGTTTGTGAGTGAAAACAGGAACAAAACAAAAAAACAGCCTAGCCCCCACACAGGGAATACCTTACTACTTGAACCCTGTCTCCAACTGGTTCCACAATCTACCTGCTCCCTGCAGGTCTCCTGCTGTGTACACTCTCTTTGGAGTTGGGCCCACCTATGGGTGTGGTTGAGGACCTTTTTAACCCAGGCTTTGGGTCGCTCACCAGCGCCCTCTAGGTTCACACTCTCACAATATATATATATATATATATATATATATATATATATATATACAGAGAGAGAGAGAGAGAGAGAGAGAGAGAGAGAGAGAGAGAGAGAGAGGGAGAGAGAGAGTGAAGGACATAAGTATTTGATCCCTTGCTGAGTTTTTACGTTTGTCCACTGACAAACACATGAACAGTCTATAATTTTAAGGGTAAGTTAATTTTAACTGTGAGAGATAGAATATCAAAAATAAAATCCAGAAAATCACAATGTATAAATTTTATAAATTTATTTGCATTTTGCAGAGAGAAATAAGTATTTGATGCCCTACCAACCATTAAGAGTTCTGGCTCCTATAGACCAGTTAGACGCTCCTAATAAACTCATTACTTACATTAAAGACAGCTCTCTTAAATTGTCACATGTATAAAAGACTCCAGTCCACAGACTCAATTAATCAGTCAGACTCTAACCTCTACAACATGGGCAAGACCAAAGAGCTTTCTAAGGATGTCAGGGACAAGATCATAGACCTGCACAAGGCTGGAATGGGCTACAAAACCATAAGTAAGACGCTGGGTGAGAAGGAGACAACTGTTGGTGCAATAGTAAGAAAATGGAAGAAATACAAAATGATTGTCAATCGACATCGATGTGGGGCTCCATGCAAAATCTCACCTCGTGGGGTATCCTTGATCATGAGGAAGGTGAGAGATCAGCCTAAAACTACATGGGGGGAACTTGTTAATGATCTTGTTAATGCAGCTGGGACCATAGTCACCAAGAAAACCCGCAAGGTCCCCCTGCTCAAGAAGGCCCATGTGCAGGCCCGTCTGAAGTTTGCCAATGAACACTTGGATGATTCTGCGAGTGAATGGGAGAAAGTGTTGTGGTCAGATGACACGAAAATAGAGCTCTTTGGCATTAACTCAACTCGACTTGTTTGGAGGAAGAGAAATGCTGCCTATGACCCTAAGAATACCGTCCCCACTGTCAAGAATGGAGGTGGAAACATTATGTTTTGGGGGTGTTTCTCTGCTAAGGGCACAGGACTACTTCACCGCATCAATGGAAGAATGGATGGAGCCATGTACCATAAAATCCTGAGTGACAACCTCCTTCCCTCCGCTAGTACATTAAAAATGGGTTGTGGCTGGGTCTTCCAGCAGGACAATGACCCAAAACATACAGCCAAGGCAACAAAGGAGTGGCTCAAAAAGAAGCACATTAAGGTCATGGAGTGGCCTAGCCAGTCTCCAGACCTTAATCCCATAGAAAACTTATGGAGGGAGCTGAAACTCCGAGTTGCCAAGCGACAGCCTCAAAATCTTAATGATTTAGAGATGATCTGCAAAGAGGAGTGGACCAAAATTCCTCCTGACATGTGCACAAACCTCATCATCAACTACAAAAAATATCTGACTGCTGTGCTTGCCAACAAGGGTTTTGCCACCAAGTATTAAGTCTTGTTTGCCAGAGGGATCAAATACTTTTTTTCTCTGCAAAATGGAAATAAATTTATAATATTTATACAATGTGATTTTCTGGATTTTATTTTTGATATTCTATCTCTCACTGTTAAAATTAACCTACCCTTAAAATTATAGACTGTAAAAAATCAGCAAGGGATCAAATACTTATTTCCTTCACTGTATATATACTGTATATATATATATATATATATATATATATATATACAGTATATATACTCAGTACACACACACACACACACACACACACACACACACACACACACACCTATATATATATATATATATATATATATATATATATATATATATGTTTATATATGTGTGTGTGTGTGTGTGTGTGTACGCAATCCATGGCCGCATTAAAAATAAAAAAGCTTTATACTCACCCTGCCGCTGTAAGCCGGATTGTTCTCACCAAACAGCGTCGATCGGACCCTTATCTAGGTAAGTATAATGGTTTTTTAGTTTTAATGCACCTGCAGATTGCATTACAACAGGGCAATTTAGAACACTAAACCCCAGGTCTATAAAGACCTGTGGGTGGTTTAGTGTCCCAGATTGACCTGACAGATTCCCTTTAAAGGACCTGTTACCAATGCCCAATGGCATATATCATGTGTGACCCTGAGCGCTGTCACCATAAGCATTAATGCAATTAGCAGAAGATAACACCTCTGGGAGAAAATGGGAACTCAGTCCTCCTCCCCTCCAGAGAGCAGTGAGTCACTTCATCTATCCTATAATGTAAGGAGATAGAACAGACCAGGCACCAAGGAAATGATAGTAAACAATGGGATGAATAATTTCACATAGCAGGTAAACAAAGCAGCATTGCTAAAGCAACGTATTTAGGAAAACTCTTGAATTTATATAAGTTATCAGGTTAGATAGGATCTTTGAGGTGGTAATACTCCTTTAAATAACACATACGGCATCAAAACTAACTGCATGTATTGCTCGGAAATGTAGGGGATTAGAGAAAGAATTCCAACTGTGCTGGAATAAGTGGAGGGGGGTGAAAGGTCCGTTTTAAGTCTTTTTAGTGTTGATGCAAATTAGGATATTCTAGCCAAGTGGGAGGCAACAGTGTGGTTTCTCTGAGGATGTGGTATCTGTGTTCTGTATGTCATGCAGTGTTACCATCCATTTGGCTAGTATAACCTAATCTGCATCAACCTTAAAAGGGCAGTTATCTTTGGAGTGGCTGAATGGATTTGGATGCAAAAAAACCCCAAAACAAACAAAAAAAAAAAAAAACACCGAAATGCTTAGGGTAATGTATATCATTGGGCTTTTCAGACGCTGTGACAGGTCCCCT
The DNA here is from genome assembly GCA_947044405.1 of Leptodactylus fallax. NCBI lineage: Eukaryota > Metazoa > Chordata > Amphibia > Anura > Leptodactylidae > Leptodactylus > Leptodactylus fallax. Next base: position 1,749,795 of record CAMRHE010000197.1, on the reverse strand, counting down.
TTAAATGCATGGATAGCTTGTGTCGGCCAGAGCTGGATCTACTCCGTTCAGGATCATAATGAAACTCATATCTCCTGTAGGAGTCAATTTCTAGAAACCTACCGGAGGAGTCAATTTCTAGAAACATAGTCTCTAAATTAAAAGCTCACAGTTTAACCCAGTATTCACACAACTATTTTTTACCTGTGAAACTCAGTCAGTGTGTGTGCCAGATTTGTCAGCCTGAATATCATGCTGGGAGAGGGACTCCTAGATAACTATTATGCGAGGAGTCCCTGCCTCCCAGCCACATATTGTCCTGTACTATAATCACTACAATTTGTGATTATAGTACAGGACTCATATGAGTATGTAAATGGAAAAGTCAAAAGTTATGGCTTTTGGAAGGAAGGGAGTAAAAAAACCAAAATACAAAAATGAAAAATGGCTGCATCTAGTAAGGGCTAATGCACACTATACATTACTGGATCTACAGTATTTCACTTTTTTTCATAATTCTGTAATATAATTAACCAAATAAATGTGGCTATAAATGTTAATGTTACTTGGACACTATGACGAATCTTAAATAGTCATCTGTTTATGTTCTCTACCTTTAGGCCAGGGCGCCACGTGGCGTAAACGCCGCAGAAAAAAATGAAGCATTTTACAGTCACTGCAAGGTGGTTGGAATTCTAGCGAATCCCATCCACATCTTGCGAAAAACAACGATTTTGGTTTTGGAAATTACAGCATGTCAATTATACCTACGGAAACGCTAGTGGTTTCCCTATAGGTATAATTGAAACAAAAAGTTTTCCTCTACTTTCTGTGAAAAGCGCTGCAGGAAAAACCGTGATGCGTTGCTGCCGTGTTTTTCTCACAGTGCTTTTTGATGCTTGCAGCTCACTAAGTGGGGCCTTAATCTCAGTCTCCAGATGTGGAATTATTTCTACACATGCTTTGGACAGTTTCCAGATAAAAAATGTATGCTAAAAAAAATTGCAGAAAAAATGCTGCAAAAACTGTGGGAAAAATACTTTTCTCTTTTTTGTTAAATATATAGGGAAACACTCATGATTCTGCAACTAAAACTCCATTTTTCTCAAATATGTGTTTTTTTTAAAAAATATGGCTTTTTTCTGCAATGTGTGGATGAGATAAAGCTTTTTTTACCTGCTATGTTTCCACAATATATCTTTATATTGATTTTGTAGTATTGTTAATTAGAAAAGTACTTACTCATATTTGTACCTTTATTACAATTCATTGTATGTCACAGCTTTTCTTGGTGGGGAGGGTGTTTTGTTTTATACTTACAAAGTAACCTCCTTTTAGGTTTAAGACGCACGTAGCAAATCACAGCTAATAAAGGCAGTGTTTTTCATTAAGTTTTTGATGCATTTTTCTCAGTTTTTTTCTTCCCCTATTTAATATATAGGGAAAACACCTGCAATTCCATAGCTAATATTAACATGCTGCATTCACTTTTCTGGTACTGTAAAATGCAGCATTTTTTTCCTCTACATTTCCACAGAATCAAAAACGCTGTGTTTCCACTACGTGAGGCCTTAACCTAAGGACCTAGGTAGCAAACCACAGCTAAGGCAGGTTTCACACTATCATTAATGTCTGTTATGATAGTGTCCGTTAAAAAAAACAAAAAACGGACATCTATCGTAACAGACAATAACGGACACTAACTGAAGTTAATGTGTCCATTTTTTTAACTGATCCATCTAATGGATCAGTTTAAAAAAACAGACACATTAGTGTCCTTTAATATCCGTTAGTGTCCGTTTTTTTACTGTCCGTTTTTTTGTGTTTTTTTGTTTCTGCTTTCTGAGCATGCGCAGAAAAAAAAACCTACAGTAATAACGGACAGTATAATGGATAGTAACAGACACGCGTCCATTACTTTCCGTTACCCATAGACTTTAATGTAAAAAAATAATGGACGCTTGACGTCCATCATTAAGCAGTTTTTTTTTTTAACGGACACAAAAGTCCTGCATGTAGAATTTTTTGTCCGCGAAAAAAAACAGACATGAAAAAAAAAATTGATTAAAAAGAAAAAAAAAAAAACAAAAAAAAAAATCCAATAAAAAAAAATAAAATTTTAAAATTTTTTTATTTTTTTTAATATTTTTTTTAAAAATATAAAAAAAAACAAAAAACAAACACACACACACACACCCACACAAAAAAAAATACACACAAAAAAAAAAATATTTATTGTTTATCCCATACCTTTATCTTTTTTTTTTTTCTTTTTTTTTTTCTTCCTTCCTTCCTCTTTTTAAAAATAAAAAAAAAAAAGACAATTCACACAACAAAAAAAAAAATTATATATTTTATATTATTTATCTTCTCCACACCTCTCTCTCATTATGGGTGAAAAATTAAAAAAACACTCTCTCTCTTTCTTCTTGTAGAAAAAAACACAATATTTTTTTTCCCCGGTTCACCCCCCACGGGGCCCCCCCCCCTCTTTCTACACCCCCCCCACCTCCCACCACCCCCCCCCCCCCCCTCGGGGCGCCGGTTTTCCCGCGGGGAACATATAACCCCCCCCGGGGCCCCCCTCCTAATATTTTCCCCTCCCCCCCTCCGCGGGGCGGCCCGGGGGTTCCCCCCCGGGGGGGACAAACATATCCAAGTGGGCCCCTACCTGGGTATACCGATATTATCACTTTACGGTGACCGTAGAGTGATAGATACTGGCTGTACACAGGGCTCTGCATACAGTTTAAGTAAATATAGTACAGGAAAATGTTGTGACTTGCAGGTGACGTCTCTGACTGTAATCTTTCCCATTTCTCATCTCCTCCATCTGGACCGCCTGACCACTTCTTCCAGCTGCAACTTGTCTCTGTAAAGTTTGCAGCACAGACATCTTTGGCTTCTCACTTTTCCAGGCACCTGACCCACATTTTCCTTGCCTATACAAAGTCCCCATCCTGCTGCTACCCCCAATTATAAAATACACGATATAAAAATCCTCTGTAAACGAATGATGCCCCCACCTTATGTATCTTACATTAACAATGCCCTTTTGTGCCCCTTAATTAATTCCTCCTTTGTACCCCCTTTTAAGGGATTGTTCGGGATCAGAAATATTAATGCAAGCAGCAGGTCAGGGTTATAAATAAAAATGCACTGACACTTACCTGCATCCCCCCCCCCTCTGTCCCTGCTCTGGGCCAGCCATCACCTTCACTGCACTATTTGTATATGCAGCGGCTGCAGCACTGATGTCAAGTTGACGAGACTGCTGCAGCCAATCACCGCTCTCTACAGTACAGCTCTATATAGTGTTGGGCCGCTGCAGCCAATCACCGCTCTCTACAGTACAGCAGTATATAGTGTTGGGCCACTGCAGCCAATCACTGCTCTCTACAGTACAGCAGTATATAGTGTTGGGCCGCTGCAGCCAATCACCGCTCTCTACAGTACAGCAGTATATAGTGTTGGGCCAATGCGGCCAATCACCGCTCTCTACAGTACAGCAGTATATGTGTTGGGCCGCTGCGGCCAATCACCGCTCTCTACAGTACAGCAGTATATAGTGTTGGGCTGCTGCGGTTCCGCTGTTGTGACATTTCGCTGTAGCCGCTCTGTATACAAGCAAAGTTGACAGACAGCCCAGTGCAGGTAAAGGGGGGAAAGTACAATAAAAAAAAAAAAAAAAAAATTTAAAAAAAAACCCCAAAAAAAAAACCCCTTATCCCTTAATCATTGCCCCCTGTGTCCCCCCAAAAAGTACTCCTGTATGCCTGCTTAAATTAATAATGCCTCAGCTAATAATGCCCCCTAATTAATAGTTATCCTGTATATTCCCTTAAAGGGGTTGTCCAGGAAATGCAGAACTGGGGCAGGAGGCCGAGGAAGGTGAAACATAAAAAAAAATCAAAACAAAATATACTCTCCAGTCCCCGGCGCTTCAGTGTCCCCCCCCCCCCCATTGCTGACAGGTTTAGCGTCGCCCAGGGGTTTGTTCTGGCAGAAGTCCTTGCTGCACGTGGCCTCAGTGGTCATGGGAAAGGACCCGGGATATCACTCACATACATCACTGGTAAGGTCCCAGGTCCTTTCTGTGACCACTGATTGGCCTCAGCAGTCACATGTGTCGAGGACTTCTGCGGCGTCGACCAGACAACGGTGGTGGACATTGGAGCGTTGGAGACAAGTGAATATGCTGTTTTTTTATGTTTCACCTTCCCCGGCCTTTTGCCCGTACTGTAATTCCTGGACAACCCCTTTAAATCCATAATGCCCACCTTAAATTAGTATAGCCCAATACCCTTTTACACCCTTACATAAATACTACCTCCCAATAGCCCCCTTATATTAATAATGCCCCTGCTTGCCCTAATGACCCCTTATGGTTATTGGCCCTTAATATTTTTAAGGCCTCCCCCCTCTCCAACATAAATAACCCAACAATAATACTCACCTGCCTCCAATCCCCTTGCTTGGACTTGCCACCTCCGACTCTCCTTGCTGTATCCTGCAGCCTACAAGATGCCGTTACCAAAGGACTACAGGACCTGATCCTGCTTTGGTTGGACAGGCTGGCCATCTTCTAACCAATCATATCCTTTCCTCAAATGTCTCATCTATATACCCACTGACATAATTCACTGATTATTTTATTATATATATATATATATATATATATATATATATAACAGTCATATGAAAAAGTTTGGGCACCCCTATTAATCTTAATCATTTTTAGTTCTAAATATTTGGGTGTTTGCAACAGCCATTTCAATTTGATATATCTAATAACTGATGGACACAGTAATATTTCAGGATTGAAATGAGGTTTATTGTACTAACAGAAAATGTGCAATATGCATTAAACCAAAATTTGACCGCTGCAAAAATTTGGGTACCCTTATCATTTTATTAATTTGAATACTCCTAACTACTTTTTACTGACTTACTGAAGCACAAAATTGGTTTTGTAACCTCACTGAGCTTTGAACTTCATAGCCAGGTGTATCCAATCATGAGAAAAGGTATTTAAGGTGGCCAATTGCAAGTTGTTCTCCTATTTGAATCTCCTCTGAAGAGTGGCATCATGGGCTCCTCAAAACAACTCTCAAATGATCTGAAAACAAAGATTGTTCAACATAGTTGTTCAGGGGAAGGATACAAAAGTTGTCTCAGAGATTTAACCTGTCAGTTTCCACTGTGAGGAACATAGTAAGGAAATGGAAGACCACAGGGACAGTTCTTGTTAAGCCCAGAAGTGGCAGGCCAAGAAAAATATCAGAAAGGCAGAGAAGAAGAATGGTGAGAACAGTCAAGGACAATCCACAGACCACCTCCAAAGAGCTGCAGCATCATCTTGCTGCAGATGGTGTCACTGTGCATCGGTCAACAATACAGCACACTTTGCACAAGGAGAAGCTGTATGGGAGAGTGATGCGAAAGAAGCCGTTTCTGAAAGCACGCCACAAACAGAGTCGCCTGAGGTATGCAAAAGCACATTTGGACAAGCCAGCTTCATTTTGGAAGAAGGTCCTGTGGACTGATGAAACAAAGATTGAGTTGTTTGGTCATACAAAAAGGCGTTATGCATGGCGTCCAAAAAACACAGCATTCCAAGAAAAACACTTGCTACCCACTGTAAAATTTGGTGGAGGTTCCATCATGCTTTGGGGCTGTGTGGCCAATGCCGGCACCGGGAATCTTGTTAAAGTTGAGGGTCGCATGGATTCAACTCAGTATCAGCAGATTCTTGAGAATAATGTACAAGAATCAGTGACGAATTTGAAGTTACGCCGGGGATGGATATTTCAGCAAGACAATGATCCAAAACACAGCTCCAAATCTACTCAGGCATTCATGCAGAGGAACAATTACAATGTTCTGGAATGGCCATCCCAGTCCCCAGACCTGAACATCATTGAACATCTGTGGGATAATTTGAAGCGGGCTGTCCATGCTCGGCGACCATCAAACTTAACTGAACTGGAATTGTTTTGTAAAGAGGAATGGTCAAAAATACCTTCATCCAGGATCCAGGAACTGATTAAAAGCTACAGGAAGCGACTAGAGGCTGTTATTTTTGCAAAAGGAGGATCTACTAAATATTAATGTCACTTTTCTGTTGAGGTGCCCATACTTTTGCACCGGTCAAATTTTGGTTTAATGCATATTGCACATTTTCTGTTAGTACAATAAACCTCATTTCAATCCTGAAATATTACTGTGTCCATCAGTTATTAGATATATCAAATTGAAATGGCTGTTGCAAACACCCAAATATTTAGAACTAAAAATGATTAAGATTAATAGGGGTGCCCAAACTTTTTCATATGACTGTATATATATATATATATATATATATAGATTACAATAAGACAATATTTCTCAATCTACCTCAGAAACTAAGTCCTCCTCTCATGGACTGACAAAAGAGTCCCCCCCCTTAGCTCAAGGAAGGCAGAGTGAGACAAGGGCCCACTTACCTAGGATTTTACGTTCCTTCAACAAAGAAGGCACCTTTACCACCGTTCAGTCCAGGAAAGGTGAGACCTTAGTATCCCGGACGAGCCCCCACCATGTCAGAGTTAAAAATAACTCCAGGTAGATTAGGTAAATAAGTCAGGTAAAACCCGGTACCGGCAAAAAGACAGAGAAGACACAGGCTTGTCAGTAACTGCCAGAGATCTCCTGTGGGAGGATCACTGGTTGTTTATTTTATAGAGTATTGAGCAAAAGTAACAATCAATCATATTACGTAAATTAGGGATGGTTTATTGGCATAAAAATATGGGACTTTTCAGAATTTCTGGGAATTCATCTCAAATTATATTTAACCCATGTTACACAATAGCTCTAATGTTACATAACAATGGTGGATGAAGTAATCTTGACTCCCTCGCAACCTTCACCCATATCTTGCAACATATCTGGTCAGACTGTCTACACAAAATTTGGTAGTACAAGTTGTTTACGGTATAAAAATGAGAATATGTACAAAAATGGTAAAGACAAGGAAATGTCATGTGATTCAGAATACAAAGTCTATTTGAAACATTGGTTCATAATACATGAGTATATATTTGGTTATATGAGGTTATAATAGAGAATATATATATAGAGATTAACTATAAGATTACTCTAACAGTGTGGAGGGGGTTTTAACCTCCCCCGGACTAATTATAAAAAAGAAAAAAAATTATACTGGACAACCTCTTTAAAGTGTGGCGCATTAGGGGGTATATTAAAGGAGTTGTCCGGGCATAATCTGTTATGGTTTATCCTCAGCATAGGCCATAAATAACTGGTCTGTAGGGGGCCAATCCCAGACTGATTATCTGTACGGAGCCACTTCTGACGCCCATCCTGTACACAATACGGGGCCGGAAGCAGAAAGCTCTGTCCACTGTATATGGGCCGGGCACCTTCACTGCATCTTAGCACTTATTGAATTCAGTAGGAGCTGAGCTGCAATGAAGGCGCCGGGCGACTATACAGCGGATGGAGCTTTCTGCTTCTGGCCCTGTGTACAGAACGAGCGCCGGAAGTGACTCTGTACAGCTGATAGTGCCGTGTGTCAGCCCCCTACCAATCAGGTATTTATGACCTATCCTGAGCATAGGCCTTAAAAATAATTAACCCTGGACAACCCCTTTAATATGCATCACACTGGATGTTAGCCCCCATCACTTCTCCCACACAATATAATGGCCCCATCACTGTTCCCCACTATAGTATGGGGGACCAGTGAAGAGGCCACTGTATGGCATCGTATGGTGGGTGAGCAGCATGACTCCTGACATGTTAATACTTTTAGCTGCCCTGTCTTGGTACTGCTGATCTGCAAGGGTCCTGGTGGTGGGCCCCTAGAAACAATTCCACTGGTGGGCCCTAGATATCCCAGTCCGACACTGAATGCAAACAGCAATATTACCAATTAATGTCTTCTACACAAGACAGTAAATTAAACCATGTTTTTTCTACAAGATTTAAAAGATTTCTACACCCAAATGGCCCTTTCTTGACCTTTGGCTACTATAGCTTCCTTAGCTGTGTTTAACACCCAGGTGACTGTAACCTTTTGTATCAATAAATACAAATCAGAATAAAAAAGTAACTATAAATGTTTAAGCAATATATTAAGTCCACAAAAGCTTGATCTATAACACACCAACCAAAATTGTTGGTAATTTTATAGTGTACGTTAGTGTACATTAAGCGAACGTTGGTATAATGTCATTTTACTTTTAGCAGTAACATTTACACTCCATTCCCTAACTCCCTATACTCTTAAATTACTCAGAAATCCAGAGAATACTTGGAATTCCACAATTGTATGCCTCACTTTTTTTTTGTAGTGCTGCAGAAAAAAAAATCAATGGTTACATCTAACAACTAACTCAGCAATTTTCTTTGAAGTTGACGCTTTTGATTTCCTGATTCCATGGAAGCTGTGGTACCTTATGGCTTTATAAAAGCAGAAAAAACAGGTTGTGCCGGTATTTCAAGAACATCTAATGCAATAGCAAGTTCAAGGTAGTGCCCATGAGAACCAGGCATTGAGCAGGCCAACTTTTCATGGGTATTAAACTAATGTTTAAAAATGATAAATCACGTAAGAAACATGTTTCTTCATCCACAGCACTATTCAATAATACATTATTAATTTATTAAGACATAAATGACTTAGTATATGTCAGCTGAGATGAAAGCATGCCCAACCTTCACAGAATATAGCCTTTCAATATATTAATAGTAATATCACGTTGTCACAATTTTCTGTATGACAACTGAACCAGAGATACATATTTTTTGACTTCAGGATAAGGTATGAATAGGGTTTATTGGATACAACAGATAAAATTATTCTAAGAGTCTATGCACTTCTCCATTTTGTTGTATCTCATCAATAAGTCCAAAATCAAGTTATTTTTGAATCAATTCTTAAACATTAGACTGAAGTAGGAAGTTATAGGTTCAAATTATGGCTATATTCTACTCAATATTAGGGGTGATAACTGTGTCAAAATATAGGCCCTGCAAAGGATCCTTTGGTGTTATGAAGGAATAGTGTGACCAATGAGAACATGACCTTACTTGACAAGTGGAATGAAGGACAAAATGTAAAGAATTTCACACTCTTAGTGAATGCATTTACTGTTAATTCTTAGTGCTATTTTATTTATTTTTGTGGATCATTGGTAATCATGAAAAATGAGAGCTGTAGTGTAAAGCACGTGACAAAGGCAGACCTGCAACCAAGTAAGATATGTGATATCAAACTATAGAAGGCTTACTGTACAACTAAACTGAGCTCAACTGCTTTAATGGAGAAGTTCTTTAAAGCAGACAGATGACAAAAAAACACAGCAGGTAAGAGCTGCCCAAATATGTTGAGTTATTTATACATTATAGCTTACAATTTTACATCAAATGGATAAGATGAAGAAACTAATGTTCTAATAGCTGGATTATTCTTTAAATAATCTGTTAATCATTCTAAGTGTGTACTAATTTACTCTATATCAAGAAGGGTCCGGATGACAATAGTAGGCAACAACCTAGGGCAACACCTCATTACCTATAACTTGGGAGCACAATGGAAGCATTCAGTGGTAATGGAAGGCACAGGGAGTGAGAGTTGAGCATGGTTTTGTTTACTACACTATTCGATCTTTGGGCCTTTTGTATTCTTGGTGTCACATGCTCATGTGTTGTGTGCTCTGACACACATTACCTGTTAGGGAATTGCCAGTTAAGTAATTCCCCAGTAGCTGCTGCTGGAACCTGGGAGGAAGGGGAATGACAGAGACAGTGAGCCCTAATGCTTGACCTAGCCCCAGTCCCTACCTACTTGCCTCAACTACCCTAAGCGGTAGAGGACAACTGGGCGATGGTCCCTTCCTATAATACAAGTGAAAACACAAAATGTGGACAAGAAGTTGTCCAACCATTATTTTAGAAAACAGTTAAGGCAGAGTTCACATCTGTGCTGCATTTTTCAATTTTCAGATATGTTAGACATTAAGAAAAATGAAAAAAAAAAAAAAAATCATTCCAATTGTCATTTGTCATTGGTTTTTCTCTGTTTGCCTCTGTTCTATCATATATCGATCTTTCCATGACAAAAAATAGCAAAGACAGCTTTGTTCTTTCTTTCACCAAAAAATAGGCACCTGACAGAATCAACGGTATCAATGTTACACTTTTTACCCATTTTTCCATTTCCCTCATGGATAAGAACAAGAGAAAACAAAGTGAAGATGAGGGACACAGTTAATAAACTGCTTAGGGCATCAAAATACCTTGTCTCTGTCCTAACTCCAAATAACATCAAAAGCATAAATGGTGTGTTCACACTTGAAACAACTACCTAAAGGTGCATGGAATGACATTTTCAGACATCCCCTTTAAAATCTAGCAAATGACTGTATATGAATATATCACTATATAGTTTTATATCTATACAGCTTTACATATGTGCAATGACAGTAACCTCTATTACAAATTGTCTGACCATTGTATAAGCAATGCTACCTCCAATGCCGTCCCTGCTACCTCTTGTATCACCCCCTCTACCTCATAGATTGTAAGCTCTTGCGAGCAGGGCCCTCAGTCCCATTGTGTGAATTGACTATTTCTTTGTAATGTATCTTTTTTGTCTGTACTTGAACCCTACAAATTGTACAGTGCTGCGGAATATATTAGCGCTATATAAATAAAATGTATTATTATTATTATATCTACAATTTCCTATATCCATGATTTGCCAGATCAAGTACCACATATAAGCAACAAGTATGCATTCATTATGCATAGGGAAGGGCGAACCAATTTCTTTGGAACCAGATTTAAACAAAAATTTTCATAAGTTTCGGGTTCACCCGAATGCAAAACTTTGTCACCCATGAAACACTCCTCAGACCCCAGAGTATAATAAGTGGAGGCCCAGGCGAGGTGAGGGAAAATAAAAAACATTTATACTCACCCTGCCTCAATACATGTCTGGTGGTTTCCCCAGCATCCTCTTCAGGCCTTCTTCCAGATTATGGCTGATGAAACGCACCCAGGGGTCACCGATGAAGCCTGTTGTTGGGTCTCAGCGGTCACATGGGAGCATCATGACGTGACCGTTAGGCATGGTATGTCAGCCAGAGGCTGAAAGAGGCCTGAAAAGTGCACCAGGGGACTGCCTTACACCCAGAAGAAATGAGGCAAGGTGAGTCTAAGCAGGGCTCCAGAGTGAGTCACCACCTCCCAATACGCCAATGCTGTGGCCAAATAATTAAGTTTCTTAATTTGCAAATGCTCTCTATTAATAAATACTCTGTCAAAATCTGAAGAGAGCATGATTCCTTGTAAACCTTAGTTTGGCGGTGTTGATTGTTACAAAATGTCACACGACATGAACTTCCATCAGCACAGGGGAGTTGTGGGCTCAGACAGCCTTTGGAAAAACAAATTAACAATATCCTCTAGAAATCTAGATGTGATTTGAAACTGACATTTTACTTTAAGCAATTCATTTTGGCATAAGGCATATGTTCCTAAATTTATAACAGAAGACTAAATGACCCTTCAAACTTTAAGGGGCTATGTGCCATGCTCCAAGGTGCTCTACACCTGGTAACCTGAGCAACAGTTTTAATTAAAGCAGTGTGAACACAAGATACTTTCTGCTGGGTACACACACATCTGATCTATGACCCAGACATGTAACAGTAAAAGTGTGCCATTTTCATTTTTATTATCAAGAGAAAGTGTTTGGAGCAATTAGAATAAAATAGTTTCCTTGGAAAATGTTGTTGCCCGGCTTTACGCCACATGGCTGCTGCCAGCACATTACATGTAAGGTTAAAAGTTCTGCTCTATATATTACAACATTACCATCCAACTATTTCCAACTGCTCTTTCATTCCCTAGGAATTTTCTTCTGCAGTTATAAAACTTTTTATACAATGCTGAAAATGTATTGCAGCATGCGCCCTGAGAAAATAAAAAATATCATTCTATTCAAAATTTGTTCTTTAAAACCATTTAAATTAAGTCAAATAATTGACAACATATATATAAAAAAACATTATGGATACTATTTCTCCATTATTGGATATTGTATTTTCCTAATTGAGTAAAAAACTATTATAGAATTATATATTAAATGGTTGTTCAGGATTAAAAAACACAGCTGCTGTCCAGAAAAAGTTGCCATGTTTTTTTTCCAAAATCTAGGACAATTAGAAACTATATACTATTGTTACAGAGAGTCACTAATAAGCTGCATAACCATTTAAAGAAACACTAAACCCAGAAAATGCATAAGAAAATAGAAAAATATTACAGCACTTCCACCATCTGTTTGTCTTCCTTGGTGTTATTTTGATTTATATTACAACTAAAACTGAGTAATATATAAATTATCACTCTGCATTCCAGGATCTCAGCCATGTCCACGTCCTCCTCACTATGTCTGACTGTAAGACAACTTCCGTCAACTTCTAGATATATATACTTCTATATTTGACCCTGATGGATATTTTCTAATTCCTCTGGGATCTATCCAAGATTAGTACTTCTGCATTGTGAGTGGTTACATGCCTCCTAGTCAACAAATTCCTACTTTTCGGACCATCTACTCTCACTTCTCCAAACTGTCATACCGTATCCTAATATGGTATGGATATTTAAACCTTACGCTAAATCCTGGATTAGAAAGCCATGCCCCTAGGCAGTTAGATTTCGCCAGCCAAGATAGGCATAGTCTACATTTAGGCCGAATTACATTTTCATATTGTTAGAGAATTATTAACTCTTTCCTTACTAATCTATTAAGTCAAAAAGGGACTAGGATATAAAGGGTACCTGAGTTTTCATGAAAAGTTGAAATATCTGCATGGACTTGCTTTCTCAGTCTGTTCTATTACTGTATAAGCCTTCATGTGTGGTGTCCTATCAGTTTTTCTGATATATCCCTTATGGCTGCCGTACATTTTACATTTGTCTCTGAGGCAGGAGGTGTGTAGAATTAGGATCAATCTGTCCACCCATAATTACTACAGTTTTATTTATGTGTAATTGTGCCAGGAGTAACTGTACAATAGCAAACAAATAGCTGAGAAAATCCCAAGTGAGCAATTATATATGAGCTCCAGGAACACTGAACTGCAAATACAAGGCAACTATATGCAGGCAAGATGCTGCTAAAAATATCCCTGACACAGGAAAAAAGCAATGCATGAGCACAGTTAGTAAACTGCTTGCTGTCTGTGAATAATATCCCATCGGTAATCACACAAGCAGCCCGAATAATAAAAGTACATAGAGGACTTTCTTACATTGTAATCTTTGAGATGTGCAGAATGTTCAATCCAGTGTACAGAGAAAGCAATTTTCAGATGTGTGTGGAGGCTGTGAGTAAAACAACCACTCCGCTCTTCATTCACTGTGTAAAAAGACCAGTCCCTCCTCCTTCCACTCATTGTGAAGCTGTCTTGCTTTTTAACGGTATCTGTAGATGGGACTTCCCTAGTTACAGGGAGTGGACTGCAAATTAGCTAGAATGAAGATACCTAGTGGCCAAAACTTGAGATTTTTCAGGCATAAAGCAGCAACATTTTTAAATAAAGTGCTTTACATCTTGGGCCAGAATCACCAGCTCTATTAAATGAGACTACGTTGTCTGAAAAGTTAGTGACCATTTAAAACATTACTTTCAAACAAATACTGCAAGTGATGTCAATAGGTAATATAATACCACCTAGCAGGTGTAAAATTGGCATAATCTTATGCTATATCTATCTTAGCAATCATATCATGTTAAGTTCCAACTTTTAACCACATGCCCAGAGAAGGCTCTAACCAGGCACTTTTTATAAATTTGCAAATAAGATGGATAACTGTTGGTACTTAGTTTTACAGTCTTTGTCTTAGTAGTATAATGTTGTACCGTGTTAGCCATAGAAAGTAGTGGAAGAGTGAAGAAATCAGGCGATACCTTTTAGAGGCTAACTGAGTATATTTGATGGTAAACTTTCGAGAGTACTAGCTCTCTTCTTCAGACATGGTTGTCAAATCACCACCTGATAGCAAACAGATAACAGCAAGAAATACTGATCCCTCCGTCACGCCACACAAGTTTCCAGATTGTTTATTTCTTGACCTGTTGTAAATAACTTCTCTACTTATATTGCATTCTGTTATTTTTAAAGATTCTAAGATCCTTTGAAGGTCCAAGTCTTTTGTGTATAAAAAGTCTGTGAATTTTCAGTTTCTTGTATAACACCATGTCTGAAGAAGAGAGCTAGTACTCTCAAAAGATTACCATCAAATATACTCAGTTAGACCTCTAAAAGGTATTGCCTGATTTCTTCACTCTTCCAATAGTATAATGTTGTATCATGTTAGCCATAGAAAGTAGTAGAAGAGTGAAGAAATCAGGCGATACCTTTTAAAGGCTGAGTATATTTGATAGTAAGCTTTCGAGAGTCTAGCTCTCTTCTTCAGTCAGTTTCTTCTATGTCTGAAGAAGAGAGCTAGACTCTCGAAAGCTTACTATCAAATATACCCAGTTAGCCTCTAAAAGGTATCGCCTGATTTCTTCACTCTTTCAAGTCTTTCTCTTAGACAGAGAGAGAGAGACACTTAACACTGTTTTGTCAGTTAGAGATTACACTGACATCCCTCTTTCCCATCCAAACAGGATTATTTAATTTCAATTTTTATAGCAACTTCTAGGTTGTGCATCAATATCCATCAACTGAGGCCACTATCAATGGTTTCTTCATCCTAAAAGCCTGCATCTAATGGGCTATATTTGAAATAGTCACCTGATGAACCTTCCTGAATAAGGGGCAAAATTTATTGGGACTGACGTCTGTACATACCAGGATTGATGTTTGTCCGTACCTGAGCTGTGATTTATGATACCCAGTTTACTGGGGCTGATTAGGGTCAGGTAGAGTCAGATCATAAATATCTGTGGTTAATAACCATACCCATTGCTTTATGTATATTGCTGCATTGACTACTCGTATCTATTTAACCTATAAACTGTGAACATCTTTAGCATCTCTTACTGCCCTCAAGTAGATTATTTAAAATTTATTATGCTATGTGGACACATAGAGGCGCTTACGACAGGATGTACCAAATTGTTTGAAAATATTTGGGACCCATGGTTCGAACACTGTACTTTGCCAGAGCTAGGCTCATTTACCCCCACAACAGCACACCAAAAAGCTGCCTCCAAGCCCACCTATACCTCAATGTGATTGGCATTGACAGTAGGTCACTTCAGTGGCTTACTTTCAATGTGACCAGGAGTAGCCCCGGTCACATAGCTAGTGCAGACACTCTTATGCAGATTAGGAGTTCCTTCACTAGCTCATCGGGGGAACAGATCTTTGAGATGAGACAGAATTCTGTTTCATCTCCAGGTCCCCTATGCCAGAATAGAAACCAGAGTTCATTTATTAATAGTCAATATAAATAGTCAATGGGATCTGTCATTATATGTTGAGATAATTTTGAAAACAGATTTATCAAAACTGGCATGGCTCCATTATGAATTGAAGCCATGATGCTACAATGAACAGAGCCTAAGAACACTTTTCTAATATATTGCAGTGATCAGGCCAAAACCTGAGGCACTTTTAAATGTATTTTGGGACGTCAATGAAATTGGTGATGAATACATTTGGTGATTTTTGACATCAGATGTGACAGAAATCATTTTATTGAAAACGTGCTTCTCTCTACTATTCTCCAAAATATCTGTTATAAAATCAAATTTTTTGTAGCAAAGTTGTAAAAAGTCTAGAACTAATTTTAACCAATATCACAACACAATACATTTTCAAGTATACTTTAACCTTTTCCCTAAATCCACTTTACCACTCAGAAGCTAGGCAGTCGCCATAGCCGTCAAGTCTCTGCTGTATTATACAATGCTTATGATCAGTACCCACTCTGAAGCCACAGTCAAACCTGATCAAGGCACCATTTACTTGGTGGCTCATGGGTGCCGCCATCTAACTGATGATCGCCGTCACTGGAATGAGATCTGCGGCAGCAATCAGTTGCTATAACAGCCGAGAACCTATTGAAGTACATCTGGCCTCACAAACAAAGACACTTCTAAGTATTTTTTATTTTTTGCAAAGTTTTACATTTTTTTAAGGTGTTAAAAAGTAAGAGAAACTGTATAAATGTGGTATTTCCGTAATCGTGCCGACCCGCAAAATACAGGTAACATGTAATTTTGGCTGCACACTGAATGCAGTAAAAATGAAGCTGGTAAGAAAGTCACACAAACACTGTTTTTTTACAATTCCACCTTATTCTGAATTGCTTTCCAGTTTCACAGTACATTGTACAGAACAATAAATGTTACCACTACCAAATACAATGTGTCCCACAAAAGTTAAGCCCTCATATGGCTCTGTAAATGGGTAAATGAAAAAAAAAAAGTTTTGGCTTTTGGTAGGCAGGGAGTAAAAACATTAAAATCGAAAAATTGCTGCAACGAGAAGGGGTTAATAAAACATTTAGTGGAGGAGGTACAAAAACACAAAACTTGAGGAAGGGCAACTTTCATCAGCTGAGGGATGACCCTAAGGCCATAAACATTTTTAAAAGCATCTTAAATACATCCTGTGAAGGACATATATCATATGGGATTAACCATGTTAGGAACCATTGTGTTTAAACAAAACTGTGAGGGGAGCAATAATTGATAAAAAGAAAGTATTTCAACTGATAAAACAGGAAGGAAGAGAAGAAGTTTTAAATAATTATAACGATAAAAAAGATGTGTAAAAAACAGATAAAAGGTGGCAAAGATTGAGACAGAGGAGTCCTTTGCTAGGGATAATAAAAATAACCTTATAAAAATATTCTTCAATTACATAAATAACAAAAAACTTTAAACTGAGATTGTGGGCCCTCTCAAAAAATATCTAGGTATAACGGTGGAGGAGTATGAGGAACGGCTAATCTATTAAATGCCTTCTTCTCTACTGTATTTTGCCAGGATGACATCACTAGAGATAATGTAAATTCTCCATTAAATGTTACCTGCATCTTAAAACACTAAAATAGACAAGTCACTGACTCCTGATGGCATTCATCCCCAGGTTCTGAAGAAATTATACACTGTCATAGACAGACCCCTATATCTAATATTTCAGGACTCTATAGAAACAGACTCATCCCACAAGACCAGCACATAACAAATGTGGTGCCCATATATAAGAAGAGGTCAAAGAATGATCATGGAAACTATAGACCAAAATTAGAACGCATTTGGGTTCACAACTGGCTCACTGGCTCAAGAAAAAGAGGGTTATAATTACTGGGAGGTATTCAGTACTGGGTCGTACTGGGTCCTCTTCTTTTTAACATGTTTATTAATGTCCTGGTATAGGGTTTATATAATTATATAATTACGTTTCCATATTTTCAAGTGATACTAAACTTCTAAACTCCGTACCGTAATAAAAACTGAAGAAAATAGTAGAATATTACAGGGGAATTTAGTGAAACTGGAACCATGAGTGTGGACTTTGCAAATGAAGTTTAAGGTAAGGTTATATATTTTTGTTGAAAAAATAAAATTTATGATTATGTGCTTAGCAAATTACTGGGTAAGATGCCACTGAAAAAGACTTAGGGATTTTGGAGTACAGTAGGCTTAACTTTAGCGACCAGTGCCTAGCAGCTGCTCCTAAGGCAAAGAAAATTATGGGGATGCATCAAAAGAGTCATATATGCATGTGTCAAGAACATAGTTATGCCTCTAAACAAATCACTAGTACTGTCACACAGACTATTACATGCAATTTTGGGCCCCAGTCTACAAGAAGGACATATCTGAACAAGAAAAAGTGCAGAGAAGAGCGACCAAGATTATTAGGGGAACAGGTGGATTGGAGTACAGAGACAGAACAAGCTTGGGGTTATTCAATTTAGAGAAAAAATGGCTACGGGGATATCTAATCACAATGTACAAATACATGAAGGAACAGTGCACCTTTCTAATTATCTTTTTACTTCTAGGTGTGGCAGTGACAAGGGGACATCTATGCCTAGAGGAAAGGAAATTTCACCAGCAACATAGACTGGGAATCTTTATTGTTAGAGCAGTGAGGATGTTGTAATGGTAGATTCACTATGCAAGTTCTTGAAAGGAAAAATATTACAGGTTACAGGTTTTAGGCTTAGGGAAGGACTTTTTTCCTTGAGACGGGGTAATTGGCATCAGTCTAATAGGGTTTTTTTTTGCCTCCTTTTGGATTAACACTGTATGGTTATAGGTTAGACTGCTTGGATCTGTGTCTTCATCCAACTTCATCTACTATGTTGCAGCAGAGGAAAACGTTATATCGAAAAATAAAACATTTAAAACATTCAAAACAGAGGAAGAACAGGAAAAGGTTTGTAACCTGACTAGAAAAAGGGGAAAAAAAAGAAGAAAGGAAGCACAGCCACCCGCCCCAGAATCCGGGAGGGAGGGGGGGCTGCTATATAACAGGGTACAGGAAGGAGGCAGCAGGAGCAAGAAGCAGAAGTTACAGGGAAAGTAGAAGAGGCAGGAAAAGGAAGGGAGGGGGGGACAAAAGCGGCCTGAAAGTCAGCAGAGTAGTAGAATAATAATACATTTTATTTATACAGCGCCAACATATTCCACAGCGCTGTACAATTTGTAGGGTTCAAGTACAGACAAAAAAAAAAGATACATTACAAAGAAATAGTCAATTCACACACTGGGACTGAGGGCCCTTCTCACAAGAGCTATCTATGAGGTAGAGGGGGTGACACAAGAGGTAGCATTGCTTATACAATGGTCAGACAATTGTGTAATAGAGGTTACTGTCATTACACATATATAAAGCTGTATGAGCCAACACCAGTCATGTCCTTTAACGTGCAGACGGTGCTTGGACATATAAAGTTAGTCTGATACGGCATCATATCCTGTGAGGTAATGTGGGAGCGTGAACAGAGGAAGGGTTTACATTAGGAGTTGTGATAGGCCTGTCTGAAAAGATATGTCTTTAGTTTGCGCTTGAAGCTGTAGAAATTGGGGGTTAATCTGATAGTCTGGGATAGAGCATTCCAGAGAAGTGGTGCAACTCGGGAGAAGTCTTGTAAACGAGCGTGGGAGGTTCTGATAATAGAGGATGTTAGTCTTAGGTCATTGAGTGAACGGAGAGTACGGGTTGGGCGATAGACAGAGATGAGGGAGGAAATGTAGGGAGGTGCAGCATTATGGAGAGCCTTGTGGATGAGAGTGATAAGTTTATATTGTATTCTGTATTAAATAGGCAGCCAATGTAGTGACTGACACAGACCGGAGGCATAGGTGTAACGTTTAGATTTATAGATGAGCCTGTCTGCTGAATTCAGAATAGATTGTAGAGGGGTTAATTTAGTAAGGGGAAAACCGATTAGTAAGGAGTTACAGTAGTCAAATTGAGAGTGAATCAGGGTGACAATAAGGGTCTTTAATGTATCTGTGGTAAGGAAAGGGCAGATTCTGGAGATGTTTTTGAGGTGGAGATGACATGAGTGTGCAAGTGATTGGATATGGGGGGGTGAAGGAAAAAGTCTGAGCCAAACATAACCCCAAGGCAGCGGCCATACTGCCTAGGAGTTATGGTAAGGCCGTAGACTGCAATGGAGATATCAGGGACAGATCTATTAGATGGTGGAAACAGCAGTAATTCAGTCTTTGAGAGATTCAGTTTCAGATAGAGCGAAGACATGATATTTGAGACACCAGACACTGGTGTTCTGTATTAGAGCAGGGGTGATGTCACGGGATGACGTATATAATTGGGTGTCATCAGCATAAAGATGGTACCGAAAGCCAAATCTAGTGATGATTTGTCCAATGGGAGCTGTGTGGAGGGGAGAAGAGCAGGATACCTAGGACCGAACCCTGAGGAACCCCAACGACAAGGGAAGAGGGGAAGAAACAGAATTATACACAGAAAGTGTGGTCAGAGAGATAAGAGGAGAACCAGGAGAGAGCAGTGTCCGTGAGGCCGACAGAGCGGAGCATAGTGAGGAGGAGTTAATGATCAACAGTGTCAAATGCTGCTGAGAGATCTAGAAGAATAAGAAGAAGAGAGAAGTCACCTTTGGATTTAGCCATCAGGAGATCATTGGAGACTTTTGTGAGGGCCATTTCAGTAGAGTGCAGAGTGCGGAAGCCAGATTGTAAGGGGTCAAGAAGAGAGTTAGCAGAAAGATAGCTGATTAAACGAGAATAGACCAAGCATTCCAAGATTTTGGAGATGAAAGGGAGGTTAGAGACAGGTCGATAGCAGCACAGGATGGGTCAAGGGAGAGTTTCTTTAATAGAGGGGTTATGACACCATGTATGAAAGAGGATGGGAAAATTCCAGAGGAGAGAGAGAGGTTAAATATTTTAGTAAGGTAAGTCGTGACAGCAGGCGTGTCATGTCCCAGGACTTGGTTTAATTCACTGACATGTATCTGTGATAGTGTTTGTCTTTGTAGTTTGTCCCCTCTCTCTCTCTGTATCCTTAGTTGTGATGCTGTAGCTCCTCCTCTCTCCCCCCCTCAGTTTAGTTTCACTTCTTTGTAAGCAACATGTCTGCTCAGCTCCTGGTATTTCATCATTTTTCACCTACTGCTGTATGAGGTTCTACAAGATTTACTTGGATTAAAGCATCTGAAATCTTATCTACGCCTCCTCAGTTGAGTTGAACACTATCTGATAGATATCTTGGTGTAAATTGCTGGTTAGCATAGAGACTACAGGACACTCTCACAACCTCACACTTGCAGCCAAGCTATTGAGTCAGAACAGTGAAAAATGATGCATAAAGACTGCCAGATACGGCTGTAAGACAGTTCACCAACTTCTGACATACAGTCAGTCACAGCAAGTTACCTGAAGCCAGAAGGAATCAGCATTGTGTAAGTTGCATCCGCAGCTCAGACTCCCTCAGCATAAGAAGATTCTAGCAAGCAGCCATCTTACTCCAGCAAAGTTATATTTATCCTGTTTGAGTTGCATCATGGCTGAAGGGCACCCTGAAGCACAAGGTAGCATGGACCTCAGTCTGCAGCCCAGTGAGAAGGCTAGAAGCTCAATTAAACAGGTTAGAGACAATCTAGAAGGTTTAAAGCATGAACTTTCCTGTGAACTCTCAAAATGGTGGCAGAAAATACAGACTAAGATATCTGCCATGTGCTTGCCTGCATACCATGTATCACCACTAGAGGGAGCTCTGCGACAGCTTTGTGCTATGCATGGACATTATAAAATGAAAGCTGAGGAGTATGAAAGCATATTGAGGAAACTTCATACAGACGATTCTTTAGCTGAATTGCAAAGCTTCCAGCATCTCAATTCAGAACGAGAAAGCTTAGTACATGAAACTAAGTTAAGGACAGAGGCAAGAATTGCGCAACTGCAGGAAATGGCATCCCATGTTTCTGAGTCTACCAAGCGTTCAAAGCGTACATCTAAGTCACGTTCCTCAAAATCTTCCACAATCAGTGAGCAACTTATAAAAGCACGTGCAGAGGCGGAAGCTACTAAGATACAGGCAGCCTTTGCACAACAGAAAGCAGAAATGGAAGCTAATGCAGCAGCAATGGAAGCTAATGCAGCTCAAAAAAGGGCAGAACTAGAAGCTCTAGAGAAACAGAATGAGCACACTGCAGCCATGGCAAGGTTAAGCATTTTAGAACAAGCCATCAGTGGAAGTGAAAGAGACAGCACCAGTTTGTGTGATGTGGAAACAGAGGATTCCCTTAAGCGCACAAGAGACTATGTACTAAGCCAAAGCAGTGAATCCCTATTTGCCACAAATGTTCCTGTCAGGGACGACATTTCTCCAGTGCAACAGGGCACGGTATCTTCTGAAGCACACCGCATTCAAGGTCAGTACAATGCCCTGCCTGTCTCAGCATTCGAGCAGTACACATTGAAGTAATTGAATCTATGGATTCATCTTGCTTTATCAACGCCCTCCGAAGATTCTTCTCCATTCGTGGACCTGCCAAACAACTGAGGTCTGACTGTGGCACTAACTTCGTTGGAGCCTGCAAAGAACTGCAGTTAGACAACTTCTTATCCAACAATGGGTGCACTTGGACGTTTAACCCTCCACATTCATCCCATATGGGAGGTTCCTGGGAACATATGATTGGGATCACACGCAGAATCCTTGACTCTATGTTGATGGACCACAAGTCGACACTGCTTACCCATGAGACGTTAATAACCTTTCTTGCTGAAGTGTCTGCGATAATCAATGCAAGGCCACTTGTCCCAGTATCTTCAGACCCTGAATCTCCAATTATCTTAACCCCAGCAACTCTTCTTACTCAGAAAATTGGTACTGCTGCTACCTCTCCACGTACCTTAGATCACAGTGACATTTACAGACGCCAATGGAAACAAGTTCAACACCTGTCCAATGTGTTCTGGCACCGCTGGAAAACAGAGTACCTCCACATGCTACAGAGCCGTCACAAATGGCAGACCTCAAAACCTAATCTCCAGGTGGGTGACCTCGTCCTTCTAAGGGATAAAGAAGTCCATCGGAATGAATGGCCTATGGGTCTCATCACTAAAGTTGTCCCTAGTGATGATGGGAAGACTCGGAAAGTGGAGGTCAAGGTAACCAAGGGAGGCTCAGTGCGAGTTTTCTTCCGCCCAATTAATGAACTGGTGCTTCTTCTTCCAAGAGGAGACGTCACATAAAAGAAGATAAGGACACCATTCACAGCTCATGGCGGGGAGCTTCCTTCCATGAACTAAAACCGTGTTCTTGTGGATTACAGTGTGGGTCGGTGGAGGTGTTGGCAAATTGCGGCTTCCCGACCTGAAGATTGGTTTATTTGGACTAACTGTTGATTATTGTTTGTTGTGCATGTTTCTTTTTTGTTTTTCAGGTTTGAAGAGGACCTTATGGACATCTCAGGACATTTAATGTTTGTTTTCAGTGAAATCTAAAGATTTCAGGCGGGGAGTGTCATGTCCCAGGACTTGGTTTAATTCACTGACATGTATCTGTGATAGTGTTTGTCTTTGTAGTTTGTCCCCTCTCTCTCTCTGTATCCTTAGTTGTGATGCTGTAGCTCCTCCTCTCTCCCCCCCTCAGTTTAGTTTCACTTCTTTGTAAGCAACATGTCTGCTCAGCTCCTGGTATTTCATCATTTTTCACCTACTGCTGTATGAGGTTCTACAAGATTTACTTGGATTAAAGCATCTGAAATCTTATCTACGCCTCCTCAGTTGAGTTGAACACTATCTGATAGATATCTTGGTGTAAATTGCTGGTTAGCATAGAGACTACAGGACACTCTCACAACCTCACACTTGCAGCCAAGCTATTGAGTCAGAGCAAGGCGCCTGGAGAAGGTGTGAGGGGAAAGGGTCACTACTGCAGGTTGTAGGGCAAGAAGAAGAAAGTAGCTGAGATACTTCCCCCTGTGTAACAGGTTCAAAAGATGAGAATGAACAGTCTGAAGTGAGGTGAGGGGTCAGAGGAGTCCCAGAGGAGCCACGTCTGTTGGTGGGCTCTATCGTCATGTTTCAGGCCAGTGAGCAGTTTCTCCAAGACCCCATTATAATCAATCCAACAGGGTCCGAATATGTAGTCATACCTGTTGGGGTTTTTGCTTCTCTGTTGTATAATAAGACATAAAAGAAGAAATCTCAATGGACGTGTGAACAAAGCCTCAGGCCAGGGCCCCACATTGCGAAAATGCTGTGATTTGGCCTTTTAAAGTACCTACAAAATGGATGGGATTCTGGCTAATCCCATCCACGCATTGCAAAAAAATATCCGCAGCGGACATGCTGCGATTTCATTGCAACATGTCAGTTATACCTACAGAAACACTGGGGACAATCCACAGAGCTTTTTGGCTGTGGCTCGCTATGTGGGGCCTTAGCCTAAGAGGAACTATATGCAAAGAAGAGAATACTTAAGCCCATGGTGCCATGATTGAACTCAATCCCATAATTCCAGTGTAGTAAAGCAGTAGTGTTAGCCACCGAGTTATTGTATTTCTAATTTTATTTCTCACAGTAAATAGATGTATTTGGGATTGTTTGTGACACAATAAAGGCTACACTCTTTGAAGGTATGATTCAGTCTTCACTATGACACGTAAAAACCCTTACTGTTCACAGTGCACTTCAGTGTAGATATACAGTATCCATTAACTATATAAAAACCTATACATTGAACAGTTCTTAATCTATAATTCCTTCTAAAACCTTTCCATCTAATTTTCCATAATAATAAGAGAATATGCAGTGTCTGTGAACGAATGGGTTAATTTTCAGGGTTAAAGCTGTCAATATTTCCATAAGACTTGCTACAATTTTCTTTTTTGCCAGAAGTAGCAGGACTTGAAGCCAATGTAACAAAAATGACTTACAATTGCTTATCCAAACATTAGCATTTTTTGTCCGGTCATTTAAATACTGTATGGTAAAAAGGGAACAGTTAGAGAACATTCAGTGTGAAATCTTCAAGGTGTTTGGACGCAATGAGGGAGAAAAAGTGAGACGGGCCCGTTTCTTGCCTTCCTAACTATTCCGCAGCCCACTTGAACTTTGTGACAGGTCTCTGTCACTCAGCCACACTTGATTAACTTCTACTGACATTCAGCTGTCAGCCAGAAAACCCTTTACTATGCCCCTAACATGCTCTACAGCTTCACCCAATTAACTTGCTTTCACTTGACACTGTAGCAGGAAAAAAGCTTCATAATAGGTGGTAAAGGTGCTTGGTGTCTGCCTGCCCTCTTAATTGCTTGCGAGCAGCAAAATGCCTAACCCCGTGTGACAGATAGACCTGGTGATCTTTGAATTGCACAGTGCATAGCTGCTAACTGTTTAATTTCTGGGATCTGCAGAAGATTGTATGCTAGACTTACAAATAGACAAACTAGTAATGTAAAAAGGGTACACTGGGGGTAGGATGGAATGCATAAAGTATAAAACGGCGCCAAACACATGATGTAAAAATCAACAGTTAAAAGACATTTCCAAAGAAGGTTTTACAGTATCACTAGAACTGTGCCTTTAAATATTGTGTATTTTATATACAGTATATATGTTTTATCCCATACAGATCAGTTATCCGATACACATCACAGTTTTTGTGTGAGAGCTCATATTTTCTATCACCATACACATATGATATAATAAAATTATTGTTATTATTATTATCACTATCATCATTTGTCTTCATATATTGGGTTTAACTGCAGAAAACAATATGAATTAGACTGATATCAGATATATGTTTATAAAGTCCATTGCTATCATCCGTCATAGGATGATAGCAATATATATTTAAACAGGGTGGAATGACTGATGCAGACGGAGCCCCCTCTGTCTGCATACACAGATGTGTAAAAAAATGACGGAAGCTTTCTGCATGCAGGAAATTTCCTACAGTCTGAAATGTAAACAAACATAACAGAAGAAAGGAGACTCCATTTTTATCTGTCATTCACTTCAGTCAGTTCTGATTTGGTCTTGAAGCTTTCCAAAGGAGCGATAATTCATGTACACATAAAAGGATAATAAATCAACATTTTATAGATGCAATATCTTACTGAATGTGATATATGTTAATTTAGGTCATAATTATTACTTATTTGGGGGCACAGCCTAACCGTCAACACCGATGGATGCCTGAGCCTGCAGCTCCGTTATCTATCCAGCCAAGAACCGGCCTTACCGCAATCTCTGGTGGACAGAATGGGCAAAACGGTCAGGGACAGGGGTGGGGACCTGCCGGGCACCCCAATAAGCAAAACTAATTCTGTGGACGTCCACAAATTCTTCCGCAAGAAAGCCTTACAGTCCCCGATTATGGCGCGCAAGATGGAGCCGGAGGATGTTCCTTCGGGGGATGTGGCAGAAGCCTCCGACCTCGGGTGTTGACCGCTCTGATTCTATTTTCAGTGCTATAACAAAATCCTTCCTTCAGAAGGCCCTGGCGCAGGCCATAGCGCCAGTGGTCTTGGAGCTCTCTGAGATGCGTTCGGACATCCAGTCTATAGGCAGGAGTGTGGACTCCCTGGAATCCGCCTGCTCGGCACTTACTCTACATTCTTCCTTGGTGGTCAAGCACATTGCCAGCCACCATACCCACCTAAACCTCACCTATGATATGTTGGAGGATCTGGAGAACTGCAATCGCAGGAGGAACCTGCACCTAAAGGGCCTCCTGGACTCCTTCGCTCCCGATGCCTTGAGGGAGGTGATGTCGGCCATCTTTGTCACACTACTGGGCCCGGAGAGGGCAGCTTTGGTGCAGATCGAAAGAGTTCACCGGGCAGTCCTCCCCAAACCCTCTTCAACTGACCCCCTAAGAGATGTCATCTGCGGACTATTGTCTTTCGTGGACACTACTGCAATTCTGGCAGCAGCTAGGGATAAAACACCACTCTCCTATGAGGATTCGGAGATCCAAATGTACCAAGACCTGGCGCCATCTACTTTGGCAAAACAACGAATGTTAAGGCCATTATTGGAGACTCTATGTGATAAAGGCCTACAATATGCGTGGCTTTTTCCCTTTGGGTTATCTGTGCTCAAGCAAGGGTGCAGGATAGTGATTTGCTCTCCAGAAGATCTCTCTGCCGCCTGGTCCCTACTGGACATCCCTCCGATCCAAATCCCTTCCTGGCTGTCTCTCCTGAAGGATGTGCACTCCTGGCCTGCGCTGCCCAATTTCAATCAGGAGAGGTCACCGCGCAGATTTAAATCCCTGAAATTAAGAAAACCCTCCTTGCGAAGGAACCTTCAAGATTCTGGATGAATCCTCTCTAGCTTCTATCTTGATTCTACTGGAATTCCTCCTCTATGCTCCCCTTTTACTCCCAAATGTCTTGGTGGTATCGGTAACTCCCATTAGAAACTGTCTGGGCCTAACTTGCCCCTATCACCCTGGTCTCTCTTTATAACTATAGTCACCCAGTGATGTTATATGTATTATTTGTTTATTTCTTTGAATTGTTTTAGTGGGAACTTCTTTTCATTTCTTTTCTTTTCAATTGTATATATGGGGTGTTCCTCTCGCCCGGGGCTCCAGGGCTTGACGTGCAGCTGGCTGGGCAGACGGCTCTGTGTCCCTTGGTGGCAATGAAGTCCTGGCCGTCGCTGGAGTTTGCGCTGTTTAACTAGGTTGACGTGGTGGAGTTAAACTCCGCGCTGTTTCTCTCCTGGTCTTTCTCCTTGCACTGTAGAGTCGTATGCCTACTCATGAGGGCCTTGCCTTCCCCCCCCCCCCCTTCCTCTATCTCTCTCTCTTTTTCTCTCTCTCTCTCCCTTCCCTCCCCCCGAAACTTTCCCCCTCCCCCCCTCCCTCTCCCGTCGTTGGAGCTTCTCCTCCGCTGGGGACTAGGTCCTCCTCTATTGACATGGTTCGGATGATTGTGGGAATATGTGGGTACTTGTATTTTGCATTTCATATTTCCTTGCCCGCACTGTTAAGCAGGCAAGCCACATTAAGTCTGTTTCTTCATAGTGTTTCCAATATTGCATTCCTAATTGCCTGTTGTATTAAAATACAGAACTTTACATTCTCTAGCATTTTGTATTACCTTACCTCTTGCATTTGTGTTGCCTGTGATATACAGTACAGACCAAAAGTTTGAACACACCTTCTCATTCTAAGAGTTTTCTGTATTTTCATGACTATAAAAATTGTAGATTCACACTGAAGGCATCAAAACTATGAATTAACACATGTGGAATTATATACTTAACAAAAAAGTGTGAAACAACTGAAAATATGTCTTATATTCTAGGTTCTTCAAAGTAGCCACCTTTTGCTTTGATGACTGCTTTGCACACTCTTGGCATTCTCTTGATGAGCTTCAAGAGGTAGTCACCTGAAATGGTTTTCACTTCACAGGTGTGCCCTGTCAGGTTTAATAAGTGGGATTTCTTGCCTTATAAATGGTGTTGGGACCATCAGTTGTGTTGTTCAGAAGTCAGGTGGATACACAGCTGATAGTCCTACTGAATGGAGTGTTAGAATTTGTATTATGGCAAGAAAAAAGCAGCTAAGTAAAGAAAAACAAGTGGCCATCATTACTTTAAGAAATGAAGGTCAGTCAGTCTGAAAAATTGGGAAAACTTTGAAAGTGTCCCTAAGTGCAGTGGCCAAAACCATCAAGCGCTACAAAGAAACTGGCTCACATGAGGACCGCCCCAGGAAAGGAAGACCAAGAGTCACCTCTGCTACGGAGGATAAGTTCATCCGAGTCACCAGCCTCAGAAATCGCAGGTTAGCAGCAGCTCAGATTAGAGACCAGGTCAATGCCACACAGAGTTCTAGCAGCAGACACATCTCTACAACAACTGTTAAGAGGAGACTGTGTGCAGCAGGCCTTCATGGTAAAATAGCTGCTAGGAAACCACTGCTAAGGACAGGCAACAAGCAGAAGAGACTTGTTTGGGCTAAAGAACACAAGGAATGGACATTAGACCTGTGGTAATCTGTGCTTTGGTCTGATGAGTCCAAATTTGAGATATTTGGTTCCAACCACCATGTCTTTGTGAGACGCAGAAAAGGTGAACGAATGGACTCTACATGCCTGGTTCCCACCGTGAAGCATGGAGGAGGAGGTGTGATGGTGTGAGGGTGCTTTGCTGGTGACACTGTTGGGGATTTATTCAAAATTGAAGGAATACTGAACCAGCATGGTTACCACAGCATCTTGCAGCGGCATGCTATTCCATCCGGTTTGCGTTTAGTTAGACCATCATTTATTTTTCAACAGGACAATGACCCCAAACACACCTCCAGACTGTGTAAGGGCTATTTGACCAAGAAGGAGAGTGATGGGGTGCTACGCCAGATGACCTGGCCTCTACAGTCACCAGACCTGAACCCAATCGAGATGGTTTGGGGTGAGCTGGACCGCAGAGTGAAGGCAAAAGGGCCAACAAGTGCTAAGCATCTCTGGGAACTCCTTCAAGACTGTTGGAAGACCATTTCAGGTGACTACCTCTTGAAGCTCATCAAGAGAATGCCAAGAGTGTGCAAAGCAGTAATCAAAGCAAAAGGTGGCTACTTTGAAGAACCTAGAATACAAGACATATTTTCAGTTGTTTCACACTTTTTTGTTAATTCCAGGTGTGTTAATTCATAGTTTTGATGCCTTCAGTGTGAATCTACAATTTTTATAGTCATGAAAATATAGAAAACTCTTGGAATGAGAAGGTGTCTAAACTTTTGGTCTGTACTGTATATTGCTTATTGCACTAATGTATACTCTCGGGGCGGTCTCCTCCTGAGGCTTTGGGACCCTATGAGGACTTATGCTTCCTATTTAGGGTTGGTTATTAGTGGATGTCCTGCGCCCCGTGGTCTCGGGTTGTTGGGCCGCTCTGGATGATGGGGGGTTCTGCACATGGAGGGTGGGAATGTTTGTTCTATTTGTTGTATAACAGACTTTGTGCTGCTTTCCTGTCTTCTTGCGTGCCTAAGTTACACGGTGATACAGTTGGCTGCAATGGTGCACTTTCAGCCCTGTCTCTTACACTGTGGTGGTGCTGGTCTGTGGCTGGTCTCTCCTTACTCAGGCCTACTTCCTGATTATAGTCTCCTCTCTTCTCTCCTCCTACTCCTCTTCTCCCCTCCTTCCTCGGGTACACAGCTAGGGATTCTCATGTTCACACATGTCTGTCCTCTACCTCTGTTTCTCTCAATCTTCACTCTTTCAATATTTCTCTCAATCTTCACTCTTTCAATAGGCCACAATAAGAAAATTTAATTTTCCGCCCCAATTCATTAATGCAGTTTTCACCCTTTATGATACCCGCTACGCCCGATTAAAGATCAACGATACACTCTCACCTTGCTTCAGCATAACGAATGGGACTAAGCAGGGCTGCCCCCTCTCATCCTCCCTTTTCATTCTTGTCCTGGAATCTTTACTACAAGATGTCCATTTCCACCCAGATATCTCAGGTTTCAAAGTAGGACAACATACTCTGTACTCAGCCACATTCGCTGACTATATCCTGTTCCTAGTGTCCAATCCTGACAAGGGGCTCCCCGTGATACTAGAGCTTCTTACGCAATATGGTTCCGTTTCCGGATACAAAGTCAACCTAGACAAATCAGAAGTGCTTAATTACCGCCCTTCAAATGGAACTCAGGGTCTATTACGTATCATCTCTATGCAGAAAACTTTCAACCTAACGGAGATCCGAAACATGTTATCGTCCTATCAAGGAATGCCTTTCTCCTGGTTTGGTGGAAGGAATCTCTTGCAGACTTATGCGCTTCCTAAGATTTTATATCGGCTCCACATGTTGCCTGTCCGTCTACCTCCACTCTTTTTCAAATCTATCTGAAGTATTTTCTCTACCTTTCTCTGGCGTGGTAAACACCTGAGACTCTCTATTAGTCTCTTAATGAAGAAAAAATTGGCTGGGGGCATAGGTCTTCCGGACATCTCAGACTATTACAAGGCAGTTCAGCTGAAATGGATGCTTATCATCAGGGCCGCAATAGTTAATTGCTAATTTAGCTAACTGCACTTTTGGGCCGTCCTCCCAGGTGTATCTGTGGTATATGGTTCTCTGGGCTACCGCTCTAAGTCGCTAGACCAGCTTCTGTTAGGCACCTGTGAAACATGGAGGGATCTGAAGGAAAGCCTGGTTCCCTCTCCGTCGCCTTTACTCCCTATTGTCATTCTACTGGATTGGCAAGGGAGATCAGGAGCAGCTTGCTCCAGTATATGGCATTGCTTACTTTCTCACAGACTGAACAGACTGATAGGTTTTGGATGAGACTACAGTAGTGGACCTCTCGAAAATTGGAATTGCTGATTTCCGATAAACCCTTATCTTTTCTTCATAAACATCACTTGACTAGATACGTTCAGATACCTTAGGGATTGGACCTCTTTGAACAAAATCCTCACTGATCTCACCACCTTTGAGCACACGCTCCTAGCCCGCCACAAGCTCTTATCTAAGACATCTTATGTCTTGGCCACCTTCGTCAGACCGGTACAGATTTTCAAGCCAGCCTTCCTCTCCTCTTCGAAAAATGAACTGAATATCACTCTCTCAGCTGATCAAGTCAAGCAAATACTTAGTAACTCTCATGGCTTCTCTTCCTGTGTACACCTTCAGGAGACTCACTATAAGCTGTACTTGTCATTACCCTTGTACAATGCGATATTGGGCTATTCTGTAACTGACATATTGACTCTATATAGACACGAATGTACTGCATTTCTTTTCATGTATTTACATTTTGTTATATAAAAATCTTTAACAAAAATATTATTAATAAAAAAAATATTACTTATTTGTACTGAGCCATTATCACAGAGCAATTTGCACAGACTTTATTATTTCCTAACTTCTACCAGGAAATCAAATACGATTTTTGTAGATTAGAATAAAAGGTCTAGGTTTGTTTTTTCAAAAACAGTACCACTTGAGAATCAGACAAAACCTTTTCTCTAATTTAATACTACCCATTGAAATTCTAGAGTGCATTATCCTGCCAATATGTCTGATTTATGGAAGAATCCTGATTAGTTATACTTATTATACAGTATTTGTATTTTTAACTGAAACGCAACCCAGCATTAACCCTTACCAGAGCACTTGAACAGTTATGCTCACTCGAATTGACTCATAAACACGTGCTTTTTCCCTGCAGTCCTGTGTGTTCTTCTAACTGCACACCAGAAAGTATTACAGCTATTGGACCAGGCCTATAAATGATCAGCTCAAATCTGCCATAGTAGATTCTACAAATTTGGGGATAAAAGTGGACGTATGTTAGCTAGAGCACTAAAATCACAATAAACCCAAAACCACATCCCAACTATATTAAAATGTCTCAACCCCTTGACACAAGAAAAGAGTTATCAGAGCAATTCCACTCCTATTTCTTTGCCCTATACAACTTAGATGGGCCTAATTCCCCTTCCTTTCAAATGTTGTCACAGTCACGACCCACCATGGAAGCCCATGTCCTCCTAGACAAGGCAAGGACCCTCGTCTGTTCCCAAGTTATCGCCCTATATCCCTACTAAACACTAGAGATTGCCAAACCGTTTCATCAAGAACTGGATTCAACCAAAATTTTCCATTTTTTTGGGCTTTAACTAAATCGAATGTCAAGGATCATAGTGACACCCACAGATACATCTACTAACTGTATACCGATTCTGGGGGGTTATCCATTCACCTTACTCACTGCACACACACATTTGACCCAGATGCAATCATAAAAGGGACTCCACTTCCACACTTCCTTCCAACCCACCCGTCACACGAGTCTACATAGGAGTGAAGAATCCTTTTGCCCTCATCCATTCATACAAAGCTGCCACCGCTCGCCTCTTATGGTACAAGAAGACACCATTATGCCCACACCATGAACAACTAGCAGGCAACGGGAGCGATATTCACTCTTCAGAAGTGGGGAAATGTTAGAGCTGAAGGATAATCTTATTACATTTTAGATTTAATATACATAGAAAGACAACAAAGATAAAAACATACAAACAATGTAAAATAAATAGGAACTTTACACACCGGGTTTGTTTAAGTCTGGCTGGGGGCTTCAGCATAAGAAGATGGACCAATCATCCCAATCATGAACCTCATCTTACTTATGGATCCCTGACTTTTAGGCAACTTCCTGCAACCTCCCACCTGTGATGTAATTGTTTCTTTGGTCAAAATATAATGCTTTGATCAGGAAGGTTCTGGGAGGGCACACTCATAACGTCTGCTCTGGTCCTTGGCTTTCTAATTACTTAGATGATCACTAATGGAAATATCACAGGGGACTTCCGTCTTCCTCAGTCACCTGAGCTATGAGTTGCGCATTATGATTACAGCACACATTACACTGAGCTTCCTGGACTGCACATCACAATGGACTATACCAATTACACAGGATTCTAGGACAAACACTAAAAAGGACCCATCTCCTAACTATACCCAGCAATGGAAAAAAAAAAACTTTATACCTATAACTATAAGAAAATTCCTACATAGATACATAACTCACACCATAATATCTACATATTTCATCACACTTAACAAGTGCCAATTCATATCGGACAAACTAAAATGGCCACCGCCACATGTTTGCAAATACAAGAAATACAGAAGAGACAAACGTGTATGAGTCATTGACTCACTGTGAGACGTTCTAGCACCACTTGACCTCAGCTGACAGCCTCTCAGCCAGTAAACAGTGGTGGGTGGACACCTTACAGTGATGATGTCATATACAGTATATAAGATGCTCCAAGCATCACCAAAAGCTAGCTGCAGACAGTAGTGGTGAAGATAGTGTAGGGTCTATGTTTCATCTCACTGCTGAAAAGCAATAGGAATTCAAACAATTACCCAGGCAGATTAGTAATAGAAATCAATAGGAGTGAGAGCATAGCTGCTGCTGTTTGAGCTTGAGACTGCTGCATTCCTGCTCTAATAAAAAATTACAGACACACAGAAAGGACAGTTTAGATCATTGCTAATAATCTAATTTTGTCTAAGTCTGTTTTGCAATAGAGCTGTTTCATCTGTATGCACAGTCTTTAAACATACTTTTTACTGACAATACAATCCTGCTAGGGGGTGTGGTCTGGCATGAACTTGGGCCCTTGAAATCGGGAGTTTTTACTTGGAATAATGGGCAAAATCAGGCTTAGAAAAACCCAGGGAGGTCCCCTACTTTCCCAGGCTCCGGAGGCTTCCATCTCTAACTTCTTCAGGCCGTTAACTGACCTCCGTAGCTTAGCTGAAAGTGAGGCTGGCTTCGACCTCCGAGAAGAATCTGCCACTGCTGCTCCTGACCGTTCTGGCTCTCCGAACGCCACAGTGAGTATTACCCACCAGATGCCGATGTCTTCTTCTTTTGCTCTGAAAGATGCAAAACTCAGGCATCCATCTTACCAAGCCCATGGCTCCTCACACGCTCCCTTCCTGCAGCCAGCAGGGAATCCTCCTGCTCCATGGTCCAACCACAGAAACTTTCAGCCCTGACCACTCCACCACAACCTGCACACTCGGGGGCCCCAACACCTCGGTCACCAAGGGAATCCGAAAGGGTCCTGAGGCCTCCTACCAAGAAGCAGCTCTTCTATCCTTTCCCTTCCTCCTCTCCACACTATCCATTCTCCATTTCTTCACAGGGGTCATCTTATACTATGTGGCTGTGAGGAATGCTTCCCCTGACTGTACTTTTACATAGCCTTGTACTGTCAGAGGGGGCGTTTCTTACCGCCCAGTGATGATGCTGAGCTGTGAGGAATGCCCCCTCTGACAGTACAAGAATATGTTAGAGTACAGTCAGGGAGAGCGTTCCTAACATCCCAGCGATGACGCTAGGCTGTAAGATCCGCCCTTCTGACAGCGGGGAGCTATTGGTGCTGAACTTAACAGCATATACTGGGAAAGCCAAAGTCACTGAATTCAGCGCACTGTTGGCTTTCTAGCAGTATATAAAACTGCACGTTGATAAGGACATGAAAGGTCCTCTTGAAGACCTTGCTCCATTCCCTTACCACATTGGAGGCCCAACACAAACAGTTCCTCTACTCTTGCCGCACTGATGGCAACATGCTATGAGATCAGATCACTCATTTAGCATAAGCATCAGAGACTCCTCCAACTGGGTTGTTGCTCACTTTATAAATGGAGTAATAAGGCAAGACATCTCCTGGCCTGTGCAGTCCGAGAACGACATTCAACCTCACACATGATGTCCATCATACGCTCCTCTGGTGTGATATCTCACCTCACTCCTGACATCGCCAAGGCCTTCCGCGACTATTACAACGTTTTATATAACTTGCCTTCCCCTCTTTCTAATAACAAAACACTGGATAGATGCCAATCTCTTTCTCAATACATAGCTGACACTACCCTACCAAGGCTTACCCGCAAAGATGTGGAATTGTTAGATGTGCCATTCACTCCCGAAGAACTAGAGTCAGCGATCTCTAACCTGCTGGCAGGTAAAAGCCCAAGTCCAGACAGCTTTATGACACACTTCTTTAAATCTCTGTTCACCGAGCTCTCCCCACACCTCCTAAAAGCCTTTATCGCTGTCTCTACTGCTGCTCCCTTTCCCAGTCATTCCTTTCCTACTGAAAGGAGGAAGGGATCCACAATTATGCCCGAGCTATAGGCCCATATCCCTAATTAACATGGACTCTGTCCGCCAAGCCAACAGACTAGGCCATCATATAAACGTCCTAATACATCCAGATCAAGTGGGCTTCATACCACACAGGGAGGCATGGGATAACACTTTAAAAGCCTTCTCTGCGATCCACCATGCTCAATGCTCACATACCCCAATGATGTTGCTCTCTCTCGACTCGGAGAAGACTTTCAATAGAGTGGATTGGGGTTTCTTGAAATCGGCTATTTCACAAATAGGCCACGGTTCCACCATGCTCTCCCACATATATGCCCTGTATACCTCTCCACAAGCCCAAATAAGGGTGAATGGCATGCTCTCTCCCCCCCCCCCTCCACTGACTACGGCACCCGCCAAGGCTGTCCTTTGTCTCCAATACTCTATGCTTTAGTCATGGAGCATCTTCTCGTAGCCATTAGACCCAACCCTAATATACAAGGCCTTCGTGCAGGATCCCTACATCTTAAAATCTCCAAAAGCACAGCTCTCAGAATCTCCCTCCATCCATCTCTTGTGCAATCCTCTGCTCTCCCTTTCCCTTCACTTGGTCTCCCAAAGCCATTAAAAACCTAGGCTTCTCCTGTTTAGCTAGGATTAACATCCTCACAATGAATGTACTCCCTAGACTCCTTTATCTCTTCCAGAACATCCTGATAGCCCTCCCCAGAGAATTTTTCTCCACTATGCAAAAGTCATTTTCCAAATTCATTTGGTCCTCTAAACCCCCAAGTATTGCCAAACGCACAATAACATTACCTAAACAGGAGGGGGGCCTAGCGGTTCCGACACATTAAACTATTACCTTGCTGTGACTGCCACACGCATTTTGGACTGGCACCACTCCACCCACTCCAAATTATGGGTTGCCCTAGAGGAGACCCTCACCCCTCGTCCTCTCACTGCCCTTCCTTGGCTTTATATAAGCCTTTGATCAGACAAAGCTACCACCAATCTACCGTACATAATACGCCAAGTCCTTCATAACTGTAGGATATACTGTGGCATCTCACATCTCTTTTCTAATGAAGTCCCTATGACTCCCATCTCGGGCAATCCAGACTTCCCAGCTGCTCTTCAATCTCCGTTTCTCTTCCACTCTCCAAAGCAGACTCCCCTCAGGTTTCAGCAAGTGCTAACCCCTGACCACTCTACTTTCCTATCAAGACTTGGTCCCTTCAGAAAACAGAACACTCTCAACTTACTAGCATTATATCCAACTAATTACCTATATACCTCTCTCAAAACAACACGCAACCTACATAGGTCTCTCTTACTATTCAAACGCCTCTTTACATCACAATCCATGACATCCCACTCCATCTCCCTAATATATCACTTACTCGTGGTCTCCAAAGACAGTCCTTTTCCAGCATATACAGCGAGTTGGAGAAGGGAACAGGGGCACTCCTTTCCACCAGATGTGTGGCGTTCGGCATTTCAACTCTGCCACAAGTTCTCGATTTCTTGAAAAGCACAAGAAACGAACTATAAAATCCTATTTCATTGGTACAGAGTCCCCCCCTGTTCTGCATGAAATCTTTCCGAGTACTTCGTATAGATGCTGGGGATGTAACTCTAAGTGGGGTACTATTCTGCACATATGGTGGAAATCCCCTCTGTTACTCCCATTTTGGACCGACATCCACAGAATCATTAAGACTATCACCGATGTGGAACTGAACGAAAACCCAGCTCCCTTCCTTTTTTCAATCTTCCCTATGAAAATTCGTAAGCCCGTACGGAAATTGATTGGCTTCCTCCTTGTGTCAGCCAGATCCGTTATTCCATGACTGTGAAAGTCAACTTTGTCCCCAACTACCACATCTTGGGTCAAGAAGTCCTGCATATTCGGCGCATGGAAGACCTTCTCGCTGAGCTCAAATCTGATGACAGTGTCCATCAACAAGTGTGGATCCTATGTGTGTTGAACCGATCCTCAGTTGTGTATTTTTCTTAAAAAATTTATTTTTACTTGCTCATATCAGTCCTCCTCCTACTTGTAGGAATGTTGTGCTTACGTTGGGTTTACACTGCTGGACGATACGCTTCAGTGGTTTTATGTGTGTATCATGGGAGATGGCTTGCTGTAGCCGGCCAGTTTTATTTTCCCTGGACAGATGGCGATGGGGGAGAGCAGGCCAGTGACCTTAAGTTCACCCACAGACACACATCCCTCCCAGCACCTAGGAAGGTACCCATCTCTCCGAGGGTTCAGCAAAGGAGGGAGAAGGGGGGCTGCCTGGGTGGAAGGTGTGGGTGGGGCACTAGCCATATGCTGTGGGGAGACCTGGATTTATGGTCATTCAGCAAAGAACCAGCAGTGAGATCTTATCTTGGAGAAGATGAGAGGGCATTTCATGCTGTGGAATGCAGCATGGGCCTAGCATTGAGGCCTGAAGCCTTTCCCTTTGTTCTGGACAACATGTAGAAGACTTGTTTTCTGTAACTCACTTAAGGATGCGCCCTAGGCCCAAAAACCTGTTGCGGCCTAGGGAAACGCATTACGAGCCTGTGCCGATATTTTTTCTATCTTTCATTTCCCAGTTTATTTTCTGTCCTGTAACTTTACTTTTAACTGTATCTTGCTTGGTAATTGATATTTATTCCTGTATTTGTTAATGCTTAGTACCGACCTACTTGGGTTAATAAATATATAAAATTTAAAAAGTTCGTCTTTTGTATTATCCTATGACCTGGTCCGCTCACGGTGTGTGAGTGGGAGGCTAAGAAAGAAGGTTGGTCGCAGGTGTGCTAGGAGCGTGGCAAGGAGAGATCCTTCACACTATGGAACACCTTTTTCTACTCTCCCGTCTTCCAGACTTCCTACCCTGACCCCCCTTCCTGACTTGTCCCTTTCCTTTACCACCATTTTCTCTTCACCCCCCCTGCTCTTCCTCCTCTCTTCCCCTTTTATGTCATTTTCTCCCATCCCTAATGATTGCACACTTATGTATCCCCAGGTTTTTACATATTGTGTTTATGTACTGTTTTATTATTGCTATTGAAATTGATATTGTCTCGGCTGCAACAGAGCCTTTGGTTCATGTTTCTTTTCTCTGACTCCTTCTTCTTTTATCCTTTAGTTCTTTCCCCCCTCATCAGTCTACCAGTATGTTGTGTTATGAGCCCCTTTCTACCCATCCTGCATATTCCCTTCCTCTGTTCCCATTTTTCCCCTGATCCTCACCTCATGTCATAGACAATTGTTACTTATTTTGTTGAAAACAATCCTGCTAGTGGGTTACAGGATATTTTACAGTTTAAATTTTAAAAACTTTTAAAAAGGTATTTAATGGATTCTTGTTATTCACCCAATATACAGTCTAGCCTGCACTAATCTGAAAAAAAAAATTTTTTATTTAACCCCTTCAGTACTGGGCCAATTTCTGGTTCAAGACCAGACACATTTTTGGGTTTTTTGTATGTGCGGCTTTGAGGGCTATAACATTTTTATCATTTGCATTATTCAACTATTTTCTGCCTTTTTTCTGTGGCACATAGAGCTTTATTTTTATGTTGTTTTTATTTTTACATGTTTTTTATTTTTTTATATCTGGGAAAATATAAACAAAAGAGAAGGTGATACAAAGTGCTACTAAAAAACTTTTTAAAATAGTTTTTCCTGTCCATTACAGTAATTTTTATTTTATATGATGTCGTCGGGGGTGGGGCTATAACCTGTAATAAAGTCGTGTTATTGACATATTATTTATTTATTTATTTATTTTAATTATTTTATTTAAATTTTTTTAAACTTTTCTTTTCATTTTATTTATTTATTTTTATTTATTTATTTTTTCATTGTGTCCCCATAAGGTCATAATAGACCTTTGGGAACATCTGGACTCTATTTTTTTGATGGGGAAACTTGATTTCCCCTGTAACTGGGGCTGATACATTTATCCCTAGTTGCAGGAGGAATACAGGCTCCTGCCCATAACTACAGAGTTGATCTGGGTCCTGTAGGACCGAACAGCTCCAACAGCCTATAATCCCAGCGGTTCACGTAACCGCTGGGTCCGAGGGGAGCCGCATCATGGCTCCCATAGCTGTGTATACAGCACTCATTGAGCGCTATGTACACAGTGATCGGGAAGGCAGGCTCGGTAATAAACCTTCCCTGCCTTCTCTAGGGGAGCTCCAGCTGTAGTTACAGCTCCCTGTTTCTAAAAACTGCAAGGACATACCGGTACGTCCTAGCAGAACAAGCCATTTCCGGACGTATATACTCTATGGCTGGTCAAGAAATGGTTAATGGGTTTTTTTATTTTCTACTCTGCTCACCACCATATACACAGTTTTGTTCATCTGAAAAAAATACAAATAATTAGTTAATTGTTTGTTTGTTTTTTTGCTGCGCTTAAATACAGTATTGCAGCCTCCACTAATCTAAAAAAATCTCTGATTTTTAAGGTGTTTTTTTTTTTGTTGTGTTCAGCTCATCCAATATGCAGTCTAGCCTGTGCTAATCTGAAAAAAACTCAGTTAAATGTTTTTTGTTGTTCACCCAATATACAATCTAGCCTGCAATAATCTGAAAAAAAAAAAAACTCTTGCTATTTATTGTTTTTTTTTTTTTTTTGTACTCTGCTCACCAATCACTTAGTGTGATGGAGTATTGTTAATCTGAAAAAAATATTCAAATAATCTTTTAAGCACTTTTCTTTTTGCTGCACATACTGTATGTCTATGAAAATACAGATGGCAAGCAGTGGATACAACTCTGAGTTTAACCATATACTGCGCTGACACCCGATTTTACGCGTTTTCCAATTTAAAATGCTCCAAAAATTACCCTTTTTCGGGGGAAAAGATGCTTGTATCATTTATGAGACACATGTGGCGGTTATATTGCAAAAAGTAATGGTTTAGTAGAACAAATTGCACGTTTTGATGACTTTTAAGTGCTACAGGCTTGTTGTTATTTAGGAGACAAATTTGTAGCTGTGAACCATGTTTAGGCTAAGGCCCTACGTAGCGGGCTGCAGCATAAAAGAACTGCAGGAAAAACCGTGGCAGCAATGCATCGTGGTTTTTCCCGCAGCACTTTTCACAGAAAGTCCGCAGAGGATATGATGGACCAGACAGCAGGAAATGTCTGGATGAGCGGTGGTGACTGTGACAATATGAGTGGCAGTGCAGCATGGAATGATATGATGGACCAGACATGTCTGGTTGAGTGGTGACAGTGGCAATAGGCATGTGTGGCAGTGCAGCAGGGCTTAATATAATGGATCGGGCCACAGCACGTCTTGTCTTGCTGAGTGGTGAAATGGTGGTAGCTGTGGTAACATATGTGGCAGTGCAGCACGGCATAATATGATAGATTGAGCCGCAGGACATTTCTGGTTGAGTGGTGGGAGGAAGCTGTCGCAACATGTGTGTCAGTACAGCAGGTCTTAAAATGATGGATCAAGCCACAGGGCATGTCTGGCTGAGTGGTGGTAGGCAGCTGTGGTAACAAATGTGTCAGTGCATCAGGGAATAATATGATGGATCGGACTACAGGACATGTCTGACTGAGTGGAGGCAGTGGTGGTAGCTGTTTAGGAGTAGCAGGTAGCATCAGCAGCAGTACAGTACATGGAACGGGATGAAAAGGGAAACAGTGACACCATTATACGGGGGCATCAGCTGGAGGTTTTTGAAAATCCTAATTGATTCATGTCTGACATAACTAATTTTTTTCTAGGCTAGCGGTGGACAATTTTGTCCTTTCAGCTGTTTCAATGTCACCAGCAACAATGAACACCCTCTCAGGATCTCCCTAAATGCTGTGGTAAGCTGGGTATATAGCCTACCCTGATAATATTCAAATTTTTCTTCGCTTTGGGAAGCAGGGAATAATTCCCCCATTTTGCCTTTATAGTAAAGGTCTAAGTGCACTGCCATCCACTGCTCATCCCTCTGCTTGATGCTAATAATACGCTTGTTCCTGTGTAAGCAGAAGAGCACACAGT
This sequence comes from Leptodactylus fallax, assembly GCA_947044405.1. Lineage (NCBI taxonomy): Eukaryota > Metazoa > Chordata > Amphibia > Anura > Leptodactylidae > Leptodactylus > Leptodactylus fallax. The sequence goes on along the minus strand of CAMRHE010000197.1, from coordinate 1,708,643 downwards.
CTGCCATGCTTGCCAGCATATACGCAGACCCAGGGGTCTGCCATGGTTGGTGATCTTGGCCAGCGTAGTTGTTGTCATCATCATCATCATCATCTTGAAAAAGATAAGGATAAGCCTACTCCCTGGCTGTGCCTGTGACATATAAAAGACCCCCTCTGCATCCAAGGAACAGTCTTCCTCCACCTCCTCCAGTCTAGGAGTCCCAGTTCTTCCACCATAATGACCCTGACCCAGATCCTCATCCTCCTCCATCAACACAGGGCAATGACATTGCCTAAGTGGTGGAAACTGTTCTTCCACTTCGGTCCCTCGTTGTATGAGTGTAAATGCTTCCTAGAAGATATACAGTGGGGAAAAAAAAGTATTTAGTCAGCCACCAATTATGCAAGTTCTCCCACTTAAAAAGATGAGAGCGGCCTGTAATTGTCATCATAGGTAGACCTCAACTATGAGAGACAAAATGAGAAAACAAATCCAGAAAATCACATTGTCTGATTTTTATAAGAATTTATTTGCAAATTATGGTGGAAAATAAGTATTTGGTTCATCTCAATACTTTGTTATATATCCTTTGCTGGCAATGACAGAGGTCAAACGTTTTCTGTAAGTCTTCACAAGGTTGGCACACACTGTTGCTGGTATGTTGGCCCATTCCTCCATGCAGATCTCCTCTAGAGCAGTGATGTTTTGGGGCTGTCGCTGGGCAACACGGACTTTCAACTCCCTCCAAAGGTTTTCTATGGGGTTGAGATCTGGAGACTGGCTAGGCCACTCCAGGACCTGGAAATGCTTCTTACGAAGCCACTCCTTCGTTGCCCTGGCAGTGTGCTTGGGATCATTGTCATGCTGAAAGACCCAGCCATGTTTCATTTTCAATGCCCTTGCTGATGGAAGGAGGTCTGCACTCAAAATCTCACGATACATGGCCCCATTCATTCTTTCATGTACATGGATCAGTCTTCCTGGTCTCTTTGCAGAGAAACAGCCCCAAAGCATGATGTTGCCACCCCCTGCTTCACAGTAGGTATGGTGTTCTTTGGATACAACTCAGCATTCACTCTCCTCCAAACACGACGAGTTGTGTTTCTACCAAACAGTTCTACTTTGGTTTCATCTGACCATATGACATTCTCCCAATACTCTTCTGGAACATCCAAATGCTCTCTAGCAAACTTCAGACGGGCCCGGATATGTACTTGCTTAAACAGGGGGACACGTCTGGCACTGCAGGATCTGAGTCCCTGGCGGCGTAGTGTGTTACTGACGGTAGCCTTTGTTACGTTGGTCCCAGCTTTCTGAAGGTCATTCACTAGGTCCCCCCGTGTGGTTCTGGGATTTTTGCTCACTGTTCTTGTGGTCATTTTGACCCCACGGGGTGAGATCTTGCGTGGAGCCCCTGATCGAGGGAGATTATCAGTGGACTTGTATGTCTTCCGTTTTCTAATTATTGCTCCCACAGTTGATTTCTTCACACCAAGCTGCTTGCCTATTGCAGATTCAGTCTTCCCAGCCTGGTGCAGGTCTACAATTTTGTTTCTGGTGTCCTTCCACAGCTCTTTGGTCTTCACCATAGTGGAGTTTGGAGTGTGACTGTTTGAGGTTGTGGACAGGTGTCTTTTATACTGATAACAATGTCAAACAGGAGCCATTACTACAGGTAATGAGTGGAGGACAGAGGAGCCTCTTAAAGAAGAAGTTACAGGTCTGTGAGAGCCAGAAATCTTGCTTGTTTGTAGGTGACCAAATACTTATTTTCCACCATAATTTGCAAATAAATTCTTAAAAAATTAGACAATGTGATTTTCTAGATATGTTTTCTCATTTTGTCTCTCATAGTTGAGGTCTACTTATGATGTCAATTACAGGCCTCTCTCATCTTTTTAAGTGGGAGAACTTGCACAATTGGTGGCTGACTAAATACTTTTTTTTCCCCACTGTACAATGGAGGGATCACATTGCTAATGCTACAATCATCCCTGCTGACATATTTGGTGGCTCTTTCAAAGGGATTGAGAAGCAGGCACACTTCTCTCATGAGCCTCCAATGTCATATCTCAAAGTGACACATTGTCCCTTTGGTCTGCTGCATTCAATAATCATTCATTGCTTTCTTCTGCTCACACTGATGCTTCTTTTTATCTAAAGTCAAAGTTTTTTTTTAGATTAACATTGGCTGTAATACTGTACATACAGTGCCTTGCGAAAGTATTCGGGCCCTTTGAACTTTTCAACCTTTTGCCACATTTCAGGCTTCAAACATAAGGATATAAAATTTAAAATTTTTGGTGAATAATCAACATGTGGGACACAATCGTGAAGTGGAACGAAATTTATTGGATATTTTAAACTTTTGTAACAAATAAAAAACTGAAAAGTAGAGCGTGCCAAATTATTTGGCCCCCTTAAGTTAATACTTTGTAGCGCCACCTTGTGCTGCGATTACAGTTGCAAGTCGCTTGGGATATGTCTCTATCAGTTTTGCACATCGAGAGACTGAAATTGTTGCCCATTCTTCCTTGGAAAACAGCTCAAGCTCAGTGAGGTTGGATAGAGAGCGTTTGTGAACAGCAGTTTTCAGCTCTTTCCACAGATTCTCGATTGGATTCAGGTCTGGACTTTGACTTGGCCATTCTAACACCTGGATACGTTTATTTGTGAACCATTTCATTGTAGATTTTGGTTTATGTTTGGGATCATTGTCTTGTTGGATGATAAATCTCCGTCCCAGTCTCAGGTCTTTTGCAGACTCCAACAGGTTTTCTTCCAGAATGGTCCTGTATTTGGCTCCATCCGTCTTCCCATCAGTTTTAACCATCTTCCCTGTCCCTGCTGAAGAAAAGCAGGCCCAAACCATGATGCTACCACCACCATGTTTGACAGTGGGGATGGTGTGTTCAGGGTGATGAGCTGTGTTACTTTTACGCCAAACATATCGTTTTGCATTGTGGCCAAAAAGTTCGATTTTGGTTTCATCTAACCAGAGCACCTTCTTCCACATGTTTGGTGTGTCTCCCAGGTGGCTTGTGGCAAACTTTAAACGAGACTTTTTATGGATATCTTTGAGAAATGGCTTTCTTCTTGCCACTCTTCCATAAAGGCCAGATTTGTGCAGTGTACGACTGATTGTTGTCCTATGGACAGACTCTCCCACCTCAGCTGTAGATCTCTGCAGTTCATCCAGAGTGATCATGGGCCTCTTGGCTGCATCTCTGATCAGTCTTCTCCTTGTTTGAGATGAAAGTTTAGAGGGACGGCCGGGTCTTGGTAGATTTGCAGTGGTCTGATACTCCTTCCATTTTAATATGATCGCTTGCATAGTGCTCCTTGGATGTTTAAAGTTTGGGAAATCTTTTTGTATCCAAATCCGGCTTTAAACGTCTCCACAACAGTATCACGAACCTGTCTGGTGTGTTCCTTGGTCTTCATGATGCTCTCTGCGTTTTAAACAGAACCCTGAGACTATCACAGAGCAGGTGCATTTATACGGAGACTTGATTGCACACAGATGGATTATGTTTATTATCATCAGTCATTTAGGACAACATTGGATCATTCAGAGATCCTCACTGAACTTCTGGAGTGAGTTTGCTGCACTGAAAGTAAAGGGGACATATAATATTGCACGCCCCACTTTTCAGTTTTTTATTTTTTACAAAAGTTTAAAATAACCAATAAATTTTGTTCCACTTCACAATTGTGTCCCACTTGTTGTTGATTCTTCACCAAAAAATTCAAATTTTATATCTTTATGTTTGAAGCCTGAAATGTGGCAAAAGGATGAAAAGTTCAAGGGGGCCGAATACTGTCGCAAGGCACTGTATATCCTGAAGTGCAGCCCTTAACCTGGGAAAATTGGCCTTTTTAAAATTAAGGGATTTTGCCCTCCCAACCTTTGTGTGTTTTTTACAATTTAAGCGGAATCTGATTAGATTATGGTCACTATTACCAAGGTTTTCACCAACAGTGACATTTCCAACAAGTCCCGTATTATTAGAGATGATCAGATCCAGCAGAGCATCCCCTCTAGTTGGATCTTCTACAAGCTTGACCATAAAATTGTCCTGCAAGAGACGATGCAGTACCATGACCCCAGACAATATCCGGGTAGTTAAAATCTCTCATCAAGACCACCGTACCCGCCTGTGCTGCCCACTCAATTTCCTTATACAACTGATCCTCTAATCCTCGGTTATGTTGGGGGGGACTATAGATTGCCTCCAATAAAACTTTGAATAAAAAACGATCAAAGCAATAGACATTCCCAAAATTGGTATAGATAAAAAGATCATCTAGCCCTGCAAAAAGATACATTATGCACCCCCATTACAGATGTCAGAATATGGCGACTCCAAGAAATTATTTTTTTTTGCAAAAACTAGGGGTTAAAAGGGTTAAAAAGAAAATAAAAAACACATAAATGTGGTATTGTCGTAATTGTACCGACCCATAGAATACAGGGTCGAACAGTGAATGCCGTAAAAACAAAGCCCATAAGAAAGTCACTTGAACGTATTTTTTCTCCTTTTCCATCCCATTCTGAACATTCCAGATTCACAATACCTCACAGGGAATATTAAATGGTACCATTACAATTTCTTCCACAAAAATTAAATACTAATATGGCTCTGTGAACAGAAAAATAAAAAAGTTATGGCTTTTGGAAGGCTGGGAGTCCAAATCTAAAAAATGCCTGTGGTGGGAAGGGGTTAACTATACACTGCGTTTCCAAACATTTTAATGTTTAAAACGCTACAAAAATTACCCTTTTTGGGGGAAAGGTGCTTGCCATGGGTTTTTTTTTTAGACACACATGGTGGTTATATTGCAAAAAGCAATAATTTTATAGAAAACCATTTTATTATACAAACAATAACATTGGTCTCTCAATATTGGTCTGAAAGTGGTCAACCCCTTTAAGTCTGATGAACTAAATGATAAAAATGTGTTGCCTGCCATAATGTCTGATGACACTGGTACACAACTGTTATGTAATGAGACTAATGTAATGTCATATTTTGCATGTAATTTGCTTTTAACTTATGACTATAGCACACAATCTGTACAGGTATATGCTGAGTGTGAACTAGCTGACAGACAAGCTGTAGCCAAAGGTCGAGAGGGGATTAGCTCAAGTGTGCCCCTAGAGGTCCTGGTTTATAATAAAGAGGTGTGCAAATGTGATGTCTGGCTAAATGATAGCAATTCAGACAGTAGTGTGGCCATGACTGTTTCCTGTGAAACTAATGAGTTCAAGATTGACAATGATTTCCCTCCTACTCTGTACAAAGAGAGCCCTGACAAGTCCAATGAGCCTGAGTCTGTATTGTGCTCTAAAATGGTGACCTCAACCACTGATTTTGGAGAGAACTTAAACAAGGTTGCTCCTGGAAACAGGAACTATAAGGCTAGGTTCACATGTGCGTTAGAGTCTCTGTAGGAGACTCCGCCGTAGAGTTCAACTAAAATCCGCAGAGAGAAAAGCCCTGCAAAGTGGACTTTTTTCTCTGTCAATTTCAGTATAAAACTGTTGTAAACCCAGAGGACCCCATTATAGTCTATGGGGTCCACGCTTTTTCGCAGATAACCACTTTTTAGGCAGACAGGCTCTCCGTCTTTCAGGTCCCCGTGCGGGGAACCTAACATAAGACTGTGAGTGTGCAGTATGACAAGAGAGTCCCACTCAAATGTCATAAGATAAATGGTTCAGGTATATGAATGTAATACTTGTCATGTACACAGTACCAAAAAGGGGATGATGAAAATGCATACATTGAGAAGGTTGCTGAATTGCTCTGGCCGTGCTATGATACAGATATTGCAAAGAAAACTGAGTTGGTGACGTGAGTGCTGTTGCTACAGGTAATCTAGTGAATAATGTTGCTGTTGTGTGTGATATTGAATCTGAGACGATTCAGCACAAACTCAGTCTGAGAGACCCAAAACAGAAAGAGTTACAAGCTGAAAATGATACTTAGCAGTTATGTGAAGCTACTGTTAAGTCAAGTCGTGTGTCTTTTCAGGAGAATGCAGAGTGTGTACAGACTGCTAGAAAAACTGCGCCTGGAGGACAGTGGGGAAGTGGCTCAAGTGCATCCCTAGTGGTTATGACTGACTATAGTGAGAGTGTCATATATGATGCTGCTAATATTAACCCAGAGAATGGCTTAGCTGTGCCACTTTCTTGTGAAACTAATGTAGTTGCTACTGGAAAGCAGATATCTACTGTTCCTGTAAGTGATGAAAAGCTGTATGAGATGGCTGGTGTCAAGACTGTGAGCCTATAGCAGGGGTAGGCAACCTTTTTTGTTCGGCGTGACGATTTCGATTAAAGAAATCAAAGTTGAGGTACTCGGAGTGCCGGTCAATAATTGTAAGTTTGATGACCCCTGCACACGATATTATGCCCCATAGCGGACCCTGCACACGGTATTATGCCCCATAGCGGCCCCTGCACACAGTATCTGAAAACTGCCAAAAACTAGTATTTTATACACATTTAATGGGTAAAAATGTATTATCTGACTGACGGAACTTCCGTTTGTCAGAAATGTTTTATACGTTCATCGCTAGTGATAATTGCTATTGCTATTATTTTAGCGTGTAACGGATATCACTAGAGAGGCGGGCGGCGTAATTTACTCTATAAAGATCAGGTATGGACAGGACAGGGACAGTGAAAAAATGTAAATTTTATTAGTGACTTTGTGCATGTTTTGTGTAAGTGTTTGGTGCGACACTTTTGGCGCTGCGACCTGGACGATGGTAAACATCTGGGTCACAGCGCCAATAAACTTCCTGGTTAGGTTCAGAGGGGTATTACATAAGAATACCCCTGTGATTAGGTTTAGGATTAGGATTTCAATGCCGAACATCGTTTTCACCAGCTAATCCCTCAGGATGTGTAAGGACAATCATGGTGATCTTGGTATCATTTTAAAGATGAAATTCTCATCTTTAAAATGAATCCAAGTGTTTCTTTATAGCTTTAACCAATCCTGAGCAATTCACTCAGGTACAGTAGTGAAGCCGGCAATTACCGGCTTCACTACTGTACATAGACTGTGCAGACGCCGGGTGAGGCCACATCCATCTTCAGGCAGCACCTGGCACTAATGAAATTTTAATAGGATCAGGCACATATCTGGGTGAGGACCTTGCCCGTGCCAGGGAAATATGCCTCGCTTGCCACTCTTGGCACGCGTGCGGGGGGTTGCCGATCCCTGGCCTATAGTATGATAGAAATTGTAAATAGTTACTGTGGTGAGGCTGAACAATATGAACCTGTGAAAGTGCTGCTGAATGGCTAACTGTGAAAATATACATGCTCAGGGGATGACTGTGTGTGATATTAAGGCTAAGGGCCCATGTAGCAAAACACAGCAAAAAAATGCTGCGGAAAAAAATGCAGCAGAAATGCAGTTTTTACTGCGTTGTTCATTGCATTTTCAAAAAGTTTTCCTCAACTGACTTTTTGCCCCTATTATATCTATATTTATAACGCCAGCATTTCCGCAGGTATAACTGACATGCTGTGATTTTCAAAAACGCGGATGTTTTTGAAAACGCAGCTTTTCCGCTGCAAATTTTTTTCTGCAATGTGTGGATGGGATTAGTCAGAATACCATTCATTTATTCATTTTGCAGGTACTCTAAACTACATGCAAAACGCTGCTTTTTCGCAACGTGGGGCTTCAGCCTAAGGGTAGTCCATAGAGGTTGATACAGGAGATGTTGAGAAAATACCTGTACATGCGGCAGCAGAAAGTGAACTGCTGTGTGGTACCAGTGAGATGTTTGTGCTAGTGACTGTGTCCTGGAACACTAGTGAAGTATACAGCAGTAAGCAAGATTGCGCAATTGACAAAATTCCTGTGAAGTTGGAGGTTGTCAATGGTAACAATGAATGTTATGTAACCATGGGGGTAGTCATGATACAAATGTGTGTGGTGCAGAATAGACGTGTGCTACAGACAATGAAGTTCTTAATATCGCAGATGAAATGTATTGTATCCCACCCATAGTGGGGGAGCATGGCCAGGTGCTGACTGTGGTGCTGTTATATGCTGGAGGACATCTGCATCTGTGACTCTTTGCTTTTCTCTTATTTGGCTCCTCCTTTTCCTACCTCCTCCCCTCTCCATACAATTCCATGGACAGCTGGCTCTCTACACTTAAGACATTCTGAGCAATGAATGGAACAGATGTTTCTAGTGTCATATGAAGAAGGAAATTCTCATCTTTCATATAACACTAAGGTTGCAGTTCTGCCTATGTTAATTCCATAGAAAACATAGAAAACATTAATCATTATTGGAATATTTACTTGTAGCTGCAGCTGCACCCAATCCCCACTTAGGCTAAAGCCCCACATTGCGGAAAAGGTGCTTTTTTGCTGCAGATTTTGCTGTGTTTTTTTGTGCCAAAGCCAGTAGTGGATTTAATGAATGCAGTTTAAGTATAAGAGCTTCTTTTATATCTCATTTATTTTCAAGCCCTTGGCTTTGATTCATTTTCTTGACTTTAGCAAAATCTGCAACAAAAAAAGCAGCTTTTCTGCAATGTGAGGCCTAAGCCTTAGTGTCATACGAGAGATAAGATCTTCTCTTCTCCTTTTAGTATGTCCAGAGTCTGTAGCTACAGCGTCAAAGCACTTTTAGGCTAAGGCCCCACATTGCTTTTTTATATAGTTTATTTTGCTGCATTTTTTGGACTAGTATTGGCTGCAGAAAGAATGGGAAATATTTAGGAAGGATATATGCTCTCCCATCTGTTCAATCCACTCCTGGATTTGGATCAAAATAATGCAGCAAAATTTGCAACAAAAAAAGCAGCTTTACTGCAACATGGGGCCTTAACCTTAAGATGACAGTTCTTCAAACTTTTACAGCTAGCCTTATTATAATGATAAAAAGTTCAGTCTTCATGAGACATGCTGTAATAAATATTTATAGCTTTGTGTATTGTTACCTTGATATCATAGGGTGTTGCTCGATCCCATGACTAACCATATTATAATAGAAACACTTTGATGGATGAGAGAGAGAATTTCCATGATCTTGGTGTAACAGGGTTACGGGGAAATCAGGACCACTCCTGTATAAAATTGTTTTGACAGGCTTATTGAGGGCACTGACTATCCCTAAAACTAGTATCAAAAGGAAATTATGTTGCATTAAATAAAATACTAATTTAATAATCTGTACAAATACCTTTGTGGTGACATAACTATAGGGAACCAAAAGCTACACATGTAACAGATGTCCTGTTATGTACTGAGCCTCATGTTACCCCTAGGGTTACAGGGTCAACAGTCTACCTATTGTTATGTGGACAAAATAATTTATTAATCCATTCTTCCTCTTACATTTTTCATGAACAACTGCTTCACCGGACCACTAAGACAATGTACACAGGGACTTAACTGAAGGGTTAGGCAGGCTGCACCTCTTCTGTTCTGCTAAGTGTTGTCTAAACAACGCTACAATTTCTTCAGGTTACTCACAGAGGATACCTACCAGTAATTATTCATAAGACAAAGACCAGTAAAAAAATAGAAGGGGTGAAAATGGCTTGATTTAATGCTTCTCTTTTCCCACTAGACTTTGTTGATAAGTTTACATGTTACTTTGAGGACTGTGTGCAACCTGGCCATGTATTATTGTAATCTATGGTAATAATTGCCTATAGCTAATGCTATTGGGATGTGAGTAGCAAAGCGTGTAATGTTATTTACATATCACTGCACAATGTAACCATTTCATAACATAATTTATGGAATCTTGAATCCTAAAAATAGACTTTGTTTCCTTAGTTTACCATATTATTTTTACATTTTATTTTTATTCTCTATTAAACTTTTCAGGCTTTTATAGTAACAAAGTGGAATCATTTTATATATATATATATATATATATATATATATATATATATATACAGTGGGGAAAAAAAGTATTTAGTCAGCCACCAATTGTGCAAGTTTTCCCACTTAAAAAGATGAGAGAGGCCTGTAATTGACATCATAGGTAGACCTCAACTATGAGAGACAAAATGAGAAAACATATCTAGAAAATCACATTGTCTGATTTTTAAAGAATTTATTTGCAAATTATGGTGGAAAATAAGTATTTGGTCACCTACAAACAAGCAAGATTTCTGGCTCTTACAGACCTGTAACTTCTTCTTTAAGAGGCTCCTCTGTCCTCCACTCATTACCTGTAGCAATGGCACCTGTTTGACATTGTTATCAGTATAAAAGACACCTGTCCACAACCTCAAACAGTCACACTCCAAACTCCACTATGGTGAAGACCAAAGAGCTGTGGAAGGACACCAGAAACAAAATTGTAGACCTGCACCAGGCTGGGAAGACTGAATCTGCAACAGGCAAGCAGCTTGGTGTGAAGAAATCAACTGTGGGAGCAATAATTAGAAAATGGAAGACATACAAGACCACTGATAATCTCCCTCGATCAGAGGCTCCACGCAAGATCTCACCCCATGGGCTCAAAATGATCACAAGAACGGTGAGTAAAAATCCCAGAACCACACGGGGGGACCTAGTGAATGACCTGCAGAAAGCTGGGACTAATGTAATAAAGGCTACCGTCAGTAGCACACTACGCCGCCAGGGACTCAGATCCTGCAGTGCCAGACGTGTCCCCCTGCTTAATCCAGTACTTATCCAGGCCCGTCTGAAGTTTGCTAGAGAGCATTTGGATGTTCCAGAAGAGTATTGGGAGAATGTCATATGGTCAAATGAAACCAAAGTAAAACTGTTTGGTAGTGAATTCTGAGTTGCATCCAAAGAACACCATACCTACTGTGAAGCATGGGGGTGGCAACATCATGCTTTGGGGCTGTTTCTCTGCAAAGGGACCAGTACAACTGATCCGTGTACATGAAAGAATGAATGTGGCCATGTATTGTGAGATTTTGAGTGCAGACCTCCTTCCATCAGCAAGGGCATTGAAAATGAAACATGGCTGGGTCTTTCAGCATGACAATGATCCCAAGCACACTGCCAGGGCAACGAAGGAGTTTGCTTCGTAAGAAGCATTTCAAGGTCCTGGAGTGGCCTAGCCAGTCTCCAGAGCTCAACCCCATAGAAAACCTTTGGATGGAGTTGAAAGTCCGTGTTGCCCAACGACAGCCCCAAAACATCACTGCTCTATAAAAATATTGAAATTGCCCGAGGATCTGACACAGTGCTACACGAGAAAACCCCATCTGAGAATGACTTTAGAGTCGATCACTTACCACTAGGATCTACTTCCTATGGGTTGATTTACATATAACTTTTTAGCAAATTGATGTGATGCATGCGCAGTAATAAACTATAATATATTATATTATCTTGAAAATTTAAATTGGGCCCATTTCAATTGGGACCAGTACAAATAAGAGGTGTACAAATAATTGAGCCCAAGGAACCTCTCAGTTCAAAGATGGATATTTTTAAAATGTTTCTCATCTGGACAATCTCTACTTTTGAAGGGTCCTTTTATAACAATCTGATCTTCAATGTGTACGACTGCTGGAACATTCAGCAACCATGGCTATTATTTGTGAGGAACATCTTTTATCCACAGTCTCATTGAAATGAAATGAGAGGCAATGTGCATTAACAACCTCTGTTCCAATTAGATGAGGGTGCAACCCACTACCATTCTCATAATCAGTGTGGGTCCCATCTATTGGACTCCCATCACTGTGTATAAGGCATACTCATTGGCAAACACCTTAAAACACTGCATAGGGTCTACTTAAATCAATAAGAGAATCAAATTAGAAGGCTGAGATAATTTCACCTTATAGAAAGGTGCCTAACCTGTAACATACATTGCTGGATAAGCCCAGCCAAGAGGATAGGCAAGGAAGGACACATCTGTCTATTTCTAGGTGGAATAAAAGAGTAACAGAGCAATGTAGCGTTCTAAAAAAAAGATGTTCCAAGAAGTATTGGATAATAATCAGAATAATTTGTTTGTGAAATATGTTATTTAAGGTAAGAAATGTACAAGATATTCTTTACATATCAGTAATGTCTGCTTGAAGTATGAACTTCCACAGACTTTCCCAAAAACTGGAATTGGGAGGGACCAAAATATTTCTTTTTCTTGAATTCAAGGCTTACTTTTTCTAATGAGAGAAACAGAAGTATTTTCATCTTGTGTGTTCCTGTCATTGCACAAATGTATGCTGTGTTTAATGTAACATGCAAGTAAATTATCCTGTTAGGGCAGCAGAATTCTGGTGGTTGTAGCTGTTATTAAATCCAATACACTGAGAAATTCCACTAGTTATTTTAAGTATTAGTCAGCATCTAAAATGTATGTTTTCTGTAAATGTGAGAGGCCAATTATACATTCTGGACGAAGTTCTATTAGCTATAAACAAAAGGAGAGTGTTCAGGCTTGGAATACAGTGCTTATTGTTCTTGGCTGAGTACACGCAGTCAGCTTAGGTTCAGACACCAAGAGCAATTCAACAAAACTTTAATAATTAGTCCAACAGATACTGTGAGCGCCTCAGAAGAGAAAGCACAGTTCATCCTATTCCCATGGCTTGTCACACTACAAGTCAATGAAGTGCCAGAACTGTTTCATGGCAGCTTGTGAGGTAAAATATATTGTGTAAACAACTGGAGATATAGGGATGTTTATATTACCTTATAAAAGTTGGCTTTTGTAGGATTCTGTAGAATGGAGAATGCCAGTGATCTAGGCCAGGTGAATTTTTGGGGTTTCTATCGGCAATGTCAAGTTGCACCCAACTAGATTCAACTTTCACCAAAAACAGTAACTAGAGATGAGAGAACAATTGAAAATCTTCTCTGTGGTTGATATTCCATGACAATTTAGGAATAGGCCCATTGCTATTCAAAACAAGTCCTTACAGCATATTTGGTTCCTGTATTACTTCCATATTGCAAAGATCCTGAAATTGAGCGAATTTAGGGAAGATTTCAGGCAGTATAAACCTGAAAAGCCTCTTTATTGCAGGCTATTGACTACTATGGGAAAGTAAGAAGCATTACATTTTCCCATTGAAATTTACAGTTCTGATTATTTTATGGAGATAATACTGTAGTATTGAATATTATTCAATTATACTCCAAGATTGAGCTTTTTTTTTTACTCCTGGACTGTCATAGTAACAGTCAAGCAACGCCTAAATCAGAGAGTTTACATGTCTGACATATATTAGACAGATATCTGTGTATGTACATTTACACAGGGGAAGCTGACAATCACTAAGTAGGACTGTCCACGGACCCCTAAATCCAGAATGCGCAGAAATTTAAATGAAAAGTGTGACAGATCTCAAGCTTACAATTCACTTCCTACTTATTGCTGGGATTGGGTCATAATCACCATAATATGGCAAACCAATGTAATTTTCACTAGTTATGAATATACTTCTTGTGGGTAACAAAAAGTTAATTTACATACATGTCTTATCATTTGTTTCTTTGGTTGCCCAGTCACAAGCTTCAAATGTGAACTACCTTTGTAATTCCTTAGACCTCATGTATACGACCGTAATGGATTTACAGTCAGCAATACTGATCCTCAATCCGTACATAAACATGTGCGCATTGCATCAGTAAAGTCATGCGCAATTACGGATCCAGTAAGATTCCCTACACTGGTTTGTGCAGCAAAAACGGACAAATATAGGACTTGCTTCATAATTTGCAGACCCCTTCCATGGCCTGGACACACGTTCGCAAAAATCGTGGACGTGCTTATGGACCCATAGAAGTGCATGGGTGTGCAATTTTATCCACAATTGCTGACCTGCATGGGGCCTTACTGCTTTTATATAATGTTCTATCCTGACCACATACTTAACCTCTTATTGACTACTGTAAAATTACATTTTGGTAGTAATTGGCAACAAGTCTTTTTATGGCACATCTTTGGGAGAGCAGCACAAATGTTCCATACTGGATATAGCTATGACAGCCAGAATCAGGTCAATATTCTGATCTAGTGATTTAACCCCTTGGATGCTACTGTCAATAGCAGTCTTCCTACTTATCTGCAGTGAATGCCACAAAAACTGAAAAACATTGCTGTTTTTTGTTTAACCAGAATACAAAGTTATGTTAAAATGTTATGAGTCTGCAAGGTGGCATCAGAAAAAAAACAATTTTCTTTTAAAGTGCAAAAGGGGTATAAATGGTTAATCTATATAAATTTGGCATCACTGTAATCATATCAACCCATATAATAAATGTATCATGCAGTGAATATTTAATGTTGAAAAAACAAAAACAAAAAAATTTAAGAATTGCTAAATTTATTTCATCTTCACCAAAATAGAAATCAATAATATTTATATCATACAATATATACAGTGCCTTGCGAAAGTATTTGGTTCCCTTGAACTTTTCAACCTTTTGCCACATTACAGTTAATACTTTGTAGCGCCACCTTTTGCTGCGATTACAGCTGCAAGTCGCTTGGGGTATGTCTCTATCAGTTTTGAGACTGAAATTCTTGCCTATTCTTCCTTGGAAAACAACTCGAGCTCAGTGAGGTTGGATGGAGAGCGTTGTGAACAGCAGTTTTCAGCTCTTTCCACAGATTCTCGATTGGATTCAGGTCTGGACTTTGACTTGGCCATTCTAACACCTGGATACACTTATTTGTGAACCATTCCATTGTAGATTTTGCTTTATATTTGGGATCATTGTCTTGTTGGAAGATAAATCTCCGTCCCAGTCTCAGGTCTTTTGCAGACTCCAACAGGTTTTCTTCCAGAATGGTCCTGTATTTGGCTCCATCCATCTTCCCATCAATTTTAACCATCTTCCCTGTCCCTGCTGAAGAAAAGCAGGCCCAAACCATGATGCTACCACCACCATGTTTGACAGTGGGGATGGTGTGTTCAGGGTGATGAGCTGTGTTGCTTTTACGCCAAACATATTGTTTTGCATTGTGGCCAAAAAGTTCGATTTTGGTTTCATTTGACCAGAGCACCTTCTTCCACATGTTTGGTGTGTCTCCCAGGTGGCTTGTGGCAAACTTTAAACGAGACTTTTTATGGATATCTTTGAGAAATGGCTTTCTTCTTGCCACTCTTCCATAAAGGCCAGATTTGTGCAGTGTATGACTGATTGTTGTCCTATGGACAGACTCTCCCACCTCAGCTGTAGATCTCTGCAGTTCATCCAGAGTGATCATAGGCCTCTTGGCTGCATCTCTGATCAGTCTTCTCCTTGTTTGAGATGAAAGTTTAGAGGGACGGCCGGGTCTTGGTTTGCAGTGGTCTGATACTCCTTCCATTTCAATATGATCGCTTGCACAGTGCTCCTTGGGATGTTTAAAGTTTGGGTTCGGTTTGTATCCAAATCCGGCTTTAAACTTCTCCACAACAGTATCACAGACCTGCCTGGTGTGTTCCTTGGTCTTCATGATGCTCTCTGCGCTTTAAACAGAACCCTGAGACTATCACACACCCATCTTCGATAGTTTTTTTGCTGCAGTGTGCATGAGTTACTCCAAAATGGGCCCACTGGGGCTCTGTCGCGCAAGGGCCCACACAAACCTGCAGCCGGCTCTGGTGCTAAGTAACGCGATATGGCGATAAAGAGGACATTGCCTGTGACATAGTTCTTTGAAATTACTTTCATGAATAACAGCAGCATCTAAGGATTAAATTCCCAGGATCACGGTCATTTTTGATCTTAGAAACTGCAACAGTGTGTCAAATGTACACAATAGCTGCTCCTTTGGCACTGGCTCAGCTTCTGAGATAGCACCCATCACTATGTATGGTATAGAATATTAAGGACCTTCCCACAGTGCCATGAATGTGCAGCACAGAATGGGAAGGGGTTAATAATATCCTTTGCTGCTGGGGTTAAGAAACAATGCATGCATTCCATCAAAATACAATTAATAGTAAAATTTTTAGTTAAATTCAGGCATTTTGGCCCATAAAATGGGCAATACTGTACCAAATTGCATGGTTGATAAAAGATGCACCTATTGTTTTGTATTGCTCTCTAAATATGTGCTTATGTATTTCCTAATGCAGCTTTAAAACAGTAGGAGCTCCCTTTTTCTATTTTTAATTCTGGCTGCCTGTAGCTACTGTACTAGTATACAACTCCTAATTCAACTAAAAACTCAATAGTTCTAGGGTATAGTCTGGCTGTGCCCATCACTGCGGTGCTTAGCATGTCCTATAAGCAGGAGCATAGCTAGGAAGGCAGGCAGAGGGCTGTGGGGACTGGTCTTCAGACAGTGACCATAACAAAGAAGAATAACACACAAAGCACCTCTGTCAAAAGTAATCATATGTGTTATTTAATTGACATAGGCAGTCAGCATGTCAGGTGGCTACTGCAGCTGATGCCCTGTCATCTGCATCTCCACATCATCATATCATCATATTACTGCGCCGACCCACAACAACCATGTGAACTGCTTGGGCTAAAATAATAGAATACTTGTGCGCTTCAGAGAATATCTCACTAAAGCAGTCCAAATAGAGGATGAACAATCAATAGGTTATATATTTTATGTATGTACCCACTGACAAAAAAATAATGCACTGAGTTGTTGGAATCTAATGAAATTATATGTGTGAATGTAATAATATATGTCCTTAGATTATTAGATTGGTCTATTGTGGAAAACTGTACAATTTAAAGAAGGCTTTAGTACCCTCTTGGGCCACCTCTAGCCTGAAGATACAATTGGCATGGTATCCTGCGACACATTTGCCCACAGATGTTGCAGCTGGTCCTGCAAACTCCTAGGTTGCCGAAGTTGGCATCCCAGCTGGTCTTATAAATGCTCGATTGGAGATGAAACTGGTGACTGGGCACACCATGGAAGTGTAGCAATCTAGTGGAGACATTACTGGGAAACCCGTGCTGTTTCTGAGCGTCATTCTGCTGAAAAATGCCATTTAAAAATTCTGCCATTAGAAGCAGGATATCCTGCACATGTAACTGAGCTGTTAGTGTCCCTTGTATCACTACTAGGGGTGACCAACTGGTCCATGCCATGGCTCCCCAGATCATCACATTAGCAGCTGGGGCAGTGTCTCACTACACAGCAAAGACATGGATTGAAGTGCTCCCCATGAGGCCTACAAACTGGAACTCGACCGTCACCGTATTACAAACAAAACCTTTTTCACGACATCACACAGTGATGGTGCCTTGCTGTCAATGGCATTAATGGCATGCTGTCAAGGACATTTAATGGGCACCAACACACAAAACATCCTTCTCCTAAGTGCAGGAAATGGTACAGGCAGAGAAAGGGGTGTGTGATGAAGGGGACAACTGTGTCTGGAAGGTGGACAAGTAAACTGTGGGAGCTGCTTCTGCTTGTCAGGGAATCAAACAATCCACTCTACTGATGGTTTGTCTGGGCAGTTTGGAGCCTGTTCGGCTTGTATGTGTGCCCTCACATAACCCATGGCTCTCAAACATCTCCTAGTAGCTAGGCCTAGGTGGCCGGCAATTTGTCAAAGCAACTATCCTGATTCTTTCCATCTAACGATGAGCCCCCTCTCAAAGCCTGTCAGCTGAGTATAATGTCTTTCAATACATTGTAGAGGCATGGAAGCAGTCAATCTCTCAGCAAGACGTACACTACCCAAAAGTTTTAATCAGGTGTGGAAAAATTGCTGCAAATTAACAATGTTTTAAAAAATAGAAGTGTTAATAATTTGCTTTGAAAACAGCTTCAATTCTTCTAGGTACACTTCCACACAATTTTTGAAGAAAATCGGCAAGGGGATTGTTCTGAAAATCTTGGAGAACTAACCACAGATCTTCTGTGGATGTAGGTTTGCTCAAATCCTTTTGTCTCTTCATGTAATTCCAGACAAACTTGATGGTGTTGATCAGTGCTCTGTGGGGGCCATACCATTATTACCAGGACTCCTTGTTGTTCTTCACACTGATTTTAATGAAATTGGCTGTATGTTTGGTTTTGTTTTCCTGTTTATTTATTCCTATGCACACAGCTAAGTTATGACCTATCCACTACTGGTCTCTAAGAACAGATAGAGCTACAACCCTGACCCCAGAACTAATTGTTGAAATCTCTGAAATATACTCATTTACAAAAAAAAAACAAAACAAAAAACTCATGAGTGAATGTAATAATGATATATGTAAAAGGCATACAGGTACTGTATTGTATCCTGTGGTACATTTGCCAATAGATGTTTCAGCTGGACCTGTAGATCCTGCACACTAGTAGGTTATCGAAGCTGGTATCCCAACTAGTCAGATGTTGGTATCAAAAATGCTTGATTGGCAATAATTCTGGCCAAATAAGTATTTGGAATCTGGGCGAGTATTATCCTGCTGAAAAATGGCAATTGGGAACACTTCCATGAGAGGCAACACATGTGGCTGCAGGATGTCCTGCGCATATCACTGAGCTGTTAGTAGTGATATGAGTGACAATTATTGTAATTGACTGTCATATTAAATGGATCCCCAGATCATCACACCAGCAGTTGGGGCAATGTGTCGCTCTACAGCAAAGGCAAAATTGAAGCGCTCACCATTAGGCCTCCAAATTGGAACCAGACCAAATAAAACCTGGATTTATTACTGAAGACAATACACTCCATAGCAGACCAGCTTTGTCATTCACAACACCAACTGCATCACTGCAAACAAAGGTGCTAGTGACTGACTGCCAATGGCAGGACACATAATAGACATGAAATTTCCTTCTGCTGGCTGGTCCGGGTAGAGACAGGAATGTGTTATGAAGTTGCCACTCATATCTGGATAGTGGACATGGAAACTGTGGGAGCTGCTCGTGATTGTCAGCAGATCAAACTGTTTTCTCTACTGGTGGACTACCTTGGCCATTCAGTGCCTGTTCACTGTGTGTGCATGCTTTTACATAACCACTGCTCCCAACAGCTCCTAACAGCTAGGTCAGAACAAGCCTAAATGGTAGGCAATTCATCAAAATTCTCTCAATCCAATGATATGCCCCCTCTCAAAGTCTATCTACTGGTCAAAATGTCTTTTAGTGTGCCACAGAGGCATGTCTAGAAGTCAACAATCTCACAACAAGATGTACACTACTCAAAGAGAACCTTTTAATGGGACAGTAGGGGAAGCACTTTTATACCCTTGTGTGGTAAGACCAAGTGTCTAATCAGACCACACCTGTAATCATTTACATACTTGCCTGAGACATAACTGCATGTCGAGTTTTACAGCAATCCAACATTTCTATCTGGGTGCGTTATTTCTTTTTGTCAATGAGTGTCCATATATCACACCATTACGCCTAATTTCACTGATTTGGGTAGCTCTAGATACAGGGAGCAAACAGCAAACCGCTGTCATTGTTTTTGGGAGTGCTCTTGGATACAGATGTGCCTGGGCCTAGGCTCTTTTGGTTAAGTCTTGTTAAGTCTTTTGTGCAATAGAGCAATTTTTTTTGTATTACGGTGTCAGATCTGCCATTGCCCATTACTAATACTGTATCTTGCTGGACTGTAATCGGTGACCACAATGTGTTTTACTGTCAATAGTGTTTTTTTCATTAACCTACTGTATACATACAAACTGCCGTAATCACTGAAAAAAAAAAAACAAGCTGCCTGACTCAGCATGTAGTAGTTTTTAGTGCAAAATCTGCTTTTGTTATGGATTTTTAGGGGCAATTGTCTTGTTTAACAAAAAGAACTCTATTGCCCAAAAAAACCCTTAACAAAAGAAGATTTTGCACTATAGACTACAATTCACTGCGTCAGTCAGCTTAGTGTTTTTTGGTTTTTTTGCAGCGAAAACACTTTGTATGTCTTGGTTAACAAAAAAGAACACTAAGTCCTGTTATCACTGTCCTGCAGCCTGGTCATCATATTATCCTATACTGTACTGCCACTCATGCTGCCACAGCTACCACCACTGCCGCCACTTCGCCAGACTTAGCCTGCATCCTGGTCCATCTCTTAGAACTACATAATGTTGGCTAAAAAAAAATATATATATATTATATATATATTGAAAAAGGTCCCCATGTCTATGATATTATACAATGCAATTTTGATTTCACTACTACCCCAATGAAGAGATAATTTTTTGTTTTACAAAGCCACTTCTTATTCATCACTTTTCAACTAGGTGCACAGCCACAAATTTTTCTCCAAAATAACAAGCCTGTTGACATTCAAGTCATAACAAAGGCAATTTTTTTTTCTTTATGAAATCATTGCTTTTTCCAATATAACCGCCAGGTGTGTATAAAAAGCCACGGGCAAGCACCTTTCCCCAAAAAATGTTAAAATGTGTAAAAACAGGTGGCAGCGCAGTGTATGGTTAAACTAGCAGTTCGTATCCACTGCTTACCACCCGTTTTTCCATAGACATACATATCACTTACTTTCATTTTGACAAAACTTCAGCTGTGTTTGCCTTAGAGAGCTAGAGCTAGAGTAGAGTCCTAGCAGCCCTGAAAATGTATGACAGACTATGTTTTAATCCAATTTAAGTTCTGTTATGTAAAAAACTTATTCGACTTGAAACTAATTTTTGGATTGCACCACACAAACCCAATACAAAACACATCTTCAGTGGCTCATCTATCTCTAGCCCTTTGAAGTGTTGACCATGAAAGACAATAATTTGTTCTTCACCTTTTATATTCCTGCTGAGTCGGGACTGACCTTGAACTTCATATTTCTACCCACTTTCCTTACCATCCTCCTGCCTATGTTGAGAGTAATTTTTGGTGGTTGAAATATTTCACATAATTTAAAAAAAAAAAGAGCAGGCTTCATTTTTTTGAATAAATTCTGAAATGGTGGAATATGTGTAGTGGTTCATCTGAGGGTGTATTTACCCAATTTTATGTATTATGTCCTGATACGTAAAACCATAGTATTCAACTTTGTTTTTATCATGACTGTACACATATATAGTGTACATAGATAGATAGATGGATAGATAGAGGGTTAGAACAGTGTTCATACAGCAACAGCACAAAAAAATATTTTAGGCCAGGGCCCCACGTTGCGAAATCTCTGCATTTTATAGTACCTGCAAAGTTCTGGCTAATCCCATCCACACATTACAGAAAAAAAATCAGCAACGGAAATGCTGCCAATTAAAAAAAACGCTAGCGTTTTTTTAAATCGCAGCTTGTCAATTATACCTACAGAAACGCTGGCGTTTTCCATATAGGTATAATAGAAGCAGAAAATCCACAGAGAAAAACTTTGCGGACTTTCTGTGAAAAGTGCTGTGGAAAAAAACGCAATGCGTTTTTTCGCAGCACTTTTTGGCTGCGGCTTTCTACGTGGGGCCTTATCCTTAAAGTACAAACTCACAAAAGGCTACAATAAACAAGTGCAAAAAAGTCAAACAATTTTAGAATTGCTACTTTTTCATACCCCCACCCCCCCAAAATAGAATTAATACAACTTTACAAGCTCTCAAATGGCTATATCAATTGAAAGTTATGCCTCTCAGAACACAATGATGCAAACATTTTTCAAAATAGGGGGCACCAATCAGAGTGTAGTAAAGCTTAGCATAGCCTCTGCTGTAGGTTTCCCATTGATTTAAAATAGTAAACCCATATTCAATTAGCCTCCTTAGTTACTCCTTGTGTTTAGCTTTATCTACGTCTTGCGAAGAAATGCACACAAGACCAAAAACTAATTTGCTGTATAGGAGGAGTATTAGACTTTTTGATGTTTTTCAGTCCACATGCTACTTTTTTTGTAAAGGAGGTGTTTGGGGGTGAGACTTAGTGAGAGGGATATGGCCTCTCACAGCCAGTCAGACCATAATTTATGCCATAATAAACTGGCTTAAATTATAGTTCACTTTCTAGCTGATATTTGATTTGAGTTTCTGACAAGGAAACATTGGACAAGAGTCTTTACGCTAGGAATGTCGTTATCTTCGCTCCTGCCTCTCCTACTTATATGTGCAATCTCTTCAGTGTAGCACTGCGCGCAGCTTTAAGATTGCCACCCCTATCAATCAAAATCTGGCTGGGTCTGCAGGCAATCAGAATGCTGCCTCATTGTCCAATCCTGAGCTGAGGCGGGGTATTTACAACTAACTTTGAGACTTGTCAGATGCCTGTGATTATGTGTGTAATTGGGCTATGTAAATGAGTTCTGTTCAGAATGTATCTGGTTTCCTACTATTTCTCTGGTTAGTTATTTTGGCTTGCCCTACTTGTTATCCGATCTCTTGCTGATTTGGCATTATCCATGAACTTGTGGTCTTGACCCTGACTTGAGTATTCTTCTGCTTTAGGTTTGTTGGTCCAGTCTTTAATCTGCAAGTGCGCCTATTTTCTGACACCAGTTCTGGAGTGCAATCTTGGTCCCCCATCAGCAAAGTCTAATCTGCCTTGCAGGGAGTTCTGGTGAAGACTTTGGGGGTGCCTTCTTAGATTCTGCTAACCAGTACTTTGTTGGTTTACTGGTAGCTTGTTTTGCTTGCTGTCTTTGATCTGCCAGTTGTCTGCTACATATTTGGAAATTGCTTAAACAGCAATTCCATAACATCCTGTAAGCAACTGCACAACATTTAAAGTAAAAAATACAAAGTAAGTATAGTATTTCTTTGGTCTTTAATTTTTCTTTTACAAATTCTTACAATATGCTAATGTCAAGTCAAATCTAAAAGTAAAATCACATACCAATGGGCTATCATATTCGCTCCTGTTAACATTGCATTTTACCAGTTCAAGGATGTAGGAAGTTCTAAAACATATGTACAGTACATGAATACATAAATATTTTTTGAACTCTTCCCTTATTTCCCCAGGTTGTAAGTAAATGGCAAATATTTCCTGACAGCCAATGAAACTGTCAAGAAAAATCCACCGCTATAAAATGAGGGCGCTAAAACCAACATGCGGGATCTATTTTGAAATTGAGTTAAAGAAATTAAAATTAAGCCACGTGTCAGTCAAATTTTATGAATCCTTTTTCAATGCCCTTTCTTTTTTCTATTTTTTTTCCTTTTAATGTGATTTGAAAAGCATAAGTGTCAACATGAGTGTCCCAGAGTCTGAAGCGCTCAAACTGAAAAATATTTTGCACAGTTTGGTGTTGCTTCTGGCAGCTTGTCCTGACAAATAACAAAAAAATAAAGTTATCAGGCATAGTGACTGTATAGTCTTGCTGTTTTTGAACTGGTGGCTGCCCTCCAAGGTTAGCTAATAACGACTGACATACTCTGGAATCTCGAGGACTACATCAACATTGTTTTCACAGCTGTAATTAAGCCACCTAATCAGAAGCACATTTTGACGGGACAGATTTTGGAAGCCAGATATTACAATTCCTTCTGCCTGGAGCGCAGTGGCTCATGAGAGGTCCTTATTTCATTTCAGGTTGCAGGGGGAAAAAAATGAGGTAGTAAAATGAAATGACTATTAAAAGAAAAAGGAGGGGAGAGCGAAAAAAATCCCTGAGTGCCGTGTGTTGAAATGAAGCAGGCCTGTGTGTTCATGCTTCGTCCAGGTTAGCTTCCCAATCCCACCCTCCTTCTTAGGCTCTCTGCCGAGTCCCCCATGTCTCCAGTGGCAGCTGCGATGGTCCCAGCCAAAATCAACACATGAGCTGGTTTGAACTGGCTCTCTGTGTGTTCTGATTGTAAATTGTGCTGGTGATGATTAGAGAACTCTAACACAGGATGTCGACTCTTTAAAATGGTCCAGAGAAAATATATATATTTCTTTTCTTTCCCGGGATGAGGACATTTGTATAAGGCTTTTTTTTTTAACCTCCACTCCTCTATTCATTGTGGTTTTGGTACATTCTTTGGTGACTAGGACTTTCAAATGATTTGAAACATGTATCTGGATATGTAAAGTAAATACATTTTGTTATTTATTTTGTTTAAAGAGCAACATTTCACAACTTCAACTGACTGGATTTCCACCTTTGACACGGCCTTGTGCATGTGTTGCCTGCCAGTGGAACCTTTCCCTAATGCTGTGTGAATGAGGGGGTTGTCACTCTAGGCTTATCAGTACACCATGAAAATGTAATGGTAATGCACACTGTGCTGAGCTATTTTACAACCAAATAATGTGTGGGGTTACAGAAAAGGTTAGAGGTCACAAGTTCACATAATGAAATCTAGGCTGCTGTAAAGCCTAGAGAGAGGCTAATAGGGACATATATACAGAGGTAAATATATAGTACAGCATTGTTTGCTAAAGGTTAACATGACTTTAAACAAAGTTTACTTGACAAGCAAATAAAACCTAAGTGTGAAATATAATATTCTCTCAATATTCTTAAGGATTTAATTTATTTTTTTATTAGAGGTTTATTACAGGTCAGCTTGGACATTACTAGAATCTCACTAAACCCAGAGAACAGACTGAACAAAGAAATACAGAGGTGTCCTCCCTTACCTGTTCTAGCTGGGCTGTCTTCTCAAAAGTGACGTCCCAGATCCCTTCTACTGAAGCCGCTGATTGGCCTTAGTAGACCTCTGTTTGGCCTCAGCAGTCACGTATGGCGGGGACTTCCGCCAGAATACAACGGACCTGGAGGACCGGACTGCACTGAGAGGCATCGGAGCACCAGGGAAATGTGAGTATGATTTTTTAAATATAAAAAATTTGCCTGGACAACCCCTTTAAAGAGGACCTTTCATGTCCTCCGGCACATGCGGTTTTATATACCACTAGAAAGTCGACAGTGTGCTGAATTTAGCGCACTGTTGACTTTTCCGTCATGTGCCCCGGGGCTGTTGATACTTTATTGGTACTTGTCAATAGCCCTGTACTGTCAGAGGGGGCTGTCAGGAGCGGTGGTGGAGCCTCCGCACCAGCTGTGCGGGGGTTGCTGATCCGTTCCTGATATGAGCTGGGAAACTTGGTCTCTTCCGGGTAGGGGTTAATTGGACTTGCTGGCCCAGGTCTATTTAGTGGTCACTTCCGCTCACATGCGGTGCTGGCTATTCGGTTACCCTGGATGTTAGCTCTCTCCTGTCTCCTCGTGTGCCCTATCCGACCTATCCATACCCTTCCCTGGCTCTGCTTAACGTCCTGACCCTGTACCTGCAGCACTCCTGTTGTGACCTCGGCTTGTTTCTAGACTCCGGTTCCCTGATCACTGTTTTGGCTCCACTCCGCTCTCCTGTTAACGACCTGGCCTGTCTGACTACTCTTCTGGATTAGCCCTTGGTACTGCGCTGACCTCACGATAACAAACCAGCTTGGATGACTACTCTCATCACTCTGCTGCCATCTCCTGGCTCCTGCCCACAGCAGCCTTCTATACCCTCAGCATCTCCGCCTGATCCTTGGACAAATTCTGGTAAGTGATTTCGGTGTCTGGGAGTGCTGGGACTTGTGGTGCATTGTGCGTCCTGCGCCCTCCGACTGGTCCGTCTCAGCCAGCAGTAGTATCAAGTCCATCCCCACCTTCAGGGGATCTGGTGAAGACCTCTGTGGGTAGAGAGCGGTGCGGTTGGAGGGTGCACTGTCGGCTTTCTAGCGGTATATAAATGTGCCTGAGGACATGAAAGGTCCTCTTTAAGTACTGTGACATTACAACTGTAATTCCATAGGCTAACAGCTGTGACATCACATCTGTTTCAGTCAAATAATCGATTGTGACATCACAAGTGGTTTCAGTTAGGTAAGCAGCTGTGATATCACAAGTGGATTTCAGCAAAGTAATTTGTTGAGACATTGAAAGTAGGTTTTGGTCAGGTACGTTACTGTAACATTACAAGAGAGTTCCAGTCAGGTAAATAGTTGTGACATAATATACATTATCTCTGAATACTGCCACTACTACTACCACTCTTATCTTATAGCTACTGCTACTCTTAACTGTCAGATATGCCATTATTTGCCAGTTATTTATTCACCTTTTTTTTCTATTTTTTTTTTTTTTTTTTTTTTTTTTACAGCTACAGTGTATACCATATGGTATCAATATTTTTATAATTCTGGCTTTTTCGGAAAGGAGAATGCTTAATTTGTATATGTTTTATTTTTGTTTGTTTATATATGTATTGCAGACAAAGGGGTGATGCTAGGTTTACACTATCATTCCGCTTTCCATTCTTTGGATCCACTTGGGGACCCAAAAAATGGAAAGCTGATCTGCTTAAAAAAACGGTTTCTACAGAAAAAGGCAGAAAAATGCGGAGAGAAAAGTCCTGCTTGCATTTTTTAAGCGAATTGAGGGAAGGAAACCCCGAACAGAAATCAATCTCTAGTGTGAACCCAGCCTGATTTGAATGTTTATATTTTTAATTTTTTTTTAATACTTTTAAAACCTTTCTTTAGATGGCTTGCTCCATAGACTGCAATATTACTTTTTGCACATCTGTTAGAACAGCTGTATAACTACAGAAGCCTGCCATAAGTAGGCCTCAATAGTTACATTATTATGGCAGAGGAGCCTTCAAAGGGGTCTAGGCTACCATATTATCTGGACATCTCCTGGGATCTTGCTGCATAGGCGCCATGCCAGAAGCTGAAAGTGAGTGGAAGAGGGAGGGGATGGGGTATCCAGTGGGGGAGGGGAGAAGGCAGCCATACAAAGAGTTAATGTCCATGAGAGATCAGTAGTATAATGTTGTACCGTGTTATCCATAGAAAGTAGTGGAAGAGTGAAGAAATCAGGCGATACCTTTTAGAGGCTAACTGAGTATATTTGATAAGTAAGCTTTCGGAAGTTTAGCTCCCTTCATCTTCATCTAAAACCATGTCTGATGAAGGGAGCTAGACTTCCGAAAGCTTACTTATCAAATATACTCAGTTAGCCTCTAAAAGGTATCGCCTGATTTCTTCACTCTTCCACATGAGAGATCAGAGAAGACTTTGATTGTTGGCATTGCTGCCAAATCTCTGCTGTGTAAAACATGGGAAACCCAGAAGTTATGTCACCTGCTTAGCTTCTGAGCTGGCTTCATGTTTAAAGACCTGACCCTCTGTACTATTGTGGCAGACAAGAGAGCTTTATAAGTAGTGCTTTGCCTGGTGCTCTATTAAGAATGTTATGATAGTGACAATCTGTCCAGCTAGGGAAGTCTACAGTTGAGTCTTCTGCTAGTGGAAGCATGAGGCCACTTCAGCTATTATCTGTTTTCATCCACATAACTGTAGAAGCATTTGTCTAGACAGTAATAGGTATGGGAGGTTTTTTGGTTTTCTCATTCATTCACTGACTACCAGGAACAGGACCTTTTTAACACATTGGTGGGCCCTGTGCAAAGATTTCATAAGTGCCCCCCCAACACCACCACCACCTAGAAATACCTGCACGAATTATAATGCTCCCTCAAAGTATAATGCCCCTTAGTGGCTCTCACACAGTATAATGGTCCCCTAGTGGTCCCATACAATATGCCCCTTATAATGTCCCCCTCCAGGTTGAACCTTATAATGTCCCCCTCCAGGTTTCTCCCCACAGATTCATGTCCTCACCCCAGGTTGCCCCCCACAGTATCATGTCCTCACCTCAGGTTGCCCCCCATAAATTCATGTCCTCAAGTTGCCCCCACAGTATCATGCCCTCACCCCAGGTTGCCCCCACAGTATCATGTCCCCCCACACTGACATGGCCCCCTCAGGTTGCCCCCACAGTATCATGTCCCCCCACAGATTCATATCCCCCTCCAGGTTGCCACCCACAGATTCATGTCCTCCTCCAGGTTACCACCCACAGAATCATGTCCCCCTTCAGGTTGCCCACCACAGATTCATGTCCCCCTCCAGGTTGCCCCCATAGATTCATGTCCTCACCCCAGGTTGCCCCCCACAGTATCATGTCCTCACCCCAGGTTGCCCCCCACAGTATCATGTCCTCACCCCAGGTTGCCCCCCACAGATTCATGTCCCCCTCCAGATTGCCCCCACAGTATCATGTCCTCACTCCAAGTTGCCCCCACAGTATCATGTCCCCCCACACTGACATGGCCCCCACAGGTTGCCCCCACAGTATGTCCTCACTCCAGGTTGCCCCCAAAGTATCATGTCCCCCCACAGATTCATGGCCCACTCAGGTTGCCCCCACAGTATCATGTCCCCCCCAGGTTGCCTCCATAGTTTTGTGTACCCCACTTTATATATCAAGTAAAAAAACAAACCTTAATACTCACTGTGATGATGAGACCCTCAATTTATGTATCTTTCTTGGACATGTATCATTCTTTATTCGTATCAGTCTCACATATCTGTAGGAATGTAGAGCTGTGTTTACATTGGTGGTCAATTCGCTCCAGTGGTTTTATGTGCATACCATGGAGAGAGGGTTTTTCTGACCCGTCAGTGTGATATCCCAGATGTCCAAAGGGGGGAGTGTGGGCTAATGACCTGAAACTAACCCAGGCACCCACCTTTCCGTCTAACCGGCAAAGATTAATCTTTTCGTGAGGAGAGGGCTGGCTGGGGGGGGGGGGGTGATGATTCTGCTTAAATATGGCTATAATTCAGAGCTGTATTTTGGTCTCTGGGTAGCGTATTTCTCTCTAGTTCCATTTACTCATAAGGTGCGCAGCCATAATCATAGGTGTATATTGGCAGTAGTAGCAACCTGGAACAATAAGGCTTTGTATCCATCACAGCAGGGCTCCATTGTATTCCTACACAGCTCTGAGTGATCAAAGAAACATGCATTGTCCAGTCTGCACTGGTTGATCAGATATGGCTGATAACATTGTATCATTCCACTTGGTCTCAGCTCTTTACAAAGGATCTGGACTTGAGTACATTATTCAATCAGACTTGCTGCCGCCGGTGACCTCATTCTGGGAGGTGGCATAAAGGGTATAAAAGATGAGGTAAGAAGCAATGGGAGGAGATTGGGCTGAGACTACAAGGAGATTATGCTATGGAGTTTTGGGCTGAGACCATCACAGACTACAGAGTTATTACAGAGATCACAGACAGACCATGAGGAGAGGCTGCTGTGATGAGCATGCAGGTTGGAATGC
Organism: Leptodactylus fallax; assembly: GCA_947044405.1. Lineage (NCBI taxonomy): Eukaryota > Metazoa > Chordata > Amphibia > Anura > Leptodactylidae > Leptodactylus > Leptodactylus fallax. The sequence continues at coordinate 1,679,701 of CAMRHE010000197.1, read as the reverse complement.
TGCTACTTACTATGATCAGACTACAAGAGACTATTACTGAGAGATTGTGCTGAGACTACAAGAGTTTACTGAGAGACTGTGATGAGAGCATGCAGGCTGGAATATACTGTGATGCCACATGCTAGGAGTTAATGCCACATGCCAAGAAGCCTCCACTGGTTGTACACACATGACAGAGCATGTGTGGGTGTTGGATTATAGAGCCACATCAAGGAGATGCGTGGTAAAGTAATTATTTCAATGTTATTCCCTTTTTATTTTTATTGTACTGTATATTGTAACTAGTAACTGTTAATGCTTGCATACATCTGCATATCTGTTCTGAACTGCATGTGTTAGATGTTAATACCGACCCATTTAGGGGTTAATAAATATATAAAATTTAGAAAGCTTGTCTTGTATTTATCTTGTGAACCCGACACTCACTGGCGGTGAGTGTGGTTTTTATATGAAAGAAGACTCAGGTGGGGCCACAGCGGTGTTGGCGCACTGAGGATCTTTCACATTGGTGGCAGCGTAGTGGGATCTTAGGATAAACAGCGTGCGTTGGTGACCTTTATCACTCACATGCTGGGGATTATGGTAATCCTATGAGACAAGCTCGGTATTAAAGCAAGCATTAAGATACAGTGAAAGTTTGATACAGTGCTGTTCCCCTCCCTTACTCTTTGTATTCTATCCTATCTTTTATTTGGCAAATACCAGTGGATGGCTAGTGGGCTCAGAAGCAGATCTCCAGAACTGCTGAACCAGGCTTTTGGAGATCCTGAGCGTATGGCTGAAATGGAGGCAGCCACAGCCATGCAGAGAATCGAGCAGAGTCCTGATTTTGGGGCTAGGCCAGGAAGTGCGGCAAGCAGCCCGGTCCCAATGATTACTTCACCAGGAGAGACCAGTAGCCCCAGCCTTGCTGGGGGAATGGCTTCATACTGGCAAATGGCCCTGCAGCACTTAAGCACCAGGGACCCTAACATATACCTGCAGGCGTTGTACTGTTTTCAGGAAGCTGTAGAACGAGAACGGCAGGCCGCAGAACGAGAACGGCAGGCAGATCGTGAGGCTGCTGAGCGACAGGCAGACAGAGAGTATCAGCTTGAGCTGAAGAGGCGGGAAATCTCCCAGCGGGCACAAACCGCCCATGCGCAAACTCCAACAACCCTGCAGAGACCCTCAAGTTGGAAGGAGAAGCCAGGCCGGAGTTCACCACAGCCATCTGTCGTCAGGTCGGGTGAGACAAACTATGCCCCGGGTGGTCCCTCCCCTGTCCCAAGAACTCTGGGCACCCTAGTGACCTTCCCCAAACCCCAAGGGGAGGTGCGGTGGGGCCATGCCTGTAACCAGACAGGACATTTTAAGGAGGAGTGCCCCAACCGCCCTGAGAACTTCCCCTGCTTCCCAAGCCACAGCAGGTGGCCCATCTGTGTATCTGGACTGGGATGCAGGAAAAGGAATGCGGACAGTGGGACTCTTGACTGATTTGCCTGCTAATGTACTGTTGGGAACTGATTTAAGACCTATGATGTCCCAATATGGGGTGGGGAGTACCCCAATTTACTGTGATAAACTGTCTATGCTTAATGTTGATAATGTGTCTGTCATATCTGCAGAGAGGGCCCGTAACCCCCCCTCTGAGATACTTCCCATGGCAGTCAATGTAAATGCTAATGAGTTGCCTTCAGCTGAGAGCAGGGAAGATGCAAATGAGCTTCCTGCAACCCAGCTCAGCAAAAATGTTATTGATGCTTTGTTCCCTCCGGTGCTAGGAGCCAATGAGATCTGGTCAGTAGACACACCCACATCTGCGGGGGCGTCTCCCTCCCAGCTTGTTAATATGTCTACCACCGATCTTATTGAGGCCCGGTGTGAATTAACAATTGCTAATGAAGGTACTGTCAATGTAATTGCCCATGCTTGTTGTGAAAGTGTACAGGTTAGCTCTCCTGAGTCACTGGAAGTGACTTCTACTATTTCGCCAAGTGCATCCGATAAGCACCCAACTGCTGACCATGTGCCAGGTGGTCAGGTAGGCTATGGGGATCTCATGGCTGATCCAGGTGAGGGACGGACTGCTGGTAGTGCGGTGCTAGCCCGCAGCCAGAGTGCTACAAGGGTGGAGGGCGTTCCAACCCTTGAACCGTTGCCCACCCGAAATCACAGAATTGGTCCCAAACAAAAAAGATATAAAATATAACTTTTAATAAATAACCACTAAAATTTCCAACCCATAATTTATCATCGACCTATCTAAATATGCAAATATACACAAAAAGGTTGAAGAAAGCATATTCAACCTAATAGAAAAAGTTGATCTCAAACAGTGGAAAGAGGTCCAAACGCTAAATTGACTCTAGATATATATATAAATGTCGACCAAATATGTCAATAAAGGTACATAACCTCATATCCTCCCCACACTTAAATTATTGATATCAACTAAAATATAAAAGCCCTCTAATGTCAAGTAACACTCCTATGAGAAATTCCTGTCCCTAAATAGCGTCTCAAACTCCCTCTAAGCGTTTCCCCTTTCTATAAAGGTTCATCAAGAGTTGATTGTGTGAACTGAGACAAAAATATGTCCCAAGAAAATATACAGATGCACAGATGCAAAGATGAATAAAAACGCGGTTAAAACCACGATTCCTGGAGCTCAGATGGTAAGCTCCAGTACTATTAAGCGGTACTGTATATAGTACTGGAGCTTACCATCTGAGCTCCAGGAATCGTGGTTTTAACTGCGTCTTTATTCATCTTTGCATCTGTGCATCTGTATATTTTCTTGGGACATATCTTTGTCTCAGTTCACACTATCGACTCCTGATGAACCTTTATAGAAAGGGGAAACGCGTAGAGGGAGTTTGAGACACTATTTAGGGACAGGAATGTCTCATAGGAGCGTTACTTGACATTAGAGGGCTTTTATATTTTAGTTGATATCAATAATTTAAGTGTGGGGAGGATATGAGGTTATGTAGCTTTATTGACATATTTGGTCGATATTTATATATATATCTAGAGTCAATTTAGCGTTTGGACCTCTGTTCCACTGTTTGAGATCAACTTTGTCTATTAGGTTGAATATGCTCTCTTCAACCTTTTGTGTATATTTGCATATTTAGATAGGTCGATGATAAATTATGGGTTGGATATTTTAGTGGTTATTTATTAAAAGTTATATTTTATATCTTTTTTGTTTGGGACCAATTCTGTGATTTCGGGTTATCCCATCTTTAGACATTTATTTCCAGGAGAGGGCACAAGTGCCCAATGACTGCGGGCCTGATTGCTGGATCCACCAGCAATCAGGAGGACGGGGGAACAAAAGTCCCCCTAAGACTTCCTTGTTAATATATTGACAACTGTGTGTTATTATTCAACTAGACAAAGGGGTGTATATTTACATAGGTTGATTCTATAGCACTGACTGGACAATATGAGACTATCTACGGACTAGCTTGTAACTTCCAGGTGTCAATTTGTTCATAGGAGGGATAACAGAGGAATGGCATAACATAGAGTTATGGGAAAAGATGCTTCTAAATTGATATTTCATGGAGAATACAATTATTTACAGACATGTCAGGAGGGGTAACAGGTTCACTTTAATACTGAGACTGCTACAGTATAAATCTAAGATAAAGTGTGATGCATACCATAATATACAAAGTGCAATAACAAGGTTTGCTGGAGGAATTTTATTTAGCCATAAATATGCAAAGTAAAGTAGTAGTGCAGCTGCTTGGCTGGCATATATGTACAAGTAAAATTGCATATTTCAAGCTGGAGAAGAAGGCATTTCTCTAGAGTTTGGCTTGGGCGTGGATGTTGTACTGGGGAGGAGGGAAGGGCAGGCCCCCACTCTACCAATCCATCTTTTGAGCTGGCCAGTTAAGCTTTTAGGAGCCAGTTGGGGGTACTTAGTAAGAAGGTAGGGACATTTTTCTCTAATGCTTCCAGCCTGAGAAAGGACAGGCTGTGCCATGGCCTGTGGGAGTCTCAACCATGATGGTATAATCTGTTCTTGCTTTTGAGGTACTGGGTAGTACAGGTCCAGGGTCTGATATTGGGGCATACTACATGTAGAGGCAACATGGCCTATGGATGAATGTGGGCCAGCCCTACTACTGCACAGAAAGCAACATATTTAGACATATTTTTATACAAATTTAATGTGAAGTTCTTTACGTAATTTCTTTTTGTTAAAAAGATCCTGTCACAATATCGATAACTCAAAATAGCCTACCTGACTTAGTTTCCACCTCCTGATATATTGGTGATTGGATACTTGGAGCCCACACCAATCATCTGATCTGGCTGTCTCCAAATCCTGGAAGCTACAGTTGTACAGTCTTGGAAGCAGCACTACTCCTATTTAACTGAAAGGCGCAGAGCTACAATACTCTAGCACTACCACTATACAGTGGACGGGTCTGCAGTTCTGCTCCTATTACTTGGATTCCACTGCTTCCACTTCTGTACACTTCTATAGCTTCTGGCACCCATAGGCAGCTGATTGATGCAGGGTCTGGGTGTCAAACCATCACCGATCAGACAATGATGGCCTATCCTGTGAATAGGTTATAAGTATGAAAAACACTGAGAGGCCCAGAAAACCAATATAATTTTCCTATATACCGTGCCTTGCAAAAGTATTCATACCCCTTCAACTTTTTCATATTTTGTCATCTTACAACCACAAACTTAAATATATTTTATTGAGATTTTAAGTGATAGACCAACACAAAGTAACAGATAATTGTGAAGTGGAACGAAAATGATACATGGTTTTAAAAATTTTAATCAAATAAAAATGTGATGTGATGTGCAAAAGTATTCAGCCCCCTTATCAATACTTATACTTATGCCGAAACCCAGTCGGAGGAGACCGGAGGATGGGAGTAGTAGTGGCCAGGGGAGCACTGCTAATGAGGCGAAGTGAGGCAGCCGCCTCAGGTGGCACTGTCCGTCACTATCTGGGGGGCGGCATTTTTACTATTCAATGTAAACCAGCCCAGGACAGGCCGCTTTAAAAAACAAAAACAAAGCTGAGCGGGGTCTGTCCAGAGCTGGTTTACAAGACGTTCCATCTCAGTGCAGGCGGCGATACAATGAAGTCATCGCGCCGCCTACGCTGAGATACAGATGTTGCGGACAAGAAGAGGAAGCGGCGGCTCCATCAAGGCATCGCAGGTAGGTGAGGATAACTTTTTTTTATATATAAATAGGCAATTACCTGCTGGAGTATCCCCGGTAGGTAACGGCCTATTTATTTACCTACCCCGAGTCTGCTTGTGGCCGCTGTGAGCAGCCGCGGGCTTCAGTAAGTGAGGCCGCGGGCCTCAAATACTACTATTATTATACTCTGCGGTCTTTTCAGACCCCAGAGTATAATAATCGGAGACCCAGGGGAGGTGAGGGAACATAAAAAACAATGCTACTTACCTCTCCTGCGATCGGTGTTACTCCGAGCAGGCCTGATCACGTGACGTGTGTGCGCAATTAAACAGGGCCGAAAGCTGCAAGGAGTGCACCGGTGTCCAGGATAGGTAAGTAACACTGGTTTTTATGTTTGTCACGTCCCCTGGGTCTCCAATCATTATACTCTGGGGTCTGAAAAGACCCCAGAGTATAATAATAGTTCATGGGTGGGCCACTGTGGGGCATAATACCATGTGCAGGGGCCACTGTGTAGCATAATACCCTGTGCAGGGGCCACTGTGGAGCATAATACAAGTGCAGGGGCCACTATGGAGCATAATACCAGTGCAGGGGCCACTATGAAGCATAATACTGTGTGCAGGGGCCAATATGGAGCATAATACCGTGTGTAGGCGCCAATATGAGACATAATACCGTGTACAGGGGCCACTATGTAGCATAATACCGTGTGCAGGGGCCGCTACGAGGCATAATACAGTGTGCAGGGGCCACTATGGAGCATAATACCGTGTGCAGGGGCCGCTGCGAGGCATAATACAGTGTGCAGGGGCCACTGTGGGTCATAATACTGTGTAATACTGTGTGCAGGGGTTGCTGTGGAACATTATAGTGTGTGTAAATGGGGCGCTATAAACAGGGGCTATGGTGCCTGTTTATATTATACGCTGTCTGTTTATAGTGGCCGTGTGATGTAATTCCAGGCTTGTCACATACTGTAGACATGTACAGGACAAGACTGTAGTTACATTACATGGCCGCTATGAGATGAATGACACTATGTAAACAGAGAAGCGGTCATGGCACTTACACAGGTACCATTCAAACAGCTGATCAGTGGGGGTCCTGGGTTTTGAGCCCCACTGATTAGTTTATTAATGACCTGGAAAACCTTTTAATTAGTTAACACCTGGGGCATTATTAAGGGGCACTATTTATACAGGGTACACATGGACATTATTAATATAAAGATACTTGGAAGTATTATTCATTATGGGGGGTTATATCATATATTTTATAATTGGGGTAGCAGCAGGATGGGTGTGCAGGTGAGGACAATGTGGGTTGGATGCCTGGAAATGTGAGGAGCCAAACATGTCTGTGTTGCAAACTTTACAGAGACAAGTCACAGCTGGAAGAAATGGTCATGGCGGTCCAAAGGAATGAGAAGGGAAAAGTGAAGAATTAGTCAGAGACGTCACCTGTAAGTCACAAAATGTTACTACACTGTATTCATCTAAATGATAGAGGATAAATACCTGATTGATGGGGGACTGTCTGCTGAGACCCCCACTGAACCTGAGAATTAGGTTTTTTCCCCCACTGGGTGGGAATTGAGCCTGACCGCAGCCATATATATAGGTGTGTCACTTGGTGGATGGACGAACCTGCGTGGCTCTCATTCACTTCAATGGGAGTGCCAAAGATAGCCGAAGTCCAGTACTCAGCTTTCTGCGGCGCTCCTATTATAGAGAATGGGGGCAACGTGGGCTCGTCCATCCACCAAGCAGAAGATGTGTGAAGTTATTGTCATTGTTAATACTGTGTTGTTGATCTGATACTGAAGTAATACAGGAAGAAGAATTCTTAAAAACTGTTTCATAACTTTGTGTATTGTGTATATTGTGCGATGATAACAGTGTGTTAAACTAGTAGCATGGAAACTCAAATTTTTTTTTTTTTGGGGGGGGGGGGTCTTTCTATAGTCCGCCTCAGGCAGCAAAGAGGCTAGGTTCACCACTGGTAGTGGCGGATGCTGTGCCACCTAGCAGGTCGAGTACGCTCCCCAACCGCTCCAATCCCACTCCTAGGCCGGACAAAGTCAAGGGGGGTCCTACAGCACTACCAGATGGTGGTGGTAGTAGTTCTTTCCCCCGGGGCACTTCCAGTTGAAGAGGAACCTCTCCTACCTGAGTCGGTGTGGTATTTGTCGGAAGAGCCCTGATGGTAAAGCAGACACGACTCAGGATTCAGCAATGCAGGTAAACCAAACAGCCGTTTATTAAGGCAACTGGAACAGTAGGTCAACAGCAGCTTCCAGATGGGGGTAATAGTCCTACAGTGTCCAACCCCCAGCCTTGGTTCTAGGAGGGTGCCTAGTGATGTTATAGGCTCCACAGGATGGCTTTCTCTACTCCTCCTCTCTGCCTCTCCCAGCCAGGTACGCTGGGGATGGAGTTACAGGGAACCCTGACAGGGATCTGGTTACCTGTGTGCTAGGCCCGAGTATGACTCTCCTGTCAGGGTCCTCTCCTGCTCCTCCTGGCACAGCACCGAATGAATTCAGCCACTTGGAAATCTTTACTCCCTTGCTCTGGACTGTCTTCAGGTGAGCTTGGGGCTGATGATATCCTTCCTGAGGCTATGAGAGTGGCGTTTGGCCTTCAGTCCAGAGGCTGGTGGCAGTTCAGCACTGCACACCTAGTCTGGTTCACAGCATGCACTGAACTGCCTGATCAACTGTCACCGGGGAGATAATATCTCCCTACAACCCCGTCCAGTGACCTGTGATAGGCCAGGGCTGAACCAAGTCTGGGTTTGAACACTGCAGGGGGGAAATGCTGAGGGAAGAAGCTGCATAACACATAACATATAACATTTAGCATAGAAGACGGAACATACCAACATAGCCCAGAGGCACAATGACAAACACACAAAAGCAGTAACACTCTGGGATGCTGCACTTATACCCTCCTATATCAAAATTTTGTGGGGCTCCTTTCGCTGCAATTACAGCTGCAAGTCTTTTGGAGTATGTATCTACCAGCTTTGCGCATCTAGAGACTGAGATTTTTGCCCATTCTTTTTTGCAAAATAGCTCAAGCTCAGCCAGATTGGATGGAGAGCGTCTGTGAACAGCAATTTTCATGTCTTGCCACAGATGCTCAATGGGATTTAGGTCTGGACTTTGACTTGGCCATTCTAACACATGAATATTCTTTGATCTAAACCTTTCCACTGTAGCTCTTTCTGTATGTTTAGGGTCATTGTCTTGCTGGAAGGTGAATCTCCTTCCCAGTCTCAAGTCTTTTGCAGCCTCCAACAGGTTTTCTTCCAGGATTACCCTGTATTTAGCTCCATCCATCTTCCCATCAACTCTGACAACCTGAATCTGAAGAAAAGCATCCCCACAGCATAATGCTGCCACCACCATGTTTCACAGTGGGGATGGTGTGTTCACGGTGATGAGCAGAGTTACTTTTCTGCCACACATAGCACTATGCGTTTAGGCCAAAAAGTTCAAGTTTTGTCTCATCTGACCAGAGCACCTTCTTCCACATGTTTGCTGTGTCCCCTATATGGCTTGTGGCAACCTGCAAACGGCACTTCTTATGTCTTTCTTTCAACAATGGTTTTCTTCTTGCCACTCTTCCATAAAGGCCAGATTTGTGGAGTGCACGACTTATAATTGTCCTGTGCACAGATTCTCCCACATGAGCTGTGGATTTCTGTAGCTCCTCCAGAGTCACCATGGGCCTCTTGGCTGCTTCTCTGACCAATGCGCTTGATCTGTCAGTTTGCATGGACGGCCATGTCTTGGTAGGTTTGCAGTTGTAGAATATTTTTTCCATTTTCAATGATGGATTGAACAATGCTCCTTGGGATGCTCAAAGCTTAGGATATGTTTTTATAACCTAACCCTGCTTTAATTTGTCCAAAACTTTATCTCTGACCTGTCTGGTGACTTCCTTGGTCTTCATGATGTTGTTTGTTCACGAGTGTTCTCTAACAAACCACTGAGGCCTTCATAGAACAGGTGCATTTATACTGAGACTAAATTACACACAGCTGGACTCTATTAACTAATTAAGTGACTTCTGAAGGCAATTGATTGCACTGGATTTTTTTTAGGGGTATCAGAGAACAGGGGGCTGAATACTTTTGCACGTCACACTTTTCAGATTTTTATTTGACTAAAATTTTGAAAACCATGTACCATTTTTGGTCCACTTTACAATTATGTGCTACTTTATGTTGGTCTATCACTTCATCTTCACCTCAATAAAATACATTTAAGTTTGTGGTTGTAAGGTGACAAAATGTGAAAGTTCAAGGGGTATGGATACTTTTGCAAGCTGGTCCTCTTTAATAGGTTTAGCCTCATGAAGACTGTTCCTACACTGGCATCAAAAGGTCTTGGCAATCTTGATCACTATGAATTCAACTTATGGAATGATCAATCAAATCAACCCAATGATCATTCCAGTTAATGGCCAGCAGTTCTCTACTTTGGCTCATATAGGAAAGACTAAGGCTGTGTTCACACGGCGGAAAATTTTCCGCCCCCGGAGTTTTTGCCGCGGTCAGCCGCGACGGGATTCCGATGCCGTGCATCAGCATTCCGTCGCGGCTAACCGCTCCTGACTAAGCCCGAATGAATGGGCATAATCAGGAGCGCGGCTCGAGACGCGGACACCGCGGGCGGAATCCACGGCAAGATAGGTCATGTTGCTTTTTTTTCCACTGAAATGAATGGGAGGAGTTTTTTCAGGCGGATTTTGAGGCGGATTCCATGTGAACACAGCCTAAAGGAACTTTACTTTTATTGTTCTATGTGTTATATGATATGAAATACAGAATTTTTAAATTAACCTTTCCTTTACCCAACATGTTATATATCATTTTTTTTATCTAGGAAGTTTGAACTTCTTTCTTATAATGTTGTAGACACATGCATTACTTTTCGCTATTTTTCAAGGAAATTAAATAAAAAAAATAAATAAATTTGAGAGCATTATTAAAGTAATCCTTTCATTGAAGTAGTTTTCTTGTGCAATCAGCAGACAGATACAATTCCTCCATCCCCTAGGCTGTGTCACAACTTTTACCATACGGAAACCATGATGATACACAGCTGTGTCCTCTTTGCTATTAACTCGATGACATGAGACATCATAGACTGGATCTTTTGTGAACAATATCAGTATAAACATATACAGTAATATGTCTCCCAGAGATCACCAGCAGGGTAAGGCAAAGGAAAGAAAAACAACATTAATCAATTACAGGCAAAGTGATAAAGGTCTTAATTCTTTTTTATGGACATACTTGGATGCATATGATAGTTTATGTCTGTGTGATGTCTGCATGACACAAACACATCTGCATTCAATAGGTCCCGCTGAGACATATGCAGATTGCAGAAGATCACCTTATTAGCCTGATATGAACCTAAATACAAAAGAACTGATGTTTAAGAATATAAATGACTCATAAATCTGTACCTTTAAACACATTCACGTACAACATGTTTTTATCATCTCAGACAATCTCTGTGAATATTTAACGCTTCCTACAAAGGTAATCACATGTCCTAATTACCATGTTGCTTTTACACATAATTAATAACACTCTTTCGAGAATTATATCTGATGACATTTGCATGCCTTAGTAATAAGGGAGGACAATTCATCTTTCATCTGATTTTTTTTCTTATAACCTTTTTTTATCTGCAATCATTATCATGTAAATGATGGCCATTGTAGTTATTACATGGAATTATGCCCAGTGATGACTATGTATGCCACATATTGACTATTGGAAATGATTGGGCATGCAGCCATGCAGAGGCTTGAATATGATTTTTTTTTTCTGATTTAGTGATTTAGGGGTTTTCACATGAACACAACTTCTATCCACATGAGTGGGGATAAATGTTTGATCACTGGACATTCTTCTGCTGGGACCACCGCCATAAATGAGAAAGTGCCTGTTTGAATGGCGCAATGGTCACACATGGGCACTTTCGCTCTATTCATTTCTATGGGAATGCTAAGAATTTTTTGTTTTGTTTTTTGCAAAGGAGTGATGCAATACTTTTCTATATTCAATAGATCAGTGCATGGCTTCTCAAATAGTTTGACTTTGGCTTCACCCATCAATCGGTTGTGATACTCAGGTGTTGCCAGCAAAGAGATACCACCATAGAGTGCCAAACAAATGCCACTATGCATATAATAACCTCACCAGTGGCCAAATACTGCAGTACAACACACATAATACGCATAGTAACACCAGATCCTAAATTGCAGCACAAAATACCAGTGTCCAGAAAAAATACCCCTAGAAGAGTCAAACACCACAATATAATCCAAAATACTTCTCCAAATATGTCAAATAGTACAGAATAACCTCTCACCTTAACAGTGGCAAAAAACACTTGCAGCAAATCTTTCCCCAATTCCAACCATCCCATTCTGTTAGGAGCATCTCCACGGCAGAGAGTGGAGGTAACAAAATAGCCTGCTACCTCCAGTATCAGTCTATGATGCCTCTGCCTCCAGATTAGAGCATTCAGCCTGTTCCTGGGTGAAGGACATCAGCCTTTCTACCAATGGAGATTTAACTGATAATGCAAGGTGACAGTTCAGTGCAGTTTCTGCTTTGTGGCAAAGGTGACAGTGGCAGTGACCTGTGCCTCAGTAGCCAGTGAGCAGCGCCTCATCCAGAGACGTCAACCTGGGAGAGCCCTTCACAGGGTGAGTTGTGAATGGCAAGTTGTGGCAAAAGTGGGAGTGCCCTTTTAAGGGGCATGACCTTTTGAAAAGGGCACAGTTGCATATATCCAGAACCAATAAATAATATTGGACCCCAGATTGTGCCATTTTTATTTACATCATTTAGTGATCACTTTATATTTATTTATTACCACCAAAAAATATTTTATCAGTAACCTCAGGAAACCTCTGCGGACTTTCTGTAAAGGGCACTGTAGGAAAAATTGTGATGCATTGCCACCGCGGTTTTTCAGTGCAATAGAAACCCCCTAAAGGGCGCATGGCGGGCCTGAGAACAGAGAGCACTATTTGTCTTTTTGAGGGCAGATTTTGTGGAAATAGTTTTCGGCTGTGGTGTCTTATTTGCAGAGCTCCTAAAGTGGAAGACCCCAAAAAGTGAACCCATTTTGAAAAGTACAATGTCGCTTTACACCCAAAGTTTTCATTTTCACAAGGAATTAAAACAGAAAACACAGCCCACAGAAGGGCACAGAAGGCAAGGAGCGCCATTAGACTTTTGGAGGGCAGAATCATTTTCTGGTGCATGATGCATATGCAGAGCCAGTAAGGGTGCCAGTGCAGTGGAAAGTAACAAGAAAAGACCTCATTTTGTAAACTACATACCTCAAAAAATTTCTCAAGGGGTATAGTGATCATTTTGAGCCCAAGAGTGATTACCAAAAATTAATGTGCAAAGTTAAAATTGAAATTTTGAAAGAAATATGCCATTTTAGTGCCCTATATGCTGTGCCCTCTTTGTGTCATCAGAGACAAGCATTCCTAAAACTTTTAAGTGGGTTATCCCAGGTACAAAAATGTTGTATATATGGACATAAACGTCCGTTGGGGCACAAAACAGGGCTCGGAAGGAAAGGATTGCCATGATTTTTGGGTTTTGGACTAGATTTAGAGGGACTGGTTTTTGGACGTCATGTCGCTTTTGCAGAGTCACCGAACTGTCAGTAAATTAGAATTCCCTAAGAAATTACCCCATTTTGTAAACTACACCCCTCAAAGAGTGTTACTTTCCAGAAAAATTGATATTGCAATTTTGCCAGAGATACGCTATTTCAGTGCCCAATATGTTGCACTCAGTTTATGTCAGCAGAGACAAACTCCAAAATCTGTTAAGCGGGTTACCCAGGGTAAAACAGAATTTGGAGTCTTCATCTCTGACACAAACTGGGCACAACATATTTCACACTCAAATGACATATTTCTGGAAAACTGGTATTTTCACTTTTCCCCATCACCTGTGCATTCATTCATTCTGGAAAATAAATAATGCGATATGTGAGTAGTAAAAATGCTCACTACACCCCTGGATAAATTCCTTGAGGGGTACAGTTTCCAAAATGGGGTCACGTGTCAGGGGATTCCACTTTACTATCATTTCAGGGGCTCTGCAAAAGTGGTATGGTGGCCATAAATGAAACCATCTAAAACTGCTCCAAAAAACCAAATAGTGCTGCTTCCCTTTTGTACCCAGTTGTGTGATCAAACAGTAGTTTTCATCCACATATGACATTAAGTGGGGTACCCCCCGAAACAACAGTATCATACATGTGGGTATAAACTACAGCTTGGGTACACAGCAGGATACAGAAGGGAAGGAGCGCTATTTGGCTTTTGCAGAGCCCCTAAGGTGCCGGTAAAGTGAAATCCCCTAGGAAGTGACCCCACCTTGAAAACTGCACCCCTAAGAATTTAACAAGGGTTATAGTATGCATACCTTTTTGACTACATAAAGGATGGTGAAAGGTATATATTTTTATTTTCTGGTGATATAGCCATATGAGGGCTTGTTTTTTGAGGGATGAGTTACATTTTGTAATGACAACATTACAAAATGCATATAACTTACTGACTAAATTTTATTAACTCTTTGTGGGTGGATCAAATAACTTCTGGCATTGCTTTTCAACATGTAAATTTTTTGCCATTTACTGTGCAGCATAAATAACATGTTACCTTTATTCCATTGGTCACTACAATTACAGCAATATCTAATTTATATTGTTTTTTTATGTGTTACAAATTATAGTAGCACAAAAACCCAAATTGGGGGGAAAAAAAATCTATTATTTTGCATTGCCATTTTCTGAGAGGTCATTTTATTTCTGTTGACAAAGCTGGTTGATGACTTATTTTTTGTGGGATCAGCTGTGCTTTTTATTGTGATGCTGATTTTTTTGTACAGCTTTCCAGTACATTGTACAGAATAATAAGTGGTACATTGTGAAGTACAACTTGTCTAATTTTTTTTTAAACTCGTTTTATTAAAAAGTGCACACCAGACATAATAATAAAGCACAAGCATGTAACATATGATACTAAACAAAATAAAGAGGTACACAAACAGAAGCATACCCAAAAAAAAAGAAGAAAGAAAAAGATGAAAACATGCTACATTACCACCCCCTTCAGTCCATAATGGGCCCACAAAGTAGCCCATGCGCCGCAAGCCCTCCAGCAGGGCCCGGAAATCTGAGAAATACAACATAATATAGTTATCAACAGGCAAGACACATGAATAATAGAACAGGATGACATAGAGGAACACAACAACTCCCGGCGACCCCCTACCCCTCAGGCATAAATGTATGTATAGCCGTCCGCAAAGATGTGGTGGTATACTGAGTTACAGGGGAATTGCACCATGACCCGCACACTTTATGGAACTTCTGAGGACATCCTCTCCCTTTGTATACAATCTGATTAAAGGGAAAAATAGAGTTAATGAGTTTTCTCCACATCGACACTGATGGAGGTCGTGGTGCCATCCAACGCTGTGCATTAGCCTTCCTAACGTAAAACAAGGACTCCCGCAGGAAGATTCTGACATGATGCTGCCAGACCTCCTCGTCCAGTATACCAAAAAGGCACACCTCCAGGGCCAATGGTACAGGCGTAGACAACACCTCCACCAAGAGATCCACGACCCCCCTCCAGAAGTCTAGTATGACCGGACAAGCCCAAATCATGTACCAGAAAGGCAACCCGGGTGTGATAATAGTCCCATTTTAAACAGACGGGATTGGGTTAAGTAACACTGGTGTAAAATGTAAATTTGTATCAGTTTGTTATTAGCCGAGGGAGACACATATTGGGGGGATTCAAGGATCTCCTGAAACATCTCATCTGTGATATCCGGAATAGTTGAACGCCAACGCACCAAAGCCGAGGCATCCAGTAGGGACACCTTAACTTGGATCAAGTACGCATATAAGGTGAAGATCAGTCCCCTAGGTCCCTGTGAGTGGAGAACCCCTATGAGTGGATAGTCAGAAATCCTGCTTAACTGCTCAGGGAACATGGAGGACAGTGCATGTCGAATCTGGAGGGATCTAAAGAATTGTGTTCTAGGGATGTCATGTGAAGTGTCTAGTGAGTCAAACGTACAGGGCATACAGGTCACCAAGAGAGACCACCCCATATTGAGACCAGATCTGGGCTCCAGGTAGGGCAAATAACTCCGCTAGACCCGGGTTGTGCCATAATGGGGTCTCAGCAGGCACATCAGACAATTCCGCCACCTTTTTTGCCTGTTGCCAGACCTGTTCTGCTAGAGCATGAACGGGCAGCAACCTACCCCGGTACATGTTTGAGTGTTCCAATATTGGCCACAGAGTGCGCAAACCCAGGTGTTGAGCCAGGTGGGCCTCTGACCCCGGCAAGGTAGCGTGAGTGAGCCACGGCTGAATAAACTGGAGCTGACCCACCAGGTAGTAAAGGAATAAATCAGGGAGTGACGCACCACCCAACTGCTTTGATCTTTGTAACGAGGACAGTCTAAGCTTAGATCTAGAATTACCCCATACAAAGGAGATAATGAGAGAATCCATCTGTTTAAAAAATCGGAGGGGTACTGACACAGTGGAAAGGCACAGGGCATAGAGACATTTAGGCAATACTACTATTTTTACCAGGTTAATTCGGCCCGCCACCGAAAAAGGCAAGGTAGACCATTGGGAAAGCAAAGGAAAAATATTCTGTTGTAAAAAATGTTTATGGTCCTTAGTGATAAAGATACCCAAATATGCTCATCCCACATACGGTGTCACCAACCCGATTATCAGACCCGCGGCCAGTGTGCATGTAGGAGGACTTGACCCAATTTGTTCGCAAATCAGAGTAATCTCCAAATATGTTAATTAAGGACATGGCTCTGGGTATGGAGTGGGAGGGATCACTCATAAACAAAAGTAAATCATCAGCATAAAGTGCAGTCCTCTCCTCTTGAGAGCCTATGACTATACCTTTATAAACAGGTTCAGTTCTGAGGAGCACTGCAAGGGGTTCCACTGCCAAGGCAAACAGCAGCGGAGACAATGGGCAACACTGCCTTGTACCTCTGCCATGGGCAAAATATGGAGACAATAATCCGTTAATAGACAGTGCCGCTCTAGGGGAACTATATAATAGTGAAATCCAGATTATGAACCCCTCACCAAAACCAAATCTGCGCAGTACTTGCAAAAGAAAAGGCCATTCGACCGAGTAAAATTCCTTGGTAGCATCTAGGGAGGCTATCGCCCAGTCATGAAAGGAGGAGGCCCCAATTTGTGTTATTAGCTGAACTCGCCTGAGGTTGTCCAATGTGGACTTCCCTGGCATGAAACATATCTGGTCGGGGTGAATCAGATCTAAAATAACAGAATTAAGCCTAATGGCCATCATCTTCGTAAGGAGTTTATTATCTATATTAAGTAACGATATGGGCCGTTACGAGCCACAGTCCAGCGGGACCTTGTCATTTTTAAGCAAAAGGATTATGGTGGCATCATAAAAGGACGCCGGGAGACTGTGGCCGGCAAAGGCAGCATTGTAGCAATTCAGCAACTCCGGGAGGAGAAGATCCTTATAACGGGCATAAACTTCTCCCGGAATGCTGTCTGGCCCAGGTGACTTGCCCCTTGCCATACTCACTAGTGCCTCTGATAATTCCTCTAACTTAAAGGGGGAATCCAAGAAGACACGTTGCTCCTCAGACAGATTAGGGAAGGGGATAGAGTCAAGATAGGAGACTAATTCCTGT
Organism: Leptodactylus fallax; assembly: GCA_947044405.1. Taxonomy (NCBI): domain Eukaryota; kingdom Metazoa; phylum Chordata; class Amphibia; order Anura; family Leptodactylidae; genus Leptodactylus; species Leptodactylus fallax. Next base: position 1,662,730 of record CAMRHE010000197.1, on the reverse strand, counting down.
TCGGTGACCCTAAGTTTAGAGAGATAAAGTTCACTGTAATACTGATGAAATCTGCCACGAATAGCAGAGCTATCAGACAGTATGTCCCCGCCTCGGAGCGCACCTTCAGGATTGCAGGAGAGGTTGTGCTTTGATGTATAAGCTGAGCCAGTAGGCCACTCGACTGGTTGCCGAGTTCGTAAAATCTCTGCTTAGAAAAAAACAAAGACCTGCGAGCCTTGTCATGCAGCACATGTAGGTACTGCCTACCTGTCTGTAACCAACAGGATCTAGCCTCATCAGTCGGGTTATCTATATAGGCTGCCAAGGTACTTTCAAGGGCAGAGCACTCCCTTTTTACAAAGGAGATGGAGGATTTAATACAACCTCTAAGATATGCCTTGGTGGTTTCCCACAACAGAGGGGCAGGCGCCTCAGGGGCATTAATGGTCAAAAATGTTTGGAGTTGATCAGGTATGCGATCATGCGGTTGAAACAACTGCAATCAAAAGGGGTGAAACCGCCAACTATGTTGCGGGCCAGTAGCCGGGCTGATGGTGAATGCAACTAATAAAGGGGAGTGGTCCGAGACTACCCTAGTCAAGTAAGAGATGAAGTGTAATAAAGAACAAATTTTAACATTGTCAAAGGCGTAATCAATCCTAGACAGGGAATGTCTATTAGTCGAGTGGCAGGAGAATGTGAGGGTCTTGGGATATTTAAGCCGCCACAAATCTCGCCAACCCAGTTCCTGAATTAGATGGGCCAGGGTAGTAGGACGGGATGGGTGTTGGGGATCTGGCTCTGAAGAGAATCGGTACACAGTGGCCTGGCTCCCACCTGAGTCTGCGATGCACCAGAATACTCACACCCCTGTAGAATGAGGTATGCGTAGAGTGGGCCGCCCACTGCACCCATGGCTTCTAAAGCAATCTAGAACTATCTGGGATCAGATGAGTTTCCTGGAGACAAATTAAATGCGGGTTAGCCTTTCTAATCTGTGAGAAAACAATAGATCTCTTCTGCGGGCTGCCCAGACCCCGGTACATTCAACTTGTCTAATTTATTACCGTAACCCCTCCTCTTCCCCCACTGTCAGACATAAGAAAGAGAAAGAGACAGATGACAAGGTGCCTCACCCTCTCTTACTTTTCAGATGAAGCAGCAATCAGCAATCACTGTTTCAAATTCCATCAGGAGCAAGCACACAGGAATATTGTGCCACATAGTGCTAAATGGGAGTGTTGCAACAATGCAGGGTATGTAGTGGATGACTCCCGAGCTTCACCGCATCTTCCAATTTCATCTCCTTCCTGAGGATGCAGATAAAGTTAAACGAAGTCTACCACCACCAAAATTGCTTCTAAACACTTATGTACTTATTGGAATAAGCACAGGTCATTTTTGTGTGAAAGTGCAATTCTGATGCTAAGAACTGTAAACTTTTGATTTCTATGCAAATGAACTATTCAGTGAACCCAGGGTTCAAAAATTGGAAGGTCTCTATGGGCAGCAACTAGAAGCAGAAACAAGTGGTCAGGCAGTTGCAGCCAACCTCCAGGTACACCAAACTGAACACTATATACCAGGGGTCGGTAACCCCTGGCACGCGTGCCAAGAGTGGCAGGCTTATTTCCCTGGCACGGCAGCGGTGTGTTCACATATGTCCGGCGCAGCTATCTGTTTCCCTCCGGCCTGGTGCACACAAGCCGGAAGGAAACTGATGCCAGGACGGATCCCATAGTTTTCTATGGGATCGGTTCTGGCACAAGAGGTATCAGTTCTGGCGCCGGATTTGTGCCTCAGCCGGATGGAGAAACGTTACCTGCAGCGTTTTTCCATCCGGCTTCCTTAAAATTTCATTAGTGCTGGGTGAAGATGGATGCGGCATCACCCAGCGTCTGCACAGTCTATGTACAGTAGTAAAGCCGGTAATTGCCGGCTTCACTACTGTACCTGAGCGAATTGCTCAGGATTGGTTAAAGCTATAAAGAAACACTTGGATTCATTTTAAAGATGAGAATCTCCTCTTTAAAATGATACCAAGCTCACCATGATCGTCCTTAAACATCCTGAGCGATTTGCTGGTGAAAACGATGTTCGGCATTGAAATCCCAATGCAGATCTCAATTCCCGACATCGTTTTAACAGTGAATCGATATGAATGTGTAAGGTCAATCATGGAGATCTTGGTATCGTTTTAAAGATGAGATTCTCATCTTTAAAATGAATCCAGTTGCATCTTTGTGGCCCTAATAGATCCTTAGAAATGGGGCTCTAAAAGGGCCCCCCCTCCTGTGTCAGGCAGCATCTTAGAGCTAAGGAAGGAGGGGGAGGAGGAGCTGCAGAGACAATGATAACTGATCATTGTCTGTGCATAAGCTGCAGATGACGGGGTAGCAGGGACTTCTGTCCATGTTATCCCCTCTCCTATCAATCAGAGAGCATACTGTACTTTTGCTCTCTGATAATCACATAGAGGGATAATGTAATACCCCTCTGAGCCTAATCACATAACCAGGAAGTTATTGGCGCTGTGACCCAGACATTTACCATCGTCCAGGTCGCAGCGCCAGAAGTGTCGCACCAAATACTTACACAACACATGCACAAAGTCACCAATAAAGTTTAAATGTTTTCCCTGTCCTGTCCATACCTGATCTTTATAGAGTAAAATACGCCGCCCGCCTCTCTAGTGATATCTGTTACACGCTAAAATAATAGTAATAGCAATTATCACTAGTATTATCACCATAATACCATGTGACATAATACCGTGTGCAGGGGTCGTCAGACTTACAATTATTGACCGGCACTCCGAGTACCTCAACTTTGATTTTTTTAATCAAAATCGGCACGCCGAACAAAAAAGGTTGCCTACCCCTGCTATATACAAATCAAAATTTCATTTTATTATCAGGAAGGTTGCACTTTGACACATTGAAAAATGTATGTTCACTGTGACACTAACAGCATTTACAACAGCATATAAGTGGTTTAAAAGTTATGTTAGTGGTGGCAGACTCACTATAAAAGTAATTCAAGTAATTGTTGTTCAGTGATGTATTAGGAGCCTGCTGGCTATAGACCTGATGGTTACGATTGAAAGGTTGCCAACCCCTGTCAAAGTGCAGATGAGGACCAAAACCACAGTAATATCCAAATCCGGGTAGGTATGGGTTGTGGAAAAAATCTGTGGTTATCCAGAAGTCTTCAGAAGTAGCCTTTATTGGAACCAGGACCCACAACGCGTTTCGGAGCTATAGCTTGCTCCTTTTTCAAGTGTACAAATTGGTGTATAACATATAATGACACAGATCAAGTTTAAATAACAAAAGACAAAAGCCTCCCAGTGGGAGTGATCAAGGTAAAAAACTCATACAAGTCTATTAATACTGATTATCTAAACTTAAAAGATGTGGTGGATGCACATATATATATAACTATATAAATAAGATTTTAAAAAGATCAATTGGATAGGATAAAAAACATATTTATTGTCATGTAATCGTGTCCAGCGTCCTTGTGTGAAGGATTGCGCATGCGTGAGAAAACGGCGCCAAAAACATCAATACAAATGGAGAAAATTTAAAAAAAATGTATATTAGAGTCCGCGCATGCGCACGCAATTCGGTGGCTTCGTCTTAGCTATCAGATGGACATTTCTTTATATTACTATAACAGTATTCTATGTTTTTATAGCATATAGATGCACATTCCATTTATATTTTCTGTGTATATAGTGGCCAATAAGGGTTTATACCTTTAACAATAATAATATTATCTGACCAGCGCTATTGCAAGATATCACTATTAATATCATTATTATACATATATTGAATTTCTATTATAGTGACTAGATACTTTCTTACCCAACATTGTAGTGTCTTAAGAAAAGAATATTCATTCAATAGATGGCGCTCTGCGGACACCACGCATGCGCAACATGCTACTTGAAGATATAACCGTGGTTTGCACTTCTGCGCATGCGCATAGTTTCATTTCACACCGTACCTAAGACGAAGCCACCGAATCGCACTTAAGTGCTTGCGCGGACTCTAATATATTTTTTTTTCACTTTTTCTCCATTTGTATCAATGTTTTTGGCACGTTTCTCACGCATGCACAATCCTTCACACGAGGATGCTGGACACGATTACATGACAATAAATATGTTTTTTATCCTATCCAATTGATCTTTTTAAAATGCTATTTATATATTTATATATATGTGAATCCACAACATCTTTTAAGCTTAGATAATCAGTATTAATAGCTTTGTATGAGTTTTTTTACCTTCATCACTCCCATTTGGAGGATCCTATCTTGTCTTTTGCTATTTAAACTTGATCTGTGTCATTATATGTTATACACCCAATTTGTACGCTTTAGAAAGGAGCAAGCTATAGCTACAAAACGCGTTGTGTGTCCTGGTTCCAATAAAGGCTACTTCTGAAAACTCCTGGGTAAGCGTGGATTTTTTCCACACTCTATACCTACCTGGATTTGGATATTACTGTGGTTTTGGTCTTCATCTGCATTGTGATCTATACGTCCTTGTGACGGAATTCCAGCGGCTGCCCATCATTGATGTCCATATATAAGATTCTGCACTACAGGGAGTTGTGACTTTTTCACAACCCCACAAGGTGAGCAGTATTCCTTACCATTACATCTGTTCCACTTAATTGACGGTATTACACTATTGGTTGCGCGGTGTTGTCTTTTTTTTTTCCCTTGCTTTAATCATTTAATCAACCCCTGTCAAAGGTCTTATTCAGACACTTGTTTAACTATCAATATTTAGGATCAAACACTTGTCGCCCCCTTCCCACTCATGCTTTTTTGAACCCAAGCAGCACTACAGGAATTTAGAGTTTTCAGATGCTACATCTGTAATATGGTATATTATGCCCATCTGAATGAGAACTTATAGTTAAAAAAAAAAAAAAAAACTAATTGTCTTATGACTGTAACAAAATCTTAATTATCTGCTGTAACTTTTTATCTAATTTCTCAGTTTAAGAAATGATTAAAAATGCATCAAAGTGTTAATGTTACCCATTGCACTCCTAACAGCTGAGCCCACAATTTCTGTATTTTCTCCAGCACTGTTGTTATTTACATTGACAGCTGAATGCTTTTGATCTAGAGATCTGTGGCTTGTTAGATTTTACGTCCATGTTCATTTCAGTATAACATAATCAGTAGTGGAAGCAACTGCTTAAAGCAGCAGCAGTCAAGTGCTTGTAATAATTTGCTTAAAGAGAGTCATTCTCAGGCGTTCTTTCAGCCATTTAGTAGTTGAAGTGCTGATTAATTAACAGTTTTACGATATCTGGATTTCCATAAGAAGGCACTTTCTGACAGGATTTAAAGTGCATTAGTAGAGATTAAGAAAGACTAAAATGAAGAATAGGGAGTCGTGTGATCTGTTCTCCTTGGAATCAGCGATAAGAAAAGCAAAGACATGCAATTTGCTGTCTAGAAGCTGTGTAATGCTTACAATAAAATATAAAGAGCGTCTCAGGAGCTCCACACATATATGTACCCATTGAACTGTTTAATAAAACCCACCAGTCACTTCCATATTCCCTGTGGCTATATTCCGACATGTCTGTAGATGACAGGTTAGTGGAGGTAATTAGAAAGACGTTATTGCTGTGAAATTTAGAGTGAGCATAAGATACACAGAGACTTTCAAACAGTCCCATTAAATTGAATGGCAGCGTTAGGATGCTAGAGACCTAATGATCACTGATAGCATTTTAGAGTATATGGAACATTTGGGAATTTAAGTACTGAAAACTCATTTCCTTTTAAGGTACATATGTGTCTTTCCTTCTTTCAGTTATAGTGTATTTAATTTCAGCTCCATAGGGTTACAATTGTTTAGTCATCATTGTATAGACATTGTATCAGACATTATATGCTTGATATTTTTTGTACTTTTATGTATTTTAGATTGAAACAATGAGTTATCATCAACTGAAATTTAATAACCATTTGTGAGATGCCATAAAATAAAAAGTGTCAGTAACCAATTGTATATCATTTTTTTGTGTTATAATCCTTACTTAGGGTCAAGGCAATGTTTTTGATTTGGAACATAACTGGTTATCGCAAACTGACTACATTATATCCTATAAAGTAGCAGATGTTGCCTTCTATAGTATACCTGATTCTGCTACCAATGAAGGTGCATCAAATGTCTTTCTTCAGGGAGTCACCAAAAGTGCTAAAACAGAATTGCCTCTGGTCACGAAAAAAGACTCAAAAAGCTTCTTTCCTACTGATAACACCAAATGGCTAATGGCAAATAACAGCAACCTCATTTTCTCATTCCTTTACTTTTCATAGAGGAAGATAAGGATAAATTGGAGTCGCCTCATGACTATTGTGCCCAAAGCTGAGTGGGCACAGTGGCTTACAATGACGTGAAAACTGTGACCATCACTATAGATAACTTTGTCCTAGGTGCCACAAAAGTTCATGTAAGCCAAAGGCCCCAAAACTAGTAACATCAGCAATGAGTGTTGTTGAAGGGGAATGCAAGAACTAGAAGGCTAACTTCCCACGTAGCGGAAAAGACCACAGGGTTTTTTTCTGCACTGTTTTTCAAGGAAGTTTGCAGAGTTTTCCCCAGCCAGCGTTTCTAGTATAACTGACATGCTGCAATTAAAACGCAGCTTTTTTGCTGCAGATTTTTTTTCTGCAATGTGTGGATGAGATTAGCCAGAATCCCATCCACTTTGCAGGTACTATAAAACACAGCAATTTTTGCCGCCGCGGCAAAACACTGTGTTTTCACAACATGGGGTGCCCAGCCCAAATCTGAAATACTATTGTGGTTACTATTTTGTATCATGTTTATATAGTAAATAAAATTTTGGCATCATCTAGGCATTGTTGTGCACTGTTTCCATATGATTTGCTGCTATGTGTACAATAGCTATTGTGGACACATTGACCCAATGTGTGCAACCTATGTTTTTACTGTATGTTGGCAAATTCTGACAATCTTGGGCACAATATTGCTCACTTTTATCAAAATATGGCACATTTTCTGCAATAGGCGGACTAATTTCAGGTTTCACTTTTCTGGCATTGGTTCGTTATTTTACTTGTAAATATGGCATAATGTGGATACTGCCTAGCTTTTTATGGGCACTGTATGGCACAATCTGTGAAATATTAGCACAAAGGACTATGCTGGGCACAATGCTTGATTTGTCTTGCATACAGTAAGCAGGTGCTGTTTAGCTACTGCATCACTTTTTACATTGTGTTAAAACATTTCTTCAGGGACCTCATGGCATTAATTCAGCATATTTTAAATGGATAAATTTGAGAATTATTAAAATAGATTCTCTTTCTCTTTTAGGAGGTATGTCTCTTCTGAGCATAGAAAGCTTTATCTGGTACTGATATGCAGGCTATTGCTATACAGTAATACCATAACTAAACTGTGGTTGCAAGTATTATATGGGCTCTGTGCCCTATACTGTTATAGGGGCACACAGTTGTCACTATTGCATTAGGACTATTACTGTATATTGGTACTATTTCTTATAATAGAACTAATATAAATGGTATTAAAAGAACAATGACATGTTAAGTTATTTTTTTATTTCCTGAAAATAGTGTTTATCGCACTAGTATTAATTTCCCTAAGTACATGGTTGGGCAAACATATTGAAATGGCACAGAAAGCATTTCATGCTATACTTTTTGAAGATAGCTGAATGAAAAAGAGTTAAAAAGATAAAAATAAAGAAGAAAACTGATTTTTCCTTTCCAAACCTTTTAAATCCATGACAGACTTTACATTACATTAATATAAGTGAACATATCCTAGGTACAGTATCAAGGTACAGTTTCCAAGTCACAATATCATTCATGCATATTGATCTTTCTCTTCACAGACACTGTAAAGGTAGCTCACATGAGAGTTGTCGGGCTATCAAAGGTTGAAAAAAAAACTGAGCTTTATCTGTAAGTGGAAACACTTTTACATTTCCATGTGCAACTTTTCTGTATGCTATTTATTTTATAGGTTTACGGCTTCAAAGATAAAGGGTTAATAGCTTCTTGGAGCAATCAATCAGTTAAATGTACTTTCTGAAACGCCCTGTGATAGTCCCATAGCAGGAACATAAACTGCATGTAGAGATTCCATCTTCTCTTCTCTCTCAGGTAACCGCTCCACCTTTTAAAGTGAATTGATGGAGGCTATGGAAAGATGGAGGAAATCACTTAACCAGGTAGCAGCATTTCCTATTCTGAATTATTTATATGTGCAGTTCATAAATAGTTTTGACAGGCCCATTACATGTCAAAGCCAAAGATGGATTATGCATTAACTGGTTCTAATCTTAGAGGTATTTGTGTTAAATGACTATCGAGGAATCTCAGAGGTGAACCAACTTTTACTTACAAAGAGTGAATACATAGCTCTGAAAACGTGAAGTGCTTTTTCTATTAAAAAACAGATTGTTAAACTCAAGTAGTCAACCTACTGTATACAGATTGTTACGATGTTAATACATAACATACATTCATAATATCAACTTGTTGCCAATTAATGTTGTTCTAACAACAGATGTTCTGCACAGTTTTATATTTTGCATATCTATCTATCTATCTATCTATCTATCTATCTATCTATCTATCTATCATCTACAGTTGAAACCAGAAGTTTACATACACTATATAAAAAGACACATATGCATGTTTTTCTGACATGAAATCAGAATAAACCTTTCCTGTTTTAGGTCAGTTAGGATTACCAAAATTATTTATATTTGCCAAATTCCAGAATAATGGGAGAGAGAGAATTTTTTAAGGCATTTTTATGACTTTCTACAAAGTCAAAAGTTTACATACTGTGGTAAAGTGTACAGCAAAGTCCTGGACGGGGTGTATATCTCGCCTGGTTTTCTCAGCCAGGTGAGATAGAGGAAATCCAGGATTTAGCTTGCTCTAGCAGACCATAGTCTGCTAGCGTTTTTCATTATAATATATGGACTGTTTTTTTCTGGACTGGAGGGCAGGATTGGTAGTGGATACTCTCCAGTCCACACCCCAGTCCACTTCGGGATTTGCCTTCCCTAACCCCAGGTGAGGTTTCCTGTGTGTTTTGATTGAGGAAGGAAGCTAAACACAAAAAAGGGAGCTCTGGTTTTACTGCAGAGGAGAGAGAGACCAAACGCTCCTGGAGGTGAGCGTTTACGCTGGACCGCTGTGCTCACTACTTTATGTTTACCTGCATGAGGACAGTGAGGTATGCTGTTGTTAGCTAGCGCCGGACAGGCCTAGGCGTTTATTATGTTTGGACACTTTTTGTTTGTGCTGGAATTGCCACAATAAAGCTCTATCACAGTTTTAAGTAACCTGCTGGGTGTGAACTTGGTCATTGCCGCCCCACCGTGCATGCTGATCCCTACAATTGGTGGAGGATGCGGGCAGTGTGTTGCTAGGGGCAACGGCATGTCAAACCAAGTGAGAGCTGAATATTGCGGACTTTAAAAGGCCAGAAGTGTATGTCTTCGGTGAAAGCTGCTGCTGCTTTGCAAGGCCCATCCAGCACAATGGAGGAAGTAATAAAGCAGCTGGTGCAGGCTAACCTGAGACATGAAAAGTCCATGGAGCAGCAACAGAAGTTCCATGCCGAGGCCCTACAAACCCAGCAACAAGAACAGCTGCAGTTCAATATGCAGCAACAACAGGCCATAGCGCAGCAACAGAAAACCAATCGCCTGCTGATGGAACAGATTGCTGCACTCAGAGAGACGGTCGTATCTCAGCCCCAACGGGTGGAGGTAAGCCCACCTGAGACTACTAATGTGAAAAGGGCTGTGCAGTGGGCCATACAAAAAATGACACCTGATGATGACGTAGAGGCCTATCTCACTGTGTTTGAGAGAGTGGCGGAGAGAGAGAGGCTGCCAGTTACAGAGTGGGCAGAGGTGGCTGTGCCCTTTCTGTCAGGAGAACCACAAAAGGCCTACTATGACCTCAGGGAGCAGGATGTCCGGGACTATGCTAAATTAAAAATGGAGATCCTTGCTCGCCTTGGTGTTACGCCAGCTGTTCGCGCCAGGAGAGTGCATAATTGGAGCTACACCCTGGACAAACCTGCCCGGTCTCAGATGTATGACCTGATTCACCTGGTGAGAAAGTGGCTGGAACCAGAGTCCTCTACACCAGCTCAAATCGTGGAGAAGGTGGTGGTCGACCATTTCTTCAGGACCCTCCCGGCAGAGCTACAACGGTGGGTTGGACATGGAGACCCCAAGACCGCGGAACAGCTCGTTAACCTGGTGGAAAGATACCTGGCAACCGAGGATTACCTCCATGACGCCCCTGCCGCACCGACACCTCCCAGGATGGCCAGACCCGTGACATCTGTGGGTAAGAGAGTTCCAGCTGGAGGTGGGTGGACAAGAGGTAGCAGGGCTCTGGAGTATGGCAGAGGGCAAAGATTGAACCTGAACCCCAGAGGCCCTCTGGTCTTAAAAAGGACGCTCTTCTAAGGAGGCCCGGGACTCCCCAGTGCTGGAGGTGCCATGACTGGGGACATATAGCTGTCTATTGCCCCCTTACCTCAGGGGTGGGACGCTAGTCGGCGACAGTCACTGTTTGCAGAGTCTGTGTGTGCAGCCCTTCCAGGGTCAGGGACTGAGCCCCATGTTTGCCTGATAAAGGTAAATAACCGCTCTGTGAAGGCCCTTCTGGACTCAGGTAGCCTGGTGACTTTAGTTCGGGCCAGCCTTGTGGCTAGGGACTATGTGCCAGGCAAACAAGTGAAAGTACTGTGCATTCATGGGGATATTATTGCTTACCCTGTAGCCTCGGTCTGTTTGGAAACCCCATCTGGAGCTGTGACCTATGAAGTTGGGGTTGTAAAAAGACTAATGTATGAAGTTATACTAGGCCGTGATTTCTCGTTATTTTGGGAGTTGTGGAAAACGGGTAACACTTCTGCTGCCAGTGAAGAAACTCCAGCAGAATATGTACCTTCCCCTGTAAATAGCGGTACTGATAAGGGGCAAAGTGGAAATGTGAGTGTACCTGAAGTACAGGATGATGATTACTTTCACTTGCAGGTGTTAGCCGGGGAAGAAGAAGAAACTTCCCCATCGGGACAACAGATGTTAGACTTAGAGGTGTCCCAAGGTAACTTTGGGACCGAGCAAATGAGAGATCTTACTCTGACTACTGCTCTGGCCAATGTTACCGTAATAAATGGTGTACCACAGAAACCTGAGGCTGATAAAAAATTTCCACACTTTGCCATGAATGGGGATAAGGTGTATCAGGTCACCAAGATAAACAATGAAGTTGTGGAACAACTTCTGGTGCCAAAATCGTAACGCCACAAGGTGCTTGACATGGCTCATAGCCATGTACTTGGGGCTCATTTGGGGACCAAAAAAACCCGAGAGAGAGTTCTTCAGAGGTTCTTTTGGCCTGGGGTATATGAAGAAGTGAAAAGGTATTGTGAGTCATGTCCCACATGTCAGATAAATGCCCCAACGTCACACTTCCGTAGCCCCTTGGTGCCCCTTCCCATCATCGAGGTACCATTTGAGAGGATTGCAATGGACCTGGTGGGGCCTATTGTCAAATCTGCTAGGGGACACCAGTACATTCTCGTTGTGGTGGACTATGCCACTCGGTACCCCAAGGCAGTACCCTTAAGGAGTATGGCTTCTAAAAATATTGCCCGAGAGTTATTTTACATGTTCTCTCACACCGGGCTCCCTAAAGAAATCTTTACTGACTAGGGTATGCCCTTTATGTCAAAGGTCATGAAGGAGCTGTGCAAATTATTTAAACTCAGGCACATTCATACATCAGTGTACCACCCACAAACAGATGGGTTAGTGGAAAGGTTTAACAAAACCCTAAAACATATGTTAAAAAAGGTTGTAGAAAGAGATGGTCGGAACCGGGACTATCTGTTACCCTACCTAATGTTCTCCATAACAGAGGTACCCCAGGCGTCTACAGGGTTTTCACCCTTTGAGCTAGTTTATGGCCGACATCCAAGGGGTTTGTTGGACATTGCCAAGGAAACCTGGGAGACCGAGGCAACCCCTTATAAAAGTGTGGTTGAACACGTTGCCCAGATGCAGGATAGAACAGTGATGCCAATTGTCAAGGAACATATGCAAAGAGCTCAGGAGGCCCAAAGCAGAATTTATAATAGATCTGCTAGGCTGAGGGCCTTTAATTCTGGAGACAGGGTCCTGGTTCTAGTACCTACTGTCGAAAGTAAATTTCTGGCAAAGTGGCAGGGTCCCTATGAGATTGTAGAAAGAATAAGTGAGGTGAACTACAAGGTGCATCAACCAGGCAGGAGAAAACCCTTCCAGGTCTACCACCTAAACCTGATCAAGGCCTGGAAAGATCGGGAGTCGTTAGTAGCCACCCAGGCTGTGGCTAAAGAGGTGGTACAGCCAGTTCCCCCAGTAAGGATAGGTGAGGCACTGTCAGGGCACCAGAAGCAGGAGGCAAGGGAATTTTTACAGGAAAATAGGCGCAAGTTTTCTGACTTACCAGGCCGTACTCACCTGATAAAACATCATATTAAGACTGATCCTAACCATAGAGTGAACCTGAAGCCGTACCGCATACCAGAAGCCCGCAGGCAGGCGGTATCCTCTGAGGTCAAACATATGCTTGAGCTAGGTGTTATTGAGGAATCTGTCAGTGAGTGGTCAAGTCCCATTGTACTAATCCCAAAGCCTAATGGGACATGGAGGTTCTGTAATGACTTCAGAAAATTAAATGAAGTATCAAAGTTTGATGCTTACCCCATGCCCCGAGTAGATGAACTAATTGAGAGGCTTGGGAGGGCAAGATATATTACAACACTTGACCTTACAAAAGGTTATTGGCAGATTCCACTATCTGATGAGGCTAAGGAAAAAACTGCATTCTCCACACCAGAAGGCCTGTTCCAGTATGTAGTGATGCCATTCGGGTTACATGGGGCCCCGGCTACATTCCAGAGGCTGATGGACCTGATCTTGAGACCACATCGAGATTATGCAGCTGTTTACCTGGATGATGTGGTCATTTTTTCGTCTCACTGGAGAAGTCACCTCTGTAAGGTACAGGCAGTGTTGGACTCCATTAGTGATGCGGGCCTAACTATAAACCCAGAGAAGTGTGCAGTGGGTCTAGAGGAGGCAAGATACCTGGGTTACATAATTGGAAAGGGCTTGGTAAAACCCCAGATCAACAAGGTTGAGGCAATACAAAACTGGCCTAGACTGCAAACAAATAAACAGGTCAGAGCCTTCCTTGGCATAACCGGGTATTACCGTCGGTTTGTGCCCAATTTTGCCTCAATGGCTTCCCCAGTGACGGACTTGACAAAGGGTGGTAAGTCCGTAATGATAAAATGGACTCCAGAGGCAGAAAAAGCTTTTCAGAGCCTAAAATCGGTCCTGTGTGAACAACCCGTACTTATCTCCCCAGATTTTAAAAAGCAATTCCTGGTCCAGACGGACGCGTCTGATACAGGCTTGGGAGTGGTCCTGTCACAAGTGGTAAATGGGGAAGAACACCCAGTGATGTACCTGAGCAGAAAACTGACCCCTGCAGAAAAAAACTATGCCATAGTGGAAAGGGAGTGTTTGGCTGTCAAGTGGGCGTTAGAATCCCTGAGGTATTATCTGCTGGGTAGACAGTTCGTGTTGGTGTTGGCATGGATGAAGCAAAATAAGGAGAGAAACGCAAGAGTAACTCGGTGGTTTCTCTCCTTACAGAATTTCAGTTTCAAGGTGGAGCATAGGCCTGGTAAATTACAAGGTAATGCAGACGCCTTATCCAGAACCTACTGTATGTTCAGTGGAAGTGCCCAGACCTCTGGTCTGGAGAAGAGGGGGGATATATGTGGTAAAGTGTACGGCAAAGTCCTGGACGGGGTGTATATCTCGCCTGGTTTCTTCAGCCAGGTGAGATAGATGAAATCCAGGATTTAGCTTGCTCTAGCAGACCATAGTCTGCTAGCGTTATTCATTATAATATATGGGCTGGTTTTTTCTGGACTGGAGGGCAGGATTGGTAGTGGGTACTCTCCAGTCCACACCCCAGTCCACTTCGGGATTTGCCTTCCCTAACTCCAGGTGAGGTTTCCTGTGTGTTTTGATTGAGGAAGAAAGCTAAACACAAAAAAGGGAGCTCTGGTATACTGCAGAGGAGAGAGAGAGACCAAATGCTCCTGGAGGTGAGTGTTTATGCTGGACCGCTGTGCTCACTACTTTATGTTTACCTGCATGAGGACAGTGAGGTATGCTGTTGTTAGCTAGCGCCAGACAGGCCTAGGCGTTTATTATGTTTGGACACTTTTTGTTTGTGCTGGAATTGACACAATAAAGCTCTATCACAGTTTTAAGTAACCTGCTGGGTGTGAACTTGGTCATTGCCGCCCCACCGTGCATGCTGATCCCTACAATAAATATCATTAGTATTTGGTACCATTGCCCTTAAACTGTATGACTTGGGTCAAACGTTTTGGATATCCTTCCACAAGCTTCTCACAATAGTTGGTAGGAATTTGGGCCCATTCCTCCTGACAGAACTGGTGTAACTGAGCCATGTTTGTAGGCCGCCTTGCTCGCACCTGCCTTTTCAGCTTTGCCCATAAATTTTCAATAGGATTGAGACCAGGAAGTTAAAGCTTGGGTGCAAATGGGTCTTCCAAATGGACAATGACCCAAAGCATACTGCCAAACTGGTTACAAAGTGGCTTAAGGATAACAAAGTCAATGTTTTGGAGTGGACATCACAATCCCTGATCTCAATCCTATTAAAAATCTATGGGCAAAGCTGAAAAGGCAGGTGCGAGCAAGGCGGCCTACAAACATGGCTCAGTTACACCACTACTGTCAGGAGGAATGGGCCCAAATTCCTACCAACTATGAGAAGCTTGTGGAAGGATATCCAAAACGTTTGACCCAAGTCATACAGTTTAAGGGCAATGGTGCCAAATACTAATGAAATGTATGTAAATTCTTGACTTTGCAGAAAGTCATAAAAATGCCTTAAAAAATTCTCTCTCTCCCATTATTCTGGCATTTGGCAAACCAGTTCCTGACCTACAAAAGATTCAGAATGGAGACAATATCTTCCACCATCAATCTCTTCATGTTTTTCTACTGGTACTTTAACAAGACAATTTCCTTTTGATTTCATACTTTCAAAAGGAATCCCTGGAGCATTGCAGCCTTCTCTGCACAACCTTGGAGAGGCTGGGGTGGCACATCAATCGGGAAAAGTCCTCTCTCAAGATGAAAATCTTTCTGGGGATCCAGTTAGACTCCTCCACTCAGAAGTCCTTTCTCCCCCCCTGAGAAATTATGAACTATTAAACATTACATTTTAATTTATTCTTATTAGAGGATCTATGCTTATAGGAGTCATCTAGCAATTCCCTTATAATGCCACTGTGAATGAGGGCAGAGATTGGTACAACCTCTTCAGAGAGTTCAAGGTTTGGAAGGAGACCAGGAGTCTTCTCTGAGCCCTATAGTGGTTGTGCAAGGAAGAAGTAGGGAGCCTGAGTCAGATCCCAGGCTGGTATGGAGACCCTCCACCCAGTTCAGCATTCAGCATTGTGCTACAGCCGTAGTCAGGAGAAAAAATATCTGTCCTAGCTGATTTTGTAGAAGAGTGTATGCCATAACAAAATCATTGACATGTGAGATTAAGTTGTACATGGGCCTCAAAACACAGTCAGGATTAGGATGTTTATATGCAGCTGTGTCACATAAATGATATAAAAATCCCAATCCCGACTGTGTTTTTAACCAGTGATATATCTGGAAATAATTTAGACAGCTCTGCAATCAACCCATATGAAAGACGATAATCTCCTCTTTCATATGACACCAAAAACAAGTTTGTACGTTTTATAATGTCCGAGATATAACTGTTTGAAGTGATCCTCCCGTCCCCTCATTTTCTCTACATTTTACACTGCCCCATACCCCAGCTCTCAATACACAAACAAGGGAAAGAATGAAAAAAAATGTAGAATTTCAGTGAAGGGATCCAAAATTTCATAAAGTATATTGGTAGGGTGGTGTGCAAAATGAGAATGTTGGGACTGGGGGAAAACATATGCATTTGGGTTCGCAACTGGCTCACTGATAGGAAACAGAGGGTACTTGTTAATGGTAACTATTCAGACTGGGTCACAGTCACCAGTGGGGTGCCACAGGGGTCAGTATTGGGTCCTCTCCTGTTTAAAATCTTGACCTGGTAGAGGGTTTACAAAGCAGGGTTTCCATATTTGCAGATGATACTAAACTTTGTAAGATAATCAAAAATGAGGAGGATAGTAGAATATTACAAGGGGATCTAAGGAAGCTGGAAGCATAGGCGGACACTTGGCAAATGAAGTTTAATGTTGACAAATGTAAGGTTATGCAATTTGGTCCACGAAATAAAATGTATGATTATGTACTTAATAGTAAATTACTGGGTAAGACTGCCAATGAAAAAGACTTGGGGATTGTGGTGGACAATAAGCTTACCTTTAGTGACCAGTGCCAGGCAGCGGCTGCCAAGGCAAATAAAATTATGGGATACATCAAAAGAGGTATAGATTCTCATGACAAGAACATAATTATGCCTCTATACAAATCACTGGTACGGCCACACTTAGACTATTGTGCACAATTTTGGGCCCGAGTATACAAGAAAGACATACTCGAACTAGAAAGAGTGCAAAGAAGGGCAACCAAAATTATTAGGGGAATGGGTGTATTGGAGTACAACGGCAGATTAACAAATTTGAGGTTATTCAATTTAGAGAAAAGACGTCTACAGGGAGATCTAATAACAATGTACAAATACATGAAGGGACAGCACAAAGAACTTTCTAATGATATTTTTACTCCTAGACCAGTGACAGTGACAAGGGGACATCCTCTACGTCTGGAGGAGAGAAAGTTTCACCAGCAACATAGAAGGGGATTCTTTACTGTAAGAACAGCGAGGCTATGGAACTCTCTGCCCTAGGAAGTGGTGATGGTGGATTCATTGAACAAGTTCAAAGAGGGCCTGGATGCCTTTCTCGAACAGAACAATATTACAAGTTATGGTTTCTAGATTTTAAGGGCACGTTGATCCAGGGTTTTATACTGATTGCCAGATTGGAGTCGGGAATTTTTTCCCCTGAAATGGGGCGATTGGCATAAGCCTCATGGGGTTTTTTGCCTTCCTCTGGATCAACACTGTAGGGGACTGTAGGGTTATAGGTTGGACTTGATGGACTGATGTCTTTATCCAACCTCAGCTACTATGTAACTATGTAACTATATTATAAAATGTATTAATGACACAAATACTCAAAAGTTGCCTGAAAATTTAGTTAGGCTTTAAATATCAAAGTCATGACTATAGATATAACAGACTATAGCACTGTGTGACATCATGTGCAGTAGTTTTTGATTTATAATCCTCCACACAATTATACAATATTCATATATAGAAACATTTAACGGGGTTTTCCCATCTCCCTCTCTCAGCAGTTTGCCTGCTATGTCTTTTTCTCACTTCCCGTATTATTCAAGAAGCTGGTGAGCATGATTTGTCTGTTTTATGGACAGGACACTATGAAGTACCTTAGTAGATACAAACATTGCCTTTACCCTCAGAGATTATGTATTATGATTATTAGAAATCTATAATAATGAGGATCAAATAATATGCACAGGAAATGTATAATACATTATACAGGTTTGGAGAGGAAAATAAAAACCTATACATGTTACTAGGACTGCCAACAGACTTGCAGTAAGCTCAATGATATCTTTGTGTTACATAGACAGATAAGGAGATATTTTAACAATCCAAGCCTTCATCAGCAAACTGCAATTAGCTGACCTGATTAGCCAGACTACAGAGCAGAAGATAACAGCTCTGAAAGTAATTTAGAGAACTCAGCCCCCTATGCCACCAGAGAGCAGTGAGTCATGTCCTCCATCCTGGATCAGATAAGAGGCCGGGTGCCTTGACAACTATGTATAAACAATAGGAGGAATAATTTCACGAAGCAGGTAAATGAAGCATTATTGCTAAGGTAATGCATTTAGCAAAACTCTTGAATTTACATAAGCTGTCAGTATATAGGATCCTTGGGATGGAAATACCTCTTTAACCAACAGTTAAAGGGGCTGTCTGGGATCTGGGATTGATCTTTATAATCTAAGCTACACCCCCTTCCCCCAGGCTAGCTAGGGAAACAGGGAGGGGGTGTGAGTGGGAGGGAATGAGAGTGAGAGATGGAGGGGCAGGGAGTCAGCTATGAGTGAAGCACATGGTATCATGGTAGTTGTAGGAAAACAGAACAGGAAGCTACCCATGTAAACAAAAGCAGAAGATGCCAGGAGCTCACAGAGAACCCCAGAAAATCAAAACACTGCTAAAGGTATTTGGTTGCACTTATTAGCCTATTAATAACACTAACCTATTTTTGCCGGGAAAACCCCTTTAAAAAGGACTTTTCACAACCTCTACCAGCTCCGATTCTTTGCATCTGATAATAGGTGCAGCTCCACTGATTCTAGCCCCCCCACACACACACACCATTCCCAAACAATCAATGCAGTTATTTTTTTGTGCCTGATAAGCTATTTAGACTCTGTACTGTCATAAGAGCAGTGTCAGGAAGGAACAGCCAAGGGTTTGAATCTGAGCTCTGACAAGTGTTGTCTATGATTGGAGCTTAGAATCACTCCCCCTGCCTGACACTGCCCTTCTGACATTACAGAGCTTAAAGGGGTTTTCCGGGCAAAAAAAATTAAAAAAAAAAAAAAAAGGTCTGATAGTGCTATTAATGAATTAATAAGTGCACTCAAATACCTTTTGCAGTGTTTTCAGTGATTTCTGGGGTTTTCTGGAGCTCCTGGCATCCTCTGCATTTGTTTATATGGGTAGACTCCTTCTCTCTTAGCCTACAACTACCATGATGCATTGCTCTTCACTCAGAACCCCTTCTCACTTCCTCCCCCTTCCTCTCTCACACCCCATCCCTGTTTCACTAGCTAGCCTGCGGACTACTAGCCCTACCTACCTAACTCAGCCCCCCACCCCATCATACTTTCCTGTCTTCTTGTCCTGGAGATCACTTTCTTCTGTGCCGCTGACTCCTGTCCTCTTGACTTCTGCCCACCCCTGCGCAATAGAGCCAGGTTGACGGCACTCTGGATCTATTGTTCATGCGTGGGAGGCCTGATCCTTCTCCTATTCATGTCTACCGGCGTTTGAACAATAGAGCCGGAGTGCACTCTGGCTCTTGCGCAGGCACCAGCCCCCCTGAAGGAAATGATGCTTTGTGCCCAGAAGAAGAGGACATGAAGACAGGTAAGTATGATGGGATGGGGGGGGGAAGTAATACTGGTGACGTTCCATTTCTAGAAACGGGGAAACGGAACATCACTGGAAAATCAGACAATGTGCTTGGGGCGGTCACATGACCACCCCGGCGATCATGGTAATTGTGCATTTTTTTAAAGTAAGTAAGTTAGAAGTTAGGCAGGGGGGTAGGGTGTTTAGTTTAGGGTTAAATTTTCTTTTTATCCCAGACAACCCCTTTAAATAGCACATCAGGCATCAAAACTAACTGTGCTTGTTGCTTCAGAACAATGAGGGCTAAAGAGAAACTTTTTGTTGAAAACAGACATGACGGAAGCACACGGCTTCTCTTTTAATTCACTTCTCTTAAATGTACTCATTTGTGATGTTTTCTCTGACTTTTCACATTCTATTTTCTTTTCTTCTCTATCCAGTATAGACCGCCATGGAAACTTCTCCTGACTGCTGCAAAGCTTGATGCTGAGATATTTTTGGCCCATCATTTCTGTAGCAGCTTCAGATTTTATAGAAACATAAATAAAATCAGATCAGACCCCTAAATTCATTTTGAGCCCAGACCAAACTCCAAATGAATTCAGAGCCCGGACCAGGTCTAGGAATCACTGCACTCGCTCCAGAAACTGCCCAGCCTGGAATTGCACAATGATATTGAATCCTGGCTTGAAATGAGACATGTCATTAGGAGAAGGCATTATATATATATATATATATATATATATATATATATATATATACAGTACAGACCAAAAGTTTGGACACACCTTCTTATTCCAAGAGTTTTCTGTATTTTCATGACTATAAAAATTGTAGATTCACACTGAAGGCATCAAAACTATGAATTAACACACGTGGAATTATATACTTAACAAAAAAGTGTGAAACAACTGAAAATATGTCTTATATTCTAGGTTCTTCAAAGTAGCCACCTTTTGCTTTGAATACTGCTTTGCACACTCTTGGCATTCTCTTGATGAGCTTCAAGAGGTAGTCACCTGAAATGGTCTTCCAACAGTTTTGAAGGAGTTCCCAGAGATGCTTAGCACTTGTTGGCCCTTTTGCCTTCACTCTGCGGTCCAGCTCACCCCAAACCATCTCGATTGGGTTCAGGTCTGGTGACTGTGGAGGCCAGGTCATCTGGTATAGCACCCCATCACTCTCCTTCTTGGTCAAATAGCCCTTACACAGTCTGGAGGTGTGTTTGGGGTCATTGTCCTGTTGAAAAATAAATGATGGTCCAACTAAACGCAAACATGGAATAGCATGCCGCTGCAAGATGCTGTGGTAACCATGCTGGTTCAGTATTGCTTCAATTTTGAATAAATCCCCAACAGTGTCACCAGCAAAGCACCCCCACACCATCACACCTCCTCCTCCATGCTTCACGGTGGGAACCAGGCATGTAGAGTCCATTCGTTCACCTTTTCTGCATCGCACAAAGACATGGTGGTTGGAACCAAAGATCTCAAATTTGGACTCATCAGACCAAAGCACAGATTTCCACAGGTCTAATGTCCATTCCTTGTGTTCTTTAGCCCAAATAAGTCTCTTCTGCTTGTTGCCTGTCCTTAGCAGTGGTTTCCTAGCAGCTATTTTACCATGAAGGCCTGCTGCACACAGTCTCCTCTTAACAGTTGTTGTAGAGATGTGTCTGCTGCTAGAACTCTGGTCTCTAATCTGAGATGCTGTTAACCTGCGATTTCTGAGGCTGGTGACTCGGATGAACTTATCCTCCGCAGCAGAGGTGACTCTTCCTTTTCTGGGGCGGTCCTCATGTGAGCCAGTTTCTTTGTAGCGCTTGATGGTTTTGGCCACTGCACTTGGGGACACTTTCAAAGTTTTCCCAATTTTTCGGACTGACTGACCTTCATTTCTTAAAGTAATGATGGCCACTCGTTTTTCTTTACTTAGCTGCTTTTTTCTTGCCATAATACAAATTCTAACACTCCATTCAGTAGGACTATCAGTTGTGTATCCACCTGACTTCTGAACAACACAACTGATGGTCCCAACCCCATTTATAAGGCAAGAAATCCCACTTATTAAACCTGACAGGACACACCTGTGAAAACTCTTGGAATGAGAAAGTGTGTCCAAACTGTATATACACAATGTTTCTCAAAAGGATACTCCCACAACCCACCACTTAAGAGTTCTCTCTGGTCGACATCTCTGCATAACTTGAATATGGCATTTTTCTCCACTGTAGAAACTGAGGCAGATGTATTATTAATAATACAAATGCACATACAGCTGAAAACTGTCAGTGTAGGCCATGGTCCGCAGGATCGCTGCTTACACAGTACATGCTAAATTGGTAAAGGCTAAATACTGTACTCTGGAAGGACCTTCTGACGTCATAATGTCACATGACAGGGTAGGTGTGTCTTTGCTTCTAAGAAAGTCCTTCCACATGAAGAAAAATTGTATCCCGAGCAGTGGAGGAACATGGAGAGATGTGGGGCACAGGGTGTAGTGTGGGGGGTAAAGATGTGGGGTGCAGTGTGTAGTGAGGGGGGGTAGAGATGTTGTGGTGCAGTGTGTAGTGTGGGGGTAGAGATATGGGTGGGGAGAGATGTGGAGGGGAGAGATGTAGGGTGCAGGGTGTAGTGTGGGGGGAGAGATGCAGAGTGTAGTGTGGGGTATAGAGATATGGGGTGCAGTGTGTAGTGTGGGGGGTAGAGATATGGGTTGCAGGGTGTAGTGTGGGGGGGAGAGATGTGGAGGGGAGAGATGTGGAGGGGAGAGATGTAGGGTGCAGGGTGTAGTGTGGGGGGTAAAGATGTGAGGTGCAGTGTGTAGTGAGGGAGGGTAGAGATGTTGTGGTGCAGTGTGTAGTGTGGGGGGTAGAGATGTGGGGGGGGGGGGAGATGTGGAGGGGAGAGATGTGGAGGGGAGAGATGTAGGGTGCAGGGTGTAGTGTGGGGGGAGAGATGCACGGTGCAGGGTGTAGTGTGGGAGGTAGAGATGTGGGATGTAGGCTGCTGGCAAGAGGGGGGAATGGGGGTGCAGGCTGCGTGCGAGCAAGAGGGGGAATGGGGGGTGCAGGCTGCTTGCAAGCAAGAGGGGGGATGCTGGGGAAGCAGGTTAATTTAAGGTGAAATTGCCGTGTTGGCACTTTGTGATAATTTAGTGGGCTTTGGGTTGCAGTTTGGGCACTCGGTCTCTAAAAGGTTCGCCATCACTGCGCTAGAGGATAACCATGATACTACCAGGGCATATGTCTCCTCTCTGCATGATACTACTACTGACCAGACCTCGGCAATCCGTGACATGCAAAGCCATCTGGAGGACCTTGATAACAGAGGCCAGCGTAATATTAGCATTAAGGGGCTCACAGAGGCCACTCAAACCGAGTACTTGCAAGTCACCCTGGAGGCTGTTTTCAATTGTATTCTTCAGGAACCTCCATCTCATAGGATTAAGCTTGATAGGGCCCACCGAGCCCTCCGCCCCAAGTGTTCCTCCTCCACCCCTTGAGATGTCATCTGCTGCGTGCATGATTTCTCACTCAAGGAGGCTATAATGAGCAAGGCACGGAGACTCAAAGACTTTGACTTCGACGGGGCTAAGTTACAACTCTATCAGGACCTCTCCCTTATCACGCTCCAGAAACGCCACCATTTTCGACCCCTCCTTCAGACTCTTCATGATCATCAGATCCTTTACCGCTGGGGCTTCCCGTTTGCCCTTATTGCCTGCAAGGATGGTCGCTCTGTTACACTTCACTCATACTCTGACTTGCCTTACTTTTGCGACCTACTGGGTGTCCCTCTGCCCGAGTTAACAGATTGGGAACTGATTTCTCCACCCCCTCCTCCACCCCTGGTGCGGCATCGCCTGGGACCCAAGCAACATCGATCACCCCCTGTGGCAACCACCTCTCAGAGGTCCCGTCTGGAGAACGTCCCTTGAAGATGCTCGTATTCTGTGATGCTCTTCCCCTTTCTGGATGTACTTGACATTGTGCCTGCATTTGTTTTGTTTCTCGTTGCTCTCTTCTAGGTCCATAGGTTTTATTTAATTAATCTATTATCTGATTTCTATAGTGCAGGATGGGGTGGGGTATTAGTGGCTCTGCTTTTGATCCCGGAGCCTACTACCCTCCGCTCCGGCCCTCTAGGTCACGTTCCCCATTGTATTGACTGGTCACCGACCTTATTCTGCTATTTACTGATACTTTTAGCCCCCAGGCGAGTGAGTTAGCCTCGCCCATGATGTACTGTTTACTTGTTACTTCTGTTATGCATCTTTGTTTTTTTGCTTGTTTTTTGCTCATGTCTTTTGTTTCCTTTCCTCCCCCTCTTCCCTTCCTTCTCCTTCTTGGTCCAGAGACTCCACTCCAATACTGTGTTCTTGTCTGCAACTCCGCCTCTCCCTGGGAATTGCCGGCATCTCGTGAAGTTGGTGAGCTCGCTTGCAATCTGCTACTGTCCTCTGTTTTTGTATCACCATGGTTAGGTGCGTGACAATTAATGTTAAGGGCCTGGGCTCCGATGATAAGCGGCGTCTTGTACTTAGGGAACTCCGCTCCCTGCATGCTGATGTAGTGTTCCTGCAGGAGACCCACATTGAGCATACAGAAACATTTAACTTTGCCAAACACCATTTCCCTACTGCTTTCTCTGCCTTCCACGACCGCCGTAGAGCAGGGGTAGCTATCCTCCTCTCTCATTCGTGCCCGATCTCGGTTAAGGCCTCACATATAGACTCAAGGGGCCGTTTTGTTATTCTAGAGGGACTTCTTCATGGCGTCCCCATAGTCCTGTGCAACATTTACGCTCCCAACTGCGCACAGATCTTGTTTCTGCATCGGCTTCTCTCTCATTTGTGCTCCCTCCCATCGGCGACTTGGTTAATAGGGGGAGACTTTAGCATGGTCTTCTCCGAACAGGTACACTACCGTTCAAAAGTTTGGGGTCACCCAGACAATTTTGTGTTTTCCATGAAAACTCACACTTTTATTTATCAAATGAGTTGCTAAATGAATAGAAAATATAGTCAAGACATTGAAAAGGTTAGAAATAATGATTTTTATTTGAAATAATAATTTTCTCCTTCAAACTTTGCTTTCGTCAAAGAATGCTCCATTTGCAGCAATTACAGCATTGCAGACCTTTGGCATTCTAGCTGTTAATTTGCTGAGGTAATTTGGAGAAATTTCACCCCATGCTTCCAGAAGCCCCTCGCACAAGTTGGATTGGCTTGATGGGCACTTTTTGCATACCATATGGTCAAGCTGCTCCCACAACAACTCAACTGCTTCTTCCCTAAATAGTTCTTGCATAATTTGGAGGTGTGCTTTGGGTCATTGTCCTGTTGTAGGATGAAATTGGCTCCAATCAAGCGCTATCCACAGGGTATGGCATGGCGTTGCAAAATGGAGTCATAGCCTTCCTTATTCAAAATCCCTTTTACCTTGTACAAATCTCCCACTTTACCAGCACCAAAGCAACCCCAGACCATCACATTACCTCCACCATGCTTGACAGATGGTGTCAGGCACTCTTCCAGCAGCTTTTCAGTTGTTCTGCGTCTCACAAATGTTCTTCTGTGTGATCCAAATACCTCAAATTTCAATTCGTCTGTCCATAACACTTTTTTCCAATCTTCCTCTGTCCAATGTCTGTGTTCTTTTGCCCATATTAATCTTTTCCTTTTATTAGCCAGTCTCAGATATGGCTTTTTCTTGGCCACTCTGCCCTGAAGGCCAGCATCCCTGAGTCGCCTCTTCACTATAAATGTTGACACTGGCGTTTTGAGGGTACTATTTAATGAAGCTGCCAGTTGAGGACCTGTGAGGTGTCGATTTCTCAAACTAGAGACTCTAATGTACTTGTCTTGTTGCTCAGTTGTGCAGCGGGGCCTCCCACTTCTCTTTCTACTATGGTTAGAGCCTGTTTGCGTCCTTTGAAGGGAGTACACACCGTTGTAGGAAATCTTCAGTTTCTTGGCAATTTCTCACATGGAATAGCCTTCATTTCTAAGAACAAGAATAGACTGTCGAGTTTCACATGAAAATTCTCTTTTTCTAGCCATTTTGAGAGTTTAATCCAACCAACAAATGTAATGCTCCAGATTCTCAACTAGCTCAAAGGAAGGTCAGTTTTATAGCTTCTCTAACCAGCAAAACTGTTTTCAGCTGTGCTAACATACTTGCACAAGGGTTTTCAAGGGTTTTCTAAACATCCATTAGCCTTCTTACACAGTTAGCAAACAAAATGTACCATTAGAACACTGGAGTGATGGTTGCTGGAAATGGACCACTATACATGTATGTAGATATTGCATTAAAAACCAGACGTTTGCAGCTAGAATAGTCATTTAACACATTAACAATGTATAGAGTGTATTTCTGATTCATTTAATGTTATCTTCGTTGAAAAAAACTGCTTTTCTTTCAAAAATAAGGAAATTTCTAAGTGACCCTAAACTTTTGAACGGTAGTGTAGATCGTATGGCAATACCTCAGGGTTCGGTCCCCCGTCACCATGCGCATCTTGCAAGGGAATTTTGTCAGCTGATACGCTCCCATGCCTTGTACGATCTCTGGTGTATAGATAATCCCATGGTGCGCTCCTACACCTTTTTCTTTCACCCCCATAATACCCATACCCATATTGACTATTTCTTTGGGAATGCCTCGGCCCTTCGCCTGCTTACAGACACTGATATGGGCCCTCTTTCCTGGTCCGATCACGCTCCAGTAGTGGTTACTCTGTCCTCTACGCTGCTGACTACGCGACTCTGTCACTGGCGTCTTAATGAAACTCTGCTTAAGTCCCCAACCTCGCTCTCGGCCCTGCATACGCATCTGACTGACTACTTCCGCGACAATCTAGGCTCGGTAGACTCCCCTGCGGTTCTCTGGGAAGCTCATAAGGCAGTTATGAGGGGTCATTGTATCACTTTAGCTTCTAGGCTTAAAAGGGATAAGCAAGCTCAGGAGCAGCTTCTCCGAGCTCGCATTCGCTCCCTTAGATCTATCCTAGTAGCATCCATCCCTGGGGGTCCTACGCCGCCTTGTTCTTGCCTGGGCGGACCTCCGTGGTTTGGAGACCCATCATGTGCAGCGGCTTGTCTTGTACTCTCGCCAACGGTACTTTGAGCGAGGTAATAAGTCCCACATACTGCTGGCTAGGACCCTCAGGGATAACCGTGTAACCTCCACTCTACATTCCGTTCGTGACTCTTCCAGCATTCTCCAGCATTATCCAGCCACCTCCTGAATCTCTTCAACTCCTTTCTTTCGGGTTCTCCAATCCCTCCGACTATGCTACATTCCCTCCTCACACTGATCCCCAAACCGGATAAGGATCTCCAGGACTCTGCTAATTATCGCCTGATAGCCTTGTTAAATACTAACCTGAAACTCTTCACTAAACTCCTGACTAATAGGCTGAATGCTTGGCTCCCCCTTCTGGTCCACAAGGACCAGGTGGGTTTCGTCTCTTGCCGTCAGGGATGCAACACCAGTCGGACTGTGGACTTAGTGGAGGTGGCCAACCATCACTCTACCCCAGCTCTTCTCCTGAGCCTGGATGCTGAGAAAGCCTTTGACCATCTAGACTGGTCATTCATGCAGTCTATGCTGCGGGCCTTTGGTTTCTCAGGACTCTTTTTCACAGCGATCCAGGCTCTTTACTCCTACCCCTCGGCGGCGGTTAAACTTCCTCATGCTTCCTCGCCCTCCTTCCCTATTCTTAATGGTACTACACAGGGTTGCCCTCTCTCTCCCCTCATGTTCGCTCTATGTATTGAACCCTTGGCGGCCAAGATACGATGGGACCCTGATGTTAGGGGAATTATGCCGCAACCCAGACGGAGGAGACCGGAGGATGGGAGTAGTAGTGGCGGATGCTGTGCCACCTAGCAGGCCGAGCACGCTCATCAACCACTCCAGCCCCACTCCCAGGCCGAACAAAGTCGAGGGGGGTCCTGCAGCACTACCGGATGGTGGTGGTAGTAGTTCTTTCCCCCGGGGCACTTCCAGTTGAAGAGGAGACATCTTCTCTCTGAGCCGGTGTGGTGTTGTTTGGAAGGGCCCTGATGGTGAAGCAGGCATGACTCAGGAGTCAGCAGTGCAGGTAAACAAGTAACAGCCTTTTATTTGGCAACAGGAACAGCAAGGCAACAGCAAACTTCTAAATGGAGATAGTAGTCCCACAGTGTCCAACCCCCAGCCTTGGTTCTAGGAGGGTGCTCAGGGATGTTATAGGCTCCACAGGATGACTTTCCACTACTCTTCCTCTCTGCCTCTCCCAGACAGGTACACTGGGGATGGAGTTACAGGGAGTCCTGACAGGGATCTGGTTACCTGGAGTCAGAGTCCTCTCCTGCTCCTCCTGGCACGGCACCAAATAAATCCAATACTTCGGACAGCACTACTCCCTTGCTCTGAGCTGTCTGTAGATGAGCCTGGGGCTGGTGATATCCCTCCTGGGACTGTAGAGGCGACCGTTGGCCTACAGTCCAGAGGCTGGTGGCAGGTCAGCTCTGCACACCTTGTCTAGTCAACTGCATGCACTGAACTGAAGACCAACCATCGCCAGGGAGATGAGATCTTCCTACAACCCAATGGCCTGTGATAGGCCAGGGCTGAACCAAGGCAAGGTTTTGAACACTGCAGGGGGAAAAATGCCAAGGGAGAAGCTGCATAACATTTAACATAAAACACTTAACATAGAAGACGGAACATACCAACATAACCCAGAGGCACAGTAACACATAAACAGTAACACATAAAAGCAGTAGCACTCTGGGATTAAAGTTCGAGAGAGGGAATTTAAAGTCTTCCTGTTCACTGATGACATACTCCTTACCCTCACCGCCCCTCACACTACCCTCCCTAACCTGCTGCGTCAGCTTGAAACTTATAGTGACTTCTCGGGGTATAGGGTGAACCCCTCGAAAACCGAGGTGCTTCCTCTTAATGTCCCGCAGGATCTCCTTATTCTCCTCCGTGGGAATTATGACTTCCAGTGGCGGACATCCTCCATTCGCTACCTGGGGATTCAGATAACCCCTTCCTACACGACTCTGTACTCAGCAAACTACCCACAACTTTTCCGTGAATTGAGAGCCCTTTTGGACAGATGGCAACCTTTGCCCATCTCTCTTTTGGGGAGAATCGGCACTGTTGAGATGACTCTCCTCCCGAAGCTATTCTACTATTTTGAGATGCTTCCAGTGGCAGTCCTTCAGGTAGACTTACGTAATTTACAGAAGGCCATTTTCCAGTTTATATGGCAGGTCAGGCAACATCGTATTCCACTCTCTGTCATGTTGGCGGGGAGGAGTTGCCTGGCTATCCCGCATCTTTTGCACTATTACTCACCTGCGCTGCATCCCATTTTGGGCGGCTATGCCAGCATATACCAAATGGGTAGAGATTGAGAAGCTTTGGCTGGCGCCTATGCACCCCAATGCGCTTCTGTGGGTCGGCTCCCCCCCTGCGCCCCCTTTCCCCTACCCCTACCTGCTTGGCCCCATCCGTTTCACTAGGTCTATTTGGTCTGCCTGCAGTGTTAGGTTTTCTCTTATGTCCCCACGCTCCTCAATGCTATCTATACTGCACAAACCCTCCTCCTAGACAGTCTGACTTCCGCTATGGTTAAGGTGTGGTCGACCCTACAACATTGGAGCTCAGGTCCTTTGCCTATCTGACGACTAACTTGAATCTTCCGACAACTGAGTGGCTCCACTACTCTCATGTGGTCCATTTTGTCTGCTCTTTCCATGGGTCCTCTAAGGTGTCCCTCCCCACAGCCTTTGAGAAAATTTGCCGTGTGGGCACGTCCACCAGGGGCCTTATCTCCTCAATCTACCAGCTTCTTGCCTCTCCGGCGACTGGCTCTCCCGTTGGTTATCGTTATATGTCCAGATGGGAGGAGGTGGTGGATAGACCTATTTCCCCGGGACAGTGGCAGATTGTGTGGTCTCGGGTTCAGAAGTCCTCTCAGTGTGTGACCTTTAGGGAGACTCAGTATAAATTGTTGATGCATTGTTATCACACACCCACCCTCCTTCATACCTTGAACCCGTCAGTTCCCTTGGGGTGTTGGCGCTGCGGCACTGCAGAGGGCACGCTGTACCATATTTATTGGACTTGCCCCCTCATCCTGGGCTTCTGGAGAGAGGTCCGGACTTTGATGGATGCCCTTTTTCTACAGGGGGTCCCCCTTGATCCTCTAGTCTATCTCCTGAACCTCCCTCCTAGACGCCTAGGTAGCAAGGCATCCAGGCTCTTCTTGTACCTCTGCACAGCGGCAAAGACCCTTATTGCTAGGAACTGGAAGAGGGTAAATCCTCCCTCTGGTCTTGAGCTTTTGGCTCGAATGAAGGATGTGAGGAGCCTTGAATTCCTGACTGCTAGCCTCAATAACACTTTGGATGCCTTCCGCTCTATCTGGACCCCCTGGGACACGTATTGTACTTTATGGGGTCTCTGATCCTAGATTCCCCCCTCCTTCCCCTTCCTCGCCACCCCCCTCTGTTCCTTCCCATATCCACTTTGTTGTGATTGTAAAACGCTGCGGTTTTTTTCTGCGGCGTTTCCACTGCGGGCAAACTGCAGTGTTTATGTCACATAGGGCCCCAGCCTAAGAGCTCAGTGTTTAGCACTGCAGCCTTTCAGCGCTGGAGTACTGGGTTCGAATCCTGCCAAGAACAACATCTGCAAGGAGTTTGTATGTTCTCCCTGTGTTTGCGTGGGTTTCCTCAGGGTACTCCGGTTTTCTCCCACACTCCAAAGACATAGAGATAGGGAAATGTAGATTGTGAGCCCTATATGGGACAGTGACTGACAATGTCTGTAAAGCGCTGCGGAATATGATGGCACTATACAAGTAAGCATAATAAATAAATTGCTTTTTATTTTTGGATTTTGTGGGCAAAGTTTGCT
This sequence comes from Leptodactylus fallax, assembly GCA_947044405.1. Lineage (NCBI taxonomy): Eukaryota > Metazoa > Chordata > Amphibia > Anura > Leptodactylidae > Leptodactylus > Leptodactylus fallax. Next base: position 1,632,453 of record CAMRHE010000197.1, on the reverse strand, counting down.
CTGAGACAGAAAAATCAGAGGAGCTCTCTTCATTGGATAAGCTGAATGGATTTGAAGCCATTTTTGCAGATCCAGAGAAGTCACTTTTTTCTGCTTCTTTAAATACCATTCTGTTCTGTGTCTGCGCCATATTTATTATGTAGGCGCAAAAAAGGCGCAAGACACATGGCGAGGACATGTGAATGGAATATATCAACTGCTTGCGCACGATAAGTAAATCACGCCAGAAATTGAAAGGGCACACAAAAGGCACAACTGCGCAAAATTTCACTGGAAAGAGGCGCATTTGATAAATAACACCCATTGAATTGTAGCATAGTCCTGTAATAGGATAGCACCATTCAGAGGCGTAGCTAGGGGTTCAGCACAGGGGGGGCGAACATGTCCAAGTGGGCCCCCAACTTGGACATGTTCGTATACCGATACTATCAGTATACGGTGAGCGTATAGTGGTATATAGCGGCTCTACACAGGGCTCTGCAGACGATTTAGGTGAATACAGGGCAGTAACATTTAGTGACTTGCAGATGATGTCTCTGACTAATCGTTCACATTCCCCGTTTCTTTTATCTGGACGGCCATGACCACTTCTTACAGTCTCTGTAAAGTTTGCAACACAGACATCTTTGGCTCCTTACTTTTCCAGGCACCTGACCCACATTGTCCTCACCTACACAAAGCCCCCATCCTGCTGCTACCCCCAATTATAAAATATATAATACACCCCCCCATAATGAATAATACCCCCAAGTGCATCTTTAAATTAATAACTTCCCTGTGCACCCCTTTAAATAGTTCCCCTTATTAATAATGCCCCAGGTGTTTTCTAATTAAAAAGAAAAAAAAAAAAAAAAAAACAAGGGAAAAAAAAATTATTGGGGTTCCAATACCCAGGACCCTGAGGATCAGCTGTTTGAATGAACCGTGGTACCTGTGTAAGCACCGTGACACCTTCTCTGTTTACATAGTGTCATTCATTTCATAGCGGCCATGTAATGTAACTACAGCCTCGTCCTATACAAGTCTATGTGACAAGACTGGAATGACATCACACGGTCACTATAAACAGACAGCGTATGATATAAACAGGCGCCATAGCCCTTTCTTACAGCTGATCAGTGGGGAATCACTTATCTCTTATTGATGATTTATTCTGGGGATAGATCATCAATAAAAATGAGCTGGAAAACGCCTTAAGGCCAAGGCCCCACATGGCGTCCCGCAGCAAAAAACAGCTCTGGGAAAAACCGCGGCGGCGACGCATCGCAGTTCTTCCTGCAGCACTTTGCACTCGCGGTTTCCATATAGGTGTATTGAAAACAGAAAGTCCACAGAGGAAACCTCTGCGGACCTTCTGTGAAAAGCGCTGCGGGAAAAACCACAATGTTACCGCCATGGTTTTTCCTGCAGCGCTTTTTTTGCTGCAGCCCGCTACATGGGGCCTTAGTTTTAATAAAGCCCAAGTGCCACTTTCATTAAATTAATTGACCCTCATATTATGCCCCTGATTCCCCCTGACATAAATACTGCACCTTTAATGAACCCTTATATCAATGACCACCCCCTTATGTTCATAATGCCTCCTAATATAAATGATGCCCCCTAATGGCCCCTTATATAAATAACCTCCCCCCCTTGGATTCATAATACCCTGTAATAACCCTTATATAAACGACCCCCCATAATGCCCCCCTAATGAATCCTCCCTTTATAGTTATAATTCCCCCTCCTATCCACCCCTTATACTATTAATATACTCACAACTGCACTAAAAAAAAGTCATACTCACCTGCGATGCTGATGAATGAAGCCGCCGCTTCCTCCCTGTCCACGCACAGGACGTCTGTGTCTGAGCGCGGGTGGTGCGATTTTATGACGTCATTGCGCCGCCTGTGTGAGAAGCAGACATCTGTCTGTGGTCTCGGGGACTTGTAAACCGCAAGCCTCATGTAGCTTGTGGTTTACAAAACTGTGAAGTTGCAGGATACGTTTTAACTAGGTCAGTGTCTGCAGACACTGATCTAGTTAGAAATGAAGGATGTATTAATGGCGGCCCCAGGGTGGGCCCCAAAAATTCAGTGGGCCCGGGGCAGCCCCCCCCTCCCTCTGCCCCACCGCTAGCTACGCCTCTGGCACCATTGCAATAAGTCAATTTGTGATATTTCTTCCTTCCTATGTATTCCGCTATCAACTGTGAGCGGTATTATTAAAAAGTGGAAGCATTTAGGAACCAAAGTAACAAACCATACAACACCAATACTCACACAAAACACATCTATATAATAAATATAATTCATCTTTATTCATGCCAAGAAAATTAAAATTCATATCCAAATAACATAAAAAGAGGAAAAGTGGAACATCACTAGTAAGATAATGCTGGGTAGGTATAGCCCTAAATCCTATATATCCAACATCTCTCATATATGATGGTTATATCATTACAGATATATTTTATCATTCCATTTTAAGCCACAAATCAAAGTAAATACCATAGAGTAATAATCGGAAAATGAAGAGGTAGTATACAGACCACAGCACACTGTGCCCCAATGCACTATGGTATTTACTTTGGTACTGTAATTACTTTGCTTTGTGGTTCAATATGGATTTGTATAATGTGTCTCTGATTATATAACTAACATATAGACTGGTATGTCATAAATGGACATTATACAGAAGTACTAAACAGAGTAACTGTGAATCTGTGACCATTTCATTCAATTACTTTAGGCTAAGGCCCCATGTAGCGGAAACGCAGCGTTCTTTTGTTGCAGATTATGCTGCGTTTTTTTACGCCAAAGTTAGGAGTGGATTTAACAGAAGGGAAACGTATAAGAGCTTCATTTATAATTTCCATTTCTTTTCAAGCAACTCCTGACTTTGGCTCAAAAAACTGCAGCAAAATTTGAAACAAAAAATGCTACGTTTCCTCAACATGGAGCCTAAGCCTTAGGCTTCCACCATACAGTTTTATCCTGGTGTTTTTTTTTTTCATTTAAAAAAAAAAAAAAAAAGTGCCATAAATAATGCCTGTATTACGTAGCATTTTTCAACATTTTTTTTTCTTGCTGGGTTTTGTGGTGATATAATTTTTTATGCCTGCAAAAGCCACCCCCTGAGCTTGTGTGTTTTTTAAAGCATGGCAAAAAAGCAAGAAAAAGCCACAAATTGGCAACAAAAAATGCACTGTGTAAGGCTAGTCATATTTTTTTTTAATTCTGTTTCAATACTGCCTAAACACCAAAGGAACTGTAGTATGAAGCTACCCCTACTGCAAGTACACTCTGTTTTTTTCTCTTTGTAATGGGATTGTAATGTATTCATTTTCTTTGACCATAATGTTGTACATAAAATGCTGTTAACTACTAACATTATATTAGGACCTACTGTTTGTAAACTGCTTTTATTAGCTACAAATGACAAATGTCAAATAAAGCTACGAATGACAAATAACACCTGACATTGCTTGTAGAGTTAGGTTGGGAAGTTAACAGCTGAAATTCTCTCATTTGTCCATGACAGGGAGATCTGACCTCTAACCTGGGAGAGAGAGAGTGGGAAAAAACTATCAATGGTAATTCCCCATCAGACACATTAACTGGGATGAATTGGGTCCCCATGAGTCCACTGAGTGGACTTGCATTGATCGCAAGTCCTGAAATCCATGAATAAATTTAGGGCTAATTGATTTTTCGTTGCAAATAAATCTCTAATTCAGGGCAGGCAGCATATGATACAAAAGGAAAGTACCAACAATACTAACAAACTGAGGGATGCGAGGAAGAACTCGAAGAATGAGTTTTCTTTACAGAGATCATTTTCAACACTGCACATGAGAACCTCTTTGTACACACAGTACTTTTACACAAATTTTTCAACTATGTCACCTGTTTGGACTGTACATTATATGGTATGATGGTCATTTTTTTTTCTTATCCACTGTAGAAAGTTGTAACTCCAGTACTATACACAGGACTCGCACACCTATAGAAAACCATCTGTAACTATTAGTATTGTGATATTACCAGGAACTGTACAATACCATGATTATTTCGGATAATATCTTTAGATTAGGGAATAGTTGTTTATGGTTTTTTACTTTTTTTTTTTTTAACCACTTCCATACCAGATGCTTTACCCCCCTTCCAGACCAGACACATTTTCGGGCTTTTTTGTATGTGCGGTTTTGAGGGCTGTAACATTTTTATCATATGCATTATTCAACTAATTTCTGCGTCTTTTTTCGGTGACACATAGGGCTTTATTTTTATGTTGTTTTTATTTTTGCATGTTTTTAAATTTTTTTTTATATCTGGGAAAATCTAAACAAAAGAGGAGGGAAAATGTGTCTGTTTTTGTTGGGGAGGTTGATTTCCCCTTTAACTGGGACTGGTACATTTAGCCCCAGTTGCAGGAGGAATACAGCCTCCTGCACGTTACTTTCACATTACAATAGAGCTGAACTGGGTTCTGTAGGACCCTGCAGCTCTTACAGACGCTGATCCTGGCGTATCACGTGACTGTCGGTTCAGAGGGCAGCCGCAAGATGGCGGCGTCCATAGTGGTGTATACAGCACTCATTCAGCGCTGCATACACAGCGATCGGGATGGCAGGGAAGGTAATAAACTCTCTCTCTCTGGGAGCTCCGTCTGAAGTTACAGCCTTCTCCCCGTTTCAGCTACTGCACGATTTTGTGCCATTGCTGAATTCTGCTTGGACATACCAGTACGTCCTTGCAGGAATAGACAACCACCTTCTGGACATATATAATCTATGGGAAGTGGTTAAGCGCACTCTCAATTATAACACAACATTTCATAAATGACTAGTATAGGCTAATGTTTCCTTTTCCATTTATCAAGCTAAGTTAATTTTTACATATAAATCTATGGAGAGGAGAAGGAGGAGAGTGCAGAAAAGGCACACAAATTGCAGCTGCAGCTACACTCTGCTACTCTGTGAGTGCTATGTTTCAAGGTAAGAGTCTACCACTGTACACAATGAGGCAATAAATCAATTAACAGCTTCCTCCTCCTCCCTCTTCCATAGAGTTCTGTATGTGAGCTGGATACCGATAGGACTCTTTGTGAACAAAAAGTCTGAGTGAAGATAAGGTGGAGGAGACAACCTAATAAGTGAAGGAAACAAATTGCCTTAATAATTTATATTACAAAGTTTCTTAGTATTCATTTATGAAAAGTGGTTTTATAATTGAAGGTATACTTTAAGTGAACTTTAACAGTCCTCTTTCATTCAACATGGAATTTATGTTTTAAAAGGTCCTATTAGGAAAAACATGCCCCTTTTTAATGGCTGTTTTGCCTCATGTTCATCTGAATAGAAAGTTAGGCAGACACAGAAGTAACTTCAAAACTCTTGAGGTTTACTCACAACTTTGGCAGTGGCAAAGTTCTTAAATGAGGCAACCGGCTTGGGAGTTTCAAACAGTCTTACAAAAGGCAACAGGTGAATTGAACTTGGGACACTCTACTGTTTACTACACAATGACAGTATTTGCTCCTTAATGACAGACTCTGTGGGACAATCTCACATACAGTTTTAAATCAGGTAATTTGTGGCACCACTTTTAACTCACTAGTGGACTTGTCTCCTCCACTGGGAACAAATTGTGGCTGCAGTTCAGAATGGAAATTTATAGCTCCTCTGTTGTCCTAACACTAGGCTAAGATGCTTCATTCTTAATTGCAAGTGCTACTTACTTCCACTTGCTGGTTGACTATTGCTCAGTAAGTTGGTATTCTCCTCAGAACAAACTCACCTGTGTCTGTCTTTACCATCTGTATGTCACTGGCTAGAAAATCTCTCTTTATATCTACTTTTAAATATCCTGTGGGGTGTGTCAAGACACAACCATGACACAACCATGTCAGTGCTCTAGACTTCTAGGGCACAACGTAAAATCATCGGTCTTCACTGTCAGTACCTCAGACTCACTCGAGCCTGCCAGCTATGCCCTGCATGAGGTATTTCTTGACTTGAACAGTTATTTCCATTCAATCCTGAGGATGTCATCTATACTAAAGTCCTGGAATGGAACATTTAACCCCTTCCCACTGGTGACATTTTTAAATTTTTGATTTTCATTTTTGATTGATTCCCCGCCTTCCAAACCCCTTAACTTTTTTATTTGTCCATTCACAGGGCCTTGCTGGAGTGGACCACCACCTCTCCAACTGGATCCTAGACTACCTCACAAATCGACCTCAATACCTGAGAGCCCGAGACTGTGTATCAGATACCGTGATCTGTAATACGGGGGGCACCTCAGGGTACGGTTCTCGCCCCTTTCCTCTTCACACTGTACACTGCAGATTTTAGGTGCAACTCATCTAGCTGCTACCTACAGAAGTATTCTGACGACTCTGCAATAGTAGGTCTCATCACAGATGATGACAGGGAGTACAGAGAACTGAACCAGGATTTTGTGGACTGGTGCCAGCGGAACCACCTGAAGATTAACGCGGGGAAGACCAAGGAGATGGTGGTGGACTTCCGTAAATGCAGATGCCCTCCTAAACCAGTGGACATCCTGGGGACGGGCATCGAGATTGTGAACACCTATAAGTACCTGGGTTTGCTCCTTAATAATAAACTGGACTGGGCAGATCACATGGAGGTCCTGTACAGGAAGGGCCACAGCAGGCTCTACCTGCTTCGGAAGCTGAGAGCCTTTGGAATCCGGGGGGCACTTCTTAGGACTTTCTTCAACTCGGTAGTGGCATCAGCCATCTTCTTTGGAGTGGTCTGCTGGGGGAGCAGTATATCAACTAGGGACAGAAATAAACTTGACAAGCTGATTAGAAGGGCCAGCTCTGTCCTGGGGAGCCCACTGGACCCAGTGCAGGTGGTGGGTGAAAGAAGGATACTGTCCGTGGTGAGATCCATGTGGAAGAAGAAGTCCCATCCCATGCATGAGACTGTGATAGCGCTGGGCAGTACTGTCAGTGACCGACTGCTCCACCCTAAGTGTGAGAAGGAGCGCTATCGGAAGTCTTTCCTCCCCACCGTGGTTAGGCTGTACAACCAACACCGACCTAAGCGGAGATCAATACACACAGAGAACTGAAATATCTTTCTGCCTGTTAAATTCCCCCCCCCCCCCCCCTCTGCTACTTCCTATCTGTCTGTTTACTATCAATGTAATGCCTCTTACCTTGGAACATTCCTGTTCATGTTGTATTTGTATTTGTATCTGCTTATCTTTGCTGCTGTAACACACTGAATTTTCCCATTGTGGGACTATTAAAGGACTATTATTATTATTATTATTATTATTATTATTATATTAGGGCTTAATTTTTGCGGCATAAATTGTTCTTCGTAAAGGTGCCATTTATTATTCTGTACAATGGACTGGGAAGCTGGAAAAAAATTCAGAACTGGGTGGAATTGGAGAAAAAGTGCATTTGTGCGACTTTCTTACGGGCTTAGTTTTTTACAGTGTTTACTCTGAAGCCAAAATGACATGTATACCAAATTTATATAGTTTTATTTACATTTTAACCACTTAACAAAGATTTAAAACTTACTTAAAGTTGCCATATTCTGACACCCATAACTTTTTTATATTTCCTTATACAGGGATGCATAGGGTGTCTTTTTTGCAGGGTCAGGTGTACTTTTTAGTTATACCATTTTGGGGAATGTCTATTGCTTTGATCACTTTTTATTCAAATTTTTATCAGAGGCAAAAGAGCAAAAAAACTAAAAATATTTTTATAGGTTTGTAAACCGGGCGTTTTCAGACACAGGTATACCCAATGTGTATGTATTTCACAGTATTTAAGTACTTTTATATGTGTTCTAGGGAAAGAGGGGTGATTTGAATTTCTTATATTTTTTATTTATATATAATTTATATATAATTATATATATATATATATATATTTTTTTTTTTACTTTTTTTTTTTCTTGCATTTATTAGACTCCCTATGGGGTCTGATCACTAATGTAATGCATTACAATGCTAATGCATTGCAAAATATCGACAGCCTGCCATACAAATAAATGGCAGACAAGCCATGTCAGCTGTCATGCCAAGGGAACGCCAGCCCCATATCTTGCTCCAGGTGCCGACAATCTCTGGCAAAATGGCACCTTGGTCAGCTTTGGCTGAGGTGCAGAGGGTTTAATGCCCACAATCAGTACAGGCACTGATCGCGGGCATTAGCACTGGGTGCCTGCTGTATAATTGTTAGGGTCTTGCCAAACGTAGCAATACCCTGACACTACTGCAGGGGTCTGGGAGGAAGGACAGAGACAAGTGAGCCCTAATCTCACCCCAGCCACTGTCCCTTCCTATTGCCTCAGTTACCCTAAACGGTAAAAGGACAACCTGAAGACGAGCCCTATACTGAGTAAGTGACACACAGAACAGGACAAGACAAAAACAACACAGAAGCAGAGTGAGCAAGTAAAGGGGTCGGTAACAAATGAGCAATGCAGTACAAAATCAAAATCCAAGAGAATAGTCAAAAGGCAAGCCAAAGGGTCAGAGAATCAGGTAACAAAGTAGCAAGGGATATAATAAAGAGAGCAGGCAAAGACAGTGCAATAACCAGCAACTTGCCGAGAAAGTGACATCCAGTATATAGAAAGTCTGGGCCCAGCCCCAGACCTGATAGGTACACAGGCTGTCAATCACACAGGCCAGGAAGAGATTAACTCTATGCAGTCCAGAGAGAAATGCTCAGAACACGGGTGTGGCCGGAAATCCATTACCTTGTCTAGGACCATGTTCAGACTGAGCAACTAGAAACCTACACAACGAACCAAACTGAACACGCCTCCTTCACCACAGCGTGCGAGCGGAGGGTGGCGCAGAGACCCGAATAGGCAGAGACATTACAATAATACAGCAGAGTCTCAGCAGCTATGGCGGCTGCTCAGCTCCTGAGCGGACACCATATTTAAATACCCGACATCCGTCATAATAGTATGGCGGATGTTGGGAAAGGGTTAAATGGTTGTGCCTAACAAATTGTTTAACAGAGCAGCACTCAGTACTCCAGACTGTTTATTTTCATACTGTCAAATTAATGAGTATCTTGGCAACTGAGGCAAGAATTTTTATTGAGAAAAAGGCGATACAATCAGGTGAGTCTGACCTATCTAACTGTGGTACTGGTTTAATATGCTTCACCCTGGTGACAGGCTCCTTTCATTGTCAATATGCTGTACTACTTCATTAGTGCAATATTACATTATAATGAAAATCAGTGCAATATCCCAGGGGAGTGTGTGGAGTTACACCAGGCAGGAAGATAGTTGTAGTCATATGTTCGCAGTGGTGATGGCCTTTTATACCAAACCTCCCCTCAACTCCCTATGGGGTTACACTAGGGGTGGTATTGGTGTTTGTTTCCCCAGGGCACTCCATGTGTAGTGTACTATGTGAACTGAAGCAAGGTTCTTAAATCTGTATTTCCTCTGTAATGGAGAAATTGGTGCTCCAAAGCAGTTTCCTCATAAAATTTTCTTTTCTATGCAACTGAGGTGGGAACTTAATTTCTCTGTGGTTCCTACATCTAGACATAGATCTTCAGTCATAAAGGCAACAATGAAAACTGCTAAATTGCTAAGCCAGACGAGAAGCTGAACTCCACTGAGCTCAGCTCTAAACAGAACTGAACAAGTGGTGCTCCAGCTACAACATTAGTACCCAAACATTCTTAAAGGCACGCAAACATACACTATACATATTAAATATAAAAACATATAAAACAATGCATTTATCAGCTGCTAGTGGGACACTACATCAGCACTGTGAAACCTGGAATCTTTCCCTATACTGCAGATATTTGAGCCCTGCTCAAACTATTTCCCGTGTCAAATACACTAATGTACAGTATATATAATAGCATACCTTGAATAATAAAGTCACATACTTGTCAAATGACACCGGTATACAAGAAGCAAATAATACTGTACATCTATACCATACCACATATATCTACTAAAGACCAACATAACCAATAATATCATCATACAGTGGGTCCCCTTTGTACTTTAAATAATTTTATTTATTTCTTTAGATTTTTTACATATTCTGCAGCACTTTACAGATATTGTCATCACTCTCTGCCATAAATAGGGCCTACAATCTAAATTCCTTATCAGTAGGTCTTTGGAGTATGGAAGGAAATACACAGAAACACAGAGAGAACATACTGTACAAACTCTAAGCAGATGTTGTCCTTAGTTGTACCAGGAACCCAGCGCTGCAAACCATTACAGTGCTCTTCACACAGCAATGGTGCCCTCTTAGTTCCTTCTGCAGTAATAGGGCTCCTTTCACTATTGATGCCAATTTAATGCCCTTCACACAGTAATGGTACCTCCTTAGTTCCCCAATTTAATAATGGTAGTCCATAGTGCCCCACTCAATTAAACGGCCTGCTTAGTAATGTGTCCCTTTTACTTATGGTGCCCCTTTGAGCCTCACCACTAAGTAATAGTGCCCTCTTTTGCTACAGTTAATTATTATAGAGCATTTCTGCTCCCACTCAGTATAGGTGCCCCTCTTTTCCCATGGTTTGATATGGTACTTCCCTTTTAGTGCCCCCACACAGTAGTTGAGACCCCTACTTGGTAATAATGCCTCTACTGAGTAATAATGCCCCTGGATGCCCCCTTAGGCTGTGTTCACGCAGAGGAATTTGCCGTGGATTTGGGGGCGGATTTTGCCCTTGAATCCGGAGCAGATTCCTCCGGGGAATCCGCCTTCCATTGTTTTCAATGGGAGGTAGAGATCACAGCAGGACGCGGAAAAAAGAAGCATCCTGCTCGATCTTGCCGCGGATCGAGACTCCCTGCTGATTAGGCCCATTCATCCGGGCCTAATTAGGAGCGAGATGCCGTGACGGAATGCAATGCATCAGCATCCCGTCGCAGCTAGACCGCGGCGAAAATGCAGGTGTGAAGAGGAATTCTTCTTCATTTTTCTCCGTGTGAACATATCCTAACTTTCCCCAGAAAAAACAGTGTCACAATAAGAAAACAATACATATTTTTACTACCAAGGATGTCCCTGACATTTGTAATGAATAAGGTAAATATTTTAATAAACTTCTGATATATCATTGTTAGAAGACACTATGCCACTTTACTCTCCTGGGCCATATACAATGAGCAAGCAATTGAGACTATAAAGGTATATTTTACACATTGAAGAATTGTTGCAGAATTTTTGCAGCTGAAAATTTGTTTCACTCGTCTGAATGGAATTGTTTTGGCGGAAAGTGCATGGATTTCAGCAAGCCTCATTTTGATGAATGGGACAGTTGCTTAAATTTCTGCAACAAACCTTCCTCATGTTAATATATCTATTTGTCCGATTTTAAGCTTTTTGTTTGCACAGCACTATGAAATCACAACATGTTTGATAGATATATTGCCCAAGTTCTCATAAAAAATAAATAAATATAAATATAGGTGCACCTCAATAAATTAGAATATCTGTGAAATGTTCATTCATTTAAGTAATTCAGTAATACAATTGATAATCAGCGTCTTCCATGATTGTGCGTCCTACTGAACCAGACTGAGGGACCATTTAAAGGCTTAGGAAACCTTGGCAGGTGACACACTGAATTTACAATACTGAACTTTTTCACAATATTCTAATTTTCTTAGATTTTGGTTTTCATTACCTGTAATCCATAATCAACATTTACAGAAATAAAACACTTGAAATAGAACATTCTGTGTGTAAAGAATCTAGAAAATATAGGAGGTCACTTTTTTCATTTAATTACTGAAAGAAATAAACAGTTCAAAGATATTCTAATTTATTGAGAGGCACCTACCTGTACATATGTGCCTCATCCTGATGTGAAATCTCAACTCCTCAACTCATAGAGAAAAGGTAACATATTTCCCTGAGCCTTGAAGATAGCTGCTTACTTGCAGAAGAAATTGGTTTTGATGACACAGTGCCACCTAATGGAAATTGAAAAAAATTAGTTTTTTGAACCGTGGAATTTTCATAACAAAGCACACATACATCTCATACTTTGAAATGCTGTAGCTTCAGATTTTTTTACTTCATTTTTACCAGTAAAAAATATATATTAAACAATAATGACCAATATTTACTCGTGTAACATAATAGTTTAAAAATGATTCATTGTGACTGAACACAAATTAGTTGTAAAACACTGCAAATTTTCTGCCAACAAATCAGTGGGGGGAAATCTGCACCATATATGTATTTAATGTATATTTTCTTTACTTTAATATATGGCTCAGTGGTTAGCAAAACTGCTATTATATCATAGAAATTTTGTGTGGCTTTTTGGCCAAAAGTCCACAGTGAAATACATAATGCTTTACATACACTGGCCCAAATTTACTAATAGTTTGAGAGTGTGAAAATACACCAGATTTATCACAGTGGCTGATGGCAGATTATAAATCTGGTGTATTTTTACATTGTCTAGTCTACATTTATACTACCTTTTAATAGGCTTGAGACAGAACTTACGACACAATCTTGGCACATTTTCTGCACCTCGTGGCACATCACCTTTTTCTGAGAATCCACACCCACATTTTTAGCAAATTGAAAAATATTAGCCCAAAATTGATGCACCAAAGATGAGCCAAATTTATGCCAGTGTCTAGTCGCAACCACAATAGTAAATTTGGGCCAAAGTTGTTTGGGTTGTGCAATTTTAGGCTGAGGCCCCACATAGCGAGACGCAGCCAAAAAGCGCTGCTGAAAAGACCACTGCGGAAACGCATTACGTTTTTTTCCACAGCGCTTTTTCCTCTGTGGACTTTCAGTCCCTATTATACCTATACGGCAAACTCTAGCTTTTCCGTAGGTATAATTGACATGCTGCAATTTACAAAAACACAACTGATTTTGAAATTGCAGCTTTTCCACTGCAGATTTTTTTTTCTGCAATGTGTGGATGGCATTAGCCAGAATCCAATCCACTTTGCAGGTACGGTAAAAGACCACGTTTTTTGCTGCATGTTTTCACTGGGGCCAAATCGCTGCGTTTTTGCAATGTGGTGCCCCAGGCTGAAGGTGTATTTAAGATCAGTGGCTTTTTTCTAAAGTGCAGCATGTCCTGGTTTGACATTTTTCTTGTGCTGGGAAAAAAGTGTATGTAAGAATCTTAACTGCATTTTTAACGTGTTTTTGTCCACACTGTAAAGATTTTTATAGCTGAAGTATATTACCAAAATATGTTTTATCTATAAACACGTTGAAAAACCATGCTTTTGTTATTGTATCACACAACTGTCCTGACTAGCAAGTGACACTACAATCAAAAAAGCTCCTCAAATGGAGTGCTTTTTCCCCTGTAACAGCACCACTCTTGGGTTATGTTTAGCATTGAAATTCAGTCCCCTTTACTTACATGAGAATAGGTTATAACACAGCTAATGAAAAACAGTAGCTCTATTTCTGGTAAAGAAAGACACTCAGACAACCACATTAAGTCATCACAACAATCAGGAAAATATATATAAAAATACTATAGACACAGCAATGTTGCATATTATGTATAGGAAACGCAGTACCTGCTGCAATTTACTGAGAATGGAGGGAGAGTTGTTCAGTGAATGATACCAAATCTAATAGACAGTGCTCCCTTAGGTACTCAAATGTCAATTTACACTCTCGCTATACTCTCCATCAATTCCACACACTAGTATAGGCTTTCATAAAACAGCTGTTAGGTTACAGTGAACTTTATAGATAAGAATGACTGTTAAAAAGTCATAAAAGTGTACTATGTACTATGCACTTTTAGCCCCTATTGCCTAGTGGTAGAAGATGGCAACTGAGACCTAGTGCTTCTTTACTGAAACAAATATTGTTATACTATACACTTTAAAATGCATATACAATGCTGTGCAAAAGTTTAGGCAGATGTGGAAAAAAGTAAGAATGCTTTCAAAAATGAAAGTGTTAATAGTTATTTTTTTGTAAATTAACAAAATGCAAAGTGAAGTTAGAAAAGAGAAATTAAATCAATATTTGCTGTGACCACTCTTTACCTTGAAAACAGCCTCAATTCTTCTAGGTACACTTGCACACAGTTTTTGAAGAAACACAGCAGGGTGATTGTTCCAAATATCCTGGACAACTAACCACAGGGTTTCTGCAGATGTAGGCTTGCTCAAATATTTCTCAATTGATGATATTGAGATCAGGGCTCTGTGGGGGCCATATCATCACTTCCAGGATTCTCCTCCTTAGGTTTGCCACAACAAATATTGATGTGGTTTCTCTTTTGTTCATTCGCTTTTCATTCCCTTTTCCTCTTCATTTTCTACTGCTGTATATTCTGACCGGGCATCAGCATTCTGAAGCGACTTTCCACTGCTGATTGGGCCCAGATGAATGGGCCTAATCAGCAGGGAGTCTCAAGGCGCGGAATCTGCAGCTAAATCAGTCGTGTAATCCACTGCAAAATGGAGCAGGACACTTATTTTTTCAGGACCTGAGGCGATCTCTGCCTCCCATTGAAAACACCTACCCCCAAATCTGCAGCAAATACCACCATGTGAACATACCCTAACAATTCTATTTGTGAAAGTGTAAGCCGTGACAGGGGTGAGCTCTCCAGAATACAGCGAAGTCACAGACGAGAAGGACGACTCAATACCGATTCAGCTAAAAACGTATTTTTACTAAGGCCACGGTAACAGAACCACACAGAATTCACACACACTCGACTGGATAGCCGAGAACCTTGTGCGACTGGACCGTCTAGGACAGCTGCCCCAATTACCTATTAATACCACTGATGAAGAAGGAAGTGTTCTGTGTGTAAAGCCGGCTTACCGGTGATGCAGCACGGGGGCTAACAAACTTATAGAAATCTCTAAACCCAGACCTCCCTGGTCACCCCTAGTGAATATCAGTATCCAGTCCTGAGCAAGTGGAAAACAGGCAATTTGATGGACTTGGTAATATCTCAGAAATGCGCAGGATCCTCTGAGGTTAGGTTGCAACAGGAAATGGTGAAGAATCCAGAGTCCTTAATGCAAATAATAATTAACTGAAGATGTCTTTAACTAATAGCAACAGGCTGAACTGAGTGTCAGTAGAAGGTGCTAACAATCTAATCCTACACTTTGGTGCCAAAGCTAACTATTGTTGCGTGCACGTTGTAGACCACCGCCACGTGGCGTACCTGAGCTCAGGCTTACCGACCCAGGTCGTGGACCTTTCTGGCTGAAATAGCTGCTGTTAATGCGGGATCTCCTCCACTGCGAGTGGCACTGCCTCTGGACTGTCATACGTTCTGTCGCAGTTCCCGATGTGGCTCCTCACAAGGCCTGGCTTTTGTCACTTCCCAGTGGTGCTCTCCTGCGCGATCTTCTCCCATGTAAGGTGAGGAGTGTAGAAGAGGTCGTCTTTGTTCACCCAGCGATACTCTCGGTTCTGGCAGAAAGTTCTCTAGTGCTGATGGTGACAGATCCTATCCCAGCATCTCTGCCTTTCACAGATGCTTGGAGACTAACTAACTAAAATGGCCACATCAGAGCTTCCTGTGTAGCACTTCTTCCTACCAACAGGTCTCTATTAAAGTCTGTGGAGGAACAGCAGGTTGGAAACAGTGGCATCTTGAAGCCAAAGGGCAATACTGCGGGTATTAGTCCATACAATATAATGTGCAACTATATACAACTGTACAGCTCATCACAAATTCCAGGGTACTCATTCAAAATATACAGGTTGTCAAACATTGGTAAGTGTGGTGTATGTGCTTGCCTCTCACAAAAGCATTCTTACTTTGCAGCATTTTTTCCATACCTGCCTAAAACTTTTACACAGCACTGTAACGCAATTCCTTTAAAAGTGTTATCCAAGATCAAAAAGTAATGCTCCATCCTCAGGATAAGTTATTAATTTGAGATTGTTGTTGATCCAATACCTGGCCACAACAAATCTATTCATAGTATATAGAGCCAGAATCAGACGTCTCCGTACACTGATTAGTGGTCCAACTGTGCTATTGCAGCTCTGCTCCCATTCAAAATCATGGTGGGCAAGTTACTCAAAATGGTAGAATCACAGAATGGAGTAACTAAAATATAACTTTTAATGAAAAAATGGCTAAAATATTACCAATATTACATATACCACACAAAATTACAACCAAGGGGTGGTTCACTATCTATGAGAGATCAGATATGGGATGCACCTCTATATCATCTCTTCTCAACCACATTCCCAAATATAAGTATTTGTTCAACAAAAAATGTAGCTAGTATGGGAAAAATTGAGGATAGCTATAGGTCTACAACACTCTCAATAGGTATTGCCAGATGATGTCTATATACTGGCTAAGGGGGCTTTCACACTACCATTGGATGTCCGTTCTGATAGTGTCCGTTAAAAAAAAACAACGCTTGTTTGTCATAGCAAACATTAACGGACACTAACTGATGTTACTGTGTCTGTTTTTTTTTAACTGATCCATTTAATGGATCAGTTAAAAAAACGGACACTTTAACATCAGTTAATATCCGTTAGTGTCCGTTTTTTTTTTGCTTTTTTTGTGTTTCTGCTTTCTGAGCATGCACAGAAAGAAACAGACAGTAATAACGGACAGTATAACAGATACCCCTCCGTTACTGTCTGTTAGCCATAGACATTAATGTTAAAAAATAATGGACGCTTGCCGTCCGTCATAAATCCGTTATTTTAAAAGAATACAAAAGTCCTGCACCCCGCGTTATTATGCCCACGAAAAAAAACGACATGTGACAGATTTGGTGTAAACGGACACTAATGGACAACAGATAAAATCCCTTTGAAATCAATGGGATTTTTAACAGATTTATGACGGTTCTGTTAGTGTCCGTTGTTAACATTTTGTAACGGATGCTAACAATGGACACTACTAAAGGTAATGTTAACGCCCCCTAACAGTGGTGTTGAATCCATATGTCTCTCTATTCCCTATAATAGGAGGATGTTGACAGGCTAATGATCCAAAAGCCTGTGGATCAATTCAGAACAGCTCCTGAAATTAGCTCACTCATAGGTTAGAGAGTGTGTTAGTGAACACACACATCAACCTAATACTAAACCCCAAGGAAGTCCAGCATGGATATACAGGAATATATAATCCCCACTGCTTTAGAATCCTTTCCCTTGGGAAAATAGCCGGAGTCTACTAATCTGCAGCTCACAACTGAGTACCATGGCCTCCCATAAGTTTTAACTGCAATCTTTATCTTGTCCAGGATTGTTGATTTTGCCACTTGTTTTACAATTACCTCCTGATGATCCCAGAGATTGGAAGAAACGTGCAGAGGTGTATTCAGGCAGCAGGGACAGCATATTCATGGTTTAGAAGCAATTATGATGGTGGTAGACTCCATTTAATTACGAAAAGCAATAACAGTAATGAGCTGCAGTATGAGCTGTATCCACCATTATCATGTGGGGCTATGAGAAGAAAGCAGGTTGTTAGAATACTATTCACAGATTATTTGCTTACAGAGGTATCAGATTACTTGCTGGTAATAGAAATGTATGGAGAAGGAAGGAAGAGTAACGTAGAAGCAGGGAGACACACACATAAACATGCTGCTGGAGCTAATGGTGAGTGCCTTACTGCCTCATATATAATGTTGAGCGAACCCATCGAAGTTTGGCTTTGACGAGTTCGGACGAACTTTGCCCAAAAAGTTTGGTTTGAGTACCCGAACTTGACCCGAACCCCATTGAAATCAATGGGGACCCGAACTTGGTGACCCAAAAATGGTTGTAAAATGGGGATAGTAAGGGGTAGAGGGCTATAAATAGGGGTAATAACAGGACAATTGCCCTGCAAAAAATGTGGTAGGAAAAGTACTTAAAATAATAACATAACATAAAAAAATAAAATAAATAAATAAATTTAAAAAAATAAAAACAAATAAAATAAAATAATAATTTTGAAAAAGGTGGTAGAGGTCTAGGGGGAGGAGGAAGAGGTGGAGGTGGCGATGTAAGTGGAAAAGACAGAGGAGGCAGCCAACACTTTAACCACTCACTCAGGCGCTGGCACAGCCAACTCCTGCAGCATCCATGCCTGGTTCATCTTAATGAATGTAAGTATGTCCACATTGGCTGTGGATAGGTGGATCCTCTTGTCAGTGATGACACCCCCTGCGGTGATGAACACACGTTCTGCCGCAGGGCAGGCCAGCATCTCTAAGGCATAGAGGGTAAGCTCTGACTACGTGTCCAATTTACCAACCCAGAAATTAAACGGGGAGGACCCATCGCTCAGTACCAGGAGACATATCAACAGATACTCATCCACCATGTGAGTCAATGTCTGCACTAGGAGACAGTATGGGTACACACGCAGTTATTGTTACTGCTCTCGGAGACAGTATGGGTACACATGCAGTTATTGTTACTGCGCTAGGAGACAGTAGGGGTATACACACACAGTTTACTGTCACTGCCGTTATTATTTCTAGGCTAACTGTCCTTCATAGTATCAGGCTCCTCTCCCTACCTAGCTGCACTGCCCTGAAAAGGATAATTATTAAATTTAGCTAAGGCTCTGACTGTCCCTATCTCCAGCTGCAGCTTCTCCCTACTTAGCCTAACTAGCTGGAATGGCGACGGGACCTGTAACCCTGCCTCTTATACCGAGGGGTCACATGTCCCACCTGGCCAATCACAGCCAGGCCCATACTGGGCATGTCTGTGATGTCTGTGGGCTTAAAGCTGGTTGATTGGCTGCTCAGCAGTCAATCAACCAGCTTTAGGGATGAGCCGAACCTGAACTTCAGTGCTGAAGTCGGGGTACCCAAACCCATGATGTTCGGCACGGACCCAAGCTGTACGGTTCGGTTTTGCTCATCACTACTTATAGCTATATTATGTTGTTCATGCAGCTGCTGTTTCTCTCTACATGAGAGCCAATTAAAACTGACAATTATAGGGGTTATCCACTCTCCTATATAGATGGTAGAGATGAGCGAATCGAAGCTGCAGAAGTGGAATTCGATCCGAATTTCAGGAAATCTTCGATTCGCATGAAATCTGGATTTCCTGATGCTTCACTGTAACGAATATTTAGTAAGGACCTTTGTGACATCAGATGGTCACAAGATATTCTCTAGTGATGTGATTGGGTAGCTGTGTCTTTACTTGTTAGCAGATCCTTCCACATGAATAAAACTTGTCCGTGCTGGAGAGAGAGATAGAGAGAGACATGACCTCGGCATCCAAGAGCTGCCCACCCGCACACACCGGCTCTCTGCAGACAGGCAATAGCTGCTTATTCACCGTGAATTAATTTGGATTGAAGAGAATGGTATCGGAAAATTCGGCAAAGTTGCCAAATCGAATTTTTGAAAACTTTGCTCAACTCTAATAGATGGTCAATCCTTAGGGTCGGTCATTAATATTAGATCTGTAGGGATCTGACAGCTAGAACCTCTGCATATCAGCTGCTCTGAGACAGCACAATTCCCTTAATGTTTACATGCCAGGAGCTGCACTGCTCACTTGCTGTATGATGTGTAAGTGGTGGCTTTAGGTAATGCAGCGCTGTCCTAGAGACTTCAATGGGACAGCACGGCAGTACCTAAGGCCAACCCTACACTTTGTATGGCAAGTGAACTGCATGGCTCTCGGCATGTAAACACTAGCGGGAGCAACACAGTCCCAGAGCAGCTGATCCTGGGTGTTGGACCCTCACAGATCAAATATTGATAACCTATACTAAGGATAGGCCATCTATTTTAAAAAATGGATAACTCCTTTAAATATAAAACCTGCAGAGATCATGAATTGTTGATATATGCAGAGTACAAAATGGCCATTTAATGTTATACTGTAACTCATGTAAACATGCCAGCCTAGTCTAAAGTACACTATAAAGTTTCCTTAACACTTGACTTCCTTAAGGCCGGAGCCCCACATGGCGTAAATGCCGTGGAAAAAACCACTGCGTTTTACAGTCTAGCGAATCCCATCCCCACTTTGCTGTAAAATACACGCAGAGGAGACACTGTGATTTCCAAAACTGTTGCGGTTTTGGAAATCACAGCATGTCAATTATACTTACGCAAACGCCGGCAGTTTCCCTATAGGTATGATTGAGGCAGAATGTCCACAGAGGAAACCTCTGTGAACTTTCTGTGCAAAGCACTGCTGGAAGAACCGCAATATGTTGCCGCCGCGGTTTTTCCCGCAGCGCTTTTTTGCTGCAGGACGCTACGAGGGGTCTTAGCCTAACACTGACTTGGGGCTCACACACTGCTGAAAAAAACTGCAGCACAAAGTGTCTTGTGCTGTAGGGTTTGAGTCTGAAGCAGGACAATTCCCTGATGCATTTTCGGCATGGTTTCAGCCTTTGCAATGCAAAGGTTGAAAATGAGCACAGCCGCAGTGAAAACCAGCTAATTTTGGCTGCTTTTTTTCTGCAGGCGAATCTACTGTGGGATGATACCTGCAGTGGACCAGCTACGTGTGGCCTGAACATGTGTCTTTATCCTAATCCGAAGAGCACAGCAGTGCCAAATGATATACTTTCCTGATTTAGCAATTTGTTTGTGTTTTAGGGATGTAGCACAACCAAGGGTATTTGTGTGTGTATGTTACTTGTTCACCTGAGAAATGAATAAATCAATCTAAATAATTGCAATAAAACTACAATCTTGTTTATTATATGTTATAAAATCTACTTGGAGAATGTAAACAGGTTTCATTTACACATATACACATTTCACACACCAGATTCTTTTTTCTCTCAAACTAGTACTATGTATGGCCTATAATATTTTCTTTGCTAGGTGACAGAAAACAAGGTATTAGTTGAAACTGCAGACAACACATGTTTTTATACGTGCTCAGAAGAAAATTGGTTGGGTTCCAGTTATTTGAAGCTGATTCAACAAATGTTCACCACACAAACACAATAAGCACTATATTAGACCCCATTTTACAAGAGGAATGTATAGTTTCCTTATAAGACCTCTCACCCCCTGCATACGTCTTGTGCTAGGTACACTTTATTCCACTAGCGTATGGTAATTAGAGCGTTATATTCCCTCACTGACCTAAAGAATTTCTGTCAATAGATGTGGCTGCCAGAGACAAATTCACTGCAATTTTGATGATGTTGTGGGTTCTGAACATATTTTGTCAAAGAGACTACACTGTGCAAGAACAAAGGCACATTCCTGCGTTTCTCGCCAGACTCCTTAGCACTGGTTAATAAGCCAAAAACTGTGTTTAAACCGCTCTGACCAAATAATGTAATCTTTCCAAATGAGTAAATGTGCTGTAAAAAGGACCTGTGAAATTAGCATATGCAGAGCTTTGTGCTTGGTGCACCTAGCTTACATATACTATTAAACTTTCTGGATTTAGGTGGGGAGAATTTATCAACATCAAACCACTAGTGTTTCACATTCTGCCCTTCTGAGGCACAGTCAATAGATCTAAATATTTTACTGCACCCTGGCCAATTCATTGTTTGATGTTTAAAAACTCACCCAGTATCAAAGAAAATGTATTAAATTTCAGCCCCCAAATGAGACACTATTAGCTTTGAAAAGTCAACTTTTACTGTGATATTGATGATTCTCTTTATACTGTGACAGAAATCACTAGGGGATGTCTAATGTCAAAGTACTGTGCAAAGAAAGAATGCTAACACTGACCAGAGAAAATACCTTCATGCACGCCTTTGCACAGCATAGTACAGACAGTTCTCTTCTAATGTAGCAGATCAGCAAACTCACTTAATGTAATTCAGCATATGTAAGCTATCAGGTTTATCACATCAGGTTTCATTTACTATAGACCAATAGATACAGTATATTATGCAAAGGAGAAGACCCCGCTGCAATTTTCTGCATTGGTACTGCTGGTTGTTTAGAGAATAATACCATATCTAATAGACAATATTTGCTTAGCTAGCCAAATACCAGTCTACTCATGTATTGTAAATTAGGAAACTGCAAACAGATTAATTCCCCAGTATACTGTTATTATCGAAACAATGAAAGCAAAAGTAGAAACAGATAGCGACAGGTCTCCATCAGTGCCATATGAGACAAAAAGCAATGTACAAACTGTCAAAAGCAGCAGCTATACTAAAGAGAACTTTAGTTCTACTTTGAACAGTGAGACTGACTCTTATAATAAAATATATTCACTTCTGTTCCCAACTGCCAAATAGTGGTTGGAAACCAGTTTTTCCCTTGGTAAAAAAAAATGTGAATCTACTCTTTAAAGTTACAGAACTGCATACAATGTGTTTTCATGATAGAAATCAGGAATCACTTTATGAATTATCAAAAGCAATAATAGAGAGGAGCAGAAGTGGGTTACCGCCATTGACATGAGGGGCTATGAGAAGAATGCAGGTTGTTTGAAAACAGTTTATTAACATAAAGATCATCAGAAGAAGCCGAGCTAGTCAGCAAAACGTACTTTAGGTGGAATGTCAGGCAGTGTGAGGACAGAATAATGAGGGATATTTAGCTGTTCTAACCATACAATTACCATTCACATTGCCACTTTTTGCCTCAATGTGCAGATTACTACTTTCATTTGGGCTGCTTCAGCTGCATTAACCAAGTACACTGAGCAGCCCTTCATAGTATATATCTATTGGCAGCCAGGGATTTCTCTGTCAAGCTACATTCACACAACAGAGATTAATGGCCGTGTAACATCCGTTTTTTATACTCCATTAATTTTCAAGTGAACTGGGGCTATTTACATGACTGTTATTTTGACTGTCATGTCCTATTTTTGGCCATTTTATTGGATCCCTCTATACACTGTAATGTATGGGAGATCCGTGAAACGGGTGCCCCTCAGGTGCAAGATGGTTGTTTTTCATGGCCGTTTTGCACCTACGTCATGCGACTGCGCATGCGCAATCGGCCACCATTTTCCGGTGGTCTGTCACAAGAGCGTGGCAGAGCTGATTGCACATGCGCAGTCGTGAAAATTCGCTGAGAGAGAGAAGTAAGAAGAAAGAAGGCTAAGAGGGGAGTCACCGCAACGGCCGAAGGGGCAGAGAGAAGAGATGACGCGATGGGTGCTCGCAGAAGAGAAGGTATGCCCCGGGTGCTCCGTGGTGCTCATTTACATACATGAAGAAACAAATTTTCTTGGAATCGGCTGGGAGAAGAAAACAAGGAAAGGTAGGAGAAGAATGGCCTTTTTAAAAGCCATTCTACCGTGCCATTAGCTTAAAAGTGTTTTTGCGAATGATAGACTCCCTTTAAGGACCAGGCCTCATTTTTCAAAACTGTCATGTGTCACTTTATATGACAATACCTTTGAGACGCTTTAACTTACACAAGTGATTTTGAGTTTGTTTCTTCATGACACATTGTACTTTATGTTAGTGGTAAACAGTAATGAATATTTTTGTATTTATTTATAAAAAAAATAGGAAATTTGATGGAAAATTTGAAAAAAATTGCAATTTTCAAAATGGGAAATGCTCTGCTTTTCAGACAGATAGTCATACCACCCAAATACATTAATACATATTATCTACCATATCTCTGCTATATATCGGCATCATCTTTTAATCGTCGTGTAATTTATTTTGGATGTTAGAAGGCTTACAAGTGTAACAGGGATTTCCCAGATTTACAAGAAAATTTCCCAAACTAATTTTTAGGGACCACTTCAGTTCTGAAAGGGATTATAAAGGCCTATATATTAGAAACCCCCATAAATCACCCCATTTTCAAAACTGCACCCCTCAAATAATTCAAAATAGCATTTAGGAAGTTTGTTAACCCTTTAAGCATTTCAGGCTGGGTTTATATCAGCTTTTGGCTCTCCGACCAAAATCAGTTTTTGAAATCATCTCAAAATCCTTAAAAACTGATTTCAAATGATTCAATTTCAATGGGCTGTAAAAAACATCTGCATTTGTGCGTTTGAAGCATTTTCGCCTGGTATCTGCTCTTTTGGGCAGAGAAAAAAGTTGGACTTGCAGGACTTTTTCTCCATTCAAAAAATAAGGATACCAAACAGACAGCAACAAATCTGTTTTTTTAACATGGCGGCCTATGGAAGGTGAACACAAACAGATTACCAACGAAGAGTAGTCTGCTTGGGGGGAAAAAAAAATGGATTTGTCAAAAACGGACAAAAACAGTTATTTGACAGTTATTTGACAGACACCCATTTACTAATCCGTCTAAAAGGACGGATTTGGGTATCTGCTGTGTAATCCTTTTTGGACCAATCCGTTTTTTGCTTTTTTTTTTAAAACAGTTTGCAAGTGGACGGATACCAGACACAAGTGTGAACCTAGCATAAGTTTTATGTTTTTTTCTCCATAGATAATTGGTGGTGTAGACGTAAGGCATAGTAATACAAGCAGACTCTTTTGGCATCATTCAAATTCAGTTTATTATCATAGTTGCATAGTTTGTTAGAATAAAACCACATCCAACCATCCAGTTCAGTTTTATCTTCTGTAATACTCATCCAGGGGAAAAAATTTCTTCCAAACTCCTGGGCCCCAATGCAAAAGGACCCCCCTCTATTGTGTATTGTTTATAGTCTGCTCATATTGGGGAGAGACTCCTAATGGGCTACCTAATGCTCCTATCCCAGATACAACCGCACCCTCTCAAGTCACGTCCCTATTCTCAACTTCAGCTCTCAAAATAAATACCTTCATCAGCAACCCAACCCATCAGTGAACAAACTACATTTCCCATGATTCCTTTCCCTGCTCTCTATGTACCCCTCCCTTCTCCATTCTCCCCTGCAATGAAATCGCAGATAATAAATCACTCCCACATCTGAGGTCACATGATGATGTGATGTTTCATTTGCAAGCTTATTCCCCCTAGCTCCTGTTAGCAACAAACACAGAGCAGGGAGAGGAATCATGGGATTGTTCACAGATTCACTGCATGTAAACAACAGTGATACAAGGAGTCTCAAGTAAAATAAAACCAAGAAAAGGCTGCACAAGGGAACAGTGAAAATTTAGCATTGCTGAAGATGTATTTGTAGATAATTTGTGGAAGCTGCATAACCCCTTTAACCCCTTCCCAGCGCATCCATTTTTCAATTTTCGTTTTTTACTCCCCACCTTCCAGAAACCAAAATGTTTAAATTTTTCTGTCCACAGAACCATATGAGGCTTAATTTTTGCGAGACAAGTTGTACTTCGTAATGGTACCATATTAATATTCCTGAACTGGAATGTGATGGTGTAACAAATAAATAAAATATAACTTTTATTAACTCATATATAAAAGCCAGTACAACACAAACAAATAATGTTTTGTTTTTGTTTTTTTTGGTTGGGATAGTTCCTCTGTGATATAACATATTAATATTCCATACAATATACTGGGAAGCTGGATAAAAATTTAGAATGGGGTGGAATTTGAAAAAAACTTCGTTTGCGCAACTTTCTTTTGTTTTTACGGCATTCATTTTGCAACCAAAGTGATGTTAACTGAAATCTTTAGTTTGCCATAACCACAGCAATTTATATAGAACTTTATATAGTTTTTTAAAATTATTAACCCCTTAAAAGAATCCAAAATGTTGAAAAAAAAAATTATTTCAGTCGCCATATAATTTTTGTTTACCTTTTTAACTTTTATTTTTGGACCCTCTCCCCAGGTCCCCAGGGGTCTTGAACTCTGGGGGGTGGGGGGGGGGGGTCTGAGCATTAGTTCAATACACTGCAAAGCAATGATTTGAGAAATATCTATACTTCTATTACAGATTGACTATCGCAGCCTCTAATAAAACTAATGATAAGCCTGGGAACCTTCAATAGGCTCCTGGCAGTCATAGTTGTTCTGGAAAGGGTTACGTTACTTACCCAAGTGATTTTAAGATATGTTTTTCATGCTACGTTGTTCTTCATGTTAATGTTAATGTGTGGTCATTAATTTTTGCATTTATTTTTGCATAAATACAAAATTTGGCAAAAATTTGGAAAAGTTTGCAAATTTCAAAATTTAAAAAGCTCTGCTTTTCCGACCCAAATTAAAGACATAGTTAACCCCTTCCCGCCACAGGCATTTTTAAATTTTCATTTTTTTACTCCCTGCTTTCCAAGCCACATAACTTTCTTATTTTTCTGTTCACAGAGCCATATGAGGCCTTTAAGGGGTTGTCCAGGCAAAAATGGACAACCCATTTAAGTTTTAAATAGGCCGGGGGCAGAGAAAAAAAAAAAAAAATTCATACTGACCTTTCCACGGTGCTCCGATGCCTCTCTGTGCGGTCTGGTCTTCTTGGTCCCGTGCTGACGTGTGTCCCAGCCACACGTGACCGCTGAGTCCAATCTGCAGCCTCGGTGAAGGGCATGCGATGTCACTACCTGTGACATCACAGGTCTCTTCCTGAAGCCTGCTGAGGCCGCTGATTGGCCTCAATAGTCACGTGACCACTGAGGCCAATCAGCGGCTTCAGCAGAAGGGATCCCTGATGGCAAAGCCAGTGAACAGTTTCACTTTGAGAAGACACCGAAGCAGAAGGGTCAGAATGCGTCGGGTAGACACCGGAGCAATGGGACAGGTATGATTTTTTTTTTTTTTCACCTCCCTTAGTTGTCCATGCATTAAAAAAAATGCCTGGACAATCACTTTAATGTTTGCAGGACAAATTGTACTTTGTAATGGCACAATTTAATATTCCATATGATGTACGGGGGAAGCTGGAAAAAAAATTCACAATGGAGTGGAACTGGAGAAAAACCGGGTTTGTGAGACTTTCTTATGGGCTTTGTTTTTATGGCGTTCACTATGCAGCAAAACATGTCATGTCACTATGCAGCAAAACATGACATGTCACCTGCATTCTATGGGTTGGTACGATTCTGAGGATACCAATTTTATATAGTTTATTTACGTTTTAACTCCTTAAAAAAAAAATCCAAACCTTTGCAAAAAAATTTTTTTCTTGGAATCACCATATGCATAAGGAATTGGTGATTCCAAGAAAAAATGATGGTATCCTTAACTTAATATTTTGTTGCACAACCTTTTGAGGCAGTCACTGCAATCAATTCCTGTAACTGTCAGGCTAAGGCCCCACGTGGCATCCCGCAGCAAAAAAAGCACTGTGGGAGAAATTGCGGCAGGATCGCATCGCGGTTCTTCCCACAGCGCTTTAGACAGAAAGTTTGTAGAGTTTTCCTCTGTTTCCTCTGACTTTCTGTTTCAATTATACCTATGGGGAAACCGCCGGCATTTTTGTAGGTATAACTGACATGCTGCGATTTCCAAAAACCGTGCTGGTTTTGGAAATTGCCATGTGTCTGCAGCGCCTCTTTTTTTCCGCAAAGTGGGCATGGGATTCTCTAGAATCCCATCCACTTTGCTCTGACTTTAAAATGCCGCGATTTTTTCCGCTGTGCTTCCGCTGCGGGCGAATTGCGGCGTTCACGCCACGTGGGGCTTTAGCCTCAATGAGACTTCTGCACCTCTCAACAGGTATTTTGGCCCACTCCTCATGAGCAAACTGCTCCAGTTGTCTCTGGTTTGAAGGGTGCCTTTTCCAGATGCCATGTTTCAGCTCCTTCCAAAGATGCTCAATACGATTTAGGTCAGTGCTTATAGAAGGCCACTTCAGAATAGTCCAATGTTTTCCTCTTAGCCATTCTTGGGTGTTTTTAGCTGTGTGTTTTGGGTCATTATCCTGTTGCAAGACCCATGACCTGAGACTGAGACCAAGCTTTCTGACACTGGGCAGCACATTTCTTTCTAGAATCCCTTGATAGGCTTGAGATTTCATTGCACCCTGCACAGATTCAAGGCACCCTGTGCCACATGTAGCAAAGCAGCCCCAGAACATAACAGAGCCTCCTCCATGTTTCACAGTAGGGACATTGTTCTTTTCAAGATATGCTTCATTTTTCCATCTGTGAACATAGAGCTGATGTGCCTTGCAGGAGCTCTTTGGGGATAACAGGGCCATTTTTTAGGTATAGGGTCAGAACTTAATGACCAGGATGGCGATTCCCACAGAGCTAATGATGGATCATGAATTATCAGACGCATGACCGGTGATTTGGTGAGATCTATCTGGTTTTTCTTACCTTTTTTTCATATATTTGGAAGTCTGTGATTTAGGGTTTTCACATTAACTCTTTATTTTTTGTTGAATTGTGTGATTTACATCTGCATTGTATTGGATTGATATAATCCCTGATCACACAAATATTTATCTGTGTTAGTCTTTTCATTTATAGACATGTCATTATTGAGGTGCCTTTTTATTAGATATTTATATTAAAAGTTATGTTTTATAGTTTTTTTTCCACATTTGCTGTTTTTATTCTCTTCTAAGTGGAAATTCTTGCCCTAGTTGGTATTTTTTGCTGAAGTGTGTCTGATGTGCCTTGCCAAAAATTTAAATTTTTGACTCATCTGTCCATAGGACATTCTCTCAGAAGCTTTGTGGCTTGTCAACATGTAGTTTGGCAAATTCCAGTCTGGCTTTTTTATGATTTGTTTTCAACAATGGTGTCCTCCTTGGTCGTCTCCCATGAAGTCCACTTTGGCTCAAACAATGATGGATGGTGCGATCTGACACTGATGTTCCTTGAGCTTGAAGTTCACCTTTAATCTCTTTAGAAGTTTTTCTGGGCTCTTTTGTTACCATTCATATTATCTTTCTCTTTGATTTGTCATCAATTTTCCTCCTGCAGCCACATCCAGGGAGGTTGGCTACAGTCCCATGGCTCTTAAATTTCTGAATAATATGTGCAACTGTAGTCACAGGAACATCAAGCTGCTTGGAGATGGTCTTATAACCTTTACCTTTAACATGCTTGTCTATAATTTTCTTTCTAAGCTCCTGAGACAACTCTTTCCTTTGTTTCCTCTGGTCCATGTTGAGTGTGGTACTCACCATGTCACCAAACAGCACAGTGAGTATCTGTAGCCCTATATACAGGCCCACTGACTGATTACAAGATTGTAGACACCTGTGATGCTAATTAGTGGACACACCTTGATTTAACATGTCCCTTTGGTCATATTATTTTCAGGGGTACCATCATTTCTATCCAGGCCTGTTTCATGAGTTTTCTTTTTTAAAAAAAAAAAAATTCTGTTGAAGCATGGTTGAAAAGCAATGTCTGACTTTCATTTGTTCAATTTCATAGAATTTTTATATGTTATTACTTTTTTCAGATTCAAGTTATTTCTGGGACCATTGTGGGTTTTTCTTTCATTAAATGAGGGGTACCAACAATTTTGTCCACGTGTGTATGTAAACTGTGTAACTACATTGAATGCACAAAATGCCTCACTATTTCTCCACTAACTCCTGGGATGGGCAGCATTCTGGTGTCTTTTGCATCTAATCCTAGGGTATACCCTGGTCTATGCTTGCACAGTTTATACATTCCTTATTCATTCCCCCTTCAAGCCACAGCCAATTTTGCCCTAAAGCATGTAGTGATTTGTGGGGTTTTCACTGTTGCATTGTACAAGCTATGCAGTTTTTTTTTTCTGTGGATGCAGCTACAGTGGGGAAAAAAAGTATTTAGTCAGCCACCAACTGGTCAAGTTCTCCCACTTAAAAAGATGAGAGAGGCCTGTAATTGTCATCATAGGTAGACCTCAACTATGAAAGGCAAAATGAGAAAACAAATCCAGAAAATCACATTGTCTGATTTTTTAAGAATTTATTTGCAAATTATGGTGGAAAATAAGTATTTGGTTACCTACAAACAAGCAAGATTTCTGGCTCTCCACTCATTATCTGTAGTAATGGCACCTGTTTGACATTGTTATCAGTATAAAAGACCCCTGTCCATAACCTCAAATAGTCACACTCCAAACTCCACTATGGTGATGACCAAAGAGCTGTGGAAGGACACCAGAAACAAAATTGTAGACCTGCACCAGACTGGGAAGACTGAATCTGCAATAGGCAAGCAGTTTGGTGTGAAGAAATCAACTGTGGGAGCAATAATTAGAAAATGGAAGACATACAAGGCCATTGATAATCTCCCTCGATGAGGGGCTCCACACAAGATCTCACCCCATGGGGCCAAAAATGATCACAAGAACGGTGAGCAAAAATCCCAGAACCACACGGGGGGACCTAGTAAATGACCTGCAGAAAGCTGGGACTAACGTAAGAAAGGCTAGCGTCAGTAACACACTACGCCGCGAGGGACTCAGATCCTGCAGTGCCAGACGTGTCCCCCTGCTTAAGCCAGTACATATCCGGGCCAGTCTGAAGTTTGCCAATAAGCATTTGGATGTTCCAGAAGAGTATTGGGAGAATGTCATATGGTCAGTTGAAACCAAAGTAGAACTGTTTGGTAGAAACACAATTCGTCGTGTTTGGAGGAGAGTGAATGCTGAGTTGCATCCAAAGAACACCATACCTACTGTGAAGCATGGGGGCAGCAACATCATGCTTTGGGGCTGTTTCTCTGCAAAGGGACCAGGACAACTGATCCGTGTACATGAAAGAATGAATGGGGCCATGTATCGTGAGATTTTGAGTGCAAACCTCCTTCCATCAGCAAGGGCATTGAAGATGAAATGTGGCTGGGTCTTTCAGCATGACAATGATCCCAAGTACACTGCTAGGACAACGAAGGAGTGGCTTTGTAAGAAGCATTTCAAGGTCCTGGAGTGGCCTAGCCAGTCTCCAGATCTCAACCCCATAGAAAACCTTTGGAGGGAGTTAAAAGTCCGTGTTGCCCAGCGACAGCCCCAAAACATCACTGCTCTAGAAGAGATCTTTATGGAGGAATGGGCCAACATACCAGCAACAGTGTGTGCCAACCTTGTGAAGACTTACAGAAAACGTTTAACCTCTGTCATTGCCAACAAAGGATATATAACAAAGTATAGAGATGAACTTTTGTTATTGACCAAATACTTATTTTCCACCATAATTTGCAAATAAATTCTTTAAAAATCAGACAATGTGATTTTCTGGATTTGTTTTCTCATTTTGTCTCTCATAGTTGAGGTCTACCTATGATGTCAATTACAGGTCTCTCTCATCTTTTTAAGTGTGAGAACTTGCACAATTGGTGGCTGACTAAATACTTTTTTCCCCCACTGTATATGGGCTTGCTTTTTGAGGGATGGGATGCATTTTTTAATGAGACCATTTTGGGGTTCCTATAACTTATTGACTAAATTTCGCTATCTCTTTCAAGGAAGGATAAAGAAAACATTCATTCTGGCATTGCTTTGTAACATTTTATATTGTTTTTGCCGTTCACCATATACAAAGTAATATGTTATCTTTATTCTATGGATCAGCTTTACTAATTTTGCAGAATAAAAAAAAAACATTTCGGGAAAAGACTCATCTGTTTTTGCCCCATATGCCTCTAAGAAATGGTATGCCATTTTCAAAGAGGCATACCAATTTAATTTTTTTGTGTATTTATTAATTTATTTTTTTCTTATTTCATATTAAAAAAAAGTTTTACCTTTTTTTTAGTCCTACTATAGGACTTGAACAAGCGATCATCTGATCATTGGTTCAGTATTATATTGCATTATACTGAATGCATTGCATTAGTGATCAGACCCCCTGGGGTTCAAGACCCCTAGGGAGTCTAAAAACAAGAGTATAAAAAGAAAAAGTAAAAAAATAAAATAAAAAGAATAAAAAATTCAAATCACCCCTCTTTCCCTAGAATACATATAAAAGTAGAAAATTACAGTGAAACACATACACATTAGGTATCCCTGTGTCCGAAAACACCTGGTCTACAAACTTCTAAAAATATTTTTCTTGCATGGTGAAAGCTGTAGCGGGAAAAGAAATAAAAAGTGCCGAACCACAGTTTTTTGCTGTTTTGCCTCTGCTAAAAATTTGAATAAAAAGTGACCAAAGCAATTAGACATTACCAAAAATGGTATAACTAAAAAGTAGACATGGGCCTGCAAAAACAAAGACCCCCTATACAACCCTGTACACATAAATTTAAAAAGTTGCAGGTGTAAGAATATGGTAACTTTAAGAAAAAAAAAATTTTTTGCAAAGTTTTGGATTTTTTAAGGCGTTAAAATGTAAATAAAACTATATATATTTGGTATCCCCGGAATTGTACCGAAACATAGAGTACAGGTGACATGTCATTTTGGCTGCACAGTGAACGCTGTAAAAATTAAACCCATTATGCCCGTTAACCATATGGCTCTGTGAACAGAAAAATAAAAAAGTTATGGGGTTTAGAAGGTGGGGAGTCAAAAGCAAAAATCAAAAATCGAAAAATACCTCTGGCAGGAAGGGGTTAAACGTCTATGAGGGACAAGGACTTTGCAAAGTCCAGAAACAATATATCTACAGCCTCCCCTCTGTCCAAATTTCTTCTTACTTCCTCATAAAAGCAAATCAGTTTAGTCTGACAGCTTCTTTCTTTAGTTATACCATGCTGTCTGTCACTTATAATATTATATAGTCGCTTAAGAGCCCCTCAAACAGTTTCCTCACAATGGATGTTAAGCTCACCGGTCTGTGATTACCTGGGGTAGACCTAGAGCCCTTTCTGTAAATAAGATAAGATAAAATAATCCTTTAATAGTCCCACCATGGGGAAATTCAGTTTGTTACAGCAGCATAGATAATACAACCACAAAAAACACTATATACAGAACCTCCAAGGTAGAGGCATTACATAGGCACCGCATTAGCCTTGCCCCAGTCCCTTGGCACTGTACCAGTCACTAGAGAATCCCTAAAAATTAGAAATAAGGGTACAGCAATGACGCGACTGACCCAGAGCCTTGCTCACATTTATCTTGTTTAGCTTGGCTTGGACCATTTCTATGTTTATCCCATTTAGTATACTGGTTGATGTATTACCAGCATTGGTGACATCTACATCAACTACTCCCTGTTCTTCTGTATACACATAACTACAGAACCCATTTAGTAGCTCTGCTTTTTCTTGATCACCGGTGACCAACTCTCCATTACCATTATTTAGGGGACCTACTTGTTCTGTCCTTGGCCTTTTTGCATTTATATATTTAAAGAATTTTGTGGGCTTAGTTTTGCTTTCCATAGCCACCTGCCTTTCATTATGTACTGTATTTTAGCTGATTTTATTTCTCTTTAACAGATTTTATTAAGCACTCTGTAATTGTCAAAGGCTACAACTGTTTTTTTATTGTTTTTTGCACTTTTAACCAAAGCTGTAAGGCATGGAGGGGTTAATTTAAGAGGTTTATACTTGTTGCCTATGGGTATACATTTTGCTACGTACAGTGGGGAAAAAAAGTATTTAGTCAGCCACCAATTGTGCAAGTTCTCTCACTTAAAAAGATGAGAGAGGCCTGTAATTGACATCATAGGTAGACCTCAACTATGAGAGACAAAATGAGAAAACATATCTAGAAAATCACATTGTCTGATTTTTAAAAAATTTATTTGCAAATTATGGTGGAAAATAAGTATTTGGTCACCTACAAACAAGCAAGATTTCTGGCTCTCACAGACCTGTAACTTCTTCTTTAAGAGGCTCCTCTGTCCTCCACTCATTACCTGTAGTAATGGCTCCTGTTTGACATTGTTATCAGTATAAAAGACACCTGTCCACAACCTCAAACAGAAACACTCCAAACTCCACTATGCTGAAGACCAAAGAGCTGTGGAAGGACACCAGAAACAAAATTGTAGACCTGCACCAGGCTGGGAAGACTGAATCTGCAATAGGCAAGCAGCTTGGTGTGAAGAAATCAACTGTGGGAGCAATAATTAGAAAATGGAAGACATACAAGACCACTGATAATCTCCCTCGATGAGGGGCTCCACGCAAGATCTCACCCCGTGGGGTCAAAATGATCACAAGAACAGTGAGCAAAAATCCCAGAACCACACGGGGGGACCTAGTGAATGACCTGCAGAAAGCTGGCACCAACGTAACAAAGGCTGTCTGAAGTTTACTAGAGAGCATTTGGATGTGCCAGAAGAGTATTGGGAGAATGTCATATGGTCAGCTGAAACCAAAGTAGAACTGTTTGGTAGAAACACAACTCATCGTGTTTGGAGGAGAGTGAATACTAAGCTGCATCCAAAGAACACCATACCTACTGTGAAGCATGGGGGTGGCAACATCATGCTTTGGGGCTGCTTCTCTGCAAAGGGACCAGGGCAACTGATCCGTGTACATGAAAGAATGAATGGGGCCTTGTATCATGAGATTTTGAGGGCAAACCTCCTTCCATCAGCAAGGGCATTGAAGATGAAACATGGCTGGGCCTTTCAGCATGACAATAATCCCAAGCACACCGCCAGGACAACGAAGGAGTGGCTTCGTAAGAAGCATTTCATGGTCCTGGAGTGGCCTAGCCAGTCTCAAGATCTCAACCCATAGAAAACCTTTGGAGGGAGTTGAAAGTCCGTGTTGCCCAGTGACAGCCCCAAAACGTCACTGCTCTAGAGGAGATCTGCATGGAGGAATGGGCCAACATACCAGCAACAGTGTGTGGCAACCTTGTGAAGACTTACAGAAAACGTTTGACCTCTGTCATTGCAAACAATGGATATATAACAAAGTATTGAGACAAACTTCTGTTATTGACCAAATACTTATTTTCCACTATAATTTGCAAATAAATTCTTAAAAAATCAGACAATGTGAATTTCTGGATTTGTTTTCTCATTTTGTCTCTCATAGTTGAGGTCTACCTATGATGTCCATTACAGGCCTCTCTCATCTTTTTAAGTTGGAGAACTTGCACAATTGGTGGCTGACTAAATACTTTTTCCCCCACTATACTTGCTCAATGTAGATTGAAATGTCTCCCACTTGACCTCTGTATCATTATTTGACAGCAGCTGCTCCCAGTCTATATCCTGAAGTGCAGCCCTTAACCCCTTCCCGCAGGAGGCATTGTTCGATTTTCGTATTTGACTCCCCGCCTTCCAAACCCCATAACTTTTTCATTTTTCCATTCACAGAGCCATATTAGGGCTTATTGTTTGCGGGATAAATTGTTCTTCATAGTGGTACCATTTATTAATTTATTATTCTGTACAATGTACTGGGAAGCTTCCAGGGATACCAAATTTATATAGTTTTATTTACATTTTAACCCCTTAACAAAAATGCAAAACTTTGCAAAAAAATTTTTTTTCTTAAAGTCACCCGCCTGAAACCCGTAACTAACTTTTTATATTTCTGTTTACGGGGATGCATAGGGCGTACTTTTTTGCAGTGCCAGGTGCACTTTTTAGTTATACCATTTTGGGGAATGTCTATTCCTTTGATCACTTTTTTTATTAAAATTTTTATTAGGCAAAACATCTAAAAAATGGCGGTCTGCACTTTTGATTTTTTTTTGTTCCTGCTACGGCATTCACCGTACACGAAAAATATTTTTAGAAGTTAATAGACTGGCTGTTTTCGAACACAGGGATACCTAATGTGTATGTGTTTCACAGTAATTTTTTACTTTTATATGTATTCTAGGGAAAGGGGAGTGATTTGGACTTTAGTGTTTTTGTTTTTTTAACATTTTTTAAAACTTTATTTATTTATTTATTTTTACTGTTTTATTAGCCCCCCTAGGGAGCTTGAATCTGCAATCTTCTGCTACAGAAAGCGCCCAGCTGTCATAGGAACAAGTCGACTTCCACAATGTCGTCACAGAGCCGGCTTGCAACGTTAAAGGTATGGGGCCGATGTTGTGACCCCGAGGAGTTTTTGGACTTTGAGGGGCCACACAGTTGTGCAATGCCCGTGATCAGAGTGAACTCTTATCGCGGACATTAACTCCAGGTCTGCGCTGTACATTACAACAGAGACCCGGTAGCTATGGCGGCGCTCTGCTGCAGAGTAGCCACCATCTTTAAAGACCTGGCATCCACCGTAATAGGATGGCGGATGTTGGGCAGGAATTAACCTGGGAAAATTCACATTTTTAAAATTAAGGTATTTTGCCCTCCCAACCTTTGTTTGTTTTTTACAATTTAAGCGGAATCTGATTAGATTATGGTCACTATTACCAAGGTTTTCATCAACAGTGACATTTCCAATAAGTCCCGTATTATTCGAGATGATCAGATTCAGCAGAGCATCCCTTTCCTTCCTTTTAGCCATGATTTTGCGAAACAGTGTAAAACCTGGAATGTTAAAA
The DNA here is from genome assembly GCA_947044405.1 of Leptodactylus fallax. Lineage (NCBI taxonomy): Eukaryota > Metazoa > Chordata > Amphibia > Anura > Leptodactylidae > Leptodactylus > Leptodactylus fallax. Next base: position 1,596,350 of record CAMRHE010000197.1, on the reverse strand, counting down.
GCCCAATCGTGTGAGGTTTCAGCCACACCAACTATATCAATGTTTTCCTCCTGGACCAGGGCCTCAAGCTCCCCCAGTTTGCTCGATAGGCTTCTGGCATTTGTGAACATACACTTTAAACTGCCATCCAAGTTCACACATTCATTACCAGAAATGTGCGTTCTTGAAGTTTTATGGCCAGATTTGTCTATATTGTTCGGTTGTAATAAATGGATCTCCCTATCAACTATTCTAATCTGCCCACCACAATCCACTTCTCCACCAACATTGCTATGTTTCAGGATAAGACCACTGCACATAATGAGGCAATATTAACAACTTCCTCCTCCCCCTCCCATCTCCATAGACTTCTGTCTGAGAGGTGAATACCAAGACTGACTATAAATAAACAGACTCTCACTTAAAAAGATGAGAGAGGCCTGTAATTGTCATCATAGGTAGACCTCAATTATGAGAGACAAAATGAGAAAATATATCTAGAAAATCACATTGTCTGATTTTTAAAGAATTTATTTGCAAATTATGGTGGAAAATAAGTATTTGGTCAATAACAAAAGTTCATCTCAATACTTTTGAGAGAACTTGCACAATTGGTGGCTGACTAAATACTTTTTTCCCCACTGTATATGACAAAGTTTCTTATATTTACCTGTACTATTTCTTTATGAAGAACTTTTTCATAATTGGAGGCACATTTTACCCCATGCCTTTCAAGCTCTTTTATTGATGAGAAAGATCAAGTTCCAAAGAAATTCAAGCTGTCCTGAAGGCTCAGGGTGCATCAGTGTCATCACAAACTAACCGTTGACATTTGAATGAAATGAAATGCTATGGCAGGAGACCCAGGAGGACCCCATTGGTGACACAGAGACATAAAAAAAGCTAGACTGCAGTTTTCCAAAATGTACGTGAGTAAGCCAAAATCCTTCTGGAAACAGATAAAGCTTTTTGTAAAGCACATCATTATAATCTTTACCAAAAACAGAATTAGACCTACAAAGAAAAGAACACAGTACCAAAAATCAAATATGGTGGAGGTTCAAAGATGTTTTGGGGTTGTTTTGCTACCTCTGGTACTAGGTGCCTTGACTGTGTGCACGGCATCTGGAAATCTGAAGATTACCAAAGGATCTTGGGTTGCAATGTAGAGCCCAGTGTCAGAAAGCTGGGTTTGCGTCCTAGGTCATGGGTCTTCCAGCAAGACTATGACCCCAAATATACTTCAAAAAGCAACCAAAAATGGATGGAAACAAATGCTAGAGAGTTCTGAAGTGGCCAGTATTGAGTCTCGATCAAAGTCCCATTGAACAAGAGAGATCTTAAAATTGCTGTTGGGAGAAGGCACCCTTCAAATATGAGAGACCTGGAGCAGTTTGCAAAAGAAGAGTGGTCCAAAATTCCAGTAGAGAGGTGTAAGAAGCTTGTTGATGGTTATAGGAAGTGATTGATTTCAGGTATTTTTTCCAAAGGGTGTGCAACTAAATATTAAGTTAAGGGTGCCAGTAATTTTGAACGGCTTATTTTTGGTGTTTTGCGTGTAATTACTGTATATAATTTTTGGCTTTTTTTTTTCCCTGAAAACCTGTAATTGCAATCATTTTCTGGAAGAAATACTTCATTTTCTGGAAAAATTTGAGGGGGGCCAACACTTACGTCCATGACTGTACATACAGTATATATATATATATATATATATATATATATATATACAGTACAGAATAAAAGTTTGGACACACCTTCTCATTCCAAGAGCTTTCTCTATTTTCATGACTATAAAAATTGTAGATTCACACTGAAGGCATCAAAACTATGAATTAACACACGTGGAATTATATACTTAACAAAAGAGTGTGAAACAATTGAAAATATGTCTTATATTCTAGGTTCTTTAAAGTAGCCACCTTTTGCTTTGATTACTGCTTTGCACACTCTTGGCATTCTCTTGATGAGCTTCAAGAGGTAGTCACCTGAAATGGTCTTCCAACAGTCTTGAAGGAGTTCCCAGAGATGCTTAGCACTCGTTGGCCCTTTTGCCTTCACTCTGCGGTCCAGCTCACCCCAAACCATCTTGATTGGGTTCAGGTCTGGTGACTGTGGAGGCCAGGTCATCTGGCGTAGCACCCCATCACTCAGTCTGGAGGTGTGTTTGGGGTCATTGTCCTGTTGGTCCAACTAAACACAAACCGGATGGAATAGCATGCCACTGTAAGATGCTGTGGTAACCATACAGGTTCAATATTCCTTCAATTTTGAATAAATCCCCAACAGTGTCACCAGCAAAGCACCCCCACACCATCACACCTCCTCCTCCATGCTTCACAGTGGGAACCAGGCATGTAGAGTCCATTCGTTCACCTTTTCTGTGTCGCACAAAGACACGGTGGTTGGAACCAAAGATCTCAAATTTGGACTCATCAGACCAAAGCACAGATTTCCACAGGTCTAATGTCCATTCCTTGTGTTCTTTAGCCCAAACAAGTCTCTTCTGCTTGTTGCCTGTCCTTAGCAGTGGTTTCCTAGCAGCTATTTTACCATGAAGGCCTGCTGCATACAGTCTCCTCTTAACAGTTGTTGTAGAGATGTGTCTGCTGCTAGAACTCTGTGTGGCATTGACCTGGTCTCTAATCTGAGCTGCTGCTAACCTGCGATTTCTGAGGCTGGTGACTAGGATGAACTTATCCTCTGCAGCAGAGGTGACTCTTGGTCTTCATTTCCTGGGGCGGTCCTCATGTGAGCCAGTTTCTTTGTAGCGCTTGATGGTTTTGGCCACTGCACTTGGGGACTCTTTCAAAGTTTTCCCAATTTTTCGGACTGACTGACCTTCATTTCTCAAAGTAATGATGGCCACTCGTTTTTCTTTATTTAGCTGCTTTTTTCTTGCCATAATACAAATTCTAACACTCCATTCAGTAGGACTATCAGCTGTGTATCCACCTGACTTCTGAACAACACAACTGATGGTCCCAACACCATTTATAAGGCAAGAAATCCCACTTATTAAACCTGACAGGGCACACCTGTGAAGTGAAAACCATTTCAGGTGACTACCTCTTGAAGCTCATCAAGAGAATGCCAAGAGTGTGCAAAGCAGTAATCAAAGCAAAAGGTGGCTACTTTGAAGAACATAGAATATAAGACATATTTTCAGTTGTTTCACACTTTTTTGTTAAGTATATAATTCCACATGTGTTAATTCATAGTTTTGATGCCTTCAGTGTGAATCTACAATTTTTATAGTCATGAAAATACAGAAAACTCTTGGAATGAGAAGGTGTGTCCAAACTTTTGGTCTGTACTGTATATATATATATATATATATAAAATGCAATAAAACCTCTTTGAGTTGACTACTCAAACTTGCATTGATAAATGGTTTTCTAGGTGGATGATTTTCGCATATATTATATATGGAGAAACTTAAAACATGTTCCATGAAATCTGGTTTACATATGGGGTGCCCTTTTGGATAGGTTTAACTGTACTGTATATGAAAAAATAATTTAACAGAATCATGTTACACATACTGTACATCACAAACAATGACAATTACTGACAATAACAATGACATGCTACTTCTATTGAGCAAAATGGATAGACAATACATGTCTGTGTAGTTGCTCCCTGATTTTCCTTTGGGAAACTGCCCATTTGCATAAGATTCTAAATATTGTATTATGTCTCTACTGTACTTCATTATATAGTGATATTGAAAACAATGTACACTGTGACTGAAAAGCAAATTTCTACAAGAACATCCATCCAATTATACTAAAATATGAAACACACAAACATGCCACATATAATAAAAATATTCCTGCTATCCCCTGGCTCATATGAATAATTTAGATCATAAATTATGCTAAACTATTCAGTGCTTTAAGAAAAATTCAATGAGGAATTGTTTTGTAGTCCATCAGGTATCACACAGGGGGCAACAAAATGTTGCAAAGGCAGAAGACAGCATATGTCAGTCACAGTTACTTTAAATACATTTTTGCAAAAGTGACTACAGGAAGTTTAGACATATTGGGTGTCACTTTTGATTTTACAGGGTTTTGTAGTCAATTTTTTTAACCCCTGTGGAGGCTTAAAATAATAAAAAATCTATCTGTTCCGCAGAGGGATCCAACAGAGAGTTTCCATTTGAGTCCCCAGTCTTCCTGACCTTTGGCCAGAATACAGACATGTCATCCACTTCAGTGATGCTGTGTTCAAAGGGAGCATCAGCTGATGTACTAGTAGGCAGAAAGCAAACAAAGATTGGGGGCCTGAACAGAGACTCCCCACTAGCTACAGAGAGGTGAGTATGCAATGTTTATTATTTTAAGCCCACATGGGGTTTAAAAAATAAACTGGAACATCCCTTTAGGCCGGGTCCCCACGTGGCGTAAACACCGCGGTTTGCTCATGGTGGAAACGCCACAGAAAAAGACATGGCGTTTTACAGTTGCAGATTCTAGCGAATGCCATCCACACATTGCGGGAAAATATGCGCAGCAAACATGCTGCGATTTCTAAAGGCGCCGCGGTTTTGGAAATCGCAGTATGACAATTATACCTATGGAAGCAGGTATAATGGAAGCAGAAAGTGTGAAAAGCGCTGCGGAAATGCGTTGCAGCCGCGGTTTTTCCCACAGCGCTTTTTTGCTGCCTTAACCAGTTCCGCCTCTAACCCTGCAAGGACATATACAGTGGGGAAAAAAAAGAATTTAGTCAGCCACCAACTGTGCAAGTTCTCCCACTTAAAAAGATGAGAGAGGCCTGTAATTGACATCATAGGTAGACCTCAACTATGAGAGACAAAATGAGAAAACATATCTAGAAAATCACATTGTCTGATTTTTAAAAAATTTATTTGCAAATTATGGTGGAAAATAAGTATTTGGTCAATAACAAAAGTTCATCTTAATACTTTGTTATATATCCTTTGTTGGCAATGACAGAGGTCAAACGTTTTCTGTAAGTCTTCACAAGGTTGGCATACACTGTTGCTGGTATGTTGGCCCATTCCTCCATGCAGATCTCCTCTAGAGCAGTGATGTTTTGGGGCTGTCGCTGGGCAACATGGACTTTCAACTCCCTCCAAAGGTTTTCTATGGGGTTGAGATCTGGAGACTGGCTAGGCCACTCCAGGACTTTGAAATGCTTCTTACGAACCCACTCCTTTGTTGCCCTGGCGGTGTGCTTGGCATCATTGTCATGCTGAAAGACCCAGCTATGTTTCATCTTCAGTGCCCTTGCTGATGGAAGGAGGTTTGCACTCAAAATCTCACAATGCATGGCCCCATTCATTCTTTCATGTACACGGATCAGTCGTCCTGGTCCCTTTGCAGAGAAACAGCCCCAAAGCATGATGTTGCCACCCTCATGCTTCACAGTAGGTATGGTGTTCTTTGGAATACCCAGAGGACACCCATTCAAACACAAGGAGAACATAAAACTTTATGCCAATGTGCTGGACCCCAGTGCCCCAACCCTGCAAGGCAACAGTGCTAACTACTGAGCCACTATGCTGCTGGTTCCTTTTCAGAACCCAACAAAAGTATCTACAGGTGCATCTTAATAAATTAGAATATCTTTGAAACATTTATTTTTTTCAGTAATTAAATTAAAAAAGTGAAGAGATATCTGGGATTAATCAAAAAAGGAATTTAGAATTTCTAATACAATGCCTTCATAGATTGAGGCATGCCCCTTTGTCCAAAAAAAACCCAAAATAAGTTGCCATAAATAGCTTATCACTGTGAAAATTACCTTCCTCCAGCTTTATTCAAACTACTACTATCAGATTCACAAATATGTACTGTATATACTATGTAGCAATGTATATTTGGTCAATAACTTACATAACAGTAAAATGTGAGCTTCCCCCTTTCCTTTTCTCATTTTTCAATCTTTTAAAGCTCAGTTGGCAGGGAGGAATTTGGAGCTCCCTACTTTTTTTTTCCAATTGTAGGCAGCGATGGCAGCTTCTTTTTTAGCTTTTTCTTGCCATGGATTCTGTGGTTGATTCAGCTATAGAAACCACACTTCAAGGCTCACACTAATTCTGATGCATTTTGCTTACTAAGTCTTCCCTTATGTCCACAGCTGAGGGAAACAAGACTGAACTTTTAGATTGGACTAGACAAAATCCTATCTCAATTAAAAAAGTGACCTCCTATATTTTCTAGATTCTTTACACACAGAGTGTTCTGTTTCAAGTGTTTTATTTCTGTAAATGCTGATAATGAAAACCAAAATCTAAGAAAATTAGAATATTGTAAAAAAGTTCAGTATTGTAAATTCAGTGTGTCACCTGCCAAGGTTTACTAAGCCTTTAAATGGTCCCTCAGTCTGGTTCAGTAGGACACACAATCATGGAAGACGCTGATTATGAATTGTATTACTGAAATACTGAAATGAATGAACATTTCAAAGATATTCTAATTTATTGAGATGTACCTGTATATGTTAAGACTTAATGGAGTTCTACAAAGCATAAGGAATTAAAACTGTTAACCAATCCTTTAAAAATTATATCAAATTATAGGAAGTGTTTGACTACAATTATTCTTGCAATGTGTGCTACACCTAGTTGTGGCAAAAGTGAGAATTTAGCTGTGTTGAAAGCTTCAGTAGATCATCCATAAGAGGGGCATCAGAGGATTCTCCATAGTGTTTGGGTTCTGAATCAGTAATGGTCCGCATTATGATCTAACTTTATTCAGAGCTGACTTCAAGTCTATTTCTCAAGGATTGATGCACAAATAACTCATTTGACCTTATTGATGTTCTATATGCAGGGCCCAATTGGAAACTTAAAGTGGCCCTGGAAACAATCTAAGTAAAAGTGTCTCATGATGTAGGTGGATTCAAATTGTCAGAAATTGGTACTACTGAAAGTGGGTGGGGGTCATAAAATTATTAGCAGTTATTAAAAAAATTAAACAATAGTGACACATAATAGTATATTATACACCTTGAGTAATGAAGTAGGACAGAAGGACATCTTTTTCTACTAGTGTGAACAGTCATATCCAAGCAGTACAGCAGAGTTTATAAAGTTGCTCTATATATTGCCTTTTTACCAAAGACAGTTGCTTTTGTTCTCATGCTCTCTTTCTCTTCGCCATTGTTTTCGTTTTTTACTCCTTTCCTTCCAAAAGCCATGACTTTTTATTTTTCAGCTTACATAGCCATATGAGGACTTATTTTCTGCAAGATAAATTATACTTACTAATGGCACCATTTACTGCTCCGTAAAATGTACTGCTTCCATTCTGCAGTAAAAATGACATGTTATCTTTATTCTGTGGGTCAGTGGAATCATGGAAATGCCAAATTTATATAGTTGTTACATTTTAATATTTTGTAAGGGAATTGCTAGAGGAGCAATTCCCCAGTAGCTGCTGGTGAACCCTGGGGGGGAGGGGAACGACAAGGCAGTGAGCCTTACGCTGAACACCCCCCCCCCCCCGCCTACTTGCCTGAACTGTCCTAGGCAACAGACGACAACTTGGCAGCAATCCCTTCTTAACACCTTAACGACTATTGTACTATTACGTCCTGCTCGCTTGGTACTTCGTGCAACAGGGCCTAATACTATGCCCTAGGGCGGCCGCCCGCTCACTATCTCAGCGGGCGTCATCGGAACCGGGTGTTAGCTGTAACTGACAGCTAACACCCTACTCCATAAACCCCAGTCGGAACTGAGTTCCGATCGGAGGTTTTAACCCCTTGGATGCCGCGGTCAAACCCAATGTTAATAATATCTGTGAAACAGCTGTGAGGTCAAAATACTCACCATACCCCTAGATAAATTCTATGAGGGGTGTAGTTTCCAAAATGGGGTCACTTTTGGGAGTTTCCATTGTATTAGTACTTTAGGGGCTCTGCAAATGCGACATGGCACCCGAAAACTATTCCAGCAAAATCTGCCCTCCAAAAGCTAAATAGCGCTCTTTCCATTCTTAGCTCCACCATGTACCCAAACAGCAGATTACAACCACATATGGGACATTTCTGTGTTCAGGAGAAATTGTGTAATGAACTTTGGGGAGCTTTTTCTCCTTTGTCCTCTTGTGAAAATGAAAAATTTTGGGCTAAATTGACGGTTTATTGGAAAAAAAGTAATTTTTAATTTTCATGTCCCAATGTTAATAAAATCTGTGAAACAACTGTAGGGTCAAAATGCTCACTATACCCCTTGACATGTTCTGTGAGGGGTGTGGTTTCCAAAATGGGGTCACTTTTAGGAGGTTTCCATTGTATTGGTACTTTAGGGGCTCTGCAAATGCAACATGGCCCCTGAAAACTATTCCAGCAAAATCTGCCCTACAAAAGCAAAATAGCTCTCTTTTCATTCCTAGCCCCACCATGTACCCATTCAACAGTTTACGACCACATATGGGGTATTGCTGTGTTCAGGAGAAATTGTTTAACAAACTGAGGGGTGCTTTTTCTCCTTTAACCCCTTGTGAAAATGAAAACTTTAGGGATAAAGTGACATTTTAGTAATTTTTCATTTATACATCCCAATGTTAGTAAAATCTGTGAAACAGCTGTGGGGTCAAAATGCTCACTATACCCCTTGATGAATTCTGTGAGGGGTGTAGTTTCCAAAATGGGGTCACTTTTAGGGGGTTTCCATTGTTTTGGTACTCTATGAGCTTTGCAAATGAGACATGGCACATGAAAACTACAATGCCTTGCGAAAGTATTGAACTTTTCAACCTTTTGCCACATTTCAGGCTTCAAACATAAGGATATAAAATTTTAATTTTTTTGGTGAAGAATCAACAACAAGTGGGACACAATCGTGAAGTGGAACGAAATTTATTGGATATTTTAAACTTTTGTAAAAAATAAAAAAACTGAAAAGTAGGGCGTGCCAAATTATTCGGCCCCCTTACGTTAATACTTTGTAGTGACACCTTTTACTGCAATTACAGCTGCAAGTCGCTTGGGGTATGTCTCTATCAGTTTTGCACATCGAGAAACTGAAATTCTTGCCCATTCTTCCTTGGAAAACAGCTCGAGCTCAGTGAGGTTGGATGGAGAGCGTTTGTGAACAGCAGTTTTCAGCTCTTTCCACAGATTCTCGATTGGATTCAGGTCTTAACTTTGACTTGGCCATTCTAACACCTGGATACGTTTATTTGTGAACCATTCCATTGTAGATTTTGCTTTATGTTTGGGATCATTGTCTTGTTGGAAGATAAATCTCCGTCCCAGTCTCAGGTCTTTTGCAGACTCCAACAGGTTTTCTTCCAGAATGGTCCTGTATTTGGCTCCATCCATCTTCCCATCAATTTTAACCATCTTCCCTGTCCCTGCTGAAGAAAAGTAGGCCCAAACCATGATGCTGCCACCACCATGTTTGACAGTGGGGATGGTGTGTTCAGGGTGATGAGCTGTGTTGCTTTTACGCCAAACATATCGTTTTGCATTGTGGCCAAAAAGTTCGATTTTGGTTTCATCTGACCAGAGCACCTTCTTCCACATGTTTGGTGTGTCTCCCAGGTGGCTTGTGGTAAACTTTAAACAAGACCTTTTATGGATATCTTTGAGAAATGGCTTTCTTCTTGCCACTCTTCCATAAAGGCCAGATTTGTGCAGTGTACGACTGATTGTTGTCCTATGGACAGACTCTCCCACCTCAGCTGTAGATCTCTGCAGTTCATCCAGAGTGATCATGGGCCTCTTGGCTGCATCTCTGATCAGTTTTCTCCTTGTTTGAGATGAAAGTTTAGAGGGACGGCTGGGTCTTGGTAGATTTGCAGTGGTCTGATACTCCTTCCATGTCAATATGATCGCTTCCACAGTGCTCCTTGGGATGTTTAAAGTTTGGGAAATCTTTTTGTATCCAAATCCAGCTTTAAACTTCTCCACAACAGTATCACAAACCTGCCTGGTGTGTTCCTTGGTCTTCATGATGCTCTCTGCGCTTTAAACAGAACCCTGAGACTATCACAGAGCAGGTGCATTTATACGGAGACTTGATTACACACAGGTGGATTATATTTATCATCATCACTCATTTAGGACAACATTGGATCATTCAGAGATCCTCACTGAACTTCTGGAGTGAGTTTGCTGCACTGAAAGTAAAGGGGCCGAATAATATTGCACGCCCCACTTTTCAATTTTTTATTTTTTACAAAAGTTTAAAATAACCAATAAATTTCGTTCCACTTCACAATTGTGTCCCACTTGTTGTTGATTCTTCACCAAAAAATTTAAATTTTATATCCTTATGTCTGAAGCCTGAAATGTGGCAAAAGGTTGAAAAGTTCAAGGGGGCCGAATACTTTCGCAAGGCACTGTATATAAGAGATAATCACTGTATAGATTAAAAACAAAGTACGGTAGAATGAATATAGTACAACAAGGAATTACAATTTACTGTATATGATTATAACATTTAACAGATAAGATAGATAGAACAAACAAGAGAGTACATTAAAGGGAGTCCGTGTAGCGGCTGGTGTTTTCCCTATTTGAATCTGTGCCAAGATATCATCTTTATTGTCAATAAGCAAATGAGCTCCTTGAAGCAATGAGGGTGTTGCCACTTATCTTATTGGGGCCTGAGCAACACCCTCATTGCTCCAAGGCACAGATTCACAGGGAAAACACAGTTTGATTCGGGTGACCCTAACCTCTCTATTTGCGGGGCACAGTTGATATGCTGGGTTCTGGTGACAGATTCCCTTTAAAATTAATGCACAATACTGTGCAGTCATCTATCAATTTTCAAGCCTAATTACCGTAATTGACCATCTTACCATATGACTTTATTACTTTTAGACATTACTGTATTTCTGACACAAGATACCATCATCAAGTAAGCCATCGGATTCTAACAAATAGTAATATTGTACAACTTTGGTGTGGATCTGTTATGATAGAGATGCAAGAACTAATTTCAGCAAAAGGAGAAACTGACTGATAACAGCAAACAGAAGAACAAGCTATTTAAAACCAGCACAGCACTGTGACATAGAGACAGACCTCCAAATAATAATAATAATAATAATAATAGTCCTTTAATAGTCCCACAGTGGGGAAATTCAGTCAATTCAGTGGTAAAATGCCTTTACCAGCACTAGCCACAAGGCCATTTGGACTTTGCTGAATTTGAGCTTCTGAATTATCACCAACAGGAACTGTACAGGAAATAAATGCTCCACTAACTGAAACCAAACCAGAACCCACAATTAACTCACAGGGCTGATCTGAGACAGGAGAATAATCATCCAGGCAAAGGGGGGTAAATAGGAGAAGTCATCAGGGGCAAAATCAATATCCAATAGAAAGCAAAGGGTCAAATCCGAACAGGTACATCAATGGCAGAATCGGCAGGCAAACGAAAAACCAGAAAACAAGCCAAGGGTCAAAATTAAGCAATCCAATACACACACAATCAGGTTTTGTGCCAAACTAGAGAGCTAAATTAGGAGGCACCCTAGGTCAGAAGGGAGGGGTCTTATATAAGCCTCGTCGCTGCAAATTGAACAAGCACATGGAACTTTTGAAGCTGCAGAAGCTTTCCACTGTGACATGGTAACCTTAATGGTATAGCAGCTGAATTGAGAATCCTGGCAGGATTCTTATGGTCACAAATGGTTTCATAGTGACTAGATCAGGGAGCAGTGTCTAAGTCTAGCTGTACACAAGCTTATGTGTAATATAGACATGGAAAATATGGTCCATATATCGGCAGTATTTCCCAGACTCCAATCTGTCAGGAGACCCACAGACCCAGACATTATCACAGTTATAATTATCTATTATGAGTGATGATGTGTCATTTCCTCATAGGAGGACTACTGCCCCTTCATCAGGGAGGCGGTGACTCATTTCAATTTCATTATAGAATAATATGATATTATGAGTTCTGGTCTCCAGACAGAGTGCAGCTGAGGAATGTTGTTTTTCATACTGTAAAAGCCTGTGTGCAGTGGGCTTTACAGTTACCTAGGTTTTTCCCCTTTAGCCTCTTTAAGAAGATCTGGACATAGCTGTAGGTGGACCCAGAATAGTTACAGATAACAAAAGATCTAGGTGGGTGTGTAGCTAGGAATAGTCAATAGTAGAACTTCAAATACCAGGAACAGCTTGGTACAGATTTAACAGAGAAGAGACAGATTTTGAAAAAAAAAAAAAAAAAGAAATCATGAGGTATGGTGCATATAAACAGTGGGCAGATTGAAATGTTTCAGAAAATGCTCAGCGATCTGTAAACTGACTCTTGGGCAAATGAGTGAGGGACTTGGTTGTGTATATATACAGCAGCAAACATTTGCTGACAATATTGACAATTTACAATAACATTATATACATTATACATTAACAAAATATGATAACTATGATGACTTTTTCAAATGCTTTTGTTGGGTTAAGTGTCAAGTTAAAGTTTGCTCCATTTGCAGCATTCCCTGATCTTATCATTATTTTGTAAAGTGTTTATGCTGTACTGACAATCATTTGATATTTAGAAAGACTTACTTATCTTAAATGTATCCTAAGGATATATCAACAATATCAGATCAGTGGGGGTCCAACACCCAGCACTCCACCTCTAGTTGATACACAGGGTAATGGAGCAAGAAACAGACATTTTCATTCTCTGTGTAGTGGCCACACCAGGTTACAGCAGATACCCTTCGCTTCAATAGAAGGTAAGCTTCAGCCACTACTCAGAGAATGGAGCTGTTTGCTGACTGACGGGGTGTTTGCTGATGGACCCTCACAGATCTGATTTTTTTAATCCAGGAAAACCCTTTAACCACTTCCAGACCACCCGTTTAATATATACAATGCCTTGCGAAAGTATTCAGCCCCCTTGAACTTTTCAACCTTTTTGCCACATTTCAGGCTTCAAACATAAGACTATAAAATTTTAATTTTTTGGTGAAGAATCAACAACAAGTGGGACACAATCGTGAAGTGGAATGAAATTTATTGGATATTTTAAACTTTTGTAAAAAATAAAAAACTGAAAAGTGGGCCGTGCCAAATTATTCGGCCCTCTTAAGTTAATACTTTGTAGCACCACCTTTTGCTGCGATTGCAGCTACAAGTCGCTTGAGGTATGTCTCTATCAGTTTTGCACATCGAGAGACTGAAATTCTTGCCCATTCTTCCTTGGAAAACAGCTCGAGCTCAGTGAGGTTGGATGAAGAGCGTTTGTGAACAGCAGTTTTCAGCTCTTTCCACAGATTCTCGATTGGATTCAGGTCTGGACTTTGACTTGGCCATTCTAACACCTGGATACGTTAATTTGTGAACTATTCCATTGTAGATTTTGCTTTATGTTTGGGATCATTGTCTTGTTGGAAGATAAATCTCCGTCCCAGTCTCAGGTCTTTTCCAGACTCCAACAGGTTTTCTTCCAGAATGGTCCTGTATTTGGCTCCATCCATCTTCCTATCAATTTTAACCATCTTCCCTGTCCCTGCTGAAGAAAAGCAGGCCCAAACCATGATGCTGCCACCACCATGTTTGACAGTGGGGATGTGTTCAGGGTGATGAGCTGTGTTGCTTTTACGCCAAACATATCGTTTTGCATTGTGGCCAAAAAGTTCGATTTTGGTTTCATCTGACCAGACCACCTTCTTCCACATGTTTGATGTGTCCCAGGTGGCTTGTGGCAAACTTTATACGAGACTTTTTATGGATATCTTTGAGAAATGGCTTTCTTCTTGCCACTCTTCCATAAAGGCCAGATTTGTGCAGTGTACGACTGATTGTTGTCCTATGGACAGACTCTCCCACCTCAGCTGTAGATCTCTGCAGTTCATCCAGAGTGATCATGGGCCTCTTGTCTGCATCTCTGATCAGTCTTCTCCTTGTTTGAGATGAAAGTTTAGAGGGACGGCCCGGTCTAGGTAGATTTGCAGTGGTCTGATACTCCTTCCATTTCAATATGATTGCTTGCACAGTGCTCCTTGGGATGTTTAAAGTTTGGGAAATCTTTTTGTATCCAAATCCGTCTTTAAACTTCTCCACAACAGTATCACGGACCTGCCAGGTGTGTTCCTTGGTCTTCATGATGCTCTCTGCGCTTTAAACAGAACCCTGAGACTATCACAGAGCAGGTGCATTTATACGGGGACTTGGTTATAATAATAATAATAATAATAATAATAAGTCCTTTAATAGTCCCACAATGGGGAAATTCAGTGTGTTACAGCAGCAAAGATAAGCAGATACAAATACAAATACAACATGTACAGGAATGTTCCAAGGTGAGAGGCATTACATTAATAGCAGACAGACAGATAGGACGTAGCAGAGGAGGGGGGGGGGATTTAACAGGCAGAGAGGTATTTCAGTTCTCTGTGTGTAATGATCTCCGCTTAGGTCGGTGTTGGTTGTACAGCCTAACCGCTGTGGGGAGGAAAGACTTCCGATAGCGCTCCTTCTCACACCTAGGGTGGAGCAGTCGGTCACTGACAGTACTGCTCAGCGCGATCACAGTCTCATGCATGGGATGGGACTTCTTCTTCTGCATGGAGCTCACCACGGACAGTATCCTTCTGTCACCCACCACCTGCACTGGGTCCAGTGGGCTCCCCAGGACAGAGCTGGCCTTTCTAATCAGCTTGTCAAGTTTATTTCTGTCCCTGGTTGATATACTGCTCCCCCAGCAGGCCACTCCAAAGAAGATGGCTGATGCCACTACCGAGTTGAAGAAAGTTCTAAGAAGTGCCCCCCGGATTCCAAAGGCTCTCAGTTTCCTAAGCAGGTAGAGCCTGCTGTGGCCCTTCCTGTACAGGGCCTCCATATGATCTGCCCAGTCCAGCTTATTATTAAGGAGAAAACCCAGGTACTTATAGGTGTTCACAATCTCGATGCCCGTCCCCAGGATGTCCACTGGTTTAGGAGGGCTTCTGCCTTTGCGGAAGTCCACCACCATCTCCTTGGTCTTCCCTGCGTTAATCTTCAGGTGGTTCCGGTGGCACCAGTCCACAAAGTCCTGGTTCAGTTCTCTGTACTCCCTGTCATCATCATCTGTGATGAGACCCACTATTGCAGAGTCGTCAGAATACTTCTGTAGGTAGCAGCTGGATGAGTTGCACCTAAAATCTGCAGTGTACAGTGTGAAGAGGAAAGGGGCGAGAACCGTACCCTGAGGTGCCCCCGTATTACAGATCACGGTACCTGACACACAGTCTCGGGCTCTCGCGTATTGAGGTCGATTTGTGAGGTAGTCTAGGATCCAGTTG
Source organism: Leptodactylus fallax (assembly GCA_947044405.1). Lineage (NCBI taxonomy): Eukaryota > Metazoa > Chordata > Amphibia > Anura > Leptodactylidae > Leptodactylus > Leptodactylus fallax. Next base: position 1,581,135 of record CAMRHE010000197.1, on the reverse strand, counting down.
GAGAGGTGGTGGTCCACTCCAGCAAGGCCCAGCTTGTCCCTCAATAACCTGGGCTGTATGGTGTTAAAAGCACTGGAGAAGTCAAAGAACATTATTCTCACTGTGTTCCCTGGTTTCTCCAGGTGAGACAGAGCCCTGTGCAGAAGATGGATGATGGCATCATCTACCCCAATGCCCGGCCGATAAGCAAACTAGAGGGGATCCATAGCGGGGCTCACTAGAGGGCGGAGATGTGTGAGAACCAATCTCTCTAAGATCTTCATCAGGTGGGATGTCAGTGCTACAGGTGGATTATATTTATCATCATATCACAAGGCATTATGGGAAAGGAGCTGGGGAGCTCATGCGCCCTCTGTTGGATGTAACAGATCCTCAATTTGCTTTTGACTCACCGAGCCTTGAGACAGCAAAAGGGATTTTAGCCAAGCCAATTTCACTTATCTGCATACAGCGCTGTTTCCGGATTGTTGTCCTTCATCAGTACGGAGCAAAGTGAATTGGCTGGCTTAGTGGGAGGCAATGAGTGGGTTAGGGACAAGAATCTCTCACATTGAGGAGAGCACCAGTGAAGGTGTGTAGAAATTGGATTGCCTTTTGCCCTCTACTTAGCATCTACATTTCACAAGGCATTATATTTATCATCATCAGTCAATTAGGACAACATTGGATCATTCAGAGATCCTCACTGAACTTCTGGAGTGAGTTTGCTGCACTGAAAGTAAAGGGGCCGAATAATATTGCACGCCCCGAATACTTTCGCAAGGTACTGTATATATATATATATATATATATATATATATATATATATAACTGTATATATATATGCCCAGGTGTTCCACGTATAACTCTGCAAGGATGTGTAGATACGAAATTGTGCAGCCAGAGGAGTGGGGTGTTTACTACTGCCCCTGCCAATCCGATCACTGTCAATCAATGAGTGCTGTGTACATGCTGTGTATCCTTTCTTCATGACTAATTGGGGGATTTTTAAAATGTATTGGATAAAACACTTCAGTTAGCTTAAAGCGATGTTCCCATCTCAAGGATCCTATCTATAATGCTAGCTTATGTAAATTCAAGTGTTTTACTTAATACATTGCATTAGCAGTGCTGCTTTGTTTGCCTGCTATGTTAGATTATTCCTCCCATTATTTACACAGAGTTTCCATGTTGCACGACCTGTATCTGATAAGACAGGATGGAGCTATGAGTCACTACACTCTGGGAGGGCCTGGGTGCTCCACTGTTATGTACAGTTCTGTCATCAGGACTATCAGGTCAGCTAATTACAATTTACTGATAAAGGCTCGGACAGTGCTTGTTATCTCTCTATGTAAACACAATGATAAAACTTACCTTTTCTCTGTAGAAGCATGGTAAGTCTTCTATACAAACCTGTATAATGTAATATACATTTACTGTGCACATTATTTGATCTGAATTTATATTAGATTTCTAGTAATAATAATAAATAATCTCTCGTGGTGAAAGCAAAGTCTATATCTATTGTGATACTTCATAGTGTCCTGTCCATGAAACAAAGTCACCTCCCACCAGCATGCTGAAGAATACAGGAAGTAAGAAGAGGAGACAGCAGGCAAAGATTCTGAAACAGGGAGGTGGGAAAAGCCTTTTAAGCTACAACTTTAAATATTATTCTGGACAAAGGCATACCCCTTTAACTTGGGGTGATCTACAGTCAACATGTCTGTACCGCTTAAATTTCTGTACAACTTTCCTCTCACTTCACTGGCTGCCAAAGTTCTTCACAACATGGCAAGCATAAATTTCTTCAATACAGTTATCTGCAAATCTAAGCACTACCCTTTTCTTCTCAGTTCCCTAACCACCATATTATCTATGTGTCTCTACTCCTCTGAAACTTCTTGTCACATTCCATCCAAATAGTTTCTGATCTCCAAATCATTAAAAGCAACTTAAAAACTCATCTTTTAAGATATAAAATGTGTCTACCGTTGTCCATATCCCTCTAGACACCACTATAAACTTCACAACCAACAATCCCAGCCATAATTCAAAACATGTTCAGCTACTTTTATCTAATAAATATGATGAGTTTTAGACTGTCTTTGGTTACTACTCCACAACTCCCTCTTATAAAACAAGAAGCAAAAAGCCTCCTATTCTAAATAGAGTGTAGATTTTGTATCTGTATTAGCAATCTTGTTTGGGACTGCATATGTATGTATAGTATTTATACGTCTATTTTTGGACTGTATTTTAGAACACAGCGATAAAAATGGTGCATATACTCTACAGTAAATTCTTATCATAATCATTGACTTATATTGCTTACATACCTTTATCTATAGTTTGTAGATTCAATAAATTGATAATTTACCTGAGTATTCAGGCAGAACATTATGCCTGACATTCACCTGGAGTATATAATGGATAGGGAATTGAAACCCAAAGCTTTAACAGTGAATTTTCAAAGGATGTAAGAAGGAGATGTACATTTGTTTTTTATCATAAGTAAAAAAGAAAAAAAAAGCCTCAGCATGAAAGTACAAATTGATCTCTTGTTTGTTGTAAGTGATCTCCCCAAGGTGCCTGAGTATACTTGGCTGCTGTGTGCAGGGCACTTTCAGCATTGTTGATGCTCTCTTCCAGTCGACGCTTGTCCTGCTCCAGCTGGGTCAGCTGTCTGTTCTGTTGACGCAAAGATTGATCTTTTCTCCGCAGCTCCATATTTGCCTCAGAGAGACAGTATAAGCTGCAGAAAGAAGAAGACAAAAGCACTGTTACTTGTCAAGGATGCAGCATGACTTCAATATATGCCATAAGCTACTGAACAAAGAGTAATATATACTGACTGAGGAGTCATTTTCTTGGCATAAAGGGTACATTTCTTTCAAACATTTTTTTTCATTTTATTATTTATTTATTGAAGTATCTTGTGACTTTTCTGTAGTTTTGTTAAGCTTTAATTATTTAATATATTATGTTTCCAATATTTCAATACTAAGATTACAATACTGTGATTATATTGAACATTTTGTATAAAACATAGGGGCGGATTTATGAAACTGTCTCAAAGAAAATCTGTCTTTTGTTGCTTATAGAATCCAATCATATTTGTATATTCTGCTCCTGAAACATGGAAGCTGTGTTGTCATTGGATGCAATGGACAACAAAGTTGTTCTTTTGGATTGTTTTCATAAATATACCCCATAGATTTCAAGGTTTTGTTGGTACACTAATGTCATGTAGTTTTAACTTGCAAAAACAACTCAATATTGCATAAAAAACCACACAAAAAAAAATTGAAAATAGAACATTCAGAATTTTTTGAAAACCACATCTATCTAATGCAGTATGTGATTTTTATTTATTTTTTTACAATTTTGTTGACTATTTGTTGATGTGCCTACTGCACCAATACGCTAATGTACTGTAGTAGGAAAGCAAACACTCTTCAATCTACCCAATGGCAACACAGGTTTCCTGAAACTAATGAAGCAAGACAAGAATACCGGTAATACATATGTAACACAATATCTTACCATACTTGCATGGTCTATATCCATAAGGTCTGGCCACACTAGCATTAATATGGTTTTTCAAGTTTCCAGTTACCTTTCTAGTATTTTTCATGTGAAGAAAGAAGCATTCTGCATTACTGCAGTGGGAAAAATGCTAGAACATGAAAGTTTATATGGTCCATTAAGATACATTTAAAAACAAATGCAGATGTATCCATGCTTTATTGATCTTCAAATTCATCTTGAAACTAGAAATAGGAGTAGCAGGGTTGGACTGGCCCACCGGAGAACCGGTGAATCCACCGGTGGGCCCCGAGCCCTGACTATTAGTCCTCATGTCATGGGGGCCCGATCTGGATCCTGACCATCCCAATCGGGCCCCTGACCAGTAGCATAACGATCGTGGTCGCAGAGTGTGCGACCGAGACCGGGCTTGGCAGGGTATGTTGCCGTGGCCAGCTGGAGATGGCCGGGGCCCCGGACCACTATGATAGCGGTCGGGGAACCAGACTGTTATTGGAAAGGGGCCCTGGCATATTGCAGGCCCCTTTCCAATAGATGGCAGGGCAGGGCACCCAGGGGAGGTGACTGAAAATAATAAATAGATATTCTCACCTCTCCTGGGCACAGCATTCTCTCCAGCGCTTTTCCGTCATGTGACTGAGGCCTCTGATTAGGCCCCAGCGGTCACATGGGGCGCAGCCGCGTAATGACGTCAGTGCGCCCCCACGTGACCGCTGAGGCCCAATCACAGGCCTCAGCAGCGACGTCGGATAAGGGCCTGAAGACGCTGAAGATGACAGGATGGAGCGAGGATGCCAAGGAAAGGTAAGGCAAGGTGAGTATGAGAGTTTGTTATTTTTAATCACTTCCCCTTGGCCTCCGATTATTATACGATGGGGTCTGAGGAGACCCCAGAGTATAGTAATAGCACTGAAGCGGAGGGGGGCTATTGGGTGCATATAATACTGGGTGGGGGCCACTGTGGAGCTTATAATACTGGGTGGGGGCCACTGTGGAGCTTATAATACTGGGTGGGGGCCACTGTGGAGCATATACTCCATACAGTGGCTCCTTCATTTTTTTTTTTTATTACGCCGGGGCAGGTGATTTAAAAAAAAAAAAAAAAACCCAAACTTTCTCTCCTGTCCCCAGTGTCTCACAGTGCAGTTCGGTGCTGCAGTTCTGTTGTTTTCTTCCAGCTGAAGTTCCTCCTGCACATGACTACCTGTGACGTCACGTGACCCCTGAGGCCAATCAGCGGCCTAAGGGAAGGGACCTGGGACGTCACAGCCAGTGAGGAATTCCGGCAAAAAGAAGACAGCGGAGCTGCAGGACCAGACCGTGCTGGGAGGACACCGGAGCACAGGAGACAGGTGAGTTTATTATACTGGAAAACCTCTTTAAAGTGTGGCGCATTAGGTGAGCCCTGGGGGGTATATTAAAGGGGTTGTCCAGTTATAATTTGTTATGGTTTATCCTCAGGATAGGCCTTAGATACCTGATCGGTAGGGGGCTGACCCCGGACCTTTCAGCTGTATGGAGCCACTTCTGATGCCTGTACTGTACACAATACAGGGCCAGAAGCTGAAAGCTCTGTCCACTGTATAGGGGCTGGGCACCTTCACTGTATCTCAGCACTTATTGAAGTCAGTAGGAGCTGAGCTGCAGTGAAGGCGCCGGGCTGCTATACAGCAGATGGAGCTTTCTGCTTCCGGCCCTGTGTTGTGTACACAACGGGCTCTGGAAGTGGCTCCAAACAGCTGATGGGGCCGTGTGTCAGCCCCCTGCCGATGAGGTATTTATGGCCTATCCTGAGCATAGGCCATAAAAAAGATTAACCCTGGACAACCCCTTTAATATGCCCCACACAGTTTAATGTCCCCCCCACAGTACGTTAGCCCCCATCACTGCTCCCACACAATATAATGACCCCATCACTGTTCCCCATACAGTATGGGAGACCAGTGAAGCGGTCACTATGTGGGTGGACCAGTGAAGTAACCATAGAAAAATTTGGCCTAGACAACCCCTTAAAAGAGGTTGTCCATAAACTGGAGTGACCACTGTGTCTGCCGCCAGGGAGGTGTAAAAATAAGAAAATGTAAAAAAAAAAGCATACTCACCTGTCCCCAGCACCCCGTTGTCCCCTGCCTGTGTCTGTTCGGTCTCATGGAGGCGCCTCATTTCTGGAAATCCTGTACCTAATTGGTCTTAGCGATCACATGAGGTGCAGCACTCCCAGCAAGAAGCTGCCGGCATGAGACTGAATGGACACTGGCAGTGGACAACGGAGCGCTGGGGACAGGTGAGTATGCTTTTTAATTTACTTATTTTTTACTTTAAACCTCCCTCCAGCTACTTGGGTTGCTCCAATTCCTGGACAACCTCTTTAAAGGATTTATCCATCTTTCTAATATTGATGGCCTGTCCTTAGAATAGGCCATCAATATTACATTTGCGATGATACAACAGCCAGGACCTCTGCAAATCAGCTTTTCCAGGACAGTGCGGCTACAGGTAAAGGTAACAATTCTTGGAGCCACGCTGTTCACTTGCCATACAAGGTGTAGCAGTAGGTTTAAGTAGTGCAGTGGTGCACATGGTATAGTGGGTGAGCAGCATGGCTCCCGGCAAGTTATTACCTTTAGCCGTCCTGTCTCGGTACCGCTGATCTGCAGGGGTCCTGATGGTGGGCCCCTAGAAACAATTCCACTGGTGGGCCCTAGACATCCCAGTCCGACACTGAGGAGGAGGCCCAAAAGAGGTAAGAGAAGGTGAGAAAGAATGTTTTTTTTTTATTTTTACACCTCCACTGGGCCTCTGCCTATTATGCTGTGGGGTCTGAAGAGACCCGCCGAACCCGAACGTGAAACTATTCTTGAGAGATTCTCTACTTGAAACCAATTCAATACGATATCATGATAAGCTAACAGAAGCCTCGAAAGACTACATTTCACCCTCCTCCAATAGGTGGTCACACTTAGACACAAATAAGATAGCATATGATTTGTGACAACTTGTCATAAAACCATGTTGTTTAGAAAAGTTGCTTAATTTTTTTTTATTATTTTTTTAACCCCTTTCCACTGCAAGGGCTACTATTATGGTGCAGCTGCTGAGTGCCCTCCTCTGTGTCCTGGCTGTGATAACTGCTATCTGAGACAGCAGATCATCACAGCTATCTGATCAGTGACAAATGGTGGTAGTCCCACATTAGCAATCGCTGCCAATAGTCACTGACCAGTATGAGACTAATCGTGGCAATCAGCAATGTGGTTTAGCATTAGTGAATGTCTTTGTAGTTAGGTTTAGTGTCAGGGAATTGTCACCATAGCTTGGTTTAGCGCATGGCTGGCATTAGGGAGAGGCAAATGGGGCAGTTGCCCAGGGCTCCTGTCACCAAAGGGGCCGCCTGATCTGGATCCTCCTTGGGCCGTGTCACATCGATAATGTGGCGCAGGGCCCCTTTCCAAAAGGGGAGGTCTGTAAAAATAGCAAACACCTTGCCTGGGTGTCCGGTGATCCAGCGTCATCTTCTGGCCATTTCTGGCCTGTAGAAGACGTCACGCTTTCCGGACGTCATTACTGAGGCACTATTTCACAGATTTTATTAGGATTGGGACGTAAAAATGAAAAATTACTTTTTCTCCAGTAAACTGTCCATGTAGCCAAAAATTTTTCATTTTAACAAGGGGTTAAAGAAGAAAAACCACACTAGGTTTGATATACAATTTCTCCTAAACACGGCAATACTCCATATTTTAGCTTTTGGAGTATAGATTTAGACTTTCTGGACGCCATGTTGTTTTTGCAGAGCCCTGTAGGTACCAGTAAATTGGAATTCCCCAATTTTGTAGGGGCACTTTTAGGACCTCTGCAAACATGACATGGAGTCCAAAAACCAACAATCTAAATCTGTGCTACCAAATCACATAGCGCTCCCTCACATCTGCGCCCTCCTGTGTTCCCAAACTGCAGTTTACACTCACATATATGACACTGTTGTACCCAGAATAACGTACTAAACAATGCTATATGTGGGTATAAGCTGTTGTTTGGGAAGAGCCGGGCACAGAAGGGAAGGAGCGCTATTTTGGTTTTTGGAGCACAATTTGATTTTTTGGATGTCATGTCACTTTTGCATAGCCACTGAATTGCCAGTAAAGTGGAAACCGCAGACATGTGACCCCACTTTAGAAACTACACCACTGAAGGGATTTATCAAGTGGTGTAGTGAGCATTATTTGCCCTTGAGCGTTGCATTAATTTAATTTCCAGAAATGAATGCGCAGCTGACAATGAAAAAAGAAAATTGCAGTTTTTTCAGAGATTCGCCATTTCCGTGTCCGATATGTTGTGCCCAACTTGTGTCAGCAGAGACACACACTCCAAAAACTGTTAAGCAGGTATCCCAGGAACAACAGCTTTTGGAGCATTCATCTCTGACACAAGCTGGGAAACAACATATTACACTCCGAAATGACATATTTCTCTCTGCAAAAGTGTCATGACATACAAAAACCAAACCCTCTAAATATGAGCTCCAAAAATCAAATAGCTTTCCTTCCCTTCTGTGCCTTGCTGTGTGCCCAAATAGCAGTTTATACCCTCATATGACATTAAGTACGTTACCCTGGGTACAACAGTGTCATACATGTGGACATAAACTGCAATTTGGGCACACAGCAGGGCACAGATGTGAAGGAGTGCTATGTGACTTTTGGAGTGCAGATTTAGATGTTTGGTATCTGGACACCATGTCATGTTTGCAGAGCCTCTAACCTACCACTAAAGTGGAATCCTTTAAGGAGTGACCCCATTTTGAAAACTGCACCCCACAAAGAATTTATCAAGCTGTGTACAGAGCATTAGTTTCCCAGACGTGAATGCACAGAAGATTGTAAAAAGTGAATGTGTAAGCTGTGCAGAGTGCATTGGGAACACCAAATTCCCTATTATTTTCCCCAGTAGCTCCCACAATTGGGGGGGGGGGGTTCACTTCTAGGTTCTTTTCCTTCATAACCTCTAAATTTGGAGTGTATCTAGATATATGCTCGAAGAACTTATACATTCCCTTCCTGCAGCAGCTAGTTGTGTTCTAATGATTTGGCGATTTTTGGGGTTTTTGTCTTCACACTGTGCAAGCTATATATTTTTTTTATTTTTCTGGTGATGTAGCCATATGAGAGCTTGTTTTTTGCGGTATGAGATGCATTTTGTAATGACACTTTTTTTGGGTGCCTATAACTTATTGACTAAATTTTATTAATTCTTTCTTTGTGGATTAAAAAAAAGAAAACATGAATTCTAGTATTACTTTTTACCTTTGAAATTTTTTCTGTGCAGCGTACAGCATAAGTAACATGTTAACTTTATTGTGCGGTTCGGTACGATTACGGCGATACCTAATTTATATTGCTTTTTTATGCGTTACTAATTTTGGGGACATAAATCAATTATTTGTGCATCACCATCTTCTGAGATGTGTAACATCTTAATTTTTCGGTTGACAGAGGTCGTTGGTGGCATATTTTTGCGGACGACCTGTGCTTTTTATTGGTATTTTTTTGGGGTACATTTGAATTTTTTATCACTTTTTATAGCATTTTTGTCAGGTGAGAGGGCGAAAAATCATTATTTCTGATAATTTTTTCCGTTTTTTTCCCCGACATTCAGGTTAAATAATGCTTCAGTTTTATTGTACAGGTTGTTATGGACACGAAGATGCCAAATGTGTATTGTTTTTGTTAATTTTTAGTTTTTTTTTTTAAATATAATTCATTATAATTCATATAGGAAAGGGGCAGTTTTGGGGCTTTATTCATTTATTAATTTTTTTTTTTAATACGCTTCACTTTTTTATTTCACACTTTTTTAGTGTTTCTTAATGTCCCACTAGGGGACCTGAACCAGTGATGCTCTGATCATTGGTTTAGTACTATGCACTGCAATACACGTGTATTGCAGTGTAGAGAGGGAGTCAGCCTATGCAGACGCATAGGCTGACTTCCTCCCATTGGCGGCAGGATCAACCAGGTATTTGGGTTCCTAGCAGCCTGGGGTCATTGGTCAGACCCCAGGCTGCCAAAATTATATTTCGACACCTCCCAAGGGGGACCGAAGGGGGTCATTACCATAGCGGAACCCCTCAAATGCTATGGTCATGTTTTACCACGGCATCTAAGGAATTAAAACCCCCAGTCAAAGCTGAGCTCCAACCGGGGGTTATGGAGCAGGGTGTTATCTGCTCCAGATGCCGCCTGCTCAGACTCGGAGCAGGCAGGAGACAGCCGCCATAATAGTATGGCGCTTATCACCTAGGGGTTAAAGGGGTTGCCACTGGAAGTACTGCACTGCCTTCTTAATTCACTAAATATGAAGGCATTGTTGATATATCAGCATTTGGGACCCCGTCTTTAATTTTGCCCAGGGCCACACTTTGTCTAAAACCAGCCATGGTTTACAGTGGGGGAAAAAAGTATTTAGTCAGCCACCAATTGTGCAAGTTCTCCCACTTAAAAAGATGAGAGAGGCCTGTAATTGACATCATAGGTAGACCTCAACTATTAGAGACAAAATGAGAAAACAAATCCAGAGAATCACATTGTTTCATTTTTAAAGAATTTATTTGCAAATTATGGTGGAAAATAAGTATTTGGTCACCTACAAACAAGCAAGATTTCTGGCTCTCACAGACCTGTAACTTCTTCTTTAAGAGGCTCCTCTGTCCTCCACTCATTACCTGTAGTAATGGCACCTGTTTGAAATTGTTATCAGTATAAAAGACACCTGTCCACAACCTCAAACAGTCACACTCCAAACTCCACTATGGTGAAGACCAAAGAGCTGTGGAAGGACACCAGAAACAAAATTGTAGACCTGCACCAGGCTGGGAAGACTGAATCTGCAATAGGCAAGCAGCTTGGTGTGAAGAAATCAACTATGGCAGCAATAATTAGAAAATGGAAGACATACAAGACCACTGATAATCTCCCTCAATCAGGGGCTCCACGCAAGATCTCACCCCATGGGGTCAAAATGATCTCAAGAACGGTGAGCAAAAATCCCAGAACCACACAGGGGGACCTATTGAATGACCTGCAGAAATCTGGGACTAATGTAACAAAGGCTACCATCAGTAACACACTACGCCGCCAGACGTGTCCTCCTGCTTAAGCCAGTACATATCCAGGCCTGTCTGAAGTTTGCTAGAGAGCATTTGGGTGTTCCAGAAGAGTATTGGGAGAATGTCATATGGTCAGATGAAACCAAAATAGAATTATTTGGTAGAAACACAACTTGTTGTGTTTGAAGGAGAGTGAATGCTGAGTTGCATCCAAAGAACACCATACCTGCTGTGAAGCATGGGGGTGGCAACATCATGCTTTGGGGCTGTTTCTCTGCAAAGGGACCAGGACGACTGATCCGTGTACATGAAAGAATGAATGGGGCCATGTATCGTGAAATTTTGAGTGCAAACCTCCTTGCATCAGAAAGGGCATTGAAGATGAAACGTGGCTGGGTCTTTCAGCATAACAATCATTTCAAGCACACCACCAGGGCAACAAAGGAGTGGATTTGTAAGAAGCATTTCATGGTCCTGGATTGGCCTAGCCAGTTTTCAGATCTCAACCCCATAGAAAACCTTTGGAGGGAGTTGAAAGTCCGAGTTGCCTAGCGACAGCCCCAAAACATCACTGCTGTAGAGGAGATCTGCATGGAGGAATGGGCCAACATACCAGCAACAGTGTGTGCCAACCTTGTGAAGACTTACAGAAAACGTTTGACCTCTGTCATTGCCAAAAAAGGATATATAACAAAGTATTGAGATGAACTTTTGTTATTGACCAAATACTTATTTTCCACCATAATTTGCAAGTAAATTCTTTAAAAATCAATGTGATATTCTAGATATGTTTTCTCATTTTGTCTCTCATAGCTGAGGTCTACCTATGATGTCAATTACAGACCTCTCTCATCTTTTCAAGTGGGAGAACTTGCACAATTGGTGGCTGACTAAATACTTTTTTTTCCCCACTGTAGCATCAGGAAAGTTTGCACCAAATTAGTTAGCGGTAGAGCGAAAAAAAATTAGCTGCTGTTGCAGCAAATTTAGTATATTTTTGTATACTTCTGTATTTTTATATTAGGGCTTTGAGATTAATCAAAAAAATACCTGAAATTGAATATTATTTCAGTTCAGTTATTACAGTATTTGCGAGGTTCTACTTGCAGTTTTGTTAAGACACAACACGTCTAAATTGGAACATCTATTATTATACTCTAGGGTCTCTTCATATCCCAGTGTATAATAAGCAGATGCCCAGGGGAAGTTATCAAACATAAAAAAAAGTGTCACTCACCTCTCCTGGGCTCCAGTGTGACTCCCTGCTGTCTTCAGTGCTTCTGATTGACGTCAGTGACCACTGAGGTCTGATGGGGCCTCTGGTGGTCACATGGCATTATGACACATAGCAACAAGTGACATGACGCTGTGTGACCCATATGAAATCAGTCAGAGGCACTGAAGACAGCAGCGAGTCGCGCAGGAGAGATGAGTAACACTGTTTTTTATGTTTGATCACCTCCCCTGGGCCTCCGCTCATTACATTCTGGGGTCTCTTCAACCCCAGAGTATAATAGCTGTTTTGGTTTGGCTGTGTTCGTGAGGTTTGCCCAACACACTCATACTGTAAAAGGGGTGTAATCTAAATAATCGCCATTCATCGTAATCGAGGTAAAATGCCCAATTAATTGTGATTTTGATTTAGGTCATAATCGCCCATTCCTATTTTATACAGCTAATTTTTGGGGGTATTTTTTTTCCTTTATATACAGTTTTTGCTGTATATACCAGTTTATTTACTATGAACAACAAATATATATGTGTAAGCATAACATATTTATACCTCCAATATAAATGACCCAGCACTCCTTTACTGCAGAAGAGGTGTATGCATTCTTCGCCTCTGATAGCGACTCTTCGTAAAGTGGCCAACCCCTTTAAGGGGTGTAGTTTTCAAAATTGGGTCACTTTTAGGAGGTTTCGCCTGTTGTGGTACATCTGGGGCTCTGCAATATGGTGTCTAAAAACTATCCTAATAAAAATGACTTTACCAAAATCCATAAGGCGCTCTTTAATTTCTGGAGTTGTACAGTATGGTCACATATGGGATATTTCTACAAACTGCAGAATCAGAGTAAAAAATAATGTGGTTTGTTTTAATGTTATCCTGTCTTTATCAAAGGAAAAACTGGTTTGAAATAGAAAATTTTATTAAAAAAATGACATTCAGAAATTTCACCACCATTTTGCATTAATTCCTGTGAAACACCTAAAATGTTAACAAAGTTTCTATATACTGATTTGAATAATTTGAGGGGTACAGTTTCTAAAAATGGGGTCATTTATTGAGGGATTCTAGTATATAGGCCCCCCAAAGTCACTTCACAACTGAATAGGTCCCTAGAAAACAGAATCTTTCAGAATCTTTAGATTTTCTTGAAAGCTTGAGAATGTGCTACTAAATTTATAAGCCTTCTAACATCCAAGAAAAGTAAGAGGACATTGAAAGAATTTTACCAATATAAAGTTGACGTATGGTAAATGTTAATTATTAACAACTTTGTGTGATATGACGATCTGTGTTTTTACCATAGTAACTGAAACTTTAGTTACCAAATTGAAAGTTTTATGAATTTTTTTGTAAATTGTCCTTTTAAAAAAAAAAAAAAAACGCACTGTATAATGACCAAAATTTAGGACCAAGCTAAAGTATAATGTGTCAAAAAAAAACTGTCTTGGAAAATGTCAGACTAACCTGTGTCCAAAAGGTCTTAATTTAAAACAGAAAAAAGACAGAATACATTATTATTGGTATTATTATTATTATTATTATTATTAATAAACATATTAGTCAAAAACACAAAAAAGACAGAAAAAAATACATAACTGAAAAAAGACAATGAGTAAATAGATAAATAGAAAGAAGAAAAAGAAAACAAAATGAGAAAACGAAAAAAAAAAATATATGAGGAGAGAACAAAGGTTGACCTTTAAATTCACCCTTACAGTAAGTGAAACATGTAGACTTTAAATAACAGGTCATCACAAATCAATTGCCCCCATCTATTGTAATATTTTATTGCCCTCCTGGTGTTTATTCCTAGCCAATACTCATACTGGAAGAGGAATTCACCTTATGGATCACATCCTTCACTGCAGTGGAATCAGCACATTTCCAGACTTAGTATATCTTCAACCTTGCCACACTCAGTATCATAGTCGTCAAGTGGGGATAGCTTCCAGTTCAATATTAATCAAGTATAGATTAAGAGAGAGAGACACTATCTTTTAACATATTCCAGAAATTAGGGCAAAAAGAGGACAAATAAGAGAGGTCAGGTCTGTACTGTAGCTATACAAGAAAGCAGAACTGGCATACCTTGTGTTCATCTGAATGCGATATATATATATATATATTTTTTTTTATTTTTTTTATTTTACATCAATTCACACCATAGAAGATATTTGGATATATAGCTGTATAAGGAAGTGCAACAAAAAATATCTACTATATACAGTGCCTTGCGAAAGTATTCGGCCCCCTTGAACTTTTCAACCTTTTGCCACATTTCAGGCTTCAAACATAAAGATATAAAATTTAAATTTTTTGGTGAAGAATCAACAACAAGTGGTACACAGTTGTGAAGTGGAACAAAATTTATTGGTTATTTTAAACTTTTGTAAAAAATAAAAAACTGAAAAGTGGGGCATGCAATATTATTCGGCCCCCTTAAGTTAATACTTTGTAGCGCCACCTTTTGCTGCGATTGCAGCTGCAAGTCGCTTGGGGTATGTCTCTATCAGTTTTGCACATCGAGAGACTGAAATTCTTGCCCATTCTTCCTTGGAAAACAGCTCGAGCTCAGTGAGGTTGGATGGAGAGCGTTTGTGAACAGCAGTTTTCAGCTCTTTCCACAGATTCTCGATTGGATTCAGGTCTGGACTTTGACTTGGCCATTCTAACTCCTGGATACGTTTATTTGTGAACTATTCCATTGTAGATTTTGCTTTATGTTTGGGATCATTGTCTTGTTGGAAGATAAATCTCCGTCCCAGTCTCAGGTCTTTTGCAGACTCCAACAGGTTTTCTTTCAGAATGGTATTGTATTTGGCTCCATCCATCTTCCCATCAATTTTAACCATCTTCCCTGTCCCTGCTGAAGAAAAGTAGGCCCAAACCATGATGCTGCCACCACCATGTTTGACAGTGGGGATGGTGTGTTCAGGGTGATGAGCTGTGTTGCTTTTACGCCAAACATATCGTTTTGCATTGTGGACAAAAAGTTCGATTTTGGTTTCATCTGACCAGAGCACCTTCTTCCACATGTTTGGTGTGTCTCCCAGGTGGCTTGTGGCAAACTTTAAATGAGACTTTTATGGACTTTAAATGAGACTTTTTCAGTCTTCTCCTTGTTTGAGATTAAAGTTTAGAGGGAAGGCCAGGTCTTGTTAGATTTGCAGTGGTCTGATACTCCTTCCATTTCAATACGTTCGCTTGCACAGTGCTCCTTGGGATGTTTAAAGTTTGGGAAATCTTTTTGTATCCAAATCCGGCTTTAAACTTCTCCACAACAGTATCACGGACCTGCCTGGTGTGTTCCTTGGTCTTCATGATGCTCTCTGCGCTTTAAACAGAACCCTGAGACTATCACAGAGCAGGTGCATTTATACGGAGACTTGATTACACACAGGTGGATTATATTTATCATCATCAGTCATTTAGGACAACATTGGATCATTCATCCTCACTGAACTTCTGGAGTGAGTTTGCTGCACTGAAAGTAAAGGGGCCGAATAATATTGCACGTCCCACTTTTCAGTTTTTTATTTTTTACAAAAGTTTAAAATATCCAATAAATTTCGTTACACTTCACGATTGTGTCCCACTTGTTGATTCTTCACCAAAAAATTAAAATTTTATATCCTTATGTTTGAAGCCTGAAGTGTGGCAAAAGGTTGAAAAGTTCAAGGGGGCCGAATACTTTCGCAAGGCACTGTAGATTGTAAGCCCTTGTGGGCAGGGCACTCTCTCCCTTTGTTCCAGTTGGTCACTCTTAGTATTGTATTTGTTTTGTACATTTTGTGTACTGTATGTAAACCCTCAAATGTACAGCACCATGGAATTAATGGTGCTCTATAAAAAAATAAAAAATTATAATAATATAAAGTGCCCTAATGGTCATAATAAACTGTACACAACACAAAGTGTAACACCTTTTAGCCTTTAATCAAATAACTGGAAAATGATGTATTGGTTTCCAGACATTTTAGTCAGTCTATAACTCCTTTAAATTTTTGACCTCAAATCTAGATTTACATAATGTGGCTTATAGGTTGTTACAGCTTTTGTATGCAGCCTACAGTAACTGCAATGATACTGTACATATTGTATATTCATATTGGCCACTGTATTAAATTGTATTAAGCAGTCTCACAACCATCACAAGACATTATTATACCTGATCTCAATTAATTCTAGAGATACCAAATAGCTACTAATATTTTCAGGTAGGTGACAGGAGCCAAGATGGAATTCGACCAGGCAGCAATAATAAGTGTCAGCCTGCCAGCTGGATCTTTATATTAGGATGTTTCTGATGGACTTCTCTTTAGAAACCAGTAGAAGAGAGAGTCAGATAAATCAAGTTTAATAACTCCACTTGTAATTGTTTTCCCAATGCTCTGTTCTAATTACTTGAAGAACTAGCCTGTCACTAAATATTAAGCTATGTGTAGCCTGAGCACAGAGCGGTGAGCTAATCAATAAACATGTATTGGGGACAAGATTCAAGATGCTTTTAAGAACTGTAGGACCCAGAGCCACATTAATGTAACTACCACCAGAGGGACAGTCATCGTAATAGTACAAATGCAAACTGTATATTTGTCTTTAGGCCTTGAGTCAACTGTGGGTTTTTGACCGATTGGGGAAAGATGAAAAAATAGAGGTTAAGGTAGCCAGCCTAATTACAGACGGCTCTCACATACTTCACATAGCAGCTAAAGACAAGCCAATTACGTGGAAGGGAGATAAGGGAAGTTTTATTTGTATACTAATTAAACCCCTGATGAAATTAAAAAACACACACACATTGCTCTGTAATTGTGTCTGAGAGAGGTCACATCGGGTTCAGTTATCACAACAGCACAGCCTTGAGATATTTCTCTTAATCCATTGCGTTGGCCATATTACGTTCCCTGGGTCTTTTTATGTACAAAAAGTGAAAAATTTCAAAGACTGATAGTCTTTATCTATTTATTTTACTGAGTGATTTTTTTTTCTGCTAAGCATAAAATTAAGTTGAATATGATAACAAATAGGGGGAGGTGGATTAGAAGATAGGTTGTTTGAAGATCTTATGTTCTTATATGTAAACTGTGAAATTATTAATTAGTGTTGCTTCACATTTGCTTGGTGTGGAGTGATTTCTGAAAGTTTGGGGTCATAGTAAATAAAACATAAAAATACTAAATATTGTCAGTTTGTCTTCATTTTTTCTCTTGCTAAAAACTATATAAAGTGTTGTAATATTTTTTCCTAGTAATGGATGTACTTAAAAGAGGACTTAAAGCATAATTAAACTTTCAGACAACTTTTGATTTTCTGGCAGTATTTGTCATTAATACAATTTGTAATATATTTTATTAACAAATTTTAGATCCTTTCCGTGAAATCCTGTATTTTTTCACCCTCTCCCTTGCTTCTATATTGAGAGCTGTTCCTGCCCCTGACTGAATGTTACTGTGTATGGAGTAGAGACTGTGTAAAATGTAGAGAAAATGAGGTTAGGGGGTAGGTCATTTCAAACAGTTATATCTCGGGTGTTATATAACATAGAAACTTGCTGTTGGTCTCATATGAAAGAGGATTCTACTAAGATTGCAGTACTAATTGAAAAAACTGTCTGGATTACGATATTTATATGCAGCTGTGTAATATATTTACATAGGATATTTATATCATGTATATTATGCAGCTGCATATAAATATGCTAATTCCGACTGTGTTTTCGACCAGTGATATCTCTGGAAATAATATAGGTAGCACTGCAACCTTAGTGTCATATGACACCAAAATCAAATTTGTACATTTTATAATGCCAGAGATATAACTGATTGAGGTGACCCTCCCCTCAAACAGCTCCGTACTCCAAGCCCATACTCCATACACAGTAACATTCAGTGAGAAGCAGGAACAGATTTGATTACAGAAGCAAGGGGAAGAGTGAAAAAATGCAGCATTTCACAAAAAGGATTAAATATTTGGTAACAAAATATATTACAAAATTTATGAATGGCACAAATACTGCCAGAAAATCAAAAGTCGTCTGAAAGTTTAGTTACACTTTAATAGTTTGGGCTGTTATCATGCATTAAAAAAATACCGAAGACAAGAACAACCTTGTCCTGTGAATAGGGGAAAAGGGTCCATAATGGGACAATCCCATCAAGGCCTCCTTCACATGACTGTAGTGGTTTTTACTGTCTGCAAATACTGATCCGCAATTTTCTAAAAACATGTGCACATGTCATCCGCAATCACAGATCCACAAAAAGACTTGTATGATTCCCTACACTGGTCTGCTCCACAAATGTGGGCAAAAATAGGACATGCTTCATAATTTGTAGTCCTAGAATTTGGCAAGGACATATGGTCATAAAATAGAGGTCGCGTGTATGGGCCCATGGAATTGAATCGATCCATACTTTATTCGCAAATATGAGTCCGCAATATGTCATCTAAGTAGTTTCAACTATTTACTTTCCCTGTCCCTTATGGCATGATTACACAACATTACACATTAAAAGTTTGGTGTACTTAAACACTGTTACAAAAATCTTCCATAGAAACGCCCAGCAGGTAAATACAGTACATGTAAAAACAATGTTACTAGTATTTTTTTTAACTGTAATGTCTCTGAAGGAGTCAACAAGGTAAAACTATGTTCTGCGGTATTACAATGGAAAGACATTGTTGTGAAGTAATATACATTGTGCCTATCATCTTTGGCATCTTTTCGCAGGTATTTTTAATCAACTAATAAGAACAAAGTGACATTTAATAGGAATAAATAAGGAGTCATAAAAACTTTTTCCAGTATTTCCAAATGGTAGCTTGTAATCCATTTGCAAGGAAATTAAGCAAGAAATGAATTTTTACCCATTTGTTTGCTTTAGGGTAGATAATACCCCTTATTTTTTAATATTACATATATTTGCCAAAATATTTCTCTACATAAGACCTTTTTAAAAACACCAAAGCACACTTTTACCACGATCATCAGCAATTATTTTTTTTGGCTTGTTCTAGTTTGACCAGATCTAATACTCATCAGGTCACAGGGTAATACTATTTACTTAGTGTTTTACAGACCTCCTTATTTAGTTTATATAACTCTAGCATGTTAAACATTAAACATTCTAAGACTCTACAAATTATAATGCGAGCATTAATTCACATTAAATGCACAGTATCAAGCTGAATAAACAAACACACAAGTACAGCGTTTTTGAGCTCCCATGTTAATTCCTTGACCTGTAACACAAGCTGCAGCAAATGCTAGCTACATTATGTCTCCTGCACTCTCCAGTCAAAACCGTTGAGCCTCGGTAGCACAATGCCACTGTTTATACTCTGAGACAAGAGAATATAATTTACCCTATTCTGAGGCAATTAAAATTCTACAACTACAATTACTTATATCCCAGCAGGATTTCCCTAATCATCCTTCATATAATAGACTTACGGCCCCAGAACACCCAACGTGTCCTACTTACTGCTAGATTTGTCAGGTCTGTAATTAATAATTGTGTTTAATGTTGATAAATAAAATTGTCAGTGCTCCTTCTACTAATTGCTAATCCAGATAATATTTAATAGGTTTATTTACGCCTTAATAAAAGTCCTTGTTATTTAGTTTTCCCCTACTAGACAGGTCTTAATCTGCCATTACTTGTCTGACAATGCCAGCAGTACAATATGACAAGCCAGAGTAAAGCTTATTCATTAAAGTGTTTTCTAATATATTCTTCCTCTGGAAGTCTATTATAGTACATGATTTCCGCAATTTGCTAATGAATGATTTACTTTGATAACATAAGTAGGAAAATTATAATAAGGGGAATAATCATGCATTGTTTGCTGGGACAAATGTGGAAAAAGTATTGTTTTAAACATCTTTTATTACCATTTTATAATATAGCATGGAAGATATATAAGATGCAATATCATAGGAATCATAAAATAAACACATTTTAATCCCCAATATTTTCCAACTTCCACCCCACACCTACCTTTACTCGCACCTCATATATAGGACTAGGACACACTGAGTGTCCTAAGGGGAGTAAAGCTGGGAGAGTCACTGGTGGCGAAGTACCTGGGCGTACTTGTAGATCATAGATTAAATAACAGCATGTCAATATGCTGCTTCTAAGACCAGTAGGATATTGTCATGTATTAAAAGGAACTTGTGGGACAGGGGTGTAATATCACCAAATCATTGGTACAGCCTCATTTGGACTATACAGTTCAGTTCTGGACACCGGTTCATAGAAAGGATGTCATAGAGTTAGAAAAGGTAAAAACAAATACATTGATAAGGGAAATAGAGAACCTTAGTCTTAGTCTTGAGAAGAGGCATCTAAATAGACCATACAAAATCTACTCAAAAGGGGCATTCCCTCCACCTGGACATAAACAGATTCAGTGTCCAGTGGCAACAAGGTTTCTTTACCGCAAGAGCTGTGGATATGTGAAATAGTCACCTCAGGACCTGGTATGCTTCCTTTCCTCTGGGTTGAACATGTAAAGATAAGTGTATCAGTCCATGGTCATGTGATATACGGTCCTGTGTGTTCATCACATGACCATGGACTGTATTTCACATGACCATGGACTGATTTTTATCCACTGGGAATAAGCAGAATGAATGACAGCAAGCAGATATCTAGAAAACCCTGAGGAATTGGTGCAGAAAATATATTGGAAAATTGTATGACTTTTTATTATACATACAATTATATTTCTCTCTCAATATTGGCCTGGATGTAGACAACCCCTTGAAGAGTAGACACATCTATAGATGCTGTTTTACAAAAGAATAACATTAATGCTTATGTGGAATTTCCTTTTCTATTTTAGGGCAGACTGGCTCATGCCTTGTGGGTTTGCTACAAGTTTAGCCATACCTTTTATTTTCATCCACATCCTCTCTAATCCCACAGTGATTGAACTTGATGCAAATATCACTTTTTTTCTTTTAAAACATGTTTCCTTCTCAACTTATCAAGCTGAGAGAGAAGAAGGTGGCTGCTGGAAAAGGTACATGTAATTGCTGAAGCTGCTATATTCTGCTTCTCCTATGTTTCTAGATAAGACTCTATCACTACACAGAATGAGGCAACAAATCATCAAGCTTCACCTTTCTCCATAGATTCTATGAATGAGGTGAATACAGAGACAGTCTCTATATAAACAGTATGAGTGAAGATGAGGAGGAAACAGATTTCATAAATTTTATATACTACAAAGTTTCTTATACTCACTTATACTATTTGTTTATGAAAATTGGTTTTATATTTGGAAGTATGCTTTAAGTAACTATATAAAGGTTTGTCTGTTGTAACAGAAACCATTAGCAGCGAGGCTGCATAATTTTGCAGGTATCCAGTGAGTGTGGTCTTTGTTAAATGGTTGAGCACATAAATTTTACCTTCATTACATTACTTTTATGTTAGTAAGGCTCTACTCTCAGTTTTAATAATGAGGTCCTTTTGGGCCCGTAATGTCCATTAGTACTAGTGTTTATTTCATAAATCCATTATAATGTCATGATGCTACAGATATGTCCACACTTAGATGATCTACAATTTGGTTAAGGATTCCAATTCGTCTTGAAACTAATTCAACACAATATTACTAAATGCCAAGGGGGCGTTCACACTACTGGTGGTGACCGTCAGTAGTGTCCGTTGCTAGTGTCCGTTACAAGATTTTAGCAACGGACACTAGCTGCACCATCAGAAATCCGTTAAAATTTCCATTCATTTCAATGGGTTTTATATTGTGTCCGTTAGTGTCCGTTTGTGTCTGTTTACACCCAATCTGTCAGAAGTCCGTTTTTTTTCGCGGACAAAAAATCCTACATGCAGGACTTTTTTGTCCATTTGAAATAACGGATTCTTGACGGACAGAAAGTGTCCATTATTTTTTTAACATTGAAGTCTATGGGTAACGGACTTATAACGGGCAGTAACTGATAGCCATCAGTTATTGTCCGTTATTTTATGTCTGTTTTTTTCTGCGCATGCTCAGAAAGCAGAAAAAAAAACAAAAAAAAAAACGGACAGTGTTAAAAAAAAAACGAACAGTGTTAAAAAACGGACACTAACTGATGCTAATGTGTCCGTTTTTTTTAACTCATCCATTAATTGGATGAGTTAAAAAAATGGACACATTAACATCAGTTACTATCCGTTAATGTCTGTTATGATAGGTGTCCGTTTTTTTTTTTTTTTTTTTTTTTTTTAACGGACACTATCAGAACGGACATCAATGGTAGTGTGAACCCTGCCTGAAAAAAGCATTGAAAAGCTACAATTCACCTTCCCTACTAGGTGGTCACAGAATTTTTTTTTAGCCTAAGCCAAGAATGACTTCAAAAGGAATAAAAGATACAAAGGAAGCACTTATAAATCCACCCCTGGCTTTAAAAAACAGAGCAATATCTGCAACAACAATGTAGATTTTCAGTCTAAGGCTAGGGCCAGATGAGGCAAATCACAGGTAAAAAATGCTGCAGGAAAAAACACAACAGGAGCATAGTTTTGCAAGATTTCCTCACCCATATAAGTATATTGGAGAAAATGCAACATTTTTACAAGTAAAAGTATCATGCTGAAGTTTGCAAAAACATTTTTGCATTTTTGAAGGGTACCTGGGTTTTTATCAGAAATTTAAATATCTGAATGGTCTTGCTGGGCAATCTGTTCTCTTGCTGTATGTGCCTTCATAAATGGTCTCTTGTCATTACGTTTTGCATTTCTGTCTAAGATCATGTACAATAAGGAGCAATCTGCCCCTTCTCTATCCATTATTACTACTACTGGTAGTAACTGTTTTTTTTTTACATTGAATGCTGAATAATTGAATAGCAAACAAATAGCTGAGAAAAGCCCAAGAGAACATAAGGTAGGAGATCCAGGGATACTGGACTGCAAATCCAGGTTATGACATAGTTAAAAGATCCCTGACACAGAAAAAGAGAGAATTGCGCATAAAAGAAAACTGCTTGCTGCCTATGACTAATGTCCCATCAGCAATAACACAAGCAGCTACTCAGAAATAAATACTTACTTTGACCTGTGAGAAACTTCTGTGTAGTATAGAAACTGGAAAAGCTTTGTGAAATCCTTCCCTTTGCATGTGTGAAGAAAGCTCCACTCACTGTGAACCTGTCTTGCTTATGATGGTATCTATGGACAGATCTTCCCTATTAACAGAGAATGAACTGAAAATTAATTAGAAGAGAGACACCTAGTGGCAGGAACTTTTGAGAGGTTTTTCAGGTAGAAAACATTAACATTTTTAATTAAAGAGTATTACATTTTGGTCGAGAATCAAATGCGGGAATGATATTAAATAAAATCTCAAACAAAGTTTGCTGGGATTGTAAAACGCAGCATTTTTTCTCACTGTATTTCCACAAATGTCAAAAAGGCTTTGTTTCTGCAATGTGTGTCATAAGCCTAAAATGGGTTTTGTTAGGTGGCACTTAAAGTTAGGCCAAGCTGATCTGAAGAGCCTTGAATTTAAAGCTAAGGTTAAAGTCTTCAATTTCATGTTCTTATTTTCTTTTATTCTAATTTGGAATTTGTTTCATACCGTATGTGACCCAAAAGGAGTTGTTTACCAATACTAGTTGTTGTAAATGTACTTTATGTCTGTACTGTAATAGTTCTGCATAATTTATTGCTTGCATGTTTTAAAAAGGTGATGCAGAATAAAACATCAGAACATATTTTAAATTCAGTATGTTCATACAGTGCCTTGCGAAAGAATTCGGCCCCCTTGAACTTTTCAACCTTTTGCCACATTTCAGGCTTCAAACATAAGGATATAAAATTTTAATTTTTTGGTGAAGAATCAACAACAAGTGGGACACAATCGTGAACTGGAACAAAATTTATTGGATATTTTAAACTTTTGTAAAAAATAAAAAACTGAAAAGTGGGGCGTGCAATATTATTCGGCCCCCTTAAGTTAATACTTTGTAGCGCCCCCTTTTGCTGCGATTACAGCTGCAAGTCGCTTGGGGTATGTCTCTATCAGTTTTGCACATCGAGAGACTGAAATTCTTGCCCATTCTTCCTTGGAAAACAGCTCGAGCTCAGTGAGGTTGGATGGAGAGCGTTTGTGAACAGCAGTTTTCAGCTCTTTCCACAGATTCTCGATTGGATTCAGGTCTGGACTTTGACTTGGCCATTCTAACACCTGGATACGTTTATTTGTGAACCATTCCATTGTAGATTTTGCTTTATGTTTGGGATCATTGTCTTGTTGGAAGATAAATCTCCATCCCAGTCTCAGGTCTTTTGCAGACTCCAACAGGTTTTCTTCCTGTATTTGGCTCCATCCATCTTCCCATCAATTTTAACCATCTTCCCTGTCCCTGCTGAAGAAAAGCAGGCCCAAACCATGATGCTGCTACCACCATGTTTGACAGTGGGGATGGTGTGTTCAGGGTGATGAGCTGTGTTGCTTTTACACCAAACATATTATTTTACATTGTGGCCAAAAAGTTCGATTTTGGTTTCATCTGACCAGAGCACCTTCTTCCACATGTTTGGTGTGTCTTCCAGGTGGCTTGTGGCAAACTTTAAACGAGACTTTTTATGGATATCTTTGAGAAATGGCTTTCTTCTTGCCACTCTTCCATAAAGGCCAGATTTGTGCAGTGTACGACTGATTGTTGTCCTATGGACAGACTCTCCCACCTCAGCTGTAGATCTCTGCAGTTCATCCAGAGTGATCATGGGCCTCTTGGCTGCATCTCTCATCAGTCTTCTCCTTGTTTGAGAGGAAAGTTTAGAGGGACGGCCTCGTCTTGGTAGATTTTCAGTGGTCTGATACTCCTTCCATTTCAATATGATCGCTTGCACAGTGCTCCTTGGGATGTTTAAAGTTTGGGAAATCTTTTTGTATCCAAATCCGGCTTTAAACTTCTCCACAACAGTATCACGGACCTGCCTGGTGTGTTCCTTGGTCTTCATGATGCTCTCTGCGCTTTAAACAGAACCCTGAGACTATCACAGAGCAGGTGCATTTATACGGAGACTTGATTACACACAGGTGGATTATATTTATCATCATCAGTCATTTAGGACAACATTGGATCATTCAAAAATCCTCACTGAACTTCTGGAGTGAGTTTGCTGCACTGAAAGTAAAGGGGCCGAATAATATTGCATGCCCCACTTTTCAGTTTTTTATTTTTTACAAAAGTTTAAAATAACCAATAAATGTCATTCCTCTTCACAATTGTGTCCCACTTGTTGTTGATTCTTCACCAAAAAATACAAATTTTATATCCTTATGTTTGAAGCCTGAAATGTGGCAAAAGGTTGAAAAGTTCAAGGGGGCCGAATACTTTCGCAAGGCACTGTACCTGGAGGATGAATATTAATGTGTTGTATGACCTGCCATAAGTAAGAGCGTCAAACTGAAAATGATGATTCATCTAAGAATATTTTTGACCAGAGGATTGGTTATCTTTTAGCCAAACTACAAACATATGGGTCTGAAAAGGTCATGGAGTCATTTGGAGTTACCCAAGAAGATTAAACTTTTTGGCAATCTTTGAATAGGATTTAAAGCGCCATGTAAGAAACACAAATCCCCCAGATTTTAATTGCAGTTTACACTTGACTAAAATACACATCAGGACACAGAATTGTGCTATTTTCCTTCCTATTTCGTGAGTAATTCTGATATGTTAAACATTTAAAATCCAGAAAATTGTAAATATGTGATTTAGCTTGCATTAAAGACTCAAGCTGAGTAAACAGCCATACAATAATACTACAGTGTTTCTAATCTCCCTGGCTGTTTTTGTGACCTGAACACAAGCTGTAGTATTTGCTAGTTTGGTCTTTTCCACACTCAAGTCAAAACTGTAAAGCTTGTGTTACATAGTGCCACTGTTACTGTGCCTTAATTCTGAAATGTATAGATACTGACACATGAGTTTATGGGGTTTGTTTAATAAAACAGAAATTTCTTTATATTGAAGAAAAAAATCAGTATTTATCATGTATCCGCTGGTGGATCACTGCAATCACTATACCGGGAATCCCAAGCCTCTCATTGCACTTCCCAGCACAACTGCAGTAAGGAACAAACTGAATGGAATGTGTGCTCCATTCAAAATCTATGGGATTTACCACACAAATTTCACGTCTGATTGCTGCGATTTTCCACATTGAGTTCATTGTGGATCATTATGCACATGTGTGTGAAAAGTGCAATAGGCCTGAAGTCTGACAAGGGTATCCCAGAGTGGCAGTATTAATTGTACTGCAAGTGGGTTATGGCAATTATTGTTCAGTGTGTGGCCAGATTAATAACACTGTCAGTGGGTGTATTAATTGACCTAAATAGCCACATTAGTTGTCTTTTTAATAATGACAATAACTCATCACTGACAGCACTTGACAATAGTTGGATACTGAATAACTGATTAAGACTGAGGCCCCATGTTGCGGAAACGCAGCTTTTTTTGTTGCAGATTTTGTTGCGTTTTTTTTTTAGCCAAAGCCAGGAGTGGATTGAGCAGAAGGTAGAAGTACTTCCTATATATTTCTCATTCCGGTTGTAGACTTTGGCTCAAAAAATTGCAGTAAAATCTGCAATAAAAAAATTCCGTAATATGGGGCCTGAGCCTTAGAATTGTATTGGTGTATAAACTGAGCACTGGGGTAAAAAGTATGCATTCTATAGCAGTATGAATGGGGGCAAACTATGAACTGTGAAATCAATTTTCAGGTTTTTTTTACTCTACCCTATTTCATTATGTTTGATTAGTTTATGCATGAGTTGGCACAGTGTAATATGCTACAAGTTCAGTACATTTGCTCAAATTTGGGATTATTCAGTTTAGAAAAAAAGACGTCTACAGGGAGACCTAATAACAATGTACAAATACATGAAGGGACAGCAAAAAGAACTTTCTAATTATCTTTTTACCCCTAGGCCAGTGACAGTGACAAGGGGACATCCTCTACGACTGGAGGAGAGAAAGTTTCACCAGCAACATAGAAGGGGATTCTTTATTGTAAGAACAACAAGGCTATGGAACTCACTGCCGCAGGAAGTGGTGATGGTGGGTTCATTGAACAAGTTCAAAGAGGGCTTGGATGTCTTTCTTGAACAGAACAATATTATGGGTTCTAGATTTTTTTAAGGACAATTTCATCCAGGATTTTATACTGACTGCCAGATTGGAGTCGGGAAGGAATTTTTCCCCTAAAATGAGGAAATTGGCATAAGCCTTAATGGGGGTTTTTGCCTTCCTCTGGATCAACACCGTAGGGTACTGTAGGGTTATAGGTTGGACTTGATGGACTGGTGTCTTCATCCTACCTCATCTACTATATAACTATGTAACTATGTGCTGGATTTATCAATACTTGAAACGTCATTCAAATAACAAATGTGCCCCCATCAACAGGAGAGCAGGTTACAGCTCAAGGCAGAAGCCTATCTAGACGACAGAGGAAGTCCATCGAGAAACGCTTGTTTTACTTTCTAGCGTTGTTGTTCTAAATAAATCTTTATCCAGAAAATGTTTGAAAATTAGAGTGTATGGTCGGCTTCTTCTAGTCCAAGTTTAGATCAGATATCAGAGTGACCGTACTATGGATGCAGCTAGAGAAAATAATGTAAAAATAAAACCAAAAGAGATTTCACATTTCATTATCAATGAGGTTGTTTTTGCAGATTTTAGTCATTTTTGTGTAAATTTACTAGAGACACTAGACTTGAAATATACTATATAGAAATACTAATTCAGAATGCAGTGTTCATATTTGCCAATTTTAGATCAATAGCATGTATAACTAGGAACGACAAGCTAAACTGGATCGCTACAAGTTGAGTAAGAGGAAATAAATCTGTTATGCTTTCTTCAAGAGGACTTTTCACACCCCGAAGACTAAAATATTGACTCTGCTATAAGGAGACCAGATGAGTTATTAAGAAAGACATGTTTAAATTCACTCCATGGAGTCATTTGTATGATGCATCTCGCTTATAATGGCTACTGTCATTTTACTTAGTCACAAATTAATGTTATTGAGAAGGATCTCAAACACACCAGAGGCATAAAGGTAATTAAAGAATGTATCTCTACTCAGCATTAACTTATAAGCAAACACAGCAGAATTTGTGACAGCAAAACCTAAAGAAATAGCTATTAGAAATGTATATTTTGTAGTTAAGTACTATATAAGAAAATATGAATACAAATGTGTTATTTATACAGTTTGCACAGTGTGTTATAATTCATTACACCTCTGTTTAGAAAAATTAGCTCTAAAATAGTTAAATCAGGAAATATTTAGGGTATAAAGGGTACAATATAATGGGTACAATAAGAACTACTCGGTCTGCGGTTGAATTTCTAATATAGAAATAAAAATATAGACATAATGGAGGAGATTTTAGAATTTAGGTGCAATTTGCACTTACTTTTACATTATGTATGAAAAGGGGTGTGGCTTTGTGTGAAAGGGAAAGAGAGATGTGGGCATGGTCTAACTTGTAACACTATGTACAAAACGTGTCAAAATTTTGGCACATTTTTCTGATGTAAACTTAGCCAACTAATAGGAAGTGTAAAGTTAAACTAGATAGTCTAATACTGCAACAGATTTATCTTCCAATTTGAGACACTTTGATAAATGTGTTGAGATAATGCAGCTTTTTTATTACAGATGTTATCAAAACCCAAACTGGGTTAAAAATTCTGATTGTCAAGTGGTGCCAAATTATTTATAATCCATATGGATATATATATTGTGAGCTCACAGAGAAAGAACTAGCCTGACACACTCAGTCGGTGTTAAGCAAGTTGTGTGTTTATTAAATACATAGCATAAGCTTTTATACAGAACAGTAAATAATTATGAATTATAACAGAGCATGCGTGAAAACTGGTAAACCTGATTGACCATTGGCGGGAGGAGGGTCTTGACACCCCCCTTACTCATCTCAATAATCAAAGTATATTAGTACTATGAGCTACGTAATGCAAAGCATAGCTGGGACCTGTTGTTCTACATTGCACCTTCGAGGGGAGAAATTGTGCAGCTACGCGCTGGGGGCTGTTTGCGTAAGCAGTGTTAATTTCCAGACTCTTCGAAGGACAGCTCACAGAAAGTTTATAAACAAGCAAGTCCACTAGGACATGCTGCCCAAGACTGGGTGTCTGGCCTTGCTCTCAGTGTATATTCTTATCGTCGAAGGCTGTAAGCTTCTTCTACTAAATGCATTTCTATAATTTTTAAGAATAGCAAGCTAATGAGAAGTTAAAGAGACAGACATTTAATTTCTATAACATATTCCCACCTCTCGTGATTTTTAACACAATACATGCCTGTACGTTCAGTTTCTAGAACTGCTGGACTTTAATTCTCTTCACCAGATTCCAGGTCATGTGGACATACTATTGTGTCAAACATCACAACATTCTGACTTCCTGCACATGTTGAGTGGGATATACACGTCTGCAGTGCGGTCATATTCACATATGTCCCTTTCTTACAGTTAGTACATTTCTCTACAATGCATATGATCAGTCTGTACGTTGCATAGAAGCATAACAGGATTATGGGTGCAAATCCATCAATCCAATAGTCTTTAGGTTTTCTTCTCAGGATCCATATCCTTTAACAGTTTATTGTCCCATTTGTCTTTAAGAACATTATCCAGTGGGGACACACCACCATGACAACAAGGTTTTCCTTGTAGTTTCACAGCTGTACTGGTTGTCACCAGAACCTGGAAGGGACCGTTGAATTGAGGCCCTTCTCACGTGTCTCTTTATCACCATCCAATCTTTGGGTTGTAGCTTATAGGATCCTTCCACTAACTCAGGATCTGGAAGGAAGGAGGAAACTCGAAAGTGTACATTAGTCAAATGTTTTTGGCAATCCATCATATAGTCAGTCTGCACACCATACTACATCTGGAACAATTGTGAAAAATACAGTCCAAATACTCTAGGGGCTGAGGCCAATCCTTCTGTCAGGAGTGTACCTTACATAGAGACAAATAAAAGTGACAATATTCTCCACTTCTCTGGGGACGGTACTGGTAAGAAACACTTGCTGTATCCCCACAGCCTCCATTATTTCTCTCGTTACCTGTCCTGTATAGTGAGTTCCATTATCACTTTGATGGTCTCGGGGATCCCATACCTGCACACTATTTCTTTCAGTAGTTTATCTGCAGTTCCTTTTGCGGTGGCTTTCTGCACCAGAAATGCCTCAAGCCATTCTGAAAAGAGATCAATACACACAAGCACGTACTCATACCCTCCCACCTTTGGTAACTGTATATAGTTAACCCGCAATCTCTTAAACAGGTACAAGGGCTTTGGGGTGTGTTTCTAAGAAACCTTTCACCTTCTGGCCTACATTGTGTTTGACACATGTTATGCAGGTTTACACATATCTGACTGCAGTGATGCTAAATCCTGCAGCTACCCATCATCTGTTCACCATGTCACACATGGCTACTTTCGAGTGGTGCACTTGAGCTGCTTGCGCCATCCTTGGGAACAATGCTCTCGGTAACATACTCTCTTACCACTGGCCATCAGGACTTGTTCATCCTTTTTCTTCCTCCATGCAGTTTCCAAATCTTCTTTTCTTCTGGGACGCTTTGGTCCTGCAGTGTTTTTAGAAACTGAAAAGAGAGCTGAGAGTTTTGGTCCAGTATGGTGACCACCTGTGTTGAGGCATGTTTCCTAGGCTTTTCTGCAGCTACTTTGGTGCAGCATCTGCCCACACGTTACCTCTACTTTCTTTTGTATCAGCCTTGGTGTGTGCCTTGACTTTGATTATACCCACCTGTTCGGGTAGCAGCAGGTACTCCATCACCTCCTGAATAGCCTGGAAATCCTTTTAGGCTTAACATTAAACACACAGACCGGACGATAGTCCTGCTATACCAAAAGCCCATTGGGCTTACCCTCAACCATTTTACACTGTTTCAGTGAGTGCTTTTAGGGGGGGTTCTGCTTATTTTACCTCGTTTCCAGTAACCATGGCATATCCAGTGTAGACTCTGTCACCTTCCCAAATCAAGAGCCATCTATAACAAAACTCAAAATCTGGGTTAGCAATAGGTTCATCATTTACATAACCAAACCCAACAGTTTCTTGTGGCATAAAAACATATTGTCAGCAGAAAATACTTGTGCCTTTCTCCCCCCTGAACCTATTGGTAACAGGTAAAAAGGGATTTTTAGTGATGTGCAGCGTGCAAAAATGACATGAGGAGGCATAAGTAAGGCACACTATAGTCTGAGTTGTCCAGTCATATTTAAGCTGGACCTGGGACACTCACAAGAATGAATTCGTATTATAATTCAATATTACTAAAACTCAAAATCTGCATTAACAATGGTTCTTGGTCTTCCACATTTTTTTTTTAAACCTTGTTATAAACAATCTTCATGTATTAAATTACTTTGCGTTCTGACTCTCAAGGACAAAGTCAAGTTCTCTTATCATGCAAGCAGCAGCCCACGCACCGCTGCGCTGTTAAACTCTCCACTTCTCCCACCGTAGAACTACAAAATTCAGCAGAACCTGCAATACATAGTTTTTAAAGGGCCAGTGGCTTGTGTGTGTTTTTTTTTTTTCCCTCTACAACTTCTTCACACTCCAGAATTACAAACAATTCAATAAGGTTATATTCGATAGTCGATCCCCTGTTCACATAACAAAAATTATACACAAAAAGACATTACAGCACAGCAGATATGTGAGTGACTTCTAACATTGGCACCAAATCCTTTATGTGTTCTCAATTGACTTAAATCAACCATTGTCCACTTGAGGGACCACGGAAGGGTCGTCCATGTTACCACAGGATACAGTAAAGACCAGCTCTTGGAGGATGCGGGTGTGGTTGGGGAACTCCACATGCTGCGCAGAATTCTCTCCAATCAGGGTTTTGTTGACAGCAATCTGCGGGTCCAACCTTCTAGACTGCTGTTTGCTGGTGTTTTCTCTGGGTACTTTTACTACTTTCCGTTGCTCTTTCTGAATCACTTTCTTCAACTCCTTCTCCTTAGAATCACTTTCCTCTTTTTCCCTACTATACTCGCCATCAAAGCACTCATAATAGTCTCAGAGCTGCTGAAACAGGCTGCCACTCCAGCGGCGCCATCTTGGAAGAAAAAAAAAAAAAAAAAAAAATAGATGGAGCATGTATGTGGCAGAAGGTGTCAGAGGAAGTGCAGGAATTGGACTTTTGTGTTACTTTTTGTTTGTTTTGTTCTGCTTCAAATGGGAACTATTGTGTCTGCAGACAATTCTTTTGAGATTAAGGAGCAAACTTGCTGTAAGGACATTGAACTATTAGCTGTGAGCATGAGACCTTTCTTTTTTTTTTTTTTTAAACTGTAATTTCTATTAAAATATTTTTGAAAAGGACATAGATCAAATAAAGAATATTCCAAATAACAAACAATCCGTCAAGTCCACAAAAAAAACAGCAACACAAAGACAAGATTTGGGGAATACACAAGAACAGACAAAGGGAAGGAACAATGAGGAGAGAGACAATGCTGGGGTCAGGCTTCAGAGACCTTGCGTGGCACAGTAGGTATCCCAGTGGGACCAAATTGCTTCAAATGCCTCTACCGTATGGTTAAGGGAAGCGGTCAGATACTCCAGACTGCGGATGTCCTTCAGCCGGGCTATCAATTCTGAGATCGCTGGGGGATGAGCTTCTCTCCAGTGGCGAGCTATAAGCATTTTAGCCGCAGTACACAAGTAAAGGAATAGTTTAGATGTATTTTTACTGAGACCTTTTGGAGGGAGATTTAGCAAATAAACCATGGGGTCCAAGGGAACACCCTGGATGAAGAGAATATTAGTCAGCTTCCCAACCTCAAACCAGAAAGGGCGGACCAGGGGGCACTCCCAAAAGATATGGAACAATGTTCCTGGTGTTGCCTGACATCGCCAGCAACTGGAAGGAACATTGGGGTTAAGAGTATGCAATAAGGCTGGAGTATGATACCAGTGCATGAGTATTTTGTATTGCGTTTCCCTGAACGTTACACAGGAAGAGGATCTAGCTGCTCGGGACCAAATAACCTGCCACTGGCTGTGCGAGATGTGCTCGCCCAGGGCTCCAGACCACCGGGTCATATATTTGTGGACCACCGGGGTCTGCCCCCCCTGAGAGGTCAAAAGCCCATAAATATTAGAAATCAGGCCTCTAGTAGAGGTACCCGCCTGACATAGTCGTTCAAAAACTGTAGGGAGGGAGACCTGGGTGGACCCAAATTGGGAGACAACAAAATGAACTATCTGTTGATAGTGGAACCACTCTGAGGTAGGCAAGTGTTGTGTGGAGGTGAGGTAATCGAAGGGCCTGAGCTCCAAGGTCGACGGGTCCACCAAGTCGGCTATGTGGAATAAACCCAGCTTGCTCCAGGGCTTGACCATAGCAGAAGTGAGTCCGCTTGGAAGAAGTGGATTATATAAAAAGGAGATCATAGATGAGTGCGAGGAGGCCAATCGAAACAGTTTAGAACAGGTGTTCCAGATAGTCCGAGTAAAGCCGATAGGGCCAAGCAGCTGGGTCGTGGGCAGGGGGGGAGGGAGGACCACAGAAACGCATTGGGATGAACAGGAGCCAGCCAGAGCTTCTCTATCTCCACCCATTTCGTATGTGCCTGGGGTGCTGCCCAAAATGGTATACTACGCAAATGGGCAGCCCAGTAATAGTGCAATATGTGTGGAACCCCCAGTCCCTCCTCCAACTTACCCGCCAGCATCACCGATCGGAGAATGCGAAGGCGTTTTCCATTCCATATAAATTGGAATATTGCTTTCTGTAGGGATCTCAATTCGGATCTAGGGACTGCTACTGGAAGGGTTTCAAAGAAGTAAAGAAGCTTCGGGAGGAGGGTCATATTAACCGCAGTTATACGGCCTATGAGAGAAATATGGAGTGGGCGCCACTTATCCAGGAGAGAACGGAGCTCATGAAACAGATGAGGATAATTAGCCAAGTAAAGCGTATGGTACGAAGTGGATAGTTGAACGCCCAAATAACGCAGGGAGCAGTCTCTCCATTGAAAGTCAAAGTTAGACTTGAGCAACTGCAAGGCCTCGCTTGTGATATTTAGAGGCAGGGCTTCTGTCTTACTAGGGTTAACCTTATATCCCGATAGGTCTCCATAGTCCTTTAAAACATGGAGAAGGTTTGGAAGGGAGGTATGGGGTTTAGTGAGGGTCAACAGGACATCGTCTGCAAATAAACTAATCTTAAATTCCCTATCTCTTACAAATACCCCAGAGACATCTGGGGCAGATCTAATTTGGGCCGCCAGGGGTTCAATACACAGTGCAAATATTAGTGGAGATAAGGGGCATCCCTGACGGGTTCCATTACGAATGGACAAGGGAGGGGAGGAAGCATTAGGAAGCTTCACAACTGCTGAGGGGTGAGAATAAAGAGCCCTTATAGCCGTGAGGAAGGCCCCAGAGAACCCATAGCTTTCAAGAGTGGCCATAATAAACGACCAATCAAGGCGGTCGAAGGCCTTCTCAGCGTCCAGACTTAGAAGCAAGGTGGGGGTAGAGTTACGGTTGGCTACGTCAATCAAGTCCATTGCCCTTCTAGTGTTATCTCCCCCCTGACGACAGGGGACGAATCCCACCTGGTCTTTGTGGATGAGAGACGGAAACCAAAAGCCAAGCCTGTTTGCCAAAATTTTTGTGAAAAGTTTGAGGTCTGTATTCAGGAGGGGGATGGGAAAATAATTAGAACACTCCTGATGGTCCTTCTGTGGCTTTGGGACTAGGGAAATGTGAGAGTGCAGCATAGTGTGTGGGATCGGAGCTCCCTCCAAGAATGAGTTGAAAAGCTGACACATATAAGGGAGGAGATCAGAATGGAAAGTTTTATAATAAGCATAAGTGAACCCATCAGGGCCCAGAGCCTTACCATTAGGGAGAGCCTCCAGAACGGCAGCCAACTCCTTGCTCGTTATTGGAGCATTAAGCGAAGAGAGGGCTGAGGACGGGAGGGCCGGGAGTCGGCACGAGGCTAGGTAAGAATGCAAGTCTGTCTCTGCATTGGTGGGGCTTCTCCTAGTAGGCGAGGGAAGGTTATACAGTGTAGTGTAATAATCCCCAAACAAGGCCGCTATGGCATCGGGGTGGTGTTGAAGGGTACCCCGGGAATCTCTGACGGCATGAGGCGTAGACGAAACCCGACGGTCCCTCAGGGTCCTAGCTAGAAGTGTATGGGTCTTATTTCCCCTCTCATAGTATCTCTGGCGACTGTAGAGGAGGAGGCGCCGGGTGGCCTGGGTGGCGAGGTCGCGGAGGTCCGCCCTGGCAGCTACTAATTGACGCAGCAAAGATAACGTGGGTCGCGACGTTAGTCGCTCAGTGAGGGATCTGATCTTACTAGTTAAAGCCTCCTCTCTGACCCTCCGGTTTCTCTTAGTCTGTGTTCCCAACGCAATGCAGTGACCTCTCATTACTGCCTTATGGGCTTCCCACAGTGTAGACACAGCGTCACAGAGTCAGAATTAACTCGAAAGTATTCTTGGAGGTGATTACGAAGTTTACCCTGGGTCTCTCGTGAATGAAGGAGGGATTCATTAAGTCGCCAGTGGCAGCGTTTAGTCGGATGGGTGGTGGAGGACAGTGTAAGCTTCACAGGGGCATGATCTGACCAGGATATGGGGCCTATGTCAGCAGACTTTAATAACCGAAGAGCTAATGTATTACCAAAAAAGTAATCTATTCTAGAGTGGGTTTTGTGGGGGTGGGAGTAAAATGTAAAGGAGCGGGCAGAGGGATTATCCACCCGCCAAAGGTCGTAGAGGGCAGCTGACCGTACAAGGCAGCGGAACTCTCTTGCTAGTCTCGTCTGAGAGGGTCCAGGAGGTCCATTAGTGAGGGTGAATCTATCCATACTTTCAGAAAAGATCATATTAAAGTCTCCACCCAGTAATAGTGCAGATCCCTCAAACATTTGCAGTTTCCCCAGGACCTGTTTAAGGAAGGGGATCTGTGAAGAGTTAGGGGTGTATATGTTGCATAAAGTGATGGGTTGACCATATAGAAGTCCCTCCAAAATAATATATCGACCTTGGGGGTCTAGGTGAGAGGCCGAGACAGTGATAGGGCAGGTACGGGAAAGCAAAATAGCTACCCCTCCCTTCCTGCGACTACAGTGTGCAGAGTAAGCAGAGGGGCAAAATTAAACGTGCCAGTATGGTCATAGTGAGTCTCCTGGAGAAAGGCTACATCTGCCTGAAGAGAGCGAAGCTCCCGCAGGACCATTCGTCGTTTTGTGTTGAAGCCCTACAGGCTTGACTTACCCGGCGGTGGAGGGGTCTGCTGGGGCCCAGCGTCTGGGCTCTGGAGCTCTGTCGCTGGCAGGGCTGGAGGTCTGGCAGGCTGGCCTCTCTGCAGGGTGGATGCCGCTCGTGTCGCTAGCGGGGCCATCGCAGCAGACGTAGTGGAGGCGGTCGGCGCAGCAGGAGAAGATGGCCGCCGCCTTGTGGAGGCCCGCGCTGTGGATGCTGTCGGCTGCAGAAACGCGGACAAGGTAGGCTGAACGGACCTGTCCACTGATGCACAGTCCCCTGTAGCTGGTGCCCGGGTGGTTTTTTTAGCCATGGGGGTCCAATTGAGGCTAGTGGTCCCACATAGAAATCGGTCAGGCAGGAGCTCCCCAAATGCGCGTCTCACTGCATCGAGTCCCTGGCCACGCCCCCCCAGCATGAGACCTTTCTATCTACCAAGGGAACTAT
Source organism: Leptodactylus fallax (assembly GCA_947044405.1). Lineage (NCBI taxonomy): Eukaryota > Metazoa > Chordata > Amphibia > Anura > Leptodactylidae > Leptodactylus > Leptodactylus fallax. The sequence continues at coordinate 1,544,478 of CAMRHE010000197.1, read as the reverse complement.
CACATGTCATCGTGATAGCTGCATATGTCCCCCCCTCTGCGACAGCTGATGCTGCCTGCGAGGTCCTACAAGCCACGGTGAGCCAGCTGCAGTCACGACACCCCCAGGCCCTCCTTCTTGTGTCTGTTGACTTCAACCATGTCTCTCCATCATCCACACTGCCCAGTTTCACACAGTATGTAACCTGCCACACAAGAGACAACAAAACACTGGACTTGTTCTTTGCCAACACGAGGGAGGCATATAACTCATCAGCCCTACCGCCCCTGGGAAGAAGATCGGATCACAACCTAGTGCATCATTGACCTGTGTACAAGCCACTTGTACGTAGAGAACCAGCTGTCACCCACACAGTGAGGATATGGTCCGAGGAGAGTGATGAGGCTCTGAGGGATTGTTTTGACACAACCGCATGGGAAGTTCTGCAGGATTCTTATGGAGAAGATATAGAAGGACTCACACACTGCATAACTACATTAATTTTTGTGTGGACAACACAGTACCCTCAAAAGTGGTGAGGTGCTTTTCCAACAACAAACCATGGATTAACTCTGATATAAAAACACTACTTAAGGAGAAAAAGATGGCATTCAGGACAAGAGATAAGGAGGGGCTGAGGGAAGTACAAAAGGAGCTGAGGCATCAAATCAGGCAGGGAAAAGCCAGTTATAAGGAAAAAATGGAAAAGCAAATGGAAAGAAAAGACATAAGGGGGGTGTGGGAGGGGCTTAAGTCAATTTCGGGTCATAAACAGTCTTTCTGCCAGATTGAGGCAGATGTTAATTGGCTTAATGAACTAAACCTATTCTTCAACAGATTTGATCGCATACCAGCTCCTCCCACCCCAGCATGTCCTTCAGTTCCCCCCACCACAATGACTTCATCCCATGCAGCTACTTCCCAACAGACCAGTAAATCCAGAAATCCGTCTTTATCTAACCACAGTCTGAACTTCACATGGGCCCAGGTGAAGAAGGAGATGAAAAAGATCAAGGCGAGGAAAGCCGCAGGGCCAGATGACATCAGTGCAAGGCTAATTAAGACTTGTGGGGACCAGCTGTGTGGTATAATTACATATATGTTTAATATGCGCCTGAGGCAGGAAATAGTCCCTGAATTATGGAAATCTTCTTGTGTGGTACCAGTTCCAAAGAAACCTCACCATATGGACCTCAACAACTACAGACCTGTAGCACTGACATCCCACTTGATGAAGATCTTAGAGAGATTTGTTCTCACACATCTCCGCCCTCTAGTGAGCCTCGCTATGGACCCTCTCCAGTTTGCTTATTGGCCGGGCATTGGGATAGATGATGCCATCATCCACCTTCTGCACAGGGCTCTGTCTCACCTGGAGAAACCAGGAAACACAGTGAGAATAATGTTCTTTGATTTCTCCAGTGCTTTTAACACCATACAGCCCGGGTTACTGAGGGACAACCTGGGACTTGCTGGAGTGGACCACCACCTCTCCAACTGGATCCTAGACTACCTCACAAATCGAACTCAATACGTGAGAGCCCAAGACTGTGTGTCAGATACCGTGATCTGTAATACGGGGGCACTTCAGTGTACGGTTCTCGCCCCTTTCCTCTTCACACTGTACACTGCAGATTTTAGGTGCAACTCATCTAGCTGCTACCTACAGAAGTATTTTGACGACTCTGCAATAGTAGGTCTCATCACAGACGATGATGACAGGGAGTACAGAGAACTGAACCGGGATTTTGTGGATTGGTGCCAGCGGAACCACCTGAAGATTAACGCGGGGAAGACCAAGGAGATAGTGGTGGACTTCCGTAAATGCAGATGCCCTCCTAAACCAGTGGACATCCTGGGGACGTGCATCGAGATTGTGAACACCTATAAGTACCTGGGTTTGCTCCTTAATAATAAGCTGGACTGGGCAGATCACATGGAGGTCCTGTACAGGAAGGGTAACAGCAGGCTCTACCTGCTTAGGAGGCTGAGAGCCTTTGGAATCCAGGGGGGGACTTCTTAGGACTTTCTTCAACTTGGTAGTGGCATCAGCCATCTTCTTTGGAGTGGCCTGCTGGGGGAGCAGTATATCAACCAGGGACAGAAATAAACTTGACAAGCTGATTAGAAGGGCCAGCTCTGTCCTAAGGAGCCCACTGGACCCAGTGCAGGTGGTGGGTGACAGAAGGATACTGTCCGTGGTGAGCTCCATGCGGGAGAAGAAGTGCCATTCCAATGCATGAGACTGTGATAGCGCTGGGCAGTACTGTCAGTGACAAACTGCTCCACCCTAAGTGTGAGAAGGAGCGCCATCGGAAGTCTTTCCTCCCCACCGCGGTTAGATCAATACACACAGAGAACTGAAATATCTTTCTGCCTGTTAAATCCCCCCCCCCCTCTGCTACTTCCTATCTGTCTGTCTACTATCAATGTAATGCCTCTTACCTTGGAACATTCCTGTACATGTTGTACAAGTATTTGTATCTGCTTATCTTTGCTGCTGTAACACACTGAATTTCCCCATTGTGGGACTATTAAAGGACTATTATTATTATTATTATTATTATTATTATTATTATCCCGTGGTCTCTTAACCTCTATGTTGTCTCACTATCTTATCTCACTTTCTTGGTACCTCTCCATTGCATCAGCATCCTCCTTCTAATAATTTTCTTTGCAAACCGATTATGAACCTTATAATCAGCTAGATACATAAACACAGCAATAATATTCAGAATATTCCCTGTAATATTCCCATAATCACTTTGTGCCTTGAATTCATGCACTAGGGATTAGACACCTTAGAATAAAGATTCTCAAACCCCGATGCTGTGGGCTGCTTTGGCGATGGAGTGGGTGAGGGGCCCTTCTCTCCCCTCCATGACCTGCCATACCCACACTGTGGAGATCCAGAATCTTTCACTGCCACCTTTTTGCTCTTTTAGTAGATACCTTATTTCAGGTGATGATAACAGGCAAGACAATAAATTCACATAACATAGTACAAGACATAACTTCATATGTTTGAATATTTTCTTGAATATTTTACACACATATATTACACAATATTTTACACATATACACCAATTGTGCAAGTTCTCCCACTTATAAAGATGAGAGAGGCCTGTAATTGACATCATAGGTAGACCTCAACTATGAGAGACAAAATGAGAAAACATATCTAGAAAATCACATTGTCTGATTTTTTAAGAATTTATTTGCAAATTATGGTGGAAAATAAGTATTTGGTCACTTACAAACAAGCAAGATTTCTGGCTCTCACAGACCTGTAACTTCTTCTTTAAGAGGCTCCTCTGTCCTCCACTCATTACCTGTAGTAATGGCTCCTGTTTGACATTGTTATCAGTATAAAAGACAGCTGTCCACAACCTCAAACAGTCACTCTCTAAACTCCACTATGGTGAAGACCAAAGAGCTGTGGAAGGACACCAGAAACAAAATTGGAGACCTACACCAGGCTGGGGAGACTGAATCTGCAATAGGCAAGCAGCTTGGTGTGAAGAAATCAACTGTGGGAGCAATAATTAGAAAATGGTAGACATACAAGACCACTGATAATCTCCCTCGATCAGGGGCTCCACTCAACATCTCACCGCGTGGGGTCAAAATAATCACAAGAACGGTGAGCAAAAATCCCAGAACCACACGGGGGGACCTAGTGAATGACCTGCAGAAAGCTGGGACTAATGTAACAAAGGCTACCGTCAGTAACACACTACGCCGCCAGGGACTCAGATCCTGCAGTGCCAGACGTGTCCCCCTGCTTAAGCCAGTACATATCCGGGCCCGTCTGAAGTTTAGTAGAGAGCATTTGGATGTTCCAGAAGAGTATTGGGAGAATGTCATATGGTCAGATGAAACCAAAGTAGAACTGTTTGGTAGAAACACAACTCGTCGTGTTTGGAGGAGAGGGAATGCTGAGTTGCATCCAAAGAACACCATACCTACTGTGAAGCATGGGGGTGGCAACATCATGCTTTGGGGCTGTTTCTCTGCAAAGGGACCAGGACGACTGATCCGTGTACATGAAAGAATGAATGGGGCCATGTATCGTGAGATTTTGAGTGCAAACCTCCTTCCATCAGCAAGGGCATTGAAGATGAAACGTGGTTGGGTCTTTCAGCATGACAATGATCCCAAGCACACCGCCAGGGCAACGAAGGAGTGGCTTTGTAAGAAGCATTTCAAGGTCCTGGAGTGGCCTAGCCAGTCTCCAGATCTCAACCCCATAGAAAACCTTTGCAGGGAGTTGAAAGTCCGTGTTGCCCAGCGACAGCCCTAAAACATCACTGCTCTAGAGGAGATCTGCATGGAGGAATGGGCCAACATACCAGCAACAGTGTGTGCTATCCTTGTGAAGACTTACAGAAAACGTTTGACCTCTGTCATTGCCAACAAAGGATATATAACAAAGTATTAAGATGAACTTTTGTTATTGACCAAATACTTATTTTCCACCATAATTTGCAAATAAATTCTTAAAAAATCAGACAATGTGATTTTCTGGATTTGTTTTCTCATTTTATCTCTCATAGTTGAGGTCTACCTATGATGTCAATTACAGGCCTCTCTCATTTTTTTAAGTGGGAGAACTTGCACAATTGGTGGCTGACTAAATATTTTTTTTCCCCACTGTATATTGTCATTGTAGCTTACTTTTCCATTTAACCATAGGTTAACACTTTTATCAAAATATTTTCCCTTTGGGCACAAACAGTCATCATACACAGGCTGCGGACCCCGGTGGCCCAAAGCCAAGTTTCACTTAGTAATAATTGACATTTAACATTATTGGTTAACACAGCATCATGTTCATCTCATGATTTTCTGCGTGTCCATCACATCAGATACAACGTCCTTGGAGTTACTTGGCAGTCAATCAATGTTTTGGTTATTCCCTGCAGAACGTCTGCACAGCGCTACAACAGAATACAGGAATACAATTCAAGCAGATAGCAGTTAATACTGACACCAAAATTACATATTACTATTTTTGTACAATTTTCAGATATTTTCCAAACCCCACCTTTTGCCATTACCACAGGTGTTCAAAACCCCTGAGTTGTACTTCAGATTACCTTAAGGGAAAACTGCCAGACTTTAGAATTTTCTTCACTGAATTCCAACCAAAAGTTGAACCCCTGTAGAACATCACAATATCCTATTTTCTTCTTTTTAGGGGACATTTCCTGAAAGCGGATTTAATTTTACAAAAAGCATAAAAGTTGAATCCTGGCATTGATATAAACAGAATGAATACATATGAATACTGAACGAATATTACAATTACAGGTTGAAATATATATATATATAATGCATAATCCAATAAACATCATACCAATGGTGTACAGTTTTTTTAGAGCGGTTTACAATGAATTATTTCTCTTTGCACCAAAATCTCCGTGTATTTTGCTAAGGTAAATAATATTTCTCACAGATCTGGGAGGATTATATCATAACAGCTTTCCATGTAAAATGGTTCTATTAAACAATAATACTGAGGAGGGTGAAGTCCCCCTTCAAGCCTGATTCTCGGAGTGAGGTGGGGGTGATTCATTATTTCCTGAACTATCATCCCCTTTGACCTTCCTTCTTGGAGCTCTGCACTGCCTTTTCATATGTCCTGGTTTCCCACAATTGAAGCAGTAGATCACCTTTCGATTACCCATCCCATAACAGGGGTCAATGCCAGCCACTGCAGGTTTGCGGCATCTACTATCCAATTCTACCCCCTGAGCAATTTTACACAAAGTGGCTAGATCCATTGTCCTCCATTCTGGCCTGGATTTTTGTATTGCATTTCTTACTTGCCTTACAAGCCTCTCCATGAAGGCAGAAGCTAACACCTTCAAATGTATATTGTTATCTACTTCATATCCCATATCTTTCCACGCAGTGTACACTCTGTTGTAGAATTTTTCTACACTTTCCCCTCTGTCCTGTGTCAGTTCTGTCAAATTGACTGATAATTCACTTTGTCTGTTTTTTTCACCCATTTCTCCAATTGAGCAACATAGTCTTTTCCTGAAACTTTATTTGTCAAATAGTCCTTTTACATTAACATAGCATCACATTCTGGGGCTAAATCACATAACATGGTACTAGTCATTTTAGCTTCAACCAACAGTTTCATATCACTCTATGTGGCCCCATAACTTGTTTGTATTTGAGACAGTACTTTTATGAAGGGCAGGGGTCTGATTTGTGGGTCTGGCAAGGTTTTAAGCAACCACATGTTAGTCGGGAACCATTTGTACATCTGATATTGTCTCACTGGAGGCTGAGCCATTTTATGCAAAGAGCCTGCTGCCACATGTTTCATGTCCTCACTCTCCCCTACGCTCCTATCAATTATTTCAGGTGACCCCGCTGACTCTTGAATCTCTCTGTTGTTATCCATATTAGTCACTTCACCTCTCAGTACAGTATACTGGGGAAAATTATCAGAAAACCTTTCTTTTTGGGAAGTTTCATTTCAGTCTCTTGTGGGGGGACACCAGAGGGTAGTTTGGGGGAGTCAGAGAAATCAACCGTAGTCCAGTCTGTCTGTCTTGGTGAGCTGTCTGGTCGATTTTCCTCATGCCTGTCACAATTGTCACAATTAGGAACTTCTGTTACTACAATTTTCCCGTCTTTATCAGTTCCAGACTTTGTTTTAGTAACTGTCACTGTGGCCACTACACCTGGTACTGTTTGCTTCATAATTCACAAAAGGATTATTGGGTGAATTTCCTGTCTGCGACAGGATAACCGAATTTATACAATTATCCCTCCAACTGGGATTCTGATTCTGCTGTCCACACAACAGACACACCCAACCTCCTGAATTATTTACTGAGGATGGTACATCAGTATCAACCTCTGATTCTTTGAACACTTTAGACCACATCCTGGCTTGCCCATTCAAGCCACTGTCTTTCAACCACCCCTCGTATTGCTTAACACTTTGCTCCCATTTCTCCAGGTAAAGTCTACCATCTTTTGGCATACCCACCCCCTTCATGAGCTTATGCATACTCTTAATGGCTTTCTTCCCCTGCCTCCTTCGCAGGGGTCAAGCCTGGTTTGAGCTCACTACCGGAGGAACCCCCCCTCTTTGCTGCTTTGTGTTTCTATACACAACCACACTCTGGCCAGAGAATTTTCCAGCAAAGGATGCACATTAGGGCCGGACCCAGGACCTAGATTCCTGAACTTTAGATTCCTAAACAATTAACTTTTGTCCGACCAAATATGGGGGTTCTCTCCCTCTCCTACTCTCTCCCGAGCCCAATACCACAAGATATGCAAAGTAAAATCAATTTTAACACTTCTTCCCAATATCTAAAGGTGTTTTCACACAAATAAATTCCCTTCTGGTTGTTAGGGCATGTGGTCTCTTCTGTTTACCAATTTCTCGAATGATGTTTCCTTCCAGTGTTCTGGGTGTGGTACAGCAGTATCAGCATTTAAATATACTCAAATATACTACAAATATAATAAGTCCAATCATCAAAATGTGTTACTCCATCAGCTTAGGCACAGTACATATACAATTTATACATGGCATTTATCACAAACAAGGAACAAGGATCTTTAGCAACCATTTGCTACACTCATGACCTTTTCTGACCAAAACAAACCACCTGACAATCACCTTTTTTTCATATCTGAGGGAAAAAACAGAATTCCTTTTACAAAGGACCAACCAAATGTAGTTTACCTTTTACTTACCACCAACACCCAACATCTTGAGCTGACACACAACGGAAGGGACAGAATTTTATCAAGAAAAAAACTCTTACCGGTTTGCAGCGCTGCTATTCTGTCCATTTAGATGTGCCAATAATCTCATACCGTGTTTCCCCAAAAATAAGACACCCCCGAAAGTAAGGCATAGGAGAGGTTTCGGAGAATTGCCTAATATAAGGCATCCCCCCGAAAGTAAGGCGTATGTTCCCGGCAGAACATACGGTACGTATGTGAGGCCGCGGGAGAACCCCACAATCACTGCTATCATTATACTCGGGAGTCTTTTCAGACCCCGGAGTATAATAATCGGCGGCCCAGGGGAGGTGAGCGAACATAAAAAATTATGTGCTTACCTGTCCTTCTCCAGGCTTCGGGCCTGTTTGGTGACGTCGCAGACGTCAGCGGACGTCATTTTGCGTCGCGACGCCGGCCGGATCATGTGACGCGGCCTGGTCTAACAGTGAAGAAGGCCGGAGTAGCGCACGGGCATGCACCGGAGCGAGGAACGGGTAAGCAACGTTGTTTTTTTATGTTTCTATCCTCCCCTGGGTCTCCGATCATTATACTCTGGGGTCTGAAAAGACCCCACAGTATAATAATTGTTCATGGGTGGTCCACTATGGGGCAAACTACTGTGTGCAGGGGCCACTATGGGGAATGATACTGTTTGCAGGGGCCACTATGGGGAATGATACTGTGTGCAGGGGCCACTATGGGGAATGATACTGTGTGCAGGGGCCACTATGGGGCATGATACTGTGTGCAGGGGCCACTATGGGCCGAATGATACTGTGTGCAGGGGCCACTATGGGGAATGATACTGTGTGCAGGGGCCACTATGGGACATGATACTGTGTGCAGGGAAATTAATGGTTTGGATTGTTATGATGATGTCCTAGAAGATGATGACATAACTGTCATTGAATAAATTTTACTTTCTATTCGTACCGTAAATATTGGTAAATGTACCATACTGTTAATTGTTGTACATGGAAATAATGGTACGGTAGTAAGAAATTCTTGATAGGATTCACAGTTTGTCTGGTTATGCTGGTTTGTGATGACAACTACTGTACAGTACCGTATATAATAAATGTTCATTTTTTTGTTCAGCAATAAATGTGAATTCTTCTTCATTGAAAAAAAAAATAAGACATCCCCTGAAAATAAGACACAGCACATCTTTGGGAGCAAAAATTAATATAAGACGCTGTCTTATTTTCGGGGAAACAGGGTAATAGATATCGGGCTTGGTGGGTTAATGGGTTGATCCTTGATTTCAGCAGAGACTCCATCTGTTATCGAAACCCAAACTGGGTTCAAAATTCTGATTGTCAAGTGGTGCCAAATTATTTGTAATCCATAAGGATATATATATTGTGAGCTCACAGAGAAAGAACTAGCCTGACACACTCAGTCGGTGTTAAGCAAGTTGTGTTTATTAAAAACATAGCATAAGCTTTTATACAGAACAGTAAATAATTATAACAGAACATGCGTGAAAACTGGTAAACCTGATTGACCATTGGCGGGAGGAGGGTCTTGACACACCCCCCTTACTCATCTCAATAATCAAAGTATATTAGCACTATGAACTATGTAATGCAAAGCATAGCTGGGACCTGTTGTTCTACATTGCACCTTCGAGGGGAGAAATTGTACAGCTATGTGCTGGGGGCTGTTTGGGGGCTGTTTGCGTAAGCAGTGTTAATTTCCAGACTCTTCGAAGGACAGCTCACAGAAATTTGATAAACAAGCAAGTCCACTAGGACATGCTGCCCTAGACTGGGTGTCTGGCCTTGCTGTCAGTGTATATCCTTATCATTGAAGGCTGTAAGCTTCTTCTACTAAATGCATTTTTATAATTTTTAAGAATAGCAAGCTAATGAGAAGTTAAAGAGACAGACATTTAATTTCTATAACACAGATTTTGCTGCGGTTTTTTGAGCCAAAGGCAGGAGTGGATTGAGTAGAAGGTAGAAGTAGAAGTACTTCCTATATATTTCCCATTACTTTTGCAGCCACTCTGCAACAAAAAATTCTGCGTTTCCGCAACGTGGGGCCAAAGGATATTCAGGATGGGAAAAGTGGGAGGGAAGTATGGGCTGTGGAGGGGATAGAAAGGAACCAAGGGAAAAAGGTTAAACATAAGTGGTCTAGCAGCATATAGAATAGAACACATCAGAATAACAAGGAAAATCAATTGAGTGAAAGTAAATTGCGTTTTGCAGCAAACGTGGGGAATTTGATGAGACTGTCATTTGGTATACCAGTCTTAATCCCATGCTTGTGCTAGCTGCGCCATAATTGAAATCTATGAAAATCAGGGACTGGCGTAGATTGCTAGCATAACTCACACCACTCTCAGCAACACACCCTAGAGTCAATTTCACAAGAAGCTAATTGATCTATCAGTATGCTTTTGAAGAATGAGAGGAGCGCAGAACACCGAAGGAGAGTAAACAAACTCCATGTACAGTCATGGCCAAAAGTTTTGAGAATGATACAAATATTAATTTTTACAAAGTCTACTGCTTCAGTTTTTCTAATGGCAATTTGCATATACTCCAGAATGTTATAAAGAGTGATCAGCTTAACAGCAATTACTTGCAAAGTCAATATTTGCCTAGAAAATGAACTTTATCCCCCCAAAACACATTTCAACATCATTGCAGCCCTGCCTTAAAAGGACCACCTAACACTTTCAGTGATTGCTCCATTAACACAGGTGTGGGTGTTGATGAGGACAGGGCTGGAGATCAATCTGTCATGATTAAGTAAGAATGACACCACTGGACACTTTAAAAGGAGGCTGGTGCTTGCCATCATTGATTCTCTTCTGTTAACCATGGTTATCTCTAAAGAAACACGTGCAGTCATCATTGCACTGCACAAAAATGGCCTAACTGGGAAGAGTATTGCAGCTAGAAAGATTGCACCTCAGTCAACAATCTATCGCATCATCAAGAACTTCAAGGAGAGAGGTTCCATTGGTGCCAAAAAGGCTCCAGGGCGCCCTAGAAAGACCAGCAAGCGGCAGGACCGTCTCTTAAAAGTGTTTCAGCTGCGGGATCGGGCTACCAGCAGTGCAGAGCTTGCTGAGGAATGGCAGCAGGCAGGTGTGAGTGCATCTGCACGCACTGTGAGGTGGAGACTCTTGGAGCAAGGCCTGGTCTCAAGGAGGGCAGCAAAGAAGCCACTTCTCTCCAGAAAAAACATCAGGGACAGACTGATATTCTGCAAAAGGTACAGGGAGTGGACTGCTGAGGACTGGGGTAAAGTCATTTTCTCTGATGAATCCCCTTTTCGATTGTTTGGAACATCTGGAAAACAGCTTATTCAGAGAAGAAGAGGTGAGCGCTACCACCAGTCTTGTCTCATGCCAACTGTAAAGCATCCTGAAACCATTCATGTGTGGGGTTGCTTCTCAGCCAAGGGAATCGGCTCTCTCACAGTCTTGCCTAAAAACACAGCCATGAATAAAGAATGGTACCAGAATGTCCTCCAAGAGCAACTTCTCCCAACCGTCCAAGAGCAGTTTGGCGCTCAACAATGCCTTTTCCAGCATGATGGAGCACCTTGCCATAAAGCAAAGGTGATAACTAAATGGCTCAGGGAACAAAACATAGAGATTTTGGGTCCATGGCCTGGAAACTCCCCAGATCTTAATCCCATTGAGAACTTGTGGTCAATCATCAAGAGACGGGTGGACAAACAAAAACCAACAAATTCAGACAAAATTAAAGCATTGATTCTGCAAGAATGGACTGCTATCAGTCAGGATTTGGTCCAGAAGTTGATTGAGAGCATGCCAGGGAGAATTGCAGAGGTCCTGAAGAAGAAGGGTCAACACTGCAAATATTGACTTGCTGCATTTACTCATTCTAACTGTCAATATAAGCTTCTGTTACTCATAATATGAATGCAGTTCTATTTCTGTATGTGATAAAAACATCTGACAAACACACATAAAAACCAGAGGGCAGCAGATCATGTGAAAATAGAATATTTGTGTCATTCTCAAAACTTTTGGCCATGACTGTAGATGATGCATTGTACTTATGTGAAAGGAGAAGTAAACTTTTTCCCGCATGCAAATAAATAAAAGTGTTTGCACAGCTACTCAATAGTTTGTTTTTATTTATAACTATAACTGGTAGTGATAAAATTACTTTCAAGGTGTCATCTTTGTATAAGTCTGTCCTGTTTATAATGGAAGTCATGATCATGTACCATATCCACCATACAATGTATCTAAAGGGAACCCACTGAACCCCATTGACTTATAATTTTATTCATTGTCAAACTTTCCATCTTTTTCAACAGAAGAATAGTGTTGCATTAATTAAAAGTGATTGAAACCAGACCAGAGAGCCCCAACACTAATGAGGACAGAATTTTATGCTCTCAACTACATCTATCTACAGTGGGTACCGAAAGTATTCAGACCCCTTTAAATTTTTCACTCTGTTTCATTGCAGCCATTTGCTAAAAGCAAAAAAGTTCATTTTATTTCTCATTAATGTACACTCAGCACCCCATCTTGACAGACAAAAAAAAACAGAAATGTAGATATTTTTGCAAATTTATTAAAAAAGAAAAACTGAAATATCACATGGTCATAAGTATTCAGAAACTGCTCAGTATTGAGTAGAAGCACCCTTTTGAGCTAGTACAGCCATGAGTCTTCTTGGGAATGATGCAACAAGTTTATCACATCTGGATTTGGGGATTCTCTGCCATTCTTCCTTGCAGATCCTCTCCAGTTCCGTCAGGTTGTATGTGAACGTTGGTGGACAGACATTTTCAGGTCTCTCCAGAGATGCTCAATTGGGTTGAGGTCTGGGCTCTGGCTGGGCCAGTCAAGAATGGTCACAGAGTTGTTCTGAAGCCACTCTTTTGTTATTTTAGCTGTGTGCTTAGGGTCATTTTCTTGTTGGAAGGTGAACCTTCGACCCAGTCTGAGGTCCAGAGCACTCTGGAAGAGGTTTTCTTCCAGGATATCTCTGTACTTGGCCGCATTCATCTTTCCTTCAGTTGCAACCAGTCGTCCTGTCACTGCAGCTGAAATACACCCCCATAGCATGATGCTGCCACCACCATGTTTCACTGTTGGGATTGTATTGGGCAGGTGATGAGCAGTGCCTGGTTTTCTCCACACATACCTCTTAGAATTAACGCCAAAAAGTTCATTCTTCATATCATCAGACCAGAGAATGTTATTTCTTATAGTCTGGGAGTCCTTCATGTGTTTTTGGACAAACTTCATAAGTCTTGCGCTTAGGAGAGGCTTCCTTCGGGCCACTCTGCCATATAGCCCCGACTGGTGGAGGGCTGCAGTGATAGTTGACTTTGTGGAACTTTCTATCATCTCCCTACTGCATCTCTGGAGCTCAGCCACAGTGATCTTTGGGTTCTTCTTTACCTCTCTCACCAAGGCTCTTCTCCCACGATTGCTCAGTTTGGCTGGACGGCCAGGTCTAGGAAGAGTTCTGGTCGTCCCAAACTTCATCCATTTAAGGATTATGGAGGCCACTGTGCTCTTAGGTACCTTGAGTGCTGCAGAAATTCTTTTGTAACCTTGGCCAGATCTGTGCCTTTCCCACAATTCTGTCTCTGAGCTCCTTGGGCAGTTCCTTTGACCTCATGATTCACATTTGCTCTGACATGCACTGTGAGCTGTGAGGTCTTGTAAGATGGGGAAACAGCCCTCATGTTTTGAATGTACCTGTTTCTATAAATAAGTTTTTTTTTTTATATATATAAACTGACATTTGTGTGTTTTACCACAAGAGGCCACTGTTACCTCAGAAATGGGAAGGACTGTAATTCTGTAATTCCCTGGAGTAGTGACGTGGAGACCCTGTTCTGCAGAGGTGGAACAAGAAGGAACAGACTGTGTGTGGCAGCCATCTTAGGAGTGTGCTTTGAGCTTTTAGAAGAAGAAGGATTGAAGTGAGCGAAGGAAGATTCCTAAGGATCAAAAAGATAGCAAGGGGGTGCTGAAGCAGAGACTGTTCCAGGGTTTGTTCAGACAGCATCCTAAGTTGAAGATTGCTATCAAGGACCCGGCTGAGAAGTGGCCCTGTCAGTGAGATTGCTTGTTTTCTGGATGAGCCCCGCTTGTAGCTGTTCCAGACCAAGGCTAACAGGTACTCAACAAACCTGGATGAGTAAGAGAAGTAATCGTGCATGTACCGCATTACATTGTTTTGCTTGGGACTGAGTAAGGGCCTGTAGTTAGACTAGTTTGGCATCCTCATCTTCACAGGCCACACTACTGGTGAATTATCTACCTATACGGTAGTAAGGACTAAGACTCAGAGAATTCTACAGACTTGTAACTCCCAGAGAGGAGCTTCTGAGGAAGTCTAGAGGCGACATTTTATACATTGACACATTTCTTTGGCTTGCAAGCTGACCTACTATTATATTTACTTGGTTGTACTTTGGGGGGAATAAGTTTGTAAGCTCTTGTGTTGTACCGCCGGTGCCCCTATCACACTCACTGAATTGTTCCTGTGTACTAGGGTGATAAAAAGGTAACAAGCGGTTGGTTAGTTGCAGCCTGCAGATAGGTAAAAGCTTGGAGTGTTGTGGAGCTGCACATGAGAGGGCACCGTGCTGTACAACACCAGGGCCTCAGCTTCCTGGCTGAGTGCATGTAAATAATTGAGAGTGTTTTTTTGGTAAAGAGGTGTTACTACACAAAGTAAAATCTTGTTTTTTTACTAAATTGATTTGGAGTCGCTTCCTTTGTTCGTGATTTCGCTGTATCCTGGGGAGCCCACCCCGGTACACAGCTTACAGTCTTATATAGACAGGCGTGTGCTTTTCCTAATCAAGTCCAATCAGTTTAATTAAACACAGCTCGACTCCAATGAAGGAGTAGAACCATCTCAAGGAGGATCAGAAGGAAATGGACAGCATGTGAGTTAAATATGAGTGTCACAGCAAAGGGTCTGAATACTTATGACCATGTGATAGTTCAGTTTTTCTTTTTTAATACATTTACAAAAATATCTACATTTCTATTTTTTTTTCTGTCAAGATGGGGTGCTGAGTGTACATTAATTAGAAATAAAATGAACTTTTTTGCTTTTAGAAAATGGCTGCAATGAAACAAGGAGTGAAAAATTTAAAGGGGTCTGAATACTTTCCGTACCCACTGTATATCTTTCAGAATATGGTGCTTTTACCACCCTTGGCTACAACTCCAGGAAGACCTAGCTTAAAAGTTTATGTTGTTATATATTGTTATATATTTTTGCATTTCATTAGAGATAAGCGAATTGAAACTGCAGAAGTGCAATTCGATCCGAATTACAGGAAATCTTCGATTCACCTCGATTCCGGATTTCCTCACGCTTCAATGCATCGAATCGCATTTTTTAATAAAATGGCTGCTGCACATGTTAGGTCAAGGGGCAAGAGACTCTGGGAACGCGGGATCACCCACAATGCCATGCATGCAGCTAATCAGCAGCCAGCTAGCCTTGTGATGTCACAGCCCTATAAAAACCCTCGGCCATTTTAGGTTCAGTCATTTCACATCGCTCTTACTGCAGGAACAGACGTCAGCAGGAGCTAGGGAAAGACTTAGAAAACAGAAGTTCAGGGAAAGAGTATTACAAGTGTAGGGGAAGTATAGGGAGGAATTGAAAGAAGAATTTGGGGTGGTTGCAGTGACATTAACAGCAAGAATTTTAATACACATTGCAGCACTCACTGCCGTTATACTGCTGCTCATTACTCATACCTGTGTCTTCAAGGTGGAACACAACAAGCCCTTTGCAGTGCAGTTATCTGTTCTAATGCCTTTTTCAAGGTGTTTATTATAAGGGGCTTATTCACATGTTCTTTCAAAGCATAACATTACAGTCCATTTGTCAGTACTACTGTGTCAAAGAAAATTGAATTCCCCTTACGTCCAACAGCAGCACAATATGGGGTATCTCTGCCCCTGTGTGCTGGTAGGACAGGTGGAATTTTTAATTTACATAATGAATTAAATGATACTCCCCTATAAGAGGCCAAGGAGACCTCCCCTCACTGTGTTTTTTTCTGTCCTGTGTGTTGAACAGGTTGTCCTCCCATTTTTTCCTAAGGATTTGGGGGTTAACTACATTTTTGTAAGTTTTTTCTCCTCTTTCAGCTGTTCATCTTTTCCTTGGGAGTTTTTTTTACTCCTAAGGCTTCCTTGTTTCTCCCTGCTGCGCTCTCTGTCTGTGGCCATTCTGGGCTGGGTGTGCCTGCCCTTGTCTGATCTCAGGTGAGATGTTTGCGGCTGGGCAGGCTGTGCATTCAGTATGTGTAAGTTTTTGAACTTGGAGGCTGTATTGCAGGGTTAAAATAAACCTCTATGCATCTCCTACCTGGCTGAGCTCTTCAGTAGAGCTTATGCTTCAGGTGTTTGTGTTCAGTTTCAACTGCTGACAACGTCTCAGACACAAATTCCCTACACTGCCCTTCTGTTGCAGTTATGGTTCTATTCCAGTCTGCCACAAAGACACACCGCACTTCCTATAGCAGTGGAATTAAAGCGAAGAGGGAGAGAAAGGTTTTTTAATCTGGGGGAAGTGATTTTGTCACTTCAGGTTCCGGAACCTTTTTTGCAGGTCCTGTTTCCTGGATCCCTTTTTTTCTGTTACACTTCTGTAGCCTTCTACCAGTAGCGCTGGATTGCGCTGACTGACTAGTTTAGGCCATTCTCTATACCGCTGTAGCGGTATTAAAGACACTGTTAAGGGTCTCTTAAAAAGTTGTGTATATAAGTTTTATGGGTAAGTATGGTCTTCTCCCTACTTATTTAAACCTTCTTTCTAAGTTTGTCTCTCTGATAGGCTGTACATTGATACTGTTCTGACTGCTTTCAGTGGCAGCGGCGACTTAATGAGGGAAAGGTTCTCTAAGATGAAACATTTCGTTTATACAGAGTGCGACATCCCTCTGCCTGATGGTATGATTACACTCGCTTTCGCCAATGTCGTGGGACCCCATCTGAGGATTCGTCCATTTGTGACATAATAGTGTGGGTCAAGGAGCAGGATAGAAATCCGGAACTTGATTTCTCAAGAAGCTTCGTACTGAGAGACATCCTCAGTCAGTTCCATCAGAAGACGAATTTCACATACTCAATGTGATGCACTCGTGTGATGAAGACACTTCGCTAAATCCCAGCAGGCCTCTTGGTAAGGATGCCTAGGCTGCTGAAGTCCATCTGGTCAGGCGACCGTGATGTTTAACTTGGGGAAGCCTCTAGTTCCACCTATAGGGGAACAAGGACCTTCCAAGTGGACGCGACACTGGATAAAGCTTTGACAGGCAATCTCCAGATCTCTATACATAGTCGCTTGGAGTGTACCCTTAGGAAGGCTTAATCCTCGGCCTCTGCTTAGGCTTCTATGGACATCGCCTCCAATGAGGTAGCGAATAAGAGAGTATCTAGCAGAAGTTTCCGTATATCAGGTCAAGATGCCTGCCAAATCTAGGGTCTTTTCTACAGCTGCTAGAAGGCCATTATGGTTGAAACCTCAGAGAGCGGACAATGCGTCCAAGGATAACGTATGCTCCCTACCCTTGAGCTGGGTAAACATTTTAGCAGAGGCCTGGACGGCAAGTTCTCCTGTTGGGGGATGTCTCTCCCATTTTTCTCTCCTGCTGGCAGGAGAAGATCCAAGAAATTTGGTCTTGCAGATAAGTACAGCGGGGTTATGCGGACGAATTCTTCACTCACCACAAGACAGATTCTCACAACCCGTTCTCTTCCTGCACTGGAGCAGGTTATACTGGAAAATTCCATTCTGGAATACCTGAGCAGGGGGGCCTTGTGAAAGGTCCCCCCTCAGAAGAAGGTTTAGGGTCTACTCTCCAGACTTTCCGCTATCAATATATGTTATAGTCCTAATATATCTAAGTCTCTTCATAAGGAGCGTTTCCAAAGGGACACCAGGAAGACCTTTTTTCTGTGCAAAAGCAGAATCCACCAATAAAAGATACCTAAGGATAGGTATTGTCTTCAAGGAGTGGTTCTCCAGACAGGAAGTGAATAGTTCAAATCCTTCTACGAGAATGATTCAGAATTTTCTTCAGGACTGCTTGGGTAAGGGCCTTTCCCCTGCCACACTGAAGGTACAGGTTTTAGCCCTATCCACCTGCTTAAGCAAAAGATTGTCTCAGAACCCCTTAATTCCCAGAATTTCTTAAGGGTGCTATGAGACTTAGGTAAGTGGTTGCAGCTCCCGTTCCACTCTGGGATCTATCCACAGTTCTTTCTGGCCTTTGCAGCCAGACATTGGAACCATTTGAGAAGGTGGATCTTAAGTTTCTGGCTTGCAAACCACTTTTTTGCTAGCTATCACCTCAGCTAAAAGAATACGAGAGTTGCAGAATTTTTTTTTCCTAAGAGCTGTATATTTTTTTCATTAGGGTCCAGCTCAGATTTCTTCCTAGGTTTAACCCTAAGGTGCCCTCTCGGGCTAATATTAACCAGGTAGTCTCCTTACCAGTTTTCTTTCCCAGCACCTTCCTCCAAGGAAGGGGGAAAACTCCATACTCTGGATATAGTATGATGTCTCTAAAATTTATCTTCTGCGCACAGTCAGTCAGAAGATTGGAAAATCCTCTTAATTTAAATTTCTTTTGTTCGGGTTAACGCCCGAGTTTATCAAAGGGTTGTGTCGGCCTCCTGGGCTGAGAGTCGGTCTTGCTTTTTGAGCAGTTTGTGCAGCCGTTTTTGGTCACCACCAACTAACCTTTGTTAAACAATATCAGTTAGCTGTCCATAATTCAGAGGCTACTACCTTTGGACATTCATACGGTACTGTAGTGAGTGAGAACCCTCCCTAGGGGATCTACTTGCTACATCCCCATATTGTGCTGCTGTTGGACATAAGGGGAATCCTTGATTATGTAGATAATCTGCTTTCCCTTAGTCTGAACAGCAGCACAAGCTTTATCCCCCTTTAGGAAGGATTGTTGTTTTTTTCTTTTTATTCTTTATAACTAAGACAGTGAGGGGAGGTCTCCTTGACCTCTTATAGGGGAATATCATTTAATTAATTATGTAAATTAAAAATTCCACCTGTCCTACCAGCACACAGGGGCAGAGATACCCCATATTGTGCTGCTGTTCGGACTAAGGGAAAACAGATTATCTACATAATCAACGATTCTTATCCAGTTTTCTCTGCAGTCATCTGTTCTAACGCCTTTTTAAGGCATTTATTAGAGGGGAAACAAATAAGGGGCATATTTGCCGTTCTGTTCCAAATATAAAATTACAGGCCATTTTGCAGTACAGTACTGCCAAAAAATCATAATTCTTATCCAATAATCTCTGCCTTTATCATGCTTTTTTTAAAGGTGTTCATTAGTGGGGAAATAAATAAGGGCCATATTCGCCATTTTGTTCCCAGTATAAAATTACAGGCCATTTCTCAATACAGTAGTGGCAAAAATCAATAATTCTTAGCCACTGATCTCTGCAGTTAGCTGTTATTCTAACACTTATTTAAAGGTGCTTATTAGTGGGGAAACAAATAAGGGCCATATTCACCATTTTATTCCCAGTATAAAATTACAGGCCATTTCTCAATAAAGTAGTGGCAAAAATCAATAATTTTTAGCCACTGATCTCTGCAGTTAGCTGTTATTCTAACACTTATTTAAAGGTGTTTATTACTGGGGAAACAAATAAGGGCCATATTTGCTGTTCTGTTCCAAGTATAACATTACAGGCCATTTTGCAGTACAGTACTGCCAAAAAATCATAATTTATATCCAGTAATCTCTGCCTTTATCACGCTTTTTTTAAAGGGGTTCATTAGTGGGGAAAGAAATAAGGGGCATATTTGCCATTCTCTTTAAAGTAGAAAATTACAGGCCTTTTGGCCCTGTATTTATTTCCTTTGCAATTATGTTTTTTCAGGGGAGAGGCCTTGCACAGGGGAGAGCCACAGGCCTAAATGTTTCTGGTGCAGGCATAGGTTGCAGCAGAGTAAGGGGGCGTGGCAGCAGGGGTCAGTTACAGAGCCTGAGCTCCCAGTGTCAGCTAGCGGTCGTGTCTCGACCAGCGACCCAACAGTTGTAGAATGATTGACTCAGTCATCCACTTCATCCCAAGTCACATCAGACACCCCCAACCAAGAGTTAGTGGGTTCGTCAGACACAACCCTTAGTTGGCATGGCCCGGTAGCAGGCCCTGTACCCTCAGGTGTCCTGAACCTGCCTCTGTCCTTTTCTGTTCCCTCAGCTATAGAAGTACTCTATACTGTGGGCTCAGATTCACTATATAGTGAGGAGGAGCTACTAGATGACAGTCAAAAGCTAGTGCCCAGCCAAGATGTGGAGGAGACATCCGGTAGGCGGGCAAATAGTGATGAGGAGAGTGGCGAGGGAGCTGGTGTTGCGAGCGGTCAGGCTCCTGGCTCAGAGACCGTTGAGGAGAATATCAGTGACCTGCAGACATTAGTGGATGACGATGTAGCCGATCGCAATTAGGAGCCAGGTGATGAAGGGGCTTTATCGTCATCGGGAGAAGAGGGTGGCAGATTGCGCATAAGACAGCGGCGGAGTCAGCAGGGTGTCAGCAGTGTGAGGTCGTGAGCCAAACGTGCCAGGGGTAGAGTACCCGCTTCACATCAGCCTACCTGCCCGGATAGCAGTGGTGCAGGGGTTCACAGAGGCAGTGGCGGTAGCAGTCAGTTAGTGCGGAGTGTTGGGGGTAAAATCACCTACTCGACGGTGTGGCAATTTTTTGTTAAGCCGCTGGGGGAAGTGAACATGGCCATATGTTCAATCTGTGGGCAGAAGGTGAAGTGTGGCCCAGCGTCACCATAAAGTGGCCTGGGAGAGCTGTGGATCCAATGTGGTGGTCCAACCTCCTGTAGGAACTGTTGCATCACCCAGTGGCACGCACCCTATTTCAGGCAGTGAAGGCTCCACTACCTCAACCGAAGGAAGCTGTGTGTCCTTCCCATCATCTGCTGGTTATGATGCTCCTGCTCCTCCCCCTCCTCCTAGTCAGTCATTGCATCAGCAATCGATCAGAGAATCTATATCTAAGAGACAACGGTATGCGTGCACTCATCCAACGGTTCAGAAGCTGACCATGCTCCTGTCAAAGTTGCTGGTGCTGCAGTCACTCCCTTTCCAATTGGTGGACTCTGCACCTTTCAGAGAACTGATGGCTTGGGCCAAGGTGGAGAGTCCCAAGAAGTCATTTCTTTGCCAAGAAGGCAGTACCAGCCCTGCACAAATATGTAGAACAGAAGGTGGGCCAGTCCTTGAGCCTGTCAGTGTCTGCCAAAGTGCACGGCAGCGCCAACATGCGGAGCTGTAACAATAACAATATATATCATTTATGGCCCACTGGGTTAATGTGGTGCCTGCCCAGACACACCAGCAACTTGGACAGGTGATGCAGCTTCTGCCTCCATGTTCTCACGCTTTTGGTCCTGCAACAATGTCCGCCTCATCCTCCACTGTCTCCTCAACCTCCACTGCAGGGACAATTCCCAGTGCTCCTCCAGCACACCACATGTGCAGGGCACAGCAATGTCACGCTGTTCTACACCTCGTTTGCCTGGGCTAACGAAGTCACACAGGGGAGGAACTGCTCCGTGTCCTCAATCAAGAAATCGAATCCTGGCTTTCTCCAAAACAACTTAAAATTGGAACCATGGTGACCGACAACAGGGAGAACATGGTGTCGGGACTGCATTAAGGAGGGATGAACCATGCGC
Organism: Leptodactylus fallax; assembly: GCA_947044405.1. Taxonomy (NCBI): domain Eukaryota; kingdom Metazoa; phylum Chordata; class Amphibia; order Anura; family Leptodactylidae; genus Leptodactylus; species Leptodactylus fallax. The sequence goes on along the minus strand of CAMRHE010000197.1, from coordinate 1,523,002 downwards.
CCTGCATGGCACACGTGTTCAATCTGGTTGTCAGGCGTTTCCTTAAGTGTTCCACCCATCTGCAAGACATCCTAAAAATGTCAAGGAAACTTTGCATGCACTTCAGCCACTCGTATACCACCAAGCACACCCTCCTGGAGCTGCAGCGGCAGAATGGCCTCCCACAACATAGGCTGATATGTGATGTTTCCACCCGTTGGAATTCAACCATCCATATGTTGGATCGACTATATGAACAGAGAAAAACCATAAACGATTTCTTAATGATCCAAGCAGACAGAGATACTCACCTGTGTAACTTTAACATTAGCCAGTGGCAGCTCATGCGTGACACCTGCCGTTTGCTCATTCCCTTTGAGGAGGCCACTTTGTTAGACAGTCACCAGGACTACGGGATGAACAACGTCATTCCACTGATTCACATCCTGGAAAAGATGCTTTTCAATCTGGCTGATCAGAGGACTGGAGATGTGGCACCTACATCTCACGGCCACATGAGCCCTATGGGGGCTGAACTGGAGGATGAGGAGGACATTGGAACACAAGCAATGTGTAGCCAAATGGGTGGAGAGGAGGAGCAGGAGCAACCGGACCAGCAAGAGGGAGATGAGGAGGACGAGGCAGATGACCCAGACACATTGTGGCAGTATGCAGTGGAGATGGATGCAGGGAGTTCCTCGGAGTCACTTGCGCAAATGGCCCGATGCATGCTCACTTCCTTGAGCAGTGACAGACGAATTGTCACCATTCAGCAGAGGGATGACTACTGGCTCTCCACCATCTTAGACCCTTGCTACCGGGAAAAAATGGGGGCCTTTTTTACACCCGCTGAGAGGGAGGACAAACTGAACTACTATAGAGACATGCTATGTAGCAAGTTGGCTCCTGCCTATCTGTGCCATCGTCCATCCTCTTGCATGTCTGACTGGGGGGGCCCTGAGCACTCAACTTGCACTGCCATGGCAGCTGTGGGAGGGGGTGGGGGTGGCAGGAGCAGCATTGGCTCCATCAGCAGCAGCCTGAGCCTAGAGTCGCTGATGAGCAGCTTTCTTCACCCGCATAGTGAAGAAGCTGCTCATCAGCACCTAGACACAGAGCAGAACTTGAACCAGTAGGTGGTGGTGTAGTGGCATACTTAGAGTGCACCCTGCCACCCGTCGTGAAAGATCTGCTGGACTACTGGGCAGCCAAACTGGATTTGTGGCTGCAACTGGCCGAGTTTGCGCTCAAAAAGCTGTCCTGCACGGCCAGTAGTGTGGCATCAGAGCGGGTGTTTAGTGCGGTGGGGGCCATAGTTACCCCAAAGAGAACTCACCTGTCCACCAAAAATTTAGAGAGACTGACCTTTGTGAAGATGAATCAGGCGTGGATCAGCCAGGATTTCCACCCACCAATGCATGATGCAGCAGATTAAATGATCCATGCTGCCTCATCCCACTCTGTCACCAGGTCACTATAAGGCCTCCTAAGGCTGTTGCTACCTCCACATTATATCACCTTGCCACTCTGTGTGGCCTACTCACGCTGCTGCCACCTCCACACTCTGCCATTAGATGACTGTATGGCCTCCTCTTTGCTGCTGCCACCTCCACACTCTGCCACTGGGTGACTGTATGGCCTCCACCCGCTGCTGCCACCTCCTCACTCTGCCACTGGTTTACTGTATGGCCTCCTAAGGCTGTTGCTACCTCCACATTATATCACCTTGCCACTTTGTGGCCTACTCACGATGCTGCCACCTTCGCACTCTGCCACTGGGTCACTGTACAGCCTCCTAAGGCTGTTGCTACCTCCACATTATATTACCTTGCCACTCTGTGGCCTACTCACACTGCTGCCACCTCCACACTCTGTCACTGGGTGACTGTATGGCCTCCTTACGCTGCTGCCACTTCCTCACTCTGCCACTGGGTCACTGTATGGCCTCCTAACCTGCTGCTACCTCCACACTCTGTTACCAGGTCACTATATGTCCTCCTCATACTGCTGCCACTGGGTCACTGTATACCCTCCTCATGCCGCTGCTACTGGGTCACTGTATGGCCTCCTTTGCTGCTGCCCTGGGTCTGTTGGCTCTTGCTTCCATGGGTTCTGTGTCCTCCTCTGCTGCTGCCACTGGGTCACTGTATGGCCTCCTCATGCCGCTTCCACTGGGTCACTCTGTGGCCTCCTTATGCTGCTGCCACTGGGTCACTGTATGGCCTCCTCATGCCCGCTGCCACTGGGTCACTCTGTGTCCTCCTCATGCGGCTGCCACTGGGTCACTGTATGCCCTCCTCATGCCACTGCCACTGGGTCACTGTATGCCCCCCCTCCTCATGCCGCTGCCAACTTCACATTATGTTGTCTTGCCACTCTGTGGCTTACTCATTCTGCTGCCACTGGGTCACTCTGTGTCCTCCTCATGCTGCTGCCACTGGGTCACTGTATGGCCTCCTCATGCTGCTGCCACTGCTGGGTCACTCTATGCCCTCCTCATGCCACTGCCACTGGGTCACTGTATGGCTTCCTCATGCCACTTCCACTGGGTCACTCTGTGTACTCATGCTGCTGCCACCGGGTCACTGTATGGCCTCTTCATGCTGCTGCCACCTCCACACTCTGCCACTGGGTGACTGTATGGCCTCCTCATGCTGCTGCCACTGGGTCACTGTGTGGCCTCCTCATGCTGCTGCCACTGCTCTTCATGCTGCTGCCACTGGGTCACTGTATGGCCTCCTCATTCTGCTGCCACCTGCTGGGTCACTGGTCTGTCCTCCTCATGCTGCCACTGCCTACAAACTGGGTCACTGTCTGTCCTCCTCATGCTGCTGCCACTGCTGGGGGTCACTGTATGGCCTCCTCATGCCACTTCCACTGGGTCACTCTGTGTCCTCCTCATGCTGCTGCCACTGGGTCACTGTATGGCCTCCTCATGCTGCTGCCACTGGGTCACTGTATGGCCTCCTCATACTGCTGCCACCTCCACATTATGTCGCCTTGCTACTCTGTGGCCTCCTTATGCTGCTGCCAACTCCACATTATATCGCCTTGCCACTCTGTAGACATCTACGTATGTGGAATCAGCAGACGACGGTGTAAAAGGAGTGCGCTCTTTCACGCTACAGTAGGATGTTGGGCCTCTGCACAGTTCTTTCTACCTGGCACTAACATGGACCTGTAAGGCTGAGTTCACAATAGAGTTAGTTGGTCAGTTTTGGCCTCGTAATTGGCCAAATAAGTGAAGTGTGCAGTGGTTCTAAGAGCGACGCCTGTCATGTTCGTTCCATACTGACTCACAGTATTGTTTCACTAGCACAGTAGGCTCCCTATGCATATTACTGCAAGGCACAGTGTTCTACACCACTTTACAGGCTCTCTGACGCCAGGAAATAGGTGTTTTTTTTAACGCGATTCGTCGCAATTTAATCTGGATCGAAGCAAATTTTTTTGGAAATTCAAATGGAACTGCAGAATCGAACTTTTGAGAAATTTGCTCATCTCTACATTTCATCCACTTTTAGCATTTTTTTAAGCTTTGCTCTTTATTTGCTGTATTGCAATCATTTTCACTTAGAAATCAGCAGCCAATATGTTTGGACAATAAATGTTTCCATATGCAATTGATGTTATACCCAGATTTGTTAAAGGGGTTTTCCCATACCCGTTTCACCAGCTTTGCCTGCTGTCTCTTCTTCTCACCCTATATTCTTCATCAAACAGTCAAAGCCACCTCCCCCCAGCTTGCTGAAAAAACATTATGAAGTATCACACTATAGACTTTGCTTTTACCAAAAGAGATTACTTATTATGATTACTAGATAGCTAATATAAATGCAGATCAAATAATATACACAGTAAATGTATATTACATTACACAATTTTATATAGAACACTTACTATGCTTCTAGAGAATGTACTCAGTGTTATCTTTGTGTTTACATAGAGAGATAACAGACAGGGCTTTATCAGCAAACTGCAATTGGCTGAATTGATTGTCCTGCTGGCAGAGCTATAGATAATAGTGAGAGCACTCAGCCCCATTCCCACCTCCCAGAGAGCAGTGACTGTCTTCATTTGTCCTGTCTTATCAGACAGGTCTAGTTCCATGGAAACGATGTGTAAACAATGGGAGGAATAATTTCACCTAGCAGGCAAACAAAGCAGCATTGCTAAAGCAATGTATTTAGGAAAACTCTTCACTTTCCATAAGCTAGCAGTATAGATAGGATCTTTGAGATGGGAATACCCCTTTAAGCTCAGTTTAATATTCAGTTTATAGTTCTCCTGCAGAACTATTCAATTAAATTGATGCATGCAAATAAACAAACAAACAGGCAAGTACCTAAGAAAGCTAACATTAAAATATTGTCTCTGTTTATTGTTCTGACAATTTTTAATTATTCCAACCAACCCCTTGGGGTGTTATCAGTAATCAACCCCTTACTCCTAATTAACCAATTGTAAAAGGAACAGTAATACATCAATCACAACATTTTGATTAATTTTTCAATAAAAAGCAAATAAAGAGATTAAAAAAGGCAAAATGATTGGGGGGGTACTGTCAGGAAGCTAAAGAAGACAAATGGAGCTAATAATACCATCAGTTTGGCAGTTTTAGATTAGCATCTACTAAAACACTACTTTGCTCTTGTGATCATCGTAAGTATATACACATATGGAACATGATATGACTGGAAGATATTATCTATGTCATTTAATATACATTACATATGTAAAACAGCAGGACATAGAGTGAATACATTTACCATTATGACTTTTATTATTTCAGCTGTTGGCTAAAGGGAAAATTGTGACCTACTGAAGTAATTAATATGCTGCTCTCATAAATTTTGCTGAACTCAACATCTAAAGCAATCCTGACACATTGGGGCAGATTTACTATTAAAACTGTACCAGAATTATGTCTGTGCCAAAACACTGGCATACATGCTTTACGCCACATTTATTAACAGTTTTAGGCTAAGGCCCATGTAGCGTTTAGCAGCAAAAAAGCGCTGTGGAAAAAAACGTGGTTGCTTCTTTAATTATACCTATAAGGAAACCACCGGCGTTTCTGTAGGTATGATTGACATGCTGCGATTTCCAAATCCGCAATTCGTATTTTTCCGCAAGGTGGGGATGGGATTCGCTAGAATCCCATACAACTTGCAGTGACTGTAAAACGCCGCATTTTTTCCCATGGTGTTTCCACCGTGGCCAAACCGCATTTACGCCACTTGGGGCCCCGGCCTCAGACAGTTTCTGTGCCTTGCCTGACATGGGGCAGGACTTTTTCGAAAAAGGTCAGTACTTACAAACAAAGTAGGGAAACTTAAGGCTAAAGCTACACGTTGCAAAGCGCAGCAAATAAACGCTGCAGAAAAAAAATGCGGCAGAAACGCATCATGTTTTTATCCACAGCGTTTTTCACAGAAAGTCCGCAGAGATTTCCTCTGCGCACTTTCTTCCCCTATTATACCTATACAGAAAACGCCAGCACTTCCAATTGACAATTGACATACTGCGATTTTCTACTTCAATTTTATCTGCAATGTGTGGATGGGATTAGCCAGAATGCCACCAATTTTTTAGGTACTGTAAAATGCAGCACTTTTTGCTGTGGCGTTTCCGCTGTGGGAAAAATGCTGCGTTTTTGCAACGTGGGGCTTCAACCTAAAGTATTCTTCCAGTTCTAAATAACTTTTCATGAATGAATAGTGCATTTAAATATACCGTAAGAAACTTTGCAATGTGTCTTATTAAGTAGGTCTGTTTCCTTCTCCACTTATTAATCTGTTCTGCTTCTTATCTTTATTCTTACTGCTTGGTTACATTATATCTGTCTCCATATTCAGCCTCACACATACAATTCTATAGTGTAGGGAAGGGTTAAGTAGGATACTCCTGCAGGCTGCTTAATTGATTTATTGTTTCATTCTGTGTAATCCTAGCCTTATCTACAACCAAACAGTGTTAAAAAAAAAAGTTATAAAACCTATTGAAGTGTAATAGCAGCAATTATTTAAGAGTCTTTTCTATCTCCCCTACTCTCTTCATAGACTAATATGGAGAAATTAATTCCATGAAAAGTGGAGAAGAAAATATGTATTTCTTTAAAAAGATATATTACAAAGTTTCTTGTATTAACGTGTACTAGTTATTTATGGAAAGTTGTTTAGAACTGGAGGTATGCTTTAAGATGTGACCAATGTACATCAGGCTTGGCCTGGCCCACAGGTGAACAGGTGAATCCCCCAGTGGGCCCCCAGCTCAACCTGGCATTGCACATGGATATGTATTGCACTTCATACAGATACTTACTGTATAGCACTTCAGGCTTTTCATATAATTTACTTGATAGATTATTTAAGAAACTATCCCGTTTCTTTTTATTTACTATAGACACACTGGGAGGCTGAGATTACATCTAGGTGCAGAGACAAGCCAAACTATCTTCCCTTCCTGGGCCCTCTCTTGTCAATTACACTGCAAAGGCCACAATAACCAATCATCTTGCAGCATCTAGCTGTTGCTTGAGGCTTGCTACCGTGTGGGCATATACCCCTAAGAGAGACCTTGTTCAAGACAAGAGCCAAGCAGCAGACTACTGACAGAGCATCAGGACAGAAATATCAGTGGCTAGTGCTAGGCAGCAAGCTACTACTGAAAAAAAGATATATATTGGCGACATTTTCGAAATTTTCAAACAAGTATCAAGTGGGCCCCAGAATGAATTTTATGGGTGGAACCATAGCTACCCTGTCCGACAGTTCTGTACACCAAAAATGTGCCAAAATTTGGCACTGTTTGTTGGAAATTAAGCCAATTTTCAGATGGTGCATGCTTAGACTAGACAGTCTAAAGACATACTAAATTTAAAAGCACTGTAAATGTTGCACATTTTAAACTATGTAGTCTAAATTTGCACCGGAAATCTTTCATGTCCTCATCAATGTGCTGTTTTATATGCCGCTAGAAAGCCGACATTGCACTGAATTCAGCGCACTGACGGCTTTCCCAGTATGTGCCTCGGTCCTGGAGATATTGGTGCCGTTAATTTCGGCACTATATCTCCCCACTGTCAGAAGAGCTGGGCTGTGTGGAACGGCCCTCGTAACTATACTCTAACATAGCTTTGTACTGTCAGAGGGGGCAATCCTCACAACTCAGTGTCATCGCTGGGTGGTAAAGAATGCCCCCTCTGACAGTACAAGGCTATGTTAGAGTACAGTCGGGGGGACATTCCTCACAGCCCAGAGATGACGCTAGGCTGTAATGCCCGCCCTTCTGGCAATGGGATGATATTGGCACTGATATCTCCAACACTGAATTCAAATTCTTCCAAACACAGAAATACCCCACATGTGGGTGTAAACTGATGTGTGGGCACACGGCAGCGCACGGAAGGGAAGGAGCAATACTAGACGTTTGAAAAGCAGATTTTGCGGAAATTGTTTTCAGTTGCCTTGTCTCAATTTCAGAACCCCTAGAGTACCAATATAATGGAAATCCCCCCCAAAATAGTCCCATTTTGGAAACTACACCCCCTGATTTTATTAACATTGGGATGTGTAAATGAAAAATTACTAAAATGTCAATTTATCTCCAAAATTTTCATTTTCACAAATGGTTAAAAGTGAAAAAGCTCCCTCCCCCCCCCCCATTCCATGTACTTCCCTGATTATTTTATTGTTTAAACTGTTTTATCTCTGTCAAAACGAAAAGTGAATTCTTTGTTCGGCCCTGCTGCGACAGAGCTCACGTTATCTCCTCTGATTTGCTCCTTTTGTCATTTCTCAACCGCTATCCCCTATCCCCTTCCCCTACCTCCTTCCCCACCCATATATTTCCAGCCTCAAAATGTTGTTTGAAATGTTTTCCTGTTTAAATGTAAAAATTTCAATAAAATCTTTAATGTTAAAAGTGAAAAAGCACCCCAGCGTTTGTTAAGCAGTTGCTCCTGAAAAACGGAAATACCCCAAATGTGGTCGTAATGTGCTGTTTGGGTACATGGCGGGGCTCAGAATGGAAAAGAGCACTATTTGGCTTTTGGAGGGCAGATTTCAGGTGCCATGTCACATTTGCAGTGCCCCTAAAGTACCAATACAATGGAAACCCCCAAAATGTGACCCCGTTTTGGAAAATATACCCCTCACAGAACATATCAAGGGATATAGTGAGCATTTTGACCCTACAGCTGTTTCACAGATTTTATTAACATTGGGATGTGAAAATGAAAAATTCCTTTTTTTTTCCAATAAACCGTCAATTTAGCCCCAAATTTTTCATTTTCATAAGAGGATAAATGAGAAAAAGCTCCCCTAAGTTAGTTTCACAATTTCTCCTGAGCACAGGAATGCCCCATATGTGGTTGTAAACTGCTATACGGGTACATGGTGGGGCTTAGAATGGAAAACATAAAAACCAATGTTACCCTCCTCTCCTGTACTCTGGCGTGACTCCCTGCTGCTTTCAGCCCTCTTCAATGTCTGCACAGACGTCACGTGGGCCAGGCCGGCATAGTGATGCATAATGACACTGGCCTGGCCCACGTGACGTCTGTGCAGACATTGAAGAGAGCCAAAAGCAGCAGGGACTCATGCCGGAGTGCAGGAGAGGTGAGTAACACTGGTTTTTATGTTTTCTCATAGTATAATAATAGCAGTATTTATTGGGGTCCGTCCAACAAATACTTTTGCCATGGGCCCGGGGCCTCACTTACCGATCCCCACTACTGCTCACAGCCACTTCCGGCGGAGGCGGCCATGAGCAGGAGAGAGGATCAGTAAGTAAATAGGGCCCATTATCTGCTGGGGTTACTCCAGCAGGTAATGGCCTATTAAAAAAAAAAGCATCAGGTCCCTGAGGTCCCGGGCCCTGTGGCAACTGCTGTGGCTGCTACCCCGGTACTTATGCCACTAGCCATAGCCAACTCTATGATATATATAAAGATGCTACACAGGCTTTACAACAACAAAATAATAGGAACTTTTAAATAAATGCTATTTACGAAGGTGTTTAATATTACCTTTAGGAAGCAAATAAGCAATGAAAAAATTCAGTGTAAAGTGTTCAGAACATCTTAGCTAAAAGCATAGTTATCTCTGTAAGCATGTTTTCAAGCTTAACTAAACCTTGAGACAACTTTTGATTTTCTTGCAGCATTTGTGTCCTTAATAGATTTTGAGGATGATGAGATGAGCGAATCGAAGCTGCAGAAGTGGAATTCGATTCGAATTTCAGGAAATATTCGATTCGCATCGAATCAGAATTCCCTCACGCTTCGTGGTAATGATTCACATTTAGTTCAAAATGGCTGCTGTAAGGGAATTGCCAGTTGAGCAATTCCCCAGTGCCGCTGCAGAACCCTGGGGGAAGGGGCACAACAAGACAGTGAGCCCTAAAGCTGAACCCCCCACTGTCCCTGGCTAACTTGCCTGATCTGTCCTAGGCGACAGCCAGCAACCGGTCGATCAGTCCCTTCCTAATATAAGTGTCACACAGAACAGGACAAGACAAAACAACACAGAAGCAGAGTCAGGAAGCCAAGGGGTCGGTAACAGTCGAGCAATGCAGTACAAATCGCAATCCAAGAGAATAGTCAAAAAACAAAGCCAGAGGTCAGAAATAGGAATTCAGGGAATAGCAGAAAAGGAGCTAGCAGGGACAAGTCACAAAACAGAATCAATAGCCAGCGAGCATATGAGGGCTGACAACCTGTTTATAGAAAGTCAGGACCCGCCCCAGACAGGATTGGTAGACAGGCTGTCAATCACACAGGCAAGGCTGAGATTAACTATTAGTGGAGCAGAGGAAAATCAAGGTGCTGAGACTGGTGTGGTAGAAAATCAATTACATAGTCTAGGACAGTGTTCAGACTGAGCAACAAGAATCTTAAACAAGGAATCAAACTGAGCACGCCTCCTGCGCCGCTGCGTGTGGGCAGAGGGTGATGCAGAGACTTGAACAGGCAGAGACGTTACAGCTGCTCTACATGGGGCAAGGAACTCTGGGAATGCGGGATCCCCCACAGTGCCATGCGTGCAGCCAATCAGCAGCCAGCCCTGTGATGTCACATCCCTTTAACCCCTTCGCGAGCGCACACAGCATATTTGACCGATGCATCCAAGGTGTTAAATCCCCCAGATCGGTTATGGAGCTGGTTGTTATTTGTAACTGACAACTAACACCCTGTTCCATAATCGATCCAGGGTTTTAACAACTTGGATGCAGCAGTCAAACATGACCGCGTCATCCAAGGGGTTCCACCATTTTGCCACCCACCTGCCCACCCCGGCTCTCTGCAGCTGTTGTTTTTGGTATGCGATTCGCACACAATTTAATTCGGATCGAATATAATCATATCGCGAAATTTGGCAAAGTTGCTAAATCGAATTTTTGAATACTTTGCTCATCTCTAATGATAATGAAGACCGTGTGTTAGATGTTGATGTGGCATGCCTAGAAGGAGGATCACTTGGAGAAGGAAAAGGATGGTCTTGTTCACTTTCCCTGCCACTGCCACTGCCAGTTCTATTTTACCAAATGAGCTGGTGATGCCTTTTCTTGTAAGTATGGAGAGAAGTACATTTGTTCATGCACAATTATGGCTAATTTTTTGCTTGAAGATCTTGCACATTGTCATGGATTTGTCATTTGACAATGAACAAAAAAATTCCCATACAACAGATGACCACATGTAAATGCTGCTGCTATCTCCAACAGTGCTACAAAGGTATATATAAACAAAAAATGGGCCAATAACCAATTAACAAAAAATGTGCAGGACAAGCAATAAATCAAAAAACAACAAAATCATGCCTACACAAAAGTAAAAATAATTAACAAAGTTTATTAACAAATAAATAAAATACAAAATACAAATGAACAAACACATGAGAGAATACAGGAAAAAACCAATAAATAATGTGTACAAAGGCATGAAGTTCAGGGTATCTAATAAATAAGTAATCATGGCACAGCACCTTCACAAATGCACTTGAGATAATTTTAAATGGCATATTCAAATACAACCAAAGCTCCTCTAAAGTCATACCATAATTTTAAATGTAGAAAAGTGCTAAAAAAATATATATGTTACAAGATGAAAAAATCCTGAAACAACATACCTAAGGCGCAAACAACCTACAAAGGCATGAAGTTCAGGGTATCAAATAAATAAATAATCATGGCAAAGCACCTTCACAAATGCACTTGAGATAATTAGGAATAGCATATTCAAATACAACCAAAGCTCCTCTAAAGTCATACCATAGATTTAAATGTAAAAAGGTGCTAAAAGACCATATGTTACAAGATGAAAAAAATCCTGAAACAACATACCTAAGGCACAAACAACCTGACGCGCGTTTTGCCCTTCAGCTTCGTTCGGAGGTGCTACAAAGGTGTCTGCCACTTCCATCACCAGTGGCACCACAATCACCCCAGAGCTTCTCTTAGGTCTTCCCCGGGCAAGCTTTTTGGATGTTGGGGCAGCACAATTGCTGGAATCGTTATTATCATTGCTCCCACTACCATCTTGTCACCTTGTCATCCTGACCCATTTGCCGCTCATATCTGCAATTTAATCATCATTGGCAATGTCATCTTCCCCACTTTTTTCAAACTCATCATGGCCATGGAATTCTTGCACACCCTCATAGTTTCTACTTTGAGATTTCCCCCTAGTGCCCCTACCAGCACGAATACCACACCCTCTGCCATTACTACCTCAACTATCAACAGAAATGCCTTCCTCTTCCACCTCTGCCTCTGCTTCCAAAAACTGATGACCATTCTCATCCAACTCATCAATAAGAAGAGTAAAACTCGGACTAGGAGAATTATCTTTCTCAGCAGGTGCCACTACTAGTAATTTATGTCAGTGAAGATAAAGAAGAAATGGTTGACAGTCCAGAAAGGTCCTGCCATAAATTACATGTTACAACATTAGAGGAGGATGGAGAACACACAGAAGCCTGACTCAAGGTCGCACTCCCAGCATCACTCTCCAATGTCCTTATGTGACTGAGATGATCAAGCTAAGTAATCAAAAACTTCACTTTCATTGTCAGGAAGTACAACAATCCTGTTTTGTTTCAGTTTTGTTAAAAAGCAAACTTTTTGAATATTCAGGTTGAAACCGGTTTGTTATGAATTGGTTCACTCATCTCTATATGTCACCTGCTGACTGTTTTTTTTTTTCCTTGTAGTGAGCAAATTATTTATTAATATTTAATTATATTTTGCAGTACCAAATCCCATGGTTAATGGGTTAACCTTTAAAAATAGCATACTGTAATGCATTATCCCTGTCCTGATCCATCATACTGACCAAACCTAATCACTGAGTATAGTTGATTTTTTTTGGAAAGTCATATTAAAAAGATCCTTGGAACCTGCATATTTTAAAGCGGTGTTGTGATAAAAATTATGTGGCTAGAAGTGTCTAGGTTAAAGAGGTTGTCCAGGATAAATAATATTTTATAATTAGGCCGGGGGAGGTGAAAAACATAAAAAAAAAAAAAACATACTCACCTGTTCTCTATGCTCCGTTGTCCTCCCAGGGGCGGTCCGTAATGGTCAGCTGTCTTCTTGCTGATGAATTTCTCGCCGCTGTGACTTGCCAGTTCCCTTCTGCTGAGGCCGCTGATTGTCCTTAGTGGTCATGTGACTGCTGAGGCCATTCACCAGCTTCAGAGGACTCAGGAAAGGAAAGGGGATGCTACAGGAAGTGAGGTCCCCGGTTCCCGTCCTTTGGCCTCAGCTGTCTGCAGGACCAGACCACGCGGGGAGACACCGGAGCACCAGGGACAGGTAAGTATGGTTTTCTTTTATTTTTTTTCAACTCCCCAGGCCTAATTCATTGAAAACAATTTAGGCTGGACAACCCCTTTAAGTTTACAGCTAATACTCATTAAAATATTTTTCATGTAACTGGGTGTGATAAACTGGAATTAGATGTCTTTGATTAACCCTGCTCATTCCTTGTTTGACGTTTGTTGGTCATAGTCCAGTGTCTTTGTGTTTATGATTGTCTTTTATTTCACTAGCAGACCTGTAGCATTTCACTAAATCTCTGTACTTTGCTTTACTTTAGCTTTTAGTAGTGAGCAACTTCCAGCTGTTACTTGGTATTGGACAACTGTCACTTAAGGTTTACCAGCAGGCACTAAAACTGTCATGTGTTCTTTAAAGTGTTTTCCTGGCTCAGACATTTATGGCATAATATATACAGAGGTCACACTTCTGGGACCTGCATCTATTTGAAAAGGGGGGTCCCCCAGTCCCACAGCATCAGTGAAATAAAGTGGCTCCGGATTCATTTCTATGGTAGCTCCAAAAGCACACTTTCTCAGCTGTTTTTTGAACTCCCATAGAAATGAATGGTGAAACCCATGCATTCACAGCTGTCTCTACATTCCCAGTGAAGAAACACACATTTATAAGGCGTTTTTGTTCTATACTGCTGATGTGCTATAAGTGTCTGAGATGGAAATCCCCTTGATTATTTTTATGCAACAAGGATCTTTGCACTAAATACAATGGGGAAAAAAGTATTTAGTCAGCCACCAATTGTGCAAGTTCTCCCACTTAAAAAGATGAGAGAGGCCTGTAATTGACATCATAGGTAGACCTCAACTATGAGAGACAGAATGAGAAACCATATCTAGAAAATCACATTGTCTGATTTTTTAAGAATTTATTTGCAAATTATGGTGGAAAATAAGTATTTGGTCACCTACAAACAAGCAAGATTTCTGGCTCTCACAGACCTGTAACTTCTTCTTTGAGAGGCTCCTCTGTCCTCCACTCATTACCTGTAGTAATGGCACCTGTTTGACATTGTTATCAGTATAAAAGACACCTGTCCACAACCTCAAACAGTCACACTCCAAACTCCACTATGGTGAAGACCAAAGAGCTGTGGAAGGACACCAGAAACAAAATTGTAGACCTGCACCAGGCTGGGAAGACTGAATCTGCAATAGGAAAGCAGCTCGGTGTGAGGAAATCAACTGTGGGAGCAATAATTAGAAAATGGAAGACATACAAGACCACTGATAATCTCCCTCGATCAGGGACTCCACGCAAGATCTCACCCCGTGGGGTCAAAATGATCACAAGAACGGTGAGCAAAAATCCCAGAACCACACGGGGGGACCTAGTGAATGACCTGCAGAAAGCTGGGACTAACGTAACAAAGGCTACCGTCTGTAACACACTACGCCGCCAGGGACTCAGATCCTGCAGTGCCAGACGTGTCCCCCTGCTTAAGCCAGTACATATCTGGGCCTATCTGAAGTTTGCTAGAGAGCATTTGGTTGTTCCAGAAGAGTATTGGGAGAATGTCATATGGTCAGATAAAACCAAAGTAGAACTGTTTGGTAGAAACACAACTCGTCGTGATTGGAGGAGAGTGAATGCTGAATTGCATCCAAAGAACACCATACCTACTATGAAGCATGGGAGTGGCAACATCATGCTTTGGGGCTGTTTCTCTGCAAAGGGACCAGGACGACTGATCCGTGTACATGAAAGAATGAATGGGGACATGTATCGTGAGATTTTGAGTGCAAACCTCCTTCCATCAGCAAGAGCATTGAAGATGAAACGTGGCTGGGTCTTTCAGCATGACAATGATCCCAAGCACACCCCCAGGGCAACGAAGGAGTGGCTTCGTAAGAAGCATTTCAAGATCCTAGAGTGGCCTAGCCACTGGAGGGAGTTGAAAGTCCATGTGGCCCATCGACAGCCCCAAAACATCACTGCTCTAGAGGAGATCTGCATGGAGGAATGGACCAACATACCAGCCACAGTGTGTGCCAACCTTGTGAAGACTTACAGAAAACATTTGACCTCTGTCATTGCCAACAAAGGATATATAACAAAGTATTGAGATGACCAAATACTTATTTTCCACCTGTGAGAGTGTGAACCTAGAGGGCGCTAGTGAGCAACCCAAAGCCTGGGTTAAAAAGGTCCTCAACCACACCCATAGGTGGGGCCCAACTTGAGAGAGAGTGTACACAGCCGGAGAGTGCTGCTGGAGACCTGCAGGGAGAAGGTAGATGGTGGAACCAGTTGGAGACAGACAACGCGGTCTGTCCCAAAAGGACTGGATTCCACAACGGACTTAGTTAAGCTCTAGTGTGAGCCAGACCACTAAGAAGAAACCTCAGAAAGCTTGCCCTGTGTGTGGGCTAGGCTATTTTTTTGTTTTGTTCCTGTTTTCACTCACAAGCTGAATAAAGCCATTTATTTTGGATTACTACTACCTGATATGCTGCTTATTTGGCACTCAGCGCCACAAACACCTCTGTAAGTCCAGGAAGCTGCCACCTTTGTTGCTAAACTACCCCCAATTGTCACACCTCATACAATATCTGCACAGATTCCAGGTTTTTCTCAACTTCTTTGTGACTCTCCTGTAAGGTTTGTAAATTCTGAGCATGGACAGATGACATCTCCATCAATTCTTTGTCTTTATTTTGCACCAAAACAGACAATCTCTCATTATCTTCACAAGATCCTGACAGCGCCCTCTCCAGGCTACATATTCTAGCTTTGAGTTCCATTTCTCTTTGTTCCAGAACTCCAGTTCTTCTCTGCCATTCCTTCACGTCTTTGTTTAGTTGAACCTGCTTTAGTTCATGCAAGTGTTGCTCTGACTGCAATATCTGCACCACAGATTCTAAATCACTCTCTCGGTCAGACACCTCCTCCCTCAGCTCTGCAACTTCATTTTCTTTATCAGTTAATGCAGCCGAAAGTTTTTCACACTTCCTGACTTGGTCATCCAAACATTCTGACTGACACTGCAAAAATTCACTTCTCTCACGTTTAGCAGTTTAAAGGTCATCTCTTAATTTTTCAATGACACTCTCTTTGGCAATGGAGTCTTGGACATACTGCTTCTTTAAATCATGCAATTGCTTCTCAAGCACTTGCTTTTGTTCCACACTCTGTAGAACTTTATTAGATAGAGCGCATTTCATTTCTGCAAACTCCTTCTTAGTGACACAGTCCATTCCAGGCACACCCAGCACCACATTTTCACAATGACTAGGATATGAACTCTTCATAGAGTCAAGCTCTTTCTTTAACTTCAAATTCTCTTTTTCTGATACCTCAAGTTGCCATTTCCAATCAGATATTTCATCCTCATAAATAAACCTGATGGTTTTAATCTCATCTTGAAGCTGCTGCACCATAATATTTTAATCTTTGGCGCTTTCATGCACTCCAGTATGAGACATACAGTTAGCCGGGACATATTCATTCATAGAACAGAGGTGCTTCAGAAAATCTAAGTCACTCTCATGCAAGCCATTATCTTTACTTGCACTCCACAGACTCTGTTCCGAGTTTTGTGTCTCTCTGCCTTGAGACTGCTGCAGTAACACACCTGTGCACAGCTTTTCTGCTTTCTTACAAACTGAAATTTTCTTTTTCTTGCCCATGGTTTAATAACAAGATTACACAATATTCCACAGAAACCTTGGGTTCAACCGGCAGCAACTTTTTACTATCTTCTGCAGTCACATGTATTCACCAAACAGTTAACTTATGTGGCACTACAACAATCAGCATTTTATTCTGTCTTCCGCAGAAAACACAAACATGGCACCATAGCCTTTCACATAGACTGTTTGCGATATCTAGTTTCTACACACATTGCTTACTTTCTTGCCATCAGCAAGCACTTTACAGACTTCTGTGCCACAGTATACACAGTCCATTCCCTGGATTCCTCTTCCAGAGTTTTACTTTCACCAGTTTTGCACACAATTTGCTATTTTATTGTTCCACTCACCCCTCCTGGGTTTCTCACTTGAAATCACAAACTTCTTTTTCCAGCTGTAGGCCACAATGCACATTCAGCGATAAAGCAGTTACCAAACACTTGTCTTCCAGGACTTGCGTGGATCTCTTTTTGCCCGAATCTGAAGCACCATATCAGGTAGTAGTAATCCAAAATAAATGGCTTTATTAAGCTTGTGAGTGAAAACAGGAACAAAACAAAAAAACAGCCTAACCCACACACAGGCAAGCTTTACTGAGGTTTCTTCTTAGTGGTTTGGCTCACACTAGAGCTTAACTAAGTCCGTTGTGGAATCCAGTCCTCTTGGGACAGACCCCCTTGTCTGTCTCCAACTTGTTCCACCATCTACCTGCTCCCTGCAGGTCTCCAGCAGCACTCTCCTGCTGTGTACACTCTCTCTGAAGTTGGGCCCCACCTATGGGTGTGGTTGAGGACTTTTTTAAACCAGGCTTTGGGACACTCACCAGCGCCCTCTAGGTTCACACTCTCACACACCATAATTTGCAAATAAATTCTTTAAAAATCAGACAATGTGAATTTCTGGATTTGTTTTCTAATTTTGTCTCTCATAGTTGAGGTCTACCTATGATGTCAATTACAGGCCTCCCTCATCTTTTTAAGTGGAAGAACTTGCACAATTGGTGGCTGACTAAATACTTTTTTCCCCACTGTATGTGTATCACAAGTAAAGCAGCTTTTCAAAGCACAACATGGTTTTGTGATAAGTTATCACAAAGTGATATGTTGTATAGGTGTCTATGTGTGACCACCCAGTAGAGAAGGGTGAATTGCAGCCTTTTAACGCTTTTGTTAGGGTGGTACTCATATGATGACAATAACAGACATTAACTGTAGCAGGGTAACGTACACAGAAAATGCCCCCTTCGGCTGTGTCTGTTACCATTGACACTAATGTAAACAACATGGCGGACACTATCTCCCGTCATGTTTGTTTACTTTTGTAACGGACAAAAAAGTCATGAATGCACAAGTTTTTCTTCCATCAGAAAAGTAAGAAACATGACTGAAGAAAACTTTCGTTTTGTTTTTTTACATTGCGGTGAATGCAAGTGGACACCCAACGGAGGGGGCTCCGTTTGCATCTGTCATTTAATGTCTGCTGCTCTCATTCTGTGACAGATGACAGCAATAGGCATTACCAACAGTAGTGTGAACCCACCCTTAGCATGTTGTCCTATTGTGTTTCAAGACTGCATTCAGTGCTGGGGCTATGCTTACCCGAAATTCACATGACCAAGTTTCACCCATAAAACTCGGACCATGAGTTTGCTGGATTTACCGGCATGAACTTAATGCTAGCAAAGGGACTGCTAGAATAATAGTTATCTATGCTGTTAGAACTCCCTGCCTCCCAGCGACATACTGACCCATAGTGATTATAGAACTGATTATTGTTACTGGGAGGCAGGGAGGCCTAGCATCATAGATAACTATACTGCTAGGAGTCGCTCTCCCGGCATGATGTTCCGGTCAGTGGGTGACACTCAGTCATATGAATTTAGGATTAGTAAGGGACTGATTCATTACAGGCTATTTTTCATTATCGAGTAGTTTTGCTGCTAGGGTGCTGACACACGATGTACCTGATGTGGCTAAAGCAGCATTCAGTCCCCAAGCTTCCGCTGCTTTCACTTTTCAGTAAGAGAAACGCTGATTAATTTCAGCTGTGTATTATTACTGGCGGCAAATTTTTTTTTTATTTCCAAGCAACCGGTTATTTCAGTTCAGTCATTGTGAGATTCCAGTTTATTTAGCAGTGCAGAGCAAGGAAAGAAGAGCTGGACTATCAGAAGCTGGATAAAAAAACATTATAGAAATGCATGTTATGGTGTATTTAGTAAATGGTTAGCATGCAGTGGTCAACTCAGCTACTTTGCAAAATGGTTAGATGAGACACGAAAAATCTCTTTTTCTTTTCCCCAGCAATAGTGTCACACTTACTTATAGGCTATTCTGGAATTGCCACCCACCCCTCTTGAATGGAGCTTATCTGCCATACCAGACACAACCTTTTGACAGCACTGGCTTTCTTTCAAGACTTTATGAATGGGATGAGGGGACTTGCCAGCTTTGGGAGGTTGTGGGTAGCTTGGGAAAGCAAAAAAAACAGTGCACTAGCAGGTGCAGGAACCCCCTTGTTGCACCAATAGGATATTTTGCATATTTTTATGAAAACAGAAAGATCCAGCTGGAATTACAAAGTTATGTTTACAATGCTATCATAGTGCCCTACAAGCTCCTAGATTTACTTTATATACAATTAGAGAGGCAATAGATTCTCTTTAAAATAACTCTGTAAACAATAAAATACATAACAGGCATAAAATACTTATAAAACTGCTCATTCTTGTGACACTTATACCAGCAGAAAGATATGTTAAATTCAACAGAAAATGTAAATCTAGGAACAAATTTTTACAGGTTCATTTTGGGAGTTCAGCAGCAGGACTTTATTAGGTAACATATTTCTGGAGAGAGAAGCAGAGGATAAATGCAATACACCAAGTACAAACAGACGTGAAAGACCAACAGAGGAGCTGCTAGGACAACCACATACATGATTTCTTTTTCAGACCTACTCTTATGCAATTTACAATTTTATTGAATCTCTGGAACCACTTTACAGGTTCTGAAATAATATACTGAAATATTTAAAGCAAGAAAGAAATAAGAAAGTTTACAGCTTTTTGGCTGCTGTTCTGTACCTGTGCCCTTGTGTGAACCTCCCCAAGGAAAACAGCATAATGCTAGTCCAAATCTTTTCTCTGTTACTGCCAGCCACTTTCCTGCACTTTCATCTGCTCGGCCAGTTTGTTGAGTGAGTCTTCATGGTACTGCTGCTGAACCCTCATCACATAAGCCTTGTTCGTAAAAACAAATTATACATGGGACACAAGCAATGGCCACAGAGAAGAAAAAGATCTCTTGTCAGCACTTGGGATAAAATTTCAATGTACTTTATATATAAAGAGATCATTTCACACATTATTACTGGCTAAAGTGGAAAAATGAACAAGAAGATGAAGTAGATTTATAACTAGTACAAATAAGAACGGCAGTGTCGTCCATAGCAACAAATTATGAGTTCAAGTTCATGATTTTAGGTCTTTTTGTTTGTCTTTATCCAGAAATAAAAAAAAAAAAATACTTTACATGTTTTTTTCAGTTGACATACAATGCTCAATCATTGTGATACTACTGTAGAAGATTTCTTTGGACTAGTGTTTCCTATGACAATATTAAAGGGATCTTCTAAGAGATAAATATTATTGATCCAACCTATCTTAAACAGTCTTAATTAATGACATGTCCTATCTTGATCGCTACCTTACTCCTCTAACTTTTTTCAAAATTAAAAGTTCACCATTTCAGGTCAGTTTGGATGGTTTAGGTCTGGGTCCAAACAGATTCATTCTAAACTGGAAGAGAAAATGACCTTAAAAATTGACATGTATATCACGCTGAGGGCTCTTAGGACTCAAAAGCTTAGTAATGGCCAATATAGCCATGGGTAAATGAATGGGTCACAACTAGAGATGGGCAAACCTCTCAAGATTCATTTTGTTTCAGGTTTGGGTGACTTGGGTCCAAGATTCATTTTGGATTGAACAAGTTCAGTATGAACCAAATATTAAAATGGCTTATAACATAGTGTAGAATACTCTCACAGCTCCTAGGAACCTATCAATCCAATTTCTAGCCCTCTAAGGTTAACACTGCCAAAGTTATGTCAAAGTACGCTTGAGGCCAGACAAGATAAAACTTCCATGGCAAACGGGGGCAGCTCCTTCCACTGCTCTAAACTATTGGCCCAGAATTCCATGGGGTCAGAGTTGCGGCATCCCCAGTTGTTTCTGCCCCTTTTAGGGTTAAGATGTTACTCCTGGATCGTTTTTCAGGGGATCGTGAAAAATTTGAGACTTTCCGGGAGTCCTGTCGCCTGTATTTTCGGATTAATCCACAAGCATCCCCTTGCATTGTTTTGGGGCTCCCCTGGTTGAACCTCCATAACCCTATTTTTGATTGGGGTAAAAGGGAGTTGGTAAAATGGGGAGATCAGTGCTCATCCCACTGTATTGTTTTGAACACCTTAAATTGTGTTACTGAGGAGACTGTCTCGGCTGCTAAAGGTGGGAAACACCAGGTGAATAAAAAATGTTTGCCTGGCCCACCAGTGTCTGTGGTTGTGCAAAAAGACCCTGAATTGAAGGCAGAGAAAATACTGGGTCCTACTAAAACTGGTTTATCTGGTGAGGGTCCGGTGGCCCCTCATAAAGGGGGGGGGGGTACTGTAACGTCTCTGCCGTTTCGGGTCTCGGCGCCGCCCTCCGCTCGCACGCTGTGGCGAAGGAGGCGTGTTCAGTTTGGTTCTTTGTGTAAGTTTCTTGCTGCTCAGTCTGAACATGGTCCTAGTCAGTGTAATGGATTTCCAGCCCCACCCGTGTTCTGAACATTTCTCTCTGGACGGTATAGAGTTAATCTCTTCCTGGCCTGTGTGATTGACAGCCTATGTACCTATCAGATCTGGGGCTGGGCCCAGACTTTCTTTATACAGGATGTCACTTCTCTGCAAGTCGCCGGTTATTGCTCTTGTCTTTGCCTGCTCTCCTTGTTATATTGCTTTCTACTTTGTTACCTGATTCTCTGACCCTTTGGCTTGCCTTTTTGACTATTCTCTTGGATTTTGACTTTGTACTGCATTGCTCGTTTGTTACTGACCCCTTGGCTTGCTCACTCTGCTTCTGTGTTGTTTTTGTCTTGTTCTGTTCTGTGTGTCACTTACCCAGTATAGGGCTTGTCTTCGAGTTGTCCTTTTACCGTTTAGGGTAACTGAGGCAATAGGAAGGGACAGTGGCTGGGGTGAGATTAGGGCTCACTTGTCTCTGTCCTTCCTCCCAGACCCTGCAGTAGTGTCAGGGTTGCTACGGTTGGCAAGACCCTTACAGTTACTTTCTGTTCATCTGAAATTTTTTTCATTACCTCTTGCTTATAAACATATGCAGACATATATAAAATTATCTAAACATACAAAATTAAATGGCCAAATCATTGCAGGGCTAGTGATGACTTTTTTTTATATATATTCTGTGACATAACTGTATTTATTATCCCTGTACTGTGATATTACTGTGTTTATTATGTTTACACTATGAGCCATCTGCTGCAACCCCCTTCTCCCCCTTACCCCCCACAGCCCTGTTATTAAAACTGCCTTCAATTAGCAATTGGCCTGTGAAAGATCCTCCGTGCGCCAAACCGCTTTGGCCACACCCTGAGTCCTCTTTCATATAAAAACCACACTCACTGCCAGTGAGTGCTGGGTTCACCAGATAAATACAAGACAAGCCTTCTAAATTTTATATATTTATTAACCCCTAAATGGGTCGGTATTAAAATCTAACATATACAGATCAGAACAGATATGCAGACATATGCAAGCATTAACAGTTACTAGTTGCAAGATACAGTACAAATAAAATAAAAGGGATTAAAGGTGAAATGATTACTTTACCACACATGTCCTTGATGTGGTTCTATAGTCCAACACTCACACATGGCATGTGTGAGTCACCAGTGGAGGCTTTTCAGCATGTGGCATTAAAACGATAATCCCGCCTGCATGCTCTCATAACAGTCTCTCAGCATTAGTCCAATAGTCTCTCCCAGTCTCTTGTAGGCTCATCATCATCAGCAGCAGCATTCCAACCTGCCTGCTCATAGTAGCATCTCAGTCAAAGTCTCTCTCAGTGGAAGTCTGTCTGTAACAACTCTGTAGCATGATCCCAGCACAGTCTTCATAGCATGATCTCCATAGTGTAATCTCCTGCATAATCTCCATAGGGTAATCTCCTGCCTAATCTCCTAGTGTTAGTCTCCCCCTACAGACCTCTTACCTCATCTTTTATACCCTTTATGCCCCCTCCCAGAATGAGGTCACCGGCGACAGTACGTCTGATGAGTTAATTCAATCACGTTCAGACCCTTTGTATGTAGATGAGACAAAGTGAATTGATACCCTGTTATCAGTCATATCTGATCAACAGCCCAGGCATGAACAATGCACTATTGTTTGATCAGCCAGGGCTGTATAGGAATACAATGGAGCCCTATTGTTCCAGCCTAGACGCTACTGCCAATATGCACCTAGGCTTGTAGCTGCGCACAGTATGCAAGCAAGGAAGAAGGGATATCCTATACCCAGAGACCAAAATATAGCTGAGTTATGGCCATATTTAGGCAGAATCATCACATGGCCAAATTGGCGAGTTGCATATCTAAGGCAACATCTCACCTTCAATTTCATTGGCAGTGGCTACATCTGTACATCTTCTTCACTGCACTTGTTTTGTTGCTAGATATTTTGTTATGCTAGTGGGCTGTCTTTGAAGGTTATGTAAAGTGGACTGAGCACTTACTCACATCATTACTGCCCTGTTTACCTCTGAGGATGCCAGGGATCTGGTGAAATATGTCAGGAGGAGTGTATAACTGAATTCTCATCAGCAGTGTCTTGGGGCAGTATAAGTGTCATGCACACAGCACTTATCACTGGAGGATATTGTATCAATTGATAATATATGACCCCAAGCTTAATTGGAAGGAAGTGCGATATAAATAATAATAAATATTGATTCTGAAATAGTGGTTTAATGTTGGCTATCTTCCAGTAGACAGAGCCTTTATGTATGACTGAAAATAATTCCGAGAACTATTTACAAGGAAACTAACACTGTATTTTAATTCACCAGTTCACATATTTATTTTAATTCCTAGTTTTAGGAATATGGGAAATGGGCATTTTCTTGCCTGTGAGGCAAATTCTAAATTCATAAAGGTAAATTCTTGTTCTATCCAATACTTTTTGGTCCTGTTTGTTAGCTAGCAGTCCCACTGTATGTCATATCTGTAATGACAATACATTTATGATGGATGTGGCTAACAGGCTGAAATCACAAGCACAATGGATGAAATAGCAAGGCAGTGAATGTATGGAGGGCTATCCAGCCAACTCCATTCTGCCAAAGGGTAGGCAGATTTAATGTATTCTCAATTACAAAACTTAATTTCATTAAATTTTTTTGTCAACTGAAAAAAGTATTGGAAAACCCCTTTAAATTAATACTCGGGAGTCACGAGTGCTGAACTGTTGCATGGTCTAAGTGCCCTACAATTATGTATAACAATTAGTGTTGGCTGGAGAGATATGCTATGTAAGTGTAAGGGAAATGCTAGAGGAGCGATTCCCCAGTAGCTGCTGATGAACCCTGGGGGGAGGGGCACAATAAGACAGTGAGCGCTAAAGCTGATCCCCCACACTGGCCCTGCCTACTTGACTGACTGTCCTAGGTGACAGCCGACAACTTGGAGCCAATCCCTTCACTAAATAAGTGACACACAGAACAGGACAAGACAAAACAACGCAGAAGCAGAGTCAGCAAGCCAAGGGGTCGATAACAGCCGAGCAATGCAGTACCAAAATGAAATCCAATAGAGTAATCACAGGGGCCAAAGGTCAGAAGTAAGTAATACAAAAATAGCAGAAAAAGGAGCTAGCAGGGACAAAGTCACAAGACAGAATCTCAATAGTCAGCGACTATGTGTGAGCTGATGACCTTTTTTTAGCAAGTCCAGGACCTGCCCTAGACTTGATTGGTAGACAGGATGTCAATCACATAGGCCAGGCTAAGATTAACTATTTGAGGAGCAGAAGAAACAAGGTGTAGGAGATGGGTGTAGCTGAAATTCAATTACATAGTCTAGGACAGTGTTTAGACTGAGCAACAAGAACCTTAAGCAAGGAATCAAACTGAACACGCCTCCTTCGCTGCAGCGTGCGAGTGGAGGGTGGCGCAGAGACCCGAACAGGTAGAGACGTTACAGTATGCTACTCAAACAGTTTTTATAACTACTCGACTTGTTTGGCTAATTGTCTCACCATGTTCACTGCTTCTATCTTCATTTTTCCACCCATTCATGCAATGGATTTAATCTACATCAATCTCTATTTCCTTCCCTCCCCATGTACCTCTGGCATACACTGTTCTCATTTTTTAAACCCATTAAACCATCTTGTTCCATTGTACAATGCAAAAAAATTACCAATATATTGTCTTCCCCCATCTCCCCTAATTCCTCTTACTGTTTCAACTCCTTACTACAGATGGGCGAAGTGACTCATCCTGAATATTCCAAATTGTTTGGTTTTTCACAAAACCGAACAAATGGCGATTCGCTTTGGAGACACAAGAATGACCATAATACAAGAAAATTGCCGCCGCCACGTATTAGACCAGGAAATACAGAGCAGACAATGTTATGTGTGCAATGACTCAACAACATCTGACAGTCTCAGCAAATAGACAGTGGTTGGTGGACCTTACAGTGCTGATGTCATATACACTATATAAAGTTTGTACACTCGTAACCAGCTTTTATTGGCTGTAATGGTGGATGCATCTCACAGCTAATGCTATCCTTTTAGGTAGGCTATAGGCAGCACAAGTCAGAATTGAAAACTGAACAATAGTTATAGAAGTACTTAGAGAGAATCAAGCAATAATACGCAGGCAGATTAGTAGTGCAGTGCTAGAATAGAATTGAATAGACAGACACAGATAGACTTAAGACAGGTTCAGTCAGAGAGAGCAGAGCAGACAATTAACCTTTTTATTGCCAGGCAATAATTTATATTGTCTGACAGTAATTGTAATAGAACAATGTCATCTCTTCTCTATATGCATAACATATTCTTTCTAGCATTGTAAATCTAAAGAGAATATTTCAATCTTTTTCTCTGTATGCACATGTGCACTGTATGTGCATATGTAGTTCTAGATATATGTCACACACAATAGTAAAATAGTAGTGGTGTCTTTGGTACTACTAGTAATGCATCCTTCACTAATGTAAAAAAAAGAATCTCCATTATTTTGGCATTTTTTTTTGTGTATTCACCCAATACAGTCTATCCTGCTGTAATCTTAAAAAACACCTTCAGGAATAGGAATTTCATATTTTCTCGGCTCTGGTCTGGTGAGGTGTCCTATCCATAAAAAAAAAAGAATCTCAGTTATTTCAATGTTTTTTTGGTTAACAAGTAAGCACTGTCTACATAAAAAAAAATGAGTGGAAAAAATAGGGCAGGGGACAGACAAAAGGAGGGGGGAGGAGGAAACTCGTTAAAATTCTGCTACTACTCCTAACAATAAGAATGTGGGTGGCAAAAGCAACACTGCTTCTAGTTTTGGTGGCACCGCCAGTAGCCACAGGATTGTTGTACTTCCTACGAATGTTAATTAAATTTTTGATTATTTAGCTGGATCATCTCAGTCACAGGGGGATATTGCATCATGCTTCTGTGTGTTCCTCCTCCTACGTAACACGTCATTTATCACAGGGCCTTTCTGGACTGTGTGTCTCCTTCACATTCTTCACTGACACAGATCCCTCGTAGTGACGTGGCATCTGCTGAACAATCTATTTCGCCTAGTAGACTACTACTGGTAGTCGTTCTAGTAGGGGAGCAAGGGGAATATCTGGAGGTGGAAATTCTGAGGGTGTGCATGGCCATGATAATGTGTTAGAAAAAAGAAAAGTAGCCGTGGCCATGCAGAAACAAATGTAGGAATGACATCTCTATGTACTCATATGAAAAGGCATCACTCTCTTATTTAGAAAGATAGACTGAGTGGACTTAAAACCCAAATTTCTACCCATAGGTGACCCTCAACACCCTTTAAACTTAAATAACAGACACCAGATCGTGGTGTGGATAAATGTGGGGTTGGCCACAGCTTTATTAATAACATAAACAAACAAATCTCCATGCCAACGATTATGTCCTGTAAATACCAACACCTTCTTAGCCGAATGTCCCACTGTGAAACAGCGGGCATGTGGGCCCTCTTTCCTTAACCATGATTTTTGTGGGCATGTTCTCCCACCACGCTGTGATATCACCAAAGAAAGAAAGATAACACAAACAAAAACCACCAATAACACCATATAAGAAAAAAGGGGGCAGGGTGGGTGGGTGTACTTCTCACCAAGACAGGCAGAAGGTAAGACCACGCCTACATGCTCTCCACTGTCTTATATATGCTCATACCCCCACCTTTCTCTGACACTTAAAAACATCACCTTAATTCAAATGTAAATAGCACTTTCCTTCCGCCACTCAGTCTATGGCCCTTTCCCTATCCACTTCAGGGCCTTCAAGACTGAGTGGACTTAAAACCAAAGTTTCAACCTATAGGTGACACTCAACACCATTTAAACTTAAATAACAGACACCAGACCGTGGTGTGGATAAATGTGGGTTTGGCCACAGCTTTATTAATAACATAAACAAACAAATCTCCATGCCCATGATGAAGTCCTGTAAATTCCAACACCTTTTTACCCGAATGCCCCGCTGTGAAACAGCGGGCATGTGCATGTGGGCCCTCTTTCCTTAACCACGATTATTGTGGACATGTTCTCCCACCAAGAAGCTGGCAGTGTACCCCCTACACCTGGCAGCAACCACCCCAACCCAACAAGACCAACGCCTTTTTGAGATCTTCTTTCAGTCCCAGCAGGAATGAACCCCATCACGCAATAACAAATCCGAATTATCCCCCTCCAAATCTGTATGTCGAATCACAACACCTTGCAATGAACGCACAAAACGGGAAATCTGAAAATTCAGGACCTTACAGGTCTTATCAATAGCCAAGGGATCCCTGGAACCACGCCACACCTGATGCGGCACCACCTCCAACCAAACCAGAACTACTCTACTAAAGAAGGCAGAGACCTGCTGCATATCCTGCTTTATCAAGGCGATGAACTCTGCCAACTTCACCTTACCCAAATCATTTCCCCCCGCGTGGATTAAAACTACGGCGGGGCCCTGAGTCAGTCGACTAGCCATGACAATATCTTGCAGTATCTGTTGCCATTGCAAGCCGCAACGTCCACACCAGTGTACCTCAACATTATGTAGCCCCAGACACAGGCCTCCCGGTCGCATGGCGGCCCAACGCTCGGCCCAGAAAATGTACGAGTGCCCAAGGATCCATATGGAAGGTAAACTGGGACCTGCAAAGACAAAACAAAGAACACATAGCAACTACTAAGGAATAAACACAACCGAAGGAAAAAACATCACTGTGTAAGTAAATCAGGCCGGATATAACTTCTATAGCAATCAGACTTCCACCGACCCAAACGTTTAACCACGTCCTCCCCCATACCACACGTATCGGCCATTGTTGCAGCCCCTATGCGAAACGAATGTGTGCCAAAATCCCGCGGATTCAAACCCAACTCTCCGAGGCACGAACGAAAAACAGACAAAAACTGGGAACAAGTCAACAGATGTGTGCACCAGAAAAAACGTAGCCGCAGGGCGGCTTGCAACAAAATCACGAATGACACGGACAAAAAATCGACCCCAAAGCCTTTATGGTGACCCAGTTGCCCCGCCAAAAAACGTCCGTCTTAGATCTACGAATACAGACTTTAACCCCGTCATCCATCACCACCACATCAGCTTCCCTCAAACCGCCCTGGCACGACCGACTCTTACTAAGCAACTCACCCACACGCAAAGCCACAAAAAAGGAAAGTGCAAAAGCCACCCACAATAACAAAATCTCCCCAGCATATCGACACTTCCAGGACAGCACTAAGGCGAACCAGCAAACTGAAAGAGACTATCCCCACCCGTCGTCTCCTTATTCCAACCCTTGAGGACCCGCTGAACAAGGAAATGTTTGGTAAAGTCACGCCTACCAAAGAGCTTCAACATGAAAGCTACCCCAGACAAATTTTTGAGAGCCACGTTAGCAGAGGCCCGATGATCACGCAACTGCAATAGGAAGTCCATCGTAATGTCCAACAAATGACCGTCGTCTGCAGATAGAGACCGGCAGCCATGGGCAAGCTGTACCGACCACTTCTGCTGTCAGGTGTAGGGCACGGAAAACCTGGAAATTTGAACGGGACAGGGTGTCAGCAAAACAATTCTACACTCCTGGCACATGCTTCGCCCTAAACCAGATGTTATGCTGCAAACAGCAGAGAACCAAATGTCGCAGAAAAGCCAAAACCGGAAGAGAAGAAGAGGACTGAGTATTGATGACCTGAACCACCGCAATATTATCTGTCCAAAAACAGATTCTTTGATTGGCCACACCCGAACCCCAAATCTCAATCGCAAATACAATCGGAAACAATTCCAAAAGAGCCAGATTCTGCACTAAATCCATATCCACCCAAGAGACCGGCCAGGCACCCCTACACCAAGAATCCCCAAAAACAGCCGCAAAACCATCACTACCAGCGGCGTCCGCTCAACCTTGTCGTCAGGCAGCCTAAAAACCATCTTTATAGTGTCCAGTTCGATACCCAGGAAAGACAATTTAGTGGTCGGCCCCTCTGTCTTTTCTGCAGACAGAGGCACCCCAATGCTACCTCGAAACGTGTGCAAAAGGTATGCACAAACCGTCGAACTAGCAGGACCTACAAAGAGAAAATCGTCGAGATGCAATACCGAAGGGATGCCCGTCTCAAAACGCACCATCCATTCCATAAAGAAACTGAAAACTTCAAAATAGTAACAAGAGATGGAGTATCCCATCGGTAAGTACATATCGACAAAAAACTTATCAGCAACAACACAACTCAGCAAATGAAAACAGGACAGGTGGACTGGCAACAAATGGAAGGCCAACTCAATATCAGACTTGGCCAACAGCGCCCCCAGTCCCTCCAGCGCAACCAACTGAACTGTCCGGTCGAAGGAAGGCATCCGCCTTAGATATTCCATCATTGACAGAAGAACCAGGTGGATAAGAAAGATGGTGGATCAGACGATACTTCCCAGTCTCTTTCTTAGGCACCAAACCCAAAGGGGATACTTGCAAATTAGGCAGATGAGGGTCGTCAAATGGACCCGCCATATAACCCAACGCAACCTCCTTCAAAACTTTATCCCAGACCAGCGCAACATTATCCCTAACCGATTTTAAATTGGGTGACAACAGCAAAACCGATGAGTGTTCATGCAGTATATAGAACCCATGGTAAAACCCGTCTCTAAGAAGGCTTGCCTCCTGTCTCCTGGGATACCTGTCGAGCCACGGCTACAACTGCTGGCCTCTCACCGGTGTTCTCTGCACTGCCAGCGACACCCACCTTGGCAGGTTGCTGCTGGCGCCAGAAACACCGCAAGGCGCACCACCACAGATGGCGCACTCATGTTTAAATCGGCATGCCGCATGGAAGCGGCAATGCCCTTCATTAAACTGCCAACACACTCCGTTCGGTTTGGGGGCCGTAGAGCCAGGTTGGGAACCCAACCCGGCGGCTTCACCCGGAAGAGGCCACTGGGGCCTTTGGGAAAGGATTAACTGAATCCACACATCAGTGGCCTTAGAGGCCCAACTGATGGATGGACTCAGCACCAGGCGCCGACGAAATTCCTCGTCGTGCCTCCACCACGCCGAACCACCATGTAATTTATGAATGCTGTAAATCATATCCAGATAAACGAACAACTCACGACCGTTATCTGGACACGATCGCAAAATAATGTGAGACAACATAGCAAAAGCCTGCAGCCAATTGCCAAAAGTTTTGGCAACCCGCAGCTTCTTCTCCGCACCCTTCCCAAAAACCCGCTCCTTGTCCACGGTCACATGGTCCGTGGACAAGAGAGACCATATTTCGATATATTTGCCTTTTACAGTGCGATCCCTGACATCCGCCGGCACATGAGTACCCCCGGAGCAACACCGCAGAAGATCGAATTGCGAAAGACGAAACCTGAATGCACAGGAGAAACCACAGGAGGGGCAGCGGCAGTCGAGGACACCGCCTGACCCTCCAAA
Source organism: Leptodactylus fallax (assembly GCA_947044405.1). Lineage (NCBI taxonomy): Eukaryota > Metazoa > Chordata > Amphibia > Anura > Leptodactylidae > Leptodactylus > Leptodactylus fallax. Next base: position 1,492,297 of record CAMRHE010000197.1, on the reverse strand, counting down.
ACCTCAAGCATACGTTTTAGAACAGAAGAAAAATCAGCAGATCCAGTAGAAACAGAGGGAGGAGATGCCACAGCTGGGAGGCAGTCGTACTCACCACCCTTCGTCGCGTCTGACATCTGGGTTGACGGCAAAGATGAAGGCGCCGCGTGGGGAGGCCGATCCATTGAGCGCCGCCCCGACTCAGAAGAGGCCCTCCCAGATGTTCCAGCCGCATCTTCACCAGACTGTGGACGAAGTGAGGAACGAGACCCGCCAGGCACATGTCCGTCCCTCCAGCTATGAGATCGATGACCAGTGGACCGACTGCACAGGGAAGGACGGCGGCTGTGATCCCTCCTTCTGCGGCGGCTGTCCCCTCCATGGGAACGCCGGTGTGGTGAATACATCCTCCTGCGGCGACGATGAGAGATGTGGCCTGAAGAGAAAGACTCAGAGAGAGAAGGAGTGTTAGACCGAGCCCTCGCGGATCGCCCAGAACGTCTCCTAGATCTATCTTTGTGGGTGTGGATGGCAACCTCAGCTAGTGCGAAGTAGGGTTCCAACCCCTAAATATCATAGGCTATTTTGTCCTTCTATTTCCATACTATGCGACCTTTGTATATTTGTATATTTATATATGTATATCTAAATTTGTATATAGTCTCTATATGTGTAGAGTGCTCTATATTCTACACGGATTTTGCACTCATGTCATTGTATGATTATTATATTTGTAGTCTGATGAAGGTCAATTAGACCGAAACATCACAACTGTACTCTACACGCTGTATTTGAAGCTGAATAAAGCACAACTCACTGCATCAAAAAAAAAAAAAAAAAACTGTCCCCTAGATCTAGTCTCTCTGGCGTCACTCCCTGCAGTAGAACCAGGAGCGGTGCCCCCCTTCCCTCCCAACACAGGCAGGTCCACAGCAGAGGGGAGAATATCAGCAACCTCCTGTGTGGCAGCAGCATACAGTCTCCCAGACCCACACAAGGGAGTTTGTTTTGTCAAGATTAGTGTTGAGTGAACCCATTCTGCACAGTTTGGGTCCGTGCCGAACTTCGTGAACCCAACCTCGACCCGAACGGCAGCGCTGAAGTTCGGCTCATCCCTAAAGCTGGTTGATTGACTACTGAGCAGCCAATCAACCAGCTTTAAGCCCACAGACATCACAGACATGCCCAGTATGGGCATGACTGTGATTGGCCAGACGGGACATGTGACCCTTCTGTATAAGAGGCAGGGTCACAGGTCCTGTCACCATTCCAGCTAGGTAGGGAGAGGCTGCAGCTGGAGATAGGGACAGTCAGGGCCTTAGCTAAGTTTAATGATTGTCCTATTCAGGGCAGTGCAGCTAGGTAGGGAGAGGACCTGATACTATGAGGGACAGTTAGCCTAGAAATAATAATTGCCCTTTTCAGGGCAGTGACAGTAAACTGTGTGTGTATACCCATACCATCTCCTAGTGCAGTAAAATTAACTGCATGTGTACCCATACTGTCTCCTAGCGCAGTAACAATAACTGTGTGTGTACCCATACTGTCTCCTAGCGCAGTAAAATTAACTGCATGTGTACCCATACTGTCTTCTAGCGCAGTAAAAATAACTGTTTGTTTACGCATACTGTCTTCTTGCACAGTGAAAATAACTGCGTGTGTACCCATATCGTATCCTAGTGCAGTAACAATAACTGCGTATGTATACTTCTAGCACAGCGAAAATAACTGTGTTTTAAAATGAAAAAAGCAGGAAATAAGGGACAGGGACGTGGCCGTGGTGCTGCTGGTGATGGAGCTGGTGGTACAGGGAGACGACGTGTTACATCTGTGCCTGCTACACCTTCCTCTGGTGCAAGCAGGCACCAGGGTTTGCAGCGTATTCTTGTAGGCCACAATAGCGCTGTCAGAATGGAGAGGCCAGATGAAGTTGAGGCATTGGTACATTACGTCACAGTGCCTCAAGTTCCATCAGATTGTCTTCCATCCGCTCCACTTCTGATGAAAGTGCAGAGCCCTCCACCTCACCCCCTTCAAAACAGCAAGGCCGTCTCAGCCACAAGTCATGGAGCAGTCACTACTGTAATGCTCTATGATAACTCTCCTAGCTTGGATTCCATGGGCCATGCACCTGCCCTTGCCCCAGTTGCAGACATAGAGTTCCCAGATGCCCAACAACTTGAGTTGGTGGCTGAGGATGTGGACAGCGGACCATCGCAGGACATCTACCATGAGGGTGAAATCCAAATGAAAACTGGAGGCTGACAAGGAGGGCAGTGGTGAGGGGTTGGTGGAAGACGAGGTCCTAGACCCAACATGGATTGAAGGCAATGATAGTTCGGAGGAAGAGGTGGTGGCCATGCAGACTCAGGTAACCAGCAGAGGTTACCAGCCACAATGTCGCTTGCTACTGCCCACCACGCCCAGGGACTGAGCACACAAAAGCCGACTCAGAGGATCTCCCTTGCGTGGCATTTTTTTAAGCAGTGTGCAGAAGACAAAATACAGGTCATTTTCATGTTGTGCTGCCAGTCCCTGAAGCGAGGGAAAGGTGTGAATAATCTCAGCACCTCATGTATGACCAGGCACCTGCAAACAAAACATAAGCTGCAGTGGATGAGACACCAAAAAAACATGGAAACAGCTGAGGCTCCCTCTGCAGCTTCGGTTGTCTCAGTTTCTACCACACCTCCCGAGAGACAGGGCCACTTGTCTCCCCGCAAAGGGAGAATGTGACACCACCAGCACCAAACCTGTCCACACCATCGCAGGGAAGCATTCAGCTTTCTATCCACCAGTGGAGAGAAAGCGGAAGTTTGGCCCATCTCACCCACGAGCCCTGGTCCTGAATGGGAACATTTCAAAATTGCTGGCCTTTGAAATGCTCTCATTCAGGCTGGTGGGGATGGAGAGCTTTAAGAGTCTTATGGCAGCGACTGTCCCACAATATGTAATTCCCAGCCGCCACTACTTCTCTCGGCAAGCCATCCCTGCCTTTCACCGATAGGTTGTGGAGAAAATAAGGTGTGCACTGCGCAATGCCATTAGTGGCAAGGTGCACATTACAACTGACACATGGACAAGTAAGCATGGGCAGGAACATTACATCTCTTTAACTGCCCACTGGGTAAACGTAGTGGTGGTTAGGGCCTGAGGCGGGAAGCGCCTTGGCACATGCAGTTCCACCACCCAGGATTGCCGGACATCACTCGTTGCCCCCTCCTACTCCGCTACCTCCTCTCCTGCCTCCTCATCCAGTCAGCGCAGCGCCTGCACCACCAGTTTGAGCACAGCCATGGGGAAACGGCAGCAGGTGAAAGACCGTACACCGCCCAGTCTGGGCGAAAGAAGTGTAACATTTATTTTCACACAGTGTAAGTGGATTATGCTATATATTCCATTCCATATATCACAACGCCATGTAGTATAGGACATAGATTACAGTAGGATCAGAAAAAACGTGCTATGTTTCGTTCTAAACAGCGAACTTCATCAGGCATGATCCTAGGTACAATCATAAAATAGCCATAAGAATTTGCAATTTCATTTCAATTGTAATTAATATGCAATAGTGGATATATGGTAAAACTCAGCATGTTCATTAAAAGGACAAAATAATATTGACCTAGAATAAAAAAGGAAAAAATTGGTGAAAGAAAAAGGGGGAGGGGAGTTAAGACTGCCAGTGTATAAGGCAGAAACTATGGACAGAGGTATATAATAAAGCTATAGTGTTAAATAGGATTTACGTTTTGTCCCCCTTGTTCCATTTCTTCTTTGCCTTCCCAGCCCCCCTTTCCCTTTACTGTAACTCTATTCTTTATCCTGCATACTTCTTATTATTTATTATTTTTTATCTTTCCCCTTTCTTTTACCCTTCTCTATATTTATAAGTACTTCTCTCTTTTCTTTTCTTTTAATCGGTGGTCCATTATGCCGATGCGTTCCACGATGTAACGCACGTGCCATTTATCCTCTTGTCCGTAAACAGGAAGTTGCGCATTTACGCAACCTGCACTTTTGCGTTCCAGCGGTGAAACGCATATACCAATGCATAGTGCGCTACATCAATGATGAAACTTCTGGTATGACGTAACTTCTGGTTTTGGCGCGCGGTTATTTAAACTATCCTTTTTTAAACCATCTCCATTCAAGATTTGGCTTGCTTTACATTCCACTATTCCACCAACGCTATCAGCCACCCCTCTGGACCACCTATGGTATGTACAACATTCCCTCATTCATCCTGCATAATATACAGTACAGACCAAAAGTTTGGACACACCTTCTCATTCCAAGAGTTTTCTGTATTTTCATGACTATAAAAATTGTAGATTCACACTGAAGGCATCAAAACTATGAATTAACACATGTGGAATTATATACTTAACAAAATAGTGTGAAACAACTGAAAATATGTCTTATATTCTAGGTTCTTCAAAGTAGCCACCTTTTGCTTTGATTACTGCTTTGCACACTCTTTTCATTCTCTTGAGGTAGTCACCTGAAATGGTCTTCCAACAGTCTTGAAGGAGTGTCCAGAGATGCTTAGCACTTGTTGGCCCTTTTGCCTTCACTCTGCGGTCCAGCTCACCCCAAACCATCTCGATTGGGTTCAGGTCTGGTGACTGTGGAGGCCAGGTCATCTGGCATAGCACCCCATCACTCTCCTTCTTGGTCAAATAGCCCTTACACAGTCTGGAGGTGTGTTTGGGGTCATTGTCCTGTTGAAAAATAAATGATGGTCCAACTAAATGCAAACCGGATGGAATAGCATGCCGCTGCAGGATGCTGTGGTAACCATGCTGGTTCAGTATTCCTTCAATTTTGAATAAATCCCCAACAGTGTCACCAGCAAAGCACCCCCACACCATCACACCTCCTCCTCCATGCTTCACGGTGGGAACCAGGCATGTAGAGTCCATTCGTTCACCTTTTCTGCTTCGCACAAAGACACGGTGGTTGGAACCAAAGATCTCAAATTTGGACTCATCAGACCAAAGCACAGATTTCCACAGGTCTAATGTCCATTCCTTGTGTTCTTTAGCCCAAACAAGTCTCTCCTGCTTGTTGCCTGTCCTTAGCAGTGGTTTCCTAGCAGCTATTTTACCATGAAGGCCTGCTGCACACAGTCTCCTCTTAACAGTTGTTGTAGAGATGTGTCTGCTGCTAGAACTCTGTGTGGCATTGACCTGGTCTCTAATCTGAGCTGCTGTTAACCTGCGATTTCTGAGGCTGGTGACTCGGATGAACTTATCCTCTGCAGCAGAGGTGACTCTTGGTCTTCCTTTCCTGGGGCGGTCCTCATGTGAGCCAGTTTCTTTGTAGCGCTTGATGGTTTTGGCCACTGCACTTGGGGACACTTTCAATGTTTTCCCAATTTTTCGGACTGACTGACCTTCATTTCTTAAAGTAATGATGGCCACTCGTTTTTCTTTACTTAGCTGCTTTTTTCTTGCCATAATACAAATTCTAACACTCCATTCAGTAGGACTATCAGCTGGTTATCCACCTGACTTCTGAACAACACAACTGATGGTCCCAACCCCATTTATAAGGCAAGAAATCCCACTTATTAAACCTGACAGGGCACACCTGTGAAGTGAAAACCATTTCAGGTGACTACCTCTTGAAGCTCATCAAGAGAATGCCAAGAGTGTGCAAAGCAGTAATCAAAGCAAAAGGTGGCTACTTTGAAGAACCTAGAATATAAGACATATTTTCAGTTGTTTCACACTTTTTTGTTAAGTATATAATTCCACATGTGTTAATTCATAGTTTTGATGCCTTCAGTGTGAATCTACAATTTTTATAGTCATGAAAATACAGAAAACTCTTGGAATGAGAAGGTGTGTCCAAACTTTTGGTCTGTACTGTATATTGTATACTTATTATACTAAAGTCCTTCTCAGTCATACCGCTTTATACTTACTGTATTCAAGTTTTGGGATTATACCATTTTATATACTTTGCATTATATGTTTCATTTATACCGTATGGTTTTCGAACTCTATGACCCCATAAAACTGCCCTCTACTTCTACTTTGGCCCTTGTTGCCACCTATTTTCTTTCTTTTTCCATCTTTTTTCATCTATATATCCTATTCAACACTATAGCTTTGTTATATACCTCTGTCCATAGTTTCTGCCTTATACACTGACAGCCTTAACCCCCCCCTTTTTCTTTCACCAATTTTTTCCTTTTTTATTCTAGGTCAATATTATTTTGTCCTTTTAATGAACATGCTGAGTTTTACCATATATCCACTATTGCATATTAATTACAATTGAAATGAAATTGCAAATTCTTATGGCTATTTTATGATTGTACCTAGGATCATGCCTGATGAAGTTCGCTGTTTAGAACGAAACATAGCACGTTTTTTCTGATCCTACTGTAATCTATGTCCTATACTACATGGCGTTGTGATATATGGAATGGAATATATAGCATAATCCACTTACACTGTGTGAAAATAAATGTTACACTTCTTTCACCTGAATATCTACGGTGTGTGCAGTGATTTGGAAATACTATATAACGGGTTGGAGAATCCTTCAACTGGCACCACCAGCATTATCCTCACTGTACGGTACCAACGAATTATATTTACAGTCTGGGCGAAAGACCGCACACCGCCCAGGAGCTGTGGGATGGGATCGAAAGGCAGACAGATGAATGGTTGCTGCCGCTGAACCTTAAGCCCGGCAAGGTGGTGTGCGACAACGGCATAATCTAGTTGCAGCCTTGGGCCGAGTCGGGTTGACGCACATCCCTTGAATGGCACATGTGCTCAACTTGGTGGTGCAAAGCTTCCTGGCCAATTATCCAGACATGCTGGAGCTGCTGCATAAAGTGCGTGCTGTGTGCGCGCACTTTCAGCGTTCACACCCTGCTGCTTGCCTATCTGCACTGCAGAGGAACTTTGGCCTTCCCACCCACCGCCTCTGCAGCAGCTGGACTGAGGCCCAACGGCTAGCCTTACAGCCTCAAGGAGGGTTATCTTTTGCCCCAGGCTCAACTAGAGACAGCCCTGTGAAGGGAGTTGCCGCTGTCTGGAGTATTGGACGTTATCCGTGCCGTGCCAGGAGGAGCAGCAGAGGACTCTGACAAGAGGAACATGTTCAGGCCTAGTCTACCTAGGTAACCGGACCCCTGTCAGGTCTCCCTGCCCCACTGTCCCCAGCATCCTCATCTGGGAGAGGCACGAGAGGAGGAAGAGTTGGAGAACTTTGATATAGAGCCTGTAACCTCCCTGAGCACCCTCCTAACACCAAGGCTGGGGGATTGCACAGTGTTGTACTACTACCCCCATTTGGAAGCTGCCGTTACTTCTGTTCCAGATGCCAAAATGCACTGTTACCTGGTTCACTGCACCTCTGGCCTCCTGAGTCGTGCCTGCCTTACCATCAGGGCCCTTCCGACCAACATCACACCGGCTCAGAGAGGAGAGGTCCCCTCTCCAACTGGAAGCACCCCGAGGGAAACTACTACCACCACCATCCAGTATTGCTGCAGGATCCCCCTCGACAGTGTCCGGCCCAGGAGCGGGTCTGGAGTACTTGGTAGAGTGTACTCGGCCTAGCAGGTGGCACATCATTCGCCACTACAACTTCCATCCTCCGTTCTCCTCCATTTGGGTTGTGGCATTAGCAGCAAGCTGTTGGGTGGGCCCCCAAAACAGCAACCTGTCACACTGCAAAATTTGTTCAGGAACAGTTAAGGCCCCACATACTGAGTCACAGAAAAACTTTCTGTTCCTATTACACCTATACGGAATACGTCAGCATTTCCGTAGGTATAATTGACATGCTGCAATTTACAAAAACACAAGCGTTTTTGAAATCACAGCATTTCCTCTTTGTAGGTAATGTAAAATGCAATGTTTTTTGACGTGGCTCCAGCCTAAGGAACATGACAAACAGTTAAAGGTGTTGACTTGGCCTCCTAATTCCCCACATCTTAACCCAATCATCAGGAGTATTGCAAGTGCAAAAGATCCAGAGCATATACCTTGTCTCTTTTGTTTAGACCTTAAAATGTCCCCTAACTTTATCGGCCTCCATCAAGCCTAAATCTTGTTGCACCGCTGTACACACTCTTATGCCACAGGCCTCTTTAAACCTACGTGTAGTCTATGAGGAAGATATTCAGGGGCATAGGCGGCACAATGAAGTAATTGTGCTGCCTGCACCTCTGACCATGATATCTTAGACTAAAGGCCAAAAGAGACCTGTGGCCTGTACCACATCACAGATGGCAGCATAAAATGGAGGTAAGGTATTTCTGTCTTTTTTTCCTTTATATATTTAGGTGGAGCATTTCAATTAGAAGCATTAATACTATTGGAGTGCTATGGGAGCACTATTACTAATAGGGGCATGCTGGGGGAGCATTAATACCATGGGGAACACTATTACTAATGAAAGCATGCAGAGGGAGTATTACTAAAATTGTAATGTATGGGGAGCATTAATACAAATGGGGGTATGCTGGGGGAATATTATTACTGTATCAAAAGGATCATGCTGGAGGTGCATTGAGAAAAGCATTGAGAAGTAGGTACATGTGTATTGGGGCCCAAGTCCCAGATCTTTTAAGCATCTAGAATCTGTGGTATGTGCTAAATGAAAACATCCAATCTATATAGGATTTACCTAACTACTTATAGAACTTAAAGGATCCGTTGCTATCTTCTTGTGAAGTCCATGCTTCAATGGGTAAGAGTTGTTTTGAGAGAACAAAGGGGGCCTGCTCACGTAAGTGGTTTAAATTATATGGCTGATCAATGTATTTTTCCTATTATACAGCATACTGTATACATACTAGGGATGTATACAGGTCACAGAATTCCATGGTGTCAGGATAACTTATAATCATTGTTTCCCCGAGCTGTGCATTCTGAAAATTATAGTTATAAAAATAGTACCATATTCTGCAGACAGGTACTGTATATCTCGAATTGGACTAGTTGATCTTGTTAGATTATTGTTTTATCTCCTTCCTTTCCAGATTACCCAGCTTTGAAGGAACATAGTCCTTAATGCCATCATTTTATAACATGAATTACTCTTTCATTTTTCAAAACAAATTCCGCAGGGGTTATGGTGTATATTACAGTTCCTCTATACTGTGATATCACAATTGTACCTCTACCATGCCAACCACAGTACTTCCAAAATCTGTCAGCCACAGTGTTCCCTCACACAGCAACAATACTCCTATACCATCGGCACAACAGCCGCAAATGACTACAATACAATAAAATGCTAGCCATAAATATCTAATGTGCAGTAGGCTTCAAGCTATTTGGAATACATACTACCATCTCCTCATCTCTCCTTTCCACACAGTCCACAGTCCTTGATTCTTTATTGATAATCATATTGGGCTATGCTTAATTCTCTCATTTGTATGACATAGTAAAAGTTGTGCAAAACTCAGAGAACTTGCTTTGCTGTTATTTCACCTATGGGCAAATACCTTATCACAAAGTGTTACTTGTCCCATACAAACCAATGGAGACTGAAGTGGGAATCTATAGTTCAGTGTTTTTTGGCTACATAGACTGTAGGTTTTAAATGAAACAATGCTTATCTCCTCTCAGAATGCAGAGAACAAACATTTATTACTTACATACACATTGCTGATCTATCTCATTCTATCATGATAGCGCATCTATCCTTCAGTTGTCTAAACCTTTTGGACGGAATAGAAGAATAGATCCCAGCAATGTTGTGATTAAAGCGTTCTTCAGAATCTGTAAGTGACCTCAACTGCCCCAGTTTGTACACAACTGTGTGGAACTTTCCTTTGCATCCATAGGGACTGGACTGTGCAAAAGTGCCAAAATGATCAATTGCAAGCAAGCTTGCCTGGTTTTGAACTATGGCCAGCCAAGCTGTTTATTGCTCCACCATATGAGAAAACTATGCAAAACAATTGTTCCTGTTCCAGTTCCATAAGGACATGATGTTGGTCTAGCCAAGATCTGGAAACTTTCTGTCAGACAGAACTGGTCTACACAAAAGAGACCGTACTGACAAGATGAGGCATATGCTACAAACAGATCTTTCTGATTACAGCACAGGAGGTGGTGTCATAGAAGGTTTTCTACATTAAGTGGTTACAGACTGATACTTAATAGACGCCATGAAGCACACTGTTACAAGAAATATATCTTTATTGGCGGGGGGAGAACTTTTGGTACCATTCATTTACAGACATCTTGTCAGCTAATTTCTTATACAGTAAACAGTTATATTTCTGTTTTGTTGGCCTGCTTGAAATATAAATGATGTATATGTTTTTTCTCCCACTAACTAGCATTGATACTTGTACATCTTACATTCCACAAAATTCTTTGGAGAACAACACAAACCTTACATGGTTTTGCAGTCTGTTTGATGTAATCAAAATTCATATAGGAAAGCCAGCAGACTTTTTCTGTAGAGGATAAACTATATCTTTGAATAGTTTTATCAGAAACTGAAGATTTATTAGTCAAGAGAGGCCTTACCTATCCCACTGAGCAGTCTAGCATACAAAGGACCTGAATCTAGTGTATCTTTACTACATCTTATTGCCAATAAATACAGAACATCTGCACAAATTTTCTTAGAAAAGAGATAAAAATAATTGCCCCATGTAAGTTATAAAATTATCAGTGCTGAATTATCAATAATCATAGATGCATGGGAGTTCATAATTCTCTAACCAATTCTATGACAAAGCTATGGTAAAGTATAAGTCGTACCATATACATATGTACCCACACTTAACTCCAGTTTGGTTAAGCATTTCAATTCCTCACCCCAATTCAACACAATATCACAACATGCTAACAAAAGCCTTAAAAGGCTGCAATTCATACCCTCACACTAGATGGGCATGCATAAACATGTAGGATAGCTAGCATAAAACATTGGGATAATGTATTCCAACATCATGTTGGTTTTCAAACAGCTTCTTAACTTGTGATGCATGTCCGGTGCAGAGAACAGGTAAGGAAGGACACATCTATACACTATAGCATTCTTTAATAAAAGTAATTTAACTCATTGAATATTTCTCAAACACTGTTTCCAAGTTGTAGCAGCAGTTCCCCAAGATGTAAAATGAATTGTAAAATTATTTAGCCAGTGTTACAAGGTAATGTTTCAACTCCTCCGTGTAGCTATTTTCGAAGAAGCTGAAATGTTGCCTTGTAACACTGTATTAATAAAATCACCATTAGTGTTACCTCTATAAGTGCTGTTTCTTCCGCTTGCACAAAGTCTTTGTACGCAATGTTTGGAGTCCCAATGTTGTAAAACTTCCGTACACAATTATGTAATTAAACATGCCATATTTTTTATGGCAATGCAGGCAGGTAGTAAACATTTTTAGTCAGCTGATTTTCTGTAGACTATCCAAGGTCATGTATCCAAATGTCCTGTCGCACATACAACAATGCAATAACAGTAAACAATGCAGTTTGGCCATTAGGTAGCTGCATAACAATGGAAATATATAAATATGTTTAGATATAAGACAATTAGCAACAGTCTCAACCTTTTTAGAAGGGATCCCTCCACACCTTACAAAAGAAAAGACACATAAACATACTGCCCTTTTTGCGGACAATGTATTATTTACATTTCCTCCATCAGAGTATGTTCTTGTTATTTTACCTGAATATTATAAACTTGGTAGCATTCGTAAATTTTCAATTTTCAGACATCTAAAATTCAGAATATTACTCTACCTGTAACATAGGTAGAATATCTACAAGCTGTCTTTTTTTTTCTTGTCTTACAAAGGAGCCACTTATCTATAAAATATCTAGGAATTCACTTTCCTTACTAAATTAAAAACCCATGTTCCATAATCATGAATATGACCTTTAAAATTTCAACCACTTGGAACTTTCATGGATTGGCAAGATAAATGTACAGAAAATGGATACCCTCCCATACTTTTATATTGATTTGATAATATAGTTATTTCATATGGACTTTTCTTGGAATTTCAAAGAACTGCCTTTCCCATTTACAGAAATTAGAAAATGATTTTGTTTATAAAAATACTAGGTCATGTCTAAATTGTTTATCCTGTGTATGACAAAGCTTACCATTGCATTTCCTGAACTGGTTAATATTTATTACCAATATACACCCTGGGTGTAGGCAAATATGTGTGTACTGGACTTCAGAACAGACAGACCTCAGCTGCACCAATGATATGATTTATTGACCTGCATAGTCAAAAAATGGTTCAATTATTAGTCAATCCCCCAGTATCAAACCTTCCACATCAAGAGGAAAACCATGAACCACTACTTTCCAGTGTCAGATCCCTTATATGGGGACTAGTACATATCTCACACCGGTGCAGTGCAGTCTGTGCCTCAAACTTAGTTGTTTGACATAGGACTGTGACGGGATGGTTTGAACTCTGAGTCTTGCCCAATCAGTCACTATCTTACCTAGTCCCACACGAACTCACATGCCTAGGAAGCCCCAATAATCTGTGAGATAAAATAAAACGTTCAATGACGTAGCTACTACTATGTCTCCAAATATTCAGACCCCAATTCTAACTTTATGTTCCAAATACGAGACATAGATACCGCTGTGTAGGAGTGAGAGGTATCTACCCCACACCCTCTAAAAACAAATATTTTAGATGGTAATAGAGATGACACTGGAAACCCCTATATATGATCAGATAGCTTCCAGAGAAGTGCTGCAATCGCCACTAATCTACTTTCAGCTGTAAGATGTATAAACCACAGAGAATAAACTGTAGTAAATCTGATTAAGACGCTCCACTGTGTAGGAGTGAGAGGCATCTACCCCACACCTTCTCAAACAAATACTTTAGAGGGTAGTATAGATATGACACTGGAAACCCCTATATATGATCACAGCACAGAAATACCCCACATGTGGGTGTAAGCTGATGTTTGGGCACATGGCAACGCACAGAAGGGAGGTAACAATACTGGTTGTTTGAAAAGCAGATTTTGCTGGAATAGTTCTAATGTCTCATTTGCATTCCATTGTATGCTCTAAATCTCGGGTACATCGTGATATACACTCGCACAGCTTATACATTCCCTTCCTGCCGCAGCCAGTTATGTTCTAATGATTTGGCGATTTTTGGGGTTTTTGTCTTTACACTGTGCAAGCTATATATTTTTTATTCTGGTTATGTAGCCACATGAGGGCTGTTTTATTGCGAGAAGAGATGAATTTTGTAATGACACAATTTTTGAGTGCCTGTAACTTATGGAATAAATTTTATTAACTCCTTTTTTTGGTGGATTAAAAAAAAATAAACATCAATTCTGGCACTGAGTTATTTTTTAAAATTTTTTGCCATGCAGCATAAGTTACCTTTATTCTGCGGGTCGGTACGATTATGGCAATACCTAATTTATATTTTTTTTTATGTTTTACTGATTTTGCAGAACAAAAATACATCTGGGGACATAAATCAATTATTTTCGCATCGCCATTTTCTGAGATGCATAACATTTTTATTTTTCAGTTGACAGAGTTGGTTGAGGGCTTACTTTTTGTGGGACAACCTCTGCTTTTCATTAGTACTAGTTTTGGGGTACATATGACTTTTGATCGCTTTTTATAACATATTTTGTAAGGTGAGAATTCGAAAAATCATAACTTTTTACGTTTTTTTCCATTATTTTTCCAACGTTCACCGTGCTGGTTAAATAATATTTCAGTTTTATTGTGTGGGCTGTTATGGATGCGGCAATACCAAATGTGTATTGTTTTTATTAATTTTTAGGTTTTTTTTATATAATTAATTTTATATATGAAAGGGGCATTTTGGGGGCTTTATTTTTATGTCCCACTAGGGGACCTGAACCAGTGATGCTCTGATCGCTGGTTCAATACTATACACTGCAATACAATACACATGCAATACACCTGTATTGCAGAGTATAGAGGAAGTCAGCCTAATGCAGTCACATAGGCTGACTTCCTCCCATCGTGGCAGGATCAACCAGGTATGGGGGGTCCTGGCAGCCCGGGGTCACTGATCAGACCCAGGCTGCCAAAAATACATATGGGCACCGCCACCCCCCTCTTCCCGAACTCACTGCAGGGGGAAGGGGGGGTGATGGTATTATAGCAGAGCCCCTTAACAACACAGGACGTACTATTACATCCTGGCTGCAAGGGGCACAAATGTTCGTAATAGTATGTCTTGTGTCAGCAGTCCACTCTCTATGTGAGCAGACAGCATCGGGAGCTGGTGTTAGCTGTAGCTGACAGATAACACCTGCTCCTTTACGCCACGGTTGGAACTGAGATCCGATTGGGGGTTTTAACGCCTTGGATGCCGTGGTTAAGCATGAAAATTGAAACTAAGCTGACACCCGACACAAAGAATTGAGGGTGTTATGTCCTCTGGAACAGACTGGAGAATCCTAGATTCTCAACCCTGTCTTGTTTTCCTAAAATTTTGCTTAACCTTCCCAGCCCTCTTACTCCCTTAGCAGGCAATCCTGATTTTTTTAGTTACTATGCAATGTTCACAAGGCATTATGGGAAAGGAGCTGGGAGCTCATGCACCCTCTGTTGGATGTAACAGATCCTCAGTTTGCTTTTGACTCTGTTACATCCAACAGAGGGCGCATGAGCTCCCAGCTCCTTTCCCATAATGCCTTGTGATATGTAGATGCTTAGTAGAGGGCGAAAGGCAACTCAAAACTCTACACACCTTAACTGGTGCTCTCCTCAAGGAGAGATGTCCCTGTCCATATGCAATGTTCATCACTCTTTTCCTTATCTGAGGATTCATTCCTTGCATACAAGATGTGGTGAGTTCCAAATGCAGGGGCTCTGCTCCGGTACCATCACTTATGTAACTATGTTCTGTGACAGCCATTGCTAAAGTCACTGCTCAGCTCAAATTTGCTAATACATGGGAAGAGGAGTTTTGGTATGCTGTAGATTTTACTCTAGAGAGACATTCAAACACATGCCCATGAGTAGGTCAATTCCCCCACTGTGGATACACACCAAATTAGGCCTGCTACAGCTGAATAGTGATCAGCAGCCTATTACATCCAAGAGGTTAGTGGAGATTTACAGATTTCAGTTGACAATAGAGAAGGGGAAAAGAATAAATAATTGCAGGAATTCACAGAAAAGAGCCAAAATTATTTAATAAAGTGCAGTGCTGTGCAAATGTTTTAGATTTAAGTAAGGATTCTTTTCAAAATAGAAATGTTAATTGTTTATTTTTGTCAATTAACAAAATTTAGTGAATGAACAAAAGAGAAGTTTAAACCAAATCAATATTTGATGAGACCACCTCATGGAGGAGGAGTCCTGGAAGTGACTATATGGCCCCAACAGAGCCCTGACCTCTCTTTAGTTAATTCACTTAATTTTGTTAATTGACAAAACTAAACTATTTACACTTCTATTTTTGAAGGCTTACTTTGCAGCATTTTGTCCCTACCTGCCTGAAACATGTGCACAGTACTGTACTTTATAAAAAGAATTTTGGCTCTTTTCTGTGAGTTCTCTATTGTCACCTGAAATCTGCACAATGCTTCTTACTGGAGCACGGGTGAGCGGTCTCCTGTATAATACAGAGAGACAGAGGCTGGTAGTAGGATACTTTCAAAAGTTATAGCTCAGGGATTATAAAACCGAGAATGGTGGTTCTTGTGTCATGTGAAAGATGAAATTCTGAAATCACAATTCTACCTGTATTTTTTTTTGCAAAGGTATAATCAGTTGAAAGCACAGTCGGAATTATCATACTTATATGCAGTGGCAGCTGCCCCGAAATCCATCTTTGTTTCAAACAGAATACAGAGAAACACCTTCAAAGAAAATATAAAATTACCACCCCCTTGGCTAAAAAGAGCTAATTCACATACAGCTTTTCCGCTGCAGATTTTTTTCTGTAATGTGTGGATGAGATTAATTAGAATCCCATCCACTTTGTAGGTACTGTAAAACGCAACAGAAATGCCATGGCAAAAGAAACGCTGCATTTTACAGAACTTGCAAAGTTTTTGAAAATTGCAGAATGTCAGTTATACCTACGGAAACTCTGACATTTTCCGTATAGGTATAATAGGGGCAGAAAGTCCACAGAGGAAAACTATGCAGACTTCTATGAAAAACACTGCAGAAAAAAACAAAAAAACAGCATGCATTTCCTCTTTGGTCTTTCCTTATCTGAGAATTCATTCCTTGCTCTGTGGGGCCTTAGCCTTAAGGACTTTGGGGTCAGGGGCGTAAATACTAGGGTAGCAGCAGTTGCGGCAGCCACTACTGTGAACCCCACAAACACTGCTATAATTATACTCTGGGGTCTTTTCAGAGGGAACATAAAAAAAACTGTAACTTACCTCTCCTACGCTCCGGCAGGCTTCGGGCATGTTTGGAGACGTCCCAGACGTCAGCTGACGCCATTATGCGTCGTGACGCCGGCCTGCTCATGCGAGATCTGCTCCAACATTGAAGATGGCCTAAGTAGCGCACTGGAGTGCAGCGGAGACAGGGAGAGGTAGGTAACATTGTTTTTTTTTGTTTGTTTGTTTGCATCCTCCTCTGGGTCTCCAATCATTATGCTCTAGGGTCTGAAAAGACCCCAGAGTATAATAATTGTTCATGGGTGGTCCACAATGGGACATAGTGCTGTTTGTAGGGGCCACTATGGGGCATAATACTGTATGCAGGGGCCACTATGGAGCATAATACTGTTTGCGGGGGCCACTATGGGGCATAATACTGTATGCAGGGGCCACTATGGAGCTTAATACCATTTGCAGGGGCTACTATGGGGCATAATACTGTGTGCAGGGGCCACTATGGGGCATAATACTGTGTGCAAGGGCCACTATGGGGCATAATACTGTGTGCAGGGGCCACTATGGGGCATAATACTGTGTGCAGGGGCCACTATGGAGCTTAATAGTGTGCGTAGGGACCACTATGGTGCATAATAGTTTGCGCAGGAATGCGGTTTGTGTGGGGGGGGGGGTTGGAGGGGGGGTTGGGGGCGGCATTTCAGGGGGGTTGGAGGGGGCAGTCCGGGGAGGGTTTGGAGTGGTGGTTCAGGGGGTGGAGGGCCCCTTGTTGTGCACAGCATGTCTTTTAACTATTGGATTAAATAAATGGATTTTTAATATATCTCTGTTGTCCTAATGCTAGAAAACCACAACATTTGCTTCTGATCAGCACCTGGTACCGGCCTGGATTATTGTTTCCTTGCCCTGACTTTTTTATGGACATTTCTGCTTTTTGCTCTTGATTTGAGATGAGCTATTGTTTTATATAAATATACAAACTTACTAAAGTTTTTTTAGGAATTAAATGGTATACAAACTGTAAAATGATGTCCAAGGGAAATCATAGGATTAATAACAGCAAATAAATCAATAAATCAATCAATTTGTAATCCCAAGTAAATCCAATCCAGAAGTATAGTCCGTAAAATGAGTCTTGAACATGAAGCACAGGAGGAGTTAATAAATATTTTTAAGTTTTCTCAGAACTTTACAAAAAAGCAAAAACTTCATTTTGACATTTAAAATCTCCCCAGACTTTATATATATTTTATTCCCCAAGTTGATGTTCATTGAGTCACTGCATCTTGTTTCTGCTTTATGCCAAGTTAAAGAGTTGGTTTATTAGTGTAAATGACTACGTCCTTTGAATTGCCTCATCAGTAAGATTAATTTATTTTCCTTTAATTAGGTCCCTGTGGCTAAGGCTGGCTGGTAGCATTAGCATGTCCTGTATGGGAAGTGGAGCTTAGAGACTTTGTACAGGCTTCAGTCACATTTATGTGTCCACAGAAGCTGCATCAAGCCGACATGCAGGCAAGCAATAATTAATGGTGTTGAATTATTCACGAACAAATTCCTTTTGAAAT
The DNA here is from genome assembly GCA_947044405.1 of Leptodactylus fallax. Lineage (NCBI taxonomy): Eukaryota > Metazoa > Chordata > Amphibia > Anura > Leptodactylidae > Leptodactylus > Leptodactylus fallax. The sequence goes on along the minus strand of CAMRHE010000197.1, from coordinate 1,474,404 downwards.
AAGACGAATATCGGCACCTTTTAATGATAGTGTGATGTGGACAGAAGTCGCTGGATTTAATAAAGGTGGGTGGTCACAGGAGAATTGTTCCTTTTTTCATTAACTACACAGAGGTCAAAGAACAGGACATCAACATTCTCCTGCAAGACGACACAAAGCTCCAGCCAAGAGGAATTACCCAGCATGCATTCTGTTTTTTTATACACTTAACCTGACATATATGGTATGATATAAACTGAGATTATTTGTAAAAGAGGAAGCAGAATATAGATTTTTTTTTATAATTATACATGTGTAAAGGACAGATATAAAAAGTGGAATTATCATGAAAATAGTAAAAAAAACCAATGTATACAAAATAGAGAAATAAATAAAAACACATATTCCACAACACTTTTTATCGTTGTCTGTGTTATGCCATTTCTATATTCTTAACTGCTGATTCCATCAATCCAGCCAACTCCTACACATATAGTATACAGTCTACAGTACATGCAACATTCACTACAAAACAAAAAAAGGATTTGTCCCAAACCTCGATATCCTCTAAAATTTGAGAAACCAGATAGAAGATTCTGTCACATTGTTAAAAAGTCACTGACAGAAGTTATGGTAAAAAATAAAAAACTAAATTTTATTGATATGCATTAAAACATAGTCCCGGTATTGGAATTACCATACAAAAATTCTAAAACCTCTGATATAGGGCTGTAGAAACATTTTGTTTCTACAGCCCTATATCAGAGGTTTTAGAATTTTTGTATGGTTATTCCAATACCGGGACTATGTTTTAATGCATATCAATAAAATTTAGTTTTTTATATTTTGCCATAACGTCTGTCAGTGATATATTTTGATAGTGTCTATCCCCGGTGATAGACATTGTTAAAAAGGTGTATAAGTGTTTAAACATGTAGTTAACTGGCATTAGTGCCAAGTAAATAGCAATGTAATATATCACATATAATAACAGAGTGTAATAATAGCATAATGCATAAGCAAGGAGATTCCATAATGCACTGGGATGTATTGGTTGCTATGGTCAACATAGTAAGTTTTTCTTTTAGGTAGTTTCAGTTTCATAAAACTATGTGTGTGGACAAGAGCGTGAATCAAATCTGCACAATACAGTTGAAAATGCTGTATTTTCAGCCTGCATAATGTCATGCTAACATGTCCAGGAAGGGTGATCTTACACTGGAACCCCTTTTTGGATTGAACAAAAGCTTTTATTTGCATCCAAGTCTCAAACAAAAATAACAAAGGTACTGCGACGCAGCGCATAACTGTATTACAATACCACAATTCAGACTATATCATTCATCCTTAAGGGATGCGGCGCTGCATACGGCGGCAGGAAATACATCCTAACACTACATGCTGCACTACAAACCTAACTGACATACTTTTGTTCAATGCAATAAACACAGTCAAGTGACAAAAACAGAGGGACAAGGGGGAGGGAAGGTCACAGGCCCGAAGCTTTATTGATTGACCACAACACACATGAGGGGAGGACAGGCAATGCAAGAAATAATATACTTCCTATACTACCACTACTTCCTACCCTGGCAATAACTAACACATTTAGGGGGGGACAGGTAAATACAAGAAATAATATACTTCCTATACTACCACTACTTCCTACCCTAACGCTAAACAAAATAGTTAAACAGCAAAAGCATCAAAACATGTGATGGGATGGGGAAGAGGAAGGAGGGAAAGGGGAGGGGGTAATCACAGGCCCGAAGCTTTATTTGAGTAACACAACAGACATGAAGGGAGGACGGGGTAAGGGAAAAAACAGACGTCGCCGAAGACTCAGTCCTCTTCTCCCTCCTCTTCACCGGCCAGGCTATCCAGAATGGCATAGTCCCGCTGCAAGCTGTGGATCAGCCTGCAACAATCCTGATAAGTGATGTCCTCTCTTCGCAAAGTCAGTCCTTTTCTGGCAAACCAGATAGCGTCCTTGAAACAGTTCACAAGTCGCCAGGCCTCCAGAATGTCACTCTCTCTGTGAGTCCCCTGGAAGAGCCCATACAATACCGCGTGGTACGTCAGGCCCCTCCTGGGTACACAGTCCTCAAAGTCATCTTCCAGCTCGTCCAACAGGCCTTGAGCAAAAGGACACTCCCAAAAGACGTGCAGAGATGTTTCCTCCTTGTAGGGGCACCGTGGGCAGTACCTCGTCTTGCTCAAGTTGCGGGCATGCATGAACGACCTGAGGGGCAGCCCCCCTCGGATAGCCATCCACGACAAATCCTTGTGCCCGTTGGTCAGCAGACGTGAAGAGACGTTCTCCCAAACGACCTTCGTGGCATCCGCTGTGAGTCCTGGAACCTCCTCCATGCCATCCCTAGCTCGGATGAGCTTGTGGATGGTCTTTGGCTTCCACAGATCCGGTTTAAGACCCTCCAGCTGGAACTCCCTCACGAACTTGGGCACATCCTTGTAGAACCACGGGACGGTCCAGTTGTAAGGGACGGAGCTGTCCCACTTCTCCCAGCCGAGCCCTCGCCAGAGGGGGAGCAGGAACAAACGAGACATGGCCTTCCCCGCAGATCCGCTGACTGTACTCAGGGTTCTGCGAACACAATCACAAACAAAAGCCGATCTTAGAAGGGTTGGAATATCAGGGACATTCTTACCTCCCTTGAGCCGGTCCTTGTACATGATGCTCCGCTTCACCCGGTCCATTTTGGAGCCCCACACGAAGTAGAAGACGGTCCTGGTGATGGCCCGCGCCACCGTTGCCAGTGGGGGCCAGGCCTGTGCGGTGTACTGGAGCACAGGCAGGATCTCATTCCTCAGGACGAGCGTCTTTCCCTCGATGGTGAGCTGACGTAGGCTCCAAAGCCCGATTCGCTGATTGATTTTCTTGAGTCTTTCGTCCCAAGACTTCAGGGTGGCGCCTTCCTTTCCGAACCAGACTCCCAAGATCTTGATGAAGTCCGGTTGCACTGTGAAAGGAAAGAAAGCAGGGGAGGCCAGGTGCCACTCTCCGAAGAGCATGGCCTCTGACTTTCCACAGTTCACCTTAGCCCCGGAGGCTCGGCCAAAGCGTTCGCAGGTCTGGACGAGCGTTGACACCGACGACTGGTCAGCGCAGAAGACGGTCACATCATCCATGTAGAGCGAACACTTGACTTCCAGATTTCCTGAGCCCGGTGCGATGATCATTCTGATCCCTCGATTCTGCCGGATAGATTCTGCGAACAGTTCTATAACGCAAACAAAAAGGAGAGGAGAGAGCGGGCAGCCTTGTCTGACCCCGGAGCGAACCGGAAAGGGGTCAGTCTTCCAGCCGTTCACCATCACCGAGCTGTGGATGTCGAGATACATGAGGTTAACCATACGACAGAACCACTCACCTATACCAAGTTGGCGGAGAGCTTTCGCCATGAAATCGTGAGAGACATGATCGAAGGCCTTCTCCTGATCCAGACTGACCAGGGCCGCGTGTGCGCGGCGGTCTCCGATATAGTGCAATGTGTCTCTCACCAGGGCTAAGCTATCCGCTATCCTCCGACCAGGAATGGCGCAGGTTTGGTCCGGGTGGATGACGCTGCCGATGACTGCCTTCAACCTCGTTGACATCACCTTGGCCAGGATCTTGTAGTCCACGTTGAGGAGCGAGATGGGACGCCAATTCTTCAGGTTGCATCTTTCCCCCTTCTGCTTGTACAAGATCGTGATCAAGCCTTCCCGCAACAACGGCGGCATCGTCCCCACCGCCACCATCTCCTCGTAGAGATCTTTCAGATCCGAGCAGATCAGGTCCCCCAGAGCTACGTATAGCTCGGCGGGGGAGACCGTCGCTACCCGGAGTCCTTCCGACCTTAAAGGATTTAGCGGCAGCGAGGACTTTGGCCACCATCAGAGGGGCGTTCAGAGCCTCAGCACCTGCAGGATCAAGAGGATTAGTGATACCTGACAGGAACTCTTTCGCTGCATCTTCATCGGTGGGTTTCAGGGGAGTAGAGGTCGCGGTAGTAGTCGCGGACGACGCCCATCACTTCCTTCTTCCCCCTTCTCATGTTGCCGTCTCCATCCCTCATCTCTGTGACAGGCGTGTGGCCTGAGTGGACCTTTCTGAAAAAGAAAGAGTTACATTTCTCACCCTTCTCCAGATGTTCCACCTTGGAGCGGAAGATGATCTGCCGCGATTCCTCCTCAAAGTGCCTCTTGAGACCCTTCTTGGCGTCCTCCAGCATATCCCTGACGTCCCAGCCACAGCGCTCGAGGTCCTGAAGGGAACGCAGCTCGCGCTGCATCTCCCTCAGGTCCCCCTTGCACCGGGCCGCCTGCTGGCGGCCTCTCGCCTGGAAGAAACAACGGATATTGACTTTAACATATTCCCACCAATCCGACAACCTGCTAAAGGAAAATTTGTCGTTACGAAGGCACACGTAAACATCTCTAATCTCCTCCAACAACTCCTCATTTTCCAGCAAGGAGCAATTCAGCTTCCAGGAACCGGGGCCGGGTGGAAAACCGTTGCCCACGGCGCCCTCAAAGAGAATACCCCTGTGGTCAGAGAAGAAGCAAGGGATCATAGAGTGGCTTACCTGTGCTACTGACCGAGAGGTGAACACGAAGTCAATCCTGGAATGCACTGAGCCATCGGACCGACACCAGGTATAGTTGGCTGATGCCGGCCCCATAGAACCCACCGCGTCCCTGAGAGAGGCCTCGGTCACCATCTCGATCAGCAGTTTAGATGTTACATCGAGCTTCGCTGACGCAGAAGAACTCCTTCCGTCACCCTCCACAGGACAGTTGAAGTCCCCAGCCAGAATGACCGCCCTGGTGGTAGCGAGCTGAGTGCGCAGGATCTGGAAAAGCTCCAGTCGCTCGTTCTTCATGGGGGAAGCATACACGTTGATGAGCCTAATAGGCTCCCCCGCCCAAGAACCATCTATGACCATTAGCCGGCCACAGACGAGCTCCCGGTAGGTTTCAAGCGTGAAGGCGTTCCCCCTGATGAGAACGGCAATACCTGCGGACTTGCAGTCGCCACCACCCGACCAGTAAGACGGACCGTGGCTCCACTCCCTGCAGAGGTGTCCGTAGGACCGAAGAGAGGGGAGGCCGCACTCCTGCATCATCACAACATTCGCGTTAGCAATGTTCTCCACAAACGACAAAGCTGTCTGACGTCTACTCCTCTCCTTGATGCTCCGCACATTTATGGTAAAGATAGAGATCCTAGCCATAGTGAGAGAAAAAAGAAAAGATTAAACCTTCAAGACAGGTTTTCTAGTTACCGCTCCCGTCGGGGGGGTTCCTCTTCCTTCTTGTCCGCAGGCAAGAGTTGCTCCAAGGAGTCGTCAATCGCCTGCAGGGCGTGGGTATCGAAAGCCTCCACCATCTCCACCGCCTCACCGCCGAGGATCTCGTTGATGATTGATGCTGGGGGTTCGGCCAACAGGGTATCCACATACTGCTGGAGTTCTACGTCCACCGGGATGGCGTCCTCGGCGGGTTCCACTGCGATCTTTTTGGCCACCTCATCTTCTTCGTCGGGGCCTTCACTTTTCTTCCTCTTTCTCGGTTCTGTAACAAGACAAGCGGGAGAGGGGAGGGGGGGAATTCCTCCAGAGAGGGGCCCTCAGCAGCTGGAGGGGGAGGTGTTAGTGCTGCTGGGGGGAGGGAGACCTGGGGGGAGGGTGAGGGGGGGCAGGGGTGGCCACTGAGGTAATGGGGGGAGGAGTGGGATAACCTCAGTGGGGGGAACACAGAGAGGGGGGGGGGTCGTCCGCTTACCCTGCTCAGGACCTTTCTTGGGCTGCTGCGGCGGCTGCGGCTTCTGCTTCTGCTGCTGCCGCTGCTGCTTTCCCTTGCTCTGCTCCGGCATCTGGGGATTCCGGGGTTTCTGCGTGTCTTTGGGCTTGGTCGCTGGCTTCTTCTTGGCCGGTGCGGCGGGCGCACTGGCCGCGAAATCCGCTGCCACCTTCGCCCAGGATCTCTTCGGGCACCCCTTGTAGGCGTGGTCCGCCTCCCCACACAGATTACAGGTCTTCCGTGTGGGGCAATCCTTCGTCTCGTGCCCCACCACACGGCAGTTCCTGCAAGCGTTCTCCTTACAGGCTCTTCCCTCGTGCCCTTCCTTACCACACTTGCGGCAGCAGTGCGGCATATCAGGGTAAAAGATGAGCCCGTAGGAGTTCCCGAGCGAGAACACCGGCGGCAGATGCACGAGGCCGTTAGGATTGTGGGGGTCCCTGTGGAGGCGGACTACGACTGATCACTTACTGTTCCAAAAGCCGAGACTGTTCAGGATCTTGGACGGCTCCTTGATCACAGTACAGTACCTGCTCAGGAACGTGGCTACGTCGCTGCCTGGGGTGTGCGGATTCCTCATCGCCACCGTGATCCGCCTCTCATTTTGTTGCACTGGGCAGCTGCCCACGAACATCCTGAAAGGGGATCCCGGCAGCGCTGACTTCACCGCATCCCAATCCTATCCATCACAAGATGCCCACTTTGTAAATGTAGTGAGGGTTCAACTTGTATGGTGCTGCTCCATTCACAGTACTATGGGACTGACAAAGATAACTGAGACTGGCTGTGCTTGGTTATCTCATTGGTCTCTTAGATATTGATTTGACTGGCAGTGCACTTGTATGACCATTACTTTATAGGACCTCTATTCTCCTGATCATAGGGGGTCCCAGCAATTGGCTTTTAAGCGATCACTTTGATATGTTTTGATTGTGTAACAATCACTTTTCACTAATTTACATATACAGTGCCTTGCGAAAGTATTTGGCCCCCTTGAACTTTTCAACCTTTTGCCACATTTCAGGCTTCAAACATAAGGATATAAAATTTTAATTTTTTGGTGAAGAATCAACAAGACACAATTGTGAAGTGGAACAAAATTTATTGGTTATTTTAAACTTTTGTAAAAAATAAAAAACTGAAAAGTGGGGTGTGCAATATTATTCGGCCCCTTTACTTTCAGTGCAGCAAACTCACTCCAGAAGTTCAGTGAGGATCTCTGAATGATCCAATGTTGTCCTAAATGACTGATGATGATAAATATAATCCACCTGTGTGTAATCAAGTCTCCGTATAAATGCACCTGCTCTGTGATAGTCTCAGGGTTCTGTTTAAAGCGCAGAGAGCATCATGAAGACCAAGAAACACACCAGGTAGGTCCGTGATACTGTTGTGGAGAAGTTTAAAGCTGTATTTGGGAGAGTCTGTCCATAGGACAACAATCAGTGGTACACTGCACAAATCTGGCCTTTATGGAAGAGTGGCAAGAAGAAAGCCATTTCTCAAAGATATCCATAAAAAGTCTTGTTTAACGTTTGCCACAAGCCATCTGGGAGACACACCAAACATGTGGAAGAAGGTGCTCTGGTCAGATGAAACCAAAATAGAACTTTTTGGCCACAATGCAAAACGATATGTTTGGCGTAAAAGCAACACAGCTCGTCACCCTGAACACACCATCCCCACTGTCAAACATGGTGGTGGCAGCATCATGGTTTGGGCCTGCTTTTCTTCAGCAGGGACAGGGAAGATGGTTAAAATTGATAGGAAGATGGATTGAGCCAAATACAGGACCATTCTGGAAGAAAACCTGTAGGAGTCTGCAAAAGACCTGAGACTGGGATGGAGATTTATCTTCCAACAAGACAATGATCCCAAACATAAAGCAAAATCTACAATGGAATGGTTCACAAATAAACGTATCCAGGTGTTAGAATGACCAAGTCAAAGTCCAGACCTGAATCCAATCGAGAATCTGTGGAAAGAGCTGAAAACTGCTGTTCACAAACGCTCTCCATCCAACCTCACTGAGCTCGAGCTGTTTTCCAAGGAAGAATGGGCAACAATTTCAGTCTCTCGATGTGCAAAACTGATACAGACATACCCAAGCGACTTGCAGCTGTAATCGCAGCAAAAGGTGACGCTACAAAGTATTAACTTCAGGGGGCCGAATAATTTGGCACGCCCCACTTTTCAGTTTTTTTATTTTTTACAAAAGTTTAAAATATCCAATAAATTTCGTTCCACTTCACGATTGTGTCCCACTTGTTGTTGATTCTTCACCAAAAAATTAAAATTTTATATCTTTATGTTTGAAGCCTGAAATGTGGAAAAAGGATGAAAAGTTCAAGGGGGCCGAATACTTTCACAAGGCACTGTACATAAGAAATACATGTTTTGAAACAGATTAGGTGTTTTAGTTAGTTGCTTTGGTAGGTGTAAGCATAAGTAAGGCTAGGGCTACATGGAGACATTTGTCACCCTACAGTGAGTTGTGCAACTAAAAACATTTGCGTGACTTTTCCGACACTGAACTTTTTTAATGCTAGGTATACATGGTGACTCTTGTTGTACGACAACCTGTGGTATTTCCACCATAAATTGGCCCCACCATGGACAAGATCAAGTAATTGACTTTCTATTGGTGCCCCTGACTAGTTTCTCTGTTGCAGCAAAATGAAGTGAGAAATGTTTGAAGCATAAAACATCATGTGTAAATTAACTTAAGTACTCACAGTGGCCAGGACACACTGTCTCCATGCTATTCACACCTCCTAGCTGTGTTTGATATCTGCCTCATAGTCCCCTCATTCCCTAATGTAATAGGAGAGATATCAATAATGCCCAGGAGATATGCTTAACTAGGGGACAGCGTGACCAGGCTGAAGCTGCTCCCCATCCCCATGCTTTCACACATTTATAACTTCACTCTGCTGCAACAGAAAGAGTATAAAGGGGCACCAATGCAAAGGAATTACTTCATCCTGCACATGATGACAGGGTTGGACTGGCCCACCGGGGAACCGGTGAATCCACCGGTGGGCCCCGAGCCCCGACTATTAGTCCTCATGTCATGGGGGCCCGATCGGGGTCCTGACCATCCCGATCGGGCCTCTTACCAGTGGCGTAACGATCGCGGTTGCAGGGGGTGCGACCGCGACCGGGCTCAGCGGGGTATGGTGCCCGTGGCCAGCTGGAGATGTCTGGCCCCGGACCACTATGATAGCGGTCGGGGAAGGCCTGGTTTCCGGACCGCTATACATACTGTTATTGGAAAGGGGCCCTGGCATATTGCAGGCCCCTTTCCAATACATCGCAGGGCAGGACAGCCAGGGGAGGTGACTGAAAACAATAAATACATATTCTCACCTCTCCTGGGCACAGCGTTCTCTCCGGCGCTCCTCCGTCATGTGACTGAGGCCTGTGATTAGGCCCCAGTGGTCACATGGGGCGCGGCCGCGTAATGACGTCAGTGCGGCCCCACGTGACCGCTGAGGCCCAATCACAGGCCTCAGCAGCGACGTCGGAAGACACTGAAGACGGCAGGATGGAGCGAGGATGCCAAGAGAAGGTAAGGCAAGGTGAGTATGAATGTTTGTTATTTTAATCACTTACCCTGGGCCTCCGATTATTATACTCTGGGGTCTGAGGAGACCCCAAAGTATAATAATAGCACCGAAGGGGGGGCTATTGGGCGCATATAATACTGGATGGGGGCCACTGTGCAGCTTATAATACTGGATGGGGGCCACTGTGCAGCTTATAATACTGGATGGGGGCCACTGTGGAGCATAGAATACTGGATGGGGGCCACTGTGGAGCTTAGAATACTGGGTGGGGGCCACTGTGAAGCTTATAATACTGGGTGGGGGCCACTGTGGAGCTTAGAATACTGGATGGGGGGGCCACTGTGGAGCTTAGATGGGGGCCACTGTGGAGCTTAGAATACTGGATGGGGGCCACTGTGGAGCTTATAATACTGGATAGGGGCCACTGTGGAGCATAGAATACTGGATGGGGGCCACTGTGGAGCTTAGAATACTGGGTGGGGGCCACTGTGAAGCTTATAATACTGGGTGGGGGCCACTGTGGAGCTTATACTCCATACAGTGGCTCCTTCATTTTTTTTTTTTTTTTTTTAATTACGCTGGGGCAGGTGAAAAAAACAAAACAAAAAAAAACCCCCAAACTTTCTCTCCTGTCCCCAGTGTCTCCCAGCGCAGTTCGTTCCTGCAGGTCTTTTGTTTTCTTCCAGCTGAAGTTCCCTCTGCACGTGACTACCTGTGATGTCACGTGACCCCTGAGGCCAATCAGCGGCCTAAGGGAAGGGACCTGGGATGTCACAGCCAGTGAGGAATTCCGGCAAAAAGAAGACAGCGGAGCTGCAGGACCGGACCGTGCTGGGAGGACACCGGAGCACCGGAGACAGGTGAGTATGTTTAGTGTGGTTTTTTTGGGGGGGAAGGGGGGGTAGAGGGGATTCACCTCCCCCGGACTAATTATAAAAAAGAAAAAAATTATACTGGACAACCTCTTTAAAGTGTGGCGCATTAGGGGGGCTCTGGGGGGTATATTAAAGGTTATATTAATTTGTTATGGTTTATCCTCAGGATAGGCCATAGATACCTAATCTGTAGGGGGCTGACCCCGGACTGATCAGCTGTACGGAGCCATTTCTGATGCCCGTCCTGTATACAATACAGGGCCAGAAGCAGAAAGCTCTGTCTACTGTATATTAGCCGGGCACCTTCACTGCATCTCAGCACTTATTGATGTCAGTGGTAGCTGAGCTGCAGTGAATGCGCCGGGCTGCTATACAGTGGATGGAGCTTTCTGCTTCCGGCCCTGTGTTGTATACAGAACGGGCTCCGGAAGTGGCTCTGAAAAGCTGATGGGGCCGTGTGTCAGCCCCTACTGATCAGGTATTTATGGCCTATCCTGAGCATAGGCCCTAAAAAAGATTAACCCTGGACCACCCCTTTATTATGCCCCACACAGTTTAATGTCCCCCCCACAGGATGTTAGCCCCCATCACTGTTCCCACACAATATAATGGCCCCATCACTGTTCCCCATACAGTATGGGGGACCAGTGAAAAGGCCACTATGTGGGGGGACCAGTGAAGTGACCATAGAAAAATTTGGCCCAGACAACCCCTTAAAAGAGGTTGTCCATAAACTGGAGCGACCACTGTGTTGGCCGCCAGGGAGGTGTAAAAATAAGAAAATAAAAAAAAAAAGCATACTCACCTGTCCCCAGCACCCTGTTGTCCCCTGCCTGTGTCAGTTCGGTCTCATGGCGGCGCCTCATTTCTGGAAATCCTGTACCTAATTGGTCTTAGCAATCACATGAGCTGCAGGACTCCCAGCAAGGAGTCGCCGGCATGAGACTGAATGGATACTGACAGTGGACAACGGAGCGCCTGGGACAGGTGAGTATGCTTTTTAATTTACTTATTTTTTACTTTACACCTCCCGCCAGCTACATTGATTGCTCCAATTCCTGGACAACCTCTTTAAAGGATTTATCCATCTTTCTAATATTGATGGGTTGTCCTTAGGATAGGCCATCAATATTACATCTTCAATGATACAACAGCCAGGACCTCTGCAGATCAGCTTTTCCAGGACAGTGAGGCTACAGGTAAAGGTAACAATTCTTGGAGCCACGCTGTTCACTTGCCATACAAGGTGTAGCAGTAGGTTTAGGTAGTGCAGTGGTGCACATGGTATAGTGGGTGAGCAGCATGGCTCCCGACATGTTATTACCTTTAGCCGCCCTGTCTCGGTAGCGCTGATCTGCAGGGGTCCTGATGGTGGGCCCCTAGAAACAATTCCACTGGTGGGCCCTAGACATCCCAGTCCGACACTGCATGATGAGGCCAGTTTATGGTGGAAAAACCATCTGACAGGTTCCCTTCAGTGCTTCATTGTAACAGTCCTGTAAGGTCGTGCCATACTTTCTTTGCATCCTGCATTGTCGTCGTCCTTTCCAGGAGCTTGTCTATTCCTTCAGCTTCCTGACTAATATTATTTAAATCCACTACTGAGGCAGATTTGAGGAAATAAGCGATACAAAAAGGAAACAACCTTGTGTGTAAAACAATTGCCTTTGACAATTTTTGGTATCAGTCATTTCTTTAGTCAAATATTTTGGTTTGTAAACTAGACATTCCAGAGCCCTGTTAATAAATGTCACCTGTATATTAATAGACTGTTACTAGACAGCACATGAGAAACACATTCAACATATTGTGTATGTAATAATTTACTCTGTCGCCACTATGTCCCATTTGCTTGGGCTGTGATAATCCAACCATGGTAATCATCCATTTGGCATGGGACAGGAATGCCAAGAGCCAGGATCAATCCAGACATGTTGCACCCAACCACAAGGCTGTAGACATGCTGACTTTACAATCCAGTCAGGCTTCTAGTTTCCTTTACTTTAATCATTATCTGATGTCTAGAACTATTCCAGCTGCTTCACGTGGATGTAATTTACAGTCCACACTTACAAGGAGGACAGGAAAAATATTTCCTTTCTACTTCACATATTTAGATATAATTAGCTTCAAATGAGGTATGGCATACATTAAAAATCAGTATTTACTAGATCCATTTGTCATGTGCCCTATGATAGAGGAAACACTGAGAAATGACAATCTGCAGGGCCCATTAGTGGTCAGATTATACAGCACTTGGACTGGGCCAGTCTATTTTTACCCGGTGATTAAAAGTACTGTTCTGGTAAAATTTATGATTAATGGGGTAAAAGTATCAGTCATTCTTCCACTGGTATTTTAGGATTAAAGTATGTGTGAGGAATCAAGATTTTATATGTATGGCTAGATGTGTCAAGGGAATAACAATCACAACCATTTATGATAAAGAGAAAATGCAGATGTTCTATAAAGTGTGCTTTGTTATTTTTGTGGCCTATTTATAAATGGCCATTATTAAGCTATATCTCTAACATCAATTTTTTTCTTACGTGTAAATTTTTTTTTCCTGTATTCATATACTTTTATAGGGGTCAGTAGTATGTTTTTCTTACATACAACCTAAGAAATATATAATGTTGGGCGACATATTTTTTCATAAATCAGTAGTTTATTTATATAAACAAAGTACCAACAGACTTGACTGACTTTTAGTATCATTTAATTCAGTGATTTATTTACATGAAAGGTGTTTGTGATGCATTTCGGCGGTAGATCAGCCTCTCTCAGACATACATTTATACACCACGTATTTCTGGGGAAGGCTGATCTACAGTCAAAACGTGTCACAAGCACCTTTCATGTAAATAAATCACTGAATGAATTGCAACTAGAGATGTAGAACCTCATGGGATTCGTTTTGCAAACTTGATTGGTCTGCACCAAAGTGCTATTAAAGTATTCTGGAGTCTGAAGAGACCCCAGAGTAGAATAATCTAAGGCCCAGAGGAGGTGCGAAAAAATAATGAACATTCAAACTCACCTTCCCACATCTCTCTTAGACTCCCTTGTCATGTCTGCTGCTCATTTCCTGCCATGTTCCCGCCTCTTCCATCCTCCTGGGTAAAGTCAGTGCCCCCAGGAGAATGCCAAGACGTGTGATTGGGCCTAACACAATGACACTTTGAAGCAAACTTTGACATGATTGCTGAGACCTCACTGTTTAAATGCCAGGAGCTGTGCTGCTCACTCCCTGTACTTTTAGTAGTGGCAGTTATGGGTACCTCAGAGGCAGTGTCGGACTGGGATGTCTAAGGCCCACCAGTGGAACTGTTTATAGGGGCCCGCCGCCAGGACCCCTGCAGATCAGCTGTACCGAAAAACCACGGCTACTGGTGATAACAATGCCATGCTGTTCACCCGCCAAACGATGTGAACTACTGCACTACCTAAACCTACCACTACATCCTGTATGGCATGCAAGCAGCGTGGCTCCTGGAATTGTTAACATGACATGTGGCTGCACTGTCCTGACTGTTTTACCCCTGCAGATGTAATATTGATGGACTATCCTAAGGACATGACATCAATATTAGAAAGATGGATAAACCCGTTAAAGAGGTTGTCCAGGAATTGGAGCAACTCATGTGGCGGCGGGAGGTGTAAAAAAAATAAAATAAATAAATACTCTCCTGTCCCCGGGTCTCCGTTGTCCGCTGTCAGTGTCCATTCTATCTTGTCAGGAGTCCTGTGCCTCATGTGACCGCTGAGACCAAACAGGTACAGGAGGTACAGGATTTCCAGAAAAGAGACGCCGCCATGAGACCGAACAGACACTAGCATGGGACAACAGGGTGCTGGGGACAGGTGAGTATGCTTTTTTTTTTTCACCTCCCCGGCCTAAATAATAAAAAATATTTTAGCCTGGACAACCTGTTTAAGGATAGGTTCACACTTGTGCTCGGTCTCCACTCGGGGTTTCCGTCCCCGAATCTGCTTAAAAAAATGCATTTTTCCGCCTTTTTCGGGTGGAAATCGGGCAGAAATCCTGTGGACCCCATTATAGTCTATGGGTTCTGCGGGTAAACGCTTTTTTAAGCAGATTAGGTTTCCATTTGTGGGGTCCCCAAGCGAACCCCACAAACGGAAACACGAACGCAGGTGTGAATCTAGAGTAAGACTGATGCACTCTCTTTTATTAGCAACATATTGACAAATTTTTAATACATTGGATGTTGGTTAAAAAGGTTAAATCTGCCATATAAATAAATAAGCCGTGTTAAAAGAGGACCTTTGATGTCTTCATATATATGCGGTTTTATATACCACTGGAAAGCCGACAGTGAGCTGAATTCAGCGCACTATCAGCTTTCCCAGTATGTGCCCCGGGGCTGGAGATATCGGTGTCGTTATTTTTAACACCAATATCTCCCCACTGTCAGAATGACGTTCCTCATAACTTAGCGTCATTGCTGGGCGGTAAGGAATGCCCTCCCCCCCGACAGTACTCGTCCATAGATTTGTACTGGGGGGGTGTTCCTCACAGCTTAGCGTCATTGCTGGGCGGTAAGGAACGCCCCCTCTGACAGTACAGGACTGTTAGAGTACTGTTGGGGGGGGGGCGTTCCTCACTGCCCAGTGATGAGTTAAGTTATAAGGAATGCCCTTCTGACAGTGGGGAGATATTGGTGCTAAAAATAACGGCACCGATATCTCCAGCCCCGGGGCACATACTGGGAAAGCCAACAGTGCGCTGAAATAAGCGCACTGTCGGCTTTCCAGCGGTATATAAAACCACATGTGCCTGAGGACATGAAAGGTGCTCTTTAAATCAGCCCCATAGTATTTACACTGTACGAATAGAATGCAGGCCCGCGGCCTCACTTACCGATGCCCGCGGCTGCTCACAGCGGCATCCACTTCCGTTTCTGCGTTCCATAGCAGAAGGGGAAGCGGAGGCAGCCACGAGCAGATGCAGGGTAGGTAAATAAATAGGCCGTTACCTGCTGGGGATACTCCAGCAGGTTACGGCCTATTTATATATATAAAAAAAGTTATACTCACCTGCGATGCCTTGATGGAGCCGCCGCCGCCTCCTCCTCCTCTTGTCCGTGACGTCTGTGTCTCAGCGTAGGCAGCGCGATGACGTCATTGTATCGCCGCCTGCGCTGAGATGCGACGTCTCGTAAACCAGCCCAGGACAGGCCCCGCTCAGCTCTGTTTTTTTTTTTATAAGCGGCCCGTCCTTGGCTGGTTTACATTAAATAAATAGTAAAAATGCCGCCCCCCAGACAGTGACGGACAGTGCCGCCTGAGGCGGCAGCCTCACTTTGCCTCATTAGCGGTGCGCCCCTGTCTGGGCTAACTCTTCTCTGAAGGATTCCGCCGCCGCGCACAGCGTTAGTATGTCCTGACGCTTGCAGCAACAAGCTGCAATTTCATTGGTTCCCCGCGGTCGCTCGTCACCAGGATCAAGGCTACAGGGGGAGGGCCCACAGGAAGATAGGAAGGGTTTCCCACCGCTGCGCTATGCCAGCGGCCACCATCTTTATTATTATTATAATATTGCCTGAGGCCCCTGAGCAATGCATTCACATTGGAAAAATTGAAAAATAATAGTTGGGGCTCGGGGCCCACCGGGGGATTCACCGGTTCCCTGCTGGGCCAGTCCAAGCCTGCTCAGAGGTGTCTCCTTCTTCCCTCTGCTCTGTGTGGCCCTGAGTGCAGATCACTAACAAATAAGATCTTCCATCATCTGATTGATGTGCACTGAATGGGGGACATTTAGTAAAATTGTCTAAAAGCAAAACTTTCTTAGTTGCTCATAGGAACTAATCACAGCGCAGCTTTTAATTTGTATTCTGCTTCTGAAAATTAAAGCTGCATTATGATTGGTAACTAAGATAGTTTTGCTTTTAGACAGTTTCAATAAGTCTGCTCCATTGGTTGCTTCGAGGGGTTTTCCCATGGATATAGCCATATTTAAATTTGTAGACAATTAAAAGTTACACATTTTTGCAAATATAAATAATTAAACATTTTGCAGAGTTTTCTTTAAGCATCATAGGGGTGACAGTTTTTGTTTTGATCGGTTGCCAATGTATACAAACATGAATGCAGAAATTTTCTATGGTCAAAAACCCCAGCTATGATATCCTTATTGTGGACACGTTATCAGGCAGGAACATTGCACGCATGAGAAGATAATACTGTATGTCCACAATAAGGAAATAATGGCTGGTTTTCTGATAAATACCAGACCTTAGAAGTTAACTGGGTGGTTGGTGTCAGCAAGTGGGGCACCTGCAGACAGTGAGTACCAAGCTGCACTACTACCGCAGCCTGCACATGTATTAGGGGCACCCCTGTGATCTGTATAATTGTATTATACTTAAAGAACAGTGATGCAGTGGGCGGGTAGTTTCCAGGACACAGGCTGTTTACATCTTGCATTCTCCTCCTGGCTGCCAGCGGTGCCAAATCTATGCTCTGTAAGTACAATATAATTATACAATTCAACATAGTAGACTGAACAATATGTGGGGGAGGGTAGACTATTACCTATGGGGAGGGGGGCATTATTAATACACTCTTGCTGTAATAGTGGCCCCCCTACAGTAAATATGGCTCTATAACAGTAATATTGCCTCCAACAAGTAACAGTATTACTTATGTGGGGGGCTATTTCCTCTGGGGATATAACTATTACCTGTGGATGGGCACTATTAGGACAAAATTACTTTAATAGTGCCTCCTACAGTAAATAACATCACTTATGTGAGGGGGTACTATTACTTGTGGTGGGTACTATTAGGGCATGATTAAAGTAGTAGTACACCCCACCCATAACAGCATTTTCATTTTTGCCTCAGACAGCAGATAAGCTATGTGGGCGGAGGGAGGACTATTACCTGTGGGGGGAACTATTAGGATACACTTATTGTAACAGTGCCACCCCCCCCCCCCACAGTTAATAACATTACTTATGTGAGGGGTGGATTATTACCTGTGTGGGAAGGTACTATTAGGACACGAATAAAGTAATAGTGCCACACACACAGACGCACAGGTAATAGCATTTTCACAGGCAGCAGATACATTATAATCGGCCCTGCCTGTTATCCTATAACAGTTCTGTAATTCCACATTCCTTAGTGCTATGATTTGATAGATAAACATTTTACTGCCTGATATTGTTTCATTTTTATGGTAGTTGTAAAGGTTGTAAGGAGAGGTTTGCCAAAAAAAAAATACTACAGTATATAGGGTACAATTTAACCTAAGTCTGGCCATGATAAAAATGGCTAGTCCTTTCTGTTCTGTTCTCTTTTGGCCTCTACCAGGTGAATGTGGCATATGGATATGTTGGAAGCATTCGCTGAGAGCTTTCCCAGTGCATATGGCAAGTGTATACTGAAAAATGAAGTTTGAAAGCAGCAGAAAAAAATAGATTTTCCCAAAGCAGAAGAGGGAATGGGTTGGAGTCCAATTTTCTTTTTCTGTAAAGAAATAAAGCATTGTACCAGCCCTGCCTGTGCAAGAGAGGGGAAGTAGCAATGAACAGCAGATAACTGATCAGAAAATACAATACACTTGTCCGCCTCCACACTACAAATCGCCAACCTGTTCAGCACAGTTATAGAGATAAAGTATACATTTACAGAAAGGGGAATAAAAGAAAAACTACTTTAGGCTAAGGCCCCCACGTTGTGGAAACGCAGCTTTTTTTGTTGTTGCAGATTTTGCTGTGTTTTTGTGAGCCAAATCCAGGAGTGGATTGAGCAGAAGAGAGAAGTATAATAACTTCCTATACATTTCCCATACCTTTTGTAGCCATTCTTAGCTTTGGCTCAAAAAAACGCAGCAAAATCTGTAACAAAAAAAAACCTGTTTCCTCAACGTGGGGCCTCAGTCTTTAATAGTTTCCTACCTAAGGAGGCCACATGCATGTTAAACGAGAAAGCTTTGATGTCAGTCTATCATTTGCACAAATATGACAGACAGCTATTGTACAGTATATGACTCTGTGTGGGTTTCATTTCATACAGATTGAAAAGTAAAAGTATTAAAATAAAATTCAGCAAATCCACAAGTATAACTTATACAGTATAAGAGAAGACGATAAAGCTGAAGGCATGATTTTCACAAGGGCACTGCTGCTTGCAGAAATGCATATGGCTTTGAGCAGCTAAGTCTGTAGCAAAAACTCTCTAATTTGTGGTGGCAAAATAACTAGATCTCCACATGTTATTTCTGGTTGCTACTTGACTCGATAATTCACACCACATGAGCACCGTATTAAAGTATCTCCCAAATGAAAATAGTCTTTATTTGTCTTCATTAAAATCTGTCCCACTGCTCGTTTTTCAAAGTTAAAATAATAAAGGTAAAGTTCTTGCAATCTCTAGTAACAATAGAATCAGTGGAGCACATTATTGGAAGGAGAAGACATCTAAGCATAAGGTCAACAGAGTCTGCTGCATGCACAAAAAGTGGAGGTGACTTAGTTCTACTTTAACCCTACAGAACCTCTAAGCATTTTGAAATACACCTTTATTGCTCCTTCTAAAAGGTGTGATTCAGAGGCGTAGCTAGGGGGTTAGTAACACATCTAAGTGGTCCCCCAGCTCAGGTATACCCATATTATAACTATACGGTGATTGTATAGTGGTAGATAGAGGCTTTACACATGTCTATGAAGACTGTTTAGGTAAATACATTGTAGGAAAAATGTTGTGACTTACAGGTGACGTTGACTTTAATCGTTCACATTTTCCGCCTCTTCCATCTGGACCGCGATTACCACTTCCTCTAGCAGTGGCTTGCCTCTGTAAAGTTTGTAACACAGACATGTTTGGCTCCTCAGTTTTCCATGCATCAAGTCCACATTGTCCTAACTTACACCATCCTGTTGCTGCCCCAATTATAATATATAAAATACCCTGGAAATGGGTAATATCCCCGTGTGACTTTTTAACTTAATAGTCCTCATATGTGACTTTTAATTAATAGTGCCCCTCAATAAATATTGCCTTCTAATTAATAATGTACTGTGTACCCCCTTAAATCAATAATTCAGTGCCATCTGAAATTAATAGTGCCCAATTCACCTATTATTAATTATACTGTCTTATGTCTCCTTATATACTGTAAATTATGCACCTTACATAACTATTGAATAGACAGCATCATCGTACACTGGATCATCGGGGACAGGTGAGCATGTTTTTTTTTATAAGTATAAAGACTTCGTAGACGTGGTTTAACCCGTTCCCGCCAGAGGAATTTTTTGATTTTTGTTGACTCCCCACTTTCCAAACCCATAAACCGTGTGCATTAGCACTGGGTCTCAGTTCCTGAGTGGCCACCATATTTAAATACCCAACATCCGCCGTACTATTACAACTTCTTACAGGTAATGTGACATTCCCTGGCCTTGTATATACGAGCCTCAGGAACAGCCGGTTAATGTTTATGTTTAACTACTACTTGTTGTTTGCCTCATTATATTCTGGATTGTCTGTTTAAAAGTTTCTTTTGTACTACCTTGAGCCCCTCTATATAGGACAGTGAGTCTTTATATAAAGACATGGCTACCGTGTGTCTTACCATGTTCTGGCTTTTCCTATTAAATATGGCGTATATGCTACCTATAGCCCATCTTTATAGGACAGTGTGTCTTTTTCAGGATAGGGTCCACAGTATTCCCCTCCTGAACCTTAGCCTTTACTTTTACACTTTGTGTGGATTTTTGATTCCCTTCCTGTACACACTCCCTATACATATGTGATGTTTCTACTTATACCCTTTAATATCTACCAGATATGGTCATTTTGGGATAATAATCTATTGCATTTATTTCAGTAATTAAATTAAAAAAGTGACCTCCTATATTTTCTAGATTCTTTACACACAGAGTCTTCTATTTCAAGTGTTTTATTTCTGTAAATGTTGATTATGGATTACAGGTAATGAAAACCCAAATCTAAGAAAATTAGAATATTGTATAAAAGTAAATTCAGTGTGTCACCTGCCAAGGCTTCCTAAGCCTTTAAATGGTCCCTCAGTCTGGTTCAGTAGGACACACAATCATGGAAGATGCTGATTATGAATTGTATTACTGAATTACTGAAATGAATGAACGTTTCAAAAATATTAAAATTTATTGAGATGCACCTGTATTTGCTACTTGGGAGTGAATAAAACCACATTTTCACTGCACTAAACCAAGTCTACGAAGTCTTTATACTTATGTATATTATGGGCTGGGACCCTACTTCGTGATATATCTGAGAGTGCCTTCTACACTTTTGAAGCAATTGTAACATCCTTGCCTGTCTGGGCTTTGGCACCATCCTCCGGGCGCACGCTGCGGCGCAGGAGGCATGTCCCATCTCCTTCACCTTGCTTTCCCTCTGCTCCACTAAGAGTTAACTTTAGTCTTACCTGTGTGTGTGATTGACAGCCTACCCTCCTATCAAGTCTGGAGCGGGTTCTTCCTCCCTATTTATTGTTTGCTCACATTCCCATTGGTGCTTGTTATTGCCTTGCGCGTACTGGCTATACTCCTTGCTCTTTGTTACCTGTTCTTCTTATTCTTGACCTCTGGCTTTCCTTTGACTTTTCTCTTGGACTGTGATTTTGTACTGCATTGCTCGATTGTTACCTTTGGCTAGCTGACCTCCCTTTGTTGTTGTTTGTCCTGTCTGTGTTCTGTGTTATCACTTATTATAAGGAGGGACTGTCGACCAGTTGCTGGCTGTCACCTAGGACAGATCGGGCAATTAGCCATGGACAGTTGGGGGGTTCAGCTTAGGGCCCACTGTTTTGTTGTGCCCCTCCCCCAGAGTTCGCCAGCAGCTACTGGGGAATCCCTCCTCTAGCGATTCCCTTACAGCAATGTTTTCTTTTTTTTTTAAGTTTCACCTTTCCAGGCCTCCTTTGTGATTTGTCCAATTCCTGGACAACCCGTCTAAGAGGGTTATCCATGGGAATATTAAAGCTTACCAGTAAACTTTATTAAGCCCTGGAAAATTATTTTAATACTGCCCCAATAGCCCCATTATTGTTATTTCATACTGCCCACACTGGCCTCTCTTATAAATGATACCCCATTTTATTAACGCCCCCAAGTGCCCGCATTAATTAATTATGCCCCCTTATATTGCTATAGGTTCTATAGGATGCACTGAGAAGTAACCACCGCTGTTGCTCACTGCAAAGCACCAGGACTACAAAGACGTCCAGGACGCAGATGTCCCAGGGCAACTAGTAGGCTGTAGTCCTGAAGTGGCTTGTGGCCTATGGGCTACTCAGTAGTAGAACAGGAAGCGAGAAGTTTCCTCCTCTACTATGAATTTCAATTGCATAAGTGTCGGACAGACACCAATGAAGTTGTATGTGTAGCTTATGTTGCCGTCACCCCCGCTAGCTAGATTCTACTGTATCCCCAGTAACAAAGAATATTTAAAAGTAAATAGAATTACTTCAGTCTTCATATGATTCTCTTATTTCATAATTTTCTCCTTAAATGAAGTGGTACTATTGGGACCAATGCTGTTTATAAATAATGCAGGCATTGGACTTAAGAGAGATCTATATTTGCAGATGACACAAAGCTCTGTAGTGTCATAGATACAGTATAGAATATTCAATCCCTACAGAGTAACATGGATATACAGATTAAATGGGCACCAAAGTTTTTTTCACCTCTACAAACACTAGTGTGAGCCAGAGGTAAGCACGACCAATTTGGTTCCTAACTCAGGTATATCAACCTTATCACTATATAGTGACCATATAGTGGTAGATACCAGCTCTACAGAGGGCTTCACCATTAAGGTGAATAAAGTGAAGAAAAAATTTTGTGACTTGTGAAACGTGAAATATCTAACTGTAAGCATTCGCATTTCTCATCTCTTCCATCTGGACTGGACCACCAAGATCACTTATTCCAGCTGTGACTTCTCTCTGTAAAGTTTGCTACACAGACAGACTCTCAGTCACATGACTGACTCCACTCTACTGAATGGACATGAGGCCTGAGTAGAGTAGAGTTTGTGACATCAGTGAGAGTTATAGCAGCTGCAGGGGAGAGAAAGGAAAAAAGAGTTCCAACCTTCCCAGTTGCCCTCCAACCTTCCCAGGGGACCAGGGTGCTTATTAGTTCTCTGGATAACCTCTTTAACACTGCCCCAATCCCCTCTTATAGTCTTATTACTGATGTCCCCCTATATTAAAACCCCTAAGGCCCCTTGTATTAGTTATGCGCCCTTACATAACTATTGCTCCCCAATGCCCCTTTATTGACCTCTTATATAGATAATGTACGCTTAATATTAAAATGCCCCCTAAGGTTTTATTTACCTATCTCCGATCCTCCAATGTGCTGAGGAAGCAATGGTGCTTCTTGTTTTCTTGTAGACCGCAAGCCACTTTAGGACTAAAGACAAACACATCTGCATCCTGGTGTGGAAGGTGCAATACAGTAATGTCATCGGGCCCACCAGAATTTTGTAATATACTTTATTAACAAATGTTAGGCTCCTTTCTGTAAAATCCTGTGATTCTTTATTCTTTCCTTTGTTTCAGAAGGGAAAGCTAAAATCTGTAAACTACTTTCACTAGGTGTACGAGTGGGTGGACTCTTGTATTATGCAGGGAAGTTGGGGCAGTCGTTTCAAATAAATATATATGGGTATTTAAAACAGTGCTTTTTTAGAACAGTGCTTCTAGTGTCATATGAAATATTAAATTCTTACCTGTATTATTTCAAGGGGAAAACAACAATTGAAAATACAGACAGGGTTGGAATATTTATCTGCATCTGCTCACAATCCCAACTGTGTTTTCATCTAATGATATCTCTGGACATAATATGGGTCATATGATAATCTTGTCACAGGAAAGCTAAGAATCTTTTCTTTTACATTCACCAGAAACACTGTTCTAGGTTTTATAATGTCTGAGATATACCTCTCTGAAGTGACACTCCTCCAACATTGGTTTCCCTGCCTTATACAAGAGCTTACCCCTCCATACACCTAGTAAAAGCTTTAGTTATGGTTTTAGTACAAAAAAGTTGAATATAATAAACCCAGGGCCGCACCTGCCATGAGGTGACATAAGGCAATAGCCTCAAGCGGCACCTCAGGGCACAATCTGACTGGCAGCATTTTTTTTTTTTTTAATCGGCTGCTATCTATTGGTTTATTCCAACAGGTAGATATTTTACTCATTGATCCCCGGTCCTGTCCAGTACGGCCTTCAGAAGTGGAGGCCAGATGCAACTGGAGTGGGGATTAGTGAATAAAACATTGGTTGCTACTTGCTGAAAAATCGAATAGGTAGCGCCCGAACTTGTGCAGCACCAGGGGAAGCTGTACAGTATACTATGTGTGGGCCAAATAAAGTGATTTTTCGATCTGTAAATGGGGGGACAAGGTCTACAATTTTAAATTTTAGATATGCAGACAATACTATGTTATTCAGCCTCTTTAACAAACTGTTTACATTAAAAATTCTCAAATTTGAAAGACAAGAAATGTGGGTATAAAAGCTACTATCACTCATAATGACATTGACTTCTGCCGGAGAAATGTCTGGCTCAAGAAAGTTTTCTCTTGCAAATTCTGCTAAATGACTAAAATTCTGGGTAACACAGCTGATGCTGTTTATAGCGAAAAACAGTGTCTTGCGAAAGTATTCGGCCCCCTTGAACTTTTCAACCTTTTACCACATTTCAGGCTTCAAACATAAAGATATAAAATTTTAATTTTTTGTGAAGAATCAACAAGTGGGATACAATTGTGAAGTTGAATGAAATTTATTGGTTATTTTAAACTTTTGTAAAAAAATAAAAAACTGAAAAGTGGGGCGTGCAATATTATTCGGCCCCTTTACTTTCAGTGCAGCAAACTCACTCCAGAAGTTCAGTGAGGATCTCTGAATGATCCAATGTTGTCCTAAATGACTGATGATGAATAATATAATCCACCTGTGTGTAATCAAGTCTCCGTATAAATGCACCTGCTCTGTGATAGTCTCAGAGTTCTGTTTAAAGCGCAGAGAGCATCATGAAGACCAAGGAACACACCAGGCAGGTCCGTGATACTGTTGTGGAGAAGTTTAAAGCCGGATTTGGATACAAAAGGAGCAAGCGATCATATTGAAATTCAAGGAGTATCAGACCACTGCAAATCTACCAAGACCCGGCCGTCCCTCTAAACTTTCATCTCAAACAAGGAGAAGACTGATCAGAGATGCAGCCAAGAGGCCCATGATCACTCTGGATGAACTGCAGAGATCTACAGATGAGGTGGGAGAGTCTGTCCATAAGACAACAATCAGTCGTACACTGCACAAATCTGGCCTTTATGGAAGAGTGGCAAGAAGAAAGCCATTTCTCAAAGATATCCATAAAAAGTCTTGTTTAAAGTTTGCCACAAGCCACCTGGGAGACACACCAAACATGTGGAAGAAGGTGCTCTGGTCAGATGAAACCAAAATCGAACTTTTTGGCCACAATGCAAAACTATATGTTTGGCGTAAAAGCAACACAGCTCATCACCCTGAACACACCATCCCCACTGTCAAACATGGTGGTGGCAGCATCATGGTTTGGGCCTGCTTTTCTTCAGCAGGGACAGGGAAGATGGTTAAAATTGATGGGAAGATGGATGGAGCCAAATACAGAACCATTCTGGAAGAAACCTGTTGGAGTCTGCAAAAGACCTGAAACTGGGACGGAGATTTATCTTCCAACAAGACAATGATCCCAAACATAAAGCAAAATCTACAATGGAATGGTTCACAAATAAACATATTCAGGTGTTAGAATGGCCAAGTCAAAGTCCAGACCTGAATCCAATCGAGAATCTGTGGAAAGAGCTGAAAACTGCTGTTCACAAATGCTCTCCATCCAACCTCACTGAGCTCGAGCTGTTTTCCAAGGAAGAATGGGCAAGAATTTCAGTCTCTCGATGTGCAAAACTGAGAGAGACATACCCCAAGCGACTTGCAGCTGTAATCGCAGCAAAAGGTGGCGCTACAAAGTATTAACTTAAGGGGGCCGAATAATTTGGCACGCCCCACCTTTCAGTTTTTTATTTTTTACAAAAGTTTGAAACATCCAATAAATTTCGTTCCACTTCACAATTGTGTCCCACTTGTTGTTGATTCTTCACCAAAAAATTTAAATTTTATATCCTTATATTTGAAGCCCGAAATGTGGCAAAAGGTTGAAAAGTTCAAGGGGGCTGAATACTTTCACAAGGCACTGTATGTTGAGGAGTAGGTATTTATAATTTTAGTTAGCAGTAATTCTACAATCACTCTCGATACTGGTCAGTTGCTGCAGGCAACAGTGAATTTTGTTTACTGTGATGAACACAATTGATCCCTATGTGGAGTAACATTAGTGCTATAAATAGATATTGATAGTTGAACATGAATTGTTTTTTTTGTTGTAGGCAGTGTAGTAGGTTCTGTAGCTTTTTTTTTTACCACATTTAGTGTACCAACCTATATAAGTTTTATTTTAATGTACTTTTGTTTTTTTTTGGCAATTTACAGTATGAATAGGTGATATTTCCCTAAGTAACAAAGGGGCAAAATATGTTATGCTAGGCCCCACCACTTGCCACCACTACTTAAGAGGATTGTAATTAATAAGGTCCTGACAGTCACCAATGGGATCCACTGCCACCCTTAACTATACAGTCTAACAAGACTCTCAGTGCTCACCCACCCTTCTTCCCTCTTCCTCTAAGCAACATTACTTATTGTCTCATCAATCCTGCCAGAGGCAGAAACCACATGGAAAAAGAAAGAGGCAGACCCAGGGTCACGGATCAGACCCCATGCTGCCCTGTAAACTTTTTACATGCACTTTATAGTTGATATTTTTCAATGTGCATTGATAGATTCTTCAGCATAAAGATTTTCAATACATTTCTTTGCACTTTAGCACAATACCTGTATACTTTAACACATGCACATTATGAGATAGTTGTTTGGTCTCAAGTAGTGATATTGATATGGTATGCAATCTATATTCCAGAATGATGTTGATTAGTCTATAATTTATTTTTTATGTATCCTATTTTAATTCTTGATTTAAAATATATAAAATATATTTGTTATGGTATTATCTATGGACAGGGTCGGACTGGCCCACCGGGCTACCAGTGAATCCTCCGGTGGTCCCCATACCTTTCGGGGGTCCTATTGGACAGTGGTGGTCCGGTAATGGACCCTATTCACTTACCTCTCCCCACTCCTGCTCTTGGCCTCTCCTCTTCAGCTTCCAGGGACCCCCATGCGACTCTGTACTTTAGACTAGATCGGCATCTCCAGGACACCGATCTAGTTAAAATGCATCCTACTAATGTGCTATCTTGTAAATCGCAAGCCACTTCAGGCTTGCGGTTTACAAGATGCCAAGAGAAGAGACAAGATGTCTGCTTCTCAGCACAGGCGGACACGATGACGTCACAGCATCGCGCCTCCTGTGCTGAGACACAGACGTCCTATGCGTGATTACAGTGCATAGAGCGTGGCTTAAGAAGGAAAGAAGGCGGCTGCTACGTCCCTGTCCTTCAATGGATCGCAGGCAGGTGAGAACAACTTTTATTTTTAAGAGGGAGGGGGAGTATTTATGGGGCATTATAGCTATAAAGGGGGGAATAATTTATATAAAGGATAATTATGAGGCATTATAGCTATAAATGGGGGGTCTTTTATATAAAGGGTAATTATGGGGCATTATAGCTATAAAGGGGGAAATAATTTATATAAAGGATATTTATGGGGTATTATAGCTATAAAGGGGGGGACTTTTATATAAAGGGTAATTATGGGGCATTATAGCTATAAAGGGGGGGTCTTTTATATAAAGGGTAATTATGGGGCATTATGGGTAAAGGGGGATCATTTATATCATTTAAATAAAGGATAGTTATGGGGCATTATGGCTATAAAAGGTGGAATAATTAAAAAGGGTTGTATTAGGGTATATTAGGCCAGAGAAGGTGAAAAAAAAACAAAAATAAACAAAAACACTTACCTGTCCCCGCTGCTCTGGTTTCTCCCAGCTAGGTCCGGTCCTGCTGCTCTAGTGTTTTCTTCCGGGGAAAGTCCCTGCCGCACATGACCACTGAGGCCAATCAGTGGCCTAAGGACACAGGACGTCTCAGTGCAGCAAGGACTTCCGCCACAAGAAAACCAAGAAAACACAGGAGCGGCAGGAGCGGAAAGTGCTGGAAGACACCGGAGCACTGGGGACAGGTGAGTGTGGTTTTTAAAAAAAAAAAATTTCACCTTCCCCGGCCTAATATAAAAAAAAAAAAAAATGTCCTGGACAACCCCTTTAATATGAAGGGTAATTATGGGGCATTATGACTATAAAGAGGAGGAACATTTATATAAGGGCTCATTAGGGGACATTATGAACATAAGGGGTCATTTATTTATAGAAGAGGGCATCATTTATATAAAGATCCTTACGGGTCGGCTGTATTTATGTCAGGGGTCATAATATAAGTGGGCAATTAATTTAATTAAGGTGGCACTTGGGCTTTATTAAAGGGATTTTCCAGCTCATTTTTATTGATTATCTATCCTCAGGACAGATCATCAATAAGAGATAAGTGGATCCCCCTCCTCTGATTGAAGAGGCCATGGCGTCTGTTCAGATTGCATGCTGTCTGTTTTATAGTGTCCGTACAACGTAATTACAGTCTTGTCACATAGACGTGTATAGAACGAGGCTGCGGTTACATCACATGGCCACTATGAAATAAATGCCATAATATAAACAGAGAAGTGGTCACGGTGCCTACACAAGTGCCATGGCCCCTTCAAACCGCTGATCAGTGGGGGTCCCGGATGTTGGAATCCCACTCATTATTTATTTACTTTTTTATTCTTGACCTGGAAAACCCCTTTAATTAGGAAACACATTGGGTATTAATAATAAGGGGCACTATTTAAGGGGATACACAGGGATATTATTAATTTAAAGATGCACTTGGCAGTATTATTTATTCTGTGTGGGGTTAGATCAGCAGGATGGGGACTTTATGTCAGTGAGGACAATGTGGGTCAGGTGCCTGGAAAAGTGAGGAGCCAAAGATGTCTGTGCTGCAAACTGTACAGAGACAAGTCACAGCTGGAAGAAGTGGTCATGGTGGTCCAGATGGAAGAGACGAGAAATGTGAACGATTACAGTCAGAGACGTCACCTGTAAGTCACAACATTGTTCCTGTACTGTATTTACTTAACCCTGCTGTTCTGTTCGGTCAAAAATGACCAAATTTGAAATTTTATATTTTTTTAAATATTCATTATGCGGTTCTGAAACTTGTGGTTCATTGACTTTTCCTCATTTGAGGGGTTCTTACTAATAGCAGTTTTTATTTATTTATTTTTTGTTTACTTTTTGCTCCACGTCTTTTTTTACACTTGTACTGTTCGGTCAAAATTGACCGATAGCCTTTTATACTAATCTCCAGCCATCTCCAAGTAAGCCTGCAAAGTATGGCATCAAAATATGGACTCTGTGCGACAGCAAAACTTCATACGCTGTAAACGCTGAGGTATACATAGGAAAAAACCCTGGAGAAAGAGCTGAAAAAAATCAAGGTATACGAGTAGTTTTGGATTTGACACATGGACTCAAAGGACGAAATGTTACATGTGACAATTTTTTTACATCACACCAACTGGGGCAGATGTTGCTGAAAAGAAAAATCACCATGCTGGGTACTGTTAGAAAAAATAAGCCAGAACTGCCGCAAGGTATCCTCAGTAAGAGAGACGTTTATAGTTCTACGTTTTATTTTACTGAGGATACAACAGTAGTTTCTTACATTCCCAAAAAACACAAACAGGTCATTCTGATGAGCACAATGCACCATGATAATGCATTCAGTAACCGAGACGACAGAAAGCCAGACATGATTTTACACTGCGACGATACCCACGGCCTCCACCAGCAGTGCAACCAGCCTAAAACGGAAACGATGCGCCTTCTGTCCAACATCAAGTAATCACAAATCAAATGTGATATGTTGCAAATGAGCAAAGTACTTATGCAAAAGACATGTAAATTATACTTGTGACGAATGCAAACAGTAAATTTAGCACCTTGAACCTTATTTCACATTTTATATAGAAAAAACTAGACTTTTTATTTTTTTTGTTTGTTTTTTTGAAAAAAATATATTTACATACAGTTTGATGTTATTAGTTATAGTTTACATTTTTATAAAGATTTTTTTTTTTGTGCAAATGTGCAATATGCATGAATAATGCAATAAGGCCATGTAACATTTTTTGACACAAAAAAAATAAAAATTAAGTTTTTGATTTCATTTTTCATTTGTTTATGAACAACCATGTTCACATACAGTATAATAATGCAAAAGAAATTCAAATAAAACACTTACATTAGTTAAAAATCCAGACTTTAATAGGCCCGGTCAAAAATGACCGGAACATTATATGTGTATAGTAGAACCGAACAGAACAGCAGGGTTAAATGGTCTTCACAGACATGTGTAGAGCCACTATATACCACTATACATTCAGCGTATAGTGATAATATCGGTATACCTGAGCAGGGGGCCGACTTGAATGTGTTTGCCTCCCCTGTGCTGAACCCCTAGCTACGCCTCTATGGAAGAGGAAAGAGAAGGCCGTGAGCAGGAGCGGTAAATATTCATGGTTACATGAATTCATGGTTCCCCTCTCATTCCTGGTCCCCAGAATCGTGACCTTTTAAATTGTGGTCCTTAGCTTGGTTCTTCTCTCATTCATAGTCTCTAACATGGCATTCCTTTAAATTATGGTCCTCAGCATGGTTCCCCTTAGTCTCAGTCCCCAACACGATATCCCTTTAAATAGTGTTCCCCTTCAGGATTCCAGCACGGCTACCCCTCTCATTCCTGGTTACTAGCATTGCTCCCCTATAATTCCTAGACCTCAAATGACTCCCCTTTCCATTTTCATCTTTTAGGCTGGGGCCCCACGATAAAAAGTACAGCGTTTTACAGTCCCTGCAAAATGGATGGAATTCTAGAGAATCCAATCCACACATTGCGGAAAAATACACACAGTGGACATGCTGTGATTTCCAAAACTGTTTCAGTTTTGGAAATGGCAGCATGTCAATTATACCTACGGAAACGCCGGCGGTTTCCCTATAGGTATAATTGAAAAGCTATGTAGAAAAAAACCACAATGCGTTTCTGACGCGGCTTTTCCAGCAGGGCTTTTTTGCTGCAGTCCGCTACGTGCGGCCTCAGCCTTACAGTTAACCTGACTTGTTGACATTTTATAGACCAAAGTCTGAACTTTAAAGCCTACCTGGGAACACCCCAAGAATACTCATTTTGAAGTGGGGTATACATAACACATATCCCTTTTGTGGATCAGTTCTCATGCAGGGGTGTAACTACCGGGGTAGCAGCAGTAGCGGCTGCTACAGGGCCCGGGACATTACGGGGTCCCGCAGGCCCCCGATGCGTTTTTTTTTTTTTTTTTAAAAGGCCGTTACCTGCTGGAGTAACCCCAGCAGGTAATGGGCCCTATATACTTACCGTTCCCCGGGGTCCCGCTCACGGCCGCCTGCGCTTCCGATCCTGCGGAGGTGGCTGTGAGCAGTAGCGGGGATCGGTATGTGAGGCCACTGGCCAAACCCCACAATCTCTGCTATCATTATACTCCGGGGTCTTGGAAAAGACCCCGGAGTATATTAATCGGAGGCCCGGGGAGGTGAGGGAACATAAAAAACAATGTACTTACCTCTCCTACGCTTTTCCAGGCTTCGGGCCTGTTTGGTGACGTCCCAGACATCAGCGGACGTCATTTTGCGTCGTGACGCCGGCCCGCATCACATGACGCCGGCCTGGTCCAACATTGAAGGAGGCCGAAGTAGCAGGGAGTGGACTGGCGCGAGGAACAGGTAAGCAACGTTGTTTTTTTATGTTTCTATCCTCCCCTGGGTTTCCGATCATTATACTCTGGGGGTCTGAAAAGACTGTGTGCAGGGGCCACTATGGGACATGATACTGTGTGCAGGGGCCACTATGGGACATGATACTGTGTGCAGGGGCCACTATGGGACATGATACTGTGTGCAGGGGCCACTATGGGACATGATACTGTGTGCAGGGGCCACTATGGGACTTGATACTGTGTGCAGGGGCCACTATGGGACATGATACTGTGTGCAGGGGCCACTATGGGACATGATACTGTGTGCAGGGGCCACTATGGGGCATGATACTGTGTGCAGGACCACTATGGGGCATGATACTGTGTGCAGGAGCCACTATGGCACATAATAGTGTGCGCAGGAATGCGTTTTTTTTTTTGGGGGGGGGGTTGGAAGGGGCAGTTCAGGGGGAGGGGGCGGCGGTTCGGGGGGGGGGCCATGTCAAATGTTCGCCTTGGGGCCCAGCCATTCGTAGTTACGCCACTGTTCTCATGATTGTTCTAGCAACATTGGGACTGTTGAAATGTATGTTCAGTGGCACCTCAGTACTAGATTGCATTGACTAAAACAGTTTAATGCTAGTGATTTTTCTCCCCTGATGTCCCTTGCATGTCTCTTGCTCTTACTTACTATAGTCCAGTGATTTGGCACAGCACAAAGATGCATCAATATTGGTTTCACTGTATATATAAGAACGACATGTGGTCTTTTCAAAGGGATTCTAGTTGAAAAATTTGCTCAGAAAAGTGTTTGTTTTTTTTGCTTGGGTAAGGAGGTGGTCTGCTTATAGAGAGGTAGCCTTCATAGTCTTCTCAAAGGAGTGGTCTTCTGGAGAGTTTCACTGTATAATGAGAAGTTATGCTGTGTTAAAATTTTCCTTATCAGTTTCAGAAAATGGTGGCCAAGCAGATGCAATATAACCGTAATGTGGATATTACTAGATATTTACTTATATTTTTATTGATTTCTTGATTTTTTGTTCTAACTTTGGTTGCCCACGTCTTTCCTACTGATACTTTTAACTCTTTTAACTCTGACAGACAATAAACACAAGAATCATTATTCAGACAGGACCTACTGATACAACTTTTTAACTAAGGGGTTATTCACACGACCACTTGTGACTGTCAGTAGTGTCCGTTGCTATTGTCTGTTACAAGGTTTTAGCATCGGACACTAGCAGAACTGTCACAAATCCGTTAAAATTTCCATTCATTTCAATGGGATTTTATTTTGTGTCCGTTAGTGACAGTTAGTGTCCGTTTACACCAAATCCGTCACATGTCCGTTATTTTTCGGGGACAAAAAATACGGCATGCAGGACTTTTTTGTCCATGGAAAAGAAAGGTTTCATGACAGTCGTCAAGCGTCCGTTATTTTTTAACATTAAAGTCTATGGGAAAAGGACTTTGTGTCCATTTTTTTTTGAGAGTATGCTTGGTTTCTTTAAATGTTGTAGCAGTTGCAAGCAAAATGGAGCAGTCAGCAGTCCCTCATGCAGCTGACAGCTACTGTTGATCGTGGGTCAGATGAGTCGAGACCATGTAACCCAGATTCCAGTTCCTGGGTGTCAACTGGCAATGGTTCCCTTGTCAGCAGGAAGTGATGGAGGACCACACAGGCTTTCACATCATCCACAGCTACTGGGTTCAGCTGGATAACAGCGTTGAAAATACGCCATTTTGAAATGAGGATCCCAAATGTACATGAAGCACACCCGTGGGTGGAGCTTGATTCAATTATGGGAAGTAACCCCTGCCTAGAGCCTTGGTGACACCCCAAATATTCCCCAACTTTCTGACACAATTTTCCTTTGTCAGCAGAAAACATTTATTTGAACAGGTTAGTAAAATTTCCTCAAACAAGTTATAAAGTGTATAGATAGCAAAATAAAATGAGAAAAAAAAAATCAAATGATTGGCTAATTAACCACCAGTAATGACATTAAGGTAATGTTATTAGTTCACATGCATGCATCTAATCACACAATAACTCCACTTCTATGATCCAGCTGGTTCAGAATGCCCTCAGAAGCTTGTGTCTGACGTGAGGGAAAAACAGGTTTAAGGAGAACAAAATGTGTCCATAGTCCTCTAGTACCAAAACAAAAAGAGTCCAATATAGCCACAACTGTGCAGCTCCCAAATGAATCACAAATAACCATGCAGAGGTGCGGATGAGCTTTAGGTGTAGTCTCTCTCCTTACAGGCAGGTGGGGGAAACCTCAGGCTGCTGTCTCTCACTTGTTCCCCTTACTGTTAC
Source organism: Leptodactylus fallax (assembly GCA_947044405.1). Taxonomy (NCBI): domain Eukaryota; kingdom Metazoa; phylum Chordata; class Amphibia; order Anura; family Leptodactylidae; genus Leptodactylus; species Leptodactylus fallax. The sequence goes on along the minus strand of CAMRHE010000197.1, from coordinate 1,440,919 downwards.
AGATACACTTCACATCACTGGCATTTATCTCTGTATTTCACTCCAATCTGCAGAATTATAACTGAAAACTGGGGCTGCATCTGGTGTAGCTCCTGCATGCATGTGCCACTATTTTTTTTTCCTTTAGTTGAAATGGCTGACTGCATTACAATTCCAACATGTGTCTTTAGTGAAATGGTGGCAGACTCACACCATGCTGTCTCTCATCCAGCTATCTAGTAATGTCCACAAACTGTAACTTGTACTAACGGCTCGGGCACGTGTCTGCTAACAGGCAGGTTCTTTACAGGTCCTTTCTGAGGTGATCAACAAAATGTCCTCTAGATCAAGAAGAACAACAACCGATCCTCTTCACTTCCTCTCTTCTCTCCTCCCCCAACTCACTCCCGTTGGATCGTGGGTCCTGTAGTTTTTACACTGTCTCTCCACTGAATAGCTCTAAGTGTAATGTGATCCCAACGCCCAGTCTGAACTAAAACAACATTAACTGTTTATTTGCTGAAGAATGTCACTAGCAGAGGGACTCTACATACATTCTACAAATCTCCGGGCTCTTGACAGTATGTAGTTGTAGATTATTTTCTGGTAGTTGAGACCTCAGCTGGTGTACAGTTTCAGAAGGATTCCACACATCTGGAAGGCCTCGTCGCCAACAACCACAAATTGCATAGGAGGTCCATCAGTTCCAGGAAATGGCTTTGGTGCTGGCAATCTGAATTTTCCAGAATAGATTCTCCATCCCATTGCAGAGTCCTTGAAGATTCTAGATTCGTTGGTGAAGCCGTATGCACCAATATCCACAGCCACAAAATGATACTGGGCATCAGCAATGGCCATCAGCTCAATGGAAAAGTATTTATTGTAGTTGAAGAACAGGGAGCCACTCCTTGCAGGTTTCTGCATACGGATGTGCTTTCCATCAACTGCTCCTTCACAATGTGGAAAATGTGTCACTTCTCAGAACTTGTCTGCAATGTCCTTCCATTGTTCTGTTGTTGGATGTGGGATAAATTCTTCACGCAGCAAATCCCACAGGTAGTGGTGTAACTAGGAATGGCTGGGTCCCCAGGAGAACATTTGACATGGGGCCCCCCGGCAACCACCCCACCCCCGCCCCATAGTGGCCCCTACACACACTATTATGCACCATAGTGGCCCCTGCACACACTATTATGCCCCATAGTGGCCCCTGCACACACTATGTGCCATAGTGGCCCCTGCACACACTATTAAGCGTATTTTCAAACATAAAAAAAAATGTGTTACTTACCTCTCCATGGCTCCGGCGCACTCCCAGCACTATGTTCAGCCTGCTTCAATGTTGTACCAGACGTTGAGTGAGCCAGGCATGTGTCGCGAGGCATAATGACGTCAGCCTGGCCCACAGTGACGTCCAGACGTCACCAAGGTGGCCCGAAACCTGCTGGAGCGCAGGAGAGGTAAGTAACAGTGTTTTTTCTGTTCCCTCACCTCCACTGGGCCTCCGATCATTATACTCTGGGGTCTGAAAAGACCCCAGAATATAAAGATAGAAATGTTTGTGAGGTTCGCTGGCCCGCGGCCTTACTGGTCCCTGCTCCTGCTCACCGCCACCTCTGCTTCCGCAGAAAGAGAAGCACAGGCGAGCGGGAGCGGGGTCGGTAACTAAATAGGGCCTATTACCTGCTGGGGTTACTCCAGCAGGTAATAACCTATTAAAAAAAAAAAAACATCAGGGGCCCGCAGGGCCCCCTAATGTCCCGGGCCCTGTGGCAGCCGATCCCACTGCTACCCCGGTATTTACGCCACTGCCCACAGGAACTGGAAGTGCATGGAGGAGAAGCTCTCGCCTGTTGCCAGATACCTTGAAATAAAAAAAGAAAAACATAAATGTTAATATATATATATATATATATATATATATATAACTGTACTCCGCAAGTGGGTTTCCTGCCTTTAGAGTCTGGTTGACAGCCGTCGAAGAAGTTTATCAAAGGTGGGAATACTCATACGCAGGTAGTCATAGAACTTCTCCGGATGCAGGCACAGTTCTCCATACAGACTGGAATAGACTTCCCTTGTCATGCGGGCGGATGTAATAGGAGGAAGCCAAAAGCGTCGCCTTCTCCGTTGTCTCTGCCTGGCAATCCTTCTCCACTTCATCCTCAGCCTGATCATCTCTAGGTCAAAAAGAAAATATGGAGGAATCATTTTCAAAAATGACAGCAGCAGCACAAGTAGAACTGAAACACAGAAACAATACTGTCCTCCCCAAAGTAGGCTCTAGACTGAATTGTCAACTCTTCATCTTGCTTTTATATTCTCTCTGTCGTCATTTGGTGTTACAGCAACCAAATAAACAAAAAAAACGGACTGAAAATTAACAGACAAAAACAGACACATACGGATGGTTTTCTGTACAATTTTCATATATTTTAACTGATCCGTTAAAAAAAACGGACACATAGGCATCAGTTACTGTCCGTTATTGTAGGTGTCCATTTTTTTTTTTTTTTTTTTTTTAACGGACACTTTCCTAACTGAATCCAGACAGTAAACATATAACCCTTTCTATCTCCAGGATCAGATAATCTGAGTAACTGGTTCTTTGCTACTCTGCAGCTTCCTACAATGAACTTCTTGATCTACTGAATAACACTATACTTTCCCATTCCTGGGAAAGACCTGGCAGTTGCCGATGTTTAGAGAAATGTCATTGTTTCCATATCCAAATTATTTTCAGCTGTTTTCACAATCCCTACAGATGCTGAGGTGATGTTTCTGGCATCTTTTGTTACAATAAAAATAGCAATTTCACTTCACTCAAACACATGAAGTCATTGGTGGTAGTATATGTTTCAATAATGAAAAAGTTATGCTTGTTATCATTTATGAACAAACCTAAATGGGTTTCATTCTGATAAACTGAATAATCTGAAAATCTTAATACCATTCTTCTGAGTCAACACAAACTCACTATAGAAACATGTTGATATTTTCATCAAGACAGATATTGTCAATTTTAATATAAATTGGATGTACATCAACCTTTTAACCGAGCATCAATGGATCCTTAACAATTTCCATACCAGATGCTTTACCCCCCTTCCAGACCAGGCATATTTTGGGGTTTTTTGTATGTGCGGTTTTGGGGGCTGTAACATTTTTATCATATGCGTTATTCAACTAATTTCTGTGTCTTTTTTCGGTGACACATAAGGGCTTTATTTTTATGTTATTTTTATTTTTGCATGCGTTTTGATTTTTTTTTTATAACCGGGAAAACATAAACAAAAGAGGAGGGAAAACGTGTCTGTTTTTCACTTTTCATTTTTTTTTTAATTTAATAACACAAAGTGCTACTAAAAATCTTTTTAAAATAGTTTTTACTCTCCGTTACGGTCATTTTTATTTTGTATGGTGTCATTGGGGGTGGGGCTATAGCCTTTAATAACGGGGTTTTATTGGCGTATTATTTTATTTATTTTTTTAATTATTTTATTCACTTTTTATTCATTTTTTTTTATTTATTTTTTTTTTTTTCATTGTGTCTCCATAAGGTCATAATAGACCTTTGGGGACATCTGAGCACTGTTTTTTTGTAGAGGAGGCAGATTTCCCCTGTAACTGGGGCTGGTACATTTAGCCCCAGTTGCAGGAGGAATACAGCCTCCTGCCCGTTACTATAGAGATGATCTGGGTCCTGTAGGTCCCAGCAGCTCTAACAGACTCTGATCCCGGCGGATCACGTGACCGCCGTGTCAGAGGGGAGGCGCAACATGGCGGCGCTCATTGAACGCTGTATACACATGATCGGGATGGCAGGGAAGGTATTAAACCTTCCCTGTCTTCTCTCTGGGAGCTCCGGCTGAAGTTACAGCCGGCTCCCGGTTTCTGTAGCTGCACAATTTCGTGCAGCTGTTGAGTTCTGCTTGGACGTACCGGTACCACTTACAGGACCACTGCTGACACATATGCTCCCCTGCACTCAGGGTGGAGCATCCATCTGCACAGCCCTACAACTATCAAGCTATAATACTACACGGTTGAGTAGCTTGAAGGGCTTATACTCCCCACTGGGCTTATATTTTGAAATCCCCTGAGGATTGCCCCTCCATCTGGTTGGGACATGAAATGCGTTGGGAAATAGATTTAATTTGATAGGGAGATACAGGGAGAGTTTTGGGACTGTCCTTGTTAGGACAGGAGTCATTGTGGGACATAGGTGAGAGATAGGGTATAATCACACCAGCCCTTCATCTGTAAGTCCCGTTGAGTCCCCAACGTCTCTCACTAGGTCCGGGTAAGACCGTTCCCTTTTTTTATCTAGAGCACGGTTTGTTTTGTGCACTTGAACTGGTGATATTCTCTGACTGTCTAAAATATTTATTATTGTGATTTATATTAAAGGTTAAGTTTTAGAGTTTCTTGGATCCTGTGCTTGTGATACAAGTGAAGAGGGCTGGATAGCTACATAAAAAGTTTTAGTAATGTCTTTTGAAACATGGTAGAACAAATGAACAAGCTGAGACATTAAGCCAACAGTTCAATAACAGGTTCCCCATCTTCAGCTGTCTAAACTATGCAAGGACAGTCTCCCTCTCCCTCATAAAGAATATAGTGCTAGTGCCAACAAATTAATCATCTGAAGGTAGCTGGGAATAATATACACCTTTGGCACCCCTCAAGATTGCCACTTTTCCTCAGGCAACCATCGTCAACCCCTTGCTAGAAATGGCTTTGTTTCTGTTGTTGGAACTGCTACTCGTACCTGCCTCCTGGGCAAGAGCTTGAACCTCTTGCCCCATCTCTGAGGACTTTGCATAAGCCTACCTCCAATTTGAATCTCTAGCCAGCCTCATGCCTCTCCAAGGCCATGGGTGAGGTGGGAAAAAGTCCGGTGATCCAAGCCAGGATAGCTGGGGTGGAGCTTCTTGCTCCAGATCCTAAGTCACTACCTTGACTTATTCAGTGTTTAATTAACATTTCTCCTTGGTGACATAGTTGGGAGCAACACAGCTGCTGGACTTAAACAGATATTGAGGAAGGATGTAGTAGTGGTGAAGTCTATGGGATTGTTGGAGTTGTGGTCTGGGGAGAGGGCAGGAACAGAAAATGCTGGTGGTACCGAACACAGCCCATTAAAGCTGATCTCGAAGGATTACCTTTCATTGGGGATTTGCTGCAAGGTTACAAATACAGTATGTCTTAAAGGGGTTGTCCAAGATAAACATTTTTGCTATATTAGGATGGGGAAGGGGGAAAAAAATGTAAAAAAAAACATACTCACTTGTCCCCTGTGCTCCAGTGTCTCCCAGCATGGTATGGTCCTGCTGCTCAAGTGTTTTCTTCAGGCGAAAGCCCCCTCCACACATGACCGCTGAGGCCAATCAGCAAAGGGCTCAAGACATCACTACCTGTGATGTCCCAGGTTACTTTCTTAGGCCGCTGTGGGACAAGGGAGTATGTTTTTTAGGGGGGTTTTTTCACCTTCCCTGAACTAAAATTAAAAAAAAAAAAGTCTATCCTGGACAACCTCTTTAACCATCATTGACTACTTTACTAAGTTTGTGGTAGTGATCTCCACTAAGCACCAGACAACTGAGTTGGCAGCTAAGGACCTATAGAAACATTTCAAACTTCCCTGTAGTTCAGCAGATCAGGAGGCCTGCTTTAAATGAGCGGTGATTGAGGAGCTATGCTGACTTCATTACATATGCAAGATGAACTCAATTGGAAAGCATCGGCACAAGGGATGTATGACTTGGTGGCCCAATGATCCCAGTCCCCAGGCTGTGCCAGCCAAACACAAGTTGAGGGAGTTGCTGCTCCACATCAGTAGCCATGTACTGGAGAGCAATCAGTCTACCTGAGGGGATTTGAAGTTAAGGTGGAAATAGGGGCTCATCCCATATATCATGGCCCAACTCGCAGTGGTCCATATATACGAAGTGCAGTCTGAGAAGCCTGAGGAGGACTCAGGGACTGTGTATACAACAAGAAATTGCGCCCCTGCATGTTTGTGGCATACTCAGAAAATCCATCCCCATTGCCAACAGTGCCACCATCGGTTAAATGACGTGGATTACTGATTCATGTTCCCTGCATCAACATTGTTGAAGCAAGCAGGGGAAAGAGGGCCTTTAGAAGGTTCATCCCCAGGAGTGGCGGAAGCAAGAGAGTCCAGCTGTCCACCACTTCTAAGACATTCACAGCATACAAACTTTGTAAGTAGAGTAGTAGGGTAAATTTCCTTCTTGGCCTGGAGGTTGTCACATCAGCAGCCCTTAACTCAGAGGAAGGCGGAGATGAAGCCACCAGCTCACCAGGGGGCGCTGGTCAAGCCTGCAATCGTGGAGAAGGCAGCGTCCCTGTAGGTATGTCAAGTATGGCAGTTGGCATTTGATGCCGAAAACAGCAAGGTAGGCGAAAAGCAAGTAACAAAACAGCAAGGAAGGCAGCAGAGAAGATTTCCATAGAGCTAACCAAGGCAGACTTGTATGGAAATGCCTACAGGAGAGGGAGAACCAAAGAAGGAATGCTAGCCTGTAGAGCCTGCAATGAGTATTTTGGGATTGTTTGTTCTTGCATTTATTTCTTCATCCCTTTTTCAGTTTCATTTGGTTAGAAATGTTGCAACCCCACCTTATAAGTGTAATATTATTTGAACTTCAATTCTGCTGTCTCATACAGTGAAGCACTGCCTCTCCTCTGGCAGTGCATGGGTCTAGTAATGATGACTGATGGAGAGTCATGTGACCAGACCTGTCCATCACCACACAGTGAGCTGATGGATGGGTCTGTTCCTCAGTTTGTTCCTCTGTGTATTTTCTGTGTTTAGTATTCCTTTTAAGGAAGAGCTGACTTCAACAGGTTTTTGTATGAATCATACGACCAGAGCATGTTTTTCTCGGAATGAGGATGTGGCACTGTTTCCATGTTCTGGGTAGTTAGGTGTACAGTCAAATAAAGTATACAAAATAAAGTTTGGAAGCTAGAAAGCAGAGCTTAAAAGGATATGTCAAAATCAGCTAATATTTTTTTTTTTAGAAGAATTTCCTAACTGATCCCAAATTCACAGTCAAGTCACTTTATTATGACCAAGTCCTACTTTCGACATCAACAGCATGTGACCCATGAATTAAGTGACTTGTTATAGGCTAGTTTGTTGGGTATATAAATTGATGTTATGGGAAAAAGGTTGCAAAAAACGATGATTATTGACTTTCGGTCCTAAGATGGCAGTAACTTGAAACAGTGCAGTTTGTGAACTATTCACATGCTGCTGTAGTAAAAGGGGAGGTGAGTAAAAATAACAAACACTTGCCTCTCCTGGGCTTCTGACAGTCTCCAGCGTGCTCTTCTGGGCTCTTCCGGCCTGCGACTGATGTCACACTCTTGGGCCTGTGATTGTGCCTCAGCGGTCATGTAATGACGTCAGTGTGCCCCATGTGACCACTGATGTCCAATCTCAGGTCCCAGCGGTGACCCCTAGGCCATGTGACGTCAGTTGCAAGCAGGAGAGGACCAAAGAAGATGCTGGAGAAACTCGGACAGAGCGAGGATGCCCAGGATAGGTGAGGCATCTCCCCTGGTTTTCTACCTATTATACTCTGGGGTCTGAGGGGATCCCAGTGTATAATAATAGCACCAAAATGATCCGGAGGGCCGAACCTCATAAATATTCAACAAAACTAATTTCATGGAGTTTGTCTGAAATGACTCAAGGCTTCCAGAGCATATTATACTTAGTGGGGACCATTGTAGAACTTATTATACTATGCGGGGCCAAAGTGGAGCATTATACTGTGTGGGGCCATTGTGGAGCATATTATACTGTGTGGGCCACTGTGGAGCATCATAATGTGTGGTGCCACTGTGGAGCATTATACTGTGGGGGCTCTGTGGAGCATTATACTCGAAAGGTCCTTTCAAACTGCTGATCAGCGGAGTCCTGGATTTTAGACCCCCACTGATCTCTTAGACTGATAGGACCCCTGCAGGTTAGCTGTTTCCCAGAACATGCAGCTCCTGGTATTGTTGAAAGATGGCCACTGCACCTATGCAAATAAAGGTGCATTGGAAAAAAGACTTCAATTTGCATAGCAGTATTGGAATTAGACCACCACTGATTTACAAAGGGTTGCCTTCTCCGATAACTCACATTTTCTGCTTCATTGAACAGATGGATATTGACATGTCAGATGAACAACATCTATAGGTTATGGTCTGGGGGAATTTTTTCATGAAATTCTCTTTGCCCAGAAAAATAAATATAAATATGTTGGATGGTTGGTTGTTCTTGAATCATAGTGAAAGGAACAAAAAAATGAACAACTAAAACTTAACATTTATTTTATGAATCCCTAAAAACTAAGTAGATAAAACCAAAACTCGTGGTGAATCGAGTGTGCATGTGACACTAGGCTCACACCTGCATTTGGGTTTCGGTTTGGTGGTCCGCTTGGGGATCCCCCCGGACAGAAACCTAATCCACTTAAAAAAGCAGTTACCCATGGAAAGCCGCAGACCCCATAGACTATAATGGGGTCCGCCAGGTTTCCGCCTGGTTTCTGCCCGAAAAATGCGGAGTAAAGCCCTGCATGCACTACAACAGACGGGAACCCGACGGTACAAAAAATGCGGTACAACGGACTGACTGCAACCTCTCACAAAAAACACCACTTTATGGCCACCAGCCTCACTTGATATTATATTACCCATAGATTATACGTTTAGACCCATGAGAAGATGCTGGAATAGAAGTACCGGACGGTGCTGGGAGGACACCGGAGCTCTGAAGACAGGTAAGTATGATTTTTTTATTATTTTTTTCAACTCCCCCAGCATATTTTTTTTTAAAAAAGCCCAGACAACCTCTTTAACTTCTGAATTAACAATTCCAATGTCCACATAGATATTCTAATAGATGTCATAACAATGTCATAAAGCATATAAGGTGGGGAAGTGATAAGGCTAAAACCATGACATGAAATGTCCAAGGGGTCACACAAGAAAACTTAAATAACATAAATCAAGCTAGGTGCAGAGTGTCTCGTCCGCAATCTACAGAGACATAAGTGAAAGTCGGGGACCCATTTCCCACAACAGTGGATACACTCGTCATCTGAATCTATAGACGATAATGAACCCAGAGCTATGCAATGCCATAGATCTCTAGGAACCTATATCCAACAGCAGTGGGTATATTTGTCATATAAGCACCCCCCAATCTGTGCTTTTGCAATGTCCCGATATATGTACTAGGTCCTATACACACGTGGACAAAATTGTTGGTACCCCTCGTTTAATGAAAGAAAAACCCACAATGGTCACAGAAATAACTTGAATCTGACAAAAGTAATAATATATAAAAATTCTATAAAAATGAACAAATGAAAGTCAGACATTGCTTTTCAACCATGCTTCAACAGAATTTTTTAAAAAAGAAAACTCATGAAACAGGCCTGGACAGAAATGATGGTACCCCTGAAAATAATGTGACTGAAGGGACATGTTAAATCAAGGTGTGTCCGCTAATTAGCATCACAGGTGTCTACAATCTTGTAATCAGTCAGTGGGCCTGAATATAGGGCTACAGATACTCACTGTGATGTCTGGTGACATGGTGAGTACCACACTCAACATGGACCAAAGGAAGCGAAGGAAAGAGTTGTCTCAGGAGCTTAGAAAGAAAATTATAGACAAGCATGTTAAAGGTAAAGGTTATAAGACCATCTCCAAGCAGCTTGATGTTCCTGTGACTACAGTTGCACATATTATTCAGAAATTTAAGATCCATGGGACTGTAGCCAACCTCCCTGGATGTGGCCGCAGGAGGTAAATTGATGACAAATCAAAGAGAAGGATGATAACAAAAGAGCCCAGAAAAACTTCTAAAGAGATTAAAGGTGAACTTCAAGCTCAAGGAACATCAGTGTCAGATCGCACCATCCGTCATTGTTTGAGCCACAGTGGACTTCATGGGCAACGACCAAGGAGGACACCATTGTTGAAAACAAATCAAAAGCCAGACTGGAATTTGCCAAACTACATGTTGACAAGCCACAAGGCTTCTGGGAGAATGTCCTATGGACAGATGAGACAAAAATCGAAATTTTTGGCAAGGCACATCAGCTCTATGTTCACAGATGGAAAAATGAAGCATATCTTGAAAAGAACACTGTTCCTACTGTGAAACATGGAGGAGGCTCTGTTATGTTCTGGGGCTGCTTTGCTGCATCTGGCACAGGGTGTCTTGAATCTGTGCAGGGTACAATGAAATCGCAAGACTATCAAGGGATTCTAAAGAGAAATGTGCTGCCCAGTGTCAGAAAGCTTGGTCTCAGTCGCAGGTCATGGGTCTTGCAACAGAATAATGACCCAAAACACACAGCTAAAAACACCCAAGAATGGCTAAGAGGAAAACATTGGACTATTCTGAAGTGGCCTTCTATGAGCCCTGACCTAAATCGTATTGAGCATCTTTGGAAGGAGCTGAAACATGGTGTCTGGAAAAGGCACCCTTCAAATCCGAGACAACTGGAGCAGTTTGCTCATGAGGAGTGGGCCAAAATACCTGTTGAGAGGTGCAGAAGTCTCATTGACAGTTACAGGAATCGTTTGATTGCAGTGATTGCCTCAAAAGGTTGTGCAACAAAATATTAAGTTAAGGGTACCATCATTTCTGTCCAGGCCTGTTTCATGAGTTTTCTTTTTTTAAAAATTCTGTTGAAGCATGGTTGAAAAGCAATGTCTGACTTTCATTTGTTCATTTTTATAGAATTTTTATATATTATTACTTTTGTCAGATTCAAGTTATTTCTGTAACCATTGTGGGTTTTTCTTTCATTAAACAAGGGGTACCAACAATTTTGTCCAAGTGTGTATAAGCTCGATGAAAGATGTTGCCATCATCTATCTGGCACAAAGTGTGACCCCGTTAGAACCACATTGAATGTAAATGTAGTGTGGTCATGCGATAAAAAAAGTGTGTGTTTTAGCTGGTACTGCAACAAAAGATCTATAAGATGATTGCTGTCATCTATAGAAGAGTTAAATGATAGCTGGTCATTTAGTCCAAATCGTCAGATCGCATGAAAAATAGAGATCCATCAGGACTCATGTTGCAGTACTTTTTTTTTTTTAACAAAATCCAACCTCTAATGAGTGGAGCTACCACCTCCAATGTTTGAAATTTGATATTGGTGGCGTCACAACCATTTTGTAGATGAACATGGGTGTCTACTGGTGTGTCGTCACCTCTATTAATATCAGCAACATATTCAAGATTATACGCTGAAATTCTCGGATGGTCTTACCAACATACTGCATGCCACAAGTACATGTCAAGAGGTACACAACCCCTTTTGTACGGCACTTGGCCTTAGTTCATATTGAGTATTGAAACCCAGTCTTGCAGTTGAGATATGGTTTGCTGGCATCAATCCAATCACAAGCATGGCACGAACCCCAGCTGTAGGTCTCCACCAGATGGGTAGACCCCAATCAAGGTGGATCATATTTACAGGGGGTCAAATGACTGTGTACCAGGCGATCACGTAAATTTGATCCTCGTCTGAAAGTAATTGAAGGTACGTCTCTAACCAAATGACCCAAATCTGGATCTGTCCCCAAAATACCCCAGTGAGTCTGGAGTATTTGATGGATTTGCCTATGTGCACTGTTATAAGTGCCGATAATGTGAGTCACATTGGACTGCTCCGGGGCCTTCGGGATGAGCAGAGACTGGCGCTCCCATATCCTGGAGTCATGATAGTTTTCCCTAAGAATGCTGTCTGGGTACCCTCTCTCTTGGAATCTGGATCTCAAGTCATCTACCCCTATCTTGAAGTCCGTGGCCAGGCAGCAGTTCTGACGGGCTCTAAGATACTGGACTTTCGGAATGCCCCTGTGCATGGATGGCAAATGCCAGCTATCCCATTTTAGAAGGTTGTGGGTTGATGTTTTTTTGTGAAAGATAGTAGTTTGCAGGTGATCATTGGCCTGTTTGGTGATGCTTGAATCTAAAAAGGAAATTGATTTTTCCTGTATATCAATAGTGAATAGCAGACCATGGTCATTTTGATTCAAAACGTCGACCAACTCCTTAAACCTCTCTTTATTGTCCTGCCAGAGGAAGAGGATGTCATCAATATATCTCAACCAGATCACTGCAGCTGCCATTCGTGGCTCCAGATATTCAGAGAACACCACATTTTTCTCCCACCAGCCCAGGTAAAGGTTAGTGTAGGTGGGCACACAGGGACTTCCCATGGACACCCACCTGAGCTAGTGGAAGAATTTCTGATCAAACAGAAAAAAATTATGTTCCAAAACAAACGTGAAGGCTACTATGAATGCATTGCATGCCTCTCGTGTGAGAAATGTCTCCACAGCTCCACACCACCTGACATCGAGGCTCACCAAATAGGTGTTTGGTTCACAGACAATGCCCTCCAGCTTAAAGGGGTATTCCCATGAACATAATCATCTCTATATTTGTAGATAATTAAAAGTTAAACATTTTTGCAAATATAAGTAGTTACAAATTCTGCAGAGTTTTAAAGATTTTCTCTAACCATCTTAGTAGTGACATCTGTTGTCTTGATCGGTTGCTAATGGATACCACCACGAATGCAGAAAGTTTCTTTGGTCTGGGTCTTGTCAGGAACCCAGCCATGATTTTCTTATTGTAACTGGGTTATCAGGCAGGGACACTACATGTATCAGAAGATATCCCGGCCACAATAAGGAAATCTTGGCTGATTTTCTGACCTTAGAAAGGTCCTGCATACATGGTTGTATCCACTGGCAACCAATCAAGACTTGTGACCACAAGATATTTAGAGAAAATCTTTAAAACTCTGCAAAATATTAAATTACTTATATTTGTAAAAATGTTTAACTTTTAATTATCTACAAATTTAAAAATTTTTATGTTCATGGGAATACCCCTTTAAGTAGAACATCTGTGGTGTCTCTGACATAGGAGGGCAGTTCAGCCTCAAATAGGCACAGGAACTGATCGACGGTCTGACAGTGGTTGGAAAAGCATGACAAAGATTTCCATGCCTGAATTCAACTGTATTATTACAATTTCTGTACAGTACTATGCAGCTTTCACCGATATTATAGATGGAATGTTGAAACTACTCATTAAATAAGCAAGCTCAAATAACTATTGTTGGATGGAATGCTGTCCATCTCTGTTTTGCACGTTAAAGACTTCAAAGCACTTCCTTGGCCACCTAATTCCCCAGATTTGAACCCAAGCATCTTTATCGTTTTCTTCCCAGATACCTTATACAACCTACCAGCATCTTATTGATTGATTCCAGCCCATCTGGCTGCTGCTCTGGATATTAGCTGGTGGTTATACAGTAATAATGTGACTCGACTCTGTATATCCTAACTGATCCTAATTTATTGCATTAACTATTGTCTTCTTAAAGCCAAAGTAAGGTAACTTAATACTTTAAAACCAATACAATAGGATGCACAGGTGTACTGTATGTTTCAATAAGATTAATGTAATAGCTCATAAACATATGACAAGCTGTTTCTGGCAAAAAAAAAATATTTTTTTTTTTATTATGGATGAACTCTATAAGCAACTTTTTTCACCAAGGCACATGCCTTCGTTCCATAATAGTAAATTTGGCTCTAATTATAATGAGTATGTGTTCATATTGATTTGGAAGAGTGAAGAAATCAGGCGATACCTTTTAGAGGCTAACTGAGTATATTTATAAGTAAGCTTTCAGGAGTACTCGCTCCCTTCATCAGACATGGTGTGAGCATCACCATGTCTGATGAAGGGAGCGAGTACTCCTGAAAGCTTACTTATAAATATACTCAGTTAGCCTCTAAAAGGTATCGTCTGATTTCTTCACTCTTCCACTACTTTCAATGGCTAACACGGTACAACATTATACTTCATATTGATTTAGCATCTTGTCCTCACAATTACTTGATGTTCATTATTTCTTTTAATTTAAACTTCAGTTGGGGGAATTATTTTAAAATCTTATATGCCAAGTTTGACAGATTTCAGAATCCAGAATAATTTGGGCAACAATTTAGCAACATTTTCTAATTCTGTAAAAATTAAGATGCTCCAAATTTATGAATACGCATTACCCTCTTGAAAACAGGCATATGAAATTGTAATCTGAGGCCTCATTCACATGTCCATGCCCGTTTTGTAGATGAAAACGGTAATTTGGCTTTCCAAGTTTTGTGTCTGCAAATGTCCAAGTGTAGAATGTGTTTTATCCATAAGTGGTCAGTTTTTCATGTCCGTGAAAAATAGTAACCATTTTTTTCTTTACAATTTTCAAGACTTTTAAAGGTGTTAGATCAGTGAACAATGGACTGCACAATCAAGGCATCTCTATGCTGTCTATCATTTTCATGTAGTATAATGTTGTACCGTGTTAGCCATTGAAAGTAGTGGAAGAGTTAAGTAATTAGGCGATACCTTTTAGAAGCTAACTGAGTATATTTGATGGTAAGCTTTCAGGAGTACTAGCTCCCTTCATCAGACATGGTGTTGTATAAGAAACTGAAAATTCACAGATTTTTTATACCCTAAAGACATGGACCTTCAAAGGATCTTAGAATCCTTAAAAAAACAAAATGCAATATAAGTAGAGAAGTTATTTACAATAGGTCAAAAAATAAACAATCTGGAAACTTGTGGGGCGTGTCGGAGGGATCATCTTCAATAGAGTGGGAGATCTGTTCTGCTGTTTTTAATGGTGGATCTGTGTGAGTTCATGCGCTGACTAAGTCTCTGCCCTGTTTCCCCCACATAGAGGCCTGTGGTGAGACATTGCACACACATTATGAGATACACCACATTGGAAGACCTGCAGGAAAATGTCCCCCTAATCCTGTGCACCTGTTGTGACTGTGGGACAGGTACACTACCTGAGGGTACCATTTTGGCCACCATGGATGTGGAATCCCTGTATACCAACATTCCCCACAAGGATGGAGTTGCAGCATGTCGGATACACCTTGAAAAACAAAACCTCCCAACAGAACCAGTAACGCAGCTCATACAATTCATCCTTAGCCACAACTATTTTACCTTTGGAGAGAATCTATATCTACAGCGAATGAGAACTGCAATGGGGACCAGATGTGCACCCCAGTATGCAAATCTCTTTATGGCACAATTGGAAGGAACATATTTATCAACATGCACCACCAAACCTATGATTTACCTTCGTTATATCGATGATATCCTTGTCATCTGGACTGCAGGTGAGGAGGCCCTACTTCAATTCCATAATGACTTCAATGACTTTCACCCTGCCATCAACCGTAAACTTAGCTAATCAGAGAGTGAAATCCACTTTCTGGATACCACAATATACATCAAAGACCACCGGCTACTCACATCGATATACAGTGGGTACGGAAAGTATTTAGACTCGTTTAAATTTTTCACTCTTTGTTTCATTGCAGCCATTTGCTAAAAGCAAAAAAGTTAATTTTATTTCTCATTAAATTACACTCAGCACTCCATCTTTACAGAAAAAAAAACTGAAATGTAGATATTTTTGCAAATTTATTAAAAAAGAAAAACTGAAATATCACATGGTCATAAGTATTCAGACCCTTTGCTGTGACACTCATATTTAACTCACATGCTGTCCATTTTCTTCTGATCCTCCTTGAGATGGTTCTACTCCTTTATTGGAGTCCAGCTGTGTTTAACGAAACTGATTGGACTTGATTAGGAAAGGCACACACCTGTCTATATAAGACCTCACATCTCATAGTGCATGTCAGAGCAAATGAGAATCATGAGGTCAAAGGAACTACCCAAGGAGCTCAGTGACAGAATTGTGGCAAGGCACAGATCTGGCCAAGGTTACAAAAGAACATTTGCTATCATAGTGGTCTCTGTATGATGGGTTTCTAGGGTTGACCATTGCTTTGCAAGCATCACCATAATTGCTTGGCAAGCATCCCCTTCCAGGGAGTAGAAGGCCAGGTCTGCCTTACATACCTCTGGGACCTGACACAGTTGGGTCACATTTTGTTAAGGGTATGTTCACAAGGCAGATTTTGTAGCATATTTTAAGGTAGTCTTTCATACAGTATACCATGGCAAATGCAAAATGACATACAGTGGGGAAAAAAGTATTTAGTCAGCCACCAATTGTGCAAGTTCTCCCACTTAAAAAGATGAGAGAGGCCTGTAATTGTCATCATAGGTAGACCTCAACTATGAGAGACAAAATGAGAAAACAAATCCAGAAAATCACATTGTCTGATTTTTAAAAAAAATATTTGCAAATTATGGTGGAAAATAAGTATTTGGTCACCTACAAACAAGCAAGATTTCTGGCTATCACAGATCTGTAACTTCTTCTTTAAGAGGCTCCTCTGTCCTCCACTCATTACCTGTAGTAATGGCACCTGTTTGACATTGTTATCAGTATAAAAGACACCTGTCCACAACCTCAAACAGTCACACTCCAAACTCCACTATGGTGAAGACCAAAGAGCTGTGAAAGGACACCAGAAACAAAATTGTAGACCTGCACCAGGCTGGGAAGACTGACCCCAACACCCACCAGAACAGAAAAAAAACAACCCACGCCTCCTACCACCGAACTTTTCTTTTTTTTTTATATTCTTTCTGCTCTCCTCCCCCCCCCCCCCCCCCCCCCCCGCCCACAACAACAACTAATTTTTTTTTTTTTTTTTTCTTTTTCTCTTCCTTTTTTCTTCCTTTTTTTTTATTTTTCTCTCAATTTAATTTTTTTTTTCTTCTTTTAAAAAAAAAAAAAAAAAAAAAAAAAAAAAAAAAAAAACATTCTGGAAACTTGGGGGGGGGGCGGGGGGGGCACTTTTTCTTGCCGTTTTCTGTTTGCTATCAGGAGGGGATTTGTGACCCTCACAGGTCACACATAGTGTGATTTGAAGCTGGCATGAATATTGAGTTCAGTTCATGGTTCAAACATAGTGTGACATGAGCTGGCATGATATTAAGTCCAAATTGCAGAGTTTGAATTTTTGATAAATTTATACTCCATTTGTTTTCTTTTCTCCTGTGTCTTAAATGTCCCATTAAAACCACAACCCGCAAATCTTCAATAGAGTGGTTTTCTCCGGAGAAATGTGCGGCCACTGGGAGTCGGTTCTGCTGTTATTAATGGTGGATCTGTGTGAGTTCATTCGTTGACTGAGTCTCTGCCCTGTTTCCCCCACATAGAGGCCTGTGGTGGGACTTGCACACACATTATGAGGTACACCACATTGGAAGACCTGCAGGAGATGTCCCCCTAATTCTGTGCACCTGTTGTGACTGTGGGATAGGTACACTGTCAGCGGTGTGGATGTGCTTGCAGGTCATGCACCTTTTATGTAGGAAGGTGAGGTGCCATTTTCAGTTGGGGCCTTCAGGGACTCCGGACGATATGCGCCTCAGGTTTGGTGGTTGTCGAGGAGAGGAGAGGGGGACTGGAAATATGTCCTTGAGTCTGTTGTCCCTATGTAGTACAGGTTGGAGCTCCTTGGCAATCCTTCGTAGGATCTCCAGTTGTGGGTTGTAGGTGACAACTAGGGGCACTCGGGCTTCTTTCTGGGTCTCTCTATATGTGAGCAGACTGTCTCTGTTAATGGCTGCTGCTTTGTTTAATTGGTTGTCTGTCACTTTTGGTTTGTATCCCAATCTGAGAAATTTCGTCCTCAGATCCAGGAGGTGCTTGTCCAGGTCTGTTTTGTCGGAGAAATACGATTGTATCGTATAGCCTGGCTGTAGATTATAGATTGTCTTGTGTGCTTGGGGTGGAAGCTGTCGTTTCTCAGGTAGGCCGTTCTGTCTGTGGGTTTGTGGTATATCGATGTGGTGCGGTGGTCTTTAATGTATATTGTGGTATCTAGGTGAATTTCACTCCCTGAATAGCTAAGTTTAAGGTTGATGGTCGGGTGAAAGTCATTGAAGTCATTATGGAATTGAAGTAGGGCCTCCTCACCTGCAGTCCAGATGACAAGGATATCATCGATATAACGAAGGTAAATCATAGGTTTGGTGGCGCATGTTGATAAATATGTTCCTTCCATTTCTGCCATAAAGAGATTTGCATATTGGGGTGCACATCTGGTCCCCATTGAAGTTCCCATTCGCTGTAGATATAGATCCTCTCCAAAGGTAAAATGGTTGTGGCTAAGGATGAATTGTATGAGCTGCGTTACTGGTTCTGTTGGGAGGTTTTGTTTTGCCAGGTGTACCCGACATGCTGCAACTCCATCCTTGTGGGGAATGTTAGTATACAGGGATTCCACATCCATGGTGGCCAAAATGGTACCCTCAGGTAGAGGGCCCAGGGCATTCAGTTTGTTAAGAAGGTCAGTGGTGTCCTGGATATAGCTTGGAGTATCCCTGACAAGGGGTTTTAGGAGATTTTCCACCCAACCTGAGATGTTTTCTGTCAGTGTCCCAATGCCAGAAATGATAGGCCTCCCAGGGTTGCCATCTTTGTGTATCTTTGGGAGCATATAGAGCAGCCCGGCCTGGGATCTTGGGGGATAAGTCCTTTTACCTGATTCTGGATCTGGACTGGAAACTCCTTGATCATACTCTTTAGTTCTTTCATATAGGCCTCTGTGGGATCACTTCCAAGTTTGGAGTAATGGATGGGATTTGACAGTTGCCTGTTTGCTTCCTGGATATAGTCTGAGGTATTCATTATGACTATTGCGCCCCCTTTGTCAGCTGGTTTTATTATTATATCTTGATTTTCTTTCAGTGATGTAATAGCCTTCTGTTCCTGCAGGGTTAGGTTATGCACCTGTTTCTTTTGTTTCTCTAGGATTTCTGATTTTACTTTGCTTCTGAAACAGTCAATATATTTATCCAGTGCTGCATTAGCTCCAGGGCGTGGGGTCCAGGTAGATTTTTTGGTAGGATTCCTTATGGGCTGTTCCATCTCAGAGTCACTGCTGTATGGAGGGTCTTTGTCATAAAAATATTCCCTTAATCTCATTTTTCTGAAAAACTCCTCCATATCATTGCAGAGTTGGATATGGTCAGTGTGTGCCGAGGGGCAGAAGGAGAGACCTTTGGAGAGCTGACATTTCGTGTTTGTTTGGCTCATAGAGGAAAGATTCACAACACAGCTTTGCTGAGCTGGGCTAGTACTTGCGGTTGTAGTAATGAGGCCTTTTTGTCTCAGTCTGTGGAGCTTTTTCTTTTTGTTGTTAATAAGCATATCCTGAAGTTTCCAGTAGTATGTGTGGAGTCTGGCCTTCATTTCCTCTGTGTCATTAGCCAGTGATGATTTCAGGGCCTGTATCTCCTCCTGTGTTCTTTTTTTGTTGTTATAGGAAATTTTTATCATATTGTTCCGAGCCTTTCAGATGTCCGAATACATAGTTGTTCTGCATATCGGCTGTTGTAGGTGTTCCGGGTTGGGTTACGTAAATTGAGCCTTTTGGGATGAGTCTCTCCTTTTTGCATTTTGTTAAGAAGAAGATGTCGCTGTTGAGTTGTGCAAGTTTCTTGCCGGTTTTTCAGTTCCATTCTTTTGCGGTACATTGTGGTATCTTTCAAGTTGATAGTAGTATAATGTTGTACCGTGTTAGCCATTGAAAGTAGTGGAAGAGTGAAGAAATCAGGCGATACCTTTTAGAGGCTAACTGAGTATATTTATAAGTAAGCTTTCAGGAGTACTCGCTCCCTTCATCAGACATGGTGTGATACAAGAACTGAAAATTAACAGATTTTTATACACATGGTTTTCAAAGCATTTTAGAGTCCTTAAAAAAATTGCAATCTAAGTAGAGAGTTATTTACAACAGGTCAAAAAAAAAAAAAAAAAAAAAAAAACAGTCTGGAAACTTGTGGTGCGTGACGGAGGGATCAGTAATTCTTGCTGTTATCTGTTTGCTATCAGGAGGTGATTTGTGACCCTCACAGGTCACACATAGTGTGATTTGAAGCTGGCATGATATTGAGTTCAGTTCATGGTTCAAACATAGTGTGACATGAGCTGGCATGAATATTAAGTCCAAATTGCAGAGTTTGAATTTTTGCATAAATTTATACTCCATTTGTTTTCTTTTCTCCTGTGTCTTAAAATGTCCCATTAAAACCACAACCCGCAAATCTTCAATAGAGTGGTTTTCTCCGGAGAAATGTGCGGCCACTGGGAGATCGGTTCTGCTGTTATTAATGGTGGATCTGTGTGAGTTCATTCGTTGACTGAGTCTCTGCCCTGTTTCCCCCACATAGAGGCCTGTGGTGGGACATTGCACACACATTATGAGGTACACCACATTGGAAGACCTGCAGGAGAATGTCCCCCTAATTCTGTGCACCTGTTGTGACTGTGGGATAGGTACACTGTCAGCGGTGTGGATGTGCTTGCAGGTCATGCACCTTTTATGTAGGCAAGGTGAGGTGCCATTTTCAGTTGGGGCCTTCAGGGCACTCCGGACGATAATGCGCCTCAGGTTTGGTGGTTGTCGAAAGGAGAGGAGAGGGGGGACTGGAAATATGTCCTTGAGTCTGTTGTCCCTATGTAGTACAGGTTGGAGCTCCTTGGCAATCCTTCGTAGGATCTCCAGTTGTGGGTTGTAGGTGACAACTAGGGGCACTCGGGCTTCTTTCTGGGTCTCTCTATATGTGAGCAGACTGTCTCTGTTAATGGCTGCTGCTTTGTTTAATTGGTTGTCTGTCACTTTTGGTTTGTATCCCAATCTGAGAAATTTCGTCCTCAGATCCAGGAGGTGCTTGTCCAGGTCTGTTTTGTCGGAGCAAATACGATTGTATCGTATAGCCTGGCTGTAGATTATAGATTGTCTTGTGTGCTTGGGGTGGAAGCTGTCGTTTCTCAGGTAGGCCGTTCTGTCTGTGGGTTTGTGGTATATCGATGTGAGTAGCCGGTGGTCTTTAATGTATATTGTGGTATCTAGAAAGTGAATTTCACTCCCTGAATAGCTAAGTTTAAGGTTGATGGTCGGGTGAAAGTCATTGAAGTCATTATGGAATTGAAGTAGGGCCTCCTCACCTGCAGTCCAGATGACAAGGATATCATCGATATAACGAAGGTAAATCATAGGTTTGGTGGCGCATGTTGATAAATATGTTCCTTCCATTTCTGCCATAAAGAGATTTGCATATTGGGGTGCACATCTGGTCCCCATTGAAGTTCCCATTCGCTGTAGATATAGATCCTCTCCAAAGGTAAAATGGTTGTGGCTAAGGATGAATTGTATGAGCTGCGTTACTGGTTCTGTTGGGAGGTTTTGTTTTGCCAGGTGTACCCGACATGCTGCAACTCCATCCTTGTGGGGAATGTTAGTATACAGGGATTCCACATCCATGGTGGCCAAAATGGTACCCTCAGGTAGAGGGCCCAGGGCATTCGTTTGTTAAGAAGGTCAGTGGTGTCCTGGATATAGCTTGGAGTATCCCTGCAAGGGGTTTTAGGAGATTTTCCACCCAACCTGAGATGTTTTCTGTCAGTGTCCCATGCCAGAAATGATAGGCCTCCCAGGGTTGCCATCTTTGTGTATCTTTGGGAGCATATAGAAGCGCCCGGCCTGGGATCTTGGGGGATAAGTCCTTTTACCTGATTCTGGATCTGGACTGGAAACCCTTGATCATACTCTTTAGTTCTTTCATATAGGCCTCTGTGGGATCACTTCCAAGTTTGGAGTAATGGATGGGATTTGACAGTTGCCTGTTTGCTTCCTGGATATAGTCTGAGGTATTCATTATGACTATTGCGCCCCCTTTGTCAGCTGGTTTTATTATTATATCTTGATTTTCTTTCAGTGATGTAATAGCCTTCTGTTCCTGCGGGTTAGGTTATGCCCTGTTTCTTTTGTTTCTCTAGGATTTCTGATTTTACTTTGCTTCTGAAACAGTCAATATATTTATCCAGTGCTGCATTAGCTCCAGGGCGTGGGGTCCAGGTAGATTTTTTGGTAGGATTCCTTATGGGCTGTTCCATCTCAGGTCACTGCTGTATGGAGGGTCTTTGTCATAAAAATATTCCCTTAATCTCATTTTTCTGAAAAACTCCTCCATATCATTGCAGAGTTGGATATGGTCAGTGTGTGCCGAGGGGCAGAAGGAGAGACCTTTGGAGAGAACTGACATTTCGTGTTTGTTTGGCTCATAAGAGGAAAGATTCACAACACAGCTTTGCTGAGCTGGGCTAGTACTTGCGGTTGTGTAATGGGCCTTTTTGTCTCGTCTGTGGAGCTTTTCTTTTGTTGTTAATAAGCATATCCTGAAGTTTCCAGTAGTATGTGTGGAGTCTGGCCTTCATTTCCTCTGTGTCATTAGCCAGTGATGATTTCAGGGCCTGTATCTCCTCCTGTGTTCTTTTTTGTTGTTATAGGAAATTTTTATCATATTGTTCCGCAGCCTTTCAGATGTCCGAATACATAGTTGTTCTGCATATCGGCTGTTGTAGGTGTTCCGGGTTGGGTTACGTAAATTGGCCTTTTGGGATGAGTCTCTCCTTTTTGCATTTTGTTAAGAAGAAGATGTCGCTGTTGAGTTGTGCAAGTTTCTTAGCCGGTTTTTCAGTTCCATTCTTTTGCGGTACATTGTGGTATCTTTCAAGTTGATAGTAGTATAATGTTGTACCGTGTTAGCCATTGAAAGTAGTGGAAGAGTGAAGAAATCAGGCGATACCTTTTAGAGGCTAACTGAGTATATTTATAAGTAAGCTTTCAGGAGTACTCGCTCCCTTCATCAGACATGGTGTGATACAAGAACTGAAAATTAACAGATTTTTATACACATGGTTTTCAAAGCATTTTAGAGTCCTTAAAAAAATTGCAATCTGTAGAGAAGTTATTTACAACAGGTCAAAAAAAAAAAAAAAAAAAAAAAAAAAAAACAGTCTGGAAACTTGTGGTGCGTGCGGAGGGATCAGTATTCTTGCTGTTATCTGTTTGCTTCAGGAGGTGATTTGTGCCAGCTGCAATAGGCAAGCAGCTTAGTGTGAAGAAATCAACTGCGGGGGCAATAATTAGAAAATGGAAGACATACAAGACCACTGATAATCTCCCTCGATCAGGGGGTCCACGCAAGATCTCAAGGAATTTGCCAGCTCAAGGAAACAGTGATTATATTTTTATAAACTTGACACATAAAAGAGTGAGATTATCTAAACAAGATAGTCTTCCTTGCATTCATATTATATAGGAACTTGATAATAAAATAAAATTTTCTATCTTTATTTGTACATTAGAAATGTCACCCACTATTGTCATTAAAATTGTAGCTTTTTTGTTAAGGCAAACATTTTTTTCTCTTCTTCTCTTCTTTCTCAAAATACGCATAAATCTTAACACTGGTAGGAGTCACATTCATATAGGCAATGGCAGAGAACACATATAAGGCTACATACAGTTCACATACTATCTCCATAAAGTCCATGTAGTGATGTTATACAGTGGGGAAAATAGGTATTTGGTCAAAAACAAAAGTTCATCTCAATGCTTTGTTATATATCCTTTGTTGGCAATGACAAAGGTCAAAGTTTTTTTCACAAGGTTGGCACACACTGTTGCTGGTATGTTGGCCCATTCCTCCATGCAGATCTCCTCTAGAGCAGTGATGTTTTGGAGCTGTCGCTGGGCAACATGGACTTTCAACTCCCTCCAAAGGTTTTTTATGGGGTTGCGATCTGGAGACAGGCTAGGCCACTCCAGGACCTTGAAATGCTTCTTACGAAGCCACTCCTTCGTTGCCCTAGCGGTGTGCTTGGGATCATTGTCATGCTGAAAGCCCCAGCCACGTTTCATCTTCAATGCCCTTGCTGATGGAAGGAGGTTTGCACTCAAAATCTCACGATACATGGCCCCATTCATTCTTTCATGTACACGGATCAGTCCTCCTAGTCCCTTTGTAGAGAAACAGCCCCAAAGCATGATGTTGCCACCCCCATGCTTCACAGTAGGTATGGTGTTCTTTGGATGCAACTCAGCATTCACTCTCCTCCAAACATGACGAGATGTGTTTCTACCAAACAGTTCTACTTTGGTTTCATCTGACCATATGACATTCTCCCAATACTCTTCTGGAACATCCAAATGCTCTCTAGCAAACTTCAGACGGGCCTGGATATGTGCTGGCTTAAGCAAGGGGACACGTTTGGAACTGCAGGATCTGAGTCCCTGGCGGCGTAGTGTGTTACTGACGGTAGCCTTTGTTACGTTAGTCCCAGCTTTCTACAGGTCATTAACTAGGTCCCCCCGTTTGTTTTTTGGGATTTTTGCTCACCGTTCTTGTGATCATTTTGACCCCACGGGTGAAATCTTGCGTGGAGCCCCTGATCGAGGGAGATTATCAGTGGTCTTGTATGTCTTCCATTTTCTAATTATTGCTCCCACAGTTGATTTCGTCATACCAAGCTGCTTGCCTATTGCAGATTCAGTCTTCCCAGCCTGGTGCAGGTCTCCAATTTTGTTTCTGGTGTCCTTCCACAGCTCTTTGGTCTTCACCATAGTGGAGTTTGTAGTGTGACTGTTTGAGGTTGTGGACAGGTGTCTTTTATACTGATAACAATTTCAAACAGGTGCCATTACTACAGGTAATGAGTAGAGGACAGAGGAGCCTCTTAAAGAAGAAGTTACAGGTCTGTGAAAGCCAGAAATCTTGCTTGTTTGTAGGTGACCAAATACTTATTTTCCACCATAATTTGCAAATAAATTCCTAAAAAATCAGACAATGTGATTTTCTGGATTTGTTTTCTCATTTTGTCTCTCATAGTTGAGGTCTACCTATGATGTCAATTACTGGCCGGCCTCATCTTTTTAAGTGGGAGAACTTGCACAATTGGTGGCTGACTAAATACTTTTTTTCCCCACTATATAACATCACTACATGGACCTTATGGAGATAGTATGTGAACTGTATGTAGCCTTATATGTGTTCTCTGCCATTGCCTATATGAATGTGACTCCTATTACTGTTAAGATTCATGCATATTTTGAGAAAGAAGAGAAGAAGAGAAAAAAATGTTTGCCTTAACAAAAAAGCTACAATTTTAATGACAATAGTGGGTGATATTTCTAATGTACAAATAAAGATAGAAAATTTTATTTTATTATCAAGTTCCTATATAATATGAATGCAAGGAAGACTATCTTGTTTAGATAATCTCACTCTTTTATGTGTCAAGTTTATAAAAATATAATCAATGTTTCCTTGAGCCAGCAAATTCTTTGTTTATTTTCAGATACATAGCTCTGATAGATTTTTTAGCTTTTAAAAATATAATTTCCATTCCAAACACAGGCAAAGAGGTTACTATTTACATGTAGATAAGACTAAATAATTGCAAGGTTGTAGGATCATGCTGTAACTAAACCTGTGAGTGAACTCTTGTAATTCTCTACCCCAGGCCATGGCAAAGGAAAATCCATGACAGCAGTGATTTTTTTTCTCAGTGTCTGAGAAGCTGTCAATTCTCAATTCCCAAACTTCCGACCTTTGCAACGAGCAAGGGAGCAGAACTAGAGTATGCTGAAGGCTATGTGTTTGGAGCCAAACAGTGGCAGAGTTACCTCATTAGACGTGTCCTACAGCTCACTCTAGTAATCTGTCAAGGTAAGTCTCAAAGTCTCAAGGACAATGCAAGAGCCTGCAGCTTTAGCTTTATCAGCCAAGGTCCCCAAAGACAGATAGCAGTGGTATAAGAAAGGACGTGAAGACATGTCGACAGTAAGCAGCGAAAAGCCACAGTACAAGTCTCCTATCATTGCTACAAATGATGTGACACAAATGTAACTATGATCGCTTGCAGCTTTAAAAGTTTCCTCAGTTCTGCATAAAACAGACACAGATGCCTAAGGGATATTGCCATTTCAAACAACCTGTGCCTTATTATTTGTTTTTTTTTGTTTCCTTTTTATATTATAATAGAAAACTCCACATTTCTGCACGTGGGTTTTTTTTAACTAATATTGTATCTCTTTTGTTTACAATACAGATGTGGTAGAGTTTGTGCACTGTCAAAACGTATTGTTACTTATTGATACCAGCATATGTTATCTGAGTACTGCGATTAAGGCTAAGGCTCCACGTGGCGTGCTGCAGAAAACAAGCGCTGCGGGAGGAACAGCGGCGGCAACGCATCGTGGTTCTTCCCGCAGCGCTTTGGATAGAGTTTTCCTCTGTGGACTTTCTGCTTCAATTATACCTATAGGGAAACTGCCGGCATTTCCGTAGGTATAATTGACATTGTTTTGGAAATAACTGCGTATCCGCAGAGCGTTTTTTTTACCACAAAGTGGGGATGGGATTCGCTTTCCTGTGACTGTAAAATACCACGGTTGGGGCCCTGGCCTAAAGGGGTTTTCTATGACTATAAAATTTATGAACTATCCTTAGGATTGGTCTTCAATATCATATTGACAGGGGTCTGACGTCCAGCACCCTCACGATCAGGTGTTTGAAGAGGCCATGGAGCTTGGGCAATTACTACTTCCCCTTCTCTGGACAATGACATAACATATATTTGTCACATGGCTATGCTTCAGCTCAATCCCATTCAAATACAATACTAAGCACAACCACTTCGGTGGGGGGGGGGGGGTGCTGGCTGTCAGACCCCTCCAGTCTGATATTGATGACCTATTCCAAGGGAAAGCCATCCGTACCATGGTACTGAAAAACCCCTTTCAAACTTTCACCATTACTTCAGTTATTACAATACAAAATCAATCCTTTTCCCAAAAAGTTAAAGGAATATCCTTTGAATTATTTGCATACCTAAAGTCCAGAAAGGCTGTCAATAATTGTTTTAAAGTAATCTACAGCATTTGAAATATGAATTCCTTTTCTTTTTAGTTTGCTGCCTGGTGTCATCCAAGGTGCTACTGGATGGTGGCTCTTGTCAGAAAGAACCATTCTCCTTCCCTCTCTGGCAGCTGAAATATAAAACCCTTTTTTCTTTTCCTGCAGTATAGGGGACATAGTGTAGTACCGATTTAGCCAAAAAAAAAAAAAAAAAAAATCATGCAATATTTGATACTTTTGAGTCAAAAAGACAAAAGTGTTGTAGGTATGATAGCTTTATTGGATAACCAGAGAACTTACATTTGCACGCACAGAGGCTCCTTCTTCAGGCATTGAATGAGTGAAAACACAGCGTGACCGCAGAGGCCATTCAGCAGCCTCAGCAAGAGACCCATGATGTCACAGGTAGTGACATCACATGCCCTTCGCTGATTGGCCTCAGCAGTCACGTGACCGCTGAGGCCAATCAATGGTTTCGGCTGAACTTCGGAAGAGACCCGTTGAGCAGAAGAACTGGAACGCGCCGGGACGACACCAGAGCATTGGTGACAAGTGAGTATGCATTTTTTTTTTTTCTCACTGCCCCCGGCTGCTTTAAAAGTTAAAGGGGTTGTCCAATTTTGCCTGGACAACCCTTTTAACATTGAGGTTATAGGGTTGATGGGATGGAAGGGAGGTTGTAGTCATCTGGAGTTAGTCTGATGGATGGGGGTGAATTTTGTCCATGTAAGGGCTCATAAATCCAGGTGTTAGACAGAGTCCTTTTGTCAATGATCTAAATTTTATCATCAGCTTGAATTTCCAAACTTTTCTTTCTCTCTCTCTCTCTCTCTTGATAGTGGCAAATATTGACTTGTGCATTCCAATGCCATTACTGGTGCTCTGCTGCCATCTAGGGGCAAGACCTGGCATCTATTTTTGAACTTAATTATAGGAGGATTCTGGATGAGGTCACTTCCTGGAAGGGACAGAGGTTTGTGGATGAGAAGCAGAGGTGAGGAGAGAGAGGGCTCCAAGAATAAGTCCTGCAAGGCTACAAATCAGATTGATATTGTTGATCATCTGCTTTGAGAAGAGAAGCCTTCTACCAGGGCCGGTTTTAGACAAAGCGGGGCCCTGGGCAAAATTAAAAGTGGGGCCCCAAATGCTGCTATGCAAACAACACCATCGTCTTGCAGTGGCAACCCCTATAATAACGCCTCCTTTCTGCCAACAAAAAAAGTAATAACAAGCCCCATTTACCACACACAATTCAAATGAGCACCTTTGTACCACCTAATACTGTAGATTTTTGCACCCAGTCATCAGTTACTATAGCGCCTCCTTATAAATAATAGTCCCTGCTTATAAATAATATTACACCTCTATCAGTAATAGCTCCCTTATAAATGATAAAAAGGGCCCTGTATCAGTAATATTCCCCCTTATCAGGAACAGTCACCCCGTAAAAATAATACTGCTCCCTTATAAATAATAGCACCCTCATAAATAATAGTTACCCTTATAAATAATAATCCCCATTATCACTAATAGCCCCCTTTATAAATAAGCCCCACTTAACAATTATACCCCCATTTATAAATAGTTCCCCTCTTATAAATAATAGCTCCCCCTTATAATAGCCCCCTCGTATTTAAGTTTCCCAATTATATATAGTAACCCACCCTTATACAGTTGCATCTCTATAAATTAGAATATCTGTGAAATGTTCATTCATTTCAGTAATTCAGTAATACAATTCATAATTAGCAGTCTTCCATGATTGTGTGTCCTACTGAACCAGACTGAGGGACCATTTAAAGGCTTAGGAAACCTTGGTAGGTGACACACTGAATTTACAATACTGAACTTTTTCACAATATTCTAATTTTCTTAGATTTTGGTTTTCATTAGCTGTAATCCATAATAAACATTTACAGAAATAAACACTTGAAATAGAACACTCTGTGTGTAAAGAATCTAGAAAATATAGGAGGTCACTTTTTAATCTAATTACTGAAATAAATAAATGTTTCAAAGATATTCTAATTTATTGAGATGCACCTGTATATAATAGTTCCCCGTTATACAGTGTCGGACAGAAGGGCCTTAGGCCCACCAGAGGAACTTGTTCTGGGGCCCCACCCAACAGCTTCCTGATAATAGCCTACACCACAGCTCCTTCACTGAAGTCTTACATATGTGCTGACTATCTGGTGTTACTGAGTATGTTCCCAGTATAGTCAGCCCCTATAGTACTGTGCAGGCCCCAATAACTCCATGGCCGGTTCATGCACAGTTACTGTATGGGGAATGACATGGCCATGGAGCACTACACGTATGTGCAAGATTATAGTGAGGGAGCTATGATGCAGACATAGACACAGGGTTGCCAGCAGGAATTTTACCCCCCCCCCCGCCCCACACAGTATAATGCTCCACATGGTATATAATGCTCCATGGTATAAAATGCTCCCCTGAGCCCTCCACAGTTTCCCCACATGGTATATAATGCTCCACAGTGGACCCACACAGTATAAAATGCTCTCCTGAGCCCCCTATAGTGGCCTCACATGGTATATAAGGCTCCACACAGTATACTACCTCTTAGTGGCCCCAGACAGTACAATATGCTCCCCAGAAGCCCCACACAATATACTATGCTCCATACAGTATAATATGCATCCCACAGTGCCCCCCCCAGTATAATGCTCCACAGTGGCCTAACACAGTATAACATACTCCACAATGGCCTCCACACAGTATAATATACTGCCCAAAGGGGTTCCCTCAGTATAATGCTCCACAATGGTCCCCCCACAGTATAATATGCTCCCCACAGTCCCCCCCCAGTATAATGCTCTACAATGGCCCATAGTATAATATGCTCCCCAGAGGGCCCCCGCTAGTATAATGCTCCACAGTGCCCCCCCCCCCAGTATTTTGCTTCACAGTGGCTCCACGCAATATATTATGCTCCCCAGAGTGTCCCCCCACTATAATGCTCTACTGTAGGCCCCACACAGTATAATATACTCCCCAGAGGGCCCCCTAGTACAATGCTCCTTAGTTCCCCACCGAATAATGCCCCACAGTGGCGCCACGCAATATAATATGCTCTGCAGATGGCCCCCCCCATAATAATGCTCCACAGTGACCCCACACTGTATAACATGCTCCAGAATGGCCTCCACACAGTATAATATACTTCCCAGAAAGGTTCCCCCAGTATAATGCTCCTCAGTGGTCCAAAACAGTATAATATGCTCTCCAGAGGGCCCCCCCACAGTATAATGCTCCACGGTGGCTCCACACAGTATAATATGCTACCCAGAGGGACCCCCCCTGTGTAATGCTCCACAGTGGCCCCACACAGTATAATATGCTATCCAGAGGGCCCGTTCACCAGTATAATGCTCCACAGGGGCCCCACACCGTATAGTATGCTATACAGAGGGCCCCCCCAGTATAATGCTCCACAGGGGCCCTACACAGTATAATATGCTATCCAGAGGGCCCTCTCCCCAGTATAATGCTCCACAGGGGCCCTAAAAAGTATAATATGCTATCCAGAGGGGGCCCCCCCAGTATAATGCTCCACAGTGGCCCTACAGACTCCCTTAGTGCTAGTATTATCTTATACTCTGGGGTCTCTTCAGACCCCAGAGTATAATTATCGAAGGTCCGCGAGAAGTAAGGGAAAATAAGCAGTTATACTCACCTTGCCTTACCTCTGCTGGGCCTCCTCGCGCAGCTCCGCTGTCACTGCCGCCGCCGGCTTCCTCTTCGATGCGGCTGACGTCACGCGTTGTGGACGTCACCGCTGAAGCCTGTGATTGGGCCTCAGGGGTTACGTGAGGCACGCCCCACGTGACCGCTGAGGCCAGGCCTCAGCGCCTCCGCGGTGATGTCCGGAACGCCAGAAGATGACATCGGACGCAAGGACAGGTGAGTAAAAATGTTTGTTATTTTTACTCACCTCGGAAAGGGGCCCTGCGGCACATGACGCTGGGTCCCTTTCTGTTATAAATATGGCCGGTCCTGACTCCGGGATCCGGAGTCATAAGGCTCCGGATCCCGGGGGCCCAGTTTGCGCCCCCTAACGCCGGCCCTGCCTTCTACAACAAGTGCAGACTACACACAGAGACTTTATCCAGAGCAGGCCACATGTGGGCCTAATGTGATGCTTTAGACCTGAGATATCATCACTGCAGGAGATCCATCCTCTGCCCAGGAAGAACCAGAGGGAAAAGTTAAGTGTTGTATTACTTGGCATGTAAGAGGACTATAATATATATATATACCTTGTGCACTGGCTGATAACTAGGAGTTCCCTGGTGCCTAGAGGGAGACTGTCACCACTAATAACTGTTTGAGCTACCAGTTTGCCTGAGTTCCTGTTAATAAAGAGGCTGTATCAGATATCTGTACTGAACCACTCGCTGAAGAATTTCTTGAGTAAAATATCCAGTTCTATCATACTCCATTGTGGTCTATCTCTCAAGCTGGTGTGAATCTATTTATTTATTTATTATGCTTACTTATATAGCGCCATCATATTCCGCAGCGCTTTACAGACATTGTCAGTCACTGTCCTATATAGGGCTCACAATCTACATTCCCTATCAGTATGTCTTTGGAGTGTGGGAGGAAACCGGAGTACCCGGAGGAAACCCACGCAAACACAGGGAGAACATACAAGCTCCTTGCAGATGTTGTCCTTGGCTAAAAGGGATTGCTACAATAAATCCTAACCTGCTGAATATGTGGACCATGCTTCATGACAGGGAGAGTCTTTTCAGCTATACCATTACAGACATGCTGTTGGAAAGGCTCTGCTGCTCAACAATCTGGACAGAAAACTACTTTTGTGGATGCTTTGCAGTGAACAGAGGTCTGAATAGCATAATAATAGCAGTTCCATTTCAGACGTGTTTGGTCCAAAGATATTCATTTCCCTCTTGGTAAGTCGGAAAAATAAAAACAAAAATAAGGATTCGTTGCATTTAAGATTCATCACTACATACAATTCTAGATGGCGTGATATGCATAAAGTCCTTATACATCCAAAAACTCATACCCACAAACAAATAAAACAAATTCATGTTTATTAGATACATAACACATAATCACATAACATAATGACAGCGGGGAACTAATAACTACAGGATATACCACAATAAAAACTACAGCAGGAGGACATATGAGGATATAAATAATGGCTGTGGAAGAGTATGGCTTCATGCACACAATGTCATGGCTTTTAACGGCTGTCATATGGCCATACGAACAAGAAATGCAGGTGCACATTGCTGTGGCTGTAATACAATTGCAAAAACAAAAAGTTGCAGGCACTCTGCAAGTACCAAGAGCATTACTGCAAATACCTACTGTATACTGTATATGGATACATAAATATGAGGTATTTGATGTTTACATTTAGATCCTAAAGTAACTGTAAGCCCACCTGCCCTGTCAAGGCTGATTTTAATTAGAGCATAATATGGATGAGCTACACTCCCCTATTCATTCACGCCATAGTTCTAGAGAGAGGAGGCTGTTTGTGATATACAGTATGTAGGGCATGATATGGCTGAAAACACATTTGCCTCTAATTCATGGGAGATCAAGGTCTTAAGAGAGGTGAGTCATTTAGTGTAGGGACTCCCCTAACAGAGGTCACCTTGATGGGGCAGGTGGGCTTACAGTTACAGTTTGATCAAAATGTAAACACCAAGTACCTCATATTAATGTATCCTTATATACAGTAGGTATTTGCAGTAATGCTCTTGGTGCTAGCAGAGTGCTGTAGAGAGATCAGTGATATATGTGAGTGACATTACTGGTTCCTTTCCAACAACCGCTAAGGCCCCCAAATTTGGGGAGTTTGCCACTCATAAGTTATTTTTATACTCAGGGGTCTCTTAAGAACCCAACGTATAATGAGCAGAGGCCCAGGGGAGGTGATTAAATGCAATAAAAAGTGTTATTCACCTCCACTGGGCGCCAGCACCGGTCTTTGGGCCTCTTCCAGGCTGATGTGACACACTTGACTGATGTTAGAGACCACTGAGGCCTGTGATTTGGCCTCAGTGGTGTCTAACATCATTCATGACATCTATAAGACCGGAAGAGGCCCGAAGACCATCCCCGGAACCCATGGGAGGTGAATAACACTTTTTGTAATGTTTTTGTAATGTACAATTACCTCCCCTAGGCCTTCGCTCATTATTCTCTGAGGTCTGAATAGCATAATAATAGCAGTTCAATTTCAGATGTGTTTGGTCCAAAGATATTGATTTCCCTCTTGGTAAGTTAGAAAAATAAAAACAAAAATAAGGATTCGTCGCATTTAAGATTCATCACTACATACAATTCTAGATGGCGTGACATACATAAAGTCCTTCAAAAACATTGGCTGGTATTGCTGATCAGATAGTGATATTGTTCCTTTTTTGACCGAGTTTCCGAGTGTCACCTGGAGGAGGTCTAGGAACCTTTGGTATATTTTAACTAGTAGCCATTATGTCCCCAATATTCAGATCAATCCGTTTGAGAGTAAAGGCCCATACCAGTGTGGGAAGCAGCATGTGTTGTTTTATGTTGAGATCTACAAATTTCTGTGATTAGACAGGGGATAAGAATTTTAAGATTCTGCATAACATCACATACAACACACAGGCTATTATTTATTATGCTACTTGTCCTTGTGGACTTATCTATATAGGGATGACTGCTAGAGCCCTTAAGTTTCATCCTTCCGAACATGTGAGTAAGATCCAATCAGCAACGACTGCCTAGTTTTTGGAAAAGTTGCAACCTATCCCCCGACATTTCAGAGAGTTCGATTCCTGTAATCCTAAGGACTTTAAAGCCTTTGGTATTTATAAAGTGCAGTTAGGGGCAAGGGGTGGAGATGTGAAAAAAAGCATTGTGTAGCATTGTGCGTAAAGAAATAAGCACCCTAAATGCGGCCTCTCCCTGTGGTCTTAATGAGGCAGTTAGTTTCAGGCCTTTTCAGTAATTTCCAGTGTTTTTGTTTTTATTAACAGTGGGGTTTTTTGTAGTTGTATCATATCTTAATTGGTTTTGATCGCTATGTTCTTTATTTAGTGTTATTTTAGTGTTATTTAATGGCTGTTCTTGGGATCTTCTTGATTATATCTTTATCTTCTATGAAGTATGCCAATTAGAAATCTCTTTGGATCACACTCCATTACAGAAAAAAAAAACCTTTTGTTTTTTTTTTGCACTTATTCACATTGCCATTTCATTTTTATCACTGCTTGAGATTATTATTATTATTATTTTCACATCATAACTTATGTATTTTCTTCATATATTTATCAATACTAATTGTGCGTTGCTGTAACTTCACTATATGCATTACATTATTTGTATATTGAGTTTTTCTTATGCATTATAATGTGCTTTTTGATTAATTATATACCATAATATATTTTTATTTTCACCTTCACTATTTATTACTTCTTTTTCATTTTTGATATATATATATATATTTTTTTTTTATTTATTTATTTTTTTTTTTTAATTATTATATAGTTCTTTATTTGTATTAAGGCTGTAAATGTATTATTTTTATATTTAATTTAGTATATATTATCATTATTTGTTCTGTATAATATGGAATCTTAGTGTTACTATATATTTAATCATTTATATTTGTCTGGATTTTTATAGATGTAATTGTTTTATATATATATATATATATATATATATATATATATATATATATATAACAGTGGGGAAAAAAAAGTATTTAGTCAGCCACCAATTGTGCAAGTTCTCCCACTTAAAAAGTTGAGAGAGGCCTGTAATTGACATCATAGGTAGACCTCAACTATGAGAGACAAAATGAGAAAACATATCTAGAAAATCACATTGTCTGATTTTTTAAGAATTTATTTGCAAATTATGGTGGAAAATAAGTATTTGGTCACCTACAAACAAGCAAGATTTCTGGCTCTCACAGACCTGTAACTTCTTCTTTAAGAGGCTCCTCTGTCCTCCACTCATTACCTGTAGTAATGGCACCTGTTTGAAATTTTTATCAGTATAAAAGACACCTGTCCACAACCTCAAACAGTCACACTCCAAACTCCACTATGGTGAAGACCAAAGAGCTGTGGAAGGACACCAGAAACAAAATTGTAGACCTGCACCAGGTTGGGAAGACTGAATCTGCAATAGGCAAGCAACTTGGTGTGAAGAAATCAACTGTGGGAGCAATAATTAGAAAATGGAAGACATACAAGACCACTGATAATCTCCCTCGATCAGGGGCTACACGCAAGATCTCACCCCGTGGAGTCAAAATCATCACAAGAACGGTGAGAAAAAATCCCAGAACCACACGGGGGGACCTAGTGAATGAGCTGCAGAAAGCTGGGACTAACATAACAAAGGTACGTCAGTAACACACTACGCCGCCAGGGACGCAGATCCTGCAGTGCCAGACGTGTCCCCCTGCTTAAGCCAGTACATATCCGGGCCCGTCTGACGTTTGCTAGAGAGCATTTGGATGTTCCAGAAGAGTATTGGGAGAATGTCATATGGTCAGATGAAACCAAAGTAGAACTGTTTGGTAGAAACAAAACTCGTCGTGTTTGGAGGAGAGTGAATGCTGAGTTGCATCCAAAGAACACCATACCTATTGTGAAGCAAGGGGGTGGAAACATCATGCTTTGGGGCTGTTTCTCTGCAAAGGACTGATCTGTGTACATGAAAGAATGAATGGGGCCATGTATCGTGAGATTTTGAGTGCAAACCACCTTCCATCAGCAACGGCATTGAAGATGAAACATGGCTGGGTCTTTCAGCATGACTATGATCCCAAGCACACCGCCAGGGCAACGAAGGAGTGGCTTCGTAAGAAGCATTTCAAGGTCCTGGAGTGGCCTAGCCAGTCTCCAGATCTCAACCCCATAGAAAACCTTTGGAGGGAGTTGAAAGTCTGTGTTGCCTAGCGACAGCCCCAAAACATTACTGCTGTAGAGGAGATCTGCATGGAGGAATGGGCCAACATACCAGCAACAGTGTGTGCCAACCTTGTGAAGACTTACAGAAAACGTTTGACCTCTGTCATTGCCAACAAAGGATATATAACAAAGTATTGAGATGAACTTTTGTTATTGACCAAATACTTATTTTCCACCATAATCTGCAAATAAATTCTTTAAAAATCAGACAATGTGATTTCCTGAATTTGTTTTCTCATTTTGTCTCTCATAGTTGAGGTCCACCTCTGATGTCAATTACAGTCCTCTCTCATCTTTTTAAGTAGGAGAACTTGCACAATTGGTGGCTGACTAAATACTTTTTTTACCCACTGTATATATACATATATATATATATATATATATATATATATATATATATATCCATTTACTTAGTATTTATTGATGTAGGAGTCCTGAAATTCATATGCTGTCATATCCGAAGTACAATATGCATTGTTACCATGCTCTGGTTTCGCAAGATCCAGTGGCGCTATAGTGGTCACATGACACGGTTCACCATGCCCGCGCATGCATGGTCTGGTTTCCTTAACACCAACATGGTGCGATGCACCAATATCAACACTATAGATAGTTCCCCTGTTTTTTACTTCTTACA
This sequence comes from Leptodactylus fallax, assembly GCA_947044405.1. Lineage (NCBI taxonomy): Eukaryota > Metazoa > Chordata > Amphibia > Anura > Leptodactylidae > Leptodactylus > Leptodactylus fallax. The sequence continues at coordinate 1,404,534 of CAMRHE010000197.1, read as the reverse complement.
CTCCTGACGAAGCCCTAGAGGGGTGAAATGCGTTGAGGTGGGATCTAGGCACTGGTGTTTCACTTTGGAGTATTCCCTCCCCCATGGCAGTAGGTATTTTATTCATTGACAAGTGCATGATATTTGTTTACTAGCACTGGTTATGTTGGGTAGTTTTGGTTGCTAGATATATGATACAGTATATTGAGCCATTAAGATGCATTTCTAACGGAGGCATGAGTTTTCAGACTATTATATAAGTCTTGAGAAAGTGATGTGATTATATTTTGATTGCCATTGCTGTCAGCAGTATATATGGGCTAGTTAACTAGTAACTGGTAATATCAATTATATTCCAAGTGAGAATGCTGTGGGGGTTTTTTGTACAGTGGCAATTACATCTTGCCCTTTGCTTTTTCAACTGCTATATACAGTGCTGGCCAAAAGTATTGGCACCCCTGCAATTCTGTCAGATAATACTCAATTTCTTACAGAAAATGATTGCAATCACAAATGCTTTGGTAATAATATCTTCATTTATTTTGCTTGCAATGAAAAAACACAAAAGAGAATGAAAAAAAGTCAAATCATTGATCATTTTACACAAAACTCCAAAAATGGTCCGGACAAAAGTATTGGCACCCTCAGCCTAATACTTGGTAGCACAACCTTTAGACAAAATAACTGCGAACAACCGCTTCCGGTAACCATCAATGAGTTTCTTACAATGCTCTGCTGGAATTTTAGACCATTCTTCTTTGTCAAACTGCCATTTTGAGATCTCTCCACAGGTGTTCTATGGGATTCAGGTCTGGACTCATTGCTGGCCACTTTAGAAGTCTCCAGTGCTTTCTCTCAAACCATTTTCTAGTGCTTTTTGAAGTGTGTTTTGGGTCATTGTCCTGCTGGAAGACCCATGACCTCTGAGGGAGACCCAGCTTTCTCACACTGGGCCCTACATTATGCTGCAAAATTTGTTGGTAGTCTTCAGACTTCATAATGCCATGCACACGGTGCAGCAAAGCAACCCCAAAACATCAGGGAACCTCCGCCATGTTTGACTGTAGGGACCGTGTTCTTTTCTTTGAAGGCCTCTTTTTTTTTCCTGTAAACTCTATGTTGATGCCTTTTCCCAAAAAACTCTACTTTTGTCTCATCTGACCAGAGAACATTCTTCCAAAAAGTTTTTGGCTTTCTCAGGTAAGTTTTGGCAAACTCCAGCCTGGCTTTTTTATGTCTCTGGGTCAGAAGTGGGGTCTTCCTGGGTATCCTACCATAGAGTCCCTTTTCATTCAGACGCCAACGGATAGTACGGGTTGACACTGTTGTACCCTCGGACTGCAGGGCAGCTAGAACTTGTTTGGATGTTAGTCGAGGTTCTTTAGCCACTATCCGCACAATCTTTCGTTGAAATCTCTCGTCAATTTTTCTTTTCCGTCCACATCTAGGAAGGTTAGCCACAGTGCCATGGGCTTTAAACTTCTTGATGACAATGCGCACGGTAGACACAGGAACATTCAGGTCTTTGGAGATGGACTTGTAGACTTGAGATTGCTCATGCTTCCTCACAATTTTGCTTCTCAAGTCCTCAGACAGTTCTTTGGTCTTCTTTCTTTTCTCCATGCTCAATGTGGTACACACAAGGACACAGGACAGAGGTTGAGTCAACTTTAATCCATTTCAACTGGCTGCAAGTGTGATTTAGTTATTGCCACCACCTGTTATGTGCCACAGGTAAGTAACAGTTGCTGTTAATTACACAAATTAGAGAAGCATCACCTGATTTTTCAAAGGGTGCCAATACTTTTGTCCACCCCCTTTTTTATGTTTGGTGTGGAATTATATCCAATTTGGCTTTTTGACAATTCTTTTTGTGGTTTTCCATTGAAGACAAATTAAATGAAGATATTATTACCAAAGCATTTGTGATTGCAATCATTTTCTGGAAGAAACTGAGTATTATCTGACAGAATTGCAGGGGTGCCAATACTTTTGGCCAGCACTGTATTGTTGTAGACATTTTTTATGATTTTTTTTAATCAACTTTTGGCATTAATAAAATAATATTCCCTTGGGGTATCTCTGCCCCTGTGTGTTGTCTAGGACAGGTGGAACTTTTAATTAGCACCAAAAACGTGCTTACTAACCTGCCCTATAAGAGGGCACCTGTGTTTTTTTCTGTCCTGTGTGGGACAGGTGGAGGAGGTCTCTTGTGACCTCTCTTGCTGTAAGGGTTTTTTTTTCTTACCTCTCTTGAAGTGGTCGGTCTCCTTCTGTTGCCGGCTTGCGTCCGTTCTTCTGCAGCGCTCTTCTGCTGGTAAATCTTCGGCCGGCGGTAAGCTTCGGCCTAGCCGAAAGTGACGTCGGGCTTTGCGGCCGGCCGGAACCCTTCTCAGCGTCCGGGTTTCCGTGGGGCCGGATTTCGCAGGACTCCTGCGCGGCCTACTTCCGCTTTTTTTCGGCAGAGCTCAGGAGGGTAAGTAATATTTATTTTTATATTTATTTATTCTTATTTATATGTGTTACATGAATTATTTATTCATATCGCTGGGCTTGCTCTTTATGGAGTTTCTATGTATATTTTCATTGTGTTTAGTAATTGTGTTTGGCTCCTTCTCCACTTATGGTTGCCTTTAAAATGTCCCATAGTCCAATTGGGCTGTGGGCTGTGTTTTTTCTGGCTCTCCTCTACTGCTAAGGAGTAGTAATATTCCCTTCTGTAATTCAGAGATTACTCTACTCTACTACTGCGTATACTGTTGCTGCGTTTTTTTGCGATGACCGACCTCCTTAAGGTACCCCTCTTTTTCTGGTTCTGGTTGCGGTTTGTAATATTGGTATTGTTATTGTCTGTGACTTTTTGTGGTCTTTTTAGATGTCTTCTTCTGCTTCTGGCTCTAGTGATTGAGATTTTAGGAGGAAGAAATCCTCCAAGCGTAAACATTTAGCCTGTTTAGACTGTAAGACTCCCTTGCCTGACGGTTACGAATTCACCCGTATCGCCAGTGTCGTGGCCCCCCTTCTGAGGAGCCATCCATACGTGAGGTTGTGACATGGGTGAAAGAAGACATGGAGGATTCTCTCAAAGAAATCCGGAATTCTATCTCCCAGATCGCCAAGAGACCATGTCTTGAAAAACATCCTCTCTTGCGGGTCTCGGACGAAGATTTTCAGGTTGTGGATGAAACTGTGTCCTAACTCGCTGTCTTCCTGCATCTCAGCAGGGTATTTTGGAATGCTCCTTTCGAGAGTTTATCCACAAAGGAGCTTTAGAAGAAGTTCCTTCTCTAGAAGAAGGTTTGGGGGTTTATTCTCCTGTTTTTCTAGTGCCAAAGCCAGCAGGCAGATGGAGGATGATTATAGATCTGAGGTATCTGAACCGTTTCATCAGAAAAAAATGGTTCCGCATGGAAACCATAAACTCAGTTTCTTCTTTTTTTTTTTTTTTTTTTATAAATTCTTTATTTTAGAAATTATACAGAAATAACAACAAACAAAGATGGCGTGAGCCAAACAAGCGCTTGACCTCAAGGATGAAGGCACATATCAGCGTCCATACATAATAACATGGTATCATGAAATAGATCTATTAGAACATCAGCTGCTGCTGATCATAACCGTTGTCAGGGGGAAAAAGGAACAAAGAGGGGGAAGGAAGCGGGAAAGGAAGGGAGAAAGAGGGAGAGAAAGAGAGACAGGGAGAGGACAAATGTGGGAACCACAAGTTAACACACAAATGACAAACAGGCAAGGACCCCGACCCCTCCATGTCGGCTGCGTAAACCTTAAATCAAGGTCTACCCGTCAGGTCTTTATAGGCCTGGGATCCCTGAAAGAGAATCCACGGCGTCCAGGCCGCCATAAAGGATTCCCTCGTATCACGAAGGGATGCCGTGAGATCCTCCATGTACTGAATATCCTCCACTTTGCGAATCCAGTGAAGGAGAGAAGGGGAATTAGACGATTTCCATAGTGCTGGGATACATGCCCTAGCGGCATTGACCATGTGTCGTAGGGAGGATTTGCGATAGCTACGCAGGGGGCAGTCTGAGAGGTGTAGCAGAAAGAAGGCTGGCGTGTTAGGAATGGAAGTTTGGAATATCTGACCTAGTATCCTATGTACTCCCTCCCAAAAGTCTCTCAATATCGAGCATTCCCAGAAAATATGTAAAAGCGTCCCCTCCTCCGAGCCACAGCGCCAACAAGCGGGAGAGGAGGACGGGAAGAGTCTGTGTAGTTTAGACGGAACATGGTACCATCTAGTCAGGATTTTATATCCCGCCTCCTGATATCTGCTAGCCATCGAACTCTTGTGGGTAAACTCAAAAATTCTGGAGCACTGTTGGTCAGAGAAGGTCATGGCCAGCTCAGCCTCCCATCTGGTTAAGTAGGAGGGCCTGTGGCCCGGAGGAGGGGACACCAGGAGCAAATAGAAATCAGAAAGTGAGTGTCTTAGCAGGCCCCTTCCCATGCAGGTCTCTTTAAACCTCGTGGGCTGTCTGTCATACCCCGGGGAGTTAGGTAATGAAGAAAGAAAGTGTGTGAGTTGAAAGACCCGTCATGGGCCAAGCGCCGGAAGGTCCGGTGTGGTGAGTAGTTCCCGGTGAGACACCCAGTCGCCACCAGAACGAAAATGTAGGGCCCTCAGTCTGCCCGCTACTCACCACTGCCGGAATGGCCCTTGTGATAAACCCGCCATAAAGGCAGGGTTTCCCAGGATGGGAAGTAAAGGTGAAGGGGAGGGGGAGATCCGCTCCCTACAGAAGAGCGATCTACATACCCGGAGAGTGGGTCCTATGGTAGGGTGGGGTCTCAGGGCCCCGGGGCGTAGCGAGTCTAACCAGGGAAGCGAGTCCAGGGGGGGCGTCAACGTGAGAGTAGAACGCGCCAGCCTAGCTCGCCCACCCTGCCACACGAAGTTGATTAGGTCACTGTACAGTAACTTAAAAAAACCGGGGGGTATGTGGATCGGTAAAGTTTGGAAGAGGTATAGCAGACGGGGCATAATATTCATTTTGTATATAGCGCAGCGGCCAAACCATGTGTATGTACCTATGGACCATCTCTTTAGGTCGGATCTAATGGCCCGCAGAAGGGGGAGGTAATTTTTGTCATAGAGCTCGCCTAGGTCCTTGGTTATCATCACCCCTAAGTACTTGATAGCTATTCTTGACCATCTGAAGGGGAAGGAAGTCTCCAGAGAGGACTGAATCCCCTGCGGAAGCGAAACATTGCGGACCTCAAATTTCTGGAAATTAATTTTAAAGTTGGTAAGATGACAGAACCTGCGAAATTCAGACATTAGGGGGGGGGGGGATTTGGCTGGATCCTGCAGGAAGAAGAGGAGATCATCTGCATATGCTGCAATTTTCAGGACTCTGCTGCCTACTCTTAGGCCACCTATGTCCGGGTTAGATCTGACCTTTCTAAGCAGAGGTTCTAGTGTTAAGACAAAGATCAGGGGGGAGAGGGGACACCCCTGACGCATGCCATTCCCTATCGGAAAGGGAGATGAAATAATTCCGTTAACTCTCGTGGAAGCTGATGGGTTGGAATACAAGGAAGCAATCCAGGATCTCATAATCGGGCCAAGCCCCACATAATCCAGGACCTCAAATAGATAAGACCAGCTCACTCTATCAAATGCTTTTTCAGCATCAGTTGAGAGAAGACAAAGAGGGAGGTCATGGGTTTTGGCGTAGTATATGGCGTTAATTACCTTTACTGTGTTGTCCCTAGCCTCACGTGTGGGGATAAAACCAATTTGATCGGACTATACTAGGTCAGGCAATAGAGGGGCCAGTCTGGAGGCTATTACCTTAGAGAAGATTTTTAAGTCAACATTGAGGAGTGATATCGGTCTATAGCTGGCACACATCGCAGGGTCTTTACCCTCCTTATGTATTACCGCTATATGAGCCCTAGTCATGTCCGGGGGGAGAGTCGCACCTGCCGACAGAGAATTTAAGGCACGCACCAGGGGGTCCAACAACTCTAACGAGTATTTTTTATAGTAGGAGGCTGGAAAGCCATCGGGGCCCGGGGCCTTACTAGGTTGCATTGTCTGAAGCGCCTGAGCTAATTCCTCCTTAGTTATAGGTGAGTCAAGAGCAGTTTGGGCTTCCGCCGAGAGTTTAGGCCAGGGAGGGGCCGTTCGACTCTGGGGGACATGACGGAAGGTTGTAGAGGGTACGGTAAAACCCCGCAAACTCTTCTGCAATACGGTGTGGATCAGTATTGTGCCTTCCCGTCGAGTCAGTGACCGAAGGGATATAGTTGCGTGTCTTTTGTTCCCTAAGGGACCTGACAAGCGTGCGGCTACATCTATTTCCAAATTCATAGAAATGGCGCCGTCCTCTAGCCAAGAGATATTTTGTACGTATATCTAGGCGTTCTCGTAGTTTTTTACGAGCTACTAGAAGGGCCGACTGGGTATCTATTGCGTGAGTGCGCTTGTGGGCCTGCTCGAGGGAAACCACGTCGGCAATCAGCGCGGCTATCTCTCGAGACCTCTCCTTTTTAATGCGGGACCCATGCTACACCAGCACCCCCCTAACCACACACTTGTGAGCTGCCCATAACGTCAGGGGAGACACTTCCGCTGTATCATTCTCCTGGAAGTAGTTAGTCAGGGCAGAGGAGACAGCCTGAGATGTTGGGATGTCTTGGAGCAGCGACTCATTAAGACGCCATTGCCAAGCTCGGGGTCTCATGGCGGGGGATGTCAGTACAGCATGAACCATCGCATGGTCCGCGAAAGTGATAGGGTCAATCTCAGCTCCGTTTATTAAAGGAACGTCTGCATGTCTAATGAAGAAATAATCTAATCTCGAGTATACATCTCTAGCATGTGAATAAAAGGTGTAGTCTCTCGTGTCAGGATGGACTGTGCGCCACAGGTCTATCAATTGGTGAGAGAAAAGCAGTCAACGGATACGTCGGAGATCCTGCTTAGGCATGTAGGACGAGCCTCTGGAGATGTCTACCGAGGGGTCCAGGGCTACATTGAAATCTCCTCCCACTAAAAGAGTGCCCTCTGCAAAAACGGCCAGCTTAGCCAGAATGCCTTCCAAGGCGGCTGCCTGATTGGAGTTGGGGAGGTAGACATTGGCTAGAGTAAACAAAGAGCCTGCTAATTCCCCCTTTAAAAACAGGAATCTACCCGAATCATCGCGCAAGGCTGCCTTATATTTCCAAGGAACAGAACGTGCGATAAGAATGCTCACCTCCCTGGACTTGGACTCCGGGAAACAGCTATGGTATACGTCTGGGAATCTTGGGGAGGAAAAGGTAGGGACCGCCCCCCCCGAAAGTGAGTCTCCTGGATAAAGGCCACCTGGACCCTCTTACCCCAGAGAAGGCGGAGAAGGGATGATCTCTTCTCGGGAGTGTTGAGACCATTAGCGTTGATGGAGGAAAACACCAGAGAGTCCATGGCGAAGGGCCGGGGTCCTGCAAGGGGAAGAGACAAAAACAAACAAACGCACACAAGACTCACAGAGAGGGAAGAAAGAGAAAAAAAGAAAAAGGAAAGAAAAAAAAAAAAGGGGGGGAGGGGGATAAAGCGAGGGAAAGAGAGAGTGCAAAGGAAGGGACCAAGAGACCAAGAAATACAACAATTAATTCCACTCAAGACTAATCCAAGAGCGGTAAACAGAAAACAGTGGGATAACCCACTTAAGCAGGTCTCAGGAGCACACCGCAGTATACACCTGGAGGGCTGCTAAGCCTGACTATCGGGGGAAAAGTAAAAACTCAAATCTAGTTGCCACCCTTTCCCCGAGCATTAGAATGGAAAATGTAATCAATACCTCAGAGGCGTAGCTAGGGGTTCAGCACAGGGGGGGCGAACATGTCCAACTGGGCCCCCAACTTGGACATGTTCGTATACCGATACTATGAGTATACGATGAGCGTATAGTGGTATATAGCAGCTCTACACAGGGCTCTGCAGACAATTTAGGTGAATACAGGACAGTAACATTTAGTGACTTACAGGTGATGTCTCTGATTAATCCTTCACATTTCCCATCTCTTTCATCCAAACGGCCATGACCACTTCTTCCAGTCTCTGTAAAGTTTGCAACACAGACATCTTTGGCTCCTCACTTTTCCAGGCACCTGATCCACATTATCCTCACCTACACAAAGCCCCCATCCTGCTGCTACCCCCAATTATAAAATATATAATATAACCCCCTATAATGAATAATACCCCCAAGTGCATCTCTAAATTAATAACTTCCCTGTGCACCCCCTTTAAATAGTGCCCCTTATTAATAATGTCCCAGGTATTTCCTAATTGAAAAGGGAAAAAAAAAACATGGTAAAAAAAAATATTGGGGTTCCAATACCCGGGACCCCCAGGATCAGCTGTTTGAATGAACTGTGGTACCTGTGTAAGCGCCGTGACCCCTTCTCTATTTACATAGTGTCATTCTTTTCATAGCGACCATGTAATGTAACTACAGCCTCTTCCTATACACGTCTATGTGACAAGGATGGAATTACATCACACGGACACTATAAACAGACAGCGTGTGATATAAACAGGCGCCATAGCCCCTTCATACAGCTGATCAGTGGGGAGTCACTTATCTCTTATTGATGTTTTATTCTGAGGATAGACCATAAATAAAAATGAGATGGAAAACACCTTAAGGCCAAGGCCCCATGTGGCGTCCCGCAGCAAAAAACAGCTGTGGGAAAAAAACGCGGCAGAGACGCATCGCGGTTTTTCCTGCAGCACTTTCCACAGAAAGTTCACAGAGGTTTCCTCTGCGGACTTTCTGCTTCAATTATATCTATAGGGAAACCGCCGGCGTTTCAGTAGGTATAATTGACATGCTGCGATTTCCAAAACTGCAACTGTTTTGGAAATCGCAGCGTATCCGCTGCGTGTATTTTACTGCAAAGTGGGGATGGGATGGGGCCCCTTGTGGTGAAAATCCACAGAAAAAAAACGTGGCATTCTAGCAAATCCCATCCACACATTGCGAAAAAATATGTGCAGCAGACACACTGCGATTTCCAAAAACGTTGCGGTTTTGGAAATCGCAGCATGTCAATTATACCTACAGAAACTCTGGCGGTTTCCATATAGGTGTATTGAAAACAGAAAGTCCACAGAGGAAACCTCTGCGGATCTTCTGTGAAAAGCGCTGTGGGAAAAACCACAATGTTACCACCATGGTTTTTCCTGCAGCCCGCTACGTGGGGCCTTAGTCTTAATAAAGCCCAAGTGCCACTTTCATTAAATTAAATTGACCCTCATATTATGCCCCTGATTCCCCCTGACATAAATACTGCAACCCTAATGACCCCTTATATCAATGACCACCCCCTTATGTTCATAATGCCTCCTAATATAAATGATGCCCCCTAATGGCTCCTTATATAACTAACCTCCCCCTTGTATTAATAATACCCCCCAATAACCCTTATATAAATGACCCCCCATCGTCATAATGCCCCCTAATGAATCCTCCCTTATAGTTATATTTCCCCCTCCTAACCACCCCTTATACTATTAATATACCCACAAAAAAAAGTCATACTCACCTACTTGCGATGATGATGAATGGAGCCGCCGGCGCTTCCTCCCTGTCTACGCACAGGACGTCTGTGTCTGAGTGCGGGCGGCACGATATTGTGACGTCATCGTGCCACCCGTGCTGAGAAGCAGACATCCGTCTGTGGTCTCAGCGTCTTGTAAACCACAAGCCTGTATTGGCTTGCGGTTTACAAGACAGTTAAGCACCAGGAAGCCTTTTAACTAGATCGGTGTCTGCAGACACCGATCTAGTTAGAAATAAAGGATGTATTAATGGCGGCCCCGGGGTGGGCCCCCGAAGATTCAGTGGGACCAGGTCAGCCGCCCCCTCTGCCCCCTATGGAGAGGTCATCAGTATCAAATATCTTCAAAACTAAACAAGTCTTTTAAAAGTGCTGAAAAGGGACACTGTTAAGATCACACAAATACAGCCTATTAAACTTAGTACTGACCACTTTTGAAACTGCAGCTTGGCCTAGAAGGACCCTGATGTGGAGAACACCCTGCAGAACGACCTGTTGCTACTTTCTGCAGTATCTGTTAGCACATAGAGCACAGGCAGGGACCAGGGGGCGGAGTTTCGGCGCGCGCTGCGCGTCACGTGCCGACGCTCTGCTCTAATCAGTTGCAGGTATCGTTCCCTGCTCAACCTCAGTCAGCCAGTAAGCGGTGAGCAGGATAAGTAAGCGCTGTAAAAGTCAGCAACGTGCGCTGCTCAGCACTACACATCTTGGGCTGGTTCCTCACTCGGTTAATATGTCTTCCTCAGCCAGGGAGTGAGGAACCAGTCTAGGATATGTAGCGCTAAGCAGCTGATGTAGATAGAAATCTTTTGATACCGTTAGTGGGCCCCCACCTTCTCACTGGGCCCGGGGCCGTCGCCCCATCTGCCCCCCCGCTAGCTACGCCTCTGCAATACCTCTCTACTAAGGTGGAAGAGAGAGGGGGGCTGAACCCTTATTGAATAGTAATCCCAGCAGATCAAACAGGGGGGTAACCCCCTATGAGGGTATGTTTTACAACTGGGTGGGGGGAGCTAAGGCACAAGAAGCTCAACAACTTAAGAAGGGAAGTGGGGAAGTACTTTAGATTAAGGTCTCTAACCGCCCTCTGTTGTATTGAGAACCCTTATACACCCCCCAAGGGGAGATAAAACTAGAGACCCGCAAGGTGCCACCTCTCGCACCAAGCACGCCAAGGGCCCTGCCCGTCATTAACCAATATGTGTGTTAAAGGGGAACACCCTAGAAAAAATACATCACATTTCAAGTAGACCTCCGCCAGACACCCTCCCCTCGAGGTCGTCTCCGAGACAGGGCAGATGAAGGCGGGCGCCCTCCCGGAGGCACAGGTGGCAGTGGGTAGACCAGCCAGTCAGGGAGAGAGAGCTCAGGCATATCCTGAAACTTCGCCAGCAAAGTCTCTTGTTCCGGAGAGTGAAGTGCAAAGGTAGCTCCGTTGCGACGTATCTGGACATGGAAAGGGTGACCCCATTTATATGTGGCCCCAGAGTCTAGGATGGCTTGTAAGGTCGGTTTAAGGATTCTGCGCATGGCTAGGGTACGTCGGGAAACATCCGGTAATAGGTGCACCTGGGTGTCCATGAATGGGACCGGGCCACCACGCCAGGCCTCTTGGAGAATATCTTCCTTTTCCCTGAAAAAATGGACTCTGCAAAGGACATCTCTGGGCTCCGTGGTGTCCTTACGCCTAGGACCCAACACCCGATGGACTCTGTCAATGGTGATCTCTGTGTCCAGAGGACGAGACAGGACTGTGTTAAAAATCAAGGTCACGGCAGAATGGAGCTCTGAGGAGGGTAGACTTTCAGGGATACCCCTAAGTTTGACATTATTTCGACGACCTCTATTTTCTTGATCATCGACCTGAAGAAGGATGGATCTGTTGAGGTCTCTTTGCGTAGACTGAAAATTTTCTACAGCAGTGAGGCGCTGGTCCAGCGAAGCAGCCTGCTGTTGTTGAGTAGAGACGTGTGTAGATAGAGTCTGTAGTTCCGTTTTAAACTCAGACATGATTTTCTCTTGTTTTTCCTCAACTCTGCGGACCATAGCTTCCAAGTCCAACTTAGTAGGCATATTGCTGAGAAGGTTCCAGATATCCGATAATTTAGGACGCTTTCGGAGGTGGGAGAGTGAGGCTGCATCTCTCCCAGAGAAGTCAGATAAGTCAGAGGAAGCTGGAGAGTGAAGGGCTATCAGGGTGCCCGAGAGGTCAGGTTTCAAGCCCTCACGCTGGTCTAAGGCACCAGGGTCGACAGTCCCCGACCGTGGGTCTGCTTCATTATGGGATGCTCTAGTTGCTCCTGTTGTCAGCGGGATACTGCCAGGAGAGGGCCTGGCTATATATAGATCCATTTCCAGAGGAACATCTGGGGTCTCTGCAGGATGTATTATATTCTGAGAGGTCATAGGCTGATAGGAAAGTGACCCTGATTGTATTATAGAAGGCATGAGAGAGTGAGACTGTGAGCTTGCACCAGATCCAGCTGGGCTAGGTAATTCATTGAGAGAGGGAGACTGCAGGAGCTCAGGGGTTAACAGTTCCTTGGTGGGAGGTGAGGATTGAAGCGTGGGGACACTGCTGGGGCCGCCATTTTGGGAGCGGGGGGAGGGGGACCGGTACCTGTCGGGAGAGCGCTGAAATCTTCTCTGTTGGCGGCTGGGACGGCAGAGGAGAGGAGAGCTGCGTGTCAAGCTTCCCCTGGGAGCTTGGAGGGTCCGTTGGGCTTTGAAGAGGCGCTGTTTGTGGCACAGAGGCGCTGGAAGTGCGCGCCGGCACCATTTTGGCTCCCTCCGCCTGGAGGGAGGAAGGTGTGGAGAGCAGATAACGAGCGATATGCGGCTCCGTTAGAGAGGAGGAGGTCCCCCTGCGTCCAGGGCACTTAACCATTGCAGGTGAGCCGTGCAGAAACGATTTTGGGTTGATTTTCCCCCTTAAAGGTAGCTAGTAACGCTCGGGGTCCGGGAGCTCTGCAGAAGTGCGTCTTCACGGTAGCATGTCTAGGCCACGCCCCCCCCTCAGTTTCTTCTTTTCTTCTCCAGGTAGACGGATAAGGATGCTTATTTGCACGTGCCAATTTACCCTCCACACAGGAAGTTCCTAAGGATTGCGGTTATAGTTTCCGACCACAGGAAGCATTATCAGTTCTCGGCCCTCCCTTTTGGGATCTCCTTGGCTCCCCACACCTTTACCAAGGTGGTGGCTCCCATAGTAGCCGCCCTCAGGCTTCAGGGACTCTTTGTGGTCCCTTATCTAGACGACTGGCTAATAAAAGCCCAGTCAGTGTCTGTTCTGCTCCAACATTTACAGATTGCCATATCCCTGCTTCAAGGCCTGGGATGGCTCATAAATTGGGAGAAGTCAGAAATCGTCCCCTCAACCCAAAGGAAGTTTCTAGATTCAGACCAGCTGGAAATCTCCTTGACAACTGCAAGGAAAGAGAAATTAATTACAGTGGTTCGGCAACTTTTCAGGAGGTCGAGAGTGTCCATCAGAACTTTGATGAAGATCCTAGGTCTGATGTCATTTTCCATCATGGCGGTTCCTTAGGCCTTATGGCATCTACGTCCTCTTCAGATGGAAATCTTAGGAATTTGGGATCGCTCTCTTCCCGGTTTCAACAGGAGGATTCGACTCTCCCCCAGGACCCGTCTTTCCTTCACATTGTGGTTGCACCTCAAGGACGGAAGGTCCATGGTCCAACCTCGTTGGACCCTGTTGACTACAGATGCATCCCTTACGGGATGGGGAGCCCATCTGGACGGAAACTCCATAAAGGGAGTCTGGAGCGCTCCAGAAAGAAGGACGTCGTCCAACTGGAAGGAGCTCAGAGCTGTGTACCGTGCCTTACTCCATTTCTCTCCTCTTCTCAAGGGAAGAGCAGTCAAGATTCGCTCAGACAACATGATGACGGTATTATATGTGAACAGACAGGGAGGCACCAGATCATCATCCCTCCTCAGGGAGGCACATCTGATTTTTTTTTGGGCAGAGAAAAATCTGACCCATCTATCCACGGTTCACAGCAAATGCTCCCTGAACTCAGTAGCGGATCGGTTGAGTTGGGGTCTTGCCGTATCAGGAGAATGGTCACTCAATCCAGAAGTCTTTCATCAGACTACCCTGAAATACGTTCTCCCAGAGATAGACCTCATGGCAACCCGACTCAACGCCAAGGTGGAGACGTTCTGTTCCCTGTACCAGGGGGACAATCCCTTGGCAGTGGATGCCCTGTCCATCCCTTGGAGGTCCAGGCTGTCATATATTTTCCCTCCAATTCCTATGATACCAAGAGTATTGATAAAAATAAGACAGGCCCAAGCCTCTGTAATAGCCATCATTCCATTCCGGCCAAAAAGAGCTTGGTTTTCCCAGCTCATGGTGATGAATCGAGGGATATATTGGAGGCTTCCCCCCACCCAGAACCTGGTTTCCCAAGGATCGCTGAAGTGCCAGGATTGGAGGAGATTCAACCTGACAGCCTGGAGGTTGACCAGTCCCTACGAATGTATAGAGGACTGTCAGAAGCCGTCCTGAAAACGCTTTCCTGTGCGAGAGCTGAATCCACCAAAAGGAATTACCAGAGGACGACTAAGATTTTTTTGGAGTGGTGCTCCAAAAGAGACGTTGATATTTCTAATCCTTTGACTTCTAATGTTTTGGATTTTCTTCAGGATGGTTTGGACAGGGGCCTTGCCCCTGCTACTTTAAAGGACAGGTATCGGCTTTATCCGCCCACTTAAAAAGACGGTTGTCCCAGGATTCCCTAGTTGCAAGATTCCTCAAAGGAGCAGTGAGACTGAAACCTGCGGTATCTTCTCCTATTCCCCAATGGGACCTTGCGACGGTCCTTTCAGGCCTTTGTGGTCCTCCTTTTGAACCTCTGGAAGCTACGGAGCTAAAATTTTTAGCCTTTAAAACTACTTTTTTGTTAGCCATCACATCTGCCAAAAGGGTAGGAGAGCTTCAGGTGCTCTCCTCCAAAGAACCTTATATTGTATTTTTTTCAGATAGAGTCCACCTTAGGTTTTTGCCTGGTTTTATTCCTAAGGTTCCTTCATGTAATAATTATAATCAACTGATTTCTTTGCCGGTTTTCCTTCCGGATCCATCTTCAGAGGAGGAAGTAAAACTTCATACTTTGGATGTGGTAAGGTGTCTGCGAATTTACTTATCGCGGACACAATCATTCAGGAGAGCTGAAAATCTCCTAATCAACATGTATGGTAAAGACAGAGGTCTTAAAGCTTCCAGACCCTCCTAGTCCAGGTTGGATTAAGGAGGCAATCAAAATTTCTTTCCTTGCTCAAGGGTTGCTTCCTCCAGTTTTTTGTACAGCCCATTCGACCAGGGCTGTGTCGACTTCTTGGGCTGAGAATCGCTTGCTTCCACTAGATCAAATTTGTGCGGCTGCTTCTTGGTCATCCCAGCTGACTTTCGTTAAACACTATCGTTTGGATATCCGCAGTTCCGAGGCAACTGCCTTTGGTCAGACAGTTCTTGAGGTTGTAAGGAGAGGAAACCCTCCCTAGGGGAATTATTTGCTATATTCCCATATTGTGCTGCTGTAGGACCTAAGGGAATTGTTGATTATATTGTTAATCTGTTTTCCCTTAGTCCTAACAGCAGCACAAGGCTTCCTTCCCTAAAATCTTGTTTTCTTTTAAGTTATAATTTACACAGTAAGCACGTTTTTGGTGCTAATTAAAAGTTCCACCTGTCCTAGACAACACACAGGGGCAGAGATACCCCATATTGGCCTGCTGTTAGGACTAACGGAAAACAGATTAACAATATAATCAACGATTATATTATATATAATTATAGTATATACAATCTGCCTTTATTGCAATTTTCTGACTGTTTTTTACTGTTACATGAATTTTTTGTGCGGTCAGTAGTTATTGAGGTAATTGGGTAACTGAGATACTCCTTTTGCCTCATGACAGAAGCAGCCCTGCTCCTTTGTGTGCAGTGCACAGGGCACTGTATACTCCACAGCCCCTCCACTCTGCTCTGAGTGACATCTCTAGCTATCTCCTGAATGAACATTGTCAATAATGATTTCAGCCTGGGGGGAGTTTGGCTAGTACCAAAAAGTATCTGCCCCCATCATTATTTATTTCACTTATATCCAGCTCCAATAGTCTTCAGAATCATCCAAATATATTCTGGTAGACAACAGTAGCAGAGCTTTATTAAGACTAAGGCCCCACGTAGTGAAACGCAGAAAAAAACTCTGCAGAGAATTGTGGGTTTTTTGGCCCTAATTACAGTCATATGAAAAAGTTTGGGCACCCCTATTAATCTTAATCATTTTTAGTTCTAAATATTTGGGTGTTTGCAACAGCCATTTCAATTTGATATATCTAATAACTGATGGACACAGTAATATTTCAGGATTGAAATGAGGTTTATTGTACTAACAGAAAATGTGCAATATGCATTAAACCAAAATTTGACCGGTGCAAAAGTATGGGCACCTCAACAGAAAAGTGACATTAATATTTAGGAGATCCTCCTTTTGCAAAAATAACAGCCTCTAGTCGCTTCCTGTAGCTTTTAATCAGTTCCTGGATCCTGGATGAAGGTATTTTTGACCATTCCTCTTTACAAAACAATTCCAGTTCAGTTAAGTTTGATGGTCGCCGAGCATGGACAGCCCGCTTTAAATTATCCCACAGATGTTCAATGATATTCAGGTCTGGGGACTGGGATGGCCATTCCAGAACATTGTAATTGTTCCTCTGCATGAATGCCTGAGTAGATTTGGAGCTGTGTTTTGGATCATTGTCTTGCTGAAATATCAATCCCCGGCGTAACTTCAAATTCGTCACTGATTCTTGTACATTATTCTCAAGAATCTGCTGATACTGAGTTAAATCCATGCGACCCTCAACTTTAACAAGATTCCCGGTGCCGTGTGGCATTGGCTACACAGCCCCAAAGCATGATGGAACCTCCACCAAATTTTACAGTGGGTAGCAAGTGTTTTTTTGACGCCATGCATAACGCCTTTTTGTATGACCAAACAACTCAATCTTTGTTTCATCAGTCCACAGGACCTTCTTCCAAAATGAAGCTGACTTGTCCAAATGTGCTTTTGCATACCTCAGGCGACTCTGTTTGTGGCGTGCTTTCAGAAACGGCTTCTTTCGCATCACTCTCCCATACAGCTTCTCCTTGTGCAAAGAGTGCTGTATTGTTGACCGATGCACAGTGACACCATCTGCAGCAAGATGATGCTGCAGCTCTTTGGAGGTGGTCTGTGGATTGTCCTTGACTGTTCTCACCATTCTTCTTCTCTGCCTTTCTGATATTTTTCTTGGCCTGCCACTTCTGGGCTTAACAAGAACTGTCCCTGTGGTCTTCCATTTCCTTACTATGTTCCTCACAGTGGAAACTGACAGGTTAAATGTCTGAGACAACTTTTTGTATCCTTCCCCTGAACAACTATGTTGAACAATCTTTGTTTTCAGATCATTTGAGAGTTGTTTTGAGGAGCCCATGATGCCACTCTTCAGAGAAGATTCAAATAGGAGAACAACTTGCAATTGGCCACCTTAAATACCTTTTCTCATGATTAGATACACCTGGCTATGAAGTTCAAAGCTCAGTGAGGTTACAAAACCAATTTTGTGCTTCAGTAAGTCAGTAAAAAGTAGTTAGGGGTATTCAAATCAATAAAATGATAAGGGTACCCAAATTTTTGCACCGGTCAAATTTTGGTTTAATGCATATTGCACATTTTCTGTTAGTACAATAAACCTCATTTCAATCCTGAAATATTACTGTGTCCATCAGTTATTAGATATATCAAATTGAAATGGCTGTTGCAAACACCCAAATATTTAGAATTAAAAATGATTAAGATTAATAGGGGTGCCCAAACTTTTTCATATGACTGTATACCTATATGGAAACCGCCAGCACTTCTGCAGGTATAATTGACACGCAGCTTTTCTGCTGGGGATTTTTTTCTGCAATGTGTGGATGGGATTAGCCAGGTACTGTAAAACGCAGCATTTTCACAGTGTGGGGCTCCAGCCTAAGACTGTTTTTGCAAACTTTCCTTTAAATGTCATAGTCATGTCATAGAGATTTCTTGTCTTTTTTCACATGATAATAAAAAGCCTAAATACTTTTCCTGCTGTGTTCTTGCTGAATCTCCAATTTATACAAAAATATTGCAAATATTTTGGGAAGAGTGTTATAACACGGATATAAAAATATTAAGGGCTATTACTGTGAATTGTCATTCTGTTTAATTTAAGAATATTTTTTCACAGCCGCCACAGTTAATACTTCATTTGGAAGATTATGGCTGATGGCAGCCTGGACCTCCTGCCAGCTGCAGGGACCACCCAACTTCATAAAGTTCATAACCAAACCTTTTCTTTGTGATGGAGTATATTGTTGTTCTGTGGCCTCTCCTTGTTGGGTGACCCATGACATATTTTGTAATGTAGCGCTCTGCTGCAGAAAGTTTAAACGTGCCAAATACAAGATCACACGATTCTCTTTGTTTTACTGTTATACTTGGAATAGGACTAAGCCTTGTACATACATTGTTCTCGCACCAAACCCAAAGAAAACAGCTGAAAAATGTCATTTTAGGCCTGAAGATTTCAGCATCAGGTTTCAATTTTCTTTTACCTTATCAAATTCAGACAGTGGTCTAATAAATTATAGCAAGGATGAAATTCCAGTTTCAGTGTTATAATCATAGGGAATTTGAGTCACCTGCATACATTACAACTATATGTCAGCTTTTCATTTTAATAACTAGTCAATAAAATTGGGGCGTTTAGATTAAATTCACCATGAGCACAAACTTCTAAATGTGAACATTAATATATCACTGAACAAAAAATATAATGTACGTACAGATGCATCTCAATAAATTAGAATATCTTTGAAACGTTTATTTCTTTCAGTAATTAAATTAAAAAAGTGACCTCCTATATTTTCTAGATTCTTTATATACAGAGTGTTCTATTTCAAGTGTTTTATTTCTGTAAATGTTGATTATGGATTCCAGGTAATGAAAACCAAAATCTAAGAAAATTTGAATATTGTAAAAAAGTTCAGTATTGTAAATTCAGTGTGTCACCTGCCAAGGTTTCCTAAGCCTTTAAATGGTCCCGCAGTCTGGTTCAGTAGGACACACAATCATGGAAGACGCTGATTATGAATTGTATTACTGAATTACTGAAATGAATGAACGTTTCAAAGATATTCTAATTTGAGATTCACCTGTATATGAATTGGATTTTGCTTTGTTATATGGCTAACAGCCTTTCAAGAGTTTCAGTAATTGCTAGCTGTCTTTCATAACCATCAATCGTGGATACAGCACCTGTTTCCTCTCTATGTCTCACCCTAAAGCCAATTCTTCTTATAATAATAATAATAATAATAATAATAAAATTTTATTTATATAGCGCCAACATATTCCGCAGCACTGTACAATTTGTAGGGTTCAAGTACTGACAAAAAAGATACATTACAAAGAAATATTCAATTCACACACTGGGACTGAGGGCCCTGCTCGCAAGAGCTTACAATCTATGAGGTAGAGGGGGTGACACAGGAGGTAGCAGGGGCGGCATCGGAGGTAGTATTGCTTATACAGTGGTCCAGACAATTCTGTAATAGGGGTTACTGTCATTACACATATGTAAAGCTGTACGAGCCGTCACCAGTCGTGTCTTTAATGTGCAGATGGTGCCTGGACATATAAAGTTAGTCTGATATGGCATCATATCCTGTGGGGTAATGCAGGAGCGTGAACAGAGGGTATGTTTTAGGGATTCTAACTACAGAAGGGTTTACATTAGGAAATGTCTGAAAAGATATGTCTTTAGTTTGTGCTTGAAGCTGTGGAAATTGGGGGTTAATCTAATAGTACGGGATAGAGCATTCCAGAGAAGTGGTGCAACTCGGGAGAAGTCTTGTATACGAGCGTGGGAGGTTCTGATAATACTGTAGAGGATGTTAGTCTTAGGTCATTGAGTGAACGGAGAGTACGGGTTGGGTGATAGACAGAGATGAGGGAGGAAATGTAGGGAGGTGCAGCATTATGGAGAGCCTTGTGGATGAGGGTGATAAGTTTATATTGTATTCTGTATTGAATAGGCAGCCAATGTAGTGACCGGCACAGACCGAAGGCATCGCTGTAGCGTCTAGACTGATAGATGAGCCTGGCCGCCGCATTCAGAATAGATTGTAGAGGGGAGAGTTTAGTAAGGGGAAGACCAATTAGTAAGGAGTTACAGTAGTCAAGGCGAGAGTGAATCAGGGCAACAATAAGTGTCTTTAGTGTATTTGTGGTAAGGAAAGGGCGGATTCTGGAGATGTTTTTGAGGTGGAGATGACATGAGCTTGCGAGTGATTGGATATGGGGGGTGAAGGAAAGGTCTGAGTCAAACAAAACCCCGAGGCAGCAGGCATACTGCCTAGGAGTTATGGTAAGGCCAGAGACTGCAATGGAGATATCAGGGACAGATCTATTAGATGGTGAAAACAGCAGTAGTTCAGTCTTTGAGAGATTCAGTTTCAGATAAAGCGAAGACATGATATTTGAGACAGCAGAGAGGCAGTCACTGGTGTTCTGTATTAGTGCAGGGGTGATGTCACGGGATGATGTATATAATTGGGTGTCATCAGCATAAAGATGGTACCGGAAGCCAAATCTAGTGATAGTTTGTCCAATGGGGGCTGTGTAGAGTGAGAATAGCAGGGGACCTAGGACCGAGCCCTGAGGAACCCCAACGGCAAGAGGAAGAGGGGAAGAAACAGAGCCCGCAAATGATAGACAGAAAGTGCGGTCAGAGAGATAAGAGGAGAACCAGGAGAGAGCAGTGTCTGTGAGGCCAACAGAACGGAGCATAGTGAGGAGGAGTTGATGGTCAACAGTTTCAAATGCTGCTGAGAGATCTAGAAGAATAAGATCCTTTGGATTTAGTCGTCAGGACATCATTGGAGACTTTTGTGAGGGCCGTTTCAGTTGAGTGCAGAGTGCAGAAGCCAGATTGTAAGATAACGGATTAAAGGAGAATAGACTAAGCGTTCCAAGATTTTGGAGATAAAAGGAAGGTTAGAGACAGGTCGATAGTTAGCAGCACAGGACAGGTCAAGAGAGGATTTCTTCAGTAGTGGGGTTATGACAGCATGTTTGAAAGAGGATGGGAAAATTCCAGAAGAGAGAGAGAGGTAAAAAATTTTAGTAAGGTAAGTTGTGACGGCAGGAGACAGAGACTGGAGAAGGTGTGAGGGGAAAGGGTCACTACTACAAGTTGTAGAGCGAGAAGAAGAAAGTAGCTGAGATACTTCCTCCTCTATAACAGGTTCAAAAGATGAGATTGAACAGTCTGAAGTGCGGCTGGTGAGGGGGTCAGTGCCACCTGGGGATTGGGCAGTTATTTCCTGACGGATCTTATCAATTTTATCATGGAAATAAGTGGCCAGGTCATCTGCACTAAGGTCTGTGAATGGCATCTGTACCTTGGGAGTGAGTAAGGAGTGAAAAGTTTCAAATAGCCTTTTAGGGTTACAGGGGAGAGAAGAGATGAGAGCGGTGAAATAGTCTTGTTTGGCTAGGTGAAGGGCAGAATTATAGGTTTTAAGCATAAATTTAAAGTGGAGGAAGTCTGCAGGTGTACGTGATTTTCTCCACAGACGTTCAGCACACCTAGAGCATCACTGAAGAAAATGTGTCTGTGGCATGTGCCAGGGTTGCTGCCTCCTGCATCTAACCTTTCGAGTGGAGGGGGGAGCCGCCTTATCCAATGCACTCTTAAGGGTTTCATTATAGTGACTGGTGGCTAAATTGGGGCAGGGCAGTGAAGGGATGGGGGTCAGAGAGGAGTGTAGAGTATCTGAGAGGTGCTTGGTGTTAATAGCACGTAAATTCCTATATGTATGATGAGTAGGTGTGTCCTGTGAAGGAGAGGAAGCACTGATGGTGAGAGACAGAAGGTTATGATCAAAGAGTGGCAGAGAAGAGTTAGTAAATTTAGAAACTGTGAGGAGTCGATGGAAGACAAGATCAATGGTGTTACCATTTACATGTGTGGCGGAAGAGGAAAGTTGTGAAAGACCAAAAGACGTGGTTATTGAGAGAAACTGTGAGGCAGCTGGGGAGACAGGGGTGTTACTGGGGATGTTAAAGTCACCTATGATGAGGGTAAGAATTTCACTGGATAAAAAGAGGGGAAGCCAAGAAACGAAGTGATCCAGAAATTGGTAGGGTGAGCCGGGAGGATGGTAGATCACAGCTACACGTAAGGAGAGTAGCAGGAAAAGTCTGATAGCATGTACTTCAAATGAGGGGAATGTTAGTGCGGGTACCGGTGGGATGGCCTGAAAAGTGCACTGCGGTGACAGAAGTAACCCTACCCCTCCACCCTTCTTGTTGTCAGGCCTAGAGGTGTGTGAGAATTGTAGGCCACCATGAGACAGAGCAGCAGGGGAGGCCATATCAAACTGCTGGATCCAGGTTTCAGTAAGGGCAAGCATGTTGAGAGATTTACTGAGGAATAAGTCATTAATATATTCTAGTTTGTTACACACTGAGAGGGCGTTCCAGAGAGAACAGTTAAAAGAGACAGGAGAAAGAAAAGGAGAGGGAACACAGTAAATATTGATTAGGTTTGTAGGATTCCTGTGTGTGTAGGAAGAGGAAAAATTAGGGAGAGAAGGAGGGCCAGGGTTTGGAGAGATGTCCCCAGCAGCTAGGAGGAGCAAAATGGACAGAGACAGAAGGTGGTTCAGTGATTTATGTGTTTATGTGGATGTTTATGTTTGGTTTCACTGCTAAAAGCAGTATAGGGATTAGGGTGGTTGAAGAGAGTGAGAAGTGTGTGAGAGCTGTACATGGGAGAAGGCAGAAGAGAAGGACTGATATGGATAGTGCTCTTATCTAAGAAATACCTTCTAAAACAATCTTAACTGTTATCTTAAAGGATCATTAACTTTTAAACAAACTTTTCATAAATCAGTAGTGCAGATGGTTATAAGATACAGATGCATCTCAATAAATTAGAATATCTTTGAAACGTTCATTCATTTCAGTAATACAATTCATAATCAGCGTCTTCCATGATTGTGTGTCCTACTGAACCAGACTGAGGGACCATTGAAAGGCTTAGGAAACATTGGCAGGTGACACACTGAATTTACAATACTGAACTTTTTTACAATATTCTAATTTTCTTAGATTTGGGTTTTCATTAGCTGCAATCCATAATCAACATTTACAGAAATAAGACACTTGAAATAGGACACTCTGTGTGTAAAGAATCTAGAAAATATAGGAGGTCACTTTTTTAATCTAATTACTGAAATAAATAAATGTTTCAAAGATATTCTAATTTATTGAGATGCACCTTATTTTGTAATATATATGATCAGAGAAAGATGTTTTTTTACTCTTATGAGGCTGCTTCCCTGTTCTTCTGCTAAGCTCACTTTCACTCTTAAAATTCTGCTGTATCTGTCTTGAGATGCAGGTCACATAATAAACAAGTCTATAAAAGTCTATGGAGAATAGAAGGAGAAGTGAGAAATGGGAGGGAGATAGCAGCAGAAACACAGATAAATAGGAGCTTTCTGTCACAACCAAAGTACTTTATTTACATCACTATAAGTCAATACATCTCTATATATGTCCTCCATGCTCCTTGTTCTGTTTCTGCTTAAGAGAGAGCAAAAATTATGTAGCAGATTCTCCTCTTCCTACTGTGTGCAGTGTAAGGAAGCTAGTCTCTACCAACCAACTCAGAGAGAAATGCAACACTGGTAAGAATTGGGGAATACAGTGCCTTGGTATTCGGCCCCCTTGAACTTTTCAACCTTTTGCTACATTTCAGGCTTCAAACATAAGGATATAAAATTTGAATTTTTTTGGTGAAGAATCAACAACAAGTGGGACACAATAGTGAAGTGGAACGAAATTTATTGGATATTTTAAACTTTTGTAAAAAATAAAAAACTGAAAAGTGGGGCGTGCCAAATTATTCGGCCCCCTTAAGTTAATACTTTGTAGCGCCACCTTTTGCTGCGATTACAGCTGCAAGTCGCTTGGGGTATGTCTCTATCAGTTTTGTACATCGAGAGACTGAAATTCTTGCCCATTCTTCCTTGGAAAACAGCTCGAACTCAGTGAGGTTGGATGGAGAGCGTTTGTGAACAGCAGTTTTCAGCTCTTTCCACAGATTCTCAATTGGATTCAGGTCTGGACTTTGACTTGGCCATTCTAACACCTGGATACGTTTATTTGTGAACCATTCCATTGTAGATTTTGCTTTATGTTTGGGATCGTTGTCTTGTTGGAAGATAAATCTCCGTCCCAGTCTCAGATCTTTTGCAGACTCCAACAGGTTTTCTTTCAGAATGGTCCTGTATTTGGCTCCATCCATCTTCCCATCAGTTTTAACCATCTTCCCTGTCCCTGCTGAAGAAAAGCAGGCCCAAACCATGATGCTGCCACCACCATGTTTGACAGTAGGGATGGTGTGTTCAGGGTGATGAGCTGTGTTGCTTTTACGCCAAACATATCGTTTTTCATTGTGGCCAAAAAGTTCGATTTTGGTTTCATCTGACCAGAGCACCTTCTTCCACATGTTTGGTGTGTCTCCCAGGTGGCTTGTGGCAAACTTTGGCAAAAGGTTGAAAAGTTCAAGGGGGCCGAATACTTTTTCAAGGAACTGTATGTATATATATATATATATATATATATATATATATATATATATATATATTCCTTGCTCAATCTGTCAGTTTAGATGGACAGCCATAGGTTTGTAGTCTTAGAATACTTTTTCCATTTTTGGATGATGGATTGAACAGTGCTCCTTGGGATGCTCAAAGCTTGGGATATGTTTTTATAACCTAACCCTGCTTTAAACTTCTCCATAACTTTATCTCTGACCTGTCTGGTGAGTTCCTTGGTCTTCATGATGCTGTTTGTTCACTAGTGTTCTCTAACAAACCACAGAACAGGTGTATTTATACTGAGACTAAATTACACACAGCTGGACTCTATTAAATAATTAAGTAACTTCTGAAGGCAATTGTGCACACTGGATTTTATTTAGGGGTATCAGAGTACAAGGGGGCTGAATACTTTTGCATGTCACACTTTTCAGATTTTTATTTGATTAAATATTGAAAACCATTTATCATTTTCATTCCACTTTACAATTATGTGCTACTTTGTGTTGGACTATTTAGAACCTAAGGGAAACAATGAACAGTGTAAAAACATAGCTTGGAATAATCACTACTAATTTACCCGTTCAAGTATAGGGTGCACGTGGATGTAGAAAGTAGCCCAATCACTACAGGCCAAATGTGCACCACAGCTCCCATTCTGTACCTCACTTACCACATTACACAAATGTGGGCAGAGCAGGGCAGGGAGTGGGGTGGGCTGCCCAACCCCTCAGGCCAACATATTTATAAATCACGTAAGCTTTCTAGTATGAGTTATAATAGAAATCTATGCCAGTTTCTAATTAATTCTGTGATCATATAATCATTTTTGTGCGCACAACGTCGATTTGTTTGAAGAGGGTACAAAAATTATTTTGTGATGCTGTCTATTTTGTGCGTACAGAAAGCTATCACATGAAATACAATTTTTGTGTCACAAAAATGATTTTGTCACTAAGAATTCATTTTGTCAAACAGAATTGTTTTGCCACACAAAAATTACACTTTGTAATAAATAGTAGCAACCAGGGTGCTGTTTGTTCACATTGCAAACCTTTAATTAGTTACATAGAATGTTATTTTGTATTCCATTGTAACGTGGAATATTATTTTGTCACAATGAATGCTATTTTGGCACACACAATGCTATTCTGTCACACAGAATATTATTTTGTTATTTTATCGCACAGAATGTCACACAGTGCTATTCTGTGAGACAGGATGTTAGCACAAAATAAATGTGAGCACATACATTTAGAATTTTTGTGTATACAGATTGTATTTTGTATTAATACAAATTGTCTATAATGGAGTCCGCCGGGTGTCCACTGGGTAACCAACGTTTTCAAACTGAAAGCAATGGAGAGAAAGGTCCTCCATGTACTGTAGGACTTTTCTTTCCGACGATTGTCGGCAGTTTCTGCAATGGAATCTCCAACGAAGACGTCTGGGGCAGCTTCTCTCTGCACAGTGTCAGCAGCGCAAGTTCTTCTGCATGAGGCTGAAGTAAGCTTCAATCAGTGCTAGGTCTGGTTTTAATGGGGTTAAAGGCATGACATTGGTCTCATTTTAAAGCTTCAAAACAAGATCAATATCACAGCTTTAACCCCCACATCTCTGGGAGCTAGAGCCTTTTTATTAACTGCCCCCTCTGTAGTTTCCCTGTATAGACTATACCCGGGTTCCACGTTAGAGGAGTATATTCTGACCTGGATTGGTATAGATTGGCCTAGGCTATTTTATATCCGGGGTATAGTTTGGCCTTGGATATTTTACACCTCGGAGTATAGTTTGGCCTAGGACAGTTAATCCCTGGGATATAGTCTGGCCTGGGCCAAACTATACCCGGGCTTAATCTGGGAGGGGGTTAATTTGGCCTGCTACACCAGGCTTAATCTGGGAGGGGGTTAATTTGGCCTGCTACGCCGACATGGTTAAGGTGGAGTTCCACCAAGTTGAAACATTGCAAATAAGGTGGTGCAAAGGCAGACGGTTTTGTCGCTGCAAATCAAGCAGGGTGTTTTTTTTTGTAATATAAGAACAGCTGAAATGCACAGATTAAGGACATGTGCCATACAGGGACAATGTGTTATTCATCCTGACTGCAGTGCAGCAACAATATTGGTGCCATTGTTGCTGGCAACGCTGCGCACTTGGAGTTGGCGAGGAGCCATCCAACATGATACTTGCAGCAGGATACAGCAAAGCAACTTCTCCGCTGTGTGGCTCCTTTGATCCAGGCTCATTAATTGTAAAACAGCATGGCAACACTTAAACCCTTGAAATGAGGGCAAAGGAGAAGGAGTGGAAGCAACACCTTGCCCTGGTGAACATGGTGACGGGAAACAGTGCAGAAAGGAAGATCCAGAGGAGTTGGAAGGGCCCTTCATCATGTTGGAACCGGGCCTGCACAAACGGGGTGGAGCTAGCACCTGGCCTTGTTGCGGGTTGTGGCCGTTGCTGCTCAAAACTTTGACCCAGTGGCCCGCGAAAGTCATGTATGTTCTCTGATATGATGAGAAATAGAAGTGGGTTCTCCCCTGGCGATATCATTAACATGCTCCCTAATTCTCCTACGAAACTTCCTTTTCAATTTACCGACATATTGGAGTCCGCATGAGCATGTCGCCAGGTATACAACCCTGCTAGTCTTACAGTTTATAAAGCTACGGGTCTGATAAATCTTG
Organism: Leptodactylus fallax; assembly: GCA_947044405.1. Lineage (NCBI taxonomy): Eukaryota > Metazoa > Chordata > Amphibia > Anura > Leptodactylidae > Leptodactylus > Leptodactylus fallax. Next base: position 1,377,579 of record CAMRHE010000197.1, on the reverse strand, counting down.
TTGGTGTTTGTGCATTTAACTTTATTTCCTCTCTCAATAAAGTCGCAAGCCTTACAATTCCCACACGGTAAATGTCCCTTTGTCTCTCATATAACCAAGTCTCACCAGATGTTTTGGGAGATAAGTGACTATGCACCAGTTTATCTCTTAAATTTGGACCTCTCCGAAAAGAGATACTCGGTCTAAGACCCACCAAAGCTCCTACCACAGGGTCAGTTTTCAGAATATCCCATGCCGTCTCCAATATTTTTTTCATTGAATCTGCTGCTTGATCATAGGTGGCTATAATTCGTGTATCACCTGACTGGAATACACGATTACGAGGATTCAACAATTGTGTTCTATCCACTCTCAATGCCTGTTGGTATGCATTTCGCAGAATTTTGTCTGGGTATCCTCTTCTACCAAATCTGCCCTTTAAATCTCTTGCCATAGTTTGAAAATCCGAGAGACAAGAGCAATTTCTACGTACCCTGAGGTATTGGCCTTTTGGTATACCAGATCTTAAGGATAGAGGGTGCCAAGTATCCCACTGTAAAAGTGAGTTAGAGGTCATTTTCTCTTCTTGAACATCAAAAGTTAGAAATAGTCCCAGATCATTCTTATTGAGTGCCTGAACAAAGAAGACAAAATCCTCCCTGGGTCCGTCCCACAGAATGAAAACATCATCTATGAAACAGACCCAGAGGAGAACACGGTGGGTCCAATGGTCCATCGAGTCAGAGAAGACCCTCTCTCCCACCAGCCTACGTAGAGGATAGCATAGGATGGGGCACAATGACTCCCAATTGCTACCCTCCAGAGCTGGTGGAAGAGCCTCCCATCAAATAGGAAGACATTGCGCTCCAAAACGAACCTCAGCAATTCAAGAGCAAATATATTATTCCATATGACTACCTTTCATGCTGAAAAATTCACCCACAGCCCCACAACCCTGATTATGGGGTATGGAGCTGTACAGGGCCTCAACATCTAAGCTAGCAAGCAATATGCCAGGAGACACCTGGATGTCCTACAACCGTCGGAGGACATCCATGGTGTCCCTCATGTATGACAGTAACCCCATCACAAAGGGTCGAAGAATATCATCGATATACAGGCTAGCGTTTTGTGTCATAGATCCAATTCCTGCAACAATGGGGCATCCTTTGAGTGGGTTCACCCCCTTGTGCAGTTTCGGCCTAGAATAGAAAGTCTCCTATATTGGATGAGGAGGTAGCAAGAATTTCTGTTCACTCTTACTAATGAGTTTTTGTTTTCTAGCCTTAGCTATAATACTCTCCAATTCATTAGTATAATCAGCTACAGATTCTTTTCTCACTACCTCTTAACATTCAGAATTTAGCAAGATGTTATTACACATCTGAATATATTGACTGTGGTCCATTATCACTAAATTACCTCCCTTGTCTGAGGGTTTGATGCTGTCATCTCCTGCTAAGTCTTTCAGAACCAATGATTCCTTCACCATCAGATTACCCCTTTGTCTACTTCCAGAGTCCTGAATATTAATAAATTCCATAATTTGATTAGTTGTTACCCGCAAAAAGACGTCAATCGTGCCTTCATGACCAATAGAGGGATGTTTTTTTGATGGGAGCTGGCGTTTAGTGAACGGTCCCTCCCCCAGATTTCTTTGACCCTCTTCCCATAGATCTCCCAGTATATCAAGTGACGGTAAATCCTCCTCAGTAATGCCCAGTTCCTCACATCTCCGTCTGTCAGCAAGTTTAAAAAATTTTTTCCACTTTAATTTTCTACAGAAAAGATTAAGATCTTTAATCCAGACAAATAGATTGAAATGAGGAGTGGGCACGAAGGATAAGCCCCTCTTTAATACTTTACATTCATTGATTGTCAAACCACATTGGGACAGGTTGACAATCTGCATTTCATCGCTATGATGGTTTACAACTTGTTGGCACTCCATCATAGTCCTTTGCAATTTCTCAGTAGGTAATCCGAGATGGGGGAGCTTGAGATAAAAACCCCCTCCTATTTCTCGGATTAAATTCCCTCCTATTGGGAGGTTTAGCATGTTGGGGGCTCCCTGATGGGTAATTGGATGTAGATGAATTAGATAACTCAGTTTTGTCCTTTTTGGAATACAAATTTTTGCGTGTATGACTATCAGAACCCTCGTAATCCGATGAGGATACTTTAGTGTCTATATTTCTCTTACTACCGGTATCTTTTCCTTGATAATCAAAAATGAGACCTTCCTTAAAGTCAGATAAATCCCTTTTAAACTGGAAATGTTTCCGTTCTTTCGTATATGCAACAAATTTTTCTACTGTCTGTTGTAATAATAATTCTTTGCGTTCAAAATCAGGATTGGAGCTAAATTTCTTTATGGATTCAATATTCTCCTTCAAAGATTGGGAAATAGAAGTTAGAATATTTTTTTCTTCTACCAATAGTATAGTCATGAAGCGCAACGATGCTTCAATTGACTCCTGTTCCCACTTCGCTAGGAGACTAGGAGTTCGTACTCTAACTGTTGGAGCCAAGTTAATTCTAAGACCCCTAGGTACAATACGATGCTTAAGATAAGATTCTATCATCTGTACCTCCCAAAATGACCACAAATTCTCTTTATAGACATGAGTAATCTGTAGGAAGGCAGCTGAAATACTCAAGACGTGTTTGATTAGGAAGATCTGCCTCTGAAAACGCCTCTCTGGTGTCAATCATCCATTTTTCATGATTTATCTCCCCAGACAGAAAACCTGCCATGTCTGGAAGGGGACAAATAATAATATATAATAGATCAATGTTCTATTCCCAATTGGAAAAATTATATATGTTTGTGCAACAAGATAGTGAAATACAAAAAAATATCAAAAACAGTACACTTAAAATATATCTTTTATAGTGGTCTTTTACTGGCTTTCAGCTATTTAGTGGTGTGTGTTCATCAAAGAGACACAGATTGAAGGTAATCGTCATATACCCTGATGAATTAGGGGGACGATGGAGGGATAAAATCGTCCTACCTCTATATATATATATATATATATATAAAAAAAAGGGGGGGGGTCTCCACTACCCATTGAGATATTTTATCCCTATTGTGTCTATACAATAAATAGTGGATCCACCATTAGGTTAATTTGGGTACTGGGAACATACTCCCCACCTAAATAATATCTTACCTTTATCCCGACACTACATATTATTGGGTCTGACAGATACATTGGCCATTAATATTGGACTTCTATTTGAGCGTTATTATACTTTTAAACAAATAATTATTATTAAAAGTTATACTTTAAGTGTACTGTTTTTGATATTTTTTTGTATTTTTTTTGTATTTCAAAACATGTGGCGGCCATTTTAATTCATCCAAGACAAATCAGCATTTGTTCCGTTTTGTTAAAAAAACAAACAACTTGGGATATAAAGTTGTAGCATTCTTATTCATCGGCAACCAATCATAACAAAAGCCGATCACCACTAAGATACAAGATTTTTTTAACCAAAGTCAAGTGTTGCTTGAAAATGAATGGGATATATACTGTAAGGCTAAGGCACTACGTTGAAGAAGCGTAGCGTTTTTGGCTGCTGTGGAAACGCAGTAGAAAAAAACTAACAGCATTCAGAAACACTGCTTGTCTTTGCTGAGTTTAATACATAGGTTTTCTTTTGTCTAAATGAAATGAGATGAATGGTCACTCATGCAGCTCATGCGTTTCCAGAACTTTAATTCCAGGTCAAGGGTAAAAATCTAATTTTTGTCAAACAGTTTTGGCTAAATGAAAAGAATGTCTAATAAATTTAGAACATCTGCAACTGATCTGGTGTCCTGGACATTTATTATTTTTATGTACAGTATCTTGGCGTCTAGTGGAAACGACTGCCTGATCAGCACCATATACTTTAATATCACATCTTGGCAACAAGCAGCTTTAAGCTTTGTGACAGACTGCACTGGGAACCATTTTTGTTTTATTAACTGTAATTAATCCAGCACTATAAACATGTTAGTAGACTAAAGAATGCATAAAATATTGTATGGGACTACAGTGTACTTACTAGACAGGCAAAAAAGGGGGCAAAAAAAAACAAAAAAAAAAAGAAAAAAAAAAATAATGATGCATTATTCCCCCTAAGGAAACACTGAAAAGAGCTGCAAGGGTTATAGCAATAGCATTCAAAACTTCATGAATTCATGAACTTCATTAAACTATTCAACCACATTAAAAACTTTAGTAAAATCCAATAAATCAACAATCCACTTGTCGTTCTTGTGGCCTACCCAGCACACATTACAAATTGATGCTAGTCTGCAGGATGGCGACAGCTCCTAATCCCATTCAAGATAGAGTATTGCCTTTCCAGAGTGACACTGGCAGTGCAACCTCCTAGACTGGAACTTCAGCACCAAGTCCCCTCCAGAGTGGGGCAATATAGCCTGCAGTTCCTGTGGGGCTGCTTTCTGAATGATGATGAATGAGTGGCTCCTGCATGATGCTAGAGGACTACAGGGTGGGCCATAAGAATGAATACACCCAGATAAAATGGAAGTGATTGCTGATATCACCTTACCGTTTGTGGCATATTAGTACATGGGAGGGGGGAAACATTTGAGGCTGGGTGACGCCCATGGCGGCCATCTGCAAAGACATCATCAAACACATGGAGAATTGCACAAGAAAAACAATGGTATCTGGGTGTATCCATACTTATGGCCCACCCTGTAGAAGGAGAGGCTGGAATCATTGCAAATGTTGCACAATGTGGCCAACCACCTGAATATGAGTGCATGGTGCAACTGCATCTAGACCGAGACACCTGCTTTGAGGAGCTGTCTGTTGTCATTCTTGTATTTAACACTGCACATATTATAACCCCTGAGAATAAAAGGATTAGGCATGCTGAAATTAGCGATGAGCCAAACCAGTAAAAACAATAAAAATGTGGGCCCTCTTTAAAAACATTCTAGGAGCAATGGTTCAAGAGACTGAAGGAAGGCAGATCTATTAAATTCCTTCATATCTACTGTATTTACACAAGAAAACCCAATGACCAAAGACATAGGGGTAATGTAAATTCTCCATTAAATGTCACCTGGAAGATGTACTGGCACCTTCAAAATACTAAAATAGACAAATCTCCAGGTCTAGATGGCATACACCCCTGAGTTCTGAGGGAATCATGCACGGTGATAGACCCTTATATCTAATATTTAAGGATTTATTAATGACTGGGTCGGTTCCACATAGAAAATATGGTGCCAATATTCAAAAGGGGGTCTAAAAGTGAACCTGGAAACTATAGGCCAGTAAGTTTGACTTCTGTGGTGGGTAAGATATTTGACGGTTTTCTAAGAGATGTTATCCTGGAGTACCTCAATGTAAATAATCTCATATCACGCAATCACCATGGGTTTTTGAGGAATCGGTCCTGTCAGACTAATCTGATCAACTTCTATGAAGAAGCCAGTTCTAGACTGGACATGGGTTATGTGGTACATGTAGTATATCTGGACTTTTCAAAGGCTTTTTATACTGTACCATATAAAAGGTTGGTATACAAAATGAGAATGCTGGGAGTGGGATATTTGGGTTCACAACTGGCTCAGAGAATAGGAAACAGAGGGTGCTTGGTAATGGAAAATACTCAGACTGAGTCAATGTCGCAAGTGCCTTATTAATATCTTTATTAATGACCTGGTAGAGGGTTTACAGAGCAGGGTGTCCATATTTGCAGATGATACTAAACTCTGTAAAGTAATCAAAACTGAGGAGGATAGTAGAATATTACAGGGGGATCTATGGAAGCTGGAAGCATGTGCGGAGACTTGACAAATGAAGTTTAATATAGACAAATATGAGGTTATGCATTTTGGTCAAAGAAATAAAATGTATGATTATGTACAGTACTTAATAATAAATTACTGGGTAAGATGCCAATGAAAAAGAATTAGGAATTTTGGTGGACAGTAAGCTTACCTTTAGTGACCACTGATGCCAAAGCAAACAAAATTATGTGATGCATAAAAAGAGGCATAGATGCTCGTGAGAAGTAAATAGTTATGCCTCTATGAAATGTGAGGGTGAATCCATTGTGCAATTTCAAGAAAGAAAGATGCCTTTCTTGAATAGAAAAATATTACGGGTTACAGATTTTAGATTTTGGTAAAGCCATAAAGACAAAAATCTTCTGAGGTTCGCCTATCACTAGTTGAAATCCACCTTCCTGATCCTTCTCTCCTGCATCATCTGCTTTGGGAGAGACCATCGGGAGGCCCTCATACACAATAGTCAGATGGTCCTAGCGAAACTCACAAAGGTAATGAATTGACCATTGGGATCCCCATATATCACTAGACCAGGTTAACCTGCATCACAGTAAAGTCTATGGGAATTATGTAAATAACAGAGTAAGCAATCTAATGTTTATCATTTGAAGAAGAACTCCATTCAAAATTATACTAGTATATCCCTGAAAAATGTGAGAAGATGAATCCTGTTAAAAAGAGGTTTTAACATTCTGTTCCTTTCATTTTAACATTCCTGTTTTCATATCACAATTGTAATGGAATTGCCAATTAAGCAGTACCCAAGTGACGGAATTGCTGTTTAAGCAATTTCCAAATATGCTGCAGGGAACTGGCAGATCAAGGACAGCAAGCAAAAAAAGCTACTTACTGTATAACCAAACACGCTTCTGCAGGATGGAGTCTAAGGCACCTCTGAGGTTTTCACCAGAGCCTGTTGCATGGCAGGATGGGCTTTGCGGATCAGAGACCTATGTTTCCCACTGAATCTAGTGGCAGAATGCAAATCAATAGCAGAGGAATGTCCAAGCAAAATCAGTGAGCAATCTGATAACCAGGAAAGCAGGCCATAATTAGCAGATAAACAGGTAAGGCTAGGTTCACACTTGCACCAAAACATTGGTTACCCGCGGACACCCGTGGATCCCATTGACTATAATTTTTTATACTGAAACCAGCGATGAGAAAAGTCCTCTGTGCAGGGCTGGTCTCTCCGCCAATTTCCGGCGGAATCTGTGGCGGAGTCTCCTGTGGAGACCTAGCCTTAATTCTGAGAACACAACCACTAGCACTACAACTACTATCAACAGCAGGCACCTGAATAGTCTCAATGCAGGCTATTACAGACTTGCTTTTTTATTTTTTATGCAGTGGGTGCAAAGTGGATTCAGTGTTTAAATTTGTAGACTATTAAAAATTAAACATTTTTGCAAACATAAATAATTAAAAATTTTGTAGAGTTTTAAAGATTTTCTCTAGCTTTCTCAGTGGTGACAGTCTATTGTCTTGGTCGGTTGCAAACAGATACAACCATGAATGCAGATTTCTATACTCTGAAACCCAGCCATGATTTCCTTACTGTGACCAGGATAAACTGTGGCATAAGCTGTAGTCTGGCATTTTTTTTTAATTGGCTGCTTCTTATTGGTTTATTCCAGCAGGTAGTATTATTTCCAGGGGAAAACAACTGTTGAAAACACAGATAGGATTGGAATATTTATATGCATCTGCTGAGGCTTGTGATTGGGCCTCATTGTCATGTGGGGTGTCCCACGTGGCCATTGAGGCTGGATCAAAGGCCTCAGTGGTGACCAACGCAGCACGTGGTGTCAGGTGTTGGCCTGAAGAGGACATTGGGTACCACCAGACACCATGAAGATGACCAGGTGATGTGAGGCAAGGAAGGAAATGTTTGTTATTTTTCCTCACCTACCCTGGGCCCTCCCTTAATATACTCTAGGGTCTGAGGAGACCCTAGAATATAATAGTGCTTTGCAGGTGACAAACCCCAAAGGTTTTGATTTAGGCCGAGCCCAAAACTTTTGGAAAATTTGGGTCAAATCTAAGGCTAGCATGTCACTGTGTGGGGGCCGAAAAGGGGGCAGTACACTGTGTGGGCCAAAAAAGAAGAGGGTAATATTAAGTGTGGGGGCCTCAAATGGGACGATATACTGTGTGGGAGCAAGTAAAGGGGGCAATATACTGTGTGGGGACCAGTAAAGGAGGTAATATACTGTGTTGGGACCAGCCAAAGTCCCAGACCATAGATCATATCCATTGGAAATCGATCAAGACAACAGACCAACACCACTAAGATGATCAGAGAAAATCTTTAAAACTGTGCAAATTTTTTTATTTATTTTTTTAACTTGTATTTAATTAAAGATTTCCAAAGTGTACAAAATACAATACAAACTTGATATAAATCACGGTATATCAAATGAGAATGAGAATGAGGAGGGAGAGGAAGAGGAAAGGAAAGGGGGGGGACCAATGAATGAGGATGCAATGGGTTGGTAGAGGGGGGAAGGGGTGAAGAGACAGGGGAGGGGAAGGGGGGGGTTAGGCCAGGGAGAAAGATGGAGTCAGGTTGGAGGGACATAGGAAATAAAACGTGATACAAAACCAGCGATCATCAATCAAAAACAACAAACAGTGATACAGTGATCCAGTAGACAGTAAGAGCACGACTCAAAAACAAGGCAGATGAGATTCCATTGAATATTAGCAGATTGGCAATTAACAATGAACAGTGTGGTACCAGTATAGCTAGCAAGTACTAATGCATAATCAACACTCATAGCCTGACCATGTTACCCATTTACCCCATAAACTCTTAAAAGCCTGGGTGTTACCCAGTCTACATGATAACAAATGTTCCATAGTTCAATTAAATGTGACTGCTCTAGTAATTTCAGGTTTTACAGGGAAGGTTCGAGATTTTTCATAAGTGGGCAGATCTAGTGACAGTCAGTACATGGAAAATGATACATTGCTCATCAAGGGGTAGCATGTCAATGCCCAATGAAAGCAGAGCGATATGTGGTACCCAAGGAAACGGATACTGGATTATAGTACGCAGTAGGTCATAAATTTGGGTCCAGAATTGCTTAAGTCGAGGACATGACCACCATATATGCAGAAGAGAACCAATTTACAAATTACATCTCCAGCATGTTTTGGAAGCTGTAGAGAAGATAAGTGCTAGCCTAACCGGGGTATAGTACCATCTATACATCAATTTTCTGGAGGACTCCAGGTGATCAATGCAATGAGATACTCTCAAAGGTAAAGAGAATACCTCATTCCACTGAGCGTCGGTGAATGTCTGACTGAGATCGGACTCCCATTTAGACCTAAATCCAAGTCGTATTGGAGGTGAGTGATCGCTAATGGCTTTATAAGCATAAGAGATACCCTTAGTTGTTCTAGAAGAGTTATAAAAGTGCAAGGCAAAAGGAGAGTTAGGGGGTACATTAGACCAAGTGACCTCTGTCAAAAAGTGGCGGATTTGCAAGTATTTATAGAAGTATTTATCATATGGATATGGGCAAAGGAATGTAAAGCATTGTCCTGGTATAACTGACCCAAAACGAGTAAACCCCCCTCAACCCATTTCTGGATATTTAGATCTGGTACAAAGGAAGGAAGGGTTTCCAAGGGGGCGCATGCTAGGTTAACCTGGAGGACGTTAAGTCCAGTATGGCATAGTCTCCACACCTCCACCCCTGCTTGCATTGTCGGCAGTGTGACCTTAACTGTAGGTGATGAGAATCTGGTGCCATAGTGGTATCGTTAGAGAAGGCAATCCCGAACAATATCTCTCTATATCAACCCAGTGCTTCCCCTCAGACATGTGCCACCAAGCTTTTAATTGATCCAAAATAGATGCAGTAGTAGTAGTAGTAATAATGCAGTAAGTTAGGACAGTCTAACCCTCCTTTGGATTTGGGGAGAAGCAGTAATGACATTGGGATCCTGGCAGTTTTATGCCCCCATATAAAGTGCATTAATAAGCGTTGAAAGGCTGTAATAAAATGTTTTGGAATTTTGATGGGGAGGTTCCTAAAGTAATATAGGATCTTCGGAACAAGGAACATTTTTGCTGCAGAGAGCCTGCCTAGCCATGAAATCTGGACTTTGGAGTAAGAGGTAATATCCTTTTGAATGGTTGATAAGAGTTTCGAGATGTTAAGTCTGCAAAGTTGTAAAGGTGGGTAAGTCAATTGTACGCCTAAATAGAGTAGTGCACCATTTGCCAAGGAAAGGGAAAAGATTGCTGAAGATGTTGTTGTGCAGGAAGGGGAATACCCATGTTTAAAATCAGGGATTTTTAGAGGTATTCACTTTGTAATAACTGACATTCTGAAAGTTATTTATAAGGGTCATCACAGTGGCAAGTGATTGTTCAGGCTTTGACAGTGACATAATAATATCATCTGCAAACAGCCCTATGCAATGCTCAGTTGCGCCCGCCTCAGTGCCCCAAAGAGTAGAGGAGGACCTAATGCTTTGGGCGAATGGTTCCATAGTCAGTGCAAAAATCAGGGGGGGATAAGGGACATCCAGTGTCGGACTGGGATGTCTAGGGCCCACCAGTGGAATTGCTTCTAGGGGCCCACCATCAGGACCCCTGCAGATCAGCGGTACCGAGACAGGGAGGCTAAAGGTAATAACATGCTGGGAGCCATATATATGCCTACAGTGGCCCCTACACAGTATTATATGACCACAACCCACCCCCCCCCCCCAGCCGGTGCTCTTATTATACTCTGGAGTCTCCTCAGACCCCAGAATATAATAAGTAGGGGCCCAGGAGAAGTGATTACAAATAACAAACATTTATGCTCACCTTGTCTTACCTCGCTGGGGCATCCTTGCTCTGTCCTGCTGTCTTTCCCATCTTCCTTGGTCCCTTGGTCCCCACATCCTGTGCCCCAGACATCACTGCTGGGGCCTTTGATTGGACCTCTGCGGTCACGTCAGGCGTGATGACGTCATTATGGCGGCGCGCCCATGTCACCGCTGGGGCTTAACCACAGTCCCCTGCAGTGAGGCCGGAAAAGTGCCAGAGACGATGCTGAGCCCAGGACAGGTGAGTATTTATTTTTTTTTTTTTGTCACTTTCCCTGGGCTGGCATACCCTTTCCGTTAACAATAGGTATAGCGGTCGGGGAACCAGGCTTTCCCCGACCACTATCATGGTAGTCCGGGGCCCCGGCCACTTCCAGCTGGCCATGGGCCCCGTACCCCTCCGGTCGCGGTCGCACCCCTTGTGATCACGATCCTTATGCCACTGTCCATTGGTCAGGGGCCTGATCAGGATGGTCAGGGGCCTGATCGGGCCCCTGACCGTCCAGATCGGACCCGTGACCTTTGCATTGGCAAAATGAGGACTAAATATAGTTGGGGCTGCAGAATAGACTTTAGCTGAGGGAACAGTATACAGTGCCATAATAGCAACCCGAACAGAGGGGGGGAAGCCAAACTTTTGCAACACTGCTTGAAAATAACGCCAATGGAAACGGTCAAATGCCTTCTCGGCATCCAAAGCGAGGAGCAGAGAAGGTGTCCGACGGCTGTGGGCCAAGGTCACAAGATCAGTAAAGCGTCTTGTACCATCTAAAGTTTGCCTACCTTTTATGAAGCCTACTTGATCCTCATGGATAATAGTAGGTAGGATATCCATAATTTTCCTGGCAAGGACCTTGGCATACAATTTCAAGTCCATGTTTAAGAGGGAAATTGGTCGGAAGTTAGGTGAGGTATCGGGGTTTTTCCCTGGTTTAGGAAGCGTAATCAGCAATGCTTCCAACATTTCTCGTGGAGGGAAGCCAGAGACGGCGATATAATTAAATGAACAAGTAAGATATGGAGTCAAAAGAAGCTGGTTACTCTTATAATACTCGTTAGTCAATCCATCAGGTCCAGGGGACTTATGCATTTTGAGCGATGTTATCACCTGTAGCACCTCATCTTGAGTGAAAGAGGGAGAGAAGGGAGGTTTTTTGGGTGTCCGAAATAGAAGGAAGGGAGATGGAGTCCAGATAAGCCGCAATAGCAGTCGGAGTAAGGTGAGGGGTAGAGGAGTCAGATTGTAAATGATATAGTTTCGAGTAGTACTGTGCTAATACATCCACCTTGTGAAGGCTCCCAGGCCTGTCTTTCATTAACTTCTATTGCAGGCTACTCTATGTAGCCTATGTACTCTATGTAGCCTACAATAGAAGCGCTGTTTTTTTTCATTGTAATGCATTGCATTAGTGCTCAGGCCACCTGGGGTTCAAGACCCCTAGGGGGTCTAATAAATGCAAAATAAAAAATAAAAAAACAGTACAAAAAAATATAAAACAAAATAAAAAATATTAAAAGTTCAAATCACCCCCCTTTCCATAGAACACATATAAAAGTAGTTAAATGCTGTGAAACACATACACATTAGGTATCCCTGTGTCCAAAAATGCCCTGTCTACAAATCTATAAAAATATTTTTCCCGCACAGTAAACGTCGTAGCGGGAAAAAAAAATCAAAAGTGCCAAACTGCCGTTTGTTCACTGTTTTGCCTCTAATAAAAATTTGAATAAAAAGTGATCAAAGCAATAGATATTCCCCAAAATGGTATAACTAAAAAGTACACCTGGCCCCGCAAAAAAAGACGCCCTATGTATGTCAGAATATGGCAACTTTTAAAAAAAATATATTTTTGCACAGTTTTGGATTTTTGTTAAGGGGTTAAAATGTAAAGAAAACCATATAAATTTGGTATCCCCGGAATCATACCGAAACATAGAATACAGATGACATGTCATTTTGGCTGTAGAGCGAACGCCATAAAAACGAAGCCCGTAAGAAAGTCGCACAAATGCACTTTTTCTTCAAATCCACCCCATTCTGAATTTTTTTCCGGCTTTCCAGTATATTGTACAGAATAATAAATGGTAGCATCATGAAAAAAAAATTATCCCGTAAACATTAAGACCTCATATGGCTCTGAGAACGGAAAAATAAAAAAGTTATTGGGTTTGGAAGGGGGAGGGGAGTCAAAAACAAAAATTGAAAAATGTCACCGGCGGGAAGGGGTTAAAATTTATCAATTCAACAAGTCATAACATTATATAACATAACATTGTATATTTATTAATTTTTTAGGTATAGAATATCATTGTATAATGGCCATCACAATACATTATATTACTATTTTTGGTCTTTCTTTTTAGCAAAAGTCATAACAAATATCAATCTTGGTAGTTTAAACAAAGGTAAATGCTATAAAATAACACACTTTTGTAGGTAATTATATTAATGTACCTATACTGTATAATTACAGACTGACCTAGCTTGACTTAAAATTAAGTCTCACTTGGATACAACTGAGACTATCACTTTCTAGAAATGTACAAAGAAGCCATGCAAGGAAAGCAAAAAGAAATGTAAAACAAAAGTATGACATGTTTATAAAAATCACATTTATCAAAGAACACATTTTGTGCAGCCAGGCTATTTGCTCTGCAGCTTCAACTTTTTTTATTGACTTCAAAAAGGCCACTGAGCCTGATATCTCTTGGGATAACTATATACAGCCAAGCCTCAAACATTCCTGCTATAAAATATGATTGTACTTTCAATCCTGTGTAACTTATCTCATAAATTAGAATTGGATTTCCAAAGATCCTAATGGCAAAGACAAGGCCAAAATGTTCTTAGAAATGTTTACAGATATGAGACATTTCACATTTCCCGTAGGTAAAGTTAATCAGTGTGGCCAGAATGTTATAGTAGCTTAAGAACCAGGTGCCAAAGCAAACAAGGACTTTTCAAAACCAATCTAGACGACAGGGCTGCAAGGACAATTTTATACAATTGCAGCCATATTAATTTTACACAAGAGTACTAGGAAATAGAAAAGGTACTGTACACATAAAGCATGACATTCAGACTTAAAATGAGCTCAGCAGCATAGATATAAAGAGAAAGTCAGATATAATATGCAGAATCACACTGTCTAAAATGATGTAGAACTAAGACATGATATGGAATAACATAACACCAAATGACCTGTTAAGTCTTTAGTGTCCTACATAACCTTTATGAATCCACAACCTCACATGAGTTGTAGAATTTGGCTCAGTCCCATGAAAACATCTGTTCCCTTTGCAGGAACATTGAGAAGACCTTATTCTCTGCTGGATTCAACGTCTAACCTGTGTGCCCTTTCCTGATGATTCTCCCAAATTATACAACTTGTAAATCAACGTATGGACTGACAACAGCAGGTCCTCTTCCCCTTAGCCTTTCCTGGACAGTCAGAGTAGTGGACTGCTGTGAGGACTACTTCAATCATGTCATCAAATGAGAACGTACGGGGAAGGCGCCGGAAGGAGACATCTGTACAATTCCCACAATGCAGTCACTTTAAAACACTGACAGATGCATCTGTCATACATACTGGACCGTCAATTAACCTCATATATAATGGCTTGACAATGTAAAGCTGGTTACCATGGCCCATAGTAAAATTACTGTATATTCATAAGCATCTTTGAAAGAAAGCTATAGATGCACTGTGATTATCCGAAGTAGGTACCAGTATATAACACATTCATTATTTCTCAATGATGTGTACATCTTTTAACATGTACTGTCAATTTTAACAAGCTTCGTATAAATCAATAGTGCAAGCAAATATAAGAAACTTTGTAATAAATATTATTAGCGAAAATGCCTCAGTCTCTGCTTATGATTCATGTGAATCACTTTTTCCCTCCCCTTGCCTGATTGACTTCCAAAAGCTAACTATACTTTTTCACTTGACTGCTAAAACTAATCTTGAGATAGGCAGAGATGAGATGTATTAGCAACTGAGGGATCTGAGAGAAAGAGAGAGAAGAGCATACACACATTTGGTATTATGCATAGTGGTACGAGTTCACCGAAACTTGCATTGGATTTTTAACAAGCCTGATTCACAACTACATCGCTCAGCACTGCTGTATAATGTCTTCTATACTGCTGCTGCTTTTATGTATGTGTCTAGATATAGATAACAGAGCAAGATCTGCTCTTTTCTGTGTGCTGCAAAAAGGAGACATCACAGTGGCTGGACTCTACCCACTATGGATCAGGGACAACCACTAATAGATGTTGAGCCTGTGGAGAGGAAGACTGCTGGACTGCAGGTAAATGCCAGACACAAGTCATATAATAATTGGAAAAGAAATTAATCCTCAAGTACATACAGTATGATGGCGTAAATTCATCTGAAATGAGAGGTATATTATAAGGTGTATCTGTCACCGTAACATGCTGTCCTATTTATGGGGATGCATATTCCAGAGGCAGGTCTGCTATACTATTGGCTAACATAGCACAACTAAAAGAGACTGAGCAGAGACTTTTGGCACCCCACTGTGCTCTGTAGGGGACCTTCCTCTATCTAGTAAATGCACTGTGACAACTTCTTATCTTCCGATGTAACCCCTTTAGAGGGTTATTCCCATCTCATGTAACTTTTGTATTTTTGTTATTTAGATAGGAACACTCCAAAAACAAACTACACCTTATTACTGTACTACATGTGAAGCTTAGAACTAACCACAAGATGGAGCAATGAGATCACACTGACTACACAAAGAACAGTGTAAACCAAACAAGGGCTCTGTATGATAAAGTTTTCATAAATGGTTCGAATGCATTGAACAGGGCAAAAAATGAAGGCTACATTGCTTCCTTTGTTGAATAGTGTTCCCATAACCTTTCCAACTACTAAATAAAAACGGATGACATTTCTGTAGATGGAAAACCCAAGGAAGTTTATTTTATTATTTAATATTAAACATTTAAAAAATACATTCTTCAAAAGCCGCAATACTGTCACCATACTAGCTATCCATTTAAATATGATATACAGTGGGGGAAAAAAGTATTTAGTCGGCCATCAATTGTGCAAGCTCTCCCACTTAAAAAGGTGAGAGAGGCCTGTAATGGACATCATAGGTAGACCTCAACTATGAGAGACAAAATGAGAAAATATATCTAGAAAATCACATTGTCTTATTTTTTAAGAATTTATTTGCAAATTATGGTGGAAAATAAGTATTTGGTCACCTACAAACAAGCAAGATTTCTGGCTCTCACAGACCTGTAACTTCTTCCTTAAGAGGCTCCTCTGTCCTCCACTCATTACCTGTAGTAATGGCTCCTGTTTGACATTGTTATCAGTATAAAAGACACCTGTCCACAACCTCAAACAGTCACACTCCAAACTCCACTATGGTGAAGACCAAAGAGCTGTGGAAGGACACCAGAAACAAAATTGTAGACCTGCACCAGGCTGGGAAGACTGAATCTGCAATAGGCAAGCAGCTTGGTGTGAAGAAATCAACTGTGGGAGCAA
Organism: Leptodactylus fallax; assembly: GCA_947044405.1. Taxonomy (NCBI): domain Eukaryota; kingdom Metazoa; phylum Chordata; class Amphibia; order Anura; family Leptodactylidae; genus Leptodactylus; species Leptodactylus fallax. Next base: position 1,361,403 of record CAMRHE010000197.1, on the reverse strand, counting down.
TAATTAGAAAATGGAAGACATACAAGACCACTGATAATCTCCCTCGATCAGGGGCTCCACGCAAGATCTCACCCTGTGGAGTCAAAATCATCACAAGAACGGCGAGAAAAAAATCCCAGAACCACAGGGGGGGACCTAGTGAATGAGCTGCAGAAAGCTGGGACTAACGTAACAAAGGCTACCGTCAGTAACACACTACGCTGCCAGGGACGCAGATCCTGCAGTGCCAGACGTGTCCCCCTGCTTAAGCCAGTACATATCCGGGCCCATCTGAAGTTTGCTAGAGAGCATTTGAATGTTCCAGAAGAGTATTGGGAGAATGTCATATAGTCAGATGAAACCAAAGTATTACTGTTTGGTAGAAACACAACTCGTCGTGTTTGGAGGAGAGGGAATGCTGAGTTGCATCCAAAGAACACCATACCTACTGTGAAGCATGGGGGTGGCAACATTATGCTTTGGGGCTGTTTCTCTGCAAAGGGACCAGGACGACTGATCCGTGTACATGAAAGAATGAATGGGGCCATGTATCGTGAGATTTTGAGTGCAAACCTCCTTCCATCAGCAAGGGCACTGAAGATGAAACGTGGCTGGGTCTTTCAGCATGACAATGATCCCAAGCACACCGCCAGGGCAACGAAGGAGTGGCTTCGTAAGAAGCATTTCAAGGTCCTGGAGTGGCCTAGCCAGTCTCCAGATCTCAACCTCATAGAAAACCTTTGGAGGGAGTTGAAATTCCGTGTTGCCCAGCAACAGCCCCAAAACATCACTGCTCTAGAGGAGATCTACATGGAGGAATGGGCCAACATACCAGCAACAGTGTGTGTCAACCTTGTGAAAACTTACAGAAAACATTTGACCTCTATCATTGCCCACAAAGGATATATAACAAAGTATTGAGATGAACTTTTGTTATTGACCAAATACTTATTTTCCACCATAATTTGCAAATAAATTATTTAAAAATCAGACAATGTAATTTTCTGGATTTGTTTTCTCATTTTGTCTCTCATAGTTGAGGTCTACCTATGATGTCAATTACAGGCCTCTCTCATCTTTTTAAGTGGGAGAACTTGCACAATTGGTGGCTGACTAAATACTTTTTTTCCCCACTGTATATCAGACCCCCACACAAGTACCTTTAGCAGGTTGCTTGTATTATTTTATTCTTGTTTCTTTTATGAAAAGATAGATAGATAAAGTCTGCTCACATAGTAAAAAGTTGCGATACTGTTGTAATACATATTTTACACACTGTCAAAGAAGTACTAGCATATAGACAAGATGGATCCTGCCAATTCAATCTGTGACCAATTCCAAAACAGCAAAAAAAAAAAAACAGCAGCAGGCATTGTCCTACAGAACAATCTTGAATGCAGAGCAGATTTGCTACTATTGTAAGCAGAATCCAATGTGAAAATAGTTTTGGTCCTCTCTTACAGCGGATGTGCATACTGGAGTTTAATGTTGTGATATCCAATATACTAAATTTTTGTGTGCTAGAAATAGAACTCTTTTCAGCCTACATTTTCAGCATACAGCACCCGCCGACTATTGATCATTAACTTTAAAGATATTTCAAATGTATTTTTCCACAGAGACCTCAACAGTACAGAGTACAGAGGGTTCTCCATGCTAGCCAGAGAGTTTCTGCAGAGTGCACCATTAACATAACCAGCTGAGAGGGTCCCCGTAACCATTACCAGGAGAGGGCCCCCAATAAACAATATAACCATAACAGTGCTCTTTCATAAACAGTGCTTGCAGAGTGCCTCCCTAATAAACAGCGCCAGCAGAGTGTCTCCCTAATAAACATTGCTTGCAGAGTGCCTCCAAAAAAGCACCTACTTTCACAGTCAGGCAAAATATTCTGACTGTGTCCAACCACCAATAGTGGGAGTTCTTTACAAACATGTCCATACAAACCCCATTGGACTAATACAAATACTTATTGAAGAAGCTGTAGGTTTGCAGCTAGTTCCCTCAATATTCTGTATCCATATTACTGCACTGCACTGCTATGTATGGGCCTATACTGTGCTTCTGATCAAATAAAAAAAAAGGTTTTGTCCATGAAATATGTGAGCAGAAAATATGTGTATACTTTAGAGGTATTGCTTTTGGAGACAATATATGGTATCTCAAAGGCAGAATACTGTAGCTATTTCACAGACTAGTAGTGCATGACATGCCTCAGTACACATTGGACTGTGATGCGCATGCAGCTTTAGTTTAAAGCTCGTTGTGGTACTGTGAATAATCTGCAGCTACTGCAGTAATATAGATAAAGAACCACTAGATGGTGCTGCAAGAATTTATTTTGTGTTAGAAAGTATAGACTGTTCTTTCGGCACAAATATACATTTGTTGAGTTTATTGGTAATTAAAAGTATCTCAGAATTCATTTATAATTTCTGCAATTGAAATTATTAACTGCTAAAAATTAAGAGGTTTTTCTGACACCTAAAAGATGATGTGTGATAACGTATTGCCACATTTTTAATGAAAGGAACAGGATCGGAACTACATATCATTTAAAAACTATGCAGACTGTACTGTATTAGAATTTTTTATCCTTTAAATGCTATTTTTTAACAGTCTGTAAACCTCTTTTAACCGCACTGGGATTACTTGTCAATGGACTCCCAGCAGGTCAAAGCTTATTATTCAATGCTCTATGAAATTTAAAAGAAAAAATGTGGCAGCCTTTAACATGAATCTGATAACAAGCTCCAGTGTACATCCACAAGACAAAAACATTTAAGGCCATTGAAAAAAGCTATTTTGTGCTTTGTAATATGGTGTTGATAGCTGAGTATGCTTAAGAGAGGTGATAAGCTACATTTAGGCTGAGGCCCTGCATTGCGGAAACACTGCTCTTTTTGTTGCAGATGTTACTGCGGTTTTTTGAGACAAAGCCAGGAGTAGATTTAGCAGAAAGTATACAGTAAGTATTTCCTGTTTATTTCCCATTCCATTTGAAGCCACTCTTAAAATTTGCTCAAAATTCTGCAACAAAATCTGCAACCAAAAAAAAAAAAGCTGTTTCTCCGTCTCCCGGCACATGCGCAATAGAGCTGGAGTCCCAGCATTGCGCTGAAGCCGGAACTCCATCTCTATTGCGTTAGACCTCAGCCTCATACGCTACCTAACAATTGGTCACAAAGGCTGTGATTTAGCATAATGACCACATGGCTAGATGAAGCTGCTCCCTGCCCCCTGTGACTTCTTAAGGTAAATTTCTATATGCCAATCTGCAGTTTTAAAACCTTATAACTTGACTTTTCAGCAATAGAAAGCTTAATGTAGGAAAGGGCATTACTTGATATCAAGGCCAGATTAGGGTGGAAAAATCACCTGACAGTTTCCCTTTCAGGGGTGTTTGAAAAATTGAATTGCTTTAAGATGAGCACAAATCATATACAAGTACCAGGCAATATATAATGTAAAATGTCAGCCCAACATTATAGTCTAATTTTTACTTGCCCCAAATTGTACACAGTTGAGGAATTTACCATTTACTTTACACAAGTTTTTGATATTAATAAAAGGTAAAATTTTTGCCACACTACCCTATTTGTGCAAACAGTTATGTTTCTTTGGTGATTTGTGCCCCACATGCCATTTTCCTGATAAGTGGGCTTGTAGGGGCAGGGCTTAGCAGGAGGATACACAGACTGGCAGTCTTACCATTATTTAAGAAGAAAGTGTCGTAAACTATAGCTCTATGTCAGCTGCTACCTAGTGTAGATATGAAATTCTGTTGTATTGACTACATGAGATACTTTTATAAAAGGCTTAGCCTTATGCCTCTTAATAAATTAGATACATCTCAACTCAGAAGATGGTGTCAGAAGTCAAGACTGTGAAACTTCAGCCTTGATAAATTTTCCTATTGTTCATCATCTAGCTCAGTTTATATTGTGTCACAAAATGCTCTAAAAACAGTCATGGATATCAAGACTGGTCAATGCATTTTAATGTTTGGCTTGAATTGGAGGAAAATGTGTCCGAGAGTTCTCTGTGGCTTTGGCATCTTTACAGGAACAAGACTGTATTACCTACAGTAAGGGAACATGATTAGAAATATGTAGTATCAAACAGGCTCTATATTTTATATGGTGAAAAAAGACATTTTTCTACAACATTTATTTTAATAAAAAATTGCATGAATGCTGCAGCCAAAGATAGTAAGTGACATGGTGTTACTGCTGCCAAATTCCAATTTTCTTATCCCATTTTTCTGCACATTGCTAGTCAATCTTTCCCATCTGAGACAGACTTGCTAAGAATACAATACCAAAATGCTAAAACCATTGGGGTTAAGATGTCAGGAAATGTCTGTCCAGCAACCTGTCTGTCTCATGTCTCTTATTTCCAGCTCATGGCTGAATTGCGGATTAAGCTGAGGGCCTTTCTATATCCCTTATTAATCAAATTTCTAAAAATAATTTTGTTGCAAAATAGAATTTTGCTAGTGTGGTCATATATCTCCAGGATAGGGGTAAAGTGTCACATCGCTGGAGGTTCAACCGCTGGATCCCTCAGTGATGGGGAGAATGGAGAACTAAAAGTTCTCCATGTTTCCTCCATATGAATGAAGCACCAGTGTGCTGGCATGAACAGTGCTCCATTCACTGCTGTGGGGCTGTTGGGACCATAATCTCTGGAAGTCTTATTATGAATGGAACACAGGTCACACAAGCGTGCTGGCATATCATTCAGATGGAGGAAGCAAGTCCTCATCACTGGGGGAGTCAGCGGTCAGATCCCCATTGGTTTGACACATCACCTATCCTGTGGATAGAGGATAAGTGTCTTTAATGGGACAATCCCTGTAAGAGAATACTGAGCAGACTGTGCCTGCTGGCGTACATCTCCCAGCAGGCATCACTACCAAGTTACCTTCAGTATACTCTGTCCACTCCCTCTTCACCTACAGTACCACTGATGATTCTTTCTGCTATTGATGCTGCTGAGACTACCCATACATGGTGTGCACACTTCCTTCCTGCTACTTAAAGGCATACCTTTCATCTTTCAAAGGATGGAAAAAGGGACAGTATGTGTGGCGTGCTAAGCGGCAAATGTAGCCCCACCCACTTCTATGTTGACTCCGCCCATTCTCATCCATTTTTCTATGTGCCCGAACACAGTATAATGCTCCTACAATCACCCTAAGATTATATGCCCCCACATTACAATGTTCCTCTCCAATTGCCCCACAGTATGAAGTCCCTCTCCTGGTGCCCCAGTTTTAACTAGAGGGGTACATTAAATTGGGGCAGCTGGAGGGGGATATGAAACCGTGGGGGGTTGTTTGATAGGGACATCAAACTGCTTTACTAGCCACACCCTGCCTGTGCAAGGTTATAGTTTGTCTAGTGTCCTGCAAATGTGCATTTGTTTGCTACTGCTCCATTTACTGTGTACAACCCTAGACTGTGTTCCTGAATTTGTCCCTAGTCTACTGAGCTATAACATCGGATTACCCATTGCTAAACCAGTTTATTATTGTTTATTGCACCTGTACTGCCAGCTCTGAACTATATTCACACTCTGCTTTTGTCCCCATCCTTGGTACACTGCACCATAGTCACTGACCTGCTTGGTCAACTAATACCAACACTAGGACCAGCACAGGAAGTAGCAACCTGGCTGTACTCCCTCCAGTGAAGTCCAGATCTCTGAATGGGGGATTACAGGGTGATGACTTTGAGTCTGTTTAGACAATGTCTTAGAGGTGGCCCTAAGTCAAACTGGTTTGGTTGCACTGAAGGTCCCCAACCCCCTGCCCTTTACAACAGACCTTTGTGATCACCTTCATTTTTCCTGTGGTAATCCTGGAAGCACGTTCTTGGTTTTGCCATTTATAAGCAGGTAATATTGGAAACTTTACACTTTGAAGCTGCATGCAACATACATATAGTTATGATAAAATGTCCACTACAACTGTTTACTATAAGGAAATAAGTGATATTATACCATAGAGAAAAGTACTATGTGTGGCTACCCATTGTTTGTTTTGTGACTTGCAGCTTGGGGTGCCCCAACAACAACTGTTTGTCCCAGATGAGCACCCCAATTCCAACTGTATGTTTTCTAACTCTATGGCTATATTGTGACTGTGATTATGTTATGCTATGTGTTGTACTGAGCCATATATTAACTAACTTCCTCCTGGGATCAATAAAGTATTCTGTTTATCAATCTGTCTAAGGATGGACACATCCCATATCTCCCATATCTTTCATATTTCCCAAGTCCCACTTTTGGATGCACAGCCAGTGTCTGGCCCACTGGAGTACCAGAGGTTGGGATAGATATGTATGTACAGCTGTATGCCTGTTTTCTAGCATATTCACTAAAAAATATTATGTTTAGAGAAGGCCATATTCATGAAGCCTCTGTTCCATTCCTTTGAATACATACTTGTTACCAAGTGTGTATTTGATGACATATATCATCTGATAGGAGCTGACACCTTTTGCTTATCCAAATCCATTCAGCTGTTCCAAAGATATAAGCCCTTTTAATGTTGATGAAAATTTGGGTATATTAGCCAAGTGGGCAGTAACACAGCTTGGCATATAACACACAGAGACCCCGTGCCCCAGTGTTACTGCCCACATGGCTAGTATACCTGAATTTGCATCAATGCTAACTGGGCTTAAATCTTTGGACTGGTTGAATAGAGTTGGATAAACAATACACCAAAGCACTCAGGGCGACAGGTTCTAGATGATGTTTATCACTGGGAATCTTAGACCTGGTGACAGGTCTTCTTTAAAATGTTGATGGGCCCTGGTTATCCTTGCATTATGGTGCTACACTGCTTCCTGTTTTGCATTTTATTCCATCCTTTGTTACTTTTTGATGTTATATATTTGAAAAACTTTAATAAAACTTGATTAAACCATAAACTGTTGATGGGGATTTAGATTCATGGGCTACTCATTTAGGCTAAGGTCCCATGTAGCAAAAACCAGCAAAAAAAAACTGCGTAAAAAACCACAGCAGAAAAGCATCACTTTTTTTTCCACAGCATTTTTCATTGAGTTTTCCTCTGCAGACTTTCTGTCCTTATTATATCTATACATCTATAAAACTCTAGTGTTTCCGCAGGTATAATTGACATGCTGTGATTTTTTTGAAAAGGCAGCTTTTCTGCTGCAGATTTTTTTTCTGCAATGTGTGGATGGGATTAGCCAGAATCCAATTCAATTTGTAGGTACAGGAAAATGCAGAATATTTTGCCGCGGCGTTTTAGCAGCGGCAAAAACAATGTGTTTTTGCAACGTGAGGCTTCAGCCTTATACGGATGTTCTCACAGAAAGCAGTTCAACATCAAGTTAAGATCTGAACTGGCTTTTTTTGCCTATTTATTAACAGGGTATGCTGTACTGGTGGAGAGATTGATGCTACTTTTGTATCAAATTAATAGATCTCTTCCATTGTTCAGTAAAATACTGAATACCTACATTGCACATAAAGTAAGATGTTTACATGAAGTGTTCTATTACAATACACCATAGCAAAATGTGTTTCTAGTTTCTAGATGTGAAGCCATAAAATATGTGCAGTGACTATTATGCTTGTGTGTTGCAGCTAAACTAAACTACAGAAAAAATAAACCAGTTCCTTTAGCTTGCCTTATATATGGGTATTGTTCTGAATATTACATTCAATTCTGTTGCTCCTGGTGTTAATTTTTCCAGTGGTCCTTTTTTAAACTGTTGAAGAAAATTATTAAAATTTAGTCTCATTTTGCTTATCTCAGTTCATTTAAAGGAAGTCTGTCACCAGGGTGATTCATATTAAACCAGCAGCACAGTTATATATGTCAGACTCACCTAAATAAAATGCTTTTTTCGCCATGAAAATTCATGCCTCTGAGATATTCATTTATTTCACAATATGCAAATGAACATCTGGAACACCAAAGGTGGCTCTGTTGCTATACCCCACACTGCTCTAATATGCCTTCACCCCGGTGACGGTTGGTCTTCAGTTCAGTGCATGCATGTGACAAGAGAAGGTGTGCAGAGCTGACCTGCCTCCATCCCCAGGACTGAGGGTTAACCAGGGGCGTAACTACCGGGGTAGCAGTGGTAGCAGCTGCCACAGGGCCCGGGACATTACGGGGCCCCGCGGGCCCCCGATGCGTTTTTTTTTTTTTTTTTTTATAGTCCGTTATCTGCTGGAGTAACCCCAGCAGGTAACGGGCCCTATATACTTACCGTTCCCCGAGGTCCCGCTCACGGCCGCCTGCGCTTCCGATTCTGCGGAGACGGCTGTGAGCAGGAGCGGGGATCGGTATGTGAGGCCGCGGGCCGAACACCTGCTATCATTATACTTCGGGGTCTTTTCAGACCCCGGAGTATAATAATCGGAGGCCCAGAGTTGGTGAGGGAACATAAAAAACAATATACACTTACCGCTCCTGCGCCTCGGGCCTGTTTGCTGACGTCCCAGACGTCAGCCGACGTCATTTTGCATCGCGACGCCGGTCCCGCATCACGTGACGTCGGCCTGGTCCGCACAAGAAGAAGGCCGGAGTAGCGCACGGGCATGCACCGGAGCGAGGAACAGGTAAGCAACGTTGTTTTTTTATGTTTCTATCCTCCCCTAGGTCTCCGATTATTATACTCTGGGGTCTGAAAAGACCCCAGAGTATAATAATTGTTCATGGGTGGTCCACAATGGGACATATAATAGTGTGTGCAGGGGCCACTATGGGGAATACTACTGTGTGTAGGGGCCCCTATGGGACATGATACTGTGTGCAGATGCCACTATGGGACATGATACTGTGTGCAGGGGCCCCTATGGGACATGATACTGTGTACAGGGGCCACTATGGGACATGATACTGTGTGCAGGGGCCCCTATGGGACATGATACTGTGTGCAGGGGCCACTATGGGACATGATACTGTGTGCAGAGGTCACTATGGGACATGATACTGTGTGCAGGGGCCACTATGGGACATGATACTGTGTGCAGGGGCCCCTATGGGACATGATACTGTGTGCAGGGGCCACTATGTGACATGATACTGTGTGCAGGGGCCCCTATGGGACATGATACTGTGTACAGGGGCCCCTATGGGACATGATACTGTGTGCAGAGGCCACTATGGGACATGATACTGTGTGCAGGGGCCCCTATGGGACATGATACTGTGTGCAGGGGCCCCTATGGGACATGATACAGTGTGTTGGGGCCCCTATGGGACATGATACTGTGTGCAGGGGCCCCTATGGGACATGATACTGTGTGCAGAGGCCACTATGGGACATGATACTGTGTGCAGGGGCCCCTATGGGACATGATACTGTGTGCAGGGGCCCCTATGGGACATGATACTGTGTGCAGGGGCCCCTATGGGACATGATACTGTGTGCAGGGACTCCTATGGGACATGATACTGTGTGCAGAGGCCACTATGGGACATGATACTGTGTGCAGGGGCCCCTATGGGACATGATACTGTGTGCAGGGGCCCCTATGGGACATGATACTGTGTGCAGAGGCCACTATGGGACATGATACTGTGTGCAGGGGCCCCTATGGGACATGATACTGTGTGCAGGGGCCCCTATGGGACATGATACTGTGTGCAGGGGCCCCTATGGGACATGATACTGTGTGCAGGGGCCCCTATGGGACATGATAATGTGTGCAGGGGCCCCTATGGGACATGATACTGTGTGCAGAGGCCACTATGGGACATGATACTGTGTGCAGGGGCCCCTATGGGACATGATACTGTGTGCAGGGGCCCCTATGGGACATGATACTGTGTGCAGGGGCCACTATGGGACATGATACTGTGTGCAGGGGCCACTATGGCACATAATAGTGTGCGCAGGAATGCGTTTTTGTTTTTTTTTTTGGGAAGGGGGGGGTTGGAGGGGGGCAGTCCGGGGGGAGGGGTCGGGGGCGGCGGTTTGGGGGGGGGGCCCCATGTCAAATGTTCGCCTTGGGGCCCAGCCATTCCTAGTTACGCCACTGAGGTTAACGGTCGCCTCTACAGCCCCAGGAGGGATATCACCAGCCCCGGGCTCATCTACAGACAGCCCAGAGCAAGGGACTAGTACTGTCAGAACTACTGGATTTATTAGGTGTCGTGCCAGGAGGAGCAGGAGAGGACCCTGACAGGAGAAACTCATTTGGGCCTAGCATACAGGTAACCAGATCCCTGTCAGGGCTCCCTGTAACTCCATCCCCAGTACACCTGGCTGGGAGAGGCAGAGAAGAGGAGTAGTAGAGAACTATGCTGCAGAGCCTGTATCATCCCTGGGCACCCTCCTAGAACCAAGGCTGGGGGTTGGACACTGTAGGACTACTACCCCTGTTTAGAAGCTGCCGTTTACCTGTTGTTCCTGTTGCCAAATAAAGGCTGTTCTCTTGTTTACCTGCCCTGCTGACTTCCGAACAGCACCACATCGGCTCAGAGAGGTGAGATCCCCTCTTCAACTGGAAGTGCCCCAGGGGAAAGTACTAATACCACCACCATCCGGTAGTGCTGCAAGACCTCCCTCGACTTTGTCCGGCCTAGGAGTGGGACTGGAGTGGTTGGTGAGCGTGCTCGGCCTGCTAGGTGGCACAGCATCCGCAACTACTACTCCCATCCTCAAGTCTCCTCCAACTGGGTTGGGGCAATTTAAAAAAGGAAGGGAGAAGGAGGGTCTTCCTGGGTAGTGTGGGGTATAGCTGTTTCATGCAAGAGAGCCGCTCTCGGTGCTCCAGATTGCTCATTTGCATATTCTGAAAAAAGTGAATATTTCTGCAATGGAGGCATGAATTTTCATATTAACCACTTCCATACCAGATGCTTTACCCCCCTTGCAGACCAGGCACATTTTCAAGTTTTTTGTATGTGCAGTTTAGAGGGCTATAACATTTTTATCATTTGCGTTATTCAACTAATTTCTGCGTCTTTTTTTGGAGACACATAGGGCTTTATTTTTATGTTGTTTTTAATTTTGCATGTGTTTTAATTTTTTTATACCCGGGAAAATATAAACAAAAGAGGAGGGAAAACGTGTCCATTTTTCACTTTTCTTTTTTTTTTTTTTTTTTTTTTATTTAATAACACAAAGTGCTAATAAAAACTTTTTAAAATAGTTTTTCCTCTCCGTTATGGTAATTTTTATTTTGTATAGTGTCGTCAGGGGTGGGGCTATAAACTGTAATAAGGGCTTGTTATTGGCGTATTATTTAATTTATTTTTTTAATTATTTTATTTACTTTTTTTTTTACTTTTCTTTACATTTTTTTTAATTTTTTTTTATTTACATTGTTTCTCCATAAGGGGGGAAGGAGGCTGATTTTTTTCCCCTGTAACTGGGGCTGGTACATTTAGCCCCAGTTACAGGAGGAATGCAGCCTCCTGCACGTTATTTGCACCTTACTACAGAGCTGATCTGGGTCCTGTAGGACCCAACAGATCATGCAGATGTTGCACCCTGCAGATCACATGACCACCGTGTCAGAGGGCGGCCGCAAGATGGCAGCTTATTGAGCGCTGTATACACAGTGATCGGGAAGGCAGGGAAGGTAATAAACCTTCCCTGTCTTCTCTCTGGGAGCTCCGGCTGAAGTTACAGCCAGCTCCCAGTTTCAGTAGCTGCATGATATACTGCAGCTGCTGATTTCTGCTTGGACATACCAGTACGTCCTTGCAGAAATAGACAACCACCACTTGGACGTATATACGCTATGGGCGGTACAGAAGAGGTTAAAAAAATGTTACATTCAGGGGAGCCTGACCTATTTGTGTTGCTGGCTTAATATTCATAATATGTATTAATATAAATTAATAATTAATGAATGTTCGACTGATTCCGACACAGTTGGAATTTTTTCTCTAGCCTCCACCGTTCCTGAGTAATGAATGCTGTTAATTTTGGTGCCTGGTATGCTATTTATGCACAGCAGTGTCAGGAGGGCAGTGTCAGGCAGCAGCAGGCAAGGGGTGTGATTCTGAACTCTGACAATGCCTCTGATTGGAGCTCTGAACAACACCCCCTTCTTGCCTGACACTGCCCTTCTGACATTACAGAGCTTAAAGAGGACCTTCCACCACCTCCGAGTTCAGTTCAGTTCAGTTATGGTGCCTCATATGCTATTTAGACTCTGTACTGTCAGGAGTGTGGTGTCAGAATCAGGGGGTGTGATTCTGAGTTCTGACATAGGTCACTGGAGCTCTAATTCATGACCCCTGCCAGACACTGCCCTTCTGCACCAAAACTAACTGCACTTGTTGCTCAGGAATGGTGGAGGCTAGAGAGATAATTCCAACTGCGCTGGAAACAGTGGAGTGGTGCCTAGTAAAAGATATTAAGAACTCGAATTGGTGGAGGTGGTGAAAGATCCTCTTTAAATAGCACATCGGGCACCAAAACTTACTGTCCTTGTTGCTTGGATATGGTAAGGGCTAGAGAAAAAAATTGTGCTGGGGGTGCTGAAAGGTCCTCTTTAAAAAAATATATATATATTTGAATAGGAGCAGGTGGTCCCTGTCCACTGCAGCAGCTGATCTGTGTGGTTTCCAGGTGTCGGACCCTGTAAAAATCCACTTGGGGTCAGAAAGCCCCTTTAACAGTAGTCAGTTTTGAAAGCCAGAAGCTTCTCCAAATAGGAAAAATGATGCATTAAACAGTGTCTATTGAATTCTATAAGCTGTCTGTGTAATGCAGGACAGGTTTAATCCTCAAGACAGTTGAGATCTGCGGTAGCACATAAGGCAGACCCAAAATGGTGTAATTGAAAAATGCATCTCATGCATCCATCATATGACTACGTTAACAAAATATATATATATATATATATATATATATATATATTGCTTGTACAATGCATGCATATACCAGGGTACAAACCAGGTTGAAGAGGTTATCCAGGATAATTTTATTTTTTTATATTAGGCTGTTAAAAAAACATACTTGCCTGTCCCGGGTCCTGCAGTGCACGGTCTGGTTCTGCTGCTCCAATGTTCTCTTGTGGTGGAAGTCCTCACCGGTTGTGAAATCCCGGGTCCCTTTTCTTAGGCCACTGATTGGTCTCAGCGGTCTCAGCGGTCGCATGACTGCTGAGGCCAATCAGCGGTTTTAGTGGCCTAAGGAAAGGACCCAGGGATGTCGCAGGTAGTGACATCCTGTGTCCTTTGTTGAGGCCGCTGATCGACCTCAGCGATCGCATACCGCAGGGGCTTCCGCTGAAAGAAAACACCGGAGCAGCAGGACCAGACCGCATGCAGGACTTTTCTTTCTGACAATTTTTGATGGTTTCTGTAGCAGAGTCGCCAGCAGAGATGTGAACTTAGTCATAGAGTTTACAAGGGAAAATACACTAGAATTGACCCTCCAGAATACCCCCTCATACTAGGAGATAATGTGAAAATAGTGTGAGATTTGGTGTACCCAATATACTCTGCACAACTTACATGTTCACTTTTCATTATCCACTATGCATTCACATCTGGAAAACTATTGCCCACTGTACCCCTTGATAAATTCCTTGATAGGTGTAGCATCCAAAATGAGGTCACTTCCTGGGGACTTCCAACTTAGGGCACCTCTAAAATCCAAATAGCGACCCTTCTGCACCCTGCTCTGTGCCTAAACAAGTTAACAATATCATAGAAGTGAGCATTAATTGCTGTTTGGGTACACAGCAGGGTGCAGAAGAGAAGGCACACTATATATACAGGTGCATCTCAATAAATTAGAATATCTTTGATACGTTCATTCATTTCAGTAATTCAGTAATACAATTCATAATCAGCGTCTTCCATGATTGTGTGTCCTACTGAACCAGACTGAGGGACCATTTAAAGGCTTAGGAAACCTTGGCAGGTGACACACTGAATTTACAATACTGAACTTTTTTACAATATTCTAATTTTCTTAGATTTGGGTTTTCATTACCTGTAATCCATAATCAACATTTACAGAAATAAAACACTTGAAATAGAACACTCTGTGTGTAAAGAATCTAGAAAATATAGGAGGTCACTTTTTTAATTTAATTACTGAAAGAAATAAATGTTTCAAAGATATTCTAATTTATTGAGATGCACCTGTGTATTGGAGCACAGATTCAGATTCAGGTTTTGGTGGCATGCCACTTTTGCAGACCCCCTACGTGTTTCTAAAATCAGGAAACAGAGAAAATAACTGGAGAGATGACTTTTCACAGTGCTACAAGTTGGAAAGCATCTCTGGGGTCAAAATTATCACTACATTCCTGATAAATTTCTTGAGGGGTGTAGTTTCCAAAATTGGGTAATTTCTTGGTACTTTACACTGCACTGGATGGCACCTGAAAATGATTCCAACAAGTTCTGCCCTTCAAAAGCCTAATAGTGCTTCTATTCTGCGCCCCCTGCCATGTGTCCAAGTAGTAGTTATTACCCACATATTGGGTGTAAATGTTTTCAGAAAAAAAATGTGGGATGCACTTTCTTCAATTACTCCTTGTGAAAGTGAAAGTTAGTGGAAAAAAAACATTTTATGTCAATAAATGTAATTTTTAATTTTCATGTCCGAATGTTAATAAAATCTATGAAACACCAGTTATAAGTTATAATGCTCAATATAGCTCTTTATATATTCCTTCAGGGGTGTATTTTCCCAATTGGGTCACTTTTGGGTGTTTACCATTGTACTGGTATTTTAGGGTCTCTGCAAATGCGACATGGCACCTGAAAACTATTCCAGCAAAATTTGCCCTCCAAAAGCCAAATAGCCCTCCTTCCCTTTCTGAGCCCTGCCATGTACCCATACATGCAAGAGCACAACAAATTTTGGTATACTTTTTTTTTAACTCCTTGTGTATGTGTGTATGAGTTTTAAAGTTATTACAACATAAAGTAACACATGTCACATTTGAAAAATGGAGCTGTAGCATTACACTTTCAGACAAATATTGAAAGACAAATGTTATTGTTTGTACAGTGAAAAGTTGTACAGTTTTCCAATATACTTTCTGTATCAATGCCACACGGTTTTCTAGATCTCTGCTTGCTGTCATTCATTCTTCTTATTTCTAATGGATACAAATCTGTCCATGGTCATGTGATTTACAGTCCATGGTCATGTGATGAGCACAGGTGCACAGCTTGTTATAGTCACAGCACAGTAATCAGACCTCTGCCTGGTAACGTCGTGTGTACCTGTGTGCTCATCACATGACCATGGACTGTATATCACATGACCATGTAAGCAGAATGACAGACAGAAAACAGATATCTCGAAAACTGAAAGAAATTGATACATAAAGTATATTGGAAAATTGTACAACTTTTTATTATACAAACAATAATACTATATCTATCTCTCAATATTGGTCTTCTTTAAGGTGATTTTTGTCCATGTCCTTGAGGGGTTAAATAGGTTTTCCAATAATCAAAACTAAGATAAGTATCTGATCAAATTGGGGGTATTCACTACCACTCATGAGAACAAGAGTCACAATTCCCTCTATTTGAATGGAGCGGCAATCAACCATTCACTCTGCCACTCAACTCTATGGGACTGTCTGAATGCTGTACTTTGCTATTTCTGTCAGTCCCATAGACTTAAATGGAGTGGAATTGCACATGCTCAACTGAAGCTCCATTCAATCAGGATGTCATTCTTGCGATTGGTAGGAGTCCCAGCAGTTGGACCCCCATCCCTCTGACACTTACTACCTATCCTATGGATAGACTATGATGAATGATTATGAAAAAAGACCTATTATTGAAAATGCACAAGGATTCTACTATTAATTGTACAAAAAGACATGCCTTTCAAAAGACACCTGGCCTTTTGCGACTGGAGCTTTCCTGTGTGGAAATTAGACACAAAACCTGGAGTTCAGCATAAAATCAAGTAAGCTGTTTCAGTGTATCTCCACATTATAAAGGGAAAATTAAGTGATCTGAGCTCTTTCAGACATTGTATGGTAGTGTCAGACTAGTTGGGGCCATTATTCCAAAAATTGCCAACCTTGTGGGGTTTTCTCATGCAACAGTATTGAGAGAAGAGTGTACCAAGAATGGTGTGATCAAGGAAGAACACCCAGTGAAACGGGATCCCCCAGGATGTATGAACGCCAACAAAGGCAGAGGAGGGTGTCAAGAGTCAGACAAACAGACGGTGTACAGTCAAACAAATTGCAACCAAATGCAATACTGGAACTCCAACTAATGTGTAGGAATGTACAACTCCCCATTACCTTGACATAAATGGGCTATAACAGCAGAAGACCAGTTGAAGTGCCAGCGCAGAAAGGCTAGACTAGTGGGCAAATAAGTATGAAATAAAAGTAGATCACTTAGCAGTGGAAAATCTTGGTCAGATATATCCAGATTTCAGTTGCACCATGCTGATGAT
Source organism: Leptodactylus fallax (assembly GCA_947044405.1). NCBI lineage: Eukaryota > Metazoa > Chordata > Amphibia > Anura > Leptodactylidae > Leptodactylus > Leptodactylus fallax. The sequence goes on along the minus strand of CAMRHE010000197.1, from coordinate 1,345,015 downwards.
AGGGTCATAATTTGACACATATAGCATGAATTGATCGGTGTCAACAGTTCAGGCTGGTGGAAGTGCAATAATGGTGTGCAGAATGTTTTCCTGTCACAACCTGGGTTCTCTGATACCTGTGGATGAGGCCTGTGTATGCTACAATTAAATTGCTACCATGGCCATACACTAAAATGGTCATTCACTGTAGGTAGAGAGTCCAAAATAAAATATGATGGAAATAACAAGTTTTTTCTAAACGGTTATATTTCCATTAACTAATTTATAGCACCACTTCAATGTTATCAATACATTGCATTCTTTTGAATGAAAACCTACCTTGGGACATGACAGAGATTTAAAATATTTCATGTTCAGTGTTGATCCTGCAAAAATCTCCTCATTCATCTGTGGATCCAACTTTTTTGTTGACTCGAATCTGATATTTTTTTCAATAAAATAGATTGTATTCGAGAACAATATTACAATACTGACAGACTATAAAGATCTCCAACACTGATACCTGATATAGTTATAAATTGTACTTTGTATGATTACAAAAACTATATACGATATGTTTACCTAGTTTAACTGAGGGAGGGAGAAGGATGTTGAGAAGCTGAACAGAAGATGGGGAGAGGATGCGGGTGAAAGGAAGGGAAACTTTGTTATTCCTTATTGATTCAGAGGAGGCAAAACACCCTGTAATGCATAATACAATCTGCCCTGAAAGAGGATCTTTCATGTCCTCTCAGACAGGGATTACTATATTAAAAAGTTGACACAATTCAGGGCACTTTCAGTTTTGTCAGAATCTTCCCCTGTTTCAGAGATATCGGTGCCTCAAGGAACAGGCCAGAACAGCTGTTCTGCACAGTAGATATCGTCTGCAATCCATACTGCCTAAGCCTACTATCTCATCACTGCAACAACTCTGTGAAACATTTGCCTATTACTTTAGGGACAATGTTTCAGCAATGAAGAATGACATCCAAAGAACAATAACAAACGATTTTAACAGTCCAAATGTCAATAATAATAAAACCTTAAGGCAATTTGGCTACAGTTTGACCGAATAGATAAAACAGAGATCACAAACATCCTTCAGAGCCTCTGCAGAACAACATGTTAACTAGACCCAGGTCCGAAATCACTTCTACTAGAACGTCCTGACCTGCATATTCTGGCAGGAACATAGTTAAATGCATAGTGGGGTCTTCCCTGATCTACAGAAGGCAGCCATCATCAAGCCCCTTCTAAAGAATCCCTCCATGGACCCAGATGCTAACTTACCTGTCTCTAACCTACCCTTTCAAGGAAAAGTTATAGAAAAAGGTGTTGTTATAAACCTAGATACCAGACTATCTTTTGATGGCATTTATGACCTTTATCATTCAGATGAGAGTCCCACTTCAGAAACCTACAAGTATGCAGGATCTAGGCCAAGTTGTGAGTCACAGTGGGCAAATGTGCCATAGAATATCATACATAATCTTTATACCTCCATGACCAGCCATATCTCATTTTGTATTCTGGCTAGAGGCACCTAACAGGGTACTATAGCCCAATTCTATTGTTCACTTCTACCCAATAAACATATTGTTTCACTTTACTATTGTAATCACTTACAAATATCATCATTCCACTAACACACAGAAAGTTTCATTTGATTTCAACAATTCCACAGATCAGCTGTTGCTGCAGCCTCCAAGGTGCCGGAAGCTGCTAGTGGACGGGGAGCTTCTGCAGAACTGCTTATATACAGTCATGGCCAAAAGTTTTGAGAATGACACAAATATTATATTTTCACATGATCTGCTGCCCTCTGGTTTTTATGTGTGTTTGTCAGATGTTTTTATCACATACAGAAATAGAATTGCATTCATATTATGAGTAACAGAAGCTTATATTGACAGTTAGAATGAGTTAATGCAGCAAGTCAATATTTGCAGTGTTGACCCTTCTTCTTCAGGACCTCTGTAATTCTCCCTGGCATGCTCTCAATCAACTTCTGGACCAAATCCTGACTGATAGCAGTCCATTCTTGCAGAATCAATGCTTTAATTTTGTCTGAATTTGTTGGTTTTTGTTTGTCCACCCGTCTCTTGATGATTGACCACAAGTTCTCAATGGGATTAAGATCTGGGGAGTTTCCAGGCCATGGACCCAAAATCTCTATGTTTTGTTCCCTGAGCCATTTAGTTATCACCTTTGCTTTATGGCAAGATGCTCCATCATTCTGGAAAAGGCATTGTTGAGCGCCAAACTGCTCTTGGACGGTTGGGAGAAGTTGCTCTTGGAGGACATTCTGGTACCATTCTTTATTCATGGCTGTGTTTTTAGGCAAGACTGTGAGAGAGCCGATTCCCTTGGCTGAGAAGCAACCCCACACATGAATGGTTTCAGGATGCTTTACAGTTGGCATGAGACAAGACTGGTGGTAGCGCTCACCTCTTCTTCTCCGAATAAGCTGTTTTCCAGATGTTCCAAACAATCGAAAAGGGGATTCATCAGAGAAAATGACTTTACCCCAGTCCTCAGCAGTCCACTCCCTGTACCTTTTGCAGAATATCAGTCTGTCCCTGATGTTTTTTCTGGAGAGAAGTGGCTTCTTTGCTGCCCTCCTTGAGACCAGGCCTTGCTCCAAGAGTCTCCGCCTCACAGTGCGTGCAGATGCACTCACACCTGCCTGCTGCCATTCCTCAGCAAGCTCTGCACTGCTGGTAGCCCGATCCCGCAGCTGAAACACTTTTAAGAGACGGTCCTGCCGCTTGCTGGTCTTTCTTGGGCACCCTGGAGCCTTTTTGGCACCAATGGAACCTCTCTCCTTGAAGTTCTTGATGATGCGATAGATTGTTGACTGAGGTGCAATCTTTCTAGCTGCAATACTCTTCCCAGTTAGGCCATTTTTGTGCAGTGCAATGACGACTGCACGTGTTTCTTTAGAGATAACCATGGTTAACAGAAGAGAAACAATGATGGCACCAGCCTCCTTTTAAAGTGTCCAGTGGTGTCATTCTTACTTAATCATGACAGATTGATCTCCAGCCCTGTCCTCATCAACACCCACACCTGTGTTAATGGAGCAATCACTGAAACCATGTTAGGTGGTCCTTTTAAGGCAGGGCTGCAATGATGTTGAAATGTGTTTTGGGGGATAAAGTTCATTTTCTAGGCAAATATTGACTTTGCAAGTAATTGCTGTTAAGCTGATCACTCTTTATAACATTCTGGAGTATATGCAAATTGCCATTAGAAAAACTGAAGCAGTAGACTTTGTAAAAATTAATACTTGTATCATTCTCAAAACTTTTGGCCATGACTGTACAAGTAATATGAGTGGTGCAGCAGTCCCGTGCACTGAATAGTGGTGGTTCCGGGAAATTGTAGCAACGCTCGAATTACCTCCACTAGCACAGGGGTTGTCAACCCCGGCACGCGTGTCACTCCATGCTATTTCCCTGGCATGGTAGCCCACACTCTGCCGGCCTGCATCCTTTCAAGAGCCTGTGCTACAACAGGGTAAAGGATGCTCCCTCCTCCTTGAACACATTCTTCGCCCACCAATGTCATACCTCCCCTCAATCCCGGATTCTGTGGGACAGTCCCAGATTGTGGGTCCTGTCCCGCCATCCCGGTCGGTGGGAGGTATGGACGCAAATGAGTTGAATACAATGGAGAAGCAGGAGCCGTCTGCGGACAGGTCTTGCTTCACCACTGTTCCCCTCTGCATTCTCCAGACCCAGGAGCTGTAGGCGCGATGTGATGACATCACTCATATTGCGCCTGCAGCTCCCTGAACACTCCGGGGGAAGAGACATCAGGGGAGCGAGGAGAGGTGAGTATCAGTGATTTTATTATGTTAAACTTTGGGGGGACATAAAACTGGTGGTAGATGAAGGGGACACAATAAACTGGTGGCAGATGAAGGGGGACATTAAACTAGGGGCAGATGTAGGGGCAATTAAACTGGGGGCAGATGAAGGGGGCACTTAAACTGGGGTCAGATGAAGGAGGACATTAAGCTGGGTGCAGATGAAGGGAGGCAATTAAACTGGGGGCAGATGAAGGGGGGGCAATTAAAGTGGGGCAGATGAAGGGGGACATTAAATTGGTGGCAGATGAAGGGGTACATTAAACTGGGGACAGATGGAGAGGGTACATTAAACTGGTGGCAGATGGAGGGAGGACATTAAATTGGTGGAAGATGGAGGGGGGCATTAAGATGGTGGCAGATGAAGAGGGGACATTAAACTGGGGACAAATGGAGGAGGACATTAAACCGTGGGGGTATCTGGAGGGGAACATGTCTGCCTCTATTTACCCCCAGTTTAATGTCCCCCTCCAGCTACCCCCCACGGTTTAATGTGGGGGCATATAATGTTAGGGTGACTGTAGGAGCATTATACTGTGTGGGGGCACAAAGAAAAATGGGTTAGAATGGGCGAAGTCAACTTAGAAGTGGGTGGAGCTAAATTTACCGTGGAGCACATAGTACGCCACACATTTTGTCCCTCTTTCTGTCCTTTGAAAGTTGGGAGGTATGCCAATGAGAAGGGAGAGAGAGGCGCAGGAGGTGGAGCCTCATTGTGAACTTATCACTATAGAAGACAAGGACCATGTCAGTGATGAGTTCCCGCCCTGTGCATCCCTAAGATGTCTGCAAAGGTGCCCGGAGGAGGAGAGTACCCTTCAGCATACTGTGAATCCACTGCACAGAGAACTCAATAAGGTAGTGAAATTTAAAGAAAAAAAAACATGTTGGTGTTGCTATTAGTAGTATAGTAGTGTTGTGGACACTCTATATAAATGTAACACAACAGATATAGCAACCTTTACAAAGGCGACTTCTAATGGTCAGAGTCTATTTATTTGCTGGCTGATAAATGTCTGAGATACAAACGCCATACACATGTATTTGTCGAACAAACTTTATCAGTTCATACAACTATTAACAGCAGCCTTTGGTTAAGCATCATACACTAATAACAGCGGTAGCCACATATTCATCACAAGTTTTATCAATTTTTATTTCATATTAATAAATGTTAGGTTTTAGTTGTTCTTTTCTATATCTGACATTAATAGCATTTAACCCCATCATGTCCCTCACATTGACTCCTGTGTGCTTCACATAAAATGTTTACTAATATGTGAGGTATATGGTGGTAGTAAGGACCTTCATGTCTCTCACATATTAGTAGCCTTTTTGTGAGGCACACAGGGGTTAATGTGAGGTACATATGGGGTTAATTGCTATTATTGTGAGACACATGGACTTACTAAATAGTAATGGTGCATCCAGCCCCTGGGCTCAGAGCTTTTGCTTTGGGGTAAATGTGAAACAGATTAATTTTAGCTGCATTTAATTATATCCAGCTGAAATGATTCTGTGTTTAACTAAAGCTGTTATTTTCACAAAAAACGCGGGCAGTTTTCCAATAAAAATGTGTTCATTTTTGTGTAAAAACGCACCAAGTGAACGCAGTTTTACATAGAAGTGAAAATACCAGTGTCCTAGGACTGGATGCAGCTATAGCTATATCCAGATACATAGTGTATCACCACCCTAAGGCTGTGTTCACACAGTGCATAAGCATTCCGTCGCGGCATCCCGCTCCTGATTAGGCCCGGATGAATGAGCCTAATCAGGAGGGAGTCTCGAGCCGCGGACACCGCACACGGAATCCGCGGCAAGATCGAGCAGGACGCTTTTTTCTGTGTCCTGGTGTGATTTCTGCCTCCCATTGAAAACAATGGGAGGCGGATTCGGGAGGAATCTGCTCCGGGTTCGGCTGCTGCCATGCGGAGCTCCTGGGCACATACATTTACCACTAATTGGGGGTTGCACATGGACTTTCATTGCTTCTAATGGGAGTGTATAGGTATGTCACGGGAAATAGCAGTAAATGCATGTGTCCAGAAGCATCTCGTGGCAGTACTTCTGTGTTATGGTTTGTGGTATATGACTTTAGTATAGGGGTTGTCAACCTTACAATTGTTGCCTGACACGCCGAGTACCACATCTTTGATTTTTTTTTTTTTTTTATTTAAATCAGCATGCCAAACAAAAAAGGATGACTACCCCTGCACTAGCGGCTTCCAACAACCGGAAGCTGCCACAACAGCTGATCTGTGCAGGGTTCCCGTGTAAGACCCTGACAGATCACATACTGATGACCTCTCATTCATTCTAAATGCACTACTTTGGCACATGAGATCTTAAAAGTTTCCAGATATTACTTGCAAACAATTTACCTGTCATGGTCGAAGATAAGAGGATATTCATAGTTCTTCTTCTTTCCCAGTATATTTATTTCAGATTTTGGCTGCACAGGCATCTCAATTATGTCACATGGTAAAATAAATTCCTTTTGATTGGTTAACTCAAAAACTCTCTTCTGTCCAAAGTAACCAATATAAGTTCCATTTGAAGCATGCCACAGTCTGTAGATGAAACATTGATTGGTTTTGTAAAATATGGATTATCAGTATTAATACTAATTGAGGAAAAGCATTGTGGTGTAAAAGAGACTTAGTTACCTAATAGATCCATCAGCAGACGCAGATACCACAATACTTGTGTTATTCGCATAACAAAGACTGGTTATTTTCATAGTATGGGCCCTCCAGCAAAGGTGCTGTTTTAATGTCTGCAGAAAAAGATTATTATTTAGGTGTAAATCAGATATATAAATTGTCACTTTTTTTTTATATTTTTTTTTTTTATAAAAAAAAAAAAAAAAAGAAAGAGGAAGGTTTTTGTTTTGGTGTTGAGGGTTTTTCCTTATGCCGCCTCCCCCCTTTCTTATTTTAGGTCTTCTTCCCGCCCGCGTACGGGCTCCCCCCCCCCCCCTCAAACACACAAACACAAAAACCCAAAAAAAAATAAAAATAACAAAAAAACCCCCCCCCCCCCCCCCCCCCCCCCCCCCTCCCAAAAAAAAAATATTTTTTTTTTTTTTTTTTTTTTTTTTTTTCCATGATGGCGCCGCTGGAGTGGCTGCCAGCTACAGCAGCTCTGAGACTCTCTATCTTATTTTTCTTTCTATGACTCGTTTTGTACCTCTCTACTTAAGGACTTTGCACTATGAAACACACACAAAGACTTGGACCCTTGTGATACTTTTTTTTTTTTTTTTTTTATCTGTCTTTGTTCTGCTTGAAAATGGGATCTTTTGTGTATGCAGACATTCCTTTGTCTATACAAGAGAGGAATTCTGCAGCTCAGAGGCACAGCAGGAGGGCATACCATCTGGTCACACATCCCCCGTGTGATTTGGAGAAAGAAAAAGCGGGTGAGGGGATGCAGAGCAGGAACTCTTCAGAGGATTAAAAAGAGGCGTTACCAACCAGCTGTTCCCTCCATCATCATGGGCAATGTGAGATCTCTTGCAAACAAGATGGATGAACTAACAGCGCTCACCAGGCAGCATAGGAGTTTCGGGCGTGCAGCATGATGCTACTTACAGAGACTTGGCTCACTGAAGTTACTCCTGACCCTCTGGTCTCCTTGGATGGTTTTAAACTCCTTCGGGCAGACAGGACAAGGGAGAGTGGTAAGAGGAAAGGAGGGGGGCTGGCATGTTTGTGAATAATAGATGGTGCAATCCTAGGCACATTGTGATTGAGGATCAAACTTGCTGTAAGGACATTGAACTATTAGCTGTGAGCATGAGACCTTTCTACCTACCAAGGGAACTATCACATGTCATCGTGATAGCTGCATATGTCCCCCCTCTGCGAAGCTGACGCTGCCTGCGAGGTCCTGCAGCCACGCTGAGCCAGTTACAGTCTCAGCACCCCCAGGCCCTCTTTCTTCTGTCGGGTGATTTCAACCATGCCTCTCCATCATCCACACTGCCCAGTTTCACACAGTATGTAACCTGCCACACAAGAGACAACAAAACACTGGACTTGTTCTTTGCCAACGTGAGGGAGGCATACAGACTCATCAGCCCTACCGCCCCTGGGGAGATCGGATCACAACCTAGTACATCTCCGACCTGTGTACAAGCCACTTGTACGTAGAGAACCAGCTGTCACCCGCACAGTGAGGATATGGTCCGAGGAGAGTGATGAGGCTCTGAGGGATTGTTTTGACACAACCGCATGGGAAGTTCTGCAGGATTCTTATGGGGAAGATATAGAAGGACTCACACACTGCATAACGGACTACATTAATTTTTGTGTGGACAACACAGTACCCACAAAAGTGGTGAGGTGCTTCTCCAATAACAAACCATGGATTAACTCTGATATAAAAACACTACTTAAGGAGAAAAAGATGGCATTCAGGACAAGAGATAAGGAGGGGTTGAGGGAAGTACAAAAGGAGCTGAGGCATCAAATCAGGCAGGGAAAATCCAGTTATAAAGAAAAAATGGAAAAGCAAATGGAAAGAAAAGACATGAGGGGGTCTGGGAGGGGCTTAAGTCAATTTCGGGTCATAAACAGTCTGTCTGCCAGATTGAGGCAGATGTTAACTGGCTTAATGAACTAAACCTATTCTTCAACAGATTTGATCACACACCAGCTCCTCCCACCCCAGCATGTCCTTCAGCTCCCCCCACCACAATGACTTCTCCCCATGCGGCCACTTCCCAACAGACCAGTAAATCCAGAAATCCATCTTTATCTGGCCACAGTCTGACCTTCACACGGGCCCAGGTGAGGAAGGAGATGAAAAAGATCAAGGCGAGGAAAGCCGGAGGGCCAGATGACATCAGTGCAAGGCTAATTAAGACTTGTGGGGACCAGCTGTGTGGTATAATTACATATATGTATAATATGAGCCTGAGGCAGGAAATAGTCCCTGAATTATGGAAATCTTCTTGTGTGGTACCAGTTCCAAAGAAACCCCACCCTATGGACCTCAACGACTACAGACCTGTAGCACTGACATCCCACCTGATGAGATCTTGGAGAGATTGGTTCTCACACATCTCCGCCCTCTAGTGAGCCCCGCTATGGACCCCCTCCAGTTTGCTTATCGGCCGGGCATTGGGGTAGATGATGCCATCATCCATCTTCTGCACAGGGCTCTGTCTCACCTGGAGAAACCAGGGAACACAGTGAGAATAATGTTCTTTGACTTCTCCAGTGCTTTTAACACCATACAGCCCAGGTTATTGAGGGACAAGCTGGGCCTTGCTGGAGTGGACCACCACCTCTCCAACTGGATCCTAGACTACCTCACAAATCGACCTCAATACGTGAGAGCCCGAGACTGTGTGTCAGGTACAGTGATCTGTAATACGGGGGCACCTCAGGGTACGGTTCTCGCCCCTTTCCTCTTCACACTGTCACTGCAGATTTTAGGTGCAACTCATCCAGCTGCTACCTACAGAAGTATTCTGACGACTCTGCATAGTGGGTCTCATCACAGATGATGATGACAGGGAGTACAGAGAACTGAACCAGGATTTTGTGGACTGGTGCCCCGGAACCACCTGAAGATTCGCGGGGAAGACCAAGGAGATGGTGGTGGACTTCCGCAAAGGCAGAAGCCCTCCTAAACCAGTGGACATCCTGGGGACGGGCATCGAGTTGTGAACACCTATGTACCTGGGTTTGCTCCTTAATAATGCTGGACTGGGCAGATCATATGGAGGCCCTGTACAGGAAGGGCCACAGCAGGCTCTACCTGCTTAGGAAACTGAGAGCCTTTGGAATCCGGGGGGCACTTCTTGAACTTTCTTCAACTCGGTAGTGGCATCGCCATCTTCTTTGGAGTGGCCTGCTGGGGGAGCGTTATCAACCAGGGACAGGAATAAACTTGACAAGCTGATTAGAAGGGCCGCTCTGTCCTGGGGAGCCCCTGGACCCAGTGCGGTGGTGGGTGACAGAGGATCTGTCCGTGGTGAGCTCCTGCAGAAGAAGGTCCCATCCCATGCTGAGACTGTGATCGCGCTGAGCGTCTGTCGTGACCGACTGCTCCCCCTGGTGTGAGAAGGAGCGCTTCGGGTCTTTCCTCCCCCCGCGGTTGGCTGTCCCCCCGCCTGCGGGATCTTCCCGGACTGATTCTCTCTGCCTGTTTCCCCCCCCCCTGCTCGCCCTTCTGTCTGTCTGCTTCGTATGCCTCTCCCTTGGAATAGTCCTGGTTGTTTTTTTTTTTTTTTTTTTTTTTTTTTTCCCCCTTTCTCCCCCGGGGGGGGGGGGGGGTTTTGGGGGGGCCCTTGGGTTTTTTCTTTCGGGGGGGGGAAGGGTTTTTTTCTTTTTTTTAGAGGGGGGAAAAACACAAAGGGGGGTTTTTTTTTTATTGGTGGGGGGGGGGGGGCCCCCCCCTTTTTTTTTTTCTGGGGGGGGGGGGGGTGCCCGGGGCCCCGCGGGGGAAAGGGTTTTGAAAAGTGTAGAAGCAGTCCTACAAGGTACTGTCATTAGTTTGATACAGATTTTACTGCTGACAGGCTCCCTTTAAATCCATTGCTTTTATCCTATGAAAGAAACAGACTTTACAAATGGTGGTGTGAACCCAGCCTTACAGGAGTCCCATTCTCATAGACCATTTTAGCATTTTAGTTAAGCTCCTCTGACCATGGCCTTCACCCACAGACTTCAGACAAAATTATCACCTCAAACATCTCAGGAGGAATAACTAGTACACTGGTGCCTTGATGCTCTATGTCTGAACTTACTAATTTTTGCAAATTTATTAAAAAAGAAAAACTGAAATATCACATGGTCATAAGTATTCAGACCTTTGCTCAGTATTGAGTAGAAGCAACCTTTTGAGCTATTACGGCCATGAGTCTTCTTGCGAATGATGCAACAAGTTTTTCACATCTGGATTTAGGGATCCTCTGCCATTCTTCCTTGCAGATCCTCTCCAGTTCCGTCAGGTTGGATTGTGAATGTTGGTGGACAGCCATTTTCAGGGCTCTGGCTGGGCCAGTCAAGAATGGTCACAGAGTTGTTCTGAAGCCACTCCTTTGTTATTTTAGCTGTGTCCTTAGGGTCATTGTCTTGTTGGAAGGTAAACCTTCGGCCCAGTCTGAGGTCCACAGCACTCTGGAAGAGGTTTTCTTCCAGGATATCTCTGTACTTGGCCACATTCATCTTTCCTTCAATTGCAACCAATTGTCCCTGCAACTGAAAAACACCCCCATAGCATGATGTTGCCACCACCATGTTTCACTGTTGGGATTGTATTGGGCAGGTGATGAGCAGTGCCTGGTTTTCCCCACACATACCGCTTAGAATTAACGCCAAAAAGTTCAATCTTCGTCTCATCAGACCAGAGAATCTTATTTCTCATAGTCTGGGAGTCCTTCATGTGTTTTTTGGCAAACTCTATGTGGGCTTTCATATGTCTTGCGCTGAGGAGAGGATTCCTTCGGGCCACTCTGCCATAAAGCCCCGACTGGTGGAGGGCTGCAGTGATAGATGACTTTGTGGAACTTTCTCCCATCTCCCTACTGCATCTCTGGAGCTCAGCCACAGTGATCTTTGGGTTCTTCTTTACCTCTCTCACCAAGGCTCTTCTCCCACAATTTCTCAATTTGGCTGGACGGCCAGGTCTAGGAAGAGTTCTGGTCGTCCCAAACTTCTTCCATTTAAGGATTATGGAGGCCACTGTGCTCTTAGGAACCTTGAGTGCTGCAGAAATTGTTTTGTAACCTTGGCCAGATTTGTGCCTTGCCACAATTCTGTCTCTGAGCTCCTTGGGCAGTTCCTTTGACCTCATGATTCTCATTTGCTCTGACATGCACTGTGAGTTGTGAGGTCTTATATAGACATGTGTGGGCCTTTCCTAATCAAGTCCAATTAGTTCAATTAAACACAGCTGGACTCCAATGAAGGAGTAGAACCATCTCAAGGAGGATCAGAAGGAAATGGACATCATGTGAGTTAAATATGAGTGTCACAGCAAAGGGTCTGAATACTTATGACCATGTGATATTTCAGTTTTTCTTTTTTTAATAAATTTGCAAAAATATCTACATTTCTGTTTTTTTTCTGTCAAGATGGGGTGCTGAGTGTACATTAATAAGAAATAAAATGAACTTTTTTGCTTTTAGCAAATGGCCGCAATGAAGCAAAGAGTGAAAAATTTAAAAGGGGTCTGAATACTTTCTGTACCCACTGTACCTCTACCATTCCCTGTAATATAGGAAACAAAGCCCTTATTCTGCTGTATTCTGCCTCTCCAAGTACTATGTACTGCACACTTTCACATCAGTGCTAATGGCTCTTGCTCATCTCTGCAGGACAAAACATACTGTGGAGCTGTTGCCACTTTGATCTCTGTTAAATGTAGTTCAGTTCTTCAGAGGCTCAGTTAAGTAACACTGCCTGAACTACATTTCCCAGAAGGCCTATCAGAAGAATAGCAAGAGAAAATAAATATCCTCAACTTGTACTGGCTTTTGTGGGCAGGAGGCCAACGTGGAACACTTCAATCTATACCAGCTATACAACTCTGTGTACCCAATATTGGTGTTAATGGAGAGACAAGTGACTCAATCTGTCCATCAGTATTAATGAATAGCTTGCAATGATACACAGTGCAGGAAACAGGAGCCTAGAGCATGTAAATGTGTTGTCTTCAGTATCTGGTAATTATTCATATATGTCAATGTGTAAAAGTTAATACTATAATAATTGTTATCACTAGTTGTCACTGTTACTACAGAAACTACCAAGACCATATTGCAGCTGTCAAAAAGTAAGCTATTGTGTGGCTGAGGCCATGGAAAAGATTAGAGTGCAAGCAATGTACCACTTCATTTCTGTCCATTTCTGTTCAGCTCTCCTCTGAGAGCCAACAGTGCAGTGTACAAATTCATAGAAAATCTATGGCCTTCTGTTAAAAGTGAGAGCTTTTTTTGTGGGACAAGCTGTATTTTTCAATTGCACTATTTTAGTGTAGATAATGAATTGAAAAAATTATCAAATTTAGGCAATTGTTTTGGTATTTTACTGGGTGGTATAAATGACATGTTAACTTTATTGTGCCCGTTGATTACGATTACAGCAATACTTCAGTTTCACATTTTTAAGTTTTGGTATTTTGCAATATTATACACTTTTTTAAAATAAATTTTATGTTGCTGTATTCTAATCAATTGAGCAGTGTAAAGGCTTATTTTTTGCCGGATGAGCAGTAGCTTTTATTTCTACCACTTCCATCCACAAATGTGTGTGATGGATTGTTTTACAAAATGAACTGTGTAAAGAAAATAGAAATCTAAGCATTGTGTTGAGGTCTTTTTACATAATATGGGCGGAAAGAGAAATTGTTTGATTTTTTAATCATTTTATTAAACTTATTTTTAACTTTTTATTAGTCCCACAAAGCTGGCAGACATCCTAATAGTTAGGGCAGGGTCCACATTCACATCATGGGGACCAGTGCTGTGCCAGAAAGAGCCCCCACCATCTGTAAACTACTTAGAAGGTGCAGTCAGAATCTAAGAGGTTATTTGGCCAGAGTTTGTTTTTTCCCAGATACAGATAGAGCCTGGCTGGCAGTCACAGCTGGGTTACCATAGTGATCACATGGGCAAATCTCCTGTTTCCTTTCTTATCATTTAGACATACAGTCATGGCCATAAGTGTTGACACCCCTGAAATTTTTCCGGAAAATTCACCTGTGGCAAGTAACAGGTGTGGGCAATATAAAATCACACCTGAAAGCAGATAAAAAGAGTTGACTCAATATTTGCATTGTGTGTCGGGGTGTGCAACACTAAGCATGGAGAACAGAAAGAGGAGAAGAGAATTGTCTGAGGACTTGAGACCCAAAATTATGGAACCATATCAACAATCTCAAGGTTACAAGTCCATATCCAGAGATCTAGATGTTCCTTTATCCATGGTGCGTACCATAATCAAGAAATTTACAACCCATAGCACAGTAGCTAATCTCCCTGGATGTGGACGGAAAAGAAAAATTGATGAAAAGTTGCAACGCAAGATAGTCCGGATGGTGGATCAGCAGCCCCAAACAAGTTCCAACGAATTTCAAGCTCTCCTGCAGGCTCAGGATGCATCAGTGTCAGTGTGAACTATCTGTCAACATTTGAATGAAATAAAATGCTATGGTAGGAGACCCAGCAGGACCCCACTGCTTATACAGAGACATAAAAAAGCTAGACTGCAGTTTGCCAAAATGTACGTAAGTGTAACGTCTCTGCCTGTTCGGGTCTCGGCGCCACCCCTCCGCTCGCACGCTGTGGCGAAGGAGGCGTGTTCGGTTTGATTCCTTGCGTAGGTTTCTTGTTGCTCAGTCTGAACATGGTCCTAGACAATTTAATGGATTTCCGGCCACACCCGTGTTCTGAGCATTTCTCTCTGGACTGCATGGAGTTAATCTCTTCCTGGCCTGTGTGATTGACAGCCTATGTACCTATCATGTCTGGGACTGGTCCCAGACTTTCTATAAACGGGTTGTCAGCCCTCACATGGTCGCCGGTTATTGCTCTGACTTTGCCTGCTCTCTTTGTGCCCTTGATATTTACTGTACTATTTCTCTGACCTCTGGCTTGCCTTTTGACTATTCTCTTGGATTGTGATTTTGTACTGCTTTGCTCGTTTGTTACCGACCCCTTGGCTTGCTCACTCTGCTTCTGTGTTGTTTTGTCTTGTCCTGTTCTGTGTGTCACTTACTCAGTATAGGGCTTGTCTTCAGGTTGTCCTTTTACCGTTTAGGTTAACTGAGGCAATAGGAAGGGACAGTGGCTGGGGTGAGATTAGGGCTCACTTGTCTCTGTCCGTCCTCCCAGACCGCTGCAGTAGTGTAGGGTATTGCTACATCTGGCAAGACCCTAACAGTAAGTAAGCCAAAATCCTTCTGGGAAAATGTCTTGTAGACAGATGAGACCAAGACAGAGCTTTTTGGTAAAGCACATCATTCTACTGTTTACCGAAAATGGAATGAGGCCTACAAAGAAAAGAACACAGTACCAACAGTCAAATATGGTGGAGGTTCAAAGATGTTTTGGAGTTTTTTTGCTGCCTCTGGCACTGGTGCCTTGACTGTGTGCAAGGCTTCATGAAATCTGAAGATTACCAAAGGATTTTGGGCCTCAAAGTAGGGCCCATTGTCAGAAAGCTGGGTTTGCGTCCTAGGTCATGGCTCTTCCAGCAGGACAATGACCCCAAACATACTTCAAAAAGCTCCCAGAAATGGTTGGAAACAAAATGCTGGAGAGTTCTGAAGTGGTCAGCAATGAGTCAGGTTCTAAATATCATTGAACACCTGTGGAGAGATCTTAAAATTGCTGATGAGAGAAGGCACCCTTGATATATGAGAGACCTGGAGCAGTTTGCAAAAGGAGAGTTGTCCAAAATTCCAGTTGAGAGGTGTAAGGAGCTTGTTGATGGTTAAAGGAAGTGATTGATTTCAGGTATTTTTTTTTCCTAAGGGTGTAACCAAATATTAAGTAATTTTGTCCAGCCCATGAAATACTTCATTTTCTGGAAAAATTTACAGGGGTGCCAACTCTTATGGCCATGACTGTACATGTACACCATTTTGCAGGAACTCCTTTCTAATCATGACATATATGTGCATTAAATGTTGAGAAGGGGTTAAGGAGCTTTCTTGGCACTCTGTACCAATTTTACTCAATATGAAGTGGACTGACTAACATAAAGAGCACTAGCAGAAATTACATATTCAATATCTAAAAGAACATTACATTTTTTCCCCAAAAATTAGTGACTATAACAATTACAAAAAAATATAAAAAAATATCTGAACCCAAGTTCCAAGATCAGATTGTTGTCTTACCGCAAATCTTTGTTGACGGGACTCTTTACAGTTGCGGAACCTCCATATTATAACATAGCCCTCTATTTATACAGTAATGGGAATATAAATTAGTACATTTGAAAAGCAAACAGAAATATGATATCACTAAGAGTCAAAAACATTTGAAACATTGTTACCATGTTTATAGAAGAGGATAAGAACTATGTTTATGGTTACTGAAGTACAGTACATATCTAACAAACTCAAATATTGGTTCTACTGCCAAGAGATTTCTGCGAAGGAACTGTGAGGATCAGTCTTGTAAAACAATATTATTCATAGAATGTTTAAATTATTAAACTATAACAGACACTTACCTCTATTTCCAGCTAAGATAATATTACTGGATTTATTTGCACTTAGAGCTGTTAGAGAAATAGGAGGATGCTTTGTATAAGGTTGTACCTTAGTTATTAGGACTCCCTTGAAACAATAAATACAGCGTGTTAATGAATTTAAACATGAGAAAGAAAGAAAGAAAGAAAGAAAGAAACGAAGAAAGAGAAAGAAAGAAAGAAAGAAAGAAAGAAAGAAAGAAAGAAAGAAAGAAAGAAAGAAAGAAAGAAAGAAAGAAAGAAAGAAAGAAAGAAAGAAAATAGACAGGTAGGCAGATAGCTAGCACTAGCATATCTGGCTATTAACAAGGCGAATGGTCCCATAGTTAGAAAGATATTGGTGAAATCTAATTTAGCTTTGGAAAATACATCAACTGGTAAACTAATGTTACCTTAGCATCCCACAAATAGAGGTGTCCGTTCTCATGTCCTGAAACTAAGAGTAGAGTGACAGATTTGGCACTGTTTGAGTGAGAATCATTTCCATATGGCTCTTCACCAAGTTCACCTGCTAATGAGTAAGTGATTACAATACGGCACAAATAATATTGATTAATAGGCAATACAATACCACTTATCATATATGAATAACTATATCAATTTTATGGGTGTCTTATTATCAGTATTAAGGAATGTTAAGGAATTTTCTAGGCTGGGGACCCTTTTTCATATTGACAATTTATCCTCAAGACATGTCATCAGCATCTGATCAGTGAGGTCTGACAACCAGAACTAGAGAAGGTCGAACCTCTAAAGATTTGCTTTGTTTCAGTTTTGGGTGGTTCAGTCTGAAGATTAATTTCGGGTTCAATGAGATTATCATTAGTTTAAATTAGCTTAAAACATAGTGTGTGACACTGTCAGGGCTCTAATCCAATTCTAGCTTTCTAAGGCAAACAAAGCCAAAGTTATGTCAAAGTGAAAGTGATATGTACAGTCATATGAAAAAGTTTGGGCACCCCATAATCTTAATCATTTTTAGTTCTAAATATTTGGGTGTTTGCAACAGCCATTTCAATTTGATATATCTAATAACTGATGGACACAGTAATATTTCAGGTTGAATGAGGTTTATTGTACTAACAGAAATGTGCAATATGCATTAAACCAAAATTTGACCGGTGCAAAATTTGGGTACCCTTATCATTTTATTGATTTGAATACTCCTAACTACTTTTTACTGACTTACTGAAGCACAAAATTGGTTTTGTAACCTCACTGAGCTTTGACTTCATGCCAGGTGTATCCAATCATGAGAAAGGTATTTAGGTGGCCAATTGCAGTTGTTCTTCTATTTGAATCTCCTCTGAAGAGTGGCATCATGGGCTCCTCAAAACAACTCTCAAATGATCTGAAACAAGATTGTTCAACATAGTTGTTCAGGGGAAGGATACAAAAAGTTGTCTCAGAGTTTAACCTGTCAGTTTCCACTGTGAGGAACATAGTAGGAAATGGAAGACCACAGGGACAGTTCTTGTTAAGCCCAGAGTGGCAGGCCAAGAAAAATATCAGAAAGGCAGAGAAGAGATGGTGAGAACAGTCAAGGACAATCCACAGACCACCTCCAAAGAGCTGCAGCATCATCTTGCTGCAGATGGTGTCACTGTGCATCGGTCAACAATACAGCACACTTTGCACAAGGAGAGCTGTATGGGAGAGTGATGCGAGGCCGTTTCTGAAGCACGCCACAAACAGAGTCGCCTGGGTTGCAAAGCACATTTGGACAAGCCAGCTTCATTTTGGAAGAAGGTCCTGTGGACTGATGAAACAAAGATTGAGTTGTTTGGTCATACAAAAGGCGTTATGCATGGCGTCAAAAAAACACAGCATTCCAAGAAAAACACTTGCTACCCACTGTATTTGGTGGAGGTTCCATCATGCTTTGGGGCTGTGTGGCCATGCCGGCACCGGGATCTTGTTAAAGTTGGGGTCGCATGGATTCAACTCAGTATCAGCAGATTCTTGAGAATAATGTACAAGAATCAGTGACGTTTGAGTTACGCCGGGGATGGATATTTCAGCAAGACAATGATCCAAATCTACTCAGGCATTCATGCAGAGGAACAATTACAATGTTCTGGAATGGCCATCCCAGTCCCCAGACCTGAATATCATTGAACATCTGTGGGATAATTTGAGCGGGCTGTCCATGCTCGGCGACCATCAAACTTAACTGAACTGGAATTGTTTTGTAAAGAGGAATGGTCAAATACCTTCATCCAGGATCCAGGACTGATTAAAAGCTACAGGAAGCGACTAGAGGCTGTTATTTTTGCAAAAGGAGGATCTACTAAATATTAATGTCACTTTTCTGTTGGGTGCCCATACTTTTGCACCGGTCAAATTTTGGTTTAATGCATATTGCACATTTTCTGTTAGTACAATAAACCTCATTTCAATCCTGAAATATTACTGTGTCCATCAGTTATTAGATATATCAATTGAAATGGCTGTTGCAAACACCCAAATATTTAGAACTAAAAATGATTAAGATTAATAGGGGTGCCCAAACTTTTTCATATGACTGTATGTCTATAGGAAAACAGATGGTAAGTAGAAATGGGCGAACCTCTCAAGATTCGTTTTGTTTCGGGTTCGGATGGTGGGGTTGCAAGATTTGTTTCAGGTAGAACAAGTTTGGTATGAACCACACCTTAAATTGGCTTAAAACATAGTGTAGAATACTATGACTATGACTATCTAATTTTTTAGCTCTTTAAGGCAAACACAGCCAAAGTTATGTCAATGTGAAAGTGACATGTATGTCTATGGAAAAACAAATGGTAAGCAGTGGATACAAATTCCGCCTTTAACCATACACTGCACTGACACTCGCTTTTACGCAACTTAATATTTAAAACGTTCAAAAAATTACCGTTTTTGTTGGAAAAGGTGCTTACCCCTGATCTTTTAGACACATATGGCAGTTATTTTGCAAAAATCAATGGTTTTGTAGAAAAATTAGCCCGTTTTGATCCTGCCAACTTTGTTATTTTTCCATTCACAGAGCCATATGAGGGATTAATGTTTGCGGGACAAATTGTACTTTGTAATGATACCATTTAATATTCTGTATGATGTACTGGGAAGCTGGAAAAAAATTCTGAATGGGGTGCAATTGGAGAATAATTGAGTTTGTGCAACTTTCTTATGGGCTAGGGTTTGTTTTTATGGCATTCATTGTGCAGTTAAAATCACATGTCACCTGTATTCAATGGGTCAGTATGATTCCAGGGATACCAAATTTTTTTTACGTTTTTAGCCCTTTTAACCACTTCGGTACCGGGCCAATTTCCGGTACAGGACCAGTCACATTTTCAGGTATTTTGTATGTGCGGTTTTGAGGGTCTTTTTAAAATAGTTTTTCCTCTCCTTTACGATAATTTTTATTTTGTATGGTGTCGTCAGGGGTGGGGCTATAACCTTTAACCGCTTCTGTACCGCCCATAGACTATATACGTCCAGAAGGAATTCACCAACTGCACAAAATCGTGCAGCTGCTGAAATGGGGAGCCAGCTGTAACTTCAGCCAGAGCTCCCATAGAGAAGGCAGGGAAGGTTTATTACAGCGCTATGGGCGCCGCCATCTTGCGGCTCCCCTCCGACCCAGCAGTCATGTGATCCGCCGGGATCAGCGTCTGTTAGAGCTGCTGGGTCCTACAGGACCCAGATCAGCTCTATAGTTATGTGAAAGCAACATGCAGGAGGCTGTATTCCTCCTGCAACTGGTAAATGTATCAGCCCCAGTTACAGGGGAAATCAGCCTCCCAAAAAAAAAAAAAAAGTCAACAGATGTCCCCAAAGGTCTATTATGACCTTATGGGGACACAATGTAAAAAAAAAAAAAAAAAAAGTATAGAAAAGTAAAAAAAAAAAAAGTAAATAAAATAATTAAAAAAATAAATAAAATAATACGCCAATAAAACGCCCTTATTACAGGTTATAGCCCCACCCCCGATGACACCATAAAAAAAAAAAAATTACCGTAATGGAGAGAAAAAACTATTTTATAAAGTTTTTTAGTAGCACTTTGTGTTATTAAATAAAAAAAAAATGAAAAGTGAAAAAAAGACCCGTTTTCCCTCCTCTTTTGTTTATATTTTCCCGGATATAAAAAAAATTAACACACATGCAAGAATAAAAATAACATAAAAATAAAGCCCTATGTGTCACCGAAAAAAGACGCAGAAATTAGTTGAATAACGCAAATGATAAAAATGTTATAGCCCTCCAAATCCGCACATACAAAAAACTTGAAAATGTGCCTGGTATGGAAGTGGTTAATAACAACATGTTATTGATATATTATTTTATTCACTTTTTTTTTTTTTTTTAACATTGTGTCCCCATAAGGTCATAATAGACCTTTGGGGTCATCTGATCACTTTTTTTTTTGGGGGGGAGGCTGATTTCCCCTGTAACTGGGGCTGATACATTTAGCACCAGTTGTAGGAGGAATACAGCCTCCTACCCATTACTATAGAGCTTATCTGGGTCCTGTAGGACCAAGCAGCTCTAACAGGCTCTGATCCCAGCTGATCACGTGTCCGCCGAGTCAGAGGGGAGCCGCATCATGACGGTGTCCATAGCTGTGATACAGTAATAAACCATCCCTGCTTTCTCTCTGGGAGCTCTGACTGAAGTTACATCTGTCTCTCCATTTCAGCAGCTGCACGATTTCATGCAGCTGCTGAAATCTACTTGGATGTACCGGTACACCTAATGGGCGGTCTGGAAGTGGTTAAAAAAATCAAAAACTTTGCAAAAAAAATTCTTGGAGTCTCCATATTCTGACACCCATAACTTTTTTATATTTACGTGTGTGGGCATGCATATGATGTTTTTTTTTTTTTTTTTATAACAGTTATACCATTTTGGGGAATGTCTGATGTGTTGATTGCTTTTTATTAAAATTTTTATAGGAAGGAAAATGGCAAAAATACAGCGGTTTGGGTCTTTTGACATTTTTCCCGCTACTGCGTTCGCTATATGGGAAAAATATTTTTTATATGTTTGCAGACAGGGCGTTTCGGACGTGGGGATGTATAATTTGTTTGTTTGTTTTTGTTTATCTTTATTTTAAATCTCAGGAAAGGGGGGGTGATTTGAACTTTTAGTTTTTCATAGTTTTTTTTATATATTTAAAAAACTTTTTTTATGCTATTTTATAAGCCCCCTACGGGGTTTGAACCTCCAATTGTTTGATTACAAGTCCCATAGATTGAAATACAACAGTCTATGGGAGAATTGCTACTTTACTATTGAGGCTGATCATAATCCATGCCGTAACAGTACGGCGGATGTCGGGAAGGGGTTAAAGGGTGTCTGTTAGCAGTGAATTGGTTATAAATCTAATTACAGTATCTTGCAGAGGTGACTCTATAGTTTCCAAATATGCCTCTGTTATTCAGCTTTGGAGCCCCATTGTCATGTAAATCAAGGTTTAATTCATATGCGCATTAGGGGGAAATCTAGAGCTGAGACCAAAACCCATACCGGATAAGGCACATCCCCAAAGCACTTTGCCTGCGTTTTCATATGAATTAAACAGGAATTAACATGAAAATGGGGCTCTAAAGCTGGAAATTTCTCTACTGAGTCAAGACTAGAAATAATGATAACCATTAATGAAGTAAACACTTTAAACAATAATCACAATTTCTAACCAATGAAAATTTTATCTCTCATTGAGAACAAGCATATTCTATAGCTTCAGATGATCCCTTTGCAAATTTGTCAGGAGCATTTTATCACATAGTATGTATAGGTTTATTAGAAGAAATACTTTACTAGGTTTACTAGAAGAAAAATAATGAAATGATTTAAAATTGAATTATACAGTAAATGGAAAACATCACAAAGTATAAAAAATTACAAGTTCATAAGTAACAATTAGAATGTACAACGTTATTATAAAGTGTTTACTGACCAGAACCTATTTCTACAGTCTTCACATTGTTCTACAAGTAAAAAAAAACATTATAGTTTATCACTAGTTTATGAGCCATAGAAAAACACTTACTGAATCAAATCTGTTACATATTTTACTATAGCTATACAATGAAAGAATACAAACAAAATGCCTTTCTGTGAAATAAAGTTAAAAACAGATTGCTGTCTTTAGGCTGAGGCCCCACATTGCGGAAACGCAGCTTTTTCATTGGAGATTTTGCTGCGTTTTTTTGAGCCAAAGACAGAAGTGGAAAGAGTAGAAGGGAGGAGTATAAGAACTTCCTATATACTGTATTACCTATTTCTTTTGTAGCCATTCTTGGCTTTGGCTCAAAAAAAAAAAAAAACACAGCAAAATCTGCAACAAAAAAACTGTGTTTCCACAATTTGGGGCCTCAGCCTTAAAGGGGTATTCCCATGAACATAACCATTTTTAAATTTGTAGATAATTAAAAGTTAAACATTTTTGCAACTATAAGTAATTAAACATTTTGCAGAGTTTTAAAGATTTTCTCTAAATATCTTGTGGTCACGAGTTGTTGTCTTGATAGGTTGCCAGTGGATATGACTGTGAATGCAGGAACTTTCTAAGGTCAGAAAATCAGCCATGATTTCCTTAATGTGGCCGGGATATCTTCTGATGGCTGAGTTCCTGACAAGTTCCAGACCATAGAAAGATTCTGCATACGTGGTCGTATCCATTGGCAACCGATCAAAACAACAGGCTGTCACCACTAACATAGTTAGAGAAAATCTTTAAAACTCTGCAGAATTTTTAGCTACTTATATTTGCAAAAATCTTTAACTTTGCATTATCTAAAAATATAAATATGATTGTGTTCATGGGAATACCCCTTTAAGGTTAAGGACCCAAGTAGCGAAGCTCAACAAAAAAATGCATCAGAAAAAGACACAGCGGAAATACATTGCAGTTTTTTTCCACAGCATTTTTCATTGCATTTTCGCAGAGTTTTCCTCTGCAGACTTCCTGCCCATGCTTCCAGCGTTTCCGCAGGTATAATTGACATGCTGTGATTTTCAAAAATGTGAGTGTTTTTGAAAATGCTTTTCCGCTGCAGATTTTTCTCTGCAATTCCTATGCATTTTACAGTACCTGCAAAGTGGATATGATCCTGGTTAATCCAGAATCGCAGCATGTCAATTATACCTATGGAAATACTGTGGAAAAAAATGCAATGCGTTTCCGCAACATTCTTTTCCGCAGCGTTTTTTTGCCGCGGCTTGCTACGTGGGGCCTTAGCCTAATACTGCTGAAACAACACCCCAGTGGTGTCTAAGTAATTCCAATATCATTCAGGGCAAAATAATAACACCGTACTAAATAATAACAGAGCTGATACAATTACACAAAATTTGGCCACGAAGTGGATGATGTTAGAGGGGTCCAAGCAGTACAGGCCCAAGAGGCATTTTTCCTTTTAATTCAACTATAAATCTGCCAAGTCTTTATGAAGTGAAAACACAAATGCATGTCGCTGTATCCACAAATTTTGCTCATATTTTGGAAAAATATAATGGAATACCTTGTAAATTGAGCAATACATGAAGTGGGTTCATATGAGAAAATATCAGATAGTTCCCAGTTTTTAGTATGGCAAACCACTATATCTATGTAATAGATGCAGCATTTTTTGGTTAGTGATGTAGGCAATAATTTATCTACAGTACCTTTTGCCATTCATGACTTTAATCCTCTCAACCAATTATTGAGGAGAGTTGGAAAGAATGGACCAGCATAGTGAGATTACTCACCATTTTCTGCAATCCAAGGAAACATTAACAAAATCATTCTGGTTAACTAATTCCTGCCCTATGACATACTATTACATCAGGAGCAGGTATCTGTTGCTGCAAACTGACATAATAGTACACCATGACTATGGCACCATCGGGACAGGATTTCATATGTAACACTCAGCTGACATCCTATTTTAATGGCTGGGAGCAGTGAAAACACAGTTCATAGATTTATAGATGCCTGTTTTTAGATAATTGTTAGATGCCACCATCAAAAATGGTAGTGACATCTAAGGGTGTGTTCACACGGAGGAATTAAAAATAGTACATTACTTATCCTGCATAGTGAATGCTGTAAAAAATAAAAATAAAATCAACAACAAAATTGCTAGTTTTTGATCACATCAGGCCAGATTTATTAAGATTGGTGTTTCATATGCCAGTGTTAATAAAGGCCTCAATACTGTAGGTTCAGGACACTGCTGACTGACATAACAGGGATTGTGGTGCATGTTTGCAACAAAAAAGGGCCTTGCGCCAAATGTATGCAACAATATCATTCCTCTACGCCAGAAAACTGCCAAAGAGGGATTCATAAAGTACCCCCATTGCCTCAAAAAAAAATTATAAAAAAGTCACAAATAACCCAAAATGATACCAGTAGAAACAACTGATCCCACAAGAAACAAGCCCTAACACAGCTCCGATGAAGGAAAAATAATATTATTTATAATAATAAAGTAATATACTTATATTGCAAAAATGTTCAACTTTTAAATATCTACAAATTTACTGTAAATATGGCTATGTTTGTGGGAATACACCTTTAAGTATCAAACTATGCCACGTCCTTAAGAGGTTAAGGATAACTACACTATAGAGCAATGGTCTCTAATCTGTGGCTATGTCACAGTTGCACCACTACAACTCCCAGCAGCCTTCATCTCTCAGGGCATGCTGGAAATTGAAATTTACAACAGGTGAAGACTCACAGGTTTGAACTTCAAAGCTAAATATAAAAACGCTAAATAAAAGCGCTCTAATGTATCTTGAACTTGTTACTTACTTTACACTTGGAAATATCTTGAAATGGAATGTCTGTACTGTAGATAAAAAATAAAGACATGGAGAATATGCCCATTAATTCATCTGCTTCTATTATAATTAACCAGTTCAAGAGCGAGTCATTTTTCTCTGTTCATGACCAGACACATTTTCGTGTCAGAAAGGGGAAAATAGTGATTTTCAGATTTTTAATAGCATAAAGTTCAACTAAAAATAAATAAAATATTTTATTTATTTGTTTCCCCTATCATTTTTATATATGATATATATATTAGTCATGTAAGTTGTGTGTCACTGGGGATGAGGCTAAAAGCTCTGACATTCAATTACGTTTTTATTTTGCTTTTTAGGAATTCTAGTGTTTTTATTGTTTACTAATTTCGTTTTATTGTATACTTCATAACAGCCATAAGGTCATAGAGTCCTTTGGGAGGCATTTCAATATAATTTTTTTTATTTTTGATTTCCCCCATAACTTGGGCTGACATATTAGCCCCAGTTACATGGGGAATACAGCCTCTTGAGATTTAGTGCAGAGCTAATCTGTATCTGCTAAGGCTAGGTTCACATCAGTGCTTGGGTTTCTGTTCTTTGGGACCGCTTGGGGACCCAAAAAACGGAAACCGAGTCCACCCCAAAAGCGGTTACCCGCGGAACCCCGTGGACCCCATAGATTATAAAGAGACCTGCCGGGTTTCCACTCAAAAAAAGCAGAGAGAAAAGTTCTGCTTTCAGGACTTTTCTCTCTGCATTTTTAAAGTGGAATGGGGAGCGGAATCTCCGCCCACTCACTGAGCACAGATGTGAATTAACCATAAGACCCAGCAGCTTCTGCAGCTGCCCAGTATCTAGCAATTACATAATTGTTAGAACCAGAGCAGGAAGCTTAAAGAGGTCCTTTCATGTCCTCATGCATATGCGGTTTTATATACTGCTAGAAAGCCGACAGTGCGCTGAATTCAACAAACTATTGGTTTTTCCATTACATGCCCCGGGGCTTTAGATATGAGGAACACCCTTCTGACAGTGGGGAGATATCGGTGCCAAAATTCACAGCGCTGATATCTCCAGCCGCGGGGCACAGTATGGGAAAACTGTCGGCTTTCTAGCAATATATAAAACCACATATGCATGAGGACAAGAAAGGTCCTCTTTAATGGCTACTTTCTTCACTGTATACTGTAAACTCATTGGGGGGACTTCATCAATCCCACTATGCCAGTTTCTAGGGGATGACATTTGGTGCAAGGCCCATTATATGTACAGCATTTGAGGGCATAATAAACCTATCCTAG
The DNA here is from genome assembly GCA_947044405.1 of Leptodactylus fallax. Taxonomy (NCBI): domain Eukaryota; kingdom Metazoa; phylum Chordata; class Amphibia; order Anura; family Leptodactylidae; genus Leptodactylus; species Leptodactylus fallax. The sequence goes on along the minus strand of CAMRHE010000197.1, from coordinate 1,318,874 downwards.
AAGGACCACCTTCTAGAAGTACTTTAGTACATCAGAGACCCTATCAATGGTTAGGTTGTAAAATCTTTAAGGTTAAGGCTCCACATAGCAGGCCGCAGCAAAAAAGCACTGCAGGAAAAACCGCGGCGGCAACGCATCACAGTTTTTCCTGCAGTGGTTTCACAAAATGTCCGCAGAGGCTTCCACTGCAGACTTTCTGCTTCAATTATACCTATAGGGAAACTGCCTGAGTTTCTGTAGGTATAATTTACATGCTGCAACTTACAAAACCACAATGGTTTTGCAAATTGCAGCATGTCCGCTGCACATATTTTTCCTCAAGGTGTGGATGGGATTCACTAGAATCCAATCCACCTTGCAGTGATGGTAAAATGCCACGTTTTTTCCATAGTGTTTACACCATTTGGGGCCCCGGCCTATAATAGCTGTCCAAGACTAGTTGTTGATTGTCTATCATACCCCCACCCTCCTCAAGCAGCTGCTGTGTCTGTCAGATCTGAAGAATGTAAGAAGCCAGAAGCAGATGGCTCCATACACTGTGTAGTGGTTAAGCAAGGGTACTGCTAGTCACCTTCCATTCAACATTTATTAAAATGTAACTTACCTTAGTGTATTCAAATCTTCAGCATTTGCTGGTAGAAGAAGCAATATAGAATTTATCTTTTGTGCCTTTGCATTGCCTGGATATGTACTCAACATGGTATCATCTTCAACATTGTGGCTGAAGCTAAGAAGAAAACATATTACCTTTCTTTTGTAAATGCTTCAGATTATACACTGTAGTGAACTGGATTTCCAAACCAAAAATAATAACAGGTTGGGAATCTACATTTTAAGGAATTTTTGACATTTTTATTGCATTTTTCCCAAAAAGCATGTACAAATTATGCTAAAAATTTAAACAGTTCCTAGTACATTTTTGCACATTTTCTTTCAGGGCAATAGTAGTATGTTCTCAATTACATGTAAAGCCCTTCAGTAATATCCACTAGCTTGCTTTAGCTAAGGTATTTATTCTCAACTTTCCCAAGTGTAGTGGAACAGTCACAAATTTTGGCCACAATGCTGTTGTTTACGCCACCCCCACCCAGCAAATGCCAAAGCAATGATGAGCTTTAATACAAACCTTACAGTAGAAAGTGGCAAAGGGAAGCAAAACACTGCAATAGTGTACAAGAACGAGAGAGACTAGTTAAAGATGACCTTTCACCACCTCCAACAAGTCCAGTTCTTTACATCAATTATTAGGTACCCCTCCACTGATTCTGGCACACTTGGATATTTCTCTCCAGCATCCACCGTTCCTGAGCCCTTCTGACATTACAGATCTTAAATAGCACATCAGACACCAAAACTATCTGCCCTTGTTCAGGAATGGTGGGGGCTACAGAAAAAATTCTAACTGTGCTGGAATTCACATATGCTAAGCACTTGAAAGGTCCTCTTTAAGAGGCGGCTTAAATTTGCAATAGGGTACTCTATTTGTCTGTCACATAATAGCATTATCTAAGAAATTTTTGTCACTACTGGCTTTTATATGCTACGGTATAATTAGGAATTGTGTTAGCATACAGTATCCCAGCAAAAGCTTAATCCTGGTAACACAAAATTCATTTATGAAACCATTTCTACTCAAACATGGTGTATCTCACCATGAAACCTGAATGCCTTTTATAAACTTTTGCAAGAGTTGAAAAACTTACACAATCTGTATAGAGCTTTCACAAGTTGATGGATTTACATTGTACATGTTTATTTCCCCATATAGACTTCCAGTTACAATAACAATATAATCTTCCATGATGAGTGCATCAACACATACGATCATTCTTCTATGTGACGTGGTCTAGGAACATTGTTAAAATATGAATTATATACATTGTTTGTGTTTTTATGCATTCAAAACATATATATATATATATATATATATATACTGTATATATACACACGCATATAAAACATATATCTTCTATACACACATAGCAAAATAAAAAGTGTTAATTTTCAAATACTTCACATGTTACAAGAGAGAACATGAACATCTTACTTTTAGGTCTATGCAGAGTATAGAGCACATAGATGTATCCATTCTTACTGTGGTTCAAATTTGGTTAAGGTCTCCAATTTCTCACAAAACAATTTTAATATAATATTATACTAGCAAAAATCCTTGAAAGGCTGCAGTTTAATACACAACCACTGTGCAGCAGCACATAAAACCATATAGCATGTCAGTTTGTGACACAATATTGCAAAATACTTTTACCATGAAAAGCTAGTTATCTCATGACTCACATATCTGGACATTTCCAGTTGAGAAGAAAGACAAAGAAGGACACTTTAAATCAATGTTTCCCAATCTGGGGATTTGTGTGATCAGATGAGGGGTTCTCAGTAACACAGCAATAAAACCAAACAAACTGCTTTCATCCTGCTCCAATATGCTTTACATATAAGTGGTTCCAACCACTCAGCAGCTGCTGAGAACAGTTGATCAGTGAGGATGTAAAATTTAGATGATCGGGTATAATAAGTTGTTACAATAGTCTAGATTTGAAAATAAAAAAATGAAAAACATTTATGTGGCAAAGTGCAAAAAAAGAAAAAAAAATGTAGTGATTTATGGTAGCAATTGCATCCAATTGCATCCATTTACATTAGGTACAATACTTTAACTATTTCCTAGGGCTATTCAAGCAGAACGCTATTTGGAAAATTATGTAATCTGGTCTGCATGGCCAATATTCCTGCGGAAACAACACAATGAATTACTGTGGTTCTGTGGTTCTGAAGGCCAAAATGAAATTCCAACCCATTACTAAATAGGTGTCTATAATAAGAGGTCATGTATATTGTTATTAACAAAATTGCTTTATTGGAAACAGGGGCATAGCTATAAAACAGAACTGCAGTCTCCAAGCCTCTTGTGCCTGAAATTTCCATAGGTCCCTCTGCCACATAAAAAGACACATCATTATAAATGGCACATGGTCAGACAGGGACCTAAAGGCTTCAAGTTTGGCTTCTACTCTGGAACCTTAACATGGATCAGGACACTCCCATTGCTTCCCTGTTAACCACCATCAGACTGGTTAATAATAGTCTTCATTTACAGTACATTTGGCACAAAGATGATACATTAACAAGGTCAAACCAATACTGCACATACCTGCTGTTGAACTACACCTAGCTTTGGATAGAATATGATTTTGTTTGCTGATAAGCATTTGGTGCATCTTCCAAGTCTGTTCTGCACTGGTTCTAACATTTTGTACCAAACACCAATATCTTCATTAAATTCCATGGTTACAAATAAGGTAGGACTGTCCTCCTTTCCCTTAGAAAGAGATGCAATTGTGTTACTCATCCGCCTTTCTGGTATATTATCTAAGCAAATACTTGCATACCATCTTCCATATGCTACCATTTCTTAGCCATTTATTTATTACTTGTATCAGTTGGTATCCCCAGTGCCACTCACAATATAATATCTGTGTAACATAAATATTCTGGGACTAATTTCTATGCTGGGAGCGGTGGGATAATAATTAAAAAAAAAAGAAAACAGGATAACATCTCCAATGTTGTGCTCACAGGATAGTCTTTTGTTCAGTATTTTACATTAATATTTTTATGCCAAAACCAAGAATGAAATGCTCACACTGTCAGACTGTGTAAGGATAAAGGCAATGGAAACTCCTAGTTACTGATGTGTTGATAAATTTTCAGGAGTTCTGAGAAAAGATGCTTCTGAATTGTTATTTAACCACTTAACAGTTTTTCCCACCTCCTGCAGGAGACGGGCTGTAAATCTGCTGAGGTTGCAGTTACTAAAACAGCTCTAACTCCAGAGTTGTGGGCTCTAGAGCTATGATCTCGAATCTTGTTTTGAAGCCAAGACCCGTGCCTGTAAGCCCATTAGAACCAGTTATCACGTGTTGAAGTGAAGCTGTTTACATTCACAGCTGTCATTTCAGCTGGTGTGCAGGGGAACAGATGCAGCTGACAGGGAGAGGTGGATTTCTTATTCTCCTGTCCCTGTGACTTTAAATGACCCCAGAGAAGGGGGCACCATGGACTTTTGCTCATGATATCAGAAAGAATACTTGCCAATTAAACCCTTACGTGTTGCGGTAATTGCTGACCACTGCACCTAAGTGGTTTTACAGGAAAAGTAAAAAAAAAAAACTTTTTTCCCTTTGTTAATGAAGAAACAAACACACAATAGGTGTCGCTCATAAACTAAAATTAGTATGATATTTATTCTAAATAATAAATGCCATAAACCTTAAAGGGGCATTCCCATCTCAAGGGTCCTATCTATACTGCTAGTTTATGTAAATTTTGAAGGGTTTTCCTAAATATATTGATTTACCAATGCTGCTTTGTTTTCCTGCTATGTGAAATTATATATCCCATTGTTTACACAGCGTTTCCATAACCACGGACCTGTGTGATAAGCAGGACAAGTGACATCACTCACTGCTCTCAGTTATCTACAGCTCTGCCGTTCTGCTTATTTCAGCTTGCTGATAAAGCCCTGTCTGTTATCTCTCTATGTAAACACACAGATAACACTGAGTCCCTTCTCTAGAAGCATGTGCATATTATTTGATCTGCATTTATATTACATTTCTAGTAATCATAATAGGTATTGTGATACTTCATAGTGTCCTGCTCAGCAAAATGGGGTGGGGGGGGGGATACAGGAACTGAGAAGAAGAGACGGCAGGCAAAGCTGCTGAAACAGGGAGATGGGAAAACCCCTTTAAAATTCAGATGCTAGAATTGATGTTTTCTTTTCATCCTCTCAAAAGTAAAAAGTAATAAAATCTGATCAAAAAAGTCATATGTCCCTCTACATTGTACCAATAAAACTAAAAGACATCCTGTAAAAAACATGCAGCCAGGTCTATGGAAAAAGAAAAATATTATGGGTCTTGGAATATGGTGACACTCAAGCAGATTAAAATCATCTTCTGTGATAAAAAGTTTTATTATACAGAATTAGCAAAAAAAAAACAAAAAACAACAAAAACTGTATAAATTTGGCATTGTCATAATGGTAGCAACCAAAAATTAACATTAGCATATTATATACCGCTGTGCATTCCTTTAAAAAAATGTATTCGAAAATGTCAAAATTGCTGTTTTTTTTCACTATATTTCCCCCAAAAATACATTTTATGTAAGGATGAGCAAAATAAATAAAAAAAAAGTCACATTTTGTGACATTTTTTGCCATCTAGGGAGTGACGGTTAGGGGTTTAATGAATACAGTGACATAGACATGTTATGATAGTTAACAGGTAGAGGACCCTCTTAATTCTGACTGAATTTGGCTCTGTTTTTCCACCTGGTAATGCATAAAAAAAACTTGGTGTTACCTTTCACCTTGTCAAATTGGTATATTCATACACATTGTGAGCTGTGTAATATGTCTATACAGTCCAACAGTTCAACACTGTCAGATAGTGTAGAGCCACACTACAGTTCCCATGAGAAATAACAGAGGAACAACATTTTTAGGCTAAGGCCCCATATCACTTTTCACGGAAAGTCTGCAGAAGCTTCCTCTGCAGACTTTCTGCCTCAATTATACCTATAGGGAAACCGCCAGCATTTCCATAGGCATAATTGACATGCTGCGATTTCCAAAACCACAACGATATTGGAAATCGCAGCATTTCTGCTGCCCATATTTTTCTGCAATGTGTGGATGGATTCGCTAGAATCCCATCCACCTTGCAGGGACTGTAAAATGCCACGTTTTTTGCCACAGCGTTTCTGCCAAGGCCAAACTGCTGCGTTTAAGCCACATGGGTCCTTAAGGAAATGTGCCAGTCCTATTGCACATTTATCCATTACTTAAAGCCAAAGGTTGTAACAGAAACCTGAATCATTTTTATATTCCCACTCAAGTCCAGGGCTATAATTGTGAGCTGATTATTAATGTCTCTCAGGAAACTTAGTTGACAGAAGCCTTGATCTTCATCTCTATATCCTTTCTTGGGAGGCAAAGCCTTGGTTTCATAACCATTTCCAAAATCCCATATTTTTAATGAACCTAGATAAGAATAAAAAGTATAGCTTTGTAACCTTGATTTTGCCTTCATGCTTCAATAAAGTATTACATATACAGGTGCATCTCAATAAATTAGAATATCTTTGAAATGTTCATTCATTTCAGTAATTCAATTCATAATCAGCGTCTTCCATGATTGTGTGTCCTACTGAACCAGACTGAGGGACCATTTAAAGGCTAAAAACTGTAAACCTTTTATAGATGATCTCTTTAAAGGCCTTATTACATGGGTCGATGATTATGAATGAGCGTGCGACTTATAATGCATTTGCGTATTAACCCCTTACCGACATCCACCATAATAGTACGACGGATGTTAGGTGTTTAGCAGACACCCGGCGCTAATGCCCGCAATCAGTGCCCGCAATGATCGTGGAAATTAACCCCCCTCGGTCCACTTTGACCAAGGCGCCGTTTCACTGGATCGCCGCCACCCGGAGCAAGATTAAAAAAGACCCCTAGGGGGTCTAATAAATGCAAAAAAAAAAACAAAATAAAAAAGTAAAAAAAAATAAAATAAAAAATTAGTTAAAATCACCCCCCTTTCCCTAGAACACATTTAAAAGTAGTTAAATGCTGTGAAACACATACACATTAGGTATCCCTGTGTCCGAAAACACCTGGTCTACAAATCTATAAAAATATTTTTGCTGTACGGTAAACGCCGTAGCGGGAAAAAAAATCAAAAGCGCCAAACCGCAGTTTTTTCACTGTTTTGACTGTGATAAAAATTTGAATAAAAAGTGATCAAAGCAATACTAATTCCCCAAAATGGTATAACTAAAAAGTACACCTGGTCCCGCAAAAAAAGACGCCCTATGCATGTGTCAGAATATGGCGACTTTTAAAAAAAATATATTTTTGCACAGTTTTGGATTTTTGTTAAGGGGTTAAAATGTAAATAAAACCATATAAGTTTGGTATCCCCGGAATCGTACCAAAACATAGAATACAGATGACATGTCACTTTAGCTGTAGAGTGAACGCCATAAAAACGAAGCCCGTAGGAAAGTCGCACAAATTCACTTCTTCAAATCCACCCCATTCTGAATTTTTTTTTCCAGCTACCCAGTACATTGTACAGAATAATAAATGGTAACAACATGAAGAAAAATTTGTCCCGCAAACATTAAGACCTCATATGGCTCTCAGAACGGAAAAATACAAAAGTTATTGGGTTTGGAAGGGGGGGGGAGTCAAAAACGAAAATCGAAAAATGTCACTGGTGGAAAGGGGTTAAAGACAATTGCATCCATGCTTTTATATATTACGGCAGATACAGTGGGTATGGAAAGTATTCAGACCCCTTTAAATTTTTCACTCTTTGTTTCATTGCAGCCATTTGCTAAAAGAAAAAAAAATTAATTTTATTTCCCATTAATGTACACTCAGCACCCATCTTGACAGAAAAAAAAAACAGAAATGTAGATATTTTTTGGGGATCCTCTGCGATTCTTCCTTGCAGATCCTCTCCAGTTTCGTCAGGTTGGATGGTGAACATTGGTGGACAGCCATTTTCAGGTCTCTCCAGAGATGCTCAATTCGGGTAAGGTCAGGGCTCTGGCTGGGCCAGTCAAGAATGGTCACAGAGTTGTTCCGAAGCCACTCCTTTGTTATTTTTGCTGTGTTCTTAGGGTCATTGTCTTGTTGGAAGGTGAACCTTCGGACCAGTCTGAGGCAGGGGCGTAACTACTGGGGTAGCAGTGATAGCGACTGCCACAGGGCCCGGAACATTACGGGGCCCGGAGCCCTGTGGCAGTCGCTACCGCGAACCCCACAAACACTGCTATCGTTATACTCCGGGGTCTTTTGAGACCCCGGAGTATAACGATCGGGGGCCCAGGGGAGGTGAGCGAACATAAAAAACACTGTAACTCACCTCTCCGCCGCTCCGCAGGCTTCGGGCCTCTTTGGTGATGTCCCAGACGTCAGCCGACGTCATTATGCGTCACAATGCCGGCCTGGATCACGCGAGATCCGGTCCGACATTGAAGATGGCCGAAGTAGCGCACGGGAATGCACCGGAGCAAGGAAGAGGTAAGTTGCAGTGTTTTCTATGTTTCTATCCTCCCCTGGGTCTCCGATCATTATACTCTGGGGTCTGAAAAGACCCCAGAGTATAATAATCGTTCATGGGTGGTCCACTATGGGGCATAATACTGTGTGCAGGGGCCACTATGGGGAATAGTAGTGTGTGCAGGGGCCACTATGGGGCATACTACTGTGTGCAGGGGCCACTATGGGGCAAACTACTGTGTGCAGGGGCCACTATGGGGCAAACTACTGTGTGCAGGGGCTACTATGGGGCAAACTACTGTGTGCAGGGGCTACTATGGGGCAAACTACTGTGTGCAGGGGCTACTATGGGGCAAACTACTGCGTGCAGGCGCCACTATGGGGCAAACTACTGTGTGCAGGGGCCACTATGGGGCAAACTACTGTGTGCAGGGGCCACTATGGGGCAAACTACTGTGTGTCGGGGCCACTATGGGGCAAACTACTGTGTGCTGGGGCCACTATGGGGCAAACTACTGTGTGCAGGGGCCACTATGGGGCATAATATTGTGTGCAGGGGCCACTATGCTGCATAATACCGTGTCCAGGGGCCACTATGGGGCATAATACCGTGTGCAGGGACCACTATGGGGCATAATACCGTGTGCAGGGGCCACTATGGGGCATAATACCGTGTGCAGGGGCCACTATGGGACATAATACCGCGTGCAGGGGCCACTATGGGGCATAATAGTGTGCGCAGGAATGCGGTTTGTGTGTGGGGGGTTGGGGGCAGCGGTTTGGGGGGGTTGGGTGCGGCGGCTTGGGAGGGTTGGGGGCGCCGGCTTGGGGGGGCCCCATGTCAAATGTTCGCCTTGGGGCCCAGCCATTCCTACTTGCGCCACTGGTCTGAGGTCCAGAGCACTCTGGAAGAGGTATTCATCCAGGATATCTCTGTACTTGGCCGCATTCATCTTTCCTTCAATTGCAACCAGTCGTCCTGTCCCTGCAGCTGAAAAACACCCCCATAGCATGATGCTGCCACCACCATGTTTCACTGTTAAGATTGTATTGGGCAGGTGATGAGCAGTGCCTGGTTTTCTCCACACATACCACTTAGAATTAACGCCAAAAAGTTCAATCTTTGTCTCATCGGACCAGAGAATCTTATTTCTCATAGTCTGGGAGTCCTTCATGTGCTTTTTGGCAAACTCTATGTGGGCTTTCATATGTCTTGCACTGATGAGAGGCTTCCTTTGAGCCACTCTGCCATAAAGGCCCGACTGATGGAGGGCTGCAGTGATAGTTGACTTTGTGGAACTTTCTCCCATCTCCCTACTGCATTTCTGGAGCTCAGCCACAGTGATCTTTGGGTTCTTCTTTATCTCTCTCACCAAGGCTCTTCTTTCACGATTGCTCAGTTTGGCTGGACAGCCAGGTCTAGGAAGAGTTCTGGTCGTCCCAAACTTTTTCCATTTAAGGATTATGGAGACCACTGTGCTCTTAGGAACCTTGAGTGCTGCAGAAATTCTTTTGTAACCTTTGCCAGATCTGTGCCTTGCCACAATTCTGTCTCTGAGCTCCTTGGGCAGTTCCTTTGACCTCATGATTCTCATTTGCTCTGACATGCACTGTGAGCTGTGAGGTCTTATATAGACAGGTGTGTGCCTTTCCTAATCAAGTCCAATCAATTTAATTAAACACAGCTGGACTCCAATGAAGGAGTAGAACCATCTCAAGGAGGATCAGAAGGAAATGGACAGCATGTGAGTTAAATATGAGTGTCACAGCAAAGGGTCTGATTACTTATGACCATGTGATATTTCAGTTTTTCTTTTTTAATAAATTTGCAAAAATATCTACATTTCTGTTTTTTTTTTCTGTCAAGATGGGGTGCTGAGTGTACAATAATGAGAAATAAAATGAACTTTTAACTTGCTTTTAGCAAATGGCTGCAATGAAACAAAGAGTGAAAAATTTAAAGGGGTCTGAATACTTTCCGTACCCACTGTACATTCTTTTAACTGAACCTTGTTTTGCTTCAATCCCCTTTTCCCTTTGACTTTGGACTCTGAGATGAATGTACAGCTTAATTTTTTTGCAATTTATAACATAGAAGTGACAAACCATTATAAGCTCCAGTAGCAAAATGTAGTCCATTCCTATGAATAGCAGCAGCAGTCACTTCAATAGTTGGTCCATGGGCATCTTTGATTTCATATATTTGATGACCTGTCTCCATTTCCCAAACCTACAAGAGATAAAAGTGCTCTTAAAGGGGTTTTCTGGGCAAAATATGTTTTTTTTAAAACATGTCTGTTAGTGCTTTTAATGGGTTAATAAATGCAGTCATATACCTTTAGCCGTGTTTTGAATGATTTCTGGGTGTCTCTGGGAGCTCCTGCATTTGTTTACATGGTTTAGCTTCCTGCTATGTAACTTCCACACTAACCCCTCTCACCTCACTCCCCCCTCCTTCCTCTCTCCCTCCCTCCTCTCTCTCTCTCTCTCCCTCCCACCCATACACCCCCTCCCTGTCTCTCTAGATATCCCACCGATGACTAGCCCTTCCCTACCTACTGAGCCCAACCCCCCGACCCTATTATATACTTACCTCTCTTCCTCCCATGGCTTCTTCCTGCACAACGGCCCCTCCTTCTTTACTGATACTGCAGGCGCGCGCTCTTCTCCAAGTGTTGCTCTGCAGCAACTATCCACTTGTACTGCGCATGCGCGGAAGATGCGCAGCATGGGTGGATTATCAACAGCAGTGTGCAAAGCAGCGCTGGCAGAAGCGGCAGCAGTCAGAAAAGAAGGAGGAGCCATCTCGCAGGAAGAAACCTGAAAGGTAAGTATGATGGAGTGGATGGGGGGGAGTAGTAGGGATGATCCGTTTCTGGAAATGGGGAAATGGATTGTCACTGGATAATCAGAAAATGTCCATGGGGCATTCACATGATATATATATATATATATATATATATATATATATATAGTATATATTAATTTTTGATTAATTATGTTATTTAGAAAGTAGGAGGGGGGAGGGTGTTTAGATTTCCATTTATCCCGGACAAATGGGATAAACTTAGCTGTAAAGTTATCTTTCTGCAATCAATGATAAAATATCTTATTGCAGGATTGTATGAAAATATCAGTGTGCTGGTGTCACTAAATGCTCCTCAACTGGAGGGAAAAGGTTGAGGACAAGACTATTGGCTCCATAATCATCATCATCAGTGCTTCTTCTCCCTCACAGGACACACCTACTCATCATATATATAGGAATTTACGTGCTATTAACACCAAGCACCTCTCAGATACTCTACAGTCCTCTCTGTCCCCCATCTTCTCAATCTCCTGTCCCAATCTGGCCACCAGTCACTATAATGAAACCCTTAAGAGTGCGTTGGATGAGGCGTTGGATGAGGCGGCTGCCCCCTCCACTCGAAAAGTTAGATGCAGGAGGCATCAACCCTGACAGACACCACAGACACATTTTCTTCAGTGGTGCTCTAGGTGTGCTGAACGTCTGTGTAGAAAATCACGTACACGTGCAGACTTCCTCCGCTTTAAATTTATACTTAAAGCCTATATTTCTGCCCTTCACCTCGCCAAACAAGCCTATTTCACCGCTCTCATCTCTTCTCCTGTAACCCTAAAAGGCTATTTGAAACTTTTCACTCCTCACTCACCCCCAAGGTGCAGATGCCATTCACAGACCTTAGCACAGATGACCTGGCCACTTTTTTTCCATTACAAAATTGATAAGATCCGTCAGGAAATAACTGCCCTATCCCCAGATGGCACTGACCCCCTCACCAGCCACATTTCAGACTGTTCATTCTCATCTTTTGAACCTGTTACAGAGGAGGAAGTATCTCAGCTACTTTGTTCTTCTCGTCCTACAACCTGCAGTAGTGACCATTTCCCCTCACACCTTCTCCAGTCTCTGTCACCTAATGTCACGACTTACCTTACTAAAATATTTAACCTCTCTCTCTCGTCTGGAATTTTCCCATCCTCTTTCAAACATGCTGTCATAACCCCTCTATTGAAGAAACCCTCCCTTGACCCGTCCTGTGCTGCTAACTATCGACCTGACTCTAACCTCCCTTTCATCTCCAAAATCTTGGAACACTTGGTCTATTCTCGTTTAATCCGCTATCTTTCTGCTAACTCTTCTTGACCACTTACAGTCAGGCTTCCGCACTCTGCACTCTACTGAAAGGGCCCTCACAAAAGTCTCCAATGATCTCCTGACGGCTAAATCCCAAGGTGACTTCTCTCTTCTCATTCTTCTAGATCTCTCAGCAACATTTGACACTGTTGACCATCAACTCCTCCTCACTATGCTCCGCTCTGTTGGCCTCAGGGACACCGCGCTCTCCTGGTTCTCCTCTTATCTCTCTGACCGCACTTTCTGTGTATCATTTGCGGGCTCTGTTTCTTCCACTCTTCCCCTTGCCGTTGGGGTTCCTCAGAGCTTGGTCCTAGGCCAGTGATGGCGAACCTTTTAGAGACCGAGTGCCCAAACTGCATCCCAAAACCCATTAAATTATCGCAAAGTGCCAACACGGCAATTTAGCCTTAAATTAACCAGGATCTGTTTTATATTGACCATGCAATGTTATTACAGCCTGTAATAATATCACATGTCTGCTATAAAACAGATACTGTGTGTATAAATAGTGAAGGGCCCCAACACAGTACAATGTGCTCCGAAGTGGCCCCCAGACAGTACAATGCGCTCCACCGTGGCCCCCAAACAGTATTATATGCTCCAGAATTGCCCCCACTCAGTATTATATGCTCCAGAGGGGCCCCACTCAGTATTATATGCTTCACAGTGGCCCCCACACAGTATTATATGCTCCACTTTGGCCCACCCAAACAGTAGTATATGCTTCACAGTGGGCGCCCACACAGTAGTATATGCTCCACAGTGGGCCCCCACACACAGTAGTATATGCTTCACAGTGTCCCCCACACAGTATTAGATGTTTCAGTGTCCCCCATACAGTATTTGAAGCATCTAATACTGTATGGGGGACACTGAAGCATCTAATACTGTATGGGGGACACTGAAGCATCTAATACTGTGTGGGGGACACTGTGAAGCATCTAATACTGTGAGGGGGACACTGAAGCGCCTAATACTGTGAGGGGGACACTGTGAAGCATCTAATACTGTGTGGGGGACACTGAAGCATCTAATACTGTGAGGGGGACACTGTGAAGCATCTAATACTGTGTGGGGGACACTGCAGCATCTAATACTGTATGGGGGACACTGAAGCATCTAATACTGTATGGGGGACAATGAAGCATCTAATACTGTGTGGGGGACACTGAAGCATCTAATACTGTGTGGGGGACACTGAAGCATCTAATACTGTGTGGGGGACACTGAAGCATCTAATACTGTGTGGGGGACACTGAAGCATCTAATACTGTGTGGGGGACACTGAAGCATCTAATACTGTGTGGGGGACACTGAAGACTCTAATACTGTGTGGGGGACACTGAAGCATCTAATACTGTGTGGGGGACACTGAAGCATCTAATACTGTGTGGGGGACACTGAAGAATCTAATACTGTATGGGGGACACTGAAGCATCTAAGATGCTTCAGTGTCCCCCCCCACACACAGTATTAGGTGCTTCAGTGCCCCCCCCACACACAGTATTAGATGCTTCAGTGTCCCCCATACAGTATTAGATGCTTCAGTGTCCCCCATACAGTAGTATATGCTCCACAGTGGGCCCCCACACAGTAGTTTACGTTACTTACCCAGTCCCACGGAGCGCGTCCTCCTCCTTCTTCTGTTCACAGGCGCTGATGAATGACGTCATCGCGCCTGCGTCGGGGCAGAGGTTACACTCTGCAGTCAATGTAGGCCACGGTTCCGCGGACCGCGGCCTACACTGACAGCTTTCAGCTGTATGTACATATGCACATACAGCTGAAAGAAGCGATCGCTCACTAACTGGGAATCCTATACCGGATTCCCGGTTAGTGAGGGATCATGGCGACGGCGCGTGTGCCAACTCAGAGGGCTCTGCGTGCCCTCTCTGGCACGCGTGCCATAGGTTCGCCATCACGGTCCTAGGCCCTCTGCTCCTCTCTCTACACGACCCCCATTGAACAAACCATCACCAGATTTGGCTTCCAATACCATCTTTATGCTGATGACACCCAATTATATACTTCATCCCGTGACATCACCCCTGCACTAATACAGAACACCAGTGACTGCCTCTCTGCTGTCTCAAATATCATGTCTTCGCTCTATCTGAAACTGAATCTCTCAAAGACTGAATTACTGCTGTTTCCACCATCTAATAGATCTATCCCTGATATCTCCATTGCAGTATGCCCGCTGCCTCGGGGTTATGTTTGACTCAGACATTTCCTTCACCCCCCATATCTAATTACTCGCATGCTCATGTCACCTCCACTTCAAAAACATCTCTAGAATCCGCCCTTTCCATACCACAGATACACTAAAGACACTTATTGTCGCCCTGATTCACTCTCGCCTTGACTACTGTAACTCCCTACTAATCGGTCTTCCCCTTACTAAACTCTCCCCTCTACAATCTATTCTGAATGCGGCGGCCAGGCTCATCTATCAGTCTAGACGCTACAGCGATGCCTCCAGTCTGTGTCAGTCACTACATTGGCTGCATATTCAATACAGAATACAATATAAACTTATCACCCTCATCCACGAGGCTCTCCATAATGCTGCACCTCCCTACGTTTCCTCCCTCATCTCTGTCTATCGCCCAACCCGTGCTCTCCGTTCACTCAATGACCTAAGACTAACATCTTCTATTATCAGAACCTCCCACGCTCGTATACAAGACTTCTCCCAAGTTGCACCACTTCTCTGGAATGCTCTATCCCGGACTATCAGATTAACCCCCAATTTCCACAGCTTCAAGCGCAAACTAAAGACATATCTTTTCAGACAGGCCTATCACAACTCCTAATGTAAACCCTTCCGTAGTTAGAATCCCTAAAACGTACCCTCTGTTCACGCTCCTGCATTACCTCACAGGATATGATGCCGTATCAGACTAACTTTATATGTCCAGGCACCGTCTGCACATTAAAGGACACGACTGGTGGCGGCTCATACAGCTTTATATATGTGTAATGACAGTAACCTCTATTACAAAATTGTCTGACCATTGTACAAGCAATGCTACCTCCGATGCCGCCCCTGCTACATCTTGTGTCACCCCCCTCTACCTCATAGATTGTAAGCTCTTGCGAGCAGGGCCCTCAGTCTCAGTGTGTGAATTGACTATTTCTTTGTAATGTATCTTTTTTGTCTGTACTTGAACCCTACAAATTGTACAGTGCTGCAGAATATGTTGGCACTATATAAATAAAATGTATTATTATTATTATTATTATTATTATTATTATTATTATTATTATTACTCACAGGTTGAAAAAAATCAGTCAAGACTACGCTGGGCATCCAATTCCAAGGGTCCATTACCAGGTGTATATAAGTTGTCTTCGTAGTGTATATGCATTTGCCTAGTACCCTGGTTTGTACTTGTCATGCAAAGTTGTTGGAAAATCAGTAATTCATGAATAGTGGTGACAGAAAGAAAAACTCTTCTTGAGTTCTAGTACCATCATATTTGTAGGTGTTGTCTAGCCAATTACATTGTTTTAAAAACTCAGAATGGTATAAAATAAGATGAACCTTACAAATCCCTGGTCACTCCAATTCCAACACTTTTTTCTCTGTCTGTATCATCCCATGTCTCTGAAGCCTCATTGTTCGCACCAAATCTGAGATACTGAACTCTAAATCTTTGCTAATTAAACCCAGCATGACATCAATACATATGAGTGTGCCAGATCGTCCAATGCCTGCACTGCAGTGTGTGATAATAGGTCCGCTTTTGTAGATATACCTCATGTAGGAGATGAAAGTGAGCAGCTGGTTTGGATCTGTGGGGGTATCATGATCTGGCCATGCAGTGAAGTTCAGATGGGCAATGTGTCGTACTTCACCAGTCTGAACATCTTGTAATTTCACAACCCGCAAGACAAAACTTTCCAGCTGCTGTGTTTTCACCAGAGTAAGTTGAAGTTCGTTGGTTATCCGTACAGGTCTGTATAGCTCTTCTGGCCAGTAGCGCTGACATTTTATCTTCCCACCTTCCATTTCTTGGGTCATCATGGCAATCACTGTGGAGTTCTGCTCCCACACCATTTGCCAAAAATCTGGAACTGTACTTGGAAGAGGTCCCTGGCAGGCAATATATGTGAATTCCTCATTGCCCACTGGCATCTTGATAAAACTTGCATTGATATAGCCATCATCTGTACCAAGTGGTACTCGAGTAGAATCATATGGAAGGATGTTCTTATATCTGTTCTTCTTTTTGTTGTCTTTAGTTTGCCCTATAAGACATTCATCCAGTGGTTTTAAATCTTGTAGATCCTCAAACTCCTTGGCTGGCACCCCTTGTTCCAGCATACTGCGTATCTGATGGATAACCAGCTTTAACTTATTTGCTGAGTAGCGGCCCATTGGCATTACTTGCAATAGTGGAAGTGAAGACAGCTTTTCATTTGTTACTTTGAAGCAATCATATGAACTAGATTCTAGTTCATCACTCTTCGTTTCAGGGTTGCCTTGCTTCCCAGTGTTGGATTGTAGCAGTGATCTTTCAATGACATTGTTGTTACTGTAAGATCCCATGCCATTTACTTTGGCTGGCTCGGGAGAGTCATCCGGTAACGAGAAACCATCACAATCTGTGTCTTCTGCTTTTTCATCTAGGTCTTCTTCAGTTTGATCCACTGAATAATGTTCCTCTGAAAGTGCATTCTGACGACTGAGCTGTAGAAGGTTCTGTGTTTGTTCATGGACAACATCAAGCAGGGATTGTATAACATCATTCTGATCATCCTCATCATCCTCCTCATACACACTGTTATTGCTTCCATGCAGATCTGGATCTAAGTTACCATTACACTTGTCTAAAGCAAATGATGCTTCTTTTGGCATAAGTTCACGGGCAACTTCAATCTGTACAAGGCCTTTGGCATTTCAAATACAAGAGACTGCTTTTCCATGTGTGGCACCTCACATACATTCGCCATTTACCTTAAGTAATCTGTCTCCAACCTGTAAGCTCCTCTCTATGTCAGCTACACCCCCAGGATTGATGGACTTGACAAATATCCCATATTCTCCTCCCACCAAGGAAAATCCCAATTCTCCAGATAGAGGCTTTTCCAAAACAACATGGAATAATCTGGCCTCTGGAGCATACACGTCTGTATTGTCCTTTATATGCTTCAAATGTTCTCCACTTAAATAACCATTTATTTGCTTGGCTTTCAAGCCTAAATTAAGGTTTTTATTGTTTGGAACCACTGGATTCCCTTCCCTGGTAGCTTTTAAAACAACCATTGGACGAGCAGATTCCAGAGTATGTTTTACTTCCTCTAGTGTCATATTTGAAGTACTTTCTCCATTTATGTAATGTATGATGTCTAGTGGTCTCAGGGTTCCCTCTTGATCAGTTACTGAGCCTGGCTTGGTATCTTCTACATAGATCACCTGAGAAGGGCTATTTGGACCTCCGGAGAGACACAGACCTAGAGTGTCTGTGTTACATGGCAGTGTAATATCAGGCAAGAGATGTGAGGGCACCTGTGGCTTAGGGATCTCCAGTACACGGCCAAGCACAAGACGAACTGTTTTAGGAGCTGCCCTAAGTAGATTCACTGCTTCAGTATGGCTCATATCTGACACATCTACATCATTGACTTTTATAAGACGATCACCAGGCTGTAGACGCCCGTCACTTTTGGCAGGATCTCAGGAGAAATGAAGTCCTCTTTAACAGGGAAACCAAATGAATGCAATGTAATCCAACAGCAGATTCCACTCAGCACACTGACAGTCCTGCCGAATCCATACACTGAGCTGGGATGTAAGCCAGGATTTAGCAGGTGCTGTCCAGTACATCAACAGCACTGCGAGTCTCTATCTGTGGTATCCATATACACAGTCACAATGTCAATCTCACTGATCCGCCACTGAGCACAGTTCCTTTCACGTGGACTCACTAGTCCTGTTGTCTCTTTACACTCTGTTTGTCTCTGGACCAAGATACAGCTTAGCTGTACAGAAAAATATCCACACCAGTTCAACACAGCACAGACACCTGTCTTCTCTCTTGCCAAGATGGCTGCTGCTCTCTGTCTCGTCACTTCCTGCTTCTCTGCTCACACTCTGTCTGCAGAACAGGCAGGCTGACATAAAAGGGGGGGGTCTCACTCCAGCATCATGTCACAATTACAATGGCTGCTGTCTTAAAGGAACAGAATCACAGAAATACATTCAACATTAACAATTTATACAGACAAATAAAGCTTAGGACAACATTGGCTGTCTCTTACAACTTCATGGGTCAGGAAAAGACTACCCAGACAATAACAGGCTGCAGCAGTGACTTGTCTCAGCTCCCATGGCCAACGATTAGTTGTGCTATCACTAAGTGACGTGTCAGGAGGGACCAGGAGGTAGAGACCAGTAGGGGACCAAGGAAACAGGAGCAGCTGGGGATTGATAATGTGAGTAGGATTTATTTTATACCATTCTTGAAAAATAAATACTAATTGTCTGTACAACCACTTTAATATGTTCATGGTATAATTTACATTTTACTAAATACCTTGAATTTATATTTACCTTTAAAACTGATCCTGAACAGACGCTGAGAAGCTGATGAAAGACCTTGTTATATGCAAGGGCATTTATTGACCTATCATGTGAATGCGGGACTTGTCTTGTGTCTTGAATCATTCGTGTTAGAGGCCAAACATCTAACATGCATGAACCTTGGAAAAATTTTTTACAATAGTGAAAGGGTTAATTGTGTATACAGTAATTGTGCAGCATGAAATTGCAAGAAGACAAGGTTAGACAAGGATAAAATGTAGGAACATCAGCGGCTTAATGCAAAATCTGACCCAGGGACACCCAAACTATCACTTCTTAATTATACTACTGCTGCCCTCTTTTGTAGCAAGAGATTTTGGACCTCCTCAAGCGCCAGAGACCACCCATGACTGCAATTGTTATATTTCTTTATAGTTAAACCACTGCAGCTACAGCAATGTTTTGTAATTCTCTGAAGATAAAGCAACATCTGAGTTTTGATGTTTTGGATATCTGCTGCAATAAATGTACTATAATTTGATACAAAACAATGCCAGTAGCCAAAACAGTAGCCAAGTGGAAAATGTCCTTCCTCAAAAGTGCTTCCAAAGTGATCGTACCTCAGTCCCTAGGTTACAATAGTTAAGAGCAGGGACATAGCTATATGGTGTACAGCAGTAGCAGTCGCTATCAGGCCCTGGACCCTAAGGGGACCCCAAAAGTACCTCTGCCATATAAAATATGCCACTATTCTAAATGGCGCAAAGTAGGTGGCGGCCTCATTTCAGATTTTGTATTTGGGCCAGGAAGCTTCAAGTTACACCTCTGGTTAAGAGGCCTATTCCTGCTGTCTGATAGTTACAGTAATGTGAACAAAGAAAGAAAAGGCACATGGCTAAAAAGAAGGCGCTCAACCCAGTTATGTATCAAAAATATAAATAAGTTAAAAACAATTAAAAGAAAGCCAGTCAGTGGAATCTAGAAAATGGTAGGAAAACTTTATAGTAGTTGGTGAGGTCTATTCAGAACTGTATGTGCACACTAAGTGTGGAATATGTAATCTATGAAGCTAACCCTGCCAATACAGGCCTACAATCTATACAAACAATTGCCATCTGTGAAATATAAAAAAGGAAAATAATGAATAAATAATACACTAATACAAGTAACCACATGATTTGTGATCAATATATATAAATATAACATGTGAAAATATAGAAGAGCAGGTCATATAACAAAGACAATATAAATCATAATATAAGTCACTATTGAAAAGACCTACATACCATGTATATCACTAAAAATTATGATGCCTACCTAATGATAGATCCACCTCCATCACCCCACACGTATCACCTTCTAAACAGGCTTCTTCAGGGTATAATGGTATGGATATCCATGGTATGTAGGTCTTTTCAATAGTGACTTATATTATGATTTAGATTGTCTTTGTTGCATGACCTGTTCTTATTTATTTTCACATGTTATATTTATATATACTGTATATTGAACATAAATCACGTGGTTACTTGTATCAGTATAATTTATTCATTGTTTCTCTTTTCTTTCTTACATTTCACAGATGGCAATTGTTTGTATAGATTGTAGGGCTGTATTGGCAGGGTCAGCTTCATAGATTACATATTCCACACGTAGTGTGCACATACAGATCTGAATGGACCTCACCAACTACTATAAAGTTTTCCTGCCATTTTCTAGATTCCACTGACTGGCTTTCTTTTAATTGTTTTTAACTTATTTACGGTCCAATAAAGATTTGTTATTTTTTTGATACATAACTGGGTTGAATGACTTCTTTTTAGCCATGTGCCTTTTCTTTCTTTGTTCACATTATTCATTTCCCATGGCTTAGATGCATCCCCATATTATAATAGTGGTGCCCACTGCTTTATCCATTTCAGATGATAGTTACAGTAAGTCTTAGTATGTAGACTGCACCAATTTACTGCCCAAACCCCACTGTTCACTGCTCAACTTCTCCACTCCAAGGTGTTCATTTATCATACCAATTCCTACTTTTTAGTGTCTCAGTCCATAGTATGAGTGGTTTAATCCCGTAGTCTGTGTTGATCTCAGGAGTAATGACTGAAGAGAGCCCTGGAGGATGCTTTAGCCATGTATATGTTTCTGACTAAGCTTCCCCCAACTACTGACTAACTAGGATCAATTAAGATGTAAATGGCAGGTATGTATTTTTTTGCCCTAACACACTTATTCACATTGAACATTATTTTCATAAATCCATTTATCATATATAACATTTTTCTTACCAGTGATAAGTCTAAGATGTCTATTATCAAATATCATGCAGTTTATCTGCCGGTCACAGGGTCCCTGTTCTGTATCAAAGAACACTTGCAGTAATGCAAGAGTGTGTATATCCCATACTCTGAATCCCTAAAAAAATGTACATATATGTTTGACTTACATTCGAAATTTATGTAACAACTTAAATAACAATTCATTAGTATGTAGATATAACATTTATAGAGACATACAAAGTCTTTCTTGAAATACATTGCATTACATATCTTGTACACCTTGCATTATAGCCATGGGACTGTATTTACAATTGGGCAGGCTGCTATGAAATCAGTCAGCAGTGTATTAACAGAAACATCCTTAACATAAGGCTAAGAACCCATGTGGCGTACCGCAGCAAAAAAGAGCTGCGGGAAAAAACGCGGCAACACATCGTGGTTCTTCCTGCAGCGCTTTGCACAGAAAATTCGCAAAGTTGACATGTTGCGATTTCCAAAACCACGACAGTTTAGGAAATCGCAGCGTCTCCACTGCACATATTTTACCGCAAAGTGGGTATGGGATTCGCTACAATCTCATCCACTTTGCTGTGACTGTAAAACGCAGCGGTTTTTCAACGTACATTTTTGTACATCAATTTTGTGACTATTTATGGTTTGGTGTGCGGGCAGAGCTTTGTCGGGGGGGAGGGGTGGACAGGGGATCCATCAGCCCAACAAATTTACTATAATTGACAACAGAAATTTGTGTAAATTATAGCTCAAATTTACGCCAGTAGCTGCTTGGTTTAGAAATGAGCTTCTAAAACAGAAAGAGCAAGAGGTGCATCTAATTTATTATTTACTAAATAAAGCACTTCAGAATTTGGTGCAGATGGGATGAAGACTGACATAGGGATTGTATCTGTGAATTGCATTCTGAGAGATTTAGTTTTTTCACCTTCATATAGTATAGAGCCTGGTGAAATTGCTACAGTGAATGAAAATGACTAGGGCAGTCTCTGCAGATATTGACAAGTTGGATGGCTTGGGATATTTTTGCTTCAAGCATGCAGAATTATAAATCCAACTCTAGCTAGACAACAATTTATAATTCAGTTTACTAAAGGCATGCTAAAATAACTTAACTGCTTATTGCATCTTTTAAAGTTGAAGAGACAATTTCAGTATCAAATCTAAAAGTGGATTTCATACATTTGAATAACAGTGGTCCACTAATGGAGATAGCCAAGTTAGCCGATCACCATAGGTCCACCTTCTTCAATCCACAGTGATCAGATGTTATTGTCAGGCAGAACTGTGTCTGGCCATTTATAATTTTCAAATTATTCAAACAAATACTTAGAAGGATCAGTCGGGAAAAAGCAGGTTAAGGCCGCTCCCACATGGGCAGTATTTAGTCTGTATTTTGTATCAGCTTTCAGAAGCCAAGATCAGACATGGAAGTATAAATGGGACCATTTATACCTCTTCTATATTATATTTTGACATCTAGTTTTGGTATACAAATACTGATGAAACATACTGAATACAGTAAATACTTGTGGTGTCCCACAAGGACACTTCTTGTGCTAAAATGGTAGCCTAGCCAGTTTGGGCCTGATAATGTAATTGGTAGTTAGCTACAGAAGATTACAGGCATGTTTCTGAGAGCACCTTCAGTTCTCCAGTTAACGGCAGCTAGACCTTCAGTAGGCTGCCCCACAGCATTGGGCCCCGGATGCGCCTAGAAAAAACCCTTGTCACTGTACACTGCCTATAAGTGAGAAACTTGGTAGCCATGGCCGAAAAAAGCCCTGCAATTCTCCATCAGTGGATGTAACAGGGGACCAAATTAGGGGGAGATTTTGGTGCTACTGTGATTAGAGAATGAGTGAATAGTCACCATCTTAGATTTCTTCCGCTATGCCAGCTCTGCAGGACATTGCATACTGACTGTGTGAAAAAGTCCTTAAATAAATGATTTCTACTCTAGCTTTATGATGTCCAAATAGCAGAAGCTTTTCATCTTAGAATGTAATTACCCTTGCAGTTGATAGACTGATAATGTGCTGGTCTCTTTCATTGACTGCAATATCTGCAATTGAATATAAATGGCCATATAATTTTCCTATAGGTTTCTTCATACCATTTGGATGCCACAAGCGTATGACTTTATCAGGTCCTGTAATGAAGATATAAATATTAAAAAAAATACTTTCTTATACGTAATTAAAATAAACTTAGGGTATATTCAGAAAGCTGCTGATTTGAAAGAAAATTCAATTTGCATGTAGTACTGCCACAGACCCGCTTGCTGAATTGCCCCATTCAGTCAGTGTGTGGCTATCAGCTGCAGTTTCAATCTCAAGAATTGATATATCAGATTTTTTTTCTGCAACCTGGATTCAATCTAGAAGAATGCATTACCAGACAGGTTCACAATACATTTATGCCACATTTCCGATGCTAAGATTATATGTTATACAGGCCCTATGGAGAATGAAAGCAACAAATGCTATTCACATTTCCTTAGCATCAGTTTTTAATAAATATGTCATTGTTTTTGTAATCAGTAGACACAAGCGTTATTCTTAAAGACATGATCCTACCTCCAGTTATGATCATATTTGCTTTCACACAGTAGGCAAATGCAGTGACTCCATTAGGAATTGAGAATACACGAACAGATCTATATTTTAGAAATAAGTACCTTAGTTAATGTAATAAATATGTGAGTTAAAGGGAACCTGTCAGGTGGTTTTCCACCATAACCTGGTCCCATCATGTACAGGATACAGTAATTCCCTTTCCATTGATGCCCCTCTATATTCTTTCTGTTGCAGCAAAGTGAAGTTATAAATCAGCATAAAAAGTCATATGCAAAATATCCTAAGTAGTCACAGTGGGAGGGGAGGAGCTTCAGCCTAGTCACACTGTCCCCTTACTAATCACACAGCTCATGGGTATCATTAACATCTCCCTCGTGACATCAGGGAGTGAGGGGACTGTAAGGGACACCCTGGAGATGTGATTAGCAAGGGGACAGTGTGACTAAGCTGAAAGGGGTTTGCCTTACTTTTTTATTTTTTTAAACTTGAGCAACCATGCAGATAAACTATCTGCACAGTACCTGTGACTTCACAAAGATCCTATGTGCCCTCTCTTTCACAAGCTGCACACCAATAACACCATTACATTTTCAGCTTGTAACGGCCAGAGTGGTTGGTCCTTATTATGGAGCATGTGACTGTCTGCTTACTAGGGAAAACTACATTTCCCAGGTGCACCTAGCTCTGTGTGCTTCCTAACTGTCATCTGTAGGACGGCACATGTTTGGTTATGTAGTACTGATCTAATAAGCAGCTATGAGAAAGTCCAAGACAAACTGAGCACGAAGTCCTGCATGTCCGACTTTGTTTCCGACGAAAAAAAAGAGGGATTTGCAGCGCAGAGGGTGCAACTGGACACCCGCGCATTGCTTTAAAAACCCATTCAAACGAATGGGGTTTTTAACCAATGCGTCGCTAACCTGTCGGTATCCGATGCCTATTCTGTTTCCTAAGATTTTCACTCGGATTGGCAGCGGACGGACTCAAGCACAGGTGTGAACCCACCATAACACTTCTATTTTTGAAGCATTCTTCTACACCTGCCTAGAACTTTTGAACAGTATTGTATAATATAGATATCAAAAATATATTATACACTTGTTACATTATTTAAATACAAGCATCTATAAAGTAACCGTAAGGGATTGCCCAGCACAGGATTGTGTAGAAAAGATACTGAGGATCTATTCCAAAATCATTCAAAAGGACAGCAGGAGTGATCAACATCTTCAAGATCTTGTTCCCAGGGAAAGAGGTCTAAGCGTACAACAGCTGCCCAGTTGTTGGCTGAATGTATGCTACATGCCCTTTCATACAGAAACATTCAGCTTTTAGATTTTGTGATTTTTAAGAATATTCCCCAGGTGCTTCGCAAAGCACAGGCAGTCCTTTGAATTTCAGCAATGGTGGAAGACTATAGATCTCCTACTACTATAGGAGTGGCTGCAGCATATTGTGATATCACTTGGCACTTAATATATTATTTTAGTATTTCTGTACTGACTTAATAATAATAATGTTTAGACAATATCATGACAACCATACCTGGTATCTTTTATCCTGTTCACATCATCTAGAACCAAGGAATGATCGCTGTCTGCAGAAGCTGAAGCAAAGAGGTTCAGCTCTGGGAAATACTTTACTTTAAGAACCCAGTCATGGTGCAGCTTTCTTCTAAACCTAAAAAAAAAAAAAATCCAAATATATTATTAGGCTGAAGCCCCACGGTGCGGAATTGCAGCTTTTTTTGTTGCAGATTTTGCTGCGGTTTTTTGAGCCAAAGCCAGGAGTGGATTGAGCAGAAAGTGGAAGTATAAGCACTTCCTTTATATTTCCCATTCCTTTTGGCTTTGGCTCAAAAAACCAGCTAAGGCCCCATGTAGCGAAATGTAGCAAAACAACACATTGCGTTTTTTTCCACAGAGTTTTTCATTCCGACTTTCTACCCTTATTATACAGTGCTGGCCAAAAGTATTGGCACCCCTGCAATTCTGTCAGATAATACTCAATTTCTTCCAGAAAATGACTGCAATCACAAATGCTTTGGTAATAATATCTTCATTTATTTTGCTTGCAATGAAAAAACACAAAAGAGAATGAAAAAAAAAGTCAAATCATTGATCATTTTACACAAAACTCCAAAAATTGGCCAGACAAAAGTATTGGCACCCTCAGCCTAATACTTGGTAGCACAACCTTTAGACAAAATAACTGCGAACAACCGCTTCCGGTAACCATCAATGAGTTTCTTACAATGCTCTGCTGGAATTTTAGACCATTCTTCTTTGGCCAATTTCTCCAGGTCCCTGAGATTTGAAGGGTGCCTTCTCCAAACTGCCATTTTGAGATCTCTCCACAGGTGTTCTATGGGATTCAGGTCTGGACTCATTGCTGGCCACTTTAGAAGTCTCCAGTGCTTTCTCTCAAACCATTTTCTAGTGCTTTTTGAAGTGTGTTTTGGGTCATTGTCCTGCTGGAAGACCCATGACCTCTGAGGGAGACCCAGCTTTCTGACACTGGGCCCTACATTATGCTGCAAAATTTGTTGGTAGTCTTCAGACTTCATAATGCCATGCACACGATCACGCAGTCCAGTGCCAGAGGCAGCAAAGCAACCCCAAAACATCAGGGAACCTCCGCCATGTTTGACTGTAGGGACCGTGTTCTTTTCTTTGAAGGCCTCTTTTTTTTCCTGTAAACTCTATGTTGATGCCTTTTCCCAAAAAGCTCTACTTTTGTCTCATCTGACCAGGGAACATTCTTCCAAAAAGTTTTTGGCTTTCTCAGGTAAGTTTTGGCAAACTCCAGCCTGGCTTTTTTATGTCTCTGGGTCAGAAGTGGGGTCTTCCTGGGTTGACGGATAGTATGGGTTGACACTGTTGTACCCTCGGACTGCAGGGCAGCTAGAACTTGTTTGGATGTTAGTCGAGGTTCTTTAGCCACCATCCGCACAATCTTTCGTTGAAATCTCTCGTCAATTTTTCTTTTCCGTCCACATCTAGGGAGGTTAGCCACAGTTCCATGGGCTTTAAACTTCTTGATGACAATGCGCACGGTAGACACAGGAACATTCAGGTCTTTGGAGATGGACTTGTAGCCCTGAGATTGCTCATGCTTCCTCACAATTTTGCTTCTCAAGTCCTCAGACAGTTCTTTGGTCTTCTTTCTTTTCTTCATGCTCAATGTGGTACACACAAGGACACAGGACAGAGGTTGAGTCAACTTTAATCCATTTCAACTGGCTGCAAGTGTGATTTCGTTATTGCCACCACCTGTTATGTGCCACAGGTAAGTAACAGGTGCTGTTAATTACACAAATTAGAGAAGCATCACATGATTTTTCAAAGGGTGCCAATACTTTTGTCCACCCCCTTTTTTATGTTTGGTGTGGAATATCCAATTTGGCTTTTTGACAATTCTTTTTGTGGTTTTCCATTGAAGACAAATTAAATGAAGATATTATTACCAAAGCATTTGTAATTGCAATCATTTTCTGGAAGAAATTGAGTGTTATCTGACAGAATTGCAGGGGTGCCAATACTTTTGGCCAGCACTGTACCTATATGGAAAACGCCAGCGTTTCCGCATGTATAATTGACATGCTGCAATTTTCAAAAATGCAAGCGTGGATTTTTTCCTGTAATGTGTGGATGGGATTGGCCAGAATCCTATTTACTTTTCAGGTACTGCAAAACGGTAAAAATGCAGCATTTTCTCAAAGTGAGGCTTCAGCCAAAGGCTAAGGCCCCATGTACTGAAACGCAGCAAAAAAAAAAAAAAAAAAAACACTGCAGAAAAAAAACCCAATGGAAACGCATCACATTTTTTTCTGCCGCGTTTTTCATTGCGTTTTCACTGAGTTTTTCTCTGCAGACTTTCTGCCCTTATTATACCCATTTCTGCAGGTATAATTGTCATGCTGCGATTTTCATTTCCGCAAGTATAATTGACATGCTCCGATTTTCAAGCTTTTCCGCTGTGGTTTTTTTCTGCAATGTGTGTATGGGATTAGCCAGAATCCTATTCGCTTTGCAGGTACTGTAAAAAGCAGCGTTGAGTTTTCACAACGTGGGGCCTGAGCCTTAGACTGGTTTGTGGTAGCATCTCTGAGAAGTACTTTAGGGGGTCTCAGATAACAGTTGCAAGAAATTGCCTAATAAAAGCATCTGTTATACTTTTACACAAATATATTAAGTAGGATAGTGATTGTGAATATGTGAGTGACTGTAGCAGTGAGTGTGAGTGACATAGTATAAATGTGAAAATGGATAGCAGATTTTCAGCAGTGAGTGATGTTTATATGATTAGTTTCTACTATATTATGAATGTAAGCTCGCTCATAGAATGTAAGCTCTTGCGAGCAGAGCCCTCACTCCTATTGTTTGATATGTTTATTTCTTTGTCACATTGTAATGTCTCCTATTGTCTGTTCATGTGTCCTCTGATTTGTAAAATGCTGTGGAATATGTTGGCGCTATATAAAAAATTTTATTATTATTATTATTATTATATTAAGTAAGAATAAAACAGCAACCATAAAGAAACTCAAATACATGTATATGCTTGAAGGCTACAGCCACAAATCCTTCAGCATACAAGCATTTCCCAATATACTGATAACTATAGATTAATGTTTAAAAACTAGCACCTTACCTCTTAAATTTGCTGGAATCTAAGGTGACTGGGTAACTCGTTTTTATTGACTTTGAGTGTTGTACTTTGAGATCATCGCTTGAAATTGAATATAGACTTACAAATCCAGCGTCATCTCCTACCAATATGTCATCCTGCAAGGACTGGTCTTGAGAAATCACGGTGCAGATGCAACGTAGACAGTGCTCTATTGGTTTAATGCAGATGTAGTTATTCTAATGAGTAAAAACAGTTACAGTGGTTGTCAGTTTGTATTCATTGTATAAAATGTGGCATCTTATATTCTAGGCATTCTAATGGAAAATAAGGCTCATGTATATTTATATACTTAATTCCTCACACCATTAATGGGACTCAGTTAAAAAGGGCATTTCACCACCTCCAACAAGTCCAGCTCTTTACACTAATTAATGCTCCTGAAACAGTTAGAATTTTTTTCTCTAGCCCCCACTGTTCCCGAGAAGTCAATGCTGTTAGTTTTGGTGACTGATATACCATTTAGACTCTGCACTGTCAGGAGGGCGGTGTCAGGCAGGGGCAGGCAATGGGTGTGAGTCTGAGCTCTGACACTGGCTGCCTCTGATTGGAGCTGTGAATCACACTCCTTGTCTAACACTGCCCTTCTGACATTACAGATCTTAAATAGCTCATCAGGCACCAAAAATAACTGCGCTTGTAGCTCGGGAACTGTGGGGGCTAGAGAAAAAATTCCAACTGTGCTGGAATGAGTGGAGCGACCCCTATTCACTGATGTTAAGAACTTGAATTGGTGGAAATGGTGAAAGGTCCTCTTTGAAGTCAGTGTGCATGTCCAGTTACCTCATATTAGGCCTCATGTCAGAATCTTGAGGAGGCACACAGAGTCCCTAAGGTTACATGGGAAAGAGGTGAGGGCACTCTAGCACTAGCGGTGGCTGTGTCATGTGACAAGCAATTAGACTCTCCAACTGACATAGTGTCTTATATGGGGACAGAAAGTCAGTTTCTCTGTTTATTCCTATCTGACTCACTTTGAGGCTCTCATAGGAATGAATAGAGAAATTGACATCCTGTCCAAACTTAAAATGTTTCACTTGACGTGTCTTATTTCTGGTCACATGACACAACTGAAGAACAGATCAAAGTAGATTACCTCTACTACAATTTACATCATGTACCTTTCTAATGGAAGATTTTCATCAGTCCCACAAAAGGGATAAAATCCAATATCTTTATTTCATATATTTAAAGGGAGTCTATTACCTCTCCCAAGCATACTCAACTATCAGAACCACGTTACAGAGACCATTACAGTCATAAACACTATACTTTGTTATGTATGTAACTTTTGTAGATTTGGAGAAAAACAACTTTGATGTCTTATGCAAATGAGGTAGTTGGTGCACTGGGGACAGGCCTTCAGCCCTGGGAGCGCTGCTCTTGTAGTGGGATTTGACCCCTACCCCCACGGCTAAGACATCACCTATCCTAAGCAGCAAGAGCAGTGCTCCAGGGAGCTGAAGGCCCGTCCCCATTGCACCAACTGCCTCATTTGTATAAGACTTCATAGTTGTTTTTCTCCAAATCTACCAAAGTGACAAGCAAACAAAGGTATATTGTTTGTCACTGTAATGTGCTCTGTAACAAAGTGACAGTTTGGGGGAGGTGATAAATTCCCCTCCTGTCAAAAGGAAAATATTATCAGTCTTATAACAGTACCTTGTAGGGTTCCTTCTATACGTTTCAAAGATGGCTTTCTTATATTGCATTGCAGCTCCAGTTGCATGAAAATCAGAATTTTATTTTATGGAAATCAGCTGAAAATGACTTTGTTGGCATTTATTCACCTGCCAGGGCTTTGCACTCTGCTCCAGATAACTGTCCCTAACTACAGAAACAGTGTGACTCTGTGTGGGAGATGTCACTCAAGCAATGGGGGTTGGTGCTAGGCAGCAGATAGGGGCAATTATCTAGAGCAGAGAGTGAAACCACAGCAGGAGAAGAAACTCTTCTTAAGCTTTTTACAGATAATTTACATTAAGAATAAACTGCTGAAAAGGCATCTTTGGAAAGTGTAGAAGCAGCCGTACAAGGTACTGTTATTAGCTTGATACCGATTTTCCTGTTGGCAGACTCCCTTTAACCACTTCCATACCAGATGCTTTACCCCCCCCCTTCCAGACCAGGCACATTTTCAAGTTTTAGCCATGTTCCAGTTTAACTGAAAATTGCTTTTCTATTACTGTGCCAACCTACATGTATTTGGTCTCCTTTTTCTCGGAACATAATGGGCTTTCACATTTTATAACAAAATAAGCAATACATTTTACTTTTTACAAAAATATAGAGGTAAAAGGGCAAAAAAAGTTTTAAAAAATGCTTTTTCCTACATTTAAACACATGATAACCTCAAAAAAATTAATTGTAATAAATATATATTTTCTAAAATATATTTTCTTATTTCTTCTGTTTGTATAGATAGCACATTTGAGTATTTTCTCCATTATGTGGGCCTACAGCAGAGCCTGCAATGAATGGTGCGCAAACTGACTTCCGGAGGCCAAATTTTCCATAGCTGGTTTGCTGACACCATATTGTCATTACAGCTGCTGTGAAGGCCCAAAACAGTAGGAACACCCCCAAAATGACTCCACTCAATAAATTAGATCCCTCAAGGTATTCAATAAAGGACATATAAAAGATATTGGGCCTCTGTTTTTTTCCAGACTTTTCAATGAATTTGGTGGAAAAAAAATGAAAACGACATTTTTTCCCAAATATGTGAATTCAGGTGACTATGTTTAAAATCTGGTGAGTGCTACTTGAGAAACACACCTGATAATATATTTAGCAACTTATGCCGTTTTCATAGATACATAATGTAGGTGCATTCCTTACTTGCTGGGCCTACAGCAGAGCCTGCAATGAATGGTGCGCAAACTGGCTTCCGGAGGCCAAATTTTCCATAGCTGGATTGCTGACACCATAGAATAACAATAATGACAAAAACCTTCATGTATGTAGCACAAAAAAATCTGCCTTTATATGACAAATGTATTTTAGGCTGGAGAAACATGCAGCGACTCTGACAGCACACCAGACAGCCAGTAACAAGTTGTAGATAAATTTTGTACTGCCAGAACCGCTGCATGTCTGCATCCTAAAAGTGCCACTTTTTATCTTTTTATTACTTACTTTATGTGAGCAGTGTGACAGGCTGTCACAGTGCTCACATGCCCCAGAGACCACTATGCCCAATCAGGGTGGTCTCTGGGCAAAACTCCGTTGATCATAGCTGTCTTCTGACAGCTGACCACGGAGTATTGCTGGTGGTGGAGGTAGAAGTGCCGATCTCCCTCTCTGCTAGGCTAAGGAAAGGGAGATCGGCATTCAGTCAATGAAGTTTGTCACTTTGTGACAAACTTCATTGTGATCTCTGTGACTGGCTGTGACTCTGTGACTGGGCAAAGCTCTGAGATCCCTGCTGTCTATTGACAGCAGAGATTTTAGAGCTGTGTGCATGGGGGATGGAGGGAAGGGGGAGGGGCACAGAGGAGCATATTCTGCTCATGCGGAAATTAATGTGATCACTGTGACTGGCTGTCACAGCGATCTCATGTCTGGAAGCCACACAAAGTGGTCTCCGGGCAAGGCTCTGAGGTCCCTGCTGTCTGTTAACTGCGGCACCTCAGAGCTAAGTACAGGAGAGGGGGTGGGGGCACAGCAGAGCAATCGGCTCATGTGCCGACTGTCATTGCGATCGCTGTGACAGTGTGTCACAGAGATCACAGACCTGGAGACCACACAGAGTGGTCTCTGGGCAAAGCTTTAAGGTCTCCGCTGTCTATTGACAGCGGGACCTCAGAGCTCAGTACAGTGGGGGGGACGCAGTAGAGCTAGTTCTGCTGGATGTACCAGTACGTCCTTGCAGAACTAGACAACCACCACTTGGACGTATATAGTCTATGGGCGGTACGGAAGTGGTTAAAGAGGACCCCTCATCCTTCCTGACATGTCTGTAGTAGAAAGTAATTATATTTCCCACAGTATAGCAATTCAGGGACAACTATGCATTCTATTGTTCCTTCACAGTAGCATAATACCTACAAAAAGGCACACACAATGAAGTTCATGTTGCATATCAAAACTTTTATTAGGCCTTTATTACTGTGGGTCAGTAAAAATGGCATGGATGACATACAGCTTGGTATCCATGTGTCATCCATGGTTTTCATTGACCCATACATTGAAAATGAATTGATAGCAAGTATGGACAGATATAGGACCTGCTCCATATTTTGCGATTTTTCAATTTGGTCCAGAAACGCAGCTGTAAAAACTAAGGCTGTGTGTATGGGCCCATTGAAATGTATGGGTCCATACTTTTATCCGCAATTGCAGATAAAATGTACATGAACATGAGGCCTTAGAGTAACTCTTGATAATACCAATTCATAAAAAAGGAAAACATCAATCTCTGTGAATCAGAAGCCTCAATGCAGTTTATGCATGACCATATGTTATAACATATAACATAAGTCCATATAGACACATAAAAAATATTGCAGCAAATACCATATATAATGTATAGTCCACTATCATCATACCGATTAATTCAACAACAAAATTCCCCAAATTACTCAGCATTTTTGATACTGAGTAGCACAAAGGGAATGGTTACCTGAATTCAGAGAGGATGCAAATACAGGTAATGTATACAGACAAAGTGACTATGGTGACTATGCATGTGATGTGCATTTTGCCGTTGCTTTTTCTTGGGCATGTGTACTACTGGTTTGACAAAGGTGAAATTAAACTCAACCCAACCAATGAATATCAAGTTAAACACCAAAAAACAATATATTTAGTATTTTACCTGCTCTTGGCTGGTCCATATAAAACCAGAGGTGAGTATCTTAAACCAAAGCACAGTGGGGAGAATTTATCATGGGGGATTTTTTACGTCAGTTTTGGCAGAGATTGCATGTAGTAATTTGTGCCAAATGTATTAAATATCACACATCTAACATTTTTGTTCTGAGATATTACCCCACTTTCTTTGCCACCGCCAAACTGAAGAGAGATTGCAACAACTTCTGCAACATTTAAAAAAAGTCACATTTGATAAATCTGATGGACAGATAAACAAACTAACTTTGCCGACTTTCCCACTCATATGTTGAAGATATAGGACAGCACAGTGGCTCAGTGGTTAGCACTGCAATCTTGCAGCGCTGGAGTCCTGGGTTTGAATCGTGCCACGCACAACATAGGCAAGGAGTTTGTATGTTCTCCCTGTGCTTGTGTGGGTTTCCTCCTACACTCCAAAGACGTACTGATAGGAAATGTAGATTGTGAGCCCTGTATGGGACAGTGTCTGTAAAGCGCTGCAGAATATGATGGTGCTATTCAAGTAAGCTAAATAAATAATAATAGCAAGTGGTGTACAAATGCAAAGAATCACTACATCTTGGTTCCGAGAGTAAAGAGTCACAAAATTCTATTTTTTTTTTTAACACCAGAGTGCAGGGCTTGATACATTCTCCCTACTGGGTGTACAGTAGTCTGAGAAGCTGGTGGCTATTTTGCAGAAATGAAGATGAAATGGGAATTGGAGCAACTGTGAAGGCACCAAGTATTTTAACTATGCATTATACATTCTTATTAAATGTTTATTGTTGCCTTTGCGGAGTTTATAGAAATGATAGAATTGCCTAGATACCAGTTCCTCCACCCCTGCCAGCTTATGCAGAAAGTAGCACACAAAGATGATAGAACCTTAACAATGTTTCTAACTATTGTAAGCGCACTACCTGTTTTTTTCCATGACACTTGTAATCCCATATAACAATACTTCTTTCTGTCACAGCGACAACTTTTTTAAGTTGATTGAGGAAGTCACATCCCGAAAACCAGGAATTCTCCTAAGATAAAGTCCAGCAAAATAACAGGAAAAATATGGATTGTTTAATGAACGTGGAAGTGTTAATACTTTTCTCACAATTTAGGCTCTGTTCACATTTGCATCGTAAGCTCCACTAGGAGCCTCTGTTAAAGATTCTGTCAAAAGTCTTGGGCAAAATAGCCCAGAAACCCCTGCCGTTGTAACCAGCAAAATGACTGATACCATATCCATAATATATCCATCCTAGGCTTGTTTTCCCTTATTCTGTTTCTATAATGAAATTTAGATGTGAACTCAGCCTGAGTATGTGGAAACCAGAAATCTGATACTAGAATAACACTACAAAATAGTATACTTACAGTGGCATGTACGCAGGAATGTTGCCTCATCTGTTGAGAAATGTAGGTATAAATTATGATGAAGATACAGTAATTTATTCAGGATGTATTTTATGAAAATGTTAGCTAGATGTTTTTATGTAATTTCTGCTCAAAATGGTGTGGCCTCCCAAGTAAACAAATGGTGCTATACTGCTTTACAAGAAGCAAAAAATGGCCCAAATTTCTACAATACAACCTCTTTATTGTAAACCAAGAGAGGAGGAATTTATCAAGACCAGTATTTCATATGTTAGTCTCAGTGTTAGTGCACATGCCTCTTTATAAATTCGATGCGTCTTTACCCCTCCATACTCCACAAAGTGAAGTATATGATAGCTAGGAGCTGGTGTAGGCTTGAGCTATAACTTACATCAGTTTCTGACACAAATTATTGTAAATCAGTATGTTCACTAGAGGCTATGTGCATCCCACAATTTCACTGAGAAGAGTAATACACTAAAACATAACTTTTACTAATATATTCAGATAAAAATAGAGCTCAGTTCACACTTTAAATGAAAGAAGTGTGCCAGCTGAAACAAAATTATTGTTCCTCTAATCTTCCTCAAAGCGTTTCGCCGTAGCTCATCAGGAGGACATTACATGAGTACAAACGTAATACATAAATGCACTTATTAGACCCCAGATCAATCCCTTAAATGGTGTTAGTTTCACACTTCAAATGGCTACTGCCTGGGCTGATATTTTGGAGAAGTGGAGGGGTTGCTAGTGGATACGCCTGGAGTAAAATATGTACATCCCACAGACTCATTTGTGGCATCCCAGAGCTGGCTATGGCTGGGCTGAGGGTGATCTCTGTGCATTGTATTATTTCCTGTTGCTTCATAGCCTGTGTGACATAGCAGGGGGTCCTGAGTCTCACACAACACAGCGCCACCTAGTGAGCCTCACACATGCATTACACCTCCCATAGGATTGAATAGTAACCAAATGTCCAATGGGAGGACATCGCCTGGGAAAAGGGGAGGAGTCAGCTGATCACTGGGTCCCCATGGTAACACCCCTGCAGGAAGGTCCTGCGTGTGAGGAGTTAGAAGTGTGGAGTGTTAGGAGGAGGAGGTGAGGAGATAAGTGTGATGTCCTGTGAAGAAAGCAGTGAGTTTAGTGCAGGAATCTCAAGTCCTAGACAGGCCCAGGAAGGTTGGAGAGCTGACATACTCCAGCTATTCAGAAGATCCTGTCCCCTGTCTGCCTAGCCATCGCCCTGAAGGAAGTCAAGCATCATTATCTTGTCAGCCTGAGACTGTGGAGAGAACATTCTGGAACACGTGCTCCATAGCAAGTATCACAGGATCCAGGGGCCAAGGCCAGACCTGTGGAATATCCTGCCACCCTGACTATTGCACCCCGAAACTCTGAGCTATCAGGACCACATAACGTGAGTGGGGAATATTATGTACTAGTATCATGGTGGGCATCCTCCTATGTGCCAAATAGGAGCCCAGACGCACCTTAGGGCTGTAACACTGAAGTATAAGGGGCTAGGAACACCTTTCATCAAGTCTACCCTGCACCCCAGGACTTTGCTGTGTCACCAGGCGTACCCCGTTGTTTTGTATTGAAGAAACTGTTTAAGCATTTGTGCCTCCACACCCATGGAAGTAAAAGTTCAACTTTACAACCGTTTCTGTGTCTGACTCTGCACCGACAACATCAGGGCGCCCCAAACACCACCAGTCGGCACAGTATAGGGGAAGCGCCCCGGGGGAACAATCACCACCAACATTTGTGCAGCCCCCTCATCACCGGTACCAGTGGTGGTAACGTGGGACAGCACCAGCGCTGCGCCCTCGTGCCCAGAGACCGTGACAAGTCTGCGCTGTTTGCACCCCGCAATCCCAACTGCAGCGTTGCCTTCCATCTGGTCACCGCAAGAAAAACTGGCGTCACGAACAGGATACGGGTGTGTGCCATTTTGAGAAAGTCGCCACGAAAAGTGCGCCAAATTGTCTCCAGAGCATCGGTCTTTATTGTGGACTTTGCTAAGATCAAGTTTATTCCCTGAGAGTGCTTGCCACAAAGAGGGGGAGCCCTATACCCCTGAAGTAAGCCCTAAAGACTGTCCTCTCAGTGTGTTACAGCCCTGGAAGAGTTAAAACGCCCAGGACTTGTTTGCTGCGCCACATCGCTGTGTAAGAACGCCCACAAAGGGTTAACTGTACCTTGCAAAAGTGCGGGAGATTTTTAGCACTGCCCATGAGGCCAGGAGACCCATCTGCCGCCATCTTAGGAGAGCCCAGAATGCTGAGCGCAATGCTCCAGCGCACCCATACAAGAAAGTGAAAGGCGAACGTGCCAGCGCCATTTCTGACTCTCCGGTGCCGCATCACCGTCCCTGCTGTGCACCGCTGATCTCTGGTCCACGCTGCAGTTGCTGTCAGTGAGTACTGTGCCTCCCTGTCCTTGTCTTCAGTCCTCCCACGGCCCCAGCGAGTGTTTTCCGTGTACAGTGTCCGTGGGGAGTGCCACCATTAAAGAGGGGGAGCACACCGTCAGCCTGCATCACAGTGACTCTGTTAATAGCTACAGCATTCTTAAAGGGACAGCATTCCAAGTTGTAGTCTCCATTCCCTGCCAGCAAGCAGTTGAGTTTCTTAAAGAGACAGCGACCTAATTTCAGTCATACCTGCAAACAACATGACTGAGCAAAGTGACATTGTGCCATCTGTTTCTAGTGATCCAGCAGTGCCCATGGCGAGCAGCCTACCATTCTCCATGCCATTTTACCCTGGCGCACCATGGCTGCCGCGCTACAAAGGGGAGGCGCATACCCTCAGGGACTTTCGTGAGAAGATGCTGTCTCTCTTCCAGTTCTATCCTCTGAATACAGAACAGCAGATACAGATCCTGCTGGGCCAGCTTGAGGGTGCTGCAGCTAGGGAGGTCAAATCCTGGCCTGCCTCTGACAAAAGAACCCCTGGGCAAATTCTGGACAAACTCCATGTGAACTTTGACGTGCGATCTGTCTCCGAGGTAAAGATGCGCTTCTTTTCCAGACGACAACTACCTGGTGAGACCCTGCGGGACTATGCTTTATCCCTCCAAGAGGCGTTCAGAGCTGTGGTGCAAGTGGATCCACGTGAAAATGTGGACTCTGATAAAATCTTGCTTGACCGCTTCATAGAAGGGGCGGGTACCACATTGCTCCAGAGTCAGTTGCGAATGCTTGCTGCACAACATCCCAGCATCACGTTTGCTGACTTCAAGGCCCTTGCCATCCAGGTCTTGGGACAGGAGCAGCCCCAGCCGAGCCCAGTCATCTGTGCTCCCTCACCTGGACCCTCAACAAGCATCGCTCCAGTTGTCCTGTCACTACCTCTGGGTACCTCACCTGCTGCCCAAACTGCGCAGACTACACCAGCAGACTCCAGAGATGACCTTCTGGCCCGAGTGGATCATCTGACCCGTGCCATGGAACAGATCACCGTCCGTCTAGATCGTCTGACCCAGCCGTCTTCATCGTCCAGTGATCCTTTGCGAAGTCTCAACATCTCACCTGAGTCGCCACCCAGACGTCCGTCTTCAGTGAAACCTCCGCAGAGTGAGAGGCCATACTGTACCTATTGCCATAGATATGGACACACCAGGCCTCAGTGTTTCCAGTTAAACGGACCACCCCCGAGGCAGCGGGCCGCCCCTCGGGAGGAAAGAAGAAGGGCCCAGGTGAATCTTCAGTGCCATTGTCACGCTTCGTCTCAGCCTGCCCACACATCACAATCCGGGTGAACGGCGTCCCTCTGACAGCGTTGGTGGACACTGGATCTCAGGTAACAACCCTGCGCAAGCAGGTGTTCCTTGAACATTGGGACTTAGGTGTGTTGAATAGAACACCTAACACATGGATAAATCTGTGTGCCAGCAATGGACAGCCCATACCACAGCAGGGTTATTGGGAACCCACTATCCAGATTGGGGACTTGAAACTGCCTAGACAGGGTGTAATTGTCACTGATGTAGAGGATGATAGGTTTGCAGTTGTAATATTAGGCATGAATGTTTTACGCCATTGCTTTGCAGAAGTGTTGGATGCCTTGCATGCCTCTCTCCTTACAGCTTCTCCCAGTGACCAGCAGAACATTCAGCGGGCCATTCGTGTACTCAATGCCCAGCACAAGTTCGCCAACAAACAAGGTGAAATTGGTCGAGTCCGGATCCACGATACCCGTCCAGTAACCCTACAGCCTGGAACAGAAACTATGGTGTGGTGCCGTGCCCGTCCGGGCATAGAAAATCAGGACTACGAGGCCTTGCTACAACCCATACAGGTAGATGGCCAACCACTTGTCATGGCTGCCCGCAGCCTTGTCACAGTTTCCAATGGACGTGTTCCTGTCCGCTTAGTCAACTTGGGCGATGCTCCCGTGAACCTCCACAAGTTCCACTCTGTGGCCCTGCTACACCGGTTAGCACCAGAAGACATTCTCTCTGGTGATTCTACCGCCACACAGCGTTCCACCCAAGCTGCTGAGAACATTCAGAATGGAGCCACGAAGTCCTGGTGGGATGAATTGAACGTGGGAGACGCCAATACCCCTATAGAGCACATCAATGGGGTTCGCAATGTGGCCAAGCGTTACCAACAGGCATTCAGCAAACACCCATTGGACTTTGGTAAGACCACGACCATACAACATCGCATTCTGACTGGCGACCACCATCCAATCAAGGAGCGTCACAGTCCAATACCACCAGCGATGTACCAACCGGTGAAAAAGTTGATCCAAGAGATGCGAGATGCTGATGTCATCCGGGAGAGTAACAGCCCCTGGGCAGCCCCGCTAGTCCTTGTCAAGAAGAAAGACGGAACCCTACGATTTTGTGTGGACTATCGTAAACTCAACAACGTCACGCACAAAGACGCATACCCATTGCCGCGGATTGAGGAATCTCTAACGGCTTTGGGATCAGCTACCTGTTTCTCGACCCTGGACTTAACCAGTGGATACTGGCAAGTCCCTATGGCGCCTGAAGATCGTGAAAAGACTGCGTTTACGACCCCGATGGGACTCTTTGAATTCAATAGTATGCCATTTGGGCTATGTAATGCCCCAGCCACATTCAAAAGGCTTATGGAGAGGTGCCTCGGCCATGAGAATTTCCAGAGTGTGCTACTGTACCTGGACGATGTTATTGTATTCTCCCGGACATACCAAGAACACCTTCGTCACCTGTCCGAGGTATTCAAGGTACTTATACAGCACGGCCTAAAGTTGAAGCCCTCCAAGTGCTACCTGTTGAAACCCCAAGTTCACTACCTTGGGCATGTCGTGAGCGCACAAGGCGTCCAACCTGATCCTGAAAAGATCACTGCAGTCCAGAACTGGCGAAGACCAACTACCGTCAAAGAAGTCCGAAGCTTCCTTGGATTCGCAGGTTACTACCGGCGTTTCATACCACACTTCGCCCAAGTAGCCGAGCCTCTGAACGAGTTGTTGTGCGGTTGTCCCAGAGAAAACTACAACCGAAAGCTTCCGGTAGACTGGACAGCGCGTCAAGAGGAAGCCTTTCAAGCGCTTAAAGCACTTCTGACGCAACCACCAATTCTAGCCTATCCCAACTACAGTCAGCCATTCCGCTTGTACACAGATGCAAGTCACCAAGGTTTGGGTGCAGTGTTGTCCCAGGTTCAGGACAACAAAGAGCGAGTCATCGCCTACGCCAGCAGGAGTCTGAGAGGCGCGGAGAAGAACGACCAGAACTATAGTTCTTTCAAACTCGAACTTCTGGCACTTGTCTGGGCCGTGACAGAGAAGTTTAAAGACTACCTGGCTGCCACACCCTTTACCGTGTACACAGATAACAATCCGTTGGCGCATCTGGACACTGCTCGACTGGGAGCCCTTGAACAACGGTGGGCCTCAAGACTCGCGAATTACAAGTTCTCTGTCAAGTATCGCAGTGGCAAGTCCAACGCTAACGCTGATGCACTCTCAAGGTTGCCTGTGGGAGAAGAACCACCCCGTGAAGACATCTGGGAAGAGGTGGAGATGCCACCATTCTACAACAAGTTTGCCCAACAGGTTGCTATTGGTGTCCCTGTAGAAGGAGAATCTCTGGCGAAAACAGCTGCCGAATCCCTCCAGGAGCCATCTCTGTGGAAAACGTTCCAAGAAGAGAGTAGAGTTTTAGGAGAATTGTCAGATTTCCTGCTTACAGGAAGAATACCAACCCGTGTAAAGAGAGGTCTTCATGACGTGGAATTAAAACGCCTCTTCCGACAGAGGAAGCGCCTGTTTGTCCAACGAGGCCTTCTACTTAGAAACACTCTTGATCCTGTCACAGGTGAAAGGCTTCATCAGATCCTCGTACCAAGAAGAGATGCACAGATGATACTTGAGGCGTATCATGACAGATCCGGTCACTTCGGGGTACAAAAGACCGAAGCTACCATCCGTCGTCGCTTCTATTGGGTTGGGATGAGGAGTGACATTGAGAGTTGGTGCCGAGAGTGTCCCGCCTGTAGTATCACCAAGGAAGGTCGAAGAGATCAGAAGGCCCCTCTACATCCAATTAATACTCAAAAGCCGTGTGAAATTGTTGCTCTGGACCATGTGAAGTTGGGTCCCACACGTTCCGGCTACAGCTACGCTCTGACAATGGTGGATCATTACTCCAAGTTCCTTGTCATCGTGCCTGTCAGAGATCTTACAGCAAGAACTACGGCTGAGACCTTCTACGCAGAGTTTGTCCGCCATTACGGTTGTCCTGAGCATATCCTCACCGACCGTGGATCGGCGTTTGAATCCCAATTGTTCCGTGAGCTGTGTCAGTTCCAAGACTGCAAGAAGTTGCGAACCACAGCGTATCACCCTCAAGGGAATGGTATGTGCGAGAAGGCAAATCAAGTGATCATCGGCATGCTAAGAAAAGCCGCAGTTACACCTGGTGTTGAGTGGCCTGAGCATATCAAGGACTTGGCCTATATGTACAACAACACACCCCAAACATCTACGGGATACGCAACATTTTATCTAATGTTTGGAAGACAAGGTCAACTTCCTTCAGACTTAACCCTTGGTGTGAAGGTCCCGGACACCATCAATCCACTACCCATAACAGACTGGGTTGTTGAACACCGCCGACGTATGGAGGAAGCTAAAGAGATAGTTGAAACGCGCATGGATGAGGTTCGTAGGAGACAACAGGAGGATTACAACCATCACGCCCATGCAGCGCCCCTGAAAGTTGGCGACCTTGTATGGTTAAGGAATAACCATCGGAATGGGAAATTGGATCCATTCTGGGAGAAAGAACCATACAGTGTCATCTCCATACCATATCCTGAATCCGACGTGTATGAGATCTCTAAACCTGGGAGACAGCCCCAAGTAGTACACCGAAACCGTCTGAAGCTGTGCCTTAAAGAAGGACTACCCACAGAGGTGCCCCCAGCTGAGACAACGAGTACAGAGATCTTGTCACCTTCTGAAGCGAAAGAGAGACCCCCAACGTTAACTGAGCTTATGTGGGCGCCTAAACTACTACCATTTAGCTGTTATCCACCAATTGCTCTAGTGCAAGAGAACCCTTCGACAGATGATTTAATTGATTTCAGTGACTCTGTTCCTGATCCAAATCTCGTTCCACTTAGGCGTTCTGAGCGTACCACAAAAGGCATACCTCCAACACGCTATAGTGATGCCATGGCTGTCCTTGGGTAAAAGAGGTTAACTGTCTCTGCTTCTGTATATATGTTATTCCTGCTCTGATTACATTAATGTTTTTCCTGTGTGTATATACAGTATATATATAATATCTTGCCATGTAATATAGTATTTACATTTATATGCAACAATCCATGCCATAGTGCCTGGCTCACCGAGCCAAGGAAGTTCTGTTACCCCATTGCGGTATGGACATTGGTGCTAGAGTGCCTACTGTTCCTTACAGAAAGGACTGTTTATTGTTTCTCAGAGAGACTCTCATGATAATGGACACTCACAAAATTTGTGCCAGAGAGCCTCTGGACCCATTTGCACTACTGTTGTTTCTATATGGACTGTCTGATGGTACCGCCAAAAGGTTCCATAAGTCTGAGTTTAATTATCTCTCCGTTACCCTTCAGACTTCTCATGGACATTCCAGGACTATGCCGGGAGGTCTTACCTCAAGTTTCTAAGTATTATATTTTTCTAAACTGTTAGTGACATTTGCACTTTATTCGTATTTATTAACGTTATGTTACATTTCTCACCTTCACCCCAGCCCGTCGCCGAGGTCGGCTCAGTGAAAGAGGGGGAGTATGTGGCATCCCAGAGCTGGCTATGGCTGGGCTGAGGGTGATCTCTGTGCATTGTATTATTTCCTGTTGCTTCATAGCCTGTGTGACATAGCAGGGGGTCCTGAGTCTCACACAACACAGCGCCACCTAGTGAGCCTCACACATGCATTACACCTCCCATAGGATTGAATAGTAACCAAATGTCCAATGGGAGGACATCGCCTGGGAAAAGGGGAGGAGTCAGCTGATCACTGGGTCCCCATGGTAACACCCCTGCAGGAAGGTCCTGCGTGTGAGGAGTTAGAAGTGTGGAGTGTTAGGAGGAGGAGGTGAGGAGATAAGTGTGATGTCCTGTGAAGAAAGCAGTGAGTTTAGTGCAGGAATCTCAAGTCCTAGACAGGCCCAGGAAGGTTGGAGAGCTGACATACTCCAGCTATTCAGAAGATCCTGTCCCCTGTCTGCCTAGCCATCGCCCTGAAGGAAGTCAAGCATCATTATCTTGTCAGCCTGAGACTGTGGAGAGAACATTCTGGAACACGTGCTCCATAGCAAGTATCACAGGATCCAGGGGCCAAGGCCAGACCTGTGGAATATCCTGCCACCCTGACTATTGCACCCCGAAACTCTGAGCTATCAGGACCACATAACGTGAGTGGGGAATATTATG
Organism: Leptodactylus fallax; assembly: GCA_947044405.1. Taxonomy (NCBI): domain Eukaryota; kingdom Metazoa; phylum Chordata; class Amphibia; order Anura; family Leptodactylidae; genus Leptodactylus; species Leptodactylus fallax. The sequence goes on along the minus strand of CAMRHE010000197.1, from coordinate 1,275,383 downwards.
TACTAGTATCATGGTGGGCATCCTCCTATGAGCCAAATAGGAGCCCAGACGCACCTCAGGGCTGTAACACTGAAGTATAAGGGGCTAGGAACACCTTTCATCAAGTCTACCCTGCACCCCAGGACTTTGCTGTGTCACCAGGCGTACCCCGTTGTTTTGTATTGAAGAAACTGTTTAAGCATTTGTGCCTCCACACCCATGGAAGTAAAAGTTCAACTTTACAACCGTTTCTGTGTCTGACTCTGCACCGACAACATCAGGGCGCCCCAAACACCACCAGTCGGCACAGTATAGGGGAAGCGCCCCGGGGGAACAATCACCACCAACATTTGTGCAGCCCCCTCATCACCGGTACCAGTGGTGGTAACGTGGGACAGCACCAGCGCTGCGCCCTCGTGCCCAGAGACCGTGACAAGTCTGCGCTGTTTGCACCCCGCAATCCCAACTGCAGCGTTGCCTTCCATCTGGTCACCGCACATTCACTCCCCCAACCATATTTTGTAAAAGTGGTTAACATGATGCAAAACAGTAAAAAGTCACAAAGTTTGCAAACTGGCTTGTGCAAAAAAATTTGACTTTTTGCTCCAGAAACTGTCACAAGAACCTTAATAAATTCCTTTCATTGTCTTAGGCTACATGCGTACTAACTCATTATTTTGTTATGGCACTATACACAAGCCTGTGTATTTTGAGTCTGTGTAGGGTGTCATGGATTTAGCCTTAAAGCCAGGGCCTCACGTTGCGAACATGCAGCGTTTTGGCAAAAAACACTGCATTTTACATTATGTGCAAAGTGGATGGGATTCTGGCTAATCCCATCCACACATTGCAGAAAAAAATCTGCAGCGGAAATGCTCCGATTTCAAAAACGCTGACGTTTTTGCAAACACTGATGTTTTCCATATACTGTAGGTATAATAGAACCAGAAAGTCAGCAGAGGAAAACTCTTTCACCGCAGTCTTTTCCACAGGGGTTTTCCCCTTTAGGCTTCATGTGCTAACTCCATTCACATTTCACTGGAGGCATATAATAGTGAATAGGATTGTGTGATGGATTAAACTTGTTCACTAGGGTACGAGAGGATCCAGTGGTGCCAGGCTCTAACATAATGTGACACAATTTTGGTCGCAAATGTCCAGCACAAGACAAGCCCATAATAATAAAAAAAATCAAGACCCAGGCACAAAAACATAGATAGATAGATAGATACATAGCGAGATAGACAGATAGATAGGACTTATAAGCACTAGTGTACCTGGCTATTAAAAAGTGAAATGGTCCCATTTTGTGAAACAGTCACCACAGCATCCAGTAGTTGCACTTTCACAATACACTGAATGGCATCTCTCTTCTTTTTTCCTGCTCCTGTTAGTAAGAAAACCTGAACTTTAGTGTAAAAAACACAGTTGACCATAATCAGTGGCGTAGCGGGGTAGCTGCGGTAGCGGCTGCCACAGGGCCCGGGACATTAGGAGGCCCGGTGGGCCCTTGATGTTTTTTTGTTTTTGTTTTTAACCCCAGCAGGTAACGGGCCCTATTTACTTATCGATTCCCGCTCCTGCTCACGGCCGCCTGTGCTTCCCATTCTGCGGAAGCGGAGGTGGCTGTGAGCAGGACCGGGGATCGGTAAGTAAGGCCGCAGGCCACGAACCCCACAAATACTGCTATCATTATACTCTGGGGTCTTTTCAGACCCCAGGGTATAATGATTGGAAGCCCAGGGGAGGTGAGGGAACATAAAAAACACTGTTACTTACCACTCGGGCGCTCCGGCAGCCTTCGGGCCTATTTGGTGACATCTCAGACATCACGTGGGCCAGGCCTGCGGCATTATGCGTCGCGACACAGGCCTTGCTCAAGTGACGTCTGTATCAACATTGAAGATGGCCGAAATCAGCGGGGAGTGCATCGGAGCCAGGAAGAGGTAAGTAACACTGTTTTTTATGTTTGTATCCTCCCCTGGGTCTCCAATCATTATACTCTGGGGTCTGAAAGGACCCCAGAGTATAATAATTGTTCATGGGTGGTCCACAATGAGGCATAATAGTGTGTGCAGGGGCCACTATGGGGCAAAATAGTGTGTGCAGGGGCCACTATGGCACATAATAGTGTGTGCAGGGGCCACTATGGGGCATAATAGTGTGTGCAGGGGCATAATAGTGTGTGCAGGGGCCACTATAGCACATAATAGTGTTTGTAGGGGCCACTATGGCGCATAATAGTGTATGCAGGGGCCACTATGGGGCATAATAGTGTGTACAGGGGCCACTATAGCGGATAATATTGTGTGTAGGGGCCACTATGGCGCATAATAGTGTGTGCAGGAATACGGTTTGTGCAGGTGGGGGGTAGGTCGGGGTCGGGGGGGGCCGCTTGTCAAATGTTCACCTTAAAACCCAGCCATTCATAGTTATGCCACTGACCATAATATCACACAACCTGTTATACTGATGATATTAGGCCAGGATTGAGGAACACAACTCCAACACCTCTTGAAAAAATTTTTGCAAGTATAATTCAGTTTAATTGATCATACCTTACTGAACATATTCAACAAGAAGTGAGCTGTTACTATGTCACATTAAAAGTATTCTGTTATAAGCAACCTTAGATACAAGGGGGTACACATAATCTGATACTTGCCCCTCATCCTGGGTAATGATGTAGATCTCAAAGCTCTAGTTTATGATGTTTTCTCACTATTGGATTGATTAATATTTCCTCATAGTATTTATATCTTTATAACTTTAGATTGGAACCGTTCTTTGAACATCACTATTAATGTGAATGTCTATCCTTAACCCCTTCCCACCAGTGACATTTTTTCAATTTTTGATTTTCGTTTTTCCAAACCCTATAACTTTTTTATTTTTCTGTTTACAGAGTCATATTAGGGCTTAATGTTTGTGGGGCAAATTGTTCTTCATAATGGTACCATTTATAATTCTGTATAATGTACTGAGAAGCTGGAAAAAAATTCAGAATTGGGTTCAATTGGAGAAAAAGTGTATTTGTGCGACTTTCTTGCATGCTTCGTTATTATGGCATGCTGTGATGATTCTGCTTAAGTGTGGCTGTGGCTCAGGGATGTATTTTGATCTCTGGGTATAGTATCTCCCTTCCTACCTGCATTGATTCATAAGGTGCGCAGCTATAATCCCAGGTGTATATTGGCAGTAGTGGCCAGGCTGGAACAATAGGGCTTTGTATCCATCCCAGACTGGCTCAATTGAATTCATATACAGCCCTGAGTGATCAAACAAAAACATGCATTGTGCAGGGAGATCAGATATGGCTGATAACATTGTATCCTCTTACTTGGATTGGCCATATACAAAGAATCTGGACTTGATTGCATTATTCAATCAGACTTGCTGCCGCCAGTGACCTCATTCTGGGAGGTGGCATAAAGGGTATAAAAGATGAGGTAAGAGGCCTGTGGGAGAGTTTTGACAGACAGATTACCCCTGAGAGGATACTATGATGAACCTACCACTGAGAATACAGTGCAGAGACTATCATTGAGATGCTACTAGGGGATTATGCTATGGAGTTTTGGGCTGAGACCATCACAGACTACAGAGTTGTTACAGACAGACCATGAGGAGATTTTTTGTGATGAGACTACTGGACTAATGCTGAGAGACTGTGATGAGAGCATGAAGGCTGGATTATTGGATTGATGCCACATGCTAGAAGTTAATGCTACATGCCAAGAAGCCTCCACTGGGTTACTCACACATGCCGTGTGTGAGTGTTGGACTACAGAACCACATCAAGGACATGTGTGGTAAAGTAATCATTTCACCTTTATCCCTTTTATTTTATTTGTACTGTATCTTGTAACTAGTAACTGTTAATGCTTGCATATATCTGCATATCTGTTCTGAACTGCATGTGTTAGATGTTAATACCGACCCATTTAGGGGTTAATAAATACAGTCATATGAAAAAGTTTGGGCACCCCTATTAATCTTAATCATTTTTAGTTCTAAATATTTGGGTGTTTGCAACAGCCATTTCAATTTGATATATCTAATAACTGATGGACACAGTAATATTTCAGGATTGAAATGAGGTTTATTGTACTAACAGAAAATGTGCAACATGCATTAAACCAAAATTTGACCGGTGCAAAAATTTGGGTACCCTTATCATTTTGATTTGAATACTCCTAACTACTTTTTACTGACTTACTGAAGCACAAAATTGGTTTTGTAACCTCACTGAGCTTTGAACTTTATAGCCAGGTGTATCCAATCATGAGAAAAGGTATTTAAGGTGGCCAATTGCAAGTTGTTCTCCTATTTGAATCTCCTCTGAAGAGTGGCATCATGGGCTCCTCAAAACAACTCTCAAATGATCTGAAAACAAAGATTGTTCAACATAGTTGTTCAGGGGAAGGATACAAAAAGTTGTCTCAGAGATTTAACTTGTCAGTTTCCACTGTGAGGAACATAGTAAGGAAATGGAAGACCACAGGGACAGTTCTTGTTAAGCCCAGAAGTGGCAGGCCAAGAAAAATATCAGAAAGGCAGAGAAGAAGAATGGTGAGAACAGTCAAGGACAATCCACAGACCACCTCCAAAGAGCTGCAGCATTATCTTGCTGCAGATGGTGTCACTGTGCATCGGTCAACAATACAGCACACTTTGCACAAGGAGAAGCTGTATGGGAGAGTGATGCGAAAGAAGCCGTTTCTGAAAGCACGCCACAAACAGTCGCCTGAGGTATGCAAAAGCACATTTGGACAAGCCAGCTTCATTTTGGAAGAAGGTCCTGTGGACTGATGAAACAAAGATTGAGTTGTTTGGTCATACAAAAAGGCGTTATGCATGGCGTCAAAAAAACACAGCATTCCAAGAAAAACACTTGCTACCCACTGTAAAATTTGGTGGAGGTTCCATCATGCTTTGGGGCTGTGTGGCAAATGCCGGCACCGGGAATGTTGTTAAAGTTGAGGGTCGCATGGATTCAACTCAGTATCAGCAGATTCTTGAGAATAATGTACAAGAATCAGTGATGAATTTGAAGTTACGCCGGGGATGGATATTTCAGCAAGACAATGATCCAAAACACAGCTCCAAATCTACTCAGGCATTCATGCAGAGGAACAATTACAATGTTCTGGAATGGCCATCCCAGTCCCCAGACCTGAATATCATTGAACATCTGTGGGATAATTTGAAGCAGGCTGTCCATGCTCGGCGGCCATCAAACTTAACGAACTGGAATTGTTTTGTAAAGAGGAATGGTCAAAAATACCTTCATCCAGGATCCAGGAACTGATTAAAAGCTACAGGAAGAGACTAGAGGCTGTTATTTTTGCAAAAGGAGGATCTACTAAATATTAATGTCACTTTTCTGTTGAGGTGCCCATACTTTTGCACCGGTCAAATTTTGGTTTAATGCATATTGCACATTTTCTGTTAGTACAATAAACCTCATTTCAATCCTGAAATATTACTCTGTCCATCAGTTATTAGATATATCAAATTGAAATGGCTGTTGCAAACACCCAAATATTTAGAACTAAAAATGATTAAGATTAATAGGGGTGCCCAAACTTTTTCATATGACTGTATATAAAATTTAGAAGGCTTGTCTTGTATTTATCTTGTGAACCCGACACTCACTGGAGGTGAGTGTGGTTTTATATGAAAGAAGACTCAGGGGTGGCCAAAACGGTGTTGGCGCACTGAGGATCTTTCACACATGCAATCACCTGTATTCTTTGTTTCGGTACAATTCCGGGGATACCAAATTTATATAGTTTTATTTTCATTTTAACCCCTTAAAGGGATTCTATCATTGGGAAAGGTATTTTTCAATAATTTTCTTTATTCTTCTTTATGCAAATGAGTCTTCTCAAAGCGCAGGGGGAGTTTCCCCTGTGCTCCAAAAGCACAGGGGGCATCCCCTGTGCTCAAAGCACACGCTCTTCCAAAGATCCAGCGCCGCCTCTCTCTTCTTATGTTGATGTCAGCACCCGCCAGAGTCTGTGTTCGGAATTCAAATCCCATGCCAGTCGGACATTTTCATGTGGCCTCGAGTAAGAGGCCACATGAGAATGGCCGACTGGACATGCGCAGTTGGCTCTGTCCAACGCGAAATGGCGGGGCGCGGGATTTGAATCACGAACAGAGACTCGGCAGCTCATGACACGGCGGAGAGGCTTCAGCAGAAGAAGAGAGAGGCAGCGCTGGAGCTTCAGAAGAGCGTCTTCTTTGAGCACAGGGGACGCCCCCTGTGCTTTCAGAGCACAGGAGGAACACCACCTGTGCTTTGAGAAGACTCATTTGCATAAAAAAGAAAAAAGAAAATTCTCAGAAATGGCGGCATGGATCAGAAAAATAAAGGTATTAGAAGAATAGTTTTTCTAACGGCTATTCTGACATGGTGTTATTGAAAAATGTCTTTCCCAATGATAGAATCCCTTTAACAAAAATCCAAAGCTTTGCAAAAAAAAATTTTTTTTCTTAAAGTCGCCATATTCTGACACCCATAACTTTTTTATATTTTCATGTATGGGAATGTGAAGGGCATCTTTTTTTTGCGGGGCCAGGTGTACTTTTTAGTTATATCATTTTTGAGAATGTTTATTGCTTTGATCACTTTTTATTAAAATTTTTATCATAGGCAAAACAGGTCGCATGCCCCTAAGGTCGCAGGCCCCATAGCAGCCGTAGCAGCGGTATGCCAGTAATTACGCCTCTACATCCTTTCTATCTGTGGTGAAAAGATGACTAGCAAAAAACAACTATGAATACATTGAGCATGGAAGGAACAAGCCCATACATTTTTGTTAATATGTAAGAGAAATGACAGATACACTTGTCAATGGTAGCATTCTCATGAGAATATGAATGATAACACAAAAACCTTTTCTCCACTCATGGTTAGTGGTTGGTTGAAGCAATTTATTGTCAAACTTCTGTGTTTACTCTTTTTAAATCATAATCACAAACAAAAACATCAAAATGACCCTGTTCAAAAGTTCACATACCCCAGTTCTTAATACCGTGTATTTCCCCCTCTAACATCAATGACAGCTTGAAGTCTTCAGTGGTAATTGTGGATGAGGCTCTTTATTTTCTCAGATGGTAAAACTGCCCATTCTTCTTGGCAAAAAGTCTCCAGTTCCTGTAAATACCTGGGCTATCTTGCATCTACTGCGCGCTTGAGATCTCCCCAGAGTGGCTCAATGATATTGAGGTCAGGAGACTGAGAAGGCCACTCCAGAACCTTCACTTTCTTCTGCTGTAGCCAATGGCCTTGTGTTTTGGATCATTGTCATGTTGGAACGTCCAAGTACATCCCATGCACAGCTTCCTGGCTGATGAGTGCAAATTTGCCTCCAGTATTTGCTGATAACGTGCTGCATTCATCTTTCCTTCAACTTTGACCAAGTTTCCTGTGCCTTTGAAGCTCACACATCCCCACATCATCAGTGATCCACCTCCGTGCTTTACAGTAGGAATGGTGTTCCTTTCATCATAGGCTTTGTTGACACTTCTCCAAATGTAACGTTTATGGTTGTGGCCAAAAAGTTAGCTTTTTGTCTCATCACTCCAAATTACCTTGTTCCAGAAGTTTTGAGGCTTGTCTCTGTGCTGTTTGGCGTATTGAAGGCGAGATTCTTTGTGGCATTTGCACAGTAATGGCTTTCTTCTGGCAACTCAACCATGCAGCCCATTTTATTTCAAGTGCCTCTTTATTGTGCATCTTGAAACAGCCACACCGATAGTTTTCAGAGAGTCCTGTATTTCAGCTGATGTTATGTGTGGGTTTTTCTTTGCATCCCGAACAATTTTCCGGGCAGTTGTGGCCGAAATTTTGGTTGATCTACCTGACCGTGGTTTGGATTCTGGGCATGTGATCAGGCCAAAATCACCAGGGTATGTGAACTTTTGAACAGGGTCATTTTGATGTTTTTGGTTGTCATTATGATTTAAAAAGAGGAAACACAGAAGTTTGACAATAAATGGCTTCAACCAACCACTAACCATGAGTGGAGAAAAAGTTTTTGTGTTATCATTCATATTCTCTGAAAAAAACCAAAAGTGAAGGAACCTGGCTTCAGGTGGGGGAAGTGTGTCATCAGACATGCACAGTACACTTAGTGGGCGGAGCTGAGCAGCAGTTAGCAGCAGCAGATAGTAAAGCCCAATGAGGGAAAGCAACATCCCTAAAGCCCACTGATGGAAATCAACATACCTAAAGCCCTTTTCTGCTCATTTGCATAGGGATAAAAGGACAATTATTACAAGAATAGAGCAGCGGTCCTAAATAAGAAATATGAGTTCAATGTGAACTGTGCTGACAGCCTTACAAGGTACTGTGATTAGTCTCAATTTTGTGTTGACAGACTCCCTTTAAGGCTTATAAAAGACATTTAAGGCCCTGTATAGTGGCCAGGGCCTGTCCCTGCAGCCCAGCTCCCATTGATGTGACATAAGTAACAGCTATAGTAACAATGCCTGGCCACTATATAGGGCACAAAGCTATCTGATTACAGTTCTGTGCACTTGCATAGTACAGGGACTGAATGCACCCCGAAAAGCTGATCTGTGCGGGGAAGGGCTTAAGCCCCCATCCCTCCCCCAACAAAGTGTGAAAGGCAATCAGGTGAGGGGCGCGGTGATGCTTTCACCAGAGTGCTTCTTTACATCTCAGTAAGATCTCAAACAAGTTTACTTATAAAGTATAATATATTTTCCTATCAATATGATCTACTAATGTATACGGATAGAAGTTTCACCTCTTTGCTGTGACATTTTATGCCTCATACTCATTGCATTGGTGCACATTTTTATTACCTGATGCATTTTTAATTGTTTCTTTCTTGGACAGAAAAAAGACTGTATTCTCTGGATCCAAATGTGCAGTGATGATGTCCTCGCTGCTCTGAAAGCAGCCAAAGAGCTAAAAATACATATTAGAAGAAATTCCAAATTTATTAATTTCAGTCCCAAAACAATTGTACAAAACTGCAAGATCCTATAAGTTCCCTAAACAAATTGTACATGATAACCACTGTTGGAACTGTGCCCTTTACAGGCTTTGGCTGCATTATATGTGGCACTCAAAGTTGTGAGAAATTGGGGCCCCATTACTATCTTGTGCCATTTAGGATAGTGAGATATATTCTGTAGCAGAAGAATCTGACATTATTTGACTTTAAGAACTTTTTCATTCATGATTTCAGGCCAACTGTGTGCTGGACAGACTCCAACGCAGATGTGAGCATATACTAATAATATGTGAATCATAATAGGTGAATTACTTCAGCAATTTAAGTGAACATATGATTCTCCTCCTGTAATGCCACATATCACCATGTAATGGTGCTACCATGCGCAGGTGGGAATGGAGATATATATGCATTTGTGTATATGTGTCATTATGGTTTATGTGTTGTATTTTGTTCTATTTGAGCTTTGAACATAGATCCACATTGCTGCAGTAGTGTATGTGTCAAGCCAGGAGCTTCAATGAAGAGAAAGCAGTGAATGGAGAAGTGACAACTGGAACTCCACACCCGATGAGTATACCTTATAAAATACCACCCCAGCAAATTTTGATTTTCTGCATTTTTTTCTGTGAATTCCTGTATATGTCTTTTTCTTATAACTTTACATTTGTTGTATTTTCTCATCTTAAAAATGTATTTACTAGCCTCAGTCCAGTCAGTCGGAGCATCTGGGTGCTTAGTAATCTTCCGATAAAAAGCTTTAATCTCGGCATCTTTCAGGCTATGTCCAAAAAGACTCAAAACAATTCCACAAAACTGACTATAGTTGATCTTTTCTAGGGAAAGAACATAAATTAAAGGAAAATAATACCATACAATACAAAAGTATAGGCTCTTGACAGAAGACCAGCTTTGCAATGGAGTACTGTGATGCTCCATGCTGTTGCTATTACCTGTGATATATACATACAAAAAAGCAGAGGTACCGCACACTTAATGTGTATATGTGATGGAGCTAACACTCTTATCATTGCAGTAACATCCATGTATAATCATCAACAGTCTAAACTATTGCCCAGACCTTATATCCTATTATATATCCTATTAGGGCATATGGACGTCATAGAGGAGGAGATAATAATAATAATAATAATAATAATAATACATTTTATTTATATAGCGCCAACATATTCCGCAGCACTGTACAACTTGTAGGGTTCAAGACAACTTGTAGGGTTCAAGAGAGATCCAGTTCAGGACATCCCTTTATAAACCAGAGCAGAGAGCTGCTTAGAGGATGCCCAGAAATGCCAAGATGCATGTTCTTCTACCCACCCAAATAATCAAAACACAACAAACACTATAGAATCTCATTTCTGATTATAGCCATTTGGTGCTGCCTTTACCCTTTTTTTTCTAGTGGGCCCTAAGGTGTGACTTTTGTTCTACAATAGTCATTTTCTGGCCTTGTCTTTTTCCTGTCCTTAGCATTCTGTAGTCTGTTTATCCCTGAAGCCTATTATATCTGAAATCATGGCTTGGTACTTAAAGTTTTCTCTACTAGCAACTTTTATCAATGTACTGACAACCTTTCTGTCTACTGATTTCATACTGGTTGTCTGACCGGTTCATTAAATGAAAATGCTAACCATTACTATAGGCAACCATTTTCTACAGCAAGTCGAAATTTTACTTCTAACCTGGCATGAGCATTTGATGAGCTGTGCATGATGCTTGAACAAGGATAAATCTTTCAAGAAATTTGTGATCAATAATTTTGAGTCAGCAATTGACAGAGACAACCCTAAAGCTTATATTCATGTGTAGCTGCCTTGCCATAGTTACAGTGGGGAAAAAAGTATTTAGTCAGCCACCAATTATGCAAGTTCTCCCACTTAAAAAGATGAGAGAGGCCTGTAATTGTCATCATAGGCAGACCTCAACTATGAGAGACAAAATGAGAAAACAAATCCAGAAAATCACATTGCCTGATTTTTAAAGAATTTATTTGCAAATTATGGTGGAAAATAAGTATTTGGTCAATAACAATAGTTCATCTCAATACTTTGTTATATATCCTTTGTTGGTAATGACAGAGGTCAAATGTTTTCTGTAAGTCTTCACAAGGTTGGCACACACTGTTGCTGGTATGTTGGCCCATTCCTCCATGCAGATCTCCTCTAGAGCAGTGATGTTTTGGGGCTGTCGCTGGGCAACACGGACTTTCAACTTCCTCCAAAGGATTTCTATGGGGTTGAGATCTGGAGGCTAGGCCACTCCAGGACCTTGAAATGCTTCTTACGAAGCCACTCCTTCGTTGCCCTGGCGGTGTCCTTGGGATCATTGTCATGTTGAAAGACCCAGCCACGTTTCATCTTCAATGCCTTTGCTGATGGAAGGAGGTTTGCACTCAAAATCTCACGATACATGGCCCCATTCATTCTTTCATGTACACGGATCAGTCGTCCTGGTCCCTTTGCAGAGAAACAGCCCCAAAGCATGATGTTGCCACCCCCATGCTTCACAGTAGGTATGGTGTTCTTTGGATGCAACTCAGCATTCACTCTCCTCCAAATATGACGAGTTGTGTTTCTACCAAACAGTTCTACTTTGCTTTCATCTGACCATATGACATTCTCCCAATACTCTTCTGGAACATCCAAATGCTCTCTAGCAAACTTCAGACGGGCTCGGATATGTACTGGCTTAAGCAGGGGGACACGTCTGGCACTGCAGGATCTGAGTCCCTGGTGGCGTAGTGTGTTACAGACTTTGTTACTTTAGTACCAGTTTTCTGCAGGTCATTCACTAGGTTCCCCGTGTGGTTCTGGGATTTTTGCTCACCGTTCTTGTGATCATTTTGACCCCACGGGGTGAGATCTTGCGTGGAGCCCCTGATCGAGGGAGATTATCAGTGGTCTTGTATGTCTTCCATTTTCTAATTATTGCTCCCACAGTTGATTTCTTCACACCAAGCTGCTTGCCTATTGCAGATTCAGTCTTCCCAGCCTGGTGCAGGTCTACAATTTTGTTTCTGGTGTCCTTCCACAGCTCTTTGGTCTTCACCATAGTGGAGTTTGGAGTGTGACTGTTTGAGGTTGTGGACAAGTGTCTTTTATACTGATAACAATGTCAAACAGGTGCCATTACTACAGGTAATGAGTGGAGGACAGCGGAGCCTCTTAAAGTAGAAGTTACAGGTCTGTGAGAGCCAGAAATCTTGCTTGTTTGTAGGTGACCAAATACTTATTTTCCACCATAATTTGCAAATAAATTCTTTAAAAATCAGACAATGTGATTTTCTGGATTTGTTTCCTCATTTTGTCTCTCATAGTTGAGGTATACCTATGATGTCAATTACAGGCCGGCCTCATCTTTTTAAGTGGGAGAACGTGCACAATTGGTGGCTGACTAAATACTTTATTCCCCACTGTATATGTGTTATCTGTGCCAATAAAAGTAAGAAACTCAAACAATCTTGTAAGGGCTGTATACCACCTCTCAAGACCAGACATCTGGGTAAGGCTCTGTTTCCATAATGTTGAGCCTTTAGCTGGGGGATTTTATGATGTACTATAAATCTTCTATGGATGCCTCTTTATAGAACTATTCCGCCAAATATTTTGTATAGAAGTGCAAAATAGGGTATAGTGACATAAAACTGCCCAATGTTTGTCAAAAGGCTATCTCAATGAGTAGGTTTATGCATCAAGTGAATAAAGCCCTGTGTTCAGGTGCCGAAGAAGTCTTCCCAACAAATATGCTAAACAAAGCACTCCAAGTGAACAGAGCCTATGGAAATCCTGTGCAGTAAACAGTCCAACAGATTCAGGACTACAGAGATGGTTAAAGCTAACAATTAGGAAAAAAGATCTGTAGTTTATCAGAAGCAAAGCCATTCTTATTCATGCGACCATCAGACATAGCAGCTCATTTACTTAAATGGGGATGAATTTAATACCAGACACAGTCCAACAGCATAGTTCCACTGTCTCTGAAACAACGCACATGGACAATCCTTTTGAGAACTAATTTATTGCTTATTTATATTGTGACTCTAAACTGGTGCTACATTATCATTTTACTATTTTATAACATCATTCCTAGAAAAAGGTTAAAAATAACATACCGCCTTGTTTAATATCAGCTTCAGATCTATCCAGTTTATGTTGGGCAACTACTGATTTTACTAATTTTTGAAAATCCTCTAAGGAAGACTTAAAGTTGATCTTATGAAGGAGCTGAGATGGACTGTCTACCTTGGATGCCATTTTGTGTGTTAATTTGCAGTGAGAATGTCACTGTCAGGTCTAGAACCACGTATGATGTCACAAGACCCTTGCACGGTATACCATTATGTGCTGATTTGTTCTACATACTTTGACTATTTCACAAGGGTCCAATATTTTAGACAGAGAAATGTTGCACACACACACACAGCATGGGAAAGGTGCAGAATTAGAAGGAACTAGGCACAAGAGGTTTAATAAATGCCCCTCAATGTGTTTTTTTTGCTTACTGTTTTCAAGTTATTTGCTTGATGTCTTCATCTATAAAAGCTTACAGCCTTGTGCACACAACAATGACAGCAGAAGTTTTTATAATGGTCATCACATGGCCATTTTTAGAACAAAATGGTCCAAATTTACTATGCCTTGTATATAAGTTTTCTGGCATACAAGCCATGAAAAGGCATATTTTGTACAAAAAACTGTGACTTTTAAAATCTGCAACGCCTTTGTTACTTTCTGAAAATGGTGAAGTGTTCGCCTCATTATAGGGTTAGTAATGCCAATCTTCATAAATTTGCCCCATAGATTTCAATGGGGCTATTCACATGCCTGTTCTTTTGATGGTCTATTGTTTTGATGACACAGTACTTTGAAGTACTTTGCTTGACTTTAAAGGTGCTTTGTGCATGCATCGGGAATCACTGGTATTAGTCTAGAATTCATATTTGTCAGATTAAAACTTTAAAAACTCTAGAAAAATTTAATGTACAAAATCAAGTTTAGAAGTTTTGGGAACTGAAACTCCAGGAACGTAAGGACATACTGTAGCTTTAGGGGCCCCAGTTTTGGTGAAAGGTTTCCTTTAACTGCCACAGCTGGAGAGTACTCAGAGTCTGACAGATTAACCCCATAGATGCATAATCAGTAATCAATAGTGATCAAGGCATGTAAGTGGTTACAAGAGAAAAGCCCCTACTCTCAGTGCCTTAGCCCCTGCACAACATGATTGCAGGGTTTTAAGGGCTTTCCTTGGCAATGGCTTCCTGGCTGACACATACAATAGTATATTAGGCTCTTTTTTTTAAACAGGATCCAATAAAACACGCTCCAAATTATTATGCAAATTGGATTTAAGTATCATAAAGATTACATTTTTTGGTTTTCAATTAAACTAGTGGACGTTATTGTGTCCCTGGGCTCCGTGGTTCACTTAAATCGATCTCAAACACATGTGATAATTAGTTTGCCAGATGAGTCCAATTAAAGGAAACCTACTTAAGAAGGACGTTCCACATTATTAAGCAGGCCACAGGTTTCAAGTGATATGGGAAAGAAAAAGGATCTCTCTGGTGCCAAAAAGCGTCAAATAGTGCAATACCTTCGACAGGGTATGAAAACATTAGATATTTCACAAAAACTTAAGCGTGATCATCGAACTGTGAAGAGATTGGTGGCCACCATTTCCCAACAAGACTGCAATGTCAGCAAGGAGGTGGCAGAGTCATGTTTTGGATCGGAATCATGGGGAGAGAGATGGTAGGCCCCTTTAGGGTCCCTGAAGGTGTGAAAAGGACTTCTGCAAAGTATATAGTTTCTGACTGACCATTTTTTTCCATGGTACTTAATGAAGTGTTACACAATAGTGTTATGTGAAAGACCAATTATTTGTCTATCAAACAACCTAGTTTTAGACTGAAATTTGGCTTCATGTATTTTTTTCATTGTGTTGTCTTATCTGTAAAATGGTATAAAAAGCTGGACTCAGTTACAATAAAATGAGACATTTATACATGCCGTGAGACTGTGTATGTCTGTCTCCTGTACCCGTGATCTATGTTTGTTTTATTAATTAGGTTTTCACAGAAGGTATTCAGCAGAATTTGGTCTGTGCATAAAATTTCTACAACAGTACAAAAAGAAGAACTGTGACTTTCGTAGCAAAATCATCTTCATGCATAACAATGCACCATCTCATACAGCAAAGAATACAGCAGCATGCAGCAAGTACATTGGCTGCTATAGGCAGAAACTCATGGTGTGATCACCATCCTCCCCTGGCCTCAACCCTATTGTCAACATTTGGAGTACCCTCAAGCGAAAGATCTATGAGGGTGGGAAGCAATTCACATCAAAACAGCAGCCCTGGGAGGCTATTCTGACATCCTGCAAAGAAATTCAAGCAGAAACTATCCAAAAACTCACAAGTTCAACGGATACAAGAATTGTGAAGGTATCAAAGAAGGGGTCCTATGTTAACATGTAACTTGGCCTGTTAAGATGTTTTTGATTGAAATAGCTTTTGATTTCAGTAAATGTGATCTCTTAATGCAGCAAATTCAACAAATGATCATTTTCAGTTCTTTACAACCTATAAAATGTTTAGAACAGGAGTGATGCTCCTCTGTGTGAGTCTTGAGTGACTGAAGTTACTTGTTAAAGTGTGCCTTATCCTGTGTTCACACCTTACTTGACTTGTTTATTGCTATCAAGAGAAGTAAAGTTTCAGTTACGGTATTAAAATGCCTCAGTATCAAACTAATGGCAGTACCTTATAGGGCTGCTTCTACACTTTCCAAAGTTACCTTTCTTATTCTGCATTGCAGTTCCATTTTCATGAAACTCTGTGTTTTATTCATATGCAAATTAGATGCCAGGGCTTCTCTCTGTGCTCTCTATAACCAACCCCAACTGCAGAAAAAGTATGACAAAGTGGAATATGTCACTCAAAGGGGGAAGAGATTGGCAGTAGTAAGGGACAGTTTTCTGGAGCACAGAGTGAAGCCCCAGCAGGAGAGGAAAAAACCCTAAAGCTCAGAAAATTTGCATAAGAATAAAATTCTGATATTCATGAAAATAAAGCTGTAATGCGGAATAAGAAAGGTATCTTTGGAAAGTATAGAAACCGCCTTACAAGGTATTGTCATTAGTGTGATACTGATCTTCCTGCTGACAGACCTCCTTTAAACCTGTCTTTGGTTTATCATCTAATGTGTACGAGGGCCTTTTGATTTTCCTCTAACAGATTATGATAAGGGGAACAAGAACTGGGCATTTAGAACTTTCAATTTTTTCTCCCCTAGGAGATAAGCTGCCAGAGGCTTTTTCTCTTCTCCCTATTGAAAACACATGCAACCTCAGGGTAGCCTCTGACAGCCTGTAAGTGTATGCCATCTTTATTTCACTATCAAACATATAACTGACTCTAAATGCTAGTTCCGCTAGGTTCACTCTTGCTTTTGGGTTTCCGTTTGGGAAACCCAATCCACTTAAAAAGAGGTTACCTGCGGAAACCCACGGATCCCATAGACAATAATGGGGTCCACCGGGTTTCTGCCCAAAAAATGCGGAGAGAAAAGTGCTACTTGTAGGACTTTTCTCTCCGCATTTTTCAAGCGGAATGGGGAATGGAATTCCTGCGCAAGTGTGAACCTAGCCTTACTCTACTGTTTCCACAGCTTAGAGGCTACTACAGTTCTAGCTATGGTATCCTCCTAAGCTAAACAGACTAGACTTCAAACTGAGCTTTCACTTTCAGTAATATATTCAGAAGTTTTTGGATTCCCTAAGAAACTATAGATGTGCTTGCAATTTCAAACTCTGCATCTGCTATGGCCGTGGATCTGCCATTCACTGACCTCAAGCAGAAATCTTGTGTGAAAAACAGAAGGAAAAAACTGTACATTCCACTTGACCACTGTTACTTAGCGCCTCTGACAGTATGATTTTAAGCAGGAAGCATCTGCACTTTGGTGGTAATTACTTATCCAGTGCTAATCCTAATTTTTGTAATTATTCCTGTGCTCTAATCTTGTTCAGTAATCCTATTCTGATAAAGTCTTAAAACTGGATTAGGTACAAAGTAACATGTGCTTTTACTGAAAGAAAAGACCAAATATTTTCCAAAGGTGTAAGATGTAATGGGTGGCCAACTGCAGTATGTCTAATGTCACAAGGAATGACAGCAGGGTGCCTACTAAGGAGCTCTTTACTCAGGATGCCTATGATTTCATAGCTCTGATTCTAGCTACTATTGGTATCTGGGGATTGTGTAGTAACCTGCTGATATTAACTCTTTACTTAATGTTTAGAACTTTAAGGACTCCTACAAATCTTCTGCTGGTGCACCTCAACTTCAGCGACCTATTATTAGCAATTTTTGGATTTACTTTTCCTTTTGCCTCATGTGTAAGGAGAGAGTGGATATGGAATGAGACAGGATGTGTTTTTGTTGGATTTTGCAAAAATGTCTTTGGTAAGTAAATTAGTCATTTTCTTCGATTAACTAGGGATCTCACCATAGGGTAAAGACACACTGGGGGTATTTATCAAGCCTCTTGTGCTTATTTTTTTCTAATTCTGCCCCTCTCTTTACTTTTTATGCTCTGTGCAAGATTCATCATGTGTTTGTGCCTATTTTGAAGGCTTTTACATCAGGTTACTCACTTTGTATGGTTTGTCTCGAGTAACATTTTACATTTCATAAATGCCTTATAAAATGCCTCTTTTTCAAAAAGGTTCAAAGAGAATCTGCACTCCAGTACATGGGTAGTGTAAAAAACGCTAGGTCAGGAAGCATTGGAAAGACAAGCTCCATTAGGTGAATTCTGTGTAAAATTTATCACCGAATTGCACCTTTATAGTAAAGTAGTTGCACAGAATGCCAAGACACTATGTACCTGGATGTAGTTATATCTGCACTCAGTTCTGAGGTCACAGGTGCCTTCCCTTATAAATGACAAGATGATTAATTCCAGGCTATTTCTCATTCCCCTCCCCCCTTCCCCGTGACACACTATGTACCTGGATGTAGTTATATCTGGACTCAGTTTTGAGGTCACAGGTGCCTTCCCCTATAAGTAAGTGACATACATTAATTCCAGGCTATTTCTCATTATTGAGGGAGGTGACCTGGATGTACCTGAATGTAGTTATAACTGCACTTAGTTCTGGGGTCACAGGTGCCTTCCCCTATAACTAAGTGACATACATTAATTCCAGGCTATTTCTCATTTCTCATATTGTCCCATACAGTAAACGCCGTAGCAGGAAAAAAAAAATCAAAATGGCTGGATTGGTGTTTTTTCACCGACTTATCTCTCTCTCTCTCTCTCCATATATATAAAATATATAAAAGATACAGGTGTCAGAATATGGTGATTCAAAGAATTTTATTTTTCTTCAAAATTTAGCATTTTTGTAAAGTTTTTAAAACACGAAAAAAACTATATAAATTTTGTATCACTGTGATCGTACAGATACAGAGAAAAAAAACTAACATAGCCTTTTTACCACAGAGTGGGAGCCATAAAAACAAAACCCGTATGAAAATGGTGGTACTGCATTTTTTTTCTCAATTTCACCTCATTCAAAAAATATTTTTCCGCTTCCCTGTACAGTGTACATAATAAATGGTACCATTTTGAAGTATAACTTGTCATGCAAAAATCAAACCCTCATATGACTACGTAAACTGAAAAATTAGAATGCTATGGCTTTTGGAATGCAGGAAGTAAAAAAAAAATGAAAACACAAAAATGAAAAAATGTCTGTGTCACGTAAAGATTAATGACGTGTCATCCCGTGTCCCTTTCCTTAGGTCACTGATTAGCCTTAGCTGTCTCGTGGACTAAGGAAAGGCTGATTGGCCTCAGCGGTCACATGTAGCGGGGACTTCTACTGGAAGAAAACAGCAGAGCTGCAGGACTGGACTGCGCTGGGAGGCACCGGAACTCCGGAGACAGTTGAGTATGGTTTTTTGTTTTTTACACCTTCCCTGACCTAAAATAAAAAAATATATATCCTGGACAACCCCTTTAAATATCCTTGTGGGGCAAATAGAATATTCTGCCCATGAAGATAATAAACACAAACTCCTTGCCATGTGTAAAGTCCCAGCAATCTGTTTATTTTATAGTAACTTAAGGACCAACAATAAGTAAATATACGTCCCTCACTAAGAGGCTTTAAACCTTTGCATGGCGTTTTGCACCAGAACTCCATAGGGTCTTTGCTTTTTTAACAGCAGGGACTTGGCAGCAGTGGCCAGGATTGGAGACAGCTTTAATCATGGAAAATTAACCCCTTAAATGTAGTGGTCAAATGCGACCATGGCATCTGAGATGTTTCTTTCACGTTCAGCCTCCTATTTGGTTATGGAAGATCGCTGGAGCCATTCCACTGCTATGGCAAGCAGGAGTCTTCTGATGCCTCCCAGGCCTGCAAATGCTATATGACTTCTCACCTGCCTGTGGCAGGGCTCAATAGTAACACAAGGATTTTAACATAGAATGCAATACTGTAGTATTGCAGTCTATGGTATATACAGTTTAATGATTGCTAGCTCAAGTCCCCTATGGGGGCTGAAAAATAAACAAATTAGGGTGGGTTCACACCTGCGTTTGAGTCCGTCCGCTGCCAATCTGAGTGAAAATCTCGGGGAACGGGATAGACATCGGATACCGACAGGTTAGCGACCCATTGGTTAAAAACCCATTCATTTCAATGGGTTTTTAAAGCAATGCGCGGGTGTGCGCTTACACTCTCTGCGCTGCAAAGCCGTTTTTTTTCGTCGGACACGAAGTCCTGCATGTCCGACTTTGTGTCCGACGAAAAAAGAGGATTCGCAGCGCAGAGGGTGCAATTGGACACCTGCGCATTGCTTTAAAAACCCATTCAAATGAATGGGTTTTTAACCAATGCGTCGCTACCTGTTGGTATCCGATGCCTATCCCGTTCCCCGAGATTTTCACTCGGATTGGCAGCGGACAGACTCAAACACAGGTGTAAACACACCCTTAATATTTGAAAGTTTCTTTTCAAATATGAAAAAAATATATATATATATAAAATTAAATCATCCCCCTTTTCCTAGATCACATATAAACAAATATAAACGTAAATAAATTGGATATCCCCACATCTGAAATTGCCCTTACTATTAAAATATAAAAATATTTATTCCATTCACTGAACACTGCAACGGGAAAGCAAATCAAAATGGTTGAATCTGTTTTTTGCCTTTCGGCCAGCAAAAAAAAATTCAACATAGAGTGATCAAAACATCACACATTCTCCAAAATGGTACCACTGAAAACTACATCCCATCTTGCAAAAAAAGACACAGTTTTGTACACAGGACTTTTAAAAAGTTACTGGTGTCACAATATGACAATGCAACAAAATTTTAGATTTTTTTAAAGTGTATAATTTGTTTAAAGTTATCAAAACATAAACAAATTATATAATTTTGGTATTGCTGCGATGTAAGTGACCTGCAGAATATATGCAATGTGTTATTTTCAGCGGACAGTGCACACACCATTAAAACAAAACCAGAAAGAAAATTGGCCATCTGCCTTTTTTCCCAAAATATACAATATTGTGAATTTTTTTTCAGCTTTCATGGCGTTGTACAGAATAGTAAATGGTGCAAATAGAAAGTGCAATTTGTCCTGCAAAAAAATAAGCCATCAATCAATTCTGTAAATGGAAATATAAAAAAGCCATGGCTTTTGGAAGGGAGGAAGTAAAAGACGAAAACACAAAACTGAAAAATGTCATGTTCCTTAACCAGTTAAGATTAATTTCCATCCAGTGGAAATAATTTCTTTAGGATGTTGCTTCCAAACGAAATTTCCATAACCTATGATGCATGCATACATTAAAATAAAATAGTGTGCTTGTTTATCTGCAGTCCTGAAATCATTGATAACATCACATTGTCACAATGAGGCCAAGTACAAAAACAAGGCAAATTTATTATGTCTTGTACGACATATTTTTTTTTTAGCTCTGTGGCGATCTCTGTCATTTAAGCTAAGGCCCCACATAGCGAACCCTAGCAGAAAAGCACTGCGAGAAAACCGCGGCAGCAATGCATCACTGTTTTTCCCGCAGTGCTTTTCACAGAAATATTATACCTATACCATTATACCTATAGGTAAACCGCTGACGTTTCCATAGATATAATTAACATGCTGCTACTTCCAAAACCGCAACAGTTTTGGAAATTGCAGCGTTTCCGCTGTGTGTATTTTTCCAAAATGTGCCCATACACTTTGCAGGGACTGTATAATGATGCATTTACACCACGTGGGGTCCTGGCCTTAGGCTGTAAATCTGGCATAAATGATGGGGAAAATGTACTACAGCTACATCCTTCAGCAATTCTGGGACTATGAAGACTGGTGTAAGTTATGTTTCATAAATCTACCCCATTTTATGAAGCATTTCTCATGTGCTGCATTTTTAAGTCAGTTTTACTGTTATTCATGACAAATTTACTAAATTCTTGCACAATGTTGATACATTTATTGCATCTTAAAATATGTCTACAGATGTTTTATCCTACACCTACTTTTACACCATCTACCTACTGGAGTGAGATTGCGCAAAAATAGTGCAGCATTTTAAAAGGCCGCAGCATAAATGTGTTAAACTAAAAAGTGAGCAATACTTTGTTTTTTTTTTTTAAATGTTGAGAGAAAGATCTAAGGCATAGATTGTGTTGTATGTACATCAGCCATAAGGTGGCCTAATGGAGAAAAAATATCTAATGTTCCTACCTACTTGTGCAAAATATGTTATGCTATATGTTCCATTTGCACCAATGTGGTTGACGTGAATCCTATGGCACTACTGATAACTACCTTCCCCATTATTCTAGTTGTTACTATATAATCGAATTGAATGCATTGTTTTACAGTTTATGGAAGTATTTTCAAAAAATATTGCATTGTTTTTTGCTTAGTTAATTGATCTTACATCTGTGAACAATATATACTGTATGCGATACGTTTTGAAGTATAACAAATAATGATTTACCTAGAGCCAAACTGTTTCAGTATAATCGCTATTTTCTGTGCATTCTGAATTAACCCCTTACAGTATATAATATCCACAGTTAGTTACTTATTGCACTTACACCACAGCCATGCCTTCTTTATACATGACTCTGCTGCTGCTGCTAGGGTGCACATTATGGGATTGTGCTATTATGGACACTTATTCCCTATCCGCAGGATTGGGACCAAATGTCCCCTTAAAGCCTTCTTGTGAATGGAGTGCCAGTGTGCTTGCATTACTGGCACTCCATTAACTTCTATGGGGCTGTCAGGGCAGTGAATGGATCGCTGGTCACACAAGTGCACTGGAGCTCTATTCACATGGAGGCTTTAGGAGGACTTTCAGTCCCCCGTTCTCCTGATCACTGGGGGACCCGGCAATCGGGCCCCCAGTGATCGGACACTTATCCCCTGTCTCCTGGACAGGGGATAAGCGTCCATAATGGCACAACCCCTTTAACTGATAGGGAGTATTCAAGACCTATTCCAGCCTATGATATTGGTTGAGATACACAAGTATTCCAATGAGCCTATTGATAAGAAAAGGTAGTGACAGAGAAACAGAAACATGAATCTATGAGTTTGCAGTTTTCCCACTTCTGTGAGCAAGAACAGGACTGTAAAGCCTATTAGTGGATGAGCTACTGTTTTACCACCACTGATGTATCATATCATTAATAATATAGCTTATGACGTATTACTTGCTTTTCAGGTAATGTGTCAATTGCTACAATTACAGTCATTGCCTATGGACGGTACATTCAGGTGGCAAGTAACAAAATTATTGACTTTCCCTGGTCATGGCAAGCAGTATCCTATATATGGATATATTCATTATCTTGGAGTTCAGCACCGCTACTGGGATGGAACGAATACACTCTGGAACTCCATGGTCTAGACTGTTCTTTAGATCAGATATCACAAGACTCCAGACATGTGTCTCTTGTACTTCTCTTTTTCCTTGGTTTTTTAGTAGCCCCAGTAAGCATTATGGTATATTGCTATGGGCACATATTATATTCTATCAGAATGGTGAGTATCATTTGTATAAACTTATTCCTAGACATAAACACAACTCCATAGAAGTTAACCCATTAATATCCATTTTATCATCCATATTATTCAGGAGTCGTCTTGGAGTACAGGGAGTTATTAGACGAGGACTTATTTGCATATTCCTTTCCAAGCAATTTGGTATAAAAGGATGGTTATTGGAACTCAGAATAGACAATCGTTGATTATATTGTTAATCTGTTTTCCCTTAGTCCTAACAGCAGCACAATATGGGGTATTTCTCCCCCTGTGTGTTGTCTAGGACAGGTGGAACTTTTAATTAGCACAAAAACGTGCTTACTAACCTGCCTTATAAGAGGGCACGAGAGACCTCCCTCACCTGTGTAAATTATAAAGTAAAAGAAAACAAGATTTTAGGGAGGGAAGCCTTATAATCAACGATTCCCTTATGTCCTACAGCAGCACAATATGGGGATATAGCAAGTAATTCCCCTAGGGAGGGTTTCCTCCCCTTACAACCTCAAGAACTGTCTGACCAAAGGCAGTCGCCTCGGAACTGCGGATATCCAAACGATAGTGTTTGACGAAAGTCAGCTGGGATGACCAAGAAGCAGCCGCACAAATTTGATCCAGTGGAAGCGAGCGATTCTCAGCCCAAGAAGTCGACACAGCCCTGGTCGAATGGGCTGTACAAAAAACTGGAGGAAGCAACCCTTGAGCAAGGAAAGAAATTTTGATTGCCTCCTTAATCCATCTGGACAAGGAGGGTCTGGAAGCTTTAAGACCTCTGTCTTTACCATACATGTTGATTAGATTTTCAGCTCTCCTGAAAGATTGTGTCCGCGATAAGTAAATTCGCAGACACCTTACCACATCCAAAGTATGAAGTTTTACCTCCTCTTCTGAAGATGGATCCGGAAGGAAAACAGGCAAAGAAATCAGTTGATTATAGCTATTATGTGAAGGAACCTTAGGGATAAAGCCAGGCAAAAACCTAAGGTGGACCCTATCTGAAAAAAATACAATATAAGGTTCTTTGGAGGAGAGCGCCTGTAGCTCTCCTACCCTTTTGGCAGATGTGATGGCTAACAAAAAAGTAGTTTTAAAGGCTAAAAATTTTAGCTCCGTAGCTTCCAGAGGTTCAAAAGGAGGACTACAAAAGCCTGAAAGGGGAATAGGAGAAGATACCGCAGGTTTCAGCCTCACCGATCCTTTAAGGAATCTTGCAACCAGGGAATCCTGGGACAACCGTCTGTTTAAGTGGGCGGATAAAGCCGATACCTGTACCTTTAAAGTAGCAGGGGCAAGGCCCCTGTCCAAGCCATCCTGAAGAAAATCCAAAACATCAGAAGTCAAAAGATTAGAAATATCAACGCCTCTTTTGGAGCACCACTCCAAAAAAAATCTTAGCCGTCCTCTGGTAATTCCTTTTGGTGGATTCAGCTCTAGCACAGGAAAGTGTCTTCAGGACGGCTTCTGACAGTTCTCTATACATTCGTAGGGACTGGTCAACCTCCAGGCTGTCAGGTTCAATCTCCTCAGATCCTGGCACTTCAGTGATCCTTGGGAAACCAGGTTCTGGGTGGGGGGAAGCCTCCAATATATCCCTCGACTCATCACCATGAGCTGGGAAAACCAAGCTCTTTTTGGCCAGAATGGAATGATGGCTATTACAGAGGCTTGGTCCTGTCTTATTTTCATCAATACTCTCGGTATCATAGGAATTGGAGGGAAAATGTATGACAGCCTGGACCTCCAAGGGATGGACAGGGCATCCACTGCCAAGGGATTGTCCTCCTGGTACAGGGAACAGAACGTCTCCGCCTTGGCATTGAGTCGGGTTGCCATGAGGTCTATCTCCGGGAGACCGGATTTCAGGGTAATCTGATGAAACACTTCTGGATTGAGTGACCATTCTCCTGATATGGCACGACCCCGACTCAACCGATCTGCTTCTGAGTTCAGGGAGCCCTTGATGTGAACCGCGGATAGATGGGTCAGATTTTTCTCTGCCCAGGAAAAAATCAGATCTGCCTCCCTGAGGAGGGATGATGATCTGGTGCCTCCCTGTCTGTTCACATATAATACCGTTGTCATGTTGTCTGAGCGAATCTTGACTGCTCTTCCCTTGAGAAGAGGAGAGAAATGGAGTAAGGCACGGTACACAGCTCTGAGCTCCTTCCAGTTGGATGACGTCCTTCCTTCTGGAGCGCTCCAGACTCCCTTTATGGAGTTTCTGTCCAGATGGGCTCCCCATCCCGTAAGGGATGCATCTGTAGTCAACAGGGTCCAATGAGGTTGGACCGTGGACCTTCCGTCCTTGAGGTGCAACCACCATCTGAGAGAAAGACGGGTCCTGGGGGAGAGTCGAATCCTCCTGTTGAGACCGGGAAGAGAGCGATCCCAAATTCCTAGGATTTCCATCTGAAGAGGACGTAGATGCCATAAGGCCCAAGGAACCGCCATGATGGAAGATGACATCAGACCTAGGATTTTCATCAAAGTTCTGATGGACGCTCTTGGCCTCCTGAAAAGTTGCCGAACTGCTGTAATTAATTTCTCTTTCCTTGCAGTTGTCAAGGAGATTTCCAGCTGCTCTGAATCTAGGAAGTAACCAAGAAACTTCCTTTTGGTTGAGGGGACGATTTCTGACTTCTCCCAATTTATGAGCCATCCCAGGCTTTGAAGCAGGGATATGGCAATCTGTAAATGCTGGAGCAGAACAGACACTGACTGAGCTTTTATCAGCCAGTCGTCTAGATAACGGACCACAAAGAGTCCCTGAAGCCTGAGGGCGGCTACTATGGGAGATACCACCTTGGTAAAGGTGTGGGGAGCCGAGGAGATCCCGAAAGGGAGGGCCGAGAAATGATAATGCTTCCTGTGGCCGGAAACTATAACCGCAATCCTTAGGAACTTCCTGTGCGGAGGGTAAATTGGCACGTGCAAATAAGCATCCTTCAGATCTAGGGTGACAAAAACGTCGCCCTGGAGAAGAAAAGAAGAAACTGAGCTTATGGTTTCCATGCGGAACCGTTTTTTTCTGATGAAACGGTTCAGATACCTCAGATTTATAATCATCCTCCATCTGCCTGCTGGCTTTGGTACTAGAAAAACGGGGGAATAAACCCCCAAACCTTCTTCTAGAGAAGGAACTTCTTCTAGAGCTCCTTTGCGGATATACTCTTGAATGGAGCGTTCCAAAATACCTTGCTGAGACGTGGGAAGACGGCGAGTTAGGACGAACCGATCTCGGGGAGGACAGAGAAATTCGATTGCATAACCTCGCTGAATTAACTGTAACACCCAAGGGTCCTGAATTTTTTCCTGCCAAGTGCTGAGAAAAAGGGAGAGACGACCCCCGACAGGAAGTTCGGCCACAGGAAGACAGCTTCTCATGTCAGAAACTGGGCTTCCTTCTATCTTTGGTTTTGGGGAATCTCCGTCCAAAGCCTCTAGAATAATACCTAGAGCCCCTCCGGGAC